>CM075344.1:113350000-115850000 GCA_037693485.1 Kitagawia praeruptora | reverse complement strand
AATTTTCTTGCATTTAATTAATAATTAATTATACCTATTAAATATATATTAAATACACTTTATTTCATATTTAATATAAATGTGTAACAATTTTATTAGAACAATATTATTATTATTATTTTGTTATAAAATATTAATGATTTATGTAAAAATACCATTATTTTAAGGTAAAACAATAAAATAAAATAATTTTTATCGTCATTTCTAATCCTTATTCAAAATCATTGCAAAAATTTTGGCAATAATTAATAGACGATTTTAATTTTTCGATAAATTCGTAATCATTGATCGTGAGAATCATGATAAGATACATAAGTATATATATTTTTCGATTAACATCCACAATTTAAATAAAAGTAATATCGTAGAATTTACATTTATACGTGAACAAATTATACACGGGGTGTGACCAACTCGATTAAATTGAATCAAGTGGACCCTTTTTTTCGTCAATTAAATCAATAAAAAAATTACCCATTCGTTGTTTGATTATTTTGTGTTGGAAAAATTAATATTCTAATTAAACACATTCTTGTACTATTACTAATCAATTAATCATGCATGTATGTTATGAGATGGGAGACGGTGTTTAAAATCGTTAATTAGTTATATTTAATAGTTACAAATTTTTATTATAGGAATTATGTTGACATTGTAGTTTGGTATGGAAAAAAGTAAAAGGTGTTTATGGAGTTGATTTTTGCTATTTTAAACAAATTCTCACTTTTTGAGCATTAAGTAAGGGTGTTATAAAACGAGCATCGGCTTTAAAAACAATTACATGTACAAATTTATTATAAAATTTAAGAAAAGAATATTAGAATATGTGAGTATCACTTTGATGTGTCCATGAATTTAATTTTATTGTTACAAACAAAAAAGTTCTTATAAAATGCTCTGAAAAATTAATTAAATGTAGAGATACGGGTGTCGGATCACTCCAAAAAAACATGAAGCATGACTTACAATATGCATTTGAATTCTGTTTTTTTCGTCATAAAACCAAATATATCGACAAGTAAAATCAATCACACCTCTCATCACATTTACATTCTAATTCTTTTCATCATACAATCAATTTTACTAACAAATAATTTA
Organism: Kitagawia praeruptora; assembly: GCA_037693485.1. Lineage (NCBI taxonomy): Eukaryota > Viridiplantae > Streptophyta > Magnoliopsida > Apiales > Apiaceae > Kitagawia > Kitagawia praeruptora. Next base: position 115,848,902 of record CM075344.1, on the reverse strand, counting down.
ATAACAAATTAAGCAATCACGTCTTTTATGATGTCATCGACAACAGAAAAGATTAACAAATGTTATTTTTACTTATTCAATGTCAAATTTTGCAAATGTTTGTCAATATTGGATTTGAAAAGCATTTTTGATGCGACAAAATAGGTTCGTCAATATCTTCAAAATTATTATTATTAATATTCAAGAATTTAACTGAAACATGTTTTTTTTTCACCTAATTCTTTTCTCTTTAATTTTTAAACATTCAAATTTAATTACATTTCACATAATTTTTAATTTATCATATTAATTATCAAATAATAAAATTTAACAAACAATAATGTTATGTGTATAATTTTTAAAAATATTTTCGTGCCGCACATAGCGCGGCTTTGTTACCTAGTATATTATAATGCCTGGAGATCGGAAATGCACCAGAACAGTTCAAGGTATTTTTCTTGAATTTTCGTTTTTTTGATTTTTTTTATTAAAATTCTTTTCTTGCATTAAATAGCTATTAATGACATTTTAATTAGTCATTAATTACACCTATTAAACATATATTAAATTTATTCTATTTAATTTGTTTAAAAATTAGCAAACTTTAGTTGAACATTATAGTTATTTTTTCAATATTAAATATTAATTATATATAGTTATGTTTATTTTTAGTTAAAATGACGAATAACAATTTTTTATATTACATTATTTTTTATTCCCTATTCAAGATCACTATAATTTCTTTTCGGATGATTATAGGGTACACGACCTTAACTTCTCAAGCAATTTTTATTATCAATAATTGTGAAAATCGTAATAAATTATGGAAGTACATGATATTTATTTAATATCTGGAATTGTATATAAACAGTACAGATAGATTTTCAATTTTGCACATGAATAAATAATACATGAGTTATGATCAAATCGATTAAATTTAACAAATCCAGTCATTTATCGGAAGATAAAATTGATAAAAAAGCTATACACCCATTGTTTCGTTATATTGTGTTGAAATAATTTTTTATTGTAATTAAACAAATTCTTATACTATTATTGAATATGTATATTATGAGAGGGTTGTCGGTTTTAAAAAACATTATTAACCAACTTCTCAAATAATCTTTATTATCAATGATTGTGGAATCGTAGTAAATTATAGAAGTACATGGATCTTTACTTAATATCTGAAATTTGTAAACAAATCATGCGCATACACACATGAGTTATGACCAAACTAATTACATTGAACAAACTCAACCATTTTATCGGAAGATTAAATTGATAAAAAAATTATATGCCCATTGTTTCATTATATTGTGTTAAACAAATTAAATAAATTCTTAAACTATTATTGAACATGTATATTATGAGAGAGGTGTCGGTTTTAAAAAACGTTATTAAGTTGTATTAAATATTTGTAACTTTTGATTGTAAATATTACGTTCATATTGTAATTTTTATTTTTATATGTTTGTGATGTTTTTAAGATTATCAAAATTTTAGATATATATAATGAAAATATTTTCCAATTAATAATTCATGTAAATTATTTTTAAATTAATTTTTAATAGAAAATTCATAAGAGACCAATCAATTTTTTAAGAATAATAGAAATTAATTTATCTATTACAGTACTTTTATATAAAAATTTATTATGATAGCAGGAAACTGGAGAGACTTGCACTCAGAAGCTTCAAAATATTTTTCTTGAATTTTCACATTTTTTTTATTAAAATAATTTTCTTGCATTTAATTAATAATTAATTATACCTATTAAATATATATTAAATACACTTTATTTCATATTTAATATAAAAGTTTAACAATTTTATTAGAACATTATAATTATTATTATTTTGTTACAAAATATTAGTGATTTATATAAAAATACCATTATTTTAAGGTAAAACAATAAAATAAAATAATTTTTATCGTCATTTCTAATCCTTATTCAAAATCATTGCAATTTTTTTGGCAATAATTAATAGACGATTTTAACTTTTCGATAAATTCGTAATCAATTATCGTGAGAATCATGATAAGATACATAAGTATATATATTTTTCGATTAACATCCACAATTTAAATAAAAGTAATATCGTAAAATTTACATTTATACCTGAACAAATTATACACAGGGTGTGACCAACTCGATTAAATTGAATCAAGTGGACCCTTTTTCGTCAATTATATCAATAAAAAAATTAATCATTTGTTGTTTGATTATTTTGTGTTGGAAAAAATAATATTCTAATTAAACACATTCTTATACTATTACTCCCTCTGTCCCAGTGGGTTCTTCCCACTGGGTTCGGGCACGGAGACCAAGAAATTGTATGAAAAATGAGTAAAATTAGATGAAAAGTGGATAAAGTGGTGGGACCTATGAATTTTTAATAATTGATTTGAGATAGTGGAGGAAAGTAGTGGGTGTAATAGTGTTTTATATTATAAATTTTAGATAGTGGAGGAAAGTTAGTGGGTGTAATAGTGTTTTTTATAATTAAAACTTTACTAATTTTGGAATGGGTAGAAATGATGGGACATCCCAAAATAGTAAGTAGGTAGAAATGAATGGGACAGAGGGAGTACTAATCAATTAATCATGCATGTATGTTATGAGATGGGAGACGGTGTTTAAAATCGTTAATTAGTTATATTTAATATTTACAAATTTTTATTATAGGAATTATGTTGACATTGTAGTTTGGTATGGAAAAAAGTAAAAGGTGTTTAAGGAGTTGATTTTTGCTATTTTAAACAAATTCTCACTTTTTGAGCATTAAGTAAGGGTGTTATAAAACGAGCATCGGCTTTAAAAACAATTATATGCAAAAATTTAATAAAAGAATATTAGAATATGTAAGTATCACTTTGATGTGTCCATGAATTTAATTTTAATGTTATAAACAAAACAGTTCTTATAAAATGCTCTAAAAAATTAATTAAATGTAGAGATACGGGTGTCGGATCACTCCAAAAAAACCTGAAGCATGACTTACAATATGCATTTGAATTCTGCTTTTTTCGCCATAAAACCAAATATGTCGACAAGTAAAATCAATCACACCTCTCATTACATTTACATTCTAATCCTTTTCATCGTACGATCAATTTTACTAACAAATAATTTAATAACAAATTAAGCAATCACGTCTTTTATGATGTCATCGACAATAGAAAAGATTCACAAATGTTATTTTTACTTATTCAATGTCAAACTTTGCAAATGTTTGTCAATATTGGATTTCAAAAGCATTTTTTATGCGACAAAATAGGTTCGTCAATATCTTCAAAATTATTATTATTATTATTATTCAAGAATTTAAATGAAACATGTTTTTTTTCACCTAATTCTTTTCTCTTTAATTTTTAAACATTCAAATTTAATTACATTTCACATAATTTTTAATTTATCATATTAACTTTCAAATAATAAAATTTAACAAACAATAATGTTATGTGTATAATTTTTAAAAATAACTTTGTGCGCGCGTAGCACGTTTTGTTACCTAGTATATACTTAATCTTCACCAAAAGAATAAACAAATATATATATTGTCAATAAATACTGTATCGATAAAAATGCAATCAATAATTATAAAAATGCAATCTATAACAAACATAAACAAATGTAAATTGTTTTATTGATATTTTAAAATTGTGAAGGTATATATTGTTAAGAGAAAACTGGGCCTGAGGTTGTCCTCAGGCAATCTTCCTGAGGTTAAAAGATTTTCTTCCTATAAATCAAGTGGCCCCGCAGGGGCAATTTTGTAAATATAATTTTTTTAATAGTAATTTACATATATAGCCTTAGAATTATATTGCAAATCTTTTAACCTCAGGGGAAAACCCTGAGGACAACCTCAGGCACCTCAAGCCCATATTGTTAATAAATAATGTATCTAAAAAAAATGCAATCTATAACTATAAAAATGCAATCTATAAAAAACATAAACAAAAGTAAAATGCAATCTATAATTATAAAAATGTAATTTATAAAAAAACATCAAATGCAATCTATAATTATAAAAATGCAATCTATAAAAAAACATAAACAAAAATGCAACCTATAAAAAAACATAAACAAATGTAAATTGTTTTATAGAAAACTGGGCCTGAGGTTGTCCTCAGGCAATATTCCTGAGGTTAAAAGATTTTCTTCCTATAAATCAACGGGCCCCGCAGGGGCAATTTTGTAAATGTAATTTTTTTAATAGTAATTTACATATATAACCTTAGAATTATATTACAAATCTTCTAACCTATTGTTAATAAATAGTGTATCTAAAAAAATGCAATATATAACTATAAAAATACCAAAAGAATAAACAAATATACATATTGTCAATAAATAGTGTATCGATAAAAATGCAATCTATAATTATAAAAATGCAATCTATAAAAAAACATAAACAAAAATGTAATTTATAAAAAAACATAAACAAATGTAAATTATTTTATTGATATTTTAAAATTATGAAGGTACATATTGTTAATAAATAGTGTATCTAAAAAAAAGCAATCTCTAACTATAAAAATGCAATCTATAAAAAAACATAAACAAATGTAAAATGCAATCTATAATTATAAAAATGCAATCTATAAAAATATATTTTGCTTATAATAAGGAAACATTAGTATAATCCGTAAACATGTGTATATTAAATTATATTAATTAAAATTAAAAATTATGTAAAAAATAATGATTATATAAATTGGTACCAGTTTTTTTGTACCTATTTTTTGGTACTTCGTGAATTTACTTATTTACCCTTCATTCTAAAGAAAAATATATATTAAAACACCTAAAATAAATATTAACATAATATAATTAATGTTAAGTAGTCGATTGCCTTTTTCATATTTACTTTTAGTTGAAGATGTTACCTTTTATCATATCTTCCAATCATTAATATTTCCTTTCGAATTAAAATACGTTTCCTTTTTGATTTAAAACTAATCTTACAATCATTAATATATATATCCGAAAATCTATACTATTATATAAATTCCGAAAAAGTTTTGGTACCTGTTTTTTGGTACCAATTTTTTGGTACCTGTTTTTTGGTACTTCGTGAATTTACTTATGTACCCTTCATTATAAAGAAATATATATATTAAAACACCTAAAATAAATTTTAACATAATATAATTAATGGTAATTAGTCGATTGCCTTTTTCATATTTACTTTTAGTTGAAGATGTTACTTTTATCATATCTTCCAATCATTAATATTACCTTTCGAATTAAAATACGTTTCCTTTTTGATTTAAAACTAATCTTACAATCATTAATATACATCCGAAAATATCATACAATATTTTTCAATTATTAATAAAATATATTAAAAATATATTTTGCTTATAATAAGGAAACATTAGTATAATCCGTAAACATGTGTATATTAAATTATATTAATTAAAATTAAAAATTTTGTAAAAAATAATGATTATATAAATTGGTACCAGTTTTTTTGTACCTATTTTTTGGTACTTCGTAAATTTACTTATTTACCCTTCATTCTAAAGAAAAATATATATTAAAACACCTAAAATAAATATTAACATAATATAATTAATGTTAAGTAGTCGATTGCCTTTTTCATATTTACTTTTAGTTGAAGATGTTACCTTTTATCATATCTTCCAATCATTAATATATCCTTTCGAATTAAAATATGTTTCCTTTTTGATTTAAAACTAATCTTACAATCATTAATATATATATCCGAAAATATCGTACCATATTTTTCAATTATTAATAAAATTTATACTATTATATAAAAACCGAAACATTAAAAGTTTTGGTACCTGTTTTTTGGTACCTATTTTTTGGTACTTCGTAAATTTACTTACTTACCCTTCATTATAAAAAAAATAAATACACCTAAAATAAGTAATAACATAATATAATTAATGGTAATTAGTCAAGATACTACCTTTTATAAATAACTAAAAACATCAATCATATCACATTTTCCATCATTAATATTTCCTTTCGAACTAAAAGTCTAAAACACGTTACCTTTTTAATTTAAAACAAATCTTACAATCTAAAATAAGTAATAACATAATATAATTAATGGTAATTAGTCAAGATATTACCTTTTATAAACACCTAAAAACATACTCCTCTATAACTAATTTTTGATATTTTATTTTTTTGTATAAAAATAGGACCTTTTTAATTTAAAACAAATCTTACAATCTAAAATAAGTAATAACATAATATAATTAATGGTAATTAGTCAAGATATTACCTTTTATAAACACCTAAAAACATACTCCTCTATAACTTATTTTTGATATTTTATTTTTTTGTATAAAACCTTAAAATCCGTGCCAGAAACTGGTCCGCAAACGTAAAGAATTCAAAGGGACGGACTATTATATAAATTCCGAAAAATTGAAAGTTTTTGTACCTGTTTTTTGGTACTTCGTGAATTTACTTATGTACCCTTCATTATAAAGAAATATATATATTAAAACACCTAAAATAAATATTAACATAATATAATTAATGTTAAGTAGTCGATTGCCTTTTTCATATTTACTTTTAGTTGAAGATGTTACCTTTTATCATATCTTCCAATCATTAATATTTCCTTTCGAATTAAAATACGTTTCCTTTTTGATTTAAAACTAATCTTACAATCATTAATATATATATCCGAAAATCTATACTATTATATAAATTCCGAAACATTGAAAGTTTTGGTACCTGTTTTTTGGTACCAATTTTTTGGTACCTGTTTTTTGGTACTTCGTGAATTTACTTATGTACCCTTCATTATAAAGAAATATATATATTAAAACACCTAAAATAAATTTTAACATAATATAATTAATGGTAATTAGTCGATTGCCTTTTTCATATTTACTTTTAGTTGAAGATGTTACTTTTATCATATCTTCCAATCATTAATATTACCTTTCGAATTAAAATACGTTTCCTTTTTGATTTAAAACTAATCTTACAATCATTAATATACATCCGAAAATATCATACAATATTTTTCAATTATTAATAAAATATATTAAAAATATATTTTGCTTATAATAAGGAAACATTAGTATAATCCGTAAACATGTGTATATTAAATTATATTAATTAAAATTAAAAATTATGTAAAAAATAATGATTATATAAATTGGTACCAGTTTTTTTGTACCTATTTTTTGGTACTTCGTGAATTTACTTATTTACCCTTCATTCTAAAGAAAAATATATATTAAAACACCTAAAATAAATATTAACATAATATAATTAATGTTAAGTAGTCGATTGCCTTTTTCATATTTACTTTTAGTTGAAGATGTTACCTTTTATCATATCTTCCAATCATTAATATTTCCTTTCGAATTAAAATACGTTTCCTTTTTGATTTAAAACTAATCTTACAATCATTAATATATATATCCGAAAATCTATACTATTATATAAATTCCGAAACATTGAAAGTTTTGGTACCTGTTTTTTGGTACCAATTTTTTGGTACCTGTTTTTTGGTACTTCGTGAATTTACTTATGTACCCTTCATTATAAAGAAATATATATATTAAAACACCTAAAATAAATTTTAACATAATATAATTAATGGTAATTAGTCGATTGCCTTTTTCATATTTACTTTTAGTTGAATATGTTACTTTTATCATATCTTCCAATCATTAATATTACCTTTCGAATTAAAATACGTTTCCTTTTTGATTTAAAACTAATCTTACAATCATTAATATACATCCGAAAATATCATACAATATTTTTCAATTATTAATAAAATATATTAAAAATATATTTTGCTTATAATAAGGAAACATTAGTATAATCCGTAAACATGTGTATATTAAATTATATTAATTAAAATTAAAAATTTTGTAAAAAATAATGATTATATAAATTGGTACCAGTTTTTTTGTACCTATTTTTTGGTACTTCGTGAATTTACTTATTTACCCTTCATTCTAAAGAAAAATATATATTAAAACACCTAAAATAAATATTAACATAATATAATTAATGTTAAGTAGTCGATTGCCTTTTTCATATTTACTTTTAGTTGAAGATGTTACCTTTTATCATATCTTCCAATCATTAATATTTCCTTTCGAATTAAAATACGTTTCCTTTTTGATTTAAAACTAATCTTACAATCATTAATATATATATCCGAAAATCTATACTATTATATAAATTCCGAAACATTGAAAGTTTTGGTACCTGTTTTTTGGTACCAATTTTTTGGTACCTGTTTTTTGGTACTTCGTGAATTTACTTATGTACCCTTCATTATAAAGAAATATATATATTAAAACACCTAAAATAAATTTTAACATAATATAATTAATGGTAATTAGTCGATTGCCTTTTTCATATTTACTTTTAGTTGAATATGTTACTTTTATCATATCTTCCAATCATTAATATTACCTTTCGAATTAAAATACGTTTCCTTTTTGATTTAAAACTAATCTTACAATCATTAATATACATCCGAAAATATCATACAATATTTTTCAATTATTAATAAAATATATTAAAAATATATTTTGCTTATAATAAGGAAACATTAGTATAATCCGTAAACATGTGTATATTAAATTATATTAATTAAAATTAAAAATTTTGTAAAAAATAATGATTATATAAATTGGTACCAGTTTTTTTGTACCTATTTTTTTGTACTTCGTGAATTTACTTATTTACCCTTCATTCTAAAGAAAAATATATATTAAAACACCTAAAATAAATATTAACATAATATAATTAATGTTAAGTAGTCGATTGCCTTTTTCATATTTACTTTTAGTTGAAGATGTTACCTTTTATCATATCTTCCAATCATTAATATTTCCTTTCGAATTAAAATACGTTTCCTTTTTGATTTAAAACTAATCTTACAATCATTAATATATATATCCGAAAATATCGTACCATATTTTTCAATTATTAATAAAATTTATACTATTATATAAAAACCGAAACATTAAAAGTTTTGGTACCTGTTTTTTGGTACCTATTTTTTGGTACTTCGTAAATTTACTTACTTTCCCTTCATTATAAAAAAAATAAATACACCTAAAATAAGTAATAACATAATATAATTAATGGTAATTAGTCAAGATACTACCTTTTATAAATAACTAAAAACATCAATCATATCACATTTTCCATCATTAATATTTACTTTCGAACTAAAAGTCTAAAACACGTTACCTTTTTAATTTAAAACAAATCTTACAATCTAAAATAAGTAATAACATAATATAATTAATGGTAATTAGTCAAGATATTACCTTTTATAAACACCTAAAAACATACTCCTCTATAACTAATTTTTGATATTTTATTTTTTTGTATAAAAATAGGACCTTTTTAATTTAAAACAAATCTTACAATCTAAAATAAGTAATAACATAATATAATTAATGGTAATTAGTCAAGATATTACCTTTTATAAACACCTAAAAACATACTCCTCTATAACTTATTTTTGATATTTTATTTTTTTGTATAAAACCTTAAAATCCGTGCCAGAAACTGGTCCGCAAACGTAAAGAATTCAAAGGGACGGACTATTATATAAATTTCGAAACATTGAAAGTTTTGGTACCTGTTTTTTGGTACCAATTTTTTGGTACCTATTTTTTGGTACTTCGTGAATTTACTTATGTACCCTTCATTATAAAGAAATATATATATTAAAACACCTAAAATAAATTTTAACATAATATAATTAATGGTAATTAGTCGATTGCCTTTTTCATATTTACTTTTAGTTGAAGATGTTACTTTTATCATATCTTCCAATCTTTAATATTACCTTTCGAATTAAAATACGTTTCCTTTTTGATTTAAAACTAATCTTACAATCATTAATATACATCCGAAAATATCATACAATATTTTTCAATTATTAATAAAATATATTAAAAATATATTTTGCTTATAATAAAGAAACATTAGTATAATCCGTAAACATGTGTATATTAAATTATATTAATTAAAATTAAAAATTATGTAAAAAATAATGATTATATAAATTGGTACCAGTTTTTTTGTACCTATTTTTTGGTACTTCGTGAATTTACTTATTTACCCTTCATTCTAAAGAAAAATATATATTAAAACAACTAAAATAAATATTAACATAATATAATTAATGTTAAGTAGTCGATTGCCTTTTTCATATTTACTTTTAGTTGAAGATGTTACCTTTTATCATATCTTCCAATCATTAATATTTCCTTTCGAATTAAAATACGTTTCCTTTTTGATTTAAAACTAATCTTACAATCATTAATATATATATCCGAAAATCTATACTATTATATAAATTCCGAAACATTGAAAGTTTTGGTACCTGTTTTTTGGTACCAATTTTTTGGTACCTGTTTTTTGGTAATTCGTGAATTTACTTATGTACCCTTCATTATAAAGAAATATATATATTAAAACACCTAAAATAAATTTTAACATAATATAATTAATGGTAATTAGTCGATTGCCTTTTTCATATTTACTTTTAGTTGAAGATGTTACTTTTATCATATCTTCCAATCATTAATATTACATTTCGAATTAAAATACGTTTCCTTTTTGATTTAAAACTAATCTTACAATCATTAATATATATATCCGAAAATATCGTACCATATTTTTCAATTATTAATAAAATTTATACTATTATATAAAAACCGAAACATTAAAAGTTTTGGTACCTGTTTTTTGGTACCTATTTTTTGGTACTTCGTAAATTTACTTACTTACCCTTCATTATAAAAAAAATAAATACACCTAAAATAAGTAATAACATAATATAATTAATGGTAATTAGTCAAGATACTACCTTTTATAAATAACTAAAAACATCAATCATATCACATTTTCCATCATTAATATTTCCTTTCGAACTAAAAGTCTAAAACACGTTACCTTTTTAATTTAAAACAAATCTTACAATCTAAAATAAGTAATAACATAATATAATTAATGGTAATTAGTCAAGATATTACCTTTTATAAACACCTAAAAACATACTCCTCTATAACTAATTTTTGATATTTTATTTTTTTGCATAAAAATAGGACCTTTTTAATTTAAAACAAATCTTACAATCTAAAATAAGTAATAACATAATATAATTAATGGTAATTAGTCAAGATATTACCTTTTATAAACACCTAAAAACATACTCCTCTATAACTTATTTTTGATATTTTATTTTTTTGTATAAAACCTTAAAATCCGTGCCAGAAACTGGTCCGCAAACGTAAAGAATTCAAAGGGACGGACTATTATATAAATTTCGAAACATTGAAAGTTTTGGTACCTGTTTTTTGGTACCAATTTTTTGGTACCTGTTTTTTGGTACTTCGTGAATTTACTTATGTACCCTTCATTATAAAGAAATATATATATTAAAACACCTAAAATAAATTTTAACATAATATAATTAATGGTAATTAGTCGATTGCCTTTTTCATATTTACTTTTAGTTGAAGATGTTACTTTTATCATATCTTCCAATCTTTAATATTACCTTTCGAATTAAAATACGTTTCCTTTTTGATTTAAAACTAATCTTACAATCATTAATATACATCCGAAAATATCATACAATATTTTTCAATTATTAATAAAATATATTAAAAATATATTTTGCTTATAATAAGGAAACATTAGTATAATCCGTAAACATGTGTATATTAAATTATATTAATTAAAATTAAAAATTATGTAAAAAATAATGATTATATAAATTGGTACCAGTTTTTTTGTACCTATTTTTTGGTACTTCGTGAATTTACTTATTTACCCTTCATTCTAAAGAAAAATATATATTAAAACAACTAAAATAAATTTTAACATAATATAATTAATGGTAATTAGTCGATTGCCTTTTTCATATTTACTTTTAGTTGAAGATGTTACTTTTATCATATCTTCCAATCATTAATATTTCCTTTCGAATTAAAATACGTTTCCTTTTTGATTTAAAACTAATCTTACAATCATTAATATATATATCCGAAAATATCGTACCATATTTTTCAATTATTAATAAAATTTATACTATTATATAAAAACCGAAACATTAAAAGTAATATTATCGTACATATGTATTTGATTCGAGTGATGCCAAAGAAGGTTTGAAATTACTCCAAAAATTGAAATGTAATAGTTTTGGGGAATTTTTCTATCGAGTAGATGTTGATGAGGATAATCGGGTGCGTTCAATGTTGTGGGTTGATCCAAGATCGTTAAAGGCATATAAAAATTCTGGAGACGTGGTAGTATTTGACTCCACATACCGCACCAATAGGTATAGTATGCCATTTTTACCTATTACGGGGGTGAACCACCACTACCAATCCATATTGTTTGGTTTTGCACTAATAAGGGATGAGAAAGAAAGTTCTTACGTATGGGTTTTGAAGAATTGGTTGGAAGCTATAGGAAACAAGCCTCCAATCTCAATCATCACCGATCAAGACATTGCACTTGGAAATGCAATTGCCGAAGTTTTACCAAACACGAACCATCTTTATTGTACTTGGCATATAAGTACTAAATTCGGGGAGAAGTTATCCGGTTTGTACACATATGAACCACATTTCAAAGAAGATTTCAACTTATGTTTGTACAAGTCAATGACGGTTGAACAATTTGAAAATAGGTGGGAAGATTTGGTTGAAAAATATAACTTGGTTGATGGTTGGTTGCAAGAAATGTATTACGTTCGACATAAGTGGGTTCGTGTGTACACTAAACTTCATTTCACTACCGGGATAATAACTACCTCGAGAAGTGAGTCAATGAATGCATTTTTTGACGAGTATGTAAAAGCTAGCACCGGTTTAAAAGAGTTTATAGAGAATTCACAAAAAGCATTGGAGAAACAACATCTTCGTGAGAAAGAAGCGGACTATGAAACAAAGTATAAGGAAAGGTCAAGAATAACATCATCCTCATTGGAGAATCATGCGGCATCTATTTATACAAAAGAATGTTTAGACGTTTTCAACACGAACTTAAACAAAGTGGAGCCTATGTTGTGAATGAGAGAGCTTCCATGAGTACTATGCTATTTAAGGTGTACGAAGCACATAAGACCACGGTGGCGGAGGAAAATAGAAAAGTTTATCAAATAACCATGACCAATGATATGATAAATTGTATTTGTCGAAAATTTGAAAGTTCGGGAATGATTTGTCGTCATATTATTCGATACTTGAACATGATGCAATGGTCGGAGATCCCTTCAAATTTAATTAACTTGAGATGGACAATTGGAGCAAATAAAATTGTCGGGTCTATATCGTATAAACCTCCTATCATTGGCGATATTCTTCAATCACAACCCGCCCGATATACAACTTTGTGCAAAGCCTTTCAAGATTTAGCGGCTCGTGAAAGTTGTTCGGTTCCAAGATTTGAATACGTCATGGGATTGATTGAAGAAGAGTCGGAATATGTGGAAAATTTTCCTATGGAGATGCCTTCTACGAAAAAAACAACATCATGTGAGGATGAACGTGGAGGTGAAGATTTTGATGGATTTGAAAGACCCTATAATTTCCACCACTAAAGGTCGCAAGAGGGAAAGAATGAAAAGTGGCATAGAAACGTCCACCCCAAAAAAATCAAGAAAATGTAATCTTTGCAAAGAATTTGATGTTAAACATGATTCACAAAATTGTCCAAAAAAATTAAAAAAGTCGATTCCCAAAAAGTCCAAATCAAAAAAACCAAGGAAATGTAATTCGTGATTTTACTTTTTAGTGAATTTGGTATTGATTTTGTTCATTTGGTTAGCAATTTTCAATTTTGTATTGTTTTGTTGATTTGGTTAGCAATTTTCAATTTGGTATTGATTTTGTTAGCAATTTTCAATTTGGTATTGTTTTTTTGATTTGGTTAGCAATTTTCAATTTGGTACTTGAATTTGGTATTGATTTGGTGGTGGCTTGGTGGTGCTTTTGATTTTACTTTTAAGTGAATTTGTAATTGATTTGGTATAGTACAAAAGAAAAAAAAACATAACAAAAAAAAAATGGACTGTACTTACGCTATATAATATAGCGTAAGCCGCTATATAATACAGCGTAAGTACAGAAGTTTTGCTCTGTTCCCCTGTTTAGCTCGGTTTTGTTCTGTACTTACGCTGTATTATATAGCGGCTTACGCTATATAATATAGCGTAAGTACAGTCCAGTTTTGCCCTGTTTTTTCATGTTTGTTGAACATCCCCTGTATATAAAACTCAAACTCCAACCAACTAAAACTCAAACTCAAACAAACTAAAATTTCAACAACACAACCAAGTAACTTGCAATATCCAACAATCAAACAAACAAACTAAAATTACAAAATCAAACATTTCAACCATTACAATCTCAACAAGCAACTAGTAACTTGCAATCTTTAACTTACAATTTTAACATTCAACACAATCTTTAACTTACAACTTTGTGCAATTTTAACATTCAACACAATCTTTAACTTACAATTTCAACATTAGAACATTCCAACCAACTAAAACTCAAACTCAAACAAGTAATCAACAATCTCTAAAAATTCGAACTATTAACATACAATCTCAAACTATTAAATTACAATCCCGCTAGTCTTGCATCTTGCTGGGGATTCGACTGAGGCTTTTAACTTTAATTTGTTTGATCGCTCTGTTAAACGAATTGTTGGACAAACTGCTACTAAGATGATCTATGATCATTCTAAGTTAAAAAATTATCTTTTACAAACGTCGAAAGTTGTAATTAGATTTTCCATGTGTATAAATTCATAAACATTGTTTTTTGTCAATTTAGGAGAACTCAACTACAGGATATCCAACAAAGATTAAGGAGATTGCTAAAAAGGAACTTATTTTCAATGTTGAGATAAGCGAAGATAATGTTGAGCTGAAAAGTAAAATCTTCTTTGTGACTGATGCTTATGATAAGTCTTATTTCATTGCATCACCTTCAGGCCCTCAAGGACCAATGGGTGGAGGTTCCGAATCAATCTTCTCTGAAGTAAGCAATGAATAATATACTTTCTTTGTTAATTTATTTTACTTAAGAGTAACACAAGCATATGATTTAATTTTCTTCAGAGTAACACTAGCACAAAAAACTGAATTCGGATCATATTTAACTTATCTCATTTTTTTTCTTATTTTGCAGAATACGATTGATTTATCAAAATCTGGAAATACTCCAGAATCTGCCAAATCAGTTTGCAAGAAGATTAAAATGGTTTCTTCTTTACTTTCACTTACATATATTTATGTATTATTATGTACAATTATGTAGAATTTGTATATGTCTCTATATCTTATGTTTGTTATGTTTTTTGCTTAACCAGGAGAACTGAACAATGTTTGCTTTTGGAGTTTCCCCCTTTGTCAAGTTTTTGGGAAGGATTTTAATTACCATGCATGGAGTTAGCCTGCATATGGCTTCTTGGAATAATAATAATGATGTCTACTATCTTTTGTTTGTCTAAAGATGTTTGAGTTTTTATGTTTTTTTCTAAGTACTTAATGAACATATTTGGCAATGTTCTTGATGATTCTGTATTGGTTTTAAGGATCATATATGTTTTATTTGAATAAAGTTAGTCGTTGGTTTTGATTATATTTTACTATTTCATTTCCATATGAGTTGTGTTGATAAAAGAGACATAAATAGATTTTTCATGGTACAAGTACAATCCAAATCTTTATTATCCAAACTGAGACATGTAATTATTTTCTTTATTGGTTTATTTCGATAAGGATATCGTAAAAAATCATTTTTAATATCTTCAAGGTCACGTATTCTTCTAACTATCAAAAAGTCTTCCGACACCGGCTAAACACAAAATCAAAGAGACCTTCTTTGTTTGTCCTTAAAATCAAAGATATGTAATAACCCTAACTTTAGCAATGCTACAGTGATCACATGAATAGTAAATTTTGAGGATTTAGAGAAAAGGTATGTAAGTACCCTATAATTGATACAGAAAATGAATAATCGGAAACAATATTAGTATAGCACTATAAAAATGAGTGACTCGAAATGATGTCGGATTTTAGAAAATCCCTGAGTATAGATTTTTAAATTTGTTTGATTTCAATGGGACATAAGTGTATTGTATATTAAAGAGTATGGAATATGAAAAGGGCGAATACTTTGAGGAATATGTGAAATTAGGTTAACCCAAGGAATTATTAAGTTAAGGAAATGCCAAGGGAATTTAGATTGTTAAACGAGTTTGAGAATGCTTGAGAACCCGAGAGATAACTGGAAGAGCAACTTCTGAGAAAAAGAGAATATACCAAGGATATTGGATTTAATACCTACTTGAGGATTAGAATCACCCTAACACATTAATATATGATGTGGGAAAGGATAAAATATATTCAAGAGATTTACAAGAGAAAAACCACTGAGACGATCGCATAAATCGTTCCATGAATCAGATGACGAGAGAACTTTGTACAAAACCCAAACAAAAGCCCAAGGACATGGGGAGAAGCCCAAATTCGGCCCAACCCAAGTATGGAGCTGATATTAAGTGATATTAGAGTGTAAGGGAAGGAATCTCATTGGTGCAAACATTAAAACCAAAGTGGAAGAGGAGTAAACTTGTCAAACTTGAGTACTAAGTAGCATATTTCATGTTAAGGTGTTTAGATGAGCAACAATTGGCTCTTTCTCATTGGTGGACTTCAAATATACTTAATTAAGAGATAAGGATCTGATTCAAAGGGATAGAAACAAGAGGATACATCATTATCCAAGATAGAAACAAAGCAAAACACAAAGAGATGCAAACTGCCCAGCAGAAACACCACTCAAAGAAAAATTCATATCTCCATTTCTATCCATGATTAAATCACCAAATTTTAACCATAGCTTCTCCACTCCATGTGTAAGGTGTTAGAAAATGGAAAGTTGAGACATAGTCATAATATGTTCTTGATGTAATTTCCGAAATCTAACAAGTGGAGGTTGTTCCTTGTTATGAGGACTTAAACTTTCATGTTTGGATCTAAGACATTTTCTTAGTGGAATCCATAAATAAATTGAGTTGAAGTTGCTTGCTTGAAATGGGTTATGTGGGTTAGTTAGTTGAAATAACTTGAGTCCCACATAGAATTGGTAATGAGAGGTTGGAGGCTTTATATAGCTCCATGTGCAAGTGTAGTGTATAACTACTAAGGCATGTGGGTGTGCATGGTTGTAGTGTGAGCCTAGCGCACACACACACACGCGCGCCGCTCGCCTCGCCACGACACGACACGGGTCGGGTCGAAGGGCGATTTGGGCGAATGTCTCGGCGTCTCGTGTACGCGAGGCGACCTGGGCGAGGAATTTTATTACCTGGAATATTGATTTATTTTAACAGAACATCAGATTTTATATGTTACTACTGTTGTATCAGTACTTGGAATTATTGAGCTAATCAGACATCAAATCCTGATGGACAGACTCTGAACATAACCCAATACTGATGGGCATCAGATCCTGACGGACTAAAATCCTGATGGATCAGATACTGATAATGACCAATCCTGATGGATCTCAGATCCTGACAATGGTTAAATTCCTGATGCTGTTGTAACTGAAATACTGATGCAGTTAATGAAATTAAATCAGAATATTTACTTTCCTTTTAATGCATAACTCTTACGTTTTATTTTTGGGTATTATATATATCGAAGACATAACGTTAAGAAGTGAGATGTTAAGGAAAACCCTTGTTGTTCTTCTGCTCTGTTCTCTCTCGACACAAACAGATTATTTATATAATTCTTAGGGTGAACTGAGGTGCTGGTCGTCGTTGATCTCTGGTGTATCTGTGAATACATTGATCGGAGCTGTTTTATCCTGGAAGTGTTATTGCAGCAACCCAACACAGCGTAAGTGGGGCAATAATCTCTTCAAGAACAGCCAAGTCTTCTCGTAGGGCTTGGTGACTCAGCTGTTCTTCTCTCTCTGATCAGTATTGCTAATAGCTTCTGTGAGAGATAAGTGTTTCTTACTTTTCTTATTAATTACAGTTACTGATTATATTCTTGTCTTGCCTTCGTGAATTGTTTTGTTAATTGGTTTTATGCCTGTTCTTGTTTAATATATATCACTGCCTCATTGTTGTGTTTAGTGTAAATTACCCAACAATCTTGAAGAGATTATTTGTGTTATATATTGTTAATTAACAAGATGGTTAACGAAACTGAAACTCCTGTTGTTGAGACTAGCTCTGGGTCTGGTGTTACTGTACCCACCATTGATTGGACTACGTACCGTTTCCCACAACCTATCGATATGTCAGGTATGCCTGATAAATTCGGTGGGGGTGTTGGTTTTTCTCGTTGGCAGAAAAAGATGAAACTGTGGTTAACGGTAAAGGGTCTATGGCCGGTGGTGCAGTATGAGAAACCAATTGTGGTTAAGGAGAAAGCTGAAACTGTTAAGGCTTATACTATGTGGGAGGAAAAGGATGGGGTGGCTAGGGCTGCAATTCTGGCAGCTTTAGCGAATACTCTATTCGATGTTTATTCATCTGACTCCTACACTGCTAAGCTCTTATGGGAGAAGCTTGACCAGACACATAATACTGACTCGCAAGGGTTGGAAAAGTATTCTGTGGCTAGGTTCCTTGATTTCAAACTGGTGGATACTAAATCCATGACTGAGCAGGTGCATGAGTTTGAGATGTTAGTTCATGCTTTGAAGGAGTCTGGTATGGACTTACCTGAAAAGTTTCAGGTTATGTCTGTGATTGAAAAGCTCCCTAAGTCTTGGGAAGAGTTTGCACTCTCCCTGAAAAGACAGAAAGGAGAGATCACTTGGACAAACCTGATGTTGGACATCTCTGTGCAGGAGCAACACAAGTCCAAGCAAGGACATGTGATGCCTACTGAACATGCTGGGAGTTCGAAGGTAAATGTAGTGACTGTAGGACAGAAAAGAAAGTCTGTCACTAAGAAGGGAAACAATAAGTCTAAGGACAAGAACAAGGCTAAGAAACCAAAGGCAAACAAACCATGTTGGTCTTGTGGACAGGTTGGTCATTGGAGCAAGGACTGTCCTGAAAAGAAAGCTAAGAAACCAATTGTGGGAGCACAAGCTAACACTGTGCTTGGAACCACTGGTGGGCCTACGGTTAACATGGTTGTTGGTGAAGCTCTTGCTTCTGAAACTGACAATGGGTATGTGACCTACAACCCTGTACTTCTTTCCACTTATTCGTCTCATGAATGGTTGATTGATATTGGAGCTAATGTACATATTTGTACTGATATTACTCTATTTGTATCTTATCAACAGACTCATGGAATGACTGTGACGATGGGGAATGCGAGTGTAGCTCAAGTACTTGGAATAGGAAACGTGGACCTGAAGTTCGCTTCTGGGCGTGTTCTATCCCTCACTAGAGTGCACCATGTTCCTGATATTCGTAGAAATATAATAAGTGGAAGTTGTTTAGTTAAGAATGGTTTTGAAGTTTCTTTGAAATGTAATAAAGTAGTTATTACAAATACTGGTGTATTCTTTGGCAAAGGTTACTTGTCGGATGGATTATTTTTGATAAATGTTGAGCCTGTTTTGGGCAGTTTTATTAATAATAATGTTGTTTCTTCTGTTAATTGTGTTGAATCATCTGATTTGTGGCACGCACGTCTTGGTCACTTGAATTTTGGTGCTCTAAAGAATATGATGAACTTAGAGTTGATTCCAAAACATGCCATTGATAAGAAATCTAAATGTCAAGTATGTGTGACTGCTAAACAAACTAGGAAACCCTTTCATAATGTGGTTAGGGATTCGAATGTGTTAGATTTAGTGCACACTGACATATGTGAATTTGGTGGTGTTTTGACCAAGGAACATAATAGATATTTCATTACCTTTATAGATGATTGTAGTAGATATTGTTATGTTTATTTGCTTAAACATAAAGATGAAGCACTAGATAAATTCATTATGTTCAAAACTGAAGCTGAAACACAAACTGGTAAAGTACTTAAACGTTTGAGATCAGATAGAGGTGGTGAGTATACGAGTAACTCGTTTAATGAATTTTGCAAGAGCAATGGTATAGTTCATGAGGTAACTCCACCATACACACCTGAGTCTAATGGGGTGGCAGAACGAAAGAACAGAACTTTTAAAGATATGATCAATAGTATGTTGATTAATTCTGGGTTGCCTAAGTACATGTGGGGAGAAGCTCTGAATACGGCTTGCCATATTCTGAATAGAGTTCCTCTGAAACATATGGACAAGACACCTTATGAATTATGGACAGAGAAAAGGACTAGTTTAAAATATCTTCGAGTGTGGGGGTGCCTTGCAAAGGTACTTGTCCCTGAACACAAGAGAAAGAAACTAGGACCGAAAACTGTTGATTGCATCTTTCTGGGCTATAGGGAAACCACTACAGCTATGAGATTTTTAGTGTTAAAATCTGACATAGATGGAATAGTGGCTAATTCCATAGTTGAATTTCGTGATGCAACATTCTTTGAGAATGTGTTTCCTATGAAGACTGGTATACCTCAGGGTATTCCTGATGATGATCCCACTCACACATCAAGTTCTATTCCTGATCATGTGGAGAGGATGACAAATGTGGGGGCAGATCCTGATAGTAGCTCTATTCCTGATGAAGTAGAGGAACCTAGAAGGAGTAAGCGTGCTAAGGTAGTCAAGGATTTTGGAAGTGACTTTATCACTTACAATATCGAGGATGAACCTTTAACTTTTCGACAGGCCATGGATTCTTCAGAATCTAGGTACTGGAAAGGTGCTGTAAAAAGTGAAATTGACTCTATTGTTTCTAACGGAACATGGGAGTTGGTTGATCTACCTCCTGGGTGTTCTACTATAGGATGCAAATGGGTCTTCAAAAGGAAGATGAATCCTGATGGCTCAATAGATAAGTATAAGGCTAGGCTGGTAGCTAAGGGCTTTAAGCAAAAGGAAGGCATTGATTACTTTGACACATACTCTCCAGTTGCTAGAATGACAACAATCCGAATGCTTATAGCATTGGCTTCTGTACATGGTCTTATCATCCATCAAATGGATGTAAAGACAGCTTTTCTTCATGGTGAACTTGAAGAAGAGATTTATATGGATCAGCCTGAGGGATTTGTTGCTTCTGGTAATGAAAGGAAAGTATGTAAGTTAATCAAGTCTATATATGGCTTAAAACAAGCTCCAAGAGACTGGCATAAAAAGTTTGATGAAACTGTTTTAGAATCAGAATTTGTAGTTAATGAAAGTGACAAGTGTGTCTATTACATGGTTAAAGGAAATGAATGTATTATTGTGTGCCTGTATGTGGATGATATTTTATTGTTTGGAACCAATATTGAGATTATTAACGAGACAAAAAGTTTCTTGAAAAGGCATTTTGAAATGAAGGATATGGGAGAGGCTAGTGTGATTCTTGGTATCAAGTTGACTCAGTCAACTGATGGAATAACCTTGTCACAATCTCATTATATAGAGAAATCTATACTTGAGAAGTATGGTTATTCAAATTGTAGAATTGCAAGTACTCCGTATGATCCTAAAATTGCTCTTGTCAAGAATAGTTCAGGAGTACCTGTGTCTCAGTTAAGGTATTCTCAGATTATTGGGAGTTTGCAGTATCTTGCTAATGGTACTAGGCCTGATATTTCATATTCAGTGTCTAAGTTAGCAAGATATACAAGCTGTCCAAACAAGACTCATTGGGATGCTCTTGATAGAGTGCTTAGGTATCTGAAAGGCACCATATATCTTGGTCTGCATTACAGGAGGTTTCCTGGAGTGCTAGAGGGATATAGTGATGCAAGTTGGATAGCTAAGAAGTCTGGTTCCAATGGAGTGACTGGATACCTGTTTACCCTTGCGGGTGGAGCAGTATCTTGGAAGTCTTCTTGACAGACTGTTATAACTCGGTCTACTTTTGAGGCTGAGTTGTGTGCGTTAGATGCCACGGGGACTGAGGCTGAATGGTTACATGGACTGATGTCAATGTTACCTGTAGTAAGTCGTCCACTTCCTGCTTTTGCTGTTCATTGTGATAGCCGTACAACTATCGACAAGATAAACAGCAAGAAGTATAATGTGAAAACAAAGAGACATATCCAAGTTAGACTGAAGTCTATAAGGGGTCTAATGTCTGAAAGGATTATTGCTGTTGAGTTTATTGGAACTCAAGAAAACCTAGCTGATCCTTTGACTAAAGGGCTTGAGCATGCTGTAGTCCTTAAGTCTAGGTTGGGGATGGGACTGATAGCCCATTGTAATTCATCTACAGCGGGAACCCAATACACATGAGAGGAGATCCCTCGAAAGTGTATTCAATGTGGTAATAACAAGTTGTAAGGGTGAGTTAGTTTGTACCTTAAACTATATAGATTGATACTCACGTATCTGGAGTCTATCCCCTGTAAACCTATAAGGTACTGTCACTGCCAGAATAGCAAGAGTTATTTGAACTCTGAATGGGGTCAAGTCATTTGACGAGATGCTAGCAGTACATCTCTGGAGATGCCCAGCTAAGCGAATGTAATTGTGTGGTCGCAATTAGAGGAAAGGGTTATTCCTTGAAGCATTCGACGAACAGGATCGAGACATGACCATTAACGTCTCAAAGCCGTAGATTAGCACCATAGCCTTTGACTTGTCGTCGTCTATGGAGTGTGGTTACACCAAACGGATAAAGATTCAAGGTGAAACATTCCATCTGAATCCGGTAGCCATCGAAGTAGAGGACTTAGGAGGGTTCAAACCCGGAAGGGTACCTACTCTGAAAAACAAGTCATGATGAGGATAGATATGTATTTGCATTTCTGTATGGATTTGTGGGGGATTGTTAGAAAATGGAAAGTTGAGACATAGTCATAATATGTTCTTGATGTAATTTCTGAAATCTAACAAGTGGAGGTTGTTCCTTGTTATGAGGACTTAAACTTTCATGTTTGGATCTAAGACATTTTCTTAGTGGAATCCATAAATAAATTGAGTTGAAGTTGCTTGCTTGAAATGGGTTATGTGGGTTAGTTAGTTGAAATAACTCGAGTCCCACATAGAATTGGTAATGAGAGGTTGGAGGCTTTATATAGCTCCATGTGCAAGTGTAGTGTATAACTACTAAGGCATGTGGGTGTGCATGGTTGTAGTGTGAGCCTAGCGCACACACACACACGCGCGCCGCCGCCGCTCGCCTCGCCACGACACGACACGGGTCGGGTCGAAGGGCGATTTGGGCGAATGTCTCGGCGTCTCGCGTACGCGAGGCGACCTGGGCGAGGAATTTTATTACCTGGAATATTGATTTATTTTAACAGAACATCAGATTTTATATGTTACTACTGTTGTATCAGTACTTGGAATTATTGAGCTGATCAGACATCAAATCCTGATGGACAGACTCTGAACATAACCCAATACTGATGGGCATCAGATCCTGACGGACTAAAATCCTGATGGATCAGATACTGATAATGACCAATCCTGATGGATCTCAGATCCTGACGATGGTTAAATTCCTGATGCTGTTGTAACTGAAATACTGATGCAGTTAATGAAATTAAATCAGAATATTTACTTTCCTTTTAATGCATAACTCTTACGTTTTATTTTTGGGTATTATATATATCGAAGACATAACGTTAAGAAGTGAGATGTTAAGGAAAACCCTTGTTGTTCTTCTGCTCTGTTCTCTCTCGACACAAACAGATTATTTATATAATTCTTAGGGTGAACTGAGGTGCTGGTCGTCGTTGATCTCTGGTGTATCTGTGAACACATTGATCGGAGCTGTTTTATCCTGGAAGTGTTATTGCAGCAACCCAACACAGCGTAAGTGGGGCAATAATCTCTTCAAGAACAGCCAAGTCTTCTCGTAGGGCTTGGTGACTCAGCTGTTCTTCTCTCTCTGATCAGTATTGCTAATAGCTTCTGTGAGAGATAAGTGTTTCTTACTTTTCTTGTTAATTACAGTTACTGATTATATTCTTGTCTTGCCTTCGTGAATTGTTTTGTTAATTGGTTTTATGCCTGTTCTTGTTTAATATATATCACTGCCTCATTGTTGTGTTTAGTGTAAATTACCCAACATAAGGTTCGTTCAAAATTTCATGGCCAACAAAGTAGTATAGCCTAATCAAATCCATGCTCAAAGTTGGAGAACCAAACCTGTCCAGTTTCTGTCCAGCGAAAAGATGGAGCTCAAAACCATAGCTAGGAAGCTTTGTTTTTGGTGATCTATAGCTCAAATCAAAACTTATACAGAGTCCAAGATGTGGTAAAAATTTGAGAGCCAAACTCTTATTTTTCGATTTGTTATGATTTTTACAAAAGTGATGATGAATAGTAACCCTTAGAAACTAACTTTATTTTTATGATTCCTTTAGTTGATTCAAGCTATTGTAAGGTTGATTAAGCATATTCCAAGGATTTTTAAGTGTTGTCAAGGCTTCAAGAAGGTATAAATGTCCTTACCCTTATTTATTTATTTATAATGGATATTGAGTTGATTAGTGATTTAGTGGTGTAAATGTTAAGATTATGATGTTATATGTGTTTGTAAGTGATTAAAGTTGATTATGGAAGGAGTATGTGCTTGTAACCATGGTTGGTAAGATGACCACATGGTGTAGGTGATGGTGTATAAGGTGGATGATTGATTTGGAGGAGTTTGATTTTGGAAAGTATGAAAATATAGCCGTTATAATGTCCGATTTTTGTTAGACCAAGAAACTGCCCTGTTTTTGGACACTGTACCCGTACGGTAGGTTACTGTCCAGACCCCCAAGTGACCATGAGGAGATAGATCTTGGTTCATAGATCGTTTTTATATAAAGTGCGTTAAAATCTGATGAACGGTTTAGGAGAAAAGTCAGTTTTAGTGAAAGACGTTCGAAAACCGAGAAACCGTAATTGTGTTAACTTTGAGGCTATAACTACCATACTTAGACATTTTTAAAAATTATAAAATTTTGGAATATGGTAGTAGGGTAGTCAAAGAAGCATTAACAGTTGGCCTTATGGTAAAATTCGAAATCCATATTTTCTGAGAATTTTTACAGTTAAGTGTGGTCGTTAGGGGAAATGGTGAAAACCCCTGAAACTTCGATTGAGTTTATAAATGGTTAAGTTCTGGAACCTTTGGGGTAATAGTGATACGTTAAACATATATTAAAGTGTCAAGGGTAATGTTATACAAGAGTGTAGTGAGTAAGAGATGTGGTATTCTAACGACGCTCCTTTTGTGTTTATAGAAACTCCGGAAGAGCCACGAGCCATACCGTCAGGATACCGAAACCGAGGCAAGATCTTTTCTGTCCCTACTTGGAAATTATTTATCTTCAAAGAAACTTGATTTCATGGAATATATATATATATATATATATATATATATATATATATATATATATATATATATATATATATATATATATATATATATATATGTGTGTGTGTGTGTGATGCCATTGTTACTATATTGTTAAGAAATTGTTTTCCTTGATTATTGATATTAAAAGGAGAGGTATACAAAGATGTATATGAATATGGATGTGAATGTGAGTATGAGATGGATATGGATATACATAGAGATGATTATGTATGAAGTGAACATGCCTTATGATTACGAGAAGATGAGAGAATGGTATCAGTTGTTATCTAGGGTTATGTGATTTATAATATTTTGCTAAAGATATTCTTTTAAAACATTTTGATTTAATAAGTATTATTTGATTATTATCTACTATTTTAAAAGTAGATGGAATAATATATATATATATGGGAGATGGATTTCAGTAAATACAGAAAAGATGTCTGAGTCATAATCAGAGTATTATGGCATAAGCTTTAAGAGTAATGACTTATGTGAATGTAAGCGGAAATGTAAATTGAAAGAAAAATGTGGAATGATGTTATAAGTGGAATAATGGTTATAAAAAGGAGGATGTAGCAGATAGAGCCTTCCTCCAGAATGTTATTACGGCCCAAGAGTTGCCGAAGGAGGATGTAGCAGTTAGAGCCTTCCTCCAGGAGGATGTAGCAGTTAGAGCCTTCCTCCAGGGATGATGTTAGCAGATAGAGCCTTCATTCCTTCTACCGGTAGTAAACAGAGAGCAGATACGGTCAGGCGACTGATCATCGTCCTACGTATCTGGCGCCAGTAGATATCCCCAAAAGATTAAAATAAAGAATGGAAAATGGTGTCAGAATGAGATACTGAAAAAGGAAAAATAGTATGAAATTATGAAATTGTTGTTATAAATGGAAGAGAAACTAATTTTATATTATGGTATAAAATTGTTGTGTAAAAAGGAAATGGAAGGATTATAATGAGAGATATAGTTCAAATTTCTATGCTATCTTGAGATAATATATTGAGAGAAAGTGTGGATTATTATCTGAATATAGAAGAGAAATTGATATTATATTGTTGTATCTTTCTTTTCTTATAATAGAAAGTGGATGATGTATTATTAAATAAGAATGTCATTCTTTCTCAAAGTCTATAATTGGATATATATATATATTTAGATGTTTAAATTTTGCCTTTTAGTGACAATATTAACTTGCTGAGCTATTATAGCTCACTCTTGCTACTTATCTATATACAGTTAGGTAT
Organism: Kitagawia praeruptora; assembly: GCA_037693485.1. NCBI lineage: Eukaryota > Viridiplantae > Streptophyta > Magnoliopsida > Apiales > Apiaceae > Kitagawia > Kitagawia praeruptora. The sequence goes on along the minus strand of CM075344.1, from coordinate 115,822,273 downwards.
GCCAATACTTCGCAGAACGCCCCGCAAGAGGGTAAGGGAAAGGCGACCTTTTGAAAGCACGTTGGCACCGATTCCTGAGGTAGCTTAGAGGCTGACGGGTCCTGGTAGATTTATGTATAATTAAGTGTGTAAGCTTGTAATGAACTTTTGATTGTTGAAATGCTTCATGTCGAAGTATTATTCAACAATGTATTCAAGTATGATCCTGGTTTGTAATAACTCCTTTAACGTTAAACTTTTAATATTGTGGTTGTTGTTCTCTGAGCATATGACTGGTGTGTGTGTGTATTAATGCGGGGTCAACTGCATAAATATTAAATGGAAAAAAAAAGTTAAAGAGATATTGATATTGAATGGAAATTGGACCGTGACGGCCTGGATTCATGACCCCGGATTTGGGGCTGTCACAGATACCTTATCAATCAAATCCTCAAAATAAAGAATTCCACGATACTACACAAAATTAAAGAGAACATGAGAAGATTTGTCCTTGATCTACAATGAGTGAATAAGTGATTATGAAAACATGACAATCTGAGATGAGTTAAATTCAGTCAAATGTATTAATATATTTAACACTCTTTGTTGATGTACCAGAGTATGAGAAAAAAATGTGTCAAGTCTGCTTGCAGAACATCAAGTCTATTAGCATTAGTTTTTCTAATGTTGTTCAATAGTGACAATTAGCAATCCCATAAAATCTGTGTCCACTTCTGTACAATAGTGTACTCTAGGTTGGGTTAAGGAGAATATATTATAGGCTTTCTCACATATGATCCCACATATGTTGAAGATACTCTCTTATGCTGGGGAACATTAAAATAGTACTAATGAAGGACCATGCAAAATGATACATACTTTTTCTTCTTAACCAAAATGCTAGAAAATAATCGAGCAATAGAATTCGATGCCTACTAGTATATAACTCAGTTGTTACACAGTGCAAAATACCAAATAACATAAATGAAATATCCAAATATCTGAACTCTTAGATGTGTTCTTAATAATAACGAAATAAGGTCATAAAAGTTACGAAGAGATTCTAATACTTACTAACTACTAAATAAATCCTCTGAATACTGAAAACATTCCTTTTTGTTCTTCTTCCAACAACGTAAATACCACTTAACTACGTCCAGGAAATTCAATGTTGAATACCAAACCTCCTTCACCTTCCAACAAATTGAAGATCAAAGTTTCATTTTTCTTCACCTTTTTATCTTTCGCAAACTTATTCCAGCCTCTTGAAAATCTCGCAATGCCATTGGAGTATACCACTACAATATCCCAAAGTCGCTCTGCAATTCTAAAGGTAACATGCTCACCAGCTATCCATTCTCGGTTTCTTGGATTGACATATCCTGGTTTATACTGCACGAAACAAACTAATCATAATAAGCATAAATAATACAAAATGACTTTGAAAAATATTCAAATTGTTTGAAAAAATAAGATTTATTGCAATAGTAAACCATACCGGTCCATGTGATGTGTTATTAACATTGCTTTTTGTCATGATTGCAGAAAAGCCTATTACTGGATCATTCATTTCAATAACAACCACTGCATTTTCATCATTGTTTTCCAAATCTGGTTCATTCATTTCAGCATCAGAAATCATATTTGCAGTAGTATCTTCAAAGTCATTATCACCATTATTGATATATTCTACTACTCCTACTTCTGTTCCCCAAATATGTGAACAATCAAAAGATGTGGGTACTTAGATTTACAAGTAAGTGTTTAAAAAGTCAGAAATATATAAACAAAGAAAATATGTAGCGATAAGAATATAAAACAAACATACCTAGGACATTAGGATTGGTATCAACATATTTTTCAACTTTTCCATTATCAAAAATGACAATGTCAAATTTTCCGACGCCACAGTAAGTGAATAACAATAAATCATTTTCTTCAAGAAAATTCAAGCCAAACATGTCAGACAGTCCTATAATTTGTCTTTCTTCCTGTAAGTAACGACCATGGAACATTGTGCCATTTGACAAACAAAATGAAACATTTTCCGGAATAGTTTTTCCAAACATTCTGCAGAATCTTGGCGGTATTACCTATAAAACATCATTATGATTAACAATTTGCTGCTTATTTAAAATGATTAGCAATACATTAAAACTGAAAATTGTGCGTATCGAAGATATGTCCAGAAATCAGTAACTTACTATTTCTCCGAAATCAAAGGCAGATTCATTAACAGATAAAAGAAATTTCCAACCCACTTCATTGATATTGTCTAAACAAAATATGAGCAAAAAGTAATGAAAGAGTTAACAACTTCATTCTAAAGTAATATAGCATAATGATATAACATCAGTATAAAGTATTTAATAATAGAAGTTGTAACTTACCTTGATCATACACAGTCGCCCGTGGTATAGTTCTGAACTGAAAATAATCAACTTCACAAAAATCTTCTTTTAATACACATACGAGAAAATTTCCATTACCCTCATAAGAGTAAATCACAGTGGAACCAAAAAGCCTCCTGCATTCCTTAATCATTGCAAACATAGGAGATAATGACTTTTCTCTCTTCTTGAAATGTACATGAATATCCCGTCCATTGGGCAATCGGAGTCTGATATTTTGCGGTAGATCATCTCCACACTCCATAAGGAATCTCTCTGGCAATATCTGATAAAATTATATATTAATTATTAATTACTTTTTGTAAATGTGTGATAAACGTATAAAGGTTCCGTACATGACAAAGTATTTTATTAGAACACATACCAGGTCTTTGGAATTCATTTTTGCGCATTCCATAACAATGACAAATAATGGGAATATTGCATGAAATAAGTTCACCTATAAAACAAGTTTATTTTGCAAGCATATAAGTAAATCCACATTATGTACATATTTAGTTATATTAGAATAATATGATATTTGAACTGAAATTTAGTCTACACTTTCACTTTTCATATTTTTGGAAATTTTTATTTCCTCATCAGCTTCTTCTTCTTTGCCACTATCTTCATCCATGTCTGAAAATTGTTTACACAATAAAAAAATTGTTATTACAAAGTAGCGTCGACAAACCAAGCTCAATACTTTCTAAAGTCAATTTTCGAAAGATTTGATGACACTTTTACTAACCAGATTCAGAGTTCCAGTGAATGCTCCAAAGCCAATTTGCTTGGCTATAATCTGAATTCTGAATAGATCGATTCTCATACTCAATCTCTATACCATCGATTTTGTAGATCCTTGCACACAAGACATTACTTTCGTCGATTGTGAACACAACAGTCTCTTTTTTTTGCAGATTGAACCTTTGTATCATGTTCTCAAACTGTGACAAATAGCCACCAGTAGAGTTGTACAAAACAGGAAATCTTTCACCAAAGATTTCAAGTTGATTTATACAACCAAGCTTTTCTTCGTATTTATCCTTTATCGTTTTTGGTACAAACTGTTATAGATTATATGTACATAATTAAATCACAAAATGTATAAATTGAAGAATGCATAATATACTATTCTGTTATAAATAGTCATTATTGCTGAAAATAGAATAAAGAATAATAAAACTACAACAAACCATACCATTACGCATTCATCCAAGCAATGCTGAGAAACAACTTTTAGAAATGATCTCTCAAAAGCACCATTTTTTTCTGATTATTTGAGATAAAACAGAATTACAGATTTCAAAATGTATACATATTAGATATGAAAAAGAGTAAAAGACTAACGTTTAAAATTACCTCGACCATCATCAATGATTTGTTCCTTTCCTTTAAATATGCAAACATTTACAGTATACACTCCTGATGAAGGAATTCGAAACAGAACCAGTGTATCCCCAACTTTCAGCTTAATCTCCTCTACAAAAGCATACCACTATTTTCCAAGCAAATAGATATTTTCAATCCTTTGAACATCAATTTCCCATGCTTTTTCTGTAAAACGGAGATAAACCTTTCCACCAACTTCCCAATCTTTGTAAAGTTGATCAAACTCCTTGCTCAGCCTCTATAATTAAATGATAAAAGTTCAGTTTGTATATAAGTAGAAAGCACCGGTTATAAATTAAAATGAATGAAACATATCCTACCAGGAATGGAAGTCTTCCATCGATATGCATATTGCTTATCTTCATCTCAAAATAATCCACGAAATTCATAAAAGCACTAAAGGACCATAGTGCAGCGGATTTTTGATAGTTTAGTGAAATACCATCAAAAATATAATCTTTCCTTTTCCATTTTTGACATTTTCCACTTTTAATAAATTTTGATGGAGACATCTTCCGATAGTTAGTCTCAATTGCCGTATTTTTAAATATTTTAACACGAAACTCATCTTCTCCATAGTAATCAAACTGAACAGCACCATATATCTTGATTTCGTAATACTTCATAAATCTTCGCATCCCATAGATTCTTTTCAGTTTCCTATCATATTTTATTTTCCACTCGATCAAGTTGCCTTTAAACCTTAGACGTGAAGGAATTACAGTCCCAAATTCATCGTAAAAGCTTTTTGGAATTCTCTACAACAATGTTGTAATAGTGAAAAAATTACTAAACTCAAAAATTAGGAATGTAAGTACATCAGCACATAACATTATAGACTTATATATAGTATATAACATTGTTTATTTTGTTTTCAATATTTCATACTTACAAAGCTTCCAAAAGATTCGATTTCGTTGTTTACAACTATAAAACTCGCTAAAACCAATCTTCCTTCTGTAAAAAAACATAATGTCATGTATTAAACCAGTACCTCAACTATGTTATAAGTAATAAAAATCAAAGTACCACTATGAGGAAGCAAGTTTGATCTCCTTTGCGACATTATTTTCCTGCATTCAAATATTTACATTTGAATAAAAAAAATTCTTTACTTAATCAAAGCCTTATACTTCATGCATTCAGTTGTTACACAAAGTATAATATCCCAAAACAAGAATATGCATAAACAGTTACCAAATTGAGAAAAGGATTACATAATTAGGGATTTTGTGTATATTAATAAGTTCATGTAGAAGAGAATACAAAAAAGAATCACTCATGTCATACTGTTAATCTATTTCAATATAGTTTGATCATACAAGATTGATAAAATTGATAGTTGTTTTCACTGAGGAAGTAGTAATCAAAATACCTTTGCTGCGGTGAGAAAATGATGATGGATGAACTTCAGAATGAACCAAAACCCTTTAATTTTCTCCTTCTTGCCGGCATGCAAAACAAAGTCGTGTTCTGTAGTTTTCCACTTTTAGCTATCCCTTTTTTAGCCTAATTTGTGTATATCCTATATTTAAGATATATCCTATATTTAAGATATCTATCAGTACTGTCGGCATAGTAAGTAGTTTTAATACAAACACAAATTCCTAAACATGCCAACTACTTTTTGATATAATTAATTAATATTATTCCTTTTCAAGATCAATTTAATGTCATTACTAGCACCCGTACAATTAATTAATTTTTTTTAATATTATTACCATTTTACAGCCCGTGCAATGAGTCGATTTTTTCCTACTATATAATTTTTATTAATTTTATGTGAAAATTTAAAGATATGAATTTTGTAGGTTCACAACTTTTAAATTATATAAATTACTTTTAATAAAAATATATATGATATTCGTGATATTTTGAATTTGGTTACTACACCGATAAAAAAAATCTACATTAGCTTCAAATCGGTACATGTAATAAACGAAAAGAGATATACAATAAATTAAAAAAAAAATAACCCGGTGCGTAGCACAGGTATATTACTAGTTAACATTAGTATTTACTAAACTGAAAAAAGTTATATGCTTTTATTTGGAGCATGCATGCGTGCGTATTTTTATCAGTAAAGAAAATCAAAAGTAGAGATTGAAAGTGATTAATTCATACAAAAAAATGCATCAATCACAAATATTAACTTTTTCCCAATCTAATAATTTCAATTGCCAAATATAAAATACTTCTTAGCTCTACAAATATTGTAACTGACTGTACGTAGATTTATTAAGTAATTGTCTTACTTCTTAGTTATACAAATACAAAATATTTTTTAGTTAAACAAATAATTCTTAGTAATAATTTTAATAATTGTACATCACAAATAAAACTGAAGTAAAAATATGATAATGTAAAAAAATAGATGATCCAATTTTAGAAGATGATTATAAAATCTATATTTAACGATTTTTACATCAATTAAATCTGTAATTTTAATATGGACTTACTAATTTTTTTTTTTTTTTTTTGTCAGAAATAACTTTTTAATTAATGAATTGTATCAAAATACAATATCCGAAAAACCGGAGAAAGAGTTTCTTTCAGTCAAGAAAGCTTATTATCTAACCGAAAAGCACGCAAGTTGCTTCCGGACGCTTAGACAATATAACTTTAATGTCCGAAAAGAAAACCCACCAAATAAGGCCTCGTTAAAACCCCTCAAGAGTAAAACCCTATGGGACAAAAACTCAGGGGGGAAAAAGAGTGCCCTACAAAAACACATCATCAACACATAGATTGGAAAAATCGATGACTCCTTGTAGCTATAGAGAGTTCATGTTGCCATCAATATTAGTTGTAAAACTGGTTCATACACCGATGTCCTCCTTCCTTCTTATTATGTCTTCTGTTCCAGCCATCCAAAATTCCAAAAAGTAACTTATAGAACTTTAATCTCTCCTTGATCAACTCACACAAAAGTCCCCATCCATTTAGATAATAGCGCCTTCAATCCTGTAATTTAAAAAGAACCTGAAAAAATTAAAACTACTAAATTAGTCACGAAACATAACTTCGTTAAAAATATTATAATATATTGATATAATAATTTAAAAACTCCAATAGTATTAAAAACCTAAAAACGTAAAAAATCTAACCAAAGGGGTTCCTTTGGTTAGATACTAATCTAAGCATATTTTATACAGTTAGATGTTAACATAAAACTATTTCCTTTTTAATTTTAAATCTATTAATACTGTAACAAATTTTGAGTCCCACCATATTCCTTATTCAGAAGGAATTGATCTCAACTGAAATAACCCGGAGATCATTGCATTGAATTTGGTCACAGACATTGTGTTTTCAAAAAATAGGTATGGCATTAAAAATGGGAAAGATTTTGGTGACGGAAGTATGTATGTTTAAAATGGACATGGTTATAGGGACATTACAGATTACCCAAACAGGTAGCTGAGCCTCAAGTATGAACATGATTAGTGGTAGTATGATACAAAAGAGTGTAAAAGAGTAAAATGGAAGAATCAGTTTCCTCAAAAGAATAAAGAGAAGTATCAAATTGACTTTCTTCCACTTGGAAATCTGCACAAACAGTCATACATCCTATTAATAAACTCACACTTTTTGTATGTCCAAAAGAAAAAGAAAAGCAAACTTATCAACTGTAAAAAAACAACTTGATGAACACGAATTTGACAAATTTTGTTACTCAGGACTGCTAGAAGACATACTCTAAACAACTGCATTGGACCAGAATGCCAACGATGTTTTTTCTTTTTGTATGCTTCGTATATAATACTCAGGTAATTCACAGAGAACTCTGACATCATTTAGAAAGATAAATTTCCATCCATTTAAGTGGCCTCGGACTGCAATATCCATATCCTCTACAGTTGTTCTTTCAAACCAACCTTCCGACTCCTTCATCTTCTCACACATATACCTGCAGCATTGAATTTATCAGCAAAATACTTAATTATCAACAGATATGTGAAAGAAATAATGAGAATTTAATCAAATGCAGCATCCTCCGTTTCTTGTGGAACTTTTGACTCATTTAAATATCCTCCTGTGTTAAACTTGAAGTTGGTATCTCAATATTGAAATGTGAAGCACCATAATTATCATCTCTATGGATCCATATACTATGGACCCTCCATATTTGACCCATTTCATTTCTACCACAAACAAGAAGTCACAGCTCATTAAAAGTGTTGTCAATCTTTAGTAATACTAAGTACTTATTAGCTCTCATCTTTAGTTTGTTTTATCTAAGCATATCCTAAAATGAAAAGGAACCGAATAATAACCAATTCGTCGACAATCCAGTCATAATGCTAATTTCTCCTCCCTGAATCTTTTGTTTCAAATGCTTAGTTCCCTCTACTAGCTAGCATACAAGAATACTTATACTCAACCAAGTTGGAGTGTGTCAAAAACATTCACTTTATCGGTAGTCAATCATTGATACCGATCAGTAAAGCAGCGAAGCTAATGGTAGTCAAAAGACTTGTAGTTCTCCGCATTTTAAAAAACGACTATCCGATTAGATCATGTCAACTACGTATTTTGTAACAAGTTTGACAATAGTTTTCAGGACAAAACTTGTAAGTTACATATACTACAACAGAACTTGATCAATAAATCTGAAATCAAGCTTGGCTAAAAGGTGTACTGGTACAATTTTTCCCCAGTGAATTTCCTATAAATCACTGATCTAATTTGAGATAAAAGACAAAAAATTTGTTCATGCGTACAAACCAGAGTAAACAAATATATTAGGTATTTAATAAGGTAACAAAACAGAAACACGGTGTTCAAAATGAGAGAACTAACTTAAACAAAAAAATACTACACGATATCTCCAATCATTTACCCGCTGCAAACTTTGAATCCTACAATTCTTAACCATAAAAACTATCCCTTGCTTCTTTTTGATTACTTATAATCTAATTTTATTAGCCAGACTCATGTGATGATACCAATACAAACATTTTACTCTTATCATACATTTTCTCCTCCTTAAAACAAAGACATATACGGGGCCTCAAACTTTAAAGGAAACAAGATTCAAAACTCAAATCATATTATGATTTCAGACCAGAGTTACAAATACCTTTATTAGCGCTTTATAAGTTTTCTTCCTAAGATTTTACTAAAAATTTTACTGCAGCTGATCATTGTTCCCATCATTAAGTACTATTCCATTCACTTGAACAAATTCCTCCTCTAATTGAAGAGCCTGTTTAGCCAGATTGTGTGCCACCACATTTAACTTACGATTCACATGAGAAATAACAGCCCCTGGGTAATTTATCAATAGCACTCTAATATCAGCGAGGAGAATACCCAGTTCATTATGATATACCACTTTATTCTTTATAGCCTGGACCAACACCAATGAATCCGATAAAATCTGTGTGATTGGTAATCCTACAGTTTGTGCCCAATGTAATCCCGCCAATAGAGCTAGAGCTTCTGCATTTATTACAGATAGATTTCCTTCTAAAGGTTTCGAGAGAACGGCCTGAATTCTCCTATTTATTGTGAAAATAGCTGCACCCAGTCCTACTTTCTGTAAAGAGGTGGAAATCGAGGCATCCACACAGAGTGTGAAATCATGTATTTGTGTTTCCACTTGACCTCTATATAGATTTCCTGTTCTTTGGAATTTTCTAGCTTCAGATGTGTGCACCCTATCTATATCCTCATAATACTCAGCCAACCATACTTTGATTTGTTGTGGATTCCTTGGTTGTAAACCATGTGTTTTCTTGTTTCTTTCTGTCCATATACTCCATGCAGCAGTTAACATTTTTGCAAATTCTTCCTTCTGTAACAATTCTGAAGCATATAGTAATACCCCTTTGAACGAAATTTCTTCTTTCTGGCCTACCAAGAAAGGATAATCAAGGCTGACCCACAGATCTTGTGAGAACGGGCACCAGAAGACTGCATGTGCATTAGAATCTTGACCAAATCCACATAAAGGACAAGTGCTATGGGTAGTTACATTCCTACGACATAAACCTTTAGTTGTGGGTAAGATTTCTTGATAGCCCCTCCACCCAAAAACTAAAATTTTTCGTGGAATTTTAATTGTCCAAAAGGTCCTCCACCACATTGCAAGTACTTCGGATGATGACGATGCACCTGATTTATCAATACTTGTAGCTAAATAGTACCCACTTTTAACAGTATAGTTCCCATTGCTATCATAGTGCCAAAGCCAAGAATCCGTATGATCAAAAGGACTAAGAGGAACTGTATAGATGAGCTGGTAATCCAAATTTAGAAAACATTGCTGAATTTTTTCACTATTCCACTTCCCTGGATGTTGAATGAAATCAGACACCCTCATGTTATCATTTGATCCTTGAGTGATCGGTAGGAAAGAAGGTGGCCTAGGTAACCAGGGATCTTTAAAAGCCTTGGTACTACGTCCATTCCCAATACGCCTTCTTATTCCCTTCGCTAATAAAGTTTTCCCCCAACAAATACTTCTCCAAGTCAGAGATGGGCACCTTCCTTCCTTCGCATCCAAAAAATCTGAATTCATAAAGTATCTGGCTTGCAAAACCCTTGTAATAAGAGAAGTTGGATTCATCAAAATTCTCCATGCTTGATTAGCTAGTAACGCTTGATTATACTGAACAAAATTTCGGAACCCAAGTCCACCCTCACTTTTTGGAAGACTCATCTTTTTCCATGCTCTCCAATGGATCTTTCGTTTGGACTGAAAAGACCCCCACCAATATCTTGCCATCAATTTTTCAATTTCTTGACACTGCCCTTCTGGAATTCTAAAACATGACATAAAGTACGTTGGCATGGCTTGGATAACAGCTTTTAGGAGAATTTCTTTTCCACCTTGCGAAAATATACTCTCTCTCCATGATTGTAATCTCACCCATATTTTATCCTTTATTGATCGAAACAGTACTCTCTTATTTTTACCCCCAACATTGGCAATCCAAGATATGTTTCAATAGCCTCAGTCGTCTGCATATTTAATGATGATATAAATAATGAGCGTACGGAATCTGTCGTATTTGGGGAGAAAAATAACAGAGATTTGTTAAAATTTATCATCTGGCCTGAACATTCAGAATATAGAGAGAAAATATCTTGAATACTTTGCAAAGATCTTGTTGAAATTTTCAGAAACAATAAGCTATCGTCAGCAAAAAATAAGTGACTTATTGAAGGTGCATTTCGAGCAATTTTTAGCCCTAAGATATCTTTCCTATCTTCAGCTAGCCTTAACAAGGCTGAAAAACCTTCAGCACATATAAGGAATAAATATGGTGAAAGAGGATCTCCCTGACGTAGACCTCTTGTTGGAATCACTTCTCCATATGCTTGGCCATTAATTTGGAAAGAATAACGAACTGAAGTGACACATTTCATGATCTTGTTTACCCATTGTTCCGAAAAACCAAGCTTTCTTAGCATTCTTTCGATGAAGATCCACTCCACCCTATCATAGGCTTTACTCATATCCAACTTCATTGCTGCATAACATCTTTTCCCTTCATTCATCAACCTTAAATGATGTAAACACTCATAGGCAACTAATGCATTGTCTGTTATTAGTCTACCTGGAACGAATGCACTTTGTGTTCCATTAATAATCAAAGGTAAAATTGGTTTGATTCTGTTAATTAAAACCTTTGATACTACTTTATATAGTACATTACACAAGCTTATTGGGCGATAATCACTTACGGAACTAGGTTCCTTAATCTTAGGGATAAGTGTTACCAGTGTAGAATTTATCAATCCCAATTCTGCATTCTCATTTAAACAATCCAGTATTGCTTTAGAGACAAGTGGACCAACAATGTCCCAATGCTGTTGGTAAAACGTAGCATTCATCCCGTCTGGTCCTGGACTCTTGTCTCCAGACATAGAAAACACAGCTTCTTTAACTTCTTCTACAGTAAAACCTCTTTCCAAAGATCCATTCATCTCTTCTGTTACTAATGGCTGAACTGCTATCAACAATTCTTCTATTCTCTCAACTGCTGGAGAAGACGTTGTGAATAGATTCTCATAAAATCTTTGTACTATTGCACTGACATCCTCCTCTCTTGAACACCATACATTATTTTCATTCAACACACCTGCCAATTGGGTATTAATTCGTCATGTATTCTCTTTCTAATTAAAATAATTGTAAAGACTGTATGACATCACTGATTTTGAAATAACAATACTTTTTCTGTTTCTTTATAAATTATTAGACCACTTGATGTTTCGTTGTCATTATTAATTTATTTGTAATCTAATTTAGTAAATAATTTGGGTCGTACTCTCATAGACAATTATATACAATAAACTTCCAGGAACCTAAACCAACATACAACTCACTGCCTTCATCATATATGAACAGGTTTTGTCACCACTCATCTATGTCTATTACGCTTACATAGAGATAAGACACAAAAAAAGAATCATCCCTAAAACTAAAGCTACATCATAACTAAAGCTACATCAGATCGATTCACACCACTTTTTCATATTTGAACAGATTGATATACTTTACTATTTACTTTTAAGTGACATATCACCTTCGTGAATGAAAACATAATCCATACCTGTGATGGTATTTATTTTGGTCCTTTTCTTGGCCATTTGATGGAAGAATTTAGTATTTTGATCCCCAGCTTTCAACCATAAAATTTTTGATCTTTGCTTCCAAAAAATCTCTTCTTTATGCAACAAAACATTCAACTTCTGTTCCATATTCTTCAATTCCTCAATATCATCTAGCTGGTCTTGGATGTTACGCAAAAGTATAATGTGTTGATGCGTCTCCTTAATATCTTTAGCCAGCGATCCAAATTTAGCTTTATTCCAACTACTTTTTGATATAATTAATTAATATTATTCCTTTTCAAGATCAATTTAATGTCATTACTAGCACCCGTACAATTAATTAATTTTTTTTAATATTATTACCATTTTACAGCCCGTGCAATGAGTCGATTTTTTCCTACTATATAATTTTTATTAATTTTATGTGAAAATTTAAAGATATGAATTTTGTAGGTTCACAACTTTTAAATTATATAAATTACTTTTAATAAAAATATATATGATATTCGTGATATTTTGAATTTGGTTACTACACCGATAAAAAAAATCTACATTAGCTTCAAATCGGTACATGTAATAAACGAAAAGAGATATACAATAAATTAAAAAAAAAAAAAACCCGGTGCGTAGCACAGGTATATTACTAGTTAACATTAGTATTTACTAAACTGAAAAAAGTTATATGCTTTTATTTGGAGCATGCATGCGTGCGTATTTTTATCAGTAAAGAAAATCAAAAGTAGAGATTGAAAGTGATTAATTCATACAAAAAAATGCATCAATCACAAATATTAACTTTTTCCCAATCTAATAATTTCAATTGCCAAATATAAAATACTTCTTAGCTCTACAAATATTGTAACTGACTGTACGTAGATTTATTAAGTAATTGTCTTACTTCTTAGTTATACAAATACAAAATATTTTTTAGTTAAACAAATAATTCTTAGTAATAATTTTAATAATTGTACATCACAAATAAAACTGAAGTAAAAATATGATAATGTAAAAAAATAGATGATCCAATTTTAGAAGATGATTATAAAATCTATATTTAACGATTTTTACATCAATTAAATCTGTAATTTTAATATGGACTTACTAATTAATTGTCTTTACATTCCTGAATTTTTTTAACTAATTAGAAATGAAAAAAAAAATTATAGACACATAAACAACATTGTAATTACAGAAAATGAGTGGGTTTAATTTTAATTGATAGTTTTAGAAGAAAATGGTTCAAAATTAATGATAATCAATGGATTTTCGATTGTTTACCTGCATTAGGTCATTGATTCATTTTGTGGTATGAAGATACCTTCTGAATGGTCCTGATCATTCATGATGTACCTTCAAAATTAAGTTAGTAAGAACATCTCCAACCATTACCATCTATTAGCTAAAAAGTCTAGGTGTCACTTTAATATACATATTAGCTAAAAAATATAGCCCTCCAACCATTAGAGCTGTTAGCAATAATTATAGATATCCTCCATCTCGTCTTCTATATTTGTTGAGTTGTAGTCATTAGCTAAAACATCCATGTTAGCTTTATGCCATATTTAAACTAGACCTACACATTAATATATACCATTTAAATCAATTCCTACCCATCCATTACACAATATATACTGTTTTTGAATTATAGCTAACCATTATAGCTAATACCATTGGAGCACAACACAGGTTCAGCACATTTTAGCTAACTATTATTTTAACTAATCATTAGAGCATCTTCAATGATGTTAGCTAAAAATGATTGGCTAAATTACATAAAATATTGATTATGTAAAATTTGTCGAACCTGTAAGACATTGTGTTCCGAGGGTATTGGCTATAATGATTGGCTATATTTTATAAATGGTATGTTATAATATTTTAAGTTGTTATTAATGGAATATATACTTTTAATATAGAAATAAGTGATGTGGCAATTCATTACAAGTCTCTAGGGGTTCAACAAATATAGTTAACATCAAGAGATTATCTATAATTATACACAAGGGTTTTGTCCCATTGGAGTGCATTTTTTTTTACACATTCTTTATAATTCTTATTTATGGTAATTAATTTTAAATTTTAGCTAAGAGGTCTCTCCCATTGGAGATGCTCTTATACCTACTACCCTTGGAGATGCTCTAATAACAATATATATAATGTTAAATCCATTAGCAATTAAGTCGGTAATGGACAACGAGTTTTGATTGATGTATCGAAGGGAAAAAAGCATTGAAAGTATTTTCTTTGAATTCCTCAAGAATCAACTTTATGAGATATATGAAAAATATGCGAATCGAGTAACTAATCTTATATGGGCATTGACCCCTATAAAGGCCATATAAAGAAAATTAATCGTACTTTCAAATGTATGAATGATGATACAATAGATATTTTAGTCAACATGCAAGGTAAGTTATGAATGATAAATAGGTAATTCAACACTTTAAAAAATAGAATTTGTTTATAGGCCACTACGCCATAGATGACCTATAGCAACCCCCAAACTGTGTTACCATAGACCCCTGTTTGAAGTTACCATAGGCCAAAATAGGGCTATGGTAACACTTCAGCTGTGTTAGGTTCTCAGCAGTAACTATAGATATCTAAGGTAACATCAAAACACAGCCTAAGGTAACATAGCAAATGTGGTTACTAAAGACCTCTACAACAACATCTTAAACACTCTACAGTAACATAGTTTGTGTGTTACAATAGGGGATATAATTTTGCACATGGACAATTGTGGGGCCCACATCTAGGTGGGGTCCACAATCTATTGTAACACCCTCTTTTACCAATTGTAACACATTGAGTGTTACATAATTAAAATCATTTATAACTAATTTTAATAACAAAAAAATTATGACATTTAAATATTCAAGAACCAAATTAATTACATTTCAATAACATCATCTTGTACAAAACGAACCAAATCATCCAAAAATATCTACCAACACTAGCTAATGAACAAAACTTAAAACGTACAAGTACTATAAAAAATAGCTTGCCAACAAGACGAGCAGGCTTTGATTCTTTTTAATCAACAATTTTCTTGATAGCAAGTTGGAGTATGGCATGTGATCTAGAGCATTCCTCATTTGCACCAGTTGTGTCAGGCCTTTGCGTTGCCTCTCTAGATGGAGGAAATGAAATCGTTAGGTGGAAAGAACAAACCAGATACTGCAAAGGCCTTTGCTCCACTAATTGCTACTTCCTTGGCGTGGAGACCATGTTCCCAAGTAATACCATGACTAACAACTGATTTTTTTCTGGAAGAATTCAATGAGACCAGGGCATTAAAATTCATCTATATATGAATGCAACTGCTGCAAATTATCAATATTAACTTATTGCTAGACAAAACATATAAGATACACATCTTAGTTCTCTCAATCATCTGAATGTAGTACAAAAAATTCAACTAGCCCCTGCCATCGGATCATTAAACCATTCTCAGCAAATGCAACTAGCCCCTACCATTAGACAAAAAATTGCAGGTCATCTACTACTTTCTTAGAATCTGAGACACAACTCACTCGACTATAAATTCGTTAAGGCCTTAGACAAGACTGTGAATATTCAAATACACATTAATATACACATTCCTGATAATTTTTTTTAATATAGTTCTACATAACCATTAGTGAACTATAAAGATTAGCCATTACCCAAGTATAAATAAATATTTAATTGTATATGCAGCTTAAGATAAATATCCAACACTATATCTCAAATAAACGTTATACATGTTAAGATAAGAATAACGCAGTGGCTTTAATTTATGAGTAATACATGTTCTTTGTATTCACCCTGTAAACAAACTTGACATATATCTCACATGCAGGGATTCTTTCCCAGTTGCAATCTACCTGAAACCATAACAAATGGCAACAGATTGTTTTTAACATGACAGAGAGAACATTCTGGCCAAATGCATTCTGGCCAAAGTAAAGAACATTTTCATTATCTTAAGAATGCATAAACTTGAAAACAGTAACAATTAGCAAAAAAATGATGCAATTGTTCATATATATATTACTTCGAAATTAAGAAGTTGACAATCTGAAAATTTACTGGACACAGAATGTATCCTAGGGAGACAATTGATACGTACAATTGTTTGTGTGTGAATCTAAAACATGTCATATTGTCTATCATTAATATATTTGAACAAGTGAATCAGTCTGATTCAGTGACTTATCAGCATTGCACCCATCATTTTCACGATTTGCCATTATCGATTCCTTGTTCAGTGACTTAACAAGTGCCGATAACTTAACAATAACATAATCAGTAAAAAAAGAGAAGGAAAAATACCCGTAGATTGAGTTTCAAGCATGCCCAATTTTTCGCTTTATATAAGTAGATAATGGCTAGTTTAGGGAAATGAAACAAGCAAGAATGATGAAATCACCTGTAAACAAAACGAAAATATCACATAAGAATGATATATGGATATAGTTTGATAAACCAGGTAATTAAGCACAAATATATATATATATATATATATATATATATATATATATGAGAACAGAGTTACCTGCATTCAAGTTAGTCTGATCATTTATCAACTTCAAGAGGAATGGCAGTAAGTCCGGCCAATCTTCTGGCCAGTCATAATGTGCAACTGATGCAATAGCCATAATAATTGCTATGCATATTTTTTTAATAGTTATCATCTAGTGACAGCAGAAGAAGACTTCTTATAGAATGCAAGGTTAAAGCTATCAATTCTAACAAGGCAAACGAACGCAATGAAACAAAAAACATAAACCCTACAAGTTTTGTAACATTCTAGTTCACCATGTTATATGAAACAAAATGCACTGAAATGTTCGACTAATTATAACTATCACAAAAGGATATCTGGCGTGCTCCTAACGGAAGCTCCCTATTCCTGGCAATCCTGCACAATACACTCCCAAATGCTTCAAAAATAATTACAAAACTCAGTTCCAACATGCAACATTGATCAGCCTTTTATATAATCAAGACGAGTTTACGAAATTAACATAGTTTACATATCAATCCTGTCTTATTTTTCTAAACATACGATATTGCGGTAATTAGTCTCAACCAAAAAATAGTTCATACAACAGTAATTCGACAGTTTAAACAATACGCCGTAATTAGTATTAACAAACAAATAATTCAAAATACAATAATTCATACAAAACTAATTTAGTATATTAAACAACTCGAACTAAACTCAACATTTAGTAAACAATACAACACTAATCATTAATCTCTATAATCAAATCAAAACTCTAAACAAGCACAGCATTTCGGAACACAACACTAAATCAGTAGACTAAACATACACAACAGTAGTCCAACGGTTGAATTACAATAACTAAACCTAAAAATAGTAAAAACAAATTCAGTTAATAAACACACAGTAAAACATCAACAAACTAAATCTCTCGGGACTGGAAAGCAGGAGGCCTCCCAAAAAGCTCTCTAAGTGTAGTGTGAAAGTGTGGACTTGCAAGCCATGGTGTGGATAAGTACCTGGTCAAATGTTAATCAAGATTTCGTGGACTTGCAAGCCATTGTGTTTTTGTGTGTGACTGAGAGAGAGAGTGTGAGACAAAGAGAGGGAGACAGATAGAGAGAGAGAGAGAGAGAGAAAGCGAGAGAGAGGGAGACACAGACACATAGGGAGAAATAGAGAGCGAGAGAGGGGGGAGCGACAGAGAGTGAAGGAGGGGGAGAGAGAGAGAGACGGGGAGAGAGAGAGGGGGATATAAAGTGAGAATTATACCTCAAACTCGAAACCAAATGAAGATTGGACCTAAATATGCTACAATCCGATTCAAAGCTCGAACCCGTTCAATTGAACCCAAATCCAGCTTGAATCCTAATTAGATTGAGAGAAACTACCAAGAGCGAGGAGCAAGAGAGATGAGGCACTGAAAAGCTAGATAAGGGAAATATTTAATCCCTTGCCCTAATCTGAATTACCCCAATTTTGTTTGCCGCTCCTCAAATATTTCAAACCCCGCCCAAACAATTCACCGGTATGTGTGTCAGTATTTTTCTCAAAATAATTAAACATTATAGTAAATCTCTTTCATTTTGTTGATATTAAATTTACAATTTTAATTCATTTCAAAATTTTCAGTTATTGCAAACTTTTATTTTTGACAAATTCTTTTTAATGATTGCAATCAAAATATATTAGTTTTCAAATATTTTACTTTATTGTAAAACTTATTCATCTTAAATTACAATATAAGCAAATTAAAACAATTTAAAAGTAATCTACGAATAACATATTTAAATTAATATTTATTATATTGTACTATATTATAAAAAAATTGGAAAAAAATAAAAAATACCCCTAAATAACATTTTGCTATTCAAGATTGCCCAAAATGCTAATATGCGGGTAGACTCTCTAAAATAACCAATCATATGCGCATTTTCTGGATGCGTGCCTTTAGCTGATATGCCAAACCTTGACACACGTGACACGCATATTCAAATTGCGTATTTTCTATTATAATCAATTTCCTTTGTTTTTATAAATGTTCCATACGCATTTGCAGAATGTAAGGGCTTATATACGTATAAGAAAAATGTGTGTGCAATATTAAAGATCCACAACAATTTCACCTTTCTTCTTGCTCTTGCATCATCGGTCAACAACTGCTTAATATGATAATATACATGAAACCTAAATTCATCCTGATGTTATCGATTAAATCAACCCAAAACTCTTTTTTCCGCCTCCAATTTTCTTCACAATAAGTAATTACAATTCATACTATGTGAAGGAGGATGTCCAATGAAAGATTATGGGAAAAGAAAGGATGTTTGAATGATTTGTGTGAATATTTGAATTGGGTATACCAATTTATGTATATATTAATGTATAAGTACGTGAAAATACTAACATTATTAAATTAAGTTATGAAAATATGCAACCGACTAATTAATATAATATTGATTGTTTTGATTTTTTCTATGCTATACTATAAAAATGATTCAAATACTTTTAAGAAAATTTATTTAAATATTATAACGTCATCGCAAAGCGCGACTTAGTGAACTAATTATTATAATAATCCATATTTTCTTATAATATTTAGAAAAATGTTGTAAGCCACCACGAATTGCGGCTTAATAAACTAGTTATATATTATTTATTTAACAAAATTATAATAACGGTTCAACAAACCCCTATAACCTAATATAATTTGGTATTGGTTAATCTTAAAATAATATTGGAAAATGAAATTATATAATATTCAATTAAATTTTAATTAATAAATCATAAATGATGTTAAATCCAAATTATATATATGTGTTAGATCGTCTAATTGGCTACCAACAACCACTCAGCTGAGGACTAAGCATGTAAGCGTCAGCCCTATATGTCTGTCGTGCCAAACGCACAGAAAAACGACTATACATTGTCTGGTGAAAAATTCATTCGTTCATTCGTGTTGGGATCAAACTGGTACTGGTGTGGATACGGATGTATTAGGGTCCTTTGCAAACCGGTTAGCGGGCAAATTAAGGACGTATGAGGATAAGAATAGGAAAATCATAGCCATGATGTGCTGGGTGTTATAAAAGGTTTGCAATGAGTTGCTCTCAAACACGAAGCGTTCGAGTGTTGATGCTGTAGATTGTAGTTGCTTTGGCATATACCTCTCTTGATCAGTTGGCTCGGGCGCAAGACAAAAGTGTCATTCCAGTAGTAGCTTTGCAACTTTTCTGGCAACAAAAGATGGGAGGAGAAATGGGATAAACCAAAGGATGGATTGATAAAAATAAACGTTGACGCAATGCTAGAGGTGAGATTTTAGAAGCGATTACGAGGTGTCATCTGGGACAAGTAGCAATCGAAAGGGGGAGCAATGGGAGTGGAAGAGGCCTTGAGCTGGACTAAGAAGAAGCAGTGGGATAATTAGGTGATTATCGAAACAGATAGTCTTACAATTGTGCAAGCAATTCGAATCCCACTTCCCGTGCTGTCATAATTTGGAAGTGTTATTAATGATTGTAAAAGTATTTTAGAAGGCTTACAGAATGTCTCGGTTTTATATATTAGACGATCTTCTAATAATGTTGCTTACTTCCTAGCTAAAGCATTCTATTATGTTGTTGATCTTACTATCAGTGAGGATATCTCTCCTGAATTCCTTGATGTTATATTGAAGGATTGCCAGTAATGAAAGATCTTTATTCTAAAAAAAAAAAATCGAATCAATTTTTTTTCCCGTTTCCTTAATATTACTATTTAAATAGGGTTAAATATCAAATTGCCCACCGAATAACTTGACATATCTCATATTGCACACTAATAAATTCGAGGTCTCATTTAAAACACTTTTAAAGACAAAAATATCAGACGGATACCTTTAAAATGTAATAGTGAACTAAAAATAATTTTTCATTGAGTTCTACACATTTTTCTTGAATTCTACCATAACCGAATGAAAGGATAATAATTCTAGTATTTTTGATAATATATTTAGATTTTAAGAAAATTTTATACTATTTATTTTTAATTTTATGGTTATTTTCTTTCATTTAATTAAAATTAAATAGTAAATAAATTTCTTAAAATCTAAATATATTATAAAAAATACTAGAATCCATAATATTTCATTTGGGTTAAGTAACATTTAAGAAAAATGCATAGAACTCTATAAAAAATTACTTTTACTTTCCGAGTACATTTTAAAGGTATCCGTTTGATATATATGTCTTTAAAAGTGTTTTAAATGAAACCCCGAATTTATCAGTGTGCAATATGAGATATATCAAGTTATTCGGTGGCCAATTTGATATTTAACCCTATTAAATATTAAATTGAATTACTTTTTTTAATACAAAAAACGTTCTAGAATATAAAATAGGGTCCTGTTAACAACAGCCCTTAGGGCTATGTTTAAGGATTAATTTTTGCCATGTGGTGGATTTTTATTGGATGATTTATGTGAATGCATGGGGGCACATACTTTTTTGCAAATGGGGCACAACCTTGAGCCAATTAAAAACTACCACATAACACCTTTTTTTTTTTTGAATAAAATACCACATAACACCTTAACCATAGCCCTAAGGGCTGTGGTTAACATTTTCATATAAAATATTACAATAGGGTATTAGGGAAGGCATTAGTTGGTGCAAGGCACACTTTAACTGGGCCAATCCAAACCTCCCCAATCCTTTTGCAAGTCTTTTTTCACTTTCAATATTTTTTCCCCTTTCTTCGATCAATTCTTACTATTTCAAACCCTAATTTTGTTCTTCTCAATCCCAAACCCTAATTCCACACCTGTCAATCAATGCTCCGATCCGTTTAATTCGGATTCAATACACTCCACGACGCCGTTTTGTTGTAGTCGACAATGGCTGTATCAGATGTGAATCAGCTCCAGATGGTTGTGTCGAGCTCTACGACGTCGTTTAATGACTTGATTGATTCACAGAAGGACCTGATTCAAAGCCAGATTGAACATCTACAGAATTTAGTTGTTGCACAATGTAAACTCACAGGCGTCAATCCTCTCTCTCAAGAAATGGTTTGTTTTGTTAATTTCTATGTATCTAATGTGTGTGTATGTATATGATGATGTGTTTTCGGAATTGCGATATGGTTGTTTATGTTATTTTAGGTTTTAGGCATGGATTGATTTGCGATTAGATTGATAGTCGGATATATATTCTTAATTTTGGGAGGTCGTATGTGCAAACTGTTAGTTTTGAAAATTAGTCTCTATTTTATTAGGAGTGCTGTGGTTTTTGTAACGTCTGAATCTGAATTTCGTACTAATTTATGGAGTTGGTTTCTTTGTGTGCAGGCAGCGGGCGCTCTTTCAATTAAAATTGGTACGGCATTATCAACTTTTGTAGTAATTTTATTAGTTTGATGTTTTTTCTTTGTTTCCATTAGTTTTCCTTGTATTAAGTATCCACAACTTGATACACATTATGTTGTTTCCGCATTTGAGATGGTAATTGATGAAGCTGTTTATTAGTTGTGCGGCTCTTTAATGAAGCAACTAAAGTTTCCCATGTGGCCTGTTTAGGCATAATCTACAATATTTTTTTGGATTTGTTATCTTTATTGTTAGTATCATTGTGGCTATTTGCTCAATTGTGTCTACTTTCCATACACATTCACTTAAAAAGGAACCTGCACGGTTTTAGTTTAGATTTACTAGTTTTGAATATGTATATTGATGTATACAATGACATGTAGGAAAAAGACCGAGAGATTTGCTTAATCCTAAGGCTATGAAGTATATGCAATCATTTTTCTCTATTAAAGATGCAACTAACAAGAGGGAGTCCCGAGAAATTAGTGCTCTTTTTGGTGTGACGGCCACACAGGTTCGCTCTTACCATTAATCCTGTAATTTGGTCTGTTACAAAAGCATATAAAATGAAGTTTAAGGTTTTTCTTGTCCTGTGAGAGATTTTTTAAGCACTAAAGTTTTTATTCGATGATCACTTTTATCTTGGGTATGGGGCCTTTGTGTCTGAAGGGTGAGGGAAAGGTTCTTTAATTGGAGCTCTATTGACGTATGACAATTTGTACTGTAAAAAGGGTCTGATCTATATGAATTCGAACTGTTGTTGCATGAAACTGATATCTTACATTATCCCCCCCTATATTTTCAGGTTCGAGAGTTCTTTAATGGTCGACGCTCGAGAGTAAGGAGGTTTGTTAGGTTGTCTGGGGAGAAGGCAAATAGATCCAATAAATGTGAAAAACAGGAAGGACCATTATGTTCCGATCCAAATTTACCTAGTACTACACTTCCCCTAAACACATTGGCTCCTATTAGTATTGAAGGGCCTTCATGTTCAACACAAGATGAAGACATTCCACCTGGCATGAATGACTTGGATAAACATTTTGTTGAGAACATTTTTACTTTGATGCGGAAAGAAGATAAATTTTCTGGACAGGTGAAATTGATGGAATGGATCTTGCAGATTCAAGATTCTACAGTACTTCATTGGTACATGCTTCATCTGTATGAGTTTGTCTTCTTTGCCATATTGCCATTTTATTACGCCTGAATACTTTTTATGGAATTTTAGGTTCTTAAAAAAGGATGGTGTTATGATCCTAGCAACATGGCTGGGTGAAGCAGCAATGGAAGAACAGACCACTGTTCTTCATGTCATCATAAAGGTATATACATTATCTATGCTCATGTTTTTACGTTCTATGTCAATTTCTTGATATGGATTTGAATAGTTTATGTGCTTCTGTAGGTCCTTTGTCATCTGCCCCTACATAAAGCTCTCCCAGCTCACATGTCTGCGATATTACAAAGTGTAAATAAACTTCGGTTTTATAGGTCATCAGGTGTGTTGCTCTTTTCTGGAAGATTCTTGCATGTTGTATATCACTTGTGTGATCATCTTGACTTTTGAAAGTCAAATCTACCCATTGATAAATACTCAAATTACAACTTCATATTTTAATCATCTTGCAGTCTAGTGTATGACTATACCATGGTGTTTGTGTTGCATGTTTATTTGTGTCTTGAAACTTAAATGGTTGTCGTCATCATGATTAACATCAAAGTGCAGCCTGATCCAATATCGGGAAGCAGAATTTTATGTTTTTAGTTATGCAAATTGATGTCATAAATGGCTGCATATAAGGATTTTGATGTCAGAGTGCAACCTGATCCAATATCGGGAAGCAGAATTATATGTTTTTAGTTGTGCAAATTGATGTCATAAATGGCTGCATATATAGATTTTGATGTCTTCCTCTAGAGGTAGTTAGATTTGTACAGTTCATGAAACTAGAAGTCTTATTAATCCCTTGGCAGCATACCTGTGATATCTTTACCAAGTCATGTTGCTATGCTTTTAAAAAACCTGCACATGATTACCAGCTGGTTAGTCAATATTAGCTGCCAAGGATTTCTGTAGTCCTTTACGTGTCAGAACATGTGTCTTTCAAGCACACAAGAAAATAAAATTGTAATCTGATACCCTAATTGGATGAATAATTTCAGTATGAAGTGTTCTGAATTTTGAAGATTGTGTAACAACTATACTATTTTAATGAATAATGTTCTGGGCATTTTTTTTATTAAAATGATCTTATCTATGTGCACTTAATTTTCCTGATGCCTCCTTGAAATGCGAAATCTCATCACAACTCGTTTGCGGATCAGATATCTCAAATAGAGCGAGGGTCCTTCTATCTAAATGGAGCAAAATATTTGCCCGGAGCCAAAATTTAAAGAAACTCAATGCTGTGAAATCTACATCGGAATGTCAGGACGAGATGCTATTAAAGCAGAGGCAAGGCTATTTCTTTACTAGTTGATAGCACTATTTTCTACTCCCCCCATCCTACAAAAAGTGTCTGAGTTTATATTGTAGCTTTCCTTAAAATATGGCTGGGTTTCTCTTATATACAATTTATCTTTCTTTAAACCTTGTATCGTGAGGATAAATTGTGAGTACTCGCACCTGATTTACATATGGTAGAAACAAAAAATGCCTTTTTTTAAAACACTGTATTTTTTCATTGGTCACACACATATTAATTACATGTAAATGTAGATATGCCAATTTGAACAGGGGTATGTTAGTCCAAACATGTTAAAATTTCCTTGTGCAAACACCAAATTAGCCAGTTTTTATAGGACGGGAGTTTTTCTTTTTTCTTCTCTATTTGCATGTTTTAATTATCAAGTCTACATTGCAGCATTGGTGAAATAATGGGAAGTGAATCGTGGGAGAGGGAGACGAAAGCTGATAACCTTGTAAGTATTTACATAAGTGGAACTGTTATCAATTGAATGAAAAAAATTCTTAATCTCCTCTTATTATTGGAAATTATATCTGTCTGAAGTTTTTAGTTTACTGATAATTTTTATTTATCTAAAGCAGGACCCTGCTATTAAGGGTTATTCTGGCACAGAGAATCTAAGGTATGTAGTCTGTTGAGACATTCTGATTATATATATATATATATATTAATTAATATTATTAGGTAGTGTTTTAAAGCACACTTTTATTGTTCAGGAAATTGGATTCTTCACAGCCTGTAAAATTGCTAACTTCATCTTTAGATGACTCTAATAAGAAACTTGTCAGAGGTTCTTCATCCCGTATCCTTGTGATAGCTTTCTGCTTCAAAATTCTAGTCCTGTAAAAATCTATATTCTTAAATTATATGTAGGGCTGTAAATGAGTCGATACGCTCACGAACAGTTCGGTGTCCGGTTCGAAAAAAGTTCGATTCGAGTTCGGTTCGATTTGTAAACGAGTCGAACATGAACACGATTTTGAGGTTCGTCTCGTAAATGAGCTGAACCCAAACACGACATAGTTCGGCTCGAAAGTTCGCGAGCAAGTTCGATTATATAGTTCATGAGCAAGTTCATTAATATAGTTCGTGAACCTTGTTCGTAAATATGGTTCATGAATAAGTTTGTGCACAAACTTCATATATATACGTTCGTGAACATAATTTCTTTAACATTTAACGAGAGTTCTTGAATTCACGATAATTTGTAAATAATTGTATAAGTAAGTATTACGAAGTAATATGTTAGTTTTATTTTGTCTATTCATTATATTTTCTTTGTTTAAATTTATAAATTATTTTTATTAATAATAATTAAATTATACATATGTTACATTATAAATTATAACATTAGTTCGTTATGTATTAACTAAACTTGGTCCAAATTTGATTCCTTGATAAGTCTAAAATCGAAACATTTCTCGAGTTTTCAATGTTTCATCCCCCAATTTTATTTTTATTTTAATTGAATTAAAAATTTTCTAGAAAAAAAAGGTTGAAGTGTTCATGAACACGAAATCATGAACACTATTTATGAGATGTTCGTGAATAGTAGCTTGTTAGACATGTTCGTGAACTGTTCGCGAACATGTTCGTGAATAAAAATTTTCTTAACGAGTCGATACACAAACAAAAATATTGGCTCGATCAAAGTTCGAGCTCGAGTTCGAGTTCGATGTATTTATAACGAGTTGATACATGAACAGGTAAGAGTTCGGCTCGGTTCGACTCATTTACAGCCCTAATTATATGTGAACTGTCTAATTTTTAGTGTTGTGTACCAAGAGCAAGGGAACTGTGAAAATTTGATGCACACAGAACTAGTGCTAAATGCACTGGGAATTACACAATTGTAGCCTTGCAGTTGACACTGTTTAATTTTCATGCCAAGATTTTTCTGAATTACACAATTGGTGCTGCATTTTTGCATCTCATTGACTTAACTTTAATTACTTGTTAGCATTTCCTCTTCTGATAAAAAGAAAAAGGGTTTGTGAAAACCCCTTTTTAGCATATGCATAACTTCTCAAGTAATATTCCATTGCCTTATCTGTACGTGCTTGAAGAGCAGATAGTCAGTTGCCTTAACTGATAAACAGATACCAGAGAACGTAGAAAAGTCCAGTTGGTGGAGCAACCAGGACAGAAAGTTACAGGAAGAAGTTCACAGCTTGCTAGGCCGTTACCTGCAAGTCAAGAACGTCCTCTTTCAGCCGATGAGATTCAAAAAGCTAAACTACGTGCTCAGTTTATGCAGAGCAAATATGGGAAACCTGTTACTTCTGATGGAAGCCCTAAGAAAGTGCCCATTCCCCAAGTTAACATGTCCCAAGCTACATCTGGTTCTCATGTCCGTGCTAAAGTCGAGGAGCACAAAAAGCCTACAATTAATGAGCCAAAACTTGCTCCCGTAATTAACAAGATGAATCAGGAAGAATATGAGCCTGTGTCGAAGAAGATCAAGAGGGTTCAGATCTCATGGCAGACACCTCCAGGTATACCTATTCACTTTCTCTTCTTGGGGCACCTAGAACTAACAAGATTAAAAGTTTTAATTAATATTCCTTTCCGGTAGTACCTAGAAAGTAATTGAAACAAGATTTAGTGTCTAAATTATCTGTCATGCTTTGTACTTTTAAGTTTGTTTAAGGTCCATCAGATTTTGTGCTTTCTCTGCAATTTTACATGTTCACTCTGGACAAGTCGCTACTAACTGTATTTGAAAAAATCCCTCCACCTGGATATGCTCTTCAGTTTTTATGTGTTGTGCAAATGTCTGATATTTAGACATTTGAACAGGACCATGGCATACCTTTAAAAGTAAAGCAGCTTGTACTAAATCAATCTTATGGTTGAAGCAATTAGAACTGTGTTTTTATTTCTCCTGGGAACTATACAAGTATTGATCAAATTTCTCCTGAGTATAGCATTGGCGTTTAACGTAGTATATTGCAAGTGCATATCAGTATGTCAGTTTTAAGTACTGTGTTTCCAAGTGCCTACAGTGATTGTGAATGAACTGCTATATTCCAGATTCATACTACCATATTACCAAATTATGCAATGTTATTTCTAGTAAATGAGATTACCATTGGCGGTTGTAAGGGAATTTTGCTTTGCTTATGCTCTGTACCCTTTTTTGGCGAAATTTGAACTATTGATATTACTATTAGTTTTCTTGGCCTGAGCAGGAATTCATATTTTATCAGGACAGTAAAATTTAGTTGTTTCATTGCGGGTAAAGAAGTTTTTTCAGATGTATATAATAAGTTTTTAGTTGGTTATGTGATTTTGCGAGTTCAATCTGTTAATCCACTGTCCCTCGGAGACATTTTTAAAAGATCTCAATCAAAAGGGTTCAAATTTGTGACGGGATTAATGAGTGAGAAGAAGTAATGGAGAAGTGGACACAATTTAACCACAGACAGATTCTTAACTTTGAATTTCTCTCACATGTATATATGCAGGATCGTTTATCATAACTTACAAATTGTAAATAGCGGCAGGGTTTGGAATTCTAATAGTAAACATTTCACCTTTGGGGTGACTTAATGACCAAATGATATACTGCTAATGATATTTAGCGACATCCCGACTGATTCTAGTGTTACAACTAACACTCAAACATGTATATTTGAGATTTTTCGTACATGAAACAATCTGATATGAAATGGAAATCAGTGTAAAAAGTACACAATTGGACTTTGTGGAATTGAGTTTTTTAAATGTGAAGTAGCCAGATCAACTAACACAGTTGATGAAATTCGAGAGTTTGATAAAAAAAACTTTGGGCATATAAATTCCAATGAAATATAGTTGTAGATAGTTTTTTAAGTAATAGTGTCATCACCATTTTCTTTCTTTTCGAGTTTGAACACTCACTTTTTTTAGATGCAAGATTTACGAGTTAAAATGTCAGTATTACGTGAGTTTCCAAATGTCAAAACGCAAATTAAACACAAAAATTAGTAGAAACCAAAAACAAAAACAGAGCCTAAAACACGTCAATTTCCCAAATCTAAAACCGGAGTCCAATTTTCTTAGCTTGCCCACCTGTTCTGCAATCTATGTTACTCCGACTCTGTGGTTTTGGTCGTCTTCTACATCTATTTCGTGGTGGATCCTTTGGCTGAAATATGGACATTTTGACAAACTATATGCGATGAACTTATTTGACAAACTATATGCGATGAACTTATGATGCAAAAAGAAAGAAAAAAGATGTAGAATATAGGGCAGAGAAAGTCGCCTATTTTGCAGTCCACAAAAATCAAGTTTAATTTGAGTTTTGTTGTTTTTTTTTTCAATTTAACTCTTTATAATATAACTATTCACTAAGAAATATTGTTTATAAGAATCAGACAATGTCCCCGAGTCCTTAATTTTAAATTTTTTGGCTCCAAAAGTCGGATATTTGTCGTATGCGACCCTCCATATCCGAGTCCGAGTAACATAGCATGCATTTTTGCCTCTCTAGTCCATCCGTCTCACTTGCATGTGACTCCCTCATTGAACCTCGTTTGTTACTGGCTCTCCTCCCTCTTGGCTTCAGCAGTTTTGTTTCAGTAAAAAGAATTATGTTCAATGGTTTTTTGGCAAGAAAGCAAGCTCTCATATCGCAAGTTGGGCTTCAAAATTGATTATCCCGAGCTTGTGCTTTTCACAAACACTTGCATATAAACAGTTTTGTAGCATAGTATCCGATTAAAAATTTGTTATTTAGTCACTTATACTTAAGATTGTAATGCCATACAATGAAGAACAGAACTTTTAATTTGTACTAGGCTCACTGATTGGATGCTATATTGGTTGTAGTTTCGAAGATCCAATTCTGATTACTAGATTGATTACACCTTAGCACAAAAGGGTGGATGTATCATGGGAAAGTGGGTTTATTAAAGGGCAGTCTATATTTCTGCATGATTATCTAGTATCTATTTGCTCATTCATGGTATTATTTTGTGCAACGTACTTCTAGCTCCTTGTTTCATATCTTTATTCAATTTGGGAGATGGTCAAAAACCCATTATTCTTCTATTTATTTATGGGCAATGCAGCTGTTTTTTCCGTTTGCTGCAATACAGCAAATGCGATGGCTGCAATTAATATAATAATGTAAAAGGTAGTGGTGATGTTTAATTTGTCATAATATGGCTCCTATTCTCTTTATTGGTTCATCTTTTACCTATGATATGTTATTATTCCTTGAACTGGGTTCTTTTTTGGGTTATAATATAATGGTTTTCTCTGCAGTTTTTAGCATTAAACTGTTTTTACGAATGCAGAAATGAGAATAAATAGTGGCTGGATGGTTGGCACTGGCGTAAATAGCAAAGAAGTAGAATTCCAGAGAAACAGAATTCGTCGGGAGAAAGAAATAATCTATAAAACAATCCATGAAATACCCTCAGATCCCAAGGAACCTTGGGATCGTGAGATTGACTATGACGACTCATTGACACCTGAAATTCCAATCGAACAGTTGCCTGATGCTGAAGGCACGGAAAATTCTGTTTCCCGCAGTCAAAGTGAAGAAGTTCGGGTTACTTCTGCAGCCACAACATCACAAAGTAGTAGTGGGAATGGGAATGTGAACGGGAATATGCCTGAGCCTGATTTTGAATTGCTTGCTGTTTTGTTGAAAAACCCAGATCTTGTTTTTGCACTGACATCTGCTGAAGGTGGTGGTAACTTATCAAGTCAAGATACTATGAAATTACTTGATATGCTCAAGTCAAATGGGGTTAGTAGTGCAGTTGGTAGTTTAGCTGGTGTAGGCACGAAATCCGAGGAGAAGATTGAAGTCTCTCTTCCATCCCCAACTCCTTCCAGCAATCCTGTAACGGTGCGTGTTTTAAGCAGCAACTGTACAACTCGTGAAAGTTATAAAATGTTATGGCAATTTTTCATATCATCTTCTCCTCCTACATTTTCTTTTTCTTTTTATATCACCGACCATCCCCACTTTAATAATGGACTAAGATCTGTAAACAAGTGTTCCTACCGTGTGCATGCTGGTGAAATAATTATGTTAGTTGAGGGGCGGGGATTTGATACTTAGTATACGACTTCAAATGATGAAAAACCAAATTGAAGAATTCCCCATGTTCTGAGTCTTTATTAAAAAAATAAAAACAGAAAGTGCAACTGGACTGATACAAAATTTAGTAAAAATTAAAGAGACGTGATGACTATCATAGTCGAGGACAGAAGGCCCAACAATATTCCCAGGCATCTTTGTGTTCCGTGGGGTAGTTCTTATAAAGTAGGATCACTTGACGTGACAGCTTGTGAATAGAATTATTCTGAATAACTAATTTTAGACTACAGTTCACCAACTTTTCTGTTAATTATGAATTCTTTTTCTTTTGGGCTAACTGACGGATCTGGTTCCGTTCTTTCCTTTCCCTTATTGCAGAGTGCATGGGGAGCAGTTGTTAAAAATCCATTTTCATGGCAGCCTGCAACAGTTTATGGAGAAGAAAGTCACATGTCAGCTGTTACTGCCACAGTACAATCCCATGTATATTCTAATGGCATGGTTCTACCCCAAAGACCAGTAATTGCCCCCTCTCCGGCCGAACCAATAGTCACTCAAACGCCAATGTATCAAAGAGCCACAAGTGCAACATTGCCCGAGAATCGAGCCCGTGTTGCAGTTCCCTTGTTAAATCAAACTGCTCCAGAAATACTACATAACCAGAATAATTATACAGTTAGTAATTTGGCTCAACACAATTCTTTGGCTGCTCCATCGCCAATTCCCCATTTAATGCCAACATCAGCTCGGTCTCAAATGAGGCAACTCTCAGCGGACATCCCTGAATCTCAGTTTTCGACAGCCTCTTGGAGGGATAGGCAGAATCTGACTCCAAATTCCGAAATTCATACTAATTATAATAACAACTATAATGCATATGCTGGAGGAACTCAGCAGGCTCCAGTGGGTCATTTACGTAATAGAAATGAAATGACTGGTGATCTGCGGTATGATACTTGGAGTCCAGATAACAGTCCAGTTCGATCGCAACAATACGGTTGGAGTTATGGACAACCTAGAACAAATAATGGACAAAATTATAGGGTTGATAGGCCGAGGCAGCAGCTGCAACCTCGGCACCCTGAGTACAGGGATCACGGCCGGAATGATGACAGGAGATGGCGTGATCAGAGAAGATAAGAGTTTGCTATAACAGCCAGCTTGGTTATGCAACATGACGACCGAGGTTAACTTGTTTAGATGGTAGTTGAGGTTTCAATTTTTTTGAATTGATAATGGATGTCTATTTTGTATTGCATCTGAACACAACATTTTGTTACTAATTTGGTAAAAGCAACTACAATTTGTCAAAGTTTAGTTCGGAGGTCAATTAAAAAATTTAACCAACTTTATATGACATGTTAAGTTTAATCAATAGAATCTATTATATATATAATACCACAACATGTATCATTTTAATCCAACTTAAATTACTATTTTGACCCTCTATGGATTAAATTTTTTTCAAAAAATTGTTGCTCATGAGAATCGAACCTAGGTCTTTAGGTTCATTTGCACATCACCTTACCACTAGGCTAACACATCACATGTGTTATAAGTCATAAAATATGCTATATATGTTGGGTGATGAATGAAGAATCTTTGATATTTTGATTTCTAAGATATTTTAATCATTTTTCTTCGTTTTACATTTACATATTTATATTTTATTATGTTATAGTTTAGTATAAATGAGTGATATATGGTATTTAGTGAAACTAGATATTTTGAAATTATTCGATTTAATAAAATAATATTAATGACCCTCTATTATATATATAATGCCACAACATGTACCATTTTAATCCAACTTAAATTACTATTTTGATCCTCTGCATTCATTAATGCACATCAATTAAAATTCGTATTTAATATGTATATTCATTATTATACATCATTTAATACTATCTACATAATTATAACACTTTTGTTATGTTGCAATTAACTAACCATTCGAAGAAATTTGTGTGTCGCACGAGTAAAGAGCCTTACAACTCATTATAAGTGATCTAACATTATTGAAGAAATAATATTGGAACATTAACTTCAAATTGCTAACAACATATATATTTTTGCTATACAATTTACAGAATAAATTAAGAATAAATTAATTTTGTGTACTGTAATTTAGTATTTTTACTTTATAGAAATGTGTCTAATACAATATTTTTTTTATGCTTTCTTGGCTCCGGTGCATTACTTGACAATCTGTAATATCAAATACAACATATACATGATTTAAGCACTTTCGAAAAATAAAAAGCACATCTGAATGTTTTAATCAAAATGGGAGATCTTGAAAAGGGGACAAAATTAATGTTGGTTAAAAAAAATGCGATAAACTGAAAAGAATTTTAGACATCACAATATCAATTGCTAATATTAATATCAAAACATAACGAGAAAAAAATAACAATTACAATATAAAATAGAGCAATCCCGTGCCTTGCACGGGAATTGAAGCTAGTTATTCCTTAAGTTGGCATCATATACAATATTAAGAATTGGAAAATAGTCTGACTCTTCATTGCCCGGTTAGATTTCAGTATAATACTGATAAAAAAAGTTAAAATATTGACCAAAAATCATAATCTTTTATAGTATAAATGTTCTTATTTATTTAAAATTTTGATAAATATAAATTCAACCTCTCCATCAAGTGTGTATGGACAGTACTTGTTTTCGAATGCACATTAAAGAATTTTAGAATTCTTGAATTATTAATAATTTGTTCATTTTTTTTATTAAGTATGATATGAATAAAGGGGCTGTTTGGCGTAACTTAAAAAAGTAACTTATTGCTTTACGTTAATAAATTGATTATAAGTGATAAGTAAATCAGAAATTATAAGTCAGTAAAGTGTTTGTTAAATCAGAACTTATAAATCAGTAGAGTGTTCAGAACTTATAAGTTAACTTTTTTTTTTATTAATTTCAAAATATTTGTTTTTTAATATATAATAATGGATATCAGTGGATAGATCTCGATGAGTAGAGAAATTTGATATATATATATATATATATTATTCTTTTTAATAAACGGATCAAAAGATATATGATTTTGAAGATTTGAAGAATTTTATATTTACGTAAATCAAGAAAATAAGTTGAGAGAAATAAGATGAATGTTAGGTTTCCCCAACTTCTGAAAAACGTCTTAAAAGTCCGATATAAGCCCACTGGACAAATTTCCCAAACATTTATAAATAAGATGGACCTGACTTTGAGCCCAGATAAGCCCAATAAAAGGTAGGCCAAACATGCACAAAGTTAAATGAAAGATGATCGAGTGAATCTAGGGATGGTAATTGGGTCGGTCGGTTCGGGTTTTGTGAAAACTAGACACGGACCCAAATATATATGTTGGATCTAGACCTAATTGAAACCCGAATTCCTAGATCCAGACCCGATCCGTTGGGTCTCGGTTCGGTTCGAGTTTTAATCGGGTCTCAATTTATTTATACAATTATTTATCAACATGTTTTTCTTTGAAACAATAATTTCTCAATTAGAACACTATATTTAATCAAATTTCAAGGAAAATGTAAATTTTAATTAAGCACATGCATCATCCAAATACATATAATTAAAAGATGAATATATAGTAAAAGTATGTCTATCAATTTGTAACATTTATATGTCAAAAATTGACTTGAATGCTTTATAAGACGAGTCTCTTAATAGTTTATGAACAAAAAAAAACTGCTGACGAGATTACGAGAAAGATATAGTAACTTTAAGTTGAATGTAGCTTAAATTAATAGCATTAAAATAAGTAGATTATTAAAAAATTAATACCTAAAGACATATTATTATATACATAATACACTATATAATACACAAATATATATATATATATAGGCCTTTGCTCCATACAGAACACTCTTATATAACAAACAATAAAGAACACTATAAAATCACTTATTCCAATAGATCCATTGGCCCCGCCAGGGGCACCCAATACAAAAAGTTCTTATTTTTTTTAGGCTCTATCCATCCAGCAAAAAAAAAAATGAAAATTTATTGTTCATCGATGACGTCATCGATGAACAATAAATTTTCATTTTTTTTGCTGGATGGATAGAGCCTAAAAAAATAATAACTTTTTGTATTGGGTGGCCCCGCCAGGGGCATTGGATCAATTAGATCTAAGGTGTTCTTTATTGTTTGTTATATAAGGTGTTTGTTATGGAGTCCAACCCTATATATATATATATATATATATATATATAGGGTTGGACTCCATAGCAAACACCTTATATAACAAACAACAAAGAACACCTCATATCTAATAGATCCATTGCCCCTGGCGGGGCCACCCAATACAAAAAGTTCTTATTTTTTTAGGCTCTATCCATCCAGCAAAAAAAAAAAAAAATTGTGAAAATTTACTGTTCATCGATGACGTCATGATGACGTCATCAGTGACGTTATCGATGAACAGTAAATTTTCAAAATAATTTTTTTTTTGCTGGATGGATAGAACCTAAAAAAATAAGAACTTTTTGTATTGGGTGCCCCTGGCGGGGCCAATGGATCTATTGGAATAAATGATTTTATAGTGTAAAATCATTTATTCCAATATATATATAAACAATAAAGAACACTATAAAATCATTTATTCCAATAGATCCATTGGCCCCGCCAGGGGCACCCAATACATGACGTCATCGATGAACAGTAAAATTTTCAATTTTTTTTTTTTGCTGGATGGATAGAGCCTAAAAAAATAAGAACTTTTTGTATTGGGTGGCCCCGCCAGGGGCAATGGATCTATTAGATATGAGGTGTTCTTTGTTGTTTGTTATATAAAGTGTTTGCTATGGAGTCCAACCCTATATATATATATATATATATATATATATATATATATATATTTTTGTATTTCGGATCGGATCCGGGTTTGAGATGGGTTCGGTTCAATTTTCGGGTTTCGGGTCCGGTTCGGTTCGGTTTGGACAAAACCCAAACCCGGCCAAAAATTTGTTCGGGTCTAGAAATAAATCCCAAACCCAGATCCATATCGAATCATTAATATTGGTCCATATATTGGTCCATATATGTTAAGGTGAATCATAAATTTTGTGCAAAATTTAAACTATATTAACAACGTAATTTATTTGAAAACTTTATTTTTGTGTGAATAGTTAAAAGTAGGGTTTTTTTTTCAAAAATACCTAAGTTGCATAATTTTTTTCAATATAATTTCAAATGCTACTTGCAACCTGATACGCAAGCACATAGATAACAATTTACCGTGTTTTTTCATTTTTTTTGAAAATATAAATATTTTTGATAATTTTCCAAAAAGGTTCCTTCCATATATATATTTTTTGTGGCAAATATCTTCTTCATATAGAACATAAGAAATTTGAAGATAATTCATTTTACTTTTTTGGAATGTTGAAAAGGAAGTAGAGACCAGTTTTATGCTGGTAAGAGGTCTGATAAGAAGGTTGAACGCTGGCACTTTTGTCATTCAAGGAGCGGTGCAACAACGAATTGTAAAGGGCTTAAGAGCGGCGCAACAACGAATTGCAAAGGGTTTAACTGTTTGTGTAATAAAACCAAACCAAACCAAACATACCCAGTATATCCCGCATGAAGCAGGGTCTGGGGAGGGTAAAATGTACGCAGACCATACCCCTACTTTACAGTAGAGAGGCTGTTTCCGTGAAGACCCCCGGCTTAGTGCACCGAATAGCAAAGTGAATTTAATACAATGATGATAAAGGTGGGTAAAGTAATCGACCGAACCTGGGCCCATGGCCTGGATCTCATGGGGCTTACCTACTCGGGCAAGGGGCACTCTTCTCCTGATCTAGGAAGACCTCCGGCCAAGCTCCCTGCGCCTGCAAAATCAGAAAACAGAAGACAATATGAAGATGAAAAGCCAAGCTTCTAAGCTAATGCTAAACGAGAGAGCCCAACTCTGAGGCTCTCAACCACAGAACCACTCCCTAGAAGGGAATCAACAACTCTAATCTGGCGCCTCCAACAACTCCTATCAGCTATCGCGTTCTCGTCCAAGTTTAAGGCCTTCAAATCCATCCTGAGCTGTTCTTCCCACGACCTCCTCGGTCTGCCTCTTCTCCTCACCCCAACAACCGAAAGACTCTCGACCCTCCTCACCGGGGCTTCCGGAAGCCTCCTACGAACGTGGCCGAACCATCTCAACGTCCCTTCCCTAACTTTCGCAGCAAAAGGTGCCACCTCCAACTCGCTCCTGAAAACCACATTCGGGATTCTATCTAACATCGTGCGACCACAGGACCACCGCAACATCCTCATTTCAGCTGCTTCCAACTTGCACTCGAGGGCCTTATTCGCCGCCCAACACTCCGAACCATATAACATCGCAGGACGGATAGCTGCTCTATAGAACTTCCCTTTCAGCTTTAACGGGACCTTCTTATCGCACATCACCCCTGATGCAGCCCTCCACCTTAGCCACCCCGCGTTGATACGATGAATGACATCATCTTCAATCTCACCTTCCTTCTGGATGATCGAACCCAAATACTTGAACTTTTCCGTACGGGGGACGGTCTGATCTTCAATCCTAACCTCCACCCCTTCCTCGTTGGCGTCACCACTGAAGTTGCACCAGAGGTATTCGGTTTTAGACCTGCTCAGACGCAGTCCTTGGGGCTCCAAAGTGGATCTCCATAACTCCAACTTCTCATTCACCTCCCCCCTCGATTCCGCCACTAACACTATATCATCGGCGAAGAGCATACACCAAGGGATGGCATCTTGAATCCCTCGCGACATGACATCTAGGATCAGGGCGAAAAGAAGAGGGCTAAGGGCCGACCCCTGGTGTAGCCCAATCTCCACAGGGAAATAACGAGCATCACCGACTGGGGTCCGAACGCAGGAACAAGCTTGAGAGTACATGTCTTGAATCGCCCTGACGTACTCCGACGACACTCTCCTCTCCGCTAGGCTCTTCCAAATAGCTTCACGGGGGATGCTATCATACGCCTTCTCAAGATCGATGAACACCATATGGAGGTCTTTGCGACGCTCTCTGAACTTCTCCATAAGGCGTCTGACGAGGTGAATGGCCTCGGTCGTCGATCTTCCCGGCATAAAACCAAATTGGTTTTCTGAGATTTCAACCTCTCTTCTAATCCGAGATTCAACCACTCTCTCCCAAAGTTTCATAGTATGACTGAGTAATTCAATTCCTCGATAGTTACTACAGTTCTGGGCGTCACCTTTGTTCTTGAAGAAAGGGACTACAATACTGCGCCGCCACTCCTCTGGCATCTTAGAACCCGAGAGGAGTGCATTAAACAGATCTGTTAGCCATAGAACGCCAACCTCACCAAGACAAAGCCACACCTCGATTGGTATCTGATCCGGACCTACCGCCTTCCCTCTAGCCATCTTTTGAAGGGCACCCTTGACTTCCTCTCTGGAGATACGATCACAAGGGCCGACGGAGCGAGCGGGCGAAAGAGTGACCTCTTGCGCCACACTGGCACCACTCCTCGTCGCCCCATTGAAAAGATTGTGAAAATATGAACTCCACCTCTCCTTAATGGCATCTTCACTTATTAACACTTGGCCTGAATCATCCTTAATAAACTTAACAGAACCCAGGTCGCGCCGCCTTCTCTCCCTAGCTTTAGCTAGTTTAAAAATAGCGTTCGCTCCTTCCTTGGTATCTAGGCGCTTATTGGGAGTGGTATGGTTCATCTATAGGGGGCTATTCCGGAACATAAGAGCAACTCCAAAAGATTACTTATACTAACATTTTGCCCGTACTTCGTACACGACTTCTTATTTAATTTAAAATGATAATACCAAATTTAACAAATTTGATTGATTTCTTAAAACATCTTATTTAATTTAAATTGACAATCTAAAAAATTTAACAAATTTGATTGATTTCTTAAAAAGATATTGTATGCAATTATATAAATAACCAATTCTTAAAAGATATTATATACAGTTATATAAGTATTTAATAAAATAACTGATATGGGTTAAAAGTAAGCCCTAAAGACACATTTAATGTGGCATTAATTAGACCTAGAATGGTCCAAACATGGGGCCCACCAGATGGGCCCAAACTCCAATTATGATAGTAAATTCGTAATTAATATTTGGGGATAATTAACAGCTGGGAGATACGAGTCAAATAAGGACATTATCTTTATTTAGAGTAGCCTCCAAGCCACACAGTCATACAAGGAAACTGACTCCTACAAGGAAGGAGTCTAGAACCTTCCTCAGGGCTGACTTGCCCACCAAGTCTCCTAACCCAACCCTAATTCTGAGGCTTCTCAGCCTATATAAAGGGTCTGACCCCTCATTCTCAGAACTACGTTTTATTGGCTTGATTCTCTAATTACAGAGATACGTAGGCATTCTGTGAGGACCGTTTAAGTCTCGAACGCAGAAGCAGCCATTAAAGCACGAAGCTCACGAACCCTAGCATTAAATACACAAACCCTAGCCGCAATAATTTAAACCTAGTTTTTATTCCACAACATTTGGCGCCGTCTGTGGGAAGGAGACATCAACCATGGTTCAAACACGAAGAACTCCACCAAGCACTACGGAGCCAATCGCTACCGAGGCTCTACCTCTTAGCTCTGCTCCGCCCCGTACTGAACAAGTGCTACCAACATCTGAGCAAGTACCTCCAACATCTGGGATTATCGTTCCATATCAAGTTTCTCAACCCCTAGGGACGACTACCCATGTTGAGAGTACACTACCTCCGATCGTCCACACAATTCCAGGGACTAACCCGGGGATTTCTTCCCTGATTGTAGACCCCAACAACCTTACACGAGGGGTTCAGATCCACACTACGGATCTCCCCATAAGCACCAATCCAATGTATGGGATGACCAATTACGGAGCTGGACCGAGTGGCCATGCCCTGTATATTAGAGATCGAGATTATCGCGATTTTTCTGGTCCTTATTCAGATGAATCATCTTCTGGCGATGATTACGAGCGTGATGAAGCCCCGAGGAGGCGACGTGCAAGTAAAGAGCCTATGGGAAGAACTCGAACTATCCATGATGGACTCCCTTCAACAGCTGCTGAAAGGATTAAGGCTTATGAAGCCGAGATCTTAAAGTTAAAGGAAGATATGGCCAGGGAGCAAGCCAGATCAAAACAGACTTTGCCACCTCCCACGTCAGGACCGATTCCCTTCATAGATCTGGAGAGGCCTCCAAGGAGGCAAAGAAGGACTACCGTCCCACCTGAAAGAACTACAAGGGTGGAAACCCCTAAAAGCAACCCCAAGGATCTGCTGCCGCTTGGGGATCCTGATGATCCCACACCTCCGTTTACTGAGGACGTGATGAATGCTCGTATCTCAAAGAAGTTTAAGATGCCAACAATCAAAGCCTATGATGGAATGGGTGATCCTGCCAACCACGTTAGAACGTTCTCAAACGCACTGCTGTTGCAGCCTGCAAGCGACGCTTTGAAGTGTAGGGCTTTCCCTCAAACTTTGTCGGGCATGGCTCAAAGATGGTATAGTCGGCTTCCTGCAAACTCGATTGGTTCCTTTAAGGAATTGAGTGCTGCCTTCATTAGTCAGTTTATCAGCGGAAGAACGCATGAGAAAAGCTCTGCATCTCTTATGTATATAGTACAAGGGAAGAACGAAAGTCTGAGAGACTATCTTAAGAGGTTCACCAAGGAGACTCTGAACATCACTGATCTGGACAATAAAGTTGCAATGGTAGCCTTGGAGCATGGTACCACCGACCTGTACTTTAAGAGATCATTGGCAAAGCATCCCCCGGAGAATATGGCTGATCTCCAACGAAGGGCTTCTAAATACATCAAGGCCGAGGATAGCACGAAGAAGGAAGTCACGTTAGGCAATGGCCAGGGGAACAATGATACAAAAAAGCGTAAGCAAGGGCAGGAGTACGATGCTAAGGACAAGTATCCCCGAACTAGCAAAGACTCTGATTCGCCACCAAAAAAGAACTTGGGACCAAGGTTCTCTGACTATGCAAGGTTGAATGCCCCTAGAAGTCAAATCTTGTTGGAAATTGAAAAGGATAAAGACTTCCGATGGCCGAAGCCACTCAGGGGAGACCCCGCAAAGAGGAATAAGGATCAGTACTGTAGGTTCCACCGAGATGTAGGACATGACACGGATGATTGCAGACAGTTGAAGGACGAGATTGAATTCTTGATCCGTAAAGGAAAGCTGAACAATTTCACAAAGGGTGGAGATCAAGGAACCCAAAGAGGGGATTACAACAGGAGAAACAATGACAGAAGGGATAATGATCGTGACCGTAGCACGCAGCCCCGAGGGCCGGTTATCAACATGATCTGGGGAGGCCCAACAGCGGCCGGTACAACTCGGAACTCTCGAAAGGCATACGCAAGGGAGGTAATGCACATTGTGGGAGAGGCCCCGAAGCGTGCTAAAACTGAGATGGTAATTGGGTTCGATGATTCGGATTTGGAAGGGGTGAAGTTCCCCCATGATGACCCGCTGGTCATAACTCCTGTGATTGGAAATTCAGAAGTAAAACGAGTCTTGATAGACAATGGAGCTTCTGTGGATATTTTGTTTCATGATGCGTTTGTAAAGATGGGATACAACGACTCTCAGTTGACCCCTGCAAACATGCCTATATACGGATTTAATGGAGTGGAGTCCAACGTTGAAGGGACTATTCAGTTGCCCATGACTATTGGGCAGGAGCCTAAGGAGGCGACTCAGATGCTGAATTTCTTGGTGATTAAAGCAGCTTCAACATACAACGCAATCCTTGGAAGGACTGGATTACATGCGTTTAAGGCTGTGGCCTCTTCCTATCATATGAAGATTAAGTTTCCAACACGGGATGGTGTCGGAGAACAAAAGGGTGATCAGAAGATGGCAAGAAGTTGCTATGTAGCCGCCTTGAGGGCCGATGGAGTCGGGGGGCAGGTCCTTCCAATTGAAGACATGGATGTCCGTGATGATGAAGAACATAGAGGGAAGCCAGCAGAGGATTTGATTCCCATACCCCTAGAGCCGAATGATCCTGAAAAAGTTACTTATGTTGGAGCATCTCTGAAAGAACCCTTGAAGGGCAAGTTGATAGAATTCTTACAAAAGAATAGCGACGTGTTCGCTTGGACAGCAGCTGATATGCCAGGGATTGACCCCCAACTCATAACTCATAAGTTGAATGTTGACCCCAAGAGGAAGACAATAAAGCAGAAGAAGAGAAACTTTGCTCCGGAGAGGCAAGAGGCCATTAAGCAAGAAGTGGATAAGCTCTTGGAAGCTGGTTTCATTGAAGAAATTCACTTTCCCGAATGGTTAGCAAACCCTGTGATGGTCAAGAAAGCAAATGGGAAGTGGAGGATGTGTATAGACTTCACTGACCTGAA
Organism: Kitagawia praeruptora; assembly: GCA_037693485.1. Classification (NCBI taxonomy): domain Eukaryota; kingdom Viridiplantae; phylum Streptophyta; class Magnoliopsida; order Apiales; family Apiaceae; genus Kitagawia; species Kitagawia praeruptora. Next base: position 115,780,209 of record CM075344.1, on the reverse strand, counting down.
TGATGCATGTCCAAAAGATTGTTTTCCCCTTCCAAGGATTGACATGTTGATAGATGCCACAGCTGGGCATGATATGTTAAGCTTCATGGATGGATTCAGCGGCTATAATCAGATTAAGATGCACAAAGATGACATCCCTAAGGTATCTTTCATAACTGACTTTGGTGTCTTCTGTTATCTTGTTATGGCGTTTGGTCTAAAGAATGCAGGAGCTACTTACCAACGCTTGGTGAACAAGATATTTGCCCATCTAATTGGAAAAACCATGGAGGTGTATGTTGATGACATGTTGGTCAAGAGCCTACTCAAGGATGATCATATTAAGCACCTCGAAGAGGCATTTGAAGTGCTGAGGCACCATAAGATGATGTTGAATCCCGCTAAGTGTGCCTTTGGCGTTGGATCTGGAAAGTTTTTAGGACTGATGGTTTCAAAGAGAGGCATTGAGGCCAATCCTGACAAGATCAAGGCAATTTTAGACATGGAACCACCACGTTCGATAAGAGATGTGCAGAAGTTGACAGGTCGAGTAGCAGCCCTAGGGAGGTTTATCTCCAAGTCTGGTGATAAGTGTTTACCTTTCTTTCAAACATTAAAGAAGGTAAAGAATTTTGAATGGACACCTGAAAGCCAAGAGGCCTTTGAACAATTGAAGAAATACATGGCTGAAGCCCCGTTGTTGGCCAAGCCTAACCTCGGAGAGACTCTTTACCTATACCTGGCGGTATCTGAGCAAGCATTGAGTGCCGTCCTCATACGGGAAGAGAACAAGGTTCAGAAACCTATCTACTACGTGAGTAAGGTGTTACATGGAGCTGAGTTGAACTATTCCACCATTGAGAAGTTTGCTTTAGCATTGGTAACGGCTTCAAGGAAACTAAGACCCTACTTTCAGTCACACAAGATTGAAGTCCTGACGGACCAGCAATTGAGAAGTATCTTGCATAGCCCGATGGTCAGTGGAAGGCTAATTAAGTGGGCAATCGAACTTGGAGAATTTGACATTGCATATAAGCCTCGGACAGCCATCAAGGCTCAGGCATTAGCTGACTTCGTGGTTGAATGTACCATTGGCAACCAAGAAGTCGGGGGGCAGGAGATAGTAACCACCCCTGGAGTTGAGAGTAAGGATGAAGAACTTGTACCTGATCAGAAAGAGTATTGGGTGCTCTATTTTGATGGAGCATCAAAAACAAAATCTAGTGGTGCAGGTTTGGTTTTGCAAAGCCCCGATGGGTTCACAGTTGAATACGCTTTGAAGTTGGACTTTCCTACAACCAACAATGAAGCTGAATATGAAGCATTGATAGCTGGATTGGGATTGGCCAGAGTTATGAGGGTCAAGAATCTCAAAGTGTGTGGAGATTCAAGACTGGTAGTCTCGCAAGTGAATGGTGAGTTTGAGGCCAAAGATGAAACTATGGTAAAATACCTCAGAGTCGTGAAAGCTGTTATGACTCAGTTTGAGGAGTGCTACCTGGAGCACATTCCTAGGGAAGAGAACGTTAAGGCCGATGCCCTCTCTAAGTTCGCTTCTTCTGAGATAGAGAATTATGCAGGCAGTGTTTACTTCCAGGTCCTGAAGGCCCCGACCATCAACTCTAAGTTGGTAGCACCTATCGATGTTGGAAGCTGTTGGATAGATCCTATTAAAGCTCACCTAGAAACCGGATGGCTCCCTAACAATGCCTTGGAGGCACGGAAATTGTCAGTGAGAGCATTAAGATATGCCTTGATTGAAGGCATCTTATACAAAAGGTCGTTTGTCATCCCCTACTTGAAGTGCCTAAGGCCCCAAGAGGCAAGAGAAGCATTGGAGGAAGTTCATGAAGGGATTTGTGGGCAGCACTTGGGGGGCAGAGCCCTAGCTCACAAGATTACCCGCCTAGGATTCTATTGGCCGGAGATGTTAGCAGATGCTCAGGATTATGTCAAGAGGTGTGACAGGTGTCAAAAACATGCCCCTGTTGTAAGGCAGCCGCCTGAGAGGTTAACCTCAATCAGCTCTCCTATTCCGTTTGCAATGTGGGGGATGGACATTCTTGGTCCTTTCCCCATGGCTTCAGCACAAAGGAAATTTCTGATTGTCGCCATCGATTACTTCACTAAGTGGATTGAAGCTAAGCCATTAGCAAAGATAACCACCAAACAAGTTTCCCAGTTCTTTTGGGAGAACATAATCTGCAGGTATGGAATTCCCCGAATCCTTGTGACAGATAATGGGACACAATTCAACAATGAAGAGTTCAGGAAATACTGCGAGGAAAATGCTATTGAGCTTCGTTTTACTTCAGTAGCTCACCCGCAAGCAAATGGACAGGCAGAGGTAGCTAATCGGATTATTCTTGATGGACTTAAGAAGAGGGTCGAACGATCGAGAAATACTTGGGTGGATGAATTACTGCCTATACTTTGGGCATATCGTACTACTTGCAAGGTAACAACTGGGGAAACTCCTTTCCTACTGGCTTATGGAGCCGAGGCAGTTGTACCACTAGAAGTCATGCATGCATCACCTAGAATTGAGGCATTTGAACCAGAAACTAATGAAGAAGGCATGAGGCTCGCCCTAGACTTGATTGATGAAGTCAGAGACGAGGCGAATGCCAGGAATGCGGAGCATCAAAAGAAAGCATCTTTCTACTACAACCACAGGGTTAAGGAGAGGTTCTTTCAGCAAGGTGACTTAGTTCTTAGGAAGATCGAGGCTTCTGGAGTTGGTCAGAAGGGAAAGCTAGCCCCGAACTGGGAAGGGCCGTATCGAGTCAAGAAAACACTAGGACGAGGATCTTACAAACTGGAAACCTTGGACGGGGTTGAGGTACCCCGGACTTGGCATGCATTAAACCTCAAAGTTTACTATGTTTAAGCTCTCCTGAAAAGGACCTAGCTTTTTGCCTATGTAATAGAAGTAGAAATAAGGTTCGAATGAAACCATAACAGAGCATGCTGCTCCTAGTAGGAAGTAGAGTATTTATGTAAGGGTTGAGCCCATTTTATCAGTATTCCTTTGACAGCCTAATAAAGCTTGTTTTGATTCTTCTCTGAATTACATCTTTTGCTTTGCTATTTTAAACAAGTCATAAAATCACGAGCCTGGTGCAAGCCAAGGGGTCAAACACCTAGAGAATTCTAAAGCTTAACAAATTACGAGCAAAGGCAAGAAATAAAAAGCTGGAAAGGAAGTTAACTATACGAATAAGTTAAATTAAAGAGTTGCATAAATAAAAGCCCGAAGGCTATTAAAGTTAAGTTACACAAATTGATGGTTTAAACAAAAGGCATAACAAGCAAGCTAAGTGGCCTTAGGAGCCTCCTTGACAGGAGAACCACTTTCAGAGCTGGTAGCAGTGGTGGAAGCTTCCTCATCCAAGTTAGCATCTTCCTCTCGAACAGGAGGCTGCTCAGGGTTCAAAGACTTTGCTGCAGTATGCTTCCTGACCAAGGAATCATCCTCACCAAATAGTTCCTCACTAGAGCCAGCCTCAGCTACAGTAGTCATGGTCCTAGGAGGATGAGGGCTAGGAAAGGCAGAAGACTGAAATAGGCCAGGATGGCTCCTAAGAACAGCCTCAAGTGCCTTGTTCCATCCCTCTGTGAACTGGCTGGGGTAAAGCATCTCATCGTGCTGATCCATGAGACTCTTGTACTCATCTGAGTCAAGATAGTCATCAATCAGCTTCTCTCTATCATCCTTCAAAGCCACCACCTCTGCATAGGCACTCACCAGCTCCTCATCTTTTTTCTTCAGCTGTTCCTCAAGCTGGTGGATATGTAAGCTTCTCTTCTGGGACTCAGTCTCAAATCCCTTGGCCTTCTCCTTCCAAGCTTTAGATTGATAAATCAGGCTTTGGAAATGAACATTGGCCTACATATAGAAAGCAGAGTTTTAATAATGAAAACAGTGGAGTGTTTGAAATAAGAAACTAGTAGGATGGAAGGCTTACCACAGCAAGAGCCTGAGAGCCAAGTGCTTCAGACTCACCAATGCCTCCATTTAGAACTAAGTCCTTGTAGTCAGGAGGGGTGATTGAGTTCAACGACCAATCCACAGCATGCTTTGTTGAGCCCACCACAGAATCACGCTTCCTGAATCCCCAAGATGGTCTAAACACAGCAGATTGAACATTGACTTGAGAGCTACCCTCCAAGTCAGCTATGTCACCAAACTTAAGGTTCCCTTTCTGAACCTTGTGTGGGCGTAAGAATGAGGGTTCTGCCCCTTTCTCTCGAGGATCTGCATTCCTCTTGGCCCGGGCCATCCTGGAAGTCTCATCATCAGGATCAGGAGAAGCCTCCACAAGCATCTTGGCCACTGCATTAACAAGAATAGATACAACTAAATAAGTCAAGTATGAAAATATAAAAACAAAGAAAGGAAAGAAAGTTACCATGTTCAGAAACTGATGAGAGGCCTACTGCCCTCAGAGATTCTTCATTTATGAGACTCTGGCAGGTTATAGACAAACCATCACCTTTGGTCAGGGTGTCAAAGGCGGCTTGATCTTCTGTACTAAGGGTGATCCCCTTAGCTTTTCCATCCGTAACTTTGGAAAAAGTTTTTCTAAAAAGGGTGCCCCAGTCACCACCCTCCCACTCAAGATATGCAAACTCTTTTTTCCAACCAGGGTTGTTATCTGGCACTGATTTACCGTTGAAAATAGGGGGGACTTTGGGGCGAAGTTTGATATATACCCAACCAGTATGCAAAATTGGGCTGTTATATATTTGAAAGATTTTGCGAAAAAGAGGCACAGACAAAGACAGATTTTGCCTCAGGCATAAAACCATAAAACAAAGAATTATTCTCCATGCATTTGGAGGTAGTTGGCAAGGGCTGCATTGGATATCAGCTAAAAGACGTGGGATAAACTCATGAAAAGGAAAACGGAGCCCTGCTACTAGGCACTCCCTATAGATACACAAGGCATTGGGCCTCCAATGACAAGGCCTGTCACCTGGCCCAGCTGGAACGAGTTTATAGGGTTTTCTAATCTTAAACAACTTATTATACCTAGCTATTTCCTCAACATCATGATACGTATTACAACAATCATATGCATCTAACTCGGTTAGGTTAGGGTAGTCATCTGCTCGCTCATTTAGCATATCTAATAAAGATGTGTAAGGAGAGCGAATGGTGATAGTACCTTTAGAAGAAGCAGAGTTCATTTTCATGAGTCGAGCTTGAGCTTTGTCCGCCATTAGAGAGAGCTTAAAAACCTTGACTGAAAGTGGAGAAGACAACCGGAGAAGAAGGCCGGAAGTAGCCAAGAAAACTTCAACAGAAAATTTGGAAGGAACTCTGAGCTAAAACTTGAGAAGTATGAAGTGAGAAGTGAGAGTGTGAGAAATGAACTCTCCACTCTCACTCTTTTATAGAAATTCTTAGCCGGTTAAAATGCTTACAAACGGTCAAAAAACCTACTGTGACAGGTCAAGATGATAAAAGTGACCTATAAAAGGCCCATGGAACCGGCCCAATTAAAATAGGCCCAATTCTGGAACATTCTTATAAAAATATCCCAAAGTACCAAAGATATTTTGAGAAAATATCAAAGATATTTTGAGAAAATATCAAAGATATTTTTGAAGAGTTAGGGTTTGTTGATCCATCGAAGGATCTAGAATTTGGGCTAAAAAGGCCCGGACAGGCCAATTACAGCCATTGGGCCGAGCCCAACAAAAAATATATACATTTTATGAATTTTTGAAATAATACTAAGCCCAGAAGGCCCAATAGGAAATGAGCCCAAGGCAAAGTAGCCCTTAATTCGACCAGAATCCTGGTCGAAATGACCAAGAATCCTGGTCGAAAACTCGTTCGACTAGAAGATTTTTGGATGCTTAATTCGACCAGAATCCTGGTCAAAATGACCAAGAATCCTGGTCGAAAACTCGTTCGACTAGAAGATTTTTGGATGCTTAATTCGACCAGAATCCTGGTCGAAATGACCAAGAATCCTGGTCGAAAACTCGTTCGACTAGAAGATTTTTGGATGCTTAATTCGACCAGAATCCTCGTCGAAATGACCAAGAATCCTGGTCGAAAACTCGTTCGACTAGAAGATTTTTGGATGCTTAATTCGACCAGAATCCTGGTCGAATCGACTAGAAGAAAAATGGACCCTTAATTCGACCAGAATCCTGGTCGAATCGACTAGAATTCCTGGTCGAAAAGTCCTTCGACGAGAAGAAAAATGGACCCTTAATTCGACCAGAATCCTGGTCGAATCGACTAGAATTCCTGGTCGAAAAGTCCTTCGACGAGAAGAAAAATGGACCCTTAATTCGACCAGAATCCTGGTCGAATCGACTAGAATTCCTGGTCGAAAAGTCCTTCGACGAGAAGAAAAACGGATCCTTAATTCGACCAGAATCCTGGTCGAATCGACTAGGATTCCTGGTCGAAAAATCTGTCGACCAGAAGAAAATTGAAGCCTTAATTCGACCAGAATTCTGATCGAATTCCTGGTCGAATTTCTGGTCGAAAAATGACAGTCCTGGTCGAAATTTTGTTGTAAAAATTGATTTTTTGATAGCGAATCTTCATGGACATAGAATTTTGATGAGAAAAATACCTGTGGGTACTATAAAACCCTAGAAATTAGAGTAAGTGCTGAAAATACAAGGGATTCTGTGAATAATTCCTTGAGAAAGATATATAAAATTCTGTAACTAAGGTTATGGATATAATCGCTTAGCCTCGAACAAGGCCAATCGTTGTAAATGTGTAGGTCGCTCCACACTTTACAAAGGACGATATATGTGAAACACTAGTGTACATATGTAAACCCTGACCCAAGCCTCGGAATGGCCGTTAAAACTTCAAGGAAAGCCTGATCAGTTTTCCTAGAAGTTGGGGGGCAAATGATATGGGTTAAAAGTAAGCCCTAAAGACACATTTAATGTGGCATTAATTAGACCTAGAATGGTCCAAACATGGGGCCCACCAGATGGGCCCAAACTCCAATTATGATAGTAAATTCGTAATTAATATTTGGGGATAATTAACAGCTGGGAGATACGAGTCAAATAAGGACATTATCTTTATTTAGAGTAGCCTCCAAGCCACACAGTCATACAAGGAAACTGACTCCTACAAGGAAGGAGTCTAGAACCTTCCTCAGGGCTGACTTGCCCACCAAGTCTCCTAACCCAACCCTAATTCTGAGGCTTCTCAGCCTATATAAAGGGTCTGACCCCTCATTCTCAGAACTACGTTTTATTGGCTTGATTCTCTAATTACAGAGATACGTAGGCATTCTGTGAGGACCGTTTAAGTCTCGAACGCAGAAGCAGCCATTAAAGCACGAAGCTCACGAACCCTAGCATTAAATACACAAACCCTAGCCGCAATAATTTAAACCTAGTTTTTATTCCACAACAATAACTAAAATTTATATAAAAAAGTAGCATACAATTCTATTTTTACAATGTTGAAAATTTATTTAATCCATCAAAATCTGCAATAAAAGTAATAAATATTTTTACAAATATTGTTCTCTAATTGAAAACAATAATAAATTGTTTTCATTATTCAAATGCGGAAATGATAATCCCTTCCCCCGAATGGCTCCAAAACATTAAATGGCTCCAAAACATTAAACCTCATATAATATCAAGAATATATTATATTAACTATGAGACCTCATAGTTAATATAATATGTAAATGTTGAAGAACAATGAGACAACATTTCAAGCAATTTTTATTTTTTTTTTAATTTTTTTTATGAGTGGATAGAGGGTAGAATTATAAGACATTTGTGTAAATATGCCCCTAGCGGGGCTCTTTAAAATAGCTTGAAATGTAGCGAATATGTGTGTTCTCACTGTTCTCACTTTAATTTTTTTTGTTAATTTTTTTATGAATGGATAGAGGGTAGAATTATAAGACTTTTTTTAGCGGGGCCCTTTAAAATAGCTTGAAATGTAGTAAATATGTGTGTTCTCACTGTTCTCATTCTCACCCGAACGTGACCATTAAACTGTATTAGTAAATTCATGTATGAAAATAGTGTGTATATATATTATTAATAGGGTTAAACAACTATTTGGTCACTGTACAACATGAAAACTTTCAATTATGTCATGATCCCAAAAAAGTTTTCAGGCAAACACCTATACAAGCAAATAATTTCAATTGGATCATTACCGTTAACTTTCCGTTAAAAAATGGACGGAATGCTAATCCATCACTTAAATTTATATCAATTTTCAATTAGATCATCAGTATTTTTTTGAAATTTTAAATTTTTAAATGAAGTTTAATTTTTTAAATGAATATTTAAATTTTCAAAGAAGTTTATATTTTTTAAATTTTTTAAACTTTTCAATTATGAACATACCCATTCTATTTATATGCGTATAAATCGATACATGCGAACAATTATTTTAAGATATCACGTTTTTGCAATCCTAAGTGAATTTCAAAATTTTTCAAATTTTTTTCGAATGATTGAAATTTTTCGAATTTTAATTATGAATATACCCATTCAGTTTATATGAATATCAATTTTTGTGAATTAATTTTATTCTAATGTAGATATTTCAATAAAAAAATTCGAAATAAAAAATTCCGAATTTTTTCGAAAGAAAAAATCTCGAATTTTTTCAAAAGAAAAAATCTCGAATTTTTTCGAAATAAAAAATCTCAAAATTTTTCAAAATAAAAAATTTCGAATTTTTCAAAAAGTTTCAATCTACAGTTTTATTTTTTAAAATAAATTAACAAAAAATTTAATTTTTTTCAATCTACAGTTTTATTTTTTTCCATCAAGTGACCTAATTAAAAGTTGATATTTTCGTCCAATGACCTAATTGAAAGTTGATGAACAGTTTAACGGCTTTCCGTCAAAGTCAAACCATTTTTAACGGCAGTGAATTTTTTTTATAGTATAGTGATGCGATTGAAAATAATTAATGGTTCCATTATGCGATTGAATTTTTTTTGGGATCATGACCCAATTGAAAGTTTTCATATAGTACAGTGACCAAATAGCTATTTAACCCATTATTAATATAGATTCTTTTATTAAATATAAGTAAATTAAACAATTAAATAAGCAAGACAAAATATCAGATAATATTCTAGTAGGTTTATAGTTTATGTTCAAATTAAGGTCTTTCACCATGGCTCTCGCTTTCTGAAATTGTTGAATTTTTATTTTATTGACTTTATTATATTAAAAATATGTTCTTATTGAAACGAATATAATAATTTGAATTTGAATATATTTTTAAACTACTTATTTTGATGGGTTGTTAATTTTTTGTGATCAAGGGGTGACCAAAAATAAAATTAATGGGAATACATAAACCCATTACCCACGTTATGATAAACAATACCTATAAAATGGAAGTTGCTTATGTGGTTCAGGCTTGTTAATTACTTCAATACTTCATTAGCTTGATCATCATGTGGACCATCTTTCTTTTTATCACTTATGTTGCTGCTATGTAGTCTATCTGTAACTAACATCTTTCTTTTTATCACTTATGTTGTTGCTATGTAGTCTATCTGTAACTAAACATATCTCTCTGCTTGTAATCTATATTTATAAATGCAAACTTCTTCTTGTATTGTATTTTGTTTTTAATATTTAAAATTATGTAGCTGGAGGAGAAGAGAAAGGCTGAAGGTGCAATCGTAGTACTACAACATTACTGAAAATAAGTACAATATCATAATAGAATTTTTTGTTCCAATCTAAATTGGGTCGCTCCAAATGCTGTGTAATGACAAAAAGGGGGCATTAAAGAAATAAAGAAGATTAAAAAAATGAAGGATAATATTTTTTAGCAAAAACACAGGTCTCCGCAAGAAGCTCACTTATTCACTTTTATCTTCAAATAATGTATGATTACAAATTATAACAATCACATTTTTCACTACCTATTCTCTCTCAAAAAGCCAACTGAACTGAAAAAGGGAAAAGTTAGTGCTTTTATATTTTAATATGGAGCTCAAGTGAAAGTGCTAAATATGAGATCATATATGAAGTGAAATTAAACGTGAGTAAAAAGATATTTAGAGCATAAATAATAGCAATGTTGCCTGACCTAGAGGGTGAGGCTTGTGACGTGACCTAGAGGGTGAGGCTTGTGATGTGGGTCTGAGCTTCTAAGTATGCTATTCCATACTCCCTTCGGAGACATCCGGTAAAAAGTATGCTATTCCATAAGACCTTCTGGTACGTAGCATGTCTACCCCACGATCCTTAAGTTGAACAAATCCATAAACAACATACTCTTGCTTGAAAACAAAATAATGTCTATAAGTATCAAATTGAGTCCCAAGATTATTTACAAATAACATGGTCTATACTGTGTCAATGTTATTAACTGGTAATCTTTCCAACTGCCTTTGTTATTATGACAGGTAAAATCGATAATTGAAAGACCAAGTAAATATTTTAAAGGTACCTTTTTGTTGTCATGTATATTATTATAACATCGGGTAATTCATTAAAACTTTAATTCTTAAATTCCAAACCAAAATCAAAACCAAACGGATTAATAAATTTTAGTAAATAAATTTAATCATGTAACATATTTAATCATTAGATTTAACAGTTCTAATTTTAAGTAAAAATCTAACGGATATTATTCGTTGTATACGAATTTTTATTATATTTTGTTAGTGGTTAGAAGATATGATGTAATATATTTAATCATTAGATCTAACAGTTCTAATTTTTCACTAAAAATCTAACGGATATTATTCGTTGTAGTCAGAAGATATGATGTCATATTTTTGTGTATGTATTAATTATTGCAATATTATGTTTAAAATTAAAAGTCAACGTATTTTAATTAGAGGAAAAAAAAATTATTGATTGGAAGATATGATATTTTAGGTATTTATAAAAATTCGAACCTTGAAATTTTAATAAATAAATTTAATCATGTAATATATTTAATCATTAGATCTAATCGTTCTAATTTTTAACTAAAAATCTAACGGATATTATTCGTTGTATATGAATTTTTATTATACTAGCTTATAACCCGTGCGATGCACAGATTTTTTTAACAAATTTTATAAATATATTTTTATACAATCATTATTTATAATATTTTATTTTTTTAATATTAATAATTTAATATAAATTTAATTAATGATATGCATGGTTTAAAACTTATATTATAAAATTTTAAATAAATATGTCGTTGATAGGATTTGAACCTTGAATATAATATATTTAATCATTAGATCTAACGATTTTGATTTATACTAAAAATCTAATGGTCATTATTCGTAGTATACAGTTTTTTATTATATTTTGTTAATGATTAGAAGATATGATGTGAAATTTTTTGGTATATATTAATTATTGCTAGATATGATATGATTGGAAGATATGATATGATTGATGTTTTTAGGTGTTTATGAAAGGTAATATCTTCAACTAAAAGTAAATGTAAAAAACACAATCGACTAATTACCGTAATTATATTATGTTATTATTTATTTTAGGTGTTTTAATAGTATAGATTTTGTATATATTTTTCTTTATAATAAATGTTAAATAAGTAAATTCACGATATACTAGAAACATATACCAAAAAATAAGTTTCAAAATTTTGAATGTTTCGGCTAATGTTTTCTTATTATAAACAGCATATACATATTTTTAAGGGAATTTCCCAAAAATACTAGGTTTAAAGTTTCTATTTGCAAAAATACCATATCCTTTAATTAATTGCAATTTTACCAACTTAAGTTTCAAAATTGCAAAAATACCAACCCTAACCCTAACCCTTCCCCCTCCCCTCTTCTACTCATTCCGCCGCCTGTGTGCACTTTTTTTTTTTAAGAAGGGTGCTATTTGGGTTCCATGGCCCCGCAGGGGCATATTCAACCAAATGTAACCACATTCAACCAAATGCAACCACATTCAATTTTTATTTTTTATTTTTTTTTTTTTTTAAAGAAGGGTGTTATTTGGGTTCCATGGCCCCGCAGGGGCATATTCAACCAAATGTAACCACATTCAACCAAATGCAACCACATTCAACTTTTATTTAAGGTGGGTGATTTTGGTGGATTTGGGTTGCATGGCCCCGCCAGGGGCAATATTCAACTTTTTTTAAGGTGGGTGATTTTGGTGGATTTGGGTTGCAAGGCCCCGCCAGGGGCAATATTCAACCAAATGCAACCACATTCAACTGGTTGCATTCAGTTGCTGATTTCAAGTTCCATTTTTCATTTGTCATTTTCGACCTCATTTTTGAACTCTAATATATATATACTAGAGTTCAAAAATGAAGTCGAAAATGACAAATGAAAATGGAACTTGAAATCAGAAAATTAGTTGCATGTGGTTGCATTTAGTTGAATGTGGTTGCATTTGGTTGAATATGCCCCTGCGGGGCCATAGAACCCAAATAGCACCCTTCTTTAAAAAAAAATAAATTGGAATGTGGTTGAAAATGTGGTTGCATTCAACTAGTTGCATTAAGTTGCTGATTTCATGTTCCATTTTTCATTTGTAATTTTCGACCTCATTTCTGAACTCTAATATATATAATATATATATATATATATATATATATATTAATAAAATATCATAGATTTAAAAAAAATATCATCGATTGACGGGAAAAATCAAATTAAAAATGGAGGGGATTAGGTGTGATTCTGTGTGTGAGGGTGTATTTGATTAGTGTGTGGGTGCCCCTGGCGGGGCCATTGATCTTAATACATCTAATGGCTAGGATTAGTACCTTAGTTTTCTTCAAAAAAATAAGTTCTCTTTTAGAGTTAAAAAATGAGGTCGAAAATGACAAATGAAAAATGGAACATGAAATCAGCAATTTAGTTGCATTTAGTTGAATGTGGTTGCATTAAGTTGAATATTTCCCCTGCGGGGCCATGCAACCCAAAATAGCACCCACCTTAAAAAAAAAGTATAGAAGTCGCCGACTTAGATGGATCAGGAGGAGAGAGAAAGTGAGGGAGGAGGGGGGACCTAGTATTTTTGCAATTTTGAAACTTATGTTGGTAATATTGCAAATAATTATTCTTAGCAAAAGTAAATGTGCAAAAATTTACTTTTTTCTATATATTTATGAAAAAAGCCCTATTTTTAATATATTTATTAATAATTGAAAAATATGATATTATATTAATCTATACATATACACAATATTTGTATATGCACCAATCTATGCATATATGTAATCAAAACCATCAAAAACCCACTCGAAGTCAGACTTTTAATATATTAATGATTATAAGATTAGTTTTAAATTAAAAGGGTAACATGTTTTAATTTGGAAGAAAATATTAATGATTGGAAGATATGATACGATTGATGTTTTTTAGGAGTTAATAGAAGGTAATATCTTCAATTAAAAGTAAATGCGAAAAAAGGCAATTGACTACTTACCATTAATTTATATTATGTTATTATTTATTTTAGAAGTTTTAATAGTATAGATATCATATATATATTTTTTTATAATGAAGGGTAAATAAGTAAATTCACTTACTACCAAAAAACAAGTATACAGATTTTTATTATATTTTGTTAATGATTAGAAGATATGATGTGAAATTTTTTGGTATATATTAATTATTGCTAGATATGATTGGAAGATATGATATGATTAATGTTTTTAGGTGTTTATAAAAGGTAATATCTTCAACTAAAAGTAAATGTGAAAAACTCAATCGACTAATTACCGTAATTATATTATGTTATTATTTATTTTAGATGTTTTAATAGTATAGATATTGTATATATTTTTCTTTATAATAAATGTTAAATAAGTAAATTCACGATATACTAAGAAACATATACCAAAAAATAAGTTTCAAAATTTTTAATGTTTCGACTAATGTTTTCTTATTATAAACAGCGTATACATATTTTTAATAAATTTTTAATAATTGAAAAATATGATATTATATTAATCTATACATATACACAACGTCTTTATATGCACCATCTATGTAATCAAAACCATCAAAAACCCACTCGAAGTCAGACTTTTAATATATTAATGATTATAAGATTAGTTTTAAATTAAAAGGGTAACGTGTTTTAATTTGGAAGAAAATATTAATGATTGGAAGATTTGATACGATTGATGTTTTTAGGAGTTAATAAAAGATAATATCTTCAATTAAAAATAAATGCGAAAAAAGGCAATTGACTACTTACCATTAATTTATATTATGTTATTATTTATTTTATAAGTTTTAATAGTATAGATATCATATATTTTTTTTTATAATGAAGGGTAAATAAGTAAATTCAATTAGTACCAAAAAACAGGTACCAAAACTTTCAATGTTTCCGTGTTTTAATTTGGAAGAAAATATTAATGATTGGAAGATATGATACGATTGATGTTTTTAGGAGTTAATAAAAGGTAATATCTTCAATTAAAAGTAAATGCGAAAAAAGGCAATTGACTACATACCATTAATTTATATTATGTTATTATTTATTTTAGAAGTTTTAATATTATAATGAAGAGTAAATAAGTAAATTCACTTAGTACCAAAAAACAGGTATCAAAACTTTCAATGTTTCGGAATTTATATAATAGTATAGATTGATGTTTTTAGGAGTTAATAAAAGGTAATATCTTCAATTAAAAGTAGATATCATATATATATTTTTTTATAATGAAGGGTAAATAAGTAAATTCACTTAGTACCAAAAAACAGGTATCAAAACTTTCAATGTTTTGGAATTTATATAATAGTATAGATTTTGTTAGTGGTTAGAAGACATGATGTCATATTTTTGGGTATGTATTTAGTAAATAAATTTAATCATGTAATATATTTAATCATTAGATCTAACAATTTTAATTTTTAACTAAAAGTCTAACGGATATTATTCGTTGTATACGAATTTTTATTATATTTTGTTAGTGGTTAGAAGATATGATGTCATATTTTTGGGTATGTATTAATTATTGCAATATTATGTTTTAAATTAAAAGTCAACGTGTTTTAATTAGAGAGAAAAAAATTATTAATTGGAAGATATGATATTTTAGGTATTTATAAAAGGTAATATCATCAATTATAAGTAAACATCTTTTAATTGAAAAAAGGCAATCAGCTAATTATCATTAATTATATTATTAATAAAAAAATGAAGGATAATAGTACAATTGGATCCCTCCAAATACTGATTAGAGAGAAAAAAAATTATTGATTGGAAGATATGATATTTTAGGTATTTATAAAAGGTAATATCATATAAATTATAAGTAAACATCTTTTAATTGAAAAAGGCAATCGGCTAATTATCATTAATTATATTATTAATAAAAAAAATGAAGGATAATAGTAGATATTTAGATTTGGGTCAATCCAATTAGGTCGATCCAAATGTTGTGTAATGATAAAAAAAATAGTATAGATTTAGATTTGGGTCGATCCAATTTAATTGGGTCGCTCCAAATGCTGTGTAATGACAAAAAGGGACATCAAAGAAATAAAGAAGATTAAAAACTAAAGGATAAAAGCAGTAATTTTCCTGTTTAATGACAAAAAAGGACATCAAAGAAATAAAGAAGATTAAAAAATGAAGGATAAAAGCAGTAATTTTCAAAATTCAATACTAGCAGACATTAGGAATATATTGATTGATATTGATATTGATATTGATATTGATATTGATATTGATATTGATATTGATATTGATATTGATATTGATTGATATTGATATTGATATTGATTGATATTGATGTTGATATTGATGAGCCCCTAAACAAAAATGTAAGGGATATGATCTAATTTTACACTCTAACAATTTCCTAAGTAACCTCTTAAAATTTAGAATATGTCCTTCATTCCTTATTTTTAAAGATCTCCTAGTCCTCCCTTATTTCATTTTCACCAATAAAATATTCACTTCCCTCCTATTTTTTTTACATCTTTTTTATCTCTCTTTTCAACTTCGCTCTCTTATTATTATTATTATAATAATAGAAACACATATAAGGAATATTGTTGGAGTAACTACTCCTAAACTTATCCTAAATTACTAAGAACTATATTATTTATAATATTTTTAAGAAATTTGCAAATAATCTGTTTGAGTTGCTCTAAGTAGCTATTTCAGCAAATCAACCAACGGAATGCATATCGAAACTTGTCCTTGAAAATCAGCTCCTATACTCATTCAAATGAAATGGCTATACCAATGTGTAATACCTATCACCCTTAAAAAAAATTATTAATAAGGAATCAAATAAATATGATCAAGAAAATTATCAAGAATTTAAAAATGGAAAATTTTGTTGCTTAGTAAAATAAAGTTGCATCTTTTTTATCTTGTATATAATAACCGGAGATATTTTGTAATCGATAGGTTAATCGGCTACTTTTTGATTGTACACAATTTTTTTAATATCATACAATTCATTTCCAATAAAAATTTGTTAAAATTTTGGATATTAGACAATTTTAAAATATTATTAAAATCGAACGAGTTATTTTTTGTAACTGAAATTTCAGTATATATTAAATTTAAGATGGCCAAATATTTAAAAAAATATGAAATATCAGAAAAAAATTAAATGAATATTAATATTTCTTATGTTACAAATTTCTTTGAATAAATATCTTGTTATAATAAAGAGGGTGAAAAACCAAAATACCCACTTTTTATTTCCAATTGCCCAAAATACCGATCGGGAGAATCGTCCGCCCTTTTTACCCACGGGCCACGCATGTTTAACATGCGTGGAGGGTATACACATTTGTCCAATGCGTACAGCTCATATACGCACTTTCCTAATGCGTACACTTTGTTAAATGCAGCTGTTGGAGTTCATGAACAGTACCGTGAATACGCATGTAGAACATGCGTGGACCACGATACGGATGTCGAACATGCGTATTGGGCACTGTTCGTCGTCCCCTGCGTAAGCTCGTCGGAGCATTTTCCGTCCAAAAAATCAAAAACCTCGTTCAGTCCTTTATTGACATCTTTCATTCACAAGCCATATATCAAAATGATCGCCTTTGTGTACTCTACAAGCCTATACCAACAATTTCACATTTGTTTCGCCGGAATCCAATGCCCTAAATCGAGCTTTTTTTTTCGATTTTGTTCTCAGATCAGTTCGAAGTCGCCCCTGCAGGGCCAGAATCTACAAATCAAACGGGTGAAAATGAAGAGGGAGTTCTAGGCTTCATTTTGATGCCCTCACGAGCAGTAAAGTTAGTCGGAGTGTCGAAAACGGAGTAGGGGAGACTGGAGGCGATTTTGAGGGGAAGAACGACGCTGGAGTTGCAAGTGAATAAATGACGTCATATGACGTCATTGCGCATCCCTCAGATGCGTGACAAGGGATACGCATTTCAGGAATGCGTATCGTGGACCACGCATATGGAGAATGCGTACTTGGTGGGTAAAAAGGGTAGCCTCCACTGTAGATGTATATTTCGGGCACCTTGTAAGGAAATGTGGTGTAGTTTGGGTATTATTTCTAATAAAGAACTTGAATTATTATTTTAATAAGTTATTTATAAGAAAATTCTAAATAAAATTATATTAACATCCATCTGCATTGATTTTACATGAACAATTGAACACCTAACTGTATATATTATAAAAATCAAATAAATAACTTAAATGTTTTTTACATTTTACACCGAATTTATTAAAGTAATAAATTTTGTTTAGAAATTATTTATAAATTTGTACGAAACTTTGGGGAAAGTGCCGAGATGGGATTAAGAGTTGGGTTAACGTTGTAAATTTGTAATTAAGTGATTATAATGAGAAAAAAATGTTAAAAATACAAAAATAACAATTCTGGGAAAGGGGTGTTAAAACTACCGTTTTTATAACCTAGCTCACAAATACATCTTCAAGATACGCATCCTGCTTATGCGTATTGCATAAGCCATAATGCATATTCTTCATAATCAGGACATGACCCATTTGTCAAATCTTTTATCTTTTATATTTTTTACATTACAAGACCTACCACTAACAAATTAACATGCCATCATTCACTACAAGAAAAGGGTCAATAGAAATCAGTTTATGGCCGATGTCTATGTTATTTTGCATGTGATGTCTAGGTCGGAGATGTCTATTCTAGACATCGGTCAGAAACTGATGTCTGTGCTAACATAGACATCGGTATTTCCTTCAATACACATCAGTTGTTCTACCAAATAGGTTAGATATAATTAATTTTATAAACAACTTGCATGCCTTATATTCTAGAAAACATATAATAAACTAAGTTATTTTTCACATGCACATCATTTCCTTTCTTTGGAAAAGATGTCTATGTGGATATTAGACATCATAATTTTATCAGATAAAGTGATGTCTATAGTTATCTTAGACATCATCCTATACTGATGTGTAATGTACTTATAAACATCAGTTGTTTCAGAAAAAAACTGATTTATATTGTTCTCTTAGACATCATCCTATACTAATGTCTAATTTACTTATAAACATCTTTTTTTTCAGAAAAAACTAATTTATATTGTGCTCTTAGACATCATCCTTTATTGTTTTTTAATAAACATTTATTATTTAATTACTCAATTTTCATTGACAACATTCATACCAAACATTTACATAATATCCAAACATTGATACTTTAATCCAAAATAACATTCATCTCATCACCACAACTATTCAATTTGTCATTTACAAAATATACAACCAATGTCACTCAAAACAATTATAATCCAAACGAATTTACTATATCTAAAGAACTAGCTAGCCAAATTCAAAGCATCACAATGTTATACACCAATCCGCAAAACCAACAAAAATGTTTACTACTACCATATGCAAAAACAACCTAACTCCTAGAAAGTTAGAACCATCAAGTATCTACTAGTCAAATGTACATTCCACAGTAAAACTGTTCTTATCAAGGGTAGAGTCAAAGGTGGTCTTGGATGAATTTGAGAGCCTCAATACACACCTCATCTAGCTCGGCTTTAGTGTAAGATCTTCGAGTCTTGATCATCCACTGCAAAGTGCAACCAATAACAAACTCATCATTTAAAGGCAAACACACATATTACAAAGCACTCCTCGTAAAAGTAACAACAAAAATTTCAGCTATATTAGTGTGCATTTTAAGTCAGTAGCTGCAATTAAAAGACAATATTAGAGTGTGCAGATAACAGACTAACCTAACACTATGAGTTCCTACACATTTTAACAGTCAAATCAATGGACATAATACAGTCAAACCAGTGGACAGCTCAAATTTTACAGTGAAGGACAAATGCAACAAGTATACTAAGTACTTTAACAACAAAAGAAAGATCCTATGGCATAAGAAGGGCTTTATTTCCCTCCAAAGAAGCCAATCAATGAAATCCTAAAAATTAACAAGTTTAGCTGCTCATTAATTAATTTAGGGTCCCAACACAATGTAAACAATAAATTTCTAAATCTTGATAAATTAATAAAATTCTCCGGTCCGAAACTATTAATTAACAGGGACTTTTAATGATGAAATTGTAAACTCTTTCTAAAAAGCAATTTTGATTTTACATATATACAGAAATTACATATAAAATAATTAATACACATACATATATACATAAATTACATATAAATTAAATTAACCCCAAATTAAAACTTAGGGTTTCAATTTTAAACCCCCAATTTGTAATAAAATCAAATTAATCAAACCTGTAAGTTTGAACATATCAAAATTATGCTTACCCACTGATAAATCAAACTAATTCGAACTTTAAACCTTCGAGCTTTGACCTTCGAACAAATCGATTTTGATTTGAGTATGAGAAAGAGTGAGTTTCGGAGGTTCGACTATGAGTGAGAGAAAGCTCTTCGGGGTTCAGGTGTGAGAGAGATGGAGCGGATTTGAGTGGTGGTGGAGGTGAGTGGTGGTGAGAGACGAGAGAGATGAGAGTCGAGAGAGATTAGAGTGAGAGTCGAGAGAGTTTTTTTTTTTTTTTTTTTTAGATTTTTAGTTTATTTAGTCTTGTCTGAAAGGGGGAAAATAAGGGGGGGGGGGAATATTTGGTTCGGGGGAAATTTTGATTTAGGGGTGAAATTTTCGCTAAGGGGGAAAACAAAAGCAAGGGCGCACAATTTCATTTTTTAAAGGCTGATTTTAGACATCGGTTTTAAAAACAAAGATGTCTACAAAACACAAAGACATCAGTTTAATGCGGGATGATGTTATTACATCTTTTAACATCAGTGGCATTTACGACCGATGTCTAAAGTATGATGTCTATTGACTGTTTACTTGTAGTGCTTATACATCAACTCTGATATTTACGTACATCATGTTTTGTTTTTTGATTTTTTTACCTTTTTTTTGTTTTGGCTAATGCGTGTTAGTCTGTTACCCAAAAAATAAATATGTATTCTTCACGTAAAAATTGTAGAATATTATTTAATTTATTTGTATTTCCTCGGGGTTTCAACGGTTAACTTTTGGGATCCAACAATTCCATTTTGGGTTTAAAAATATTCAGAATTACGAATAAACCGTATACGAACTTAGGGTTTAGGGTTTAGGGTAAACAATCCTAAATCCTAGACCCAAAACTCTAATTTATACGTGTTTAAAAATCAGGTCGCTGGATTCAATTTTTTAATTAAAATTTTTAAATTTTATCTGTATTTCCTCGGGTTTTCAACAATTAACATTTGAGATTTTTAACTTATATGTTAATTTGTGGCTTTATCTCATTTACCCAAACTGTCTATGCGTATCCTTTTTTTTTTTAAGAATAAAGTATTCTAATGATACCCAATGTTAACTTGTGTGTCATTTTTTTAAAATAAATTTTTTCACAATACCCGATTGGAATTTACGTATTGACTCATTACCCAGTTGTCTAATGCATGATAGCTAATACCTGATTGTAAAATGCGTCATGGATCCGGTATTTTCAACACCCAGCTCCGCTAATTGGTATTTTCGTTATGATAATTTAAAAAACGGGTATTCACTTATTCACCCTTGTAATGAGTAATGACACGGTACGCGGAAGCTGTTCTCTCTAACCCATATATAATCATGAGACAGAGGAACAAAAAAAATCAAGTAGAGTAATCAAAAGCAGCTTTGTTTTTACGCTTCCCTGGAGAACCAAGAAGATCAAAACCCTAGTTTAGTTTAGTGTTACTCCATAAACAGATACATATACTTACATACATTGCTTAGATTATCAATCTATTAGTTTCAAGCTGCCAAGCTGTTGTTTCAAGTTGTTCTTCATCTCTGCTCTCTCTTCCCCGCCCCCCGTTTTGGATTCTCTCTCTCCCTCTCTCTCCCTCTCTCTCTCTCATTCATGGCTCCGAACCCACCGAAGAAAACGAGAAGACGACTAGTTACTAAGTACCAAGGAAGGAGGCTCTCTTTCAGCGCGATTAATGATGATGATAATGATCAAGGAAGATCAGAGGAATTGAATGTACTCTTCAACTCTCTTGATCGATTCGAAAAGCTATGGTTTGAATATCAAAAGAGACTGAACAGTAACCCTGCTGCTCGTAAAGCTGAATGGGACAAAAAAATTAGTATTTTAAAGTCAATGAGGTGATCATGGGTGAAATCTTCTGTTTATTATTTAATTGGATATTACTAGTATTATGATTAATGTTTAATCACTGCATATGTTTTGTAATTACGGACCTTTTGTGTGTAATTGTTGTTTGTATGTGCTTCTATCATCTGTGTTGCTATAAATATCATCTGTGTTGCTATAAATATCAATTCTGGTCTTTACGTGCATATATTTATACTAGTTTATCTGTGTTGCTAACGATTCGTCATATGCCCGTAACCTGTTCGACACATTTCCCCAACCAGATACTTTCATGTTATATACTTTGATTAGAGGTTACTTAGAATCAAACAACCCTGAAGAGTGTTTGTTACTTTCTACGTCAGAATTTGTTTTGATGGTTCTTTAATCATACCGGAGATTGGTTGTTGTAAAAATGGGGAATCTTTGCATGCACATTCTTTGTAAAAATAGGTCTGATTTGTTTGTTCAGACGGTGTTGATTGAAATGTATGCGAGATTCTGTCTGGTTGATGTTTCGAAGAAAGTGTTTGATGATGCATGGCTAGAGAGTATTTTTATAAAATTTCTGATAGGGCTTAGTTCTTTGGAAAATTATGATTCATGGGTGTGCTCATCATAGCGCGAAGCTTGAAATAGCCTTTGGTATTCTTATTACCAATTCTGAAAGTCCTTATTCGAATTGTTATGAATCTTTGTGTTTGTGATGACTGCTATTCAGCCATAAAAATCATCTCCATAATTTTTAAAAGGAAGATCATCATTATGGACCGGAATTGGTTTCATCATTTTGCTGCAGGGACGTGCTCATGTAAGGATTACTGGTGATACTACAAAAAAGAGGCAAATTGTTCAGCAATGACAAATGCGGTTATAGGTAATGTTGTACATATAAGAGTAAATTGCACCGTGGTGGTCAGTAAAATTAATTTTTTGCACTTTGGTGGCCAATGTTGCAAATCTTGCACTATGATGGCTCGGAATTGTTTTTTTTAACATTTAAATGACTTCCGTCTATTTGGGCTGGACGGAGTTAAATTAACAAGGGTATTATGGTCCATGTATTTGTACTAACATCTGTATAAAAAATAATTTATAATTTATAATAAAAATAAGTAAGGACCAAGAACACAATCGGAAAAGCTAATCCACCGGGTTCCTTCAAAAACATCCAACAAATAAACATGCTCGATACATAATTTCTGGGTAAACAAAAAAAATGAGTTGCATCCATGGTCAGACAAAAACTGCTAACGAGGCCACAAAACAGCCTTCAAGTTTACAATTAAGCTTTTTGCTGAGCTTGTGGGGAACTAATCGCCTCTCCCTTTTGCTGAGCTAGACGAAGTTTTTAACCCTTAGCCTTGCAATCTCAGCCTCTTCTTCAGGGGTAATTTCTCGGACTACCACAATCATTTTACACTCTAGTCTCACTTTAAGCCCACATTTCCTCTAGGTTGGTAATTTATTCTCTTCTTGAAGAATCCTTTTCCAACATGTGCCTCAACGACAAACCCACATACTGACTATTAACAATTCTAGAACGCATCAAACAAATAGGAAAATACGACCAAAAACCCAGAATCCGGCAGGGTCTGTCCGGATTCTGGCTAACATCAACTTTAACACATAATTTAAGCCAGAAATATGCATTAAATGCAATTCGCAACAAGCAATACAGTTCTATCATTGATTCATACAAACAATCGCCTATAATCACAACCTTCACTATGTCCAAACGAAGGTCACCGGCTCACCGGAGTTCATTGTCGATGACCAAAGAGTCGCATGCAACCCCCAAATCATGGGGCTTTGCATCGATTTTGCCTCTAAACTTCAATACAACACCCAGTTCACATATAAACAATCAAATACAAGTACATAATTTAAGAATCGAAAAACCCTCAATTTTTACGAATTTGCAGAAACTCAATTTGACGGGAGGATGATATGTAAAATCGAAACCCCGTCATACCGATTATTCATATAGCTGATTTGCTTAACAGAATCATCAAGAATTATGATTTTAATCTCAGCAAAAATTAAGAACAGGAAAGAGAAGAATTTGAGAGAGAAGAGAGAGAGAGAGAGAGGGATTATGGTCAATATACGGAGTTATATTGGACTCCCGTTAATTTAACATAGTACCAGATAATGGACCATAATACCCCTGCCTAATTTAACTCCGTTTAGGCTAAATAGACGGAAGTCATTTAAATGTTTAAAAAAATAATTTTGAGCCATCATAGTGCAAGATTTGCAATATTGGTCACCAAAATGCAAAACATTAATTTTATTGGCAACCATGGTGCAATTTACTCTATATATAATGGTTAAAGAGATTATCACCAATATTCTTTTACATGCAATGCAATACAGCCCAATTGTTATCCTGTTGAGAATTGAACAATTTCCCAGACCCTTGATTGGAAAACCCAGATGTTTAAGTTCACTGTGAAATGACAAAGCATTCGACAAAACTCATGCAAGTAGGTAATAAATGTGTAAAATTTACATATTCACTGATTTAATTACAATGTGAATAGAATTTCAAGCTTCTAGTAGAAAAGTGAATTCTTTGTATTATTGTCCGAAATTTTTTTGGTTCTTAATTCAGAACTTAATTATTCGCAGAATTTTAAGCTTCTATTAGAAAAGTGAATTCTTTGTATCATCGTCCAAAGTTTTTTAAGTTCTTAATTCAGAACATATTTATTTTTTTGGTGAGGAATCAAGTTCACCGTGGGGAAATAGTGCAGAATTTCTATTGTAAATGAAGTTAACTCAGACACCAGGATCTTGTGTCCTACATCCTTGTAATCGAGTTATATAATTGTTGTTTTAAGTATTAACCACGAACATCAAGTCCATATAATATAAAGTGTCATTTATTTATGTGTTACCTTTTTGAGACATTTGTTTCTTGTGCTTAATTAACTGTTTATTACAGTTTTTCTTAACAAACTTTTGAATGACACTGTTTGTTGGTGCAGTACGCCCGTACTGCAGTGGAACATGACGGACAACTTGAAGCTGCTCAGTAAACTTTGCTTTGCAGGACAACTTCGATTAGTTCTGTTTCTGTCAGGTACAAATTTGGTCATCTGTAGTATTGACTGATAATATATCTGTGTTTGGTGCAACATGTTACTATGATTAGAGGTGCCTGTTTTATACTATTTTAGTACGAAAGTAGCAAGGCATGGGCTTCGCTATGACTATATTGACTCGCATGTATCATATGTTTATTTCGGTCTCCCTGTGAACGCTATATACATATATCATAGGTTAATCTATAACTAAGTAAACTATTAGTTTAGCCGAAAATCTGTTTTTATTTGAATTGAGAACATAATATTTTATAAATAACTTACAACTTCACCATCACAGACATACCAAGTCTGCCTAAAAACATAATCAAACTAAATTTAAGAGGTGTTAGGCACATATTTAAAGTTCATACAAACTGGAATAACTAAAAAAAGGAAACTAAGTCGAAAAGTTTAGGCCTGATTTAAAAAAACCTATGGTAGTTATTACGTCATTAGTCATACATAATGAACTTTAAAGCACATTCTCAGAAAATCAATGTCATCAATTTTCTGGATTGAGCTTATGCTGGAAGTCCGACTGCTTCAAGTTTTTTCCATTGCCTGTACTAATGCCCGATTCAGCTACAAACCTAAATCAATGAAACTGTTGAGAAACTTTTTGAAACTTCAGGTCAACTTTTAGAATTACTAGATCTGATTTCCTCAGTGACTCAATCCATATGTCCATTCACTCCTCTTATTTGGTATTAGTTCGAGGCAGAAGATCAAAATTGGTCTCTCCTTATGTGATGGGTAAAACAGCAGACGTGAAATCTATATATTAATGTTGCTTTGGATTTTCTAATAAATTGCAGTTGGTTGGGTAGAAAAAGATGGCAATAAAATGGAAGGTCATATGTTTCTATTCTTCACTCATTTTTATATCATGAATATAAGCTAAACTTATTCTTAGTCAGTTTACAAAGCAATGCTCGTTCTGTATTGTCATGACTTGCTGATATAGTTCATAATATATTAGTATATTTTGCCTGACCTAAACAATAGTCTTCACTGTCATATCATTCATCCTTCTTTTTGCCCCAGCTCACACTTCTCATTTAGAATCCTCCTCTGTGTTTAGACGCATTTTAAAAAGATATATATTAGACAGAATATCATTCATACCTTGTCCTCAAACCTGTAACCAGGATTCCAGTTCCATTTGAGTTGAAGAGACTGAGAGCGGGGTAGACATTAATTAATTAACAATTCTGAATGAACCATCATCTAGGCTGGGCAACGCACCTAAAATTTCTGAAATGAACATGTTAGATATACAAATATGTGATAAGATAGTATAAAATTAGGATATATGTCCGTGTGTGTGTGCTGTGTATAGTAACCTTCCAAGATCTCTGTTATGGATTGGCCCAAGTCAGAAGTAGGCCCAATGTGAGGCCCAAGAGGAATTAGAACGTGGAGAATAAAAGAGGGGAACAAGGAGAATTAGGGTATCGATTGTATTGCGTATTTCTCCTTTAGTTTGCTAGTTTGCTGTGGAGAGAACTGGGTCTCTCGAAAGTCCAGATTTATCAATTGTAATCGTTTAATTCGTACTTGTTCCTGTTGTGATCAACTGAGTATTTGAAGTTAAGTAATTATATTAGCCAGTTCATCACAATTGGTATCAGAGCATTCGATCTAATAGGAGGGGAGATGACAGATTTTGGAGAGGAGATGAAGGAGTTGATTAAGAAAGGGGTGGAGGAAGCAATGGAGAAAGCACTTGACGCTATGCGTCAATCATTGGCGGAGTGGTTCAAGGAGAGCCACACCATGGCAAAGAAGAAGATGGGAAAGAACTATGCAGGCACATCAAAGCTTGTTACGGAGAACGATGAGGGGGGAGGAAAAATGGAAGTTGGTGGAGAAAGAACACCAGTTAAAGGGATGTCCTCAAATCTGGTAAATCAGTCAATTAAAACTCCTACGCCTGTATCATTTGTTGCTAATCAGGATAATTTAAGTAATGAGGAAAAAGTAGTTGATGCTAAGACCCAGGGTTCGAAATTGTTACAAGTTCTTAAACCTGCAAATTATGCCCTTCAAGTGTTTGATATAATTCCTGAGATTGATTTGATTGCTGCTCCTGTTGAGTCAAACGAAGAGCTTATGAAAATAAATTTTGTACATCCTACTAACAAGGTTTGACAATATTCTAGTATATAAGCTACATGAAAATGAATATGGCAAAGCTCATGGTACACTCTATGTCAATTATAAGCATGATACAGCTCTGTGTTACAAGATTCATAAAGACAGGGATGTGGTAAAACTTTTTGAAGATGAAGATTTGCATGATATAATGCGTCAGTCACTTAATCCCTTGAGAATAACTGTTAAACTGAATGCAGAGAGGAATCTTAGTCTAAGGCCTCATGGTAGGTCAAATAGAAGTTCGACCACTGTCAGATCACAGCCGTTGCAGCCTCCATTGCAAGTTGGGAACACAACTGTTTCTGAAGCGCTGAACTCTCTACCTGTTACTGTCCGTGACACTGATCAACGAAATGCTGATGGTAAATCTGAGGGCTTTGTTATGCCAGCTATGGACAATGCCAATGTCCAGGACAAATCTTCAATCTTGCTTGAAAATACAGCTCCCAACTCATTTAAAGACTCAAAGAGTCACAATGATAATGGCCCTCAAGGTAACAAGGTTGAAAAGATTGGTCGATTTGGTCATAAGATGAAGTTAGTTAAGAAGTCGTATGAATCTCATCCTGTATGGAAGTCTATAATGAGTTCTAAACCTATACCCTTGACTAGGAATGATTTACCTTTTTCAAGCAATCCAGTTCCGCCCTATATGCAGAGACATCAACTTCCTTATCGTGTTGCCCCAGGAAAAAGGAGCTACAACTATGATGATGTTATGGGTAGTGTGCTTCACACTGGTATTCAGTGTGATGGATGTGGGGTTCATCCAATAACTGGGCCTCGATTCAAATCTAAAGTAAAAGAGGATTACGATTTGTGCAACAACTGCTTTGACGATATAGGAAGTGAGGCTGAATATATCAGAGTGGACCTTCATCTGAATTACCAGAATCCTGGCCCTTTTAATTTCCGTAATCATCATCCCGTAGTGCATTCACCATTGTTGCCTTCAGATCATGTTAAATTGGATAGCTGCTTCATACTGGATGTTAATATCCTGAATGGAACTATCATGACACCATTAACCAACTTTACACAGATTTGGAGGATGAGGAACAATGGTTCTCTTGCGTGGCCTCAGGAAAAAAATCTTCTTTGGATTGGGGGAGATCAGTTCAGCCAGACACTCTTTTATGACCTGAAGATTCCTGCTGAAGGATGTCCAGTAGACAAGGAAATTGACATTGTTCAGTACAATATGACTCCTTTCACACCATTGTTCGGTACTCAGAATGCAGTCAATCACCAAAAGCTGTTATGGCGTTATCTGCATCCACATTTTAAGTTAGAGTTATCTGTCACACTGCCCAATTATGAAGGAATCTGGCCAGAGCCTGAAAGCTTCAGCGACACCAATCTAGGTTCGCCACCTTCTAAATGGAAAGGAACATGTCAAGGTCCCAATTTTAATTGTAGCAACAAGATCATAGGAGATCGCTACTATAACAGCGAGAATTTCTATGATGTTACAGACTTCAAATCCCCAAGAGATGCAGAAGGACACGGAACACATACTTCTTCAACAGCTGCAGGAGGTGAGGTGGAAGGAGCGAGTTACCTGGGCTTAGCCGAAGGGACTGCAAGAGGAGCACCTGGTGCAAGAATTGCTATATATAAAGTTTGCTGGTCTTTTGGATGCTCTTCAGCAGATATCCTTAAAGCATTTGATGATGCCATAGCCGATGGTGTTGATATTATATCGGTTTCACTAGGATCAGACTTCCCAACTGATTACTTTGAGGACCCGATTGCCATTGGATCTTTCCATGCCATGAAAAATGGAATCCTGACCTCAAACTCAACAGGAAATTCGGGTCCTTTTCCTGTTTCAGTCGCTAACTTTGCACCCTGGACTCTGACTGTTGCTGCCAGTACCATTGATAGAAAATTTGTAGTAGAGGCAGTGCTTGGCAATGGACAAGTTTTCCAGGGACTCTCCATCAACAGTTTTGATCTCAATGGGACCACATCTCCGACTGAAAAAGCAATTCTTTCTTGGGCGGTCAGGGAGTTACCTATGGATGTTGAGGATTTAAAAAAGAGTTTTGAACTTCTTCACGTTGAAGCATTCAGTTCAGAAAAGAAAAGAAGTGGGATATTACTGAAGAATAAAGAAGACAACACACTGCATGTGAATTGGAAAGGAGCTGCAGAGTATATTATGGCAATGTGTTCTAACTATTACGATTCATCTGGAAACGTGCATGATTTAGATGATTCTGAACGAGAAAAATTTGACAGACTTGTTGAGGGTCTAATTGAAATTAAGAATCCATGCCGAGCCGGAATGAGGAAAGCTGTCCAAGATTGTCAGCTTGCTGGGATTAATGTAAAGATGATCACTGGAGACAATGTATTTACAGCAAAAGTAATTGCCACCGCGTGTGGGATACTGAAGATTAATCAAGATATGGATAGCAATGAAGAGTATAGTGGAACTGTGGTGGAGGGATTGGAATTTCGGAATTACGCAGTTGAGGAGCGAATGGACAGAAGTGAAATTATTAGTGTGATGGCAAGGTCATCTCCATTTGACAAGCTTCTCAGGGTACAGACCCTTAAACAAAAGGAACACATAGTTGCAGTTACTGGTGATGTGGCCAATGATGCACCAGCTCTAAATGAAGCCAACATTGGTCTTTCTATGGGTATTGCAGGAACCAAAGTTGCCAAGGAAAGCTCAGACATTGTTATCCTGGATGATAGTATTGCAACTGTAATTGATTTGGACGAGGAGGCAGATGTTGCAAGAAAAGTTCTCAACACCGTAAGTTACACTGGTGCTTTCATTGAGAGTTCTATTCTACTTGAGGCTTTTCAACTTTGGGTACCAGTTCCGGCATTCGACCTTGAGGACAAGGTCGTTCTTTGGGAGCGGGGTATTGTTATGGATTGGCCCAAGTCAGAAGTAGGCCCAATGTGAGGCCCAAGAGGAATTAGAACGTGGAGAATAAAAGAGGGGAACAAGGAGAATTAGGGTATCGATTGTATTGCGTATTTCTCCTTTAGTTTGCTAGTTTGCTGTGGAGAGAACTGGGCCTCTCGAAAGTCCAGATTTATCAATTGTAATCGTTTAATTCGTACTTGTTCCTGTTGTGATCAACTGAGTATTTGAAGTTAAGTAATTATATTAGCCAGTTCATCACAATCTCTGGTTATGCGAACATGTTCTTTTGTCATTATTTCACCTTTCAAGATTAAAATATGATTATTGATGCTTGCACTTCAATATTTTAGCTAGATAATGGTTACAACGTTGATGACCTCTAAATATGTCAGATTCATGTATCTACGTTATTTTATTAGTGAATGTGCATACCTTTCATGGCTCATTTTCATTCCACAATGCTAAGCTTCTTTTCTTTCGAATTATAAAGCAGCATTCTTTGTTCTCTCTCCTATGTACTCATTCAGTTCACAACATTTAGCATCTTTTTTCTTTTGCTAAATAATATGTAGCAACTTTAGTGTTCACTATATTATATTTTTCATTTCTATATCCTTCATTCTTTTCTGACCAACTCACACTTCTCGTCCTTTATCTACCTCTCTTAATATCTAACATTTAGACACAATTAAAATAGGTAGCTATGTTAGACAGAATGTCAATACGTACCTTTAACTCTAAGGGGTCATTTGTTAACCTATGAATGAAAGCAGATTAACTGGACCAATCATATACATGTGTTCAGAATGTTTGGTAAGTTTCTTAAAATTTGGACGACACCAAAATGATCTGGACCACACTGCAAATATCTCTGGACGACTACCCCTCTAAATTCTAGCTGAATGAGTCAAATCATTTAACAACATTACTAGTATACAGTTTTACATGTAATTGATTATTTTATTTCATTCCGGTAATTGCATAATAATAACAATTACAGTTGTAATCTTTTTTACATAAATTATAGTCAAAATTGTATAATAGTAATAAGTAATTATAATATTGAATTTTTTTGTGTTCACTTTATTAAAATATAAATAAATATAAAATTATCAAAATTATGCTTGTGTCTAATATTTATTTCTAACTAATTAAAAATATTATTACTAGTCTGTCAAATTTATTACTCCGTATTCAACTAGTATATGCATTAAAGACAACCTCCTTATATTACTATTAATCCTTGTAAGTTGTAACAGGTTTCACTAATTCAATTTTAAAATTTTATTAAAAGTTGCAAATTTTTCTTGATACATGTACTTTTAACAAAATATTTTACAATTAAAAACATATTGATGAACACATAGAACTATACAACTATACAAGTAATATATTGATGAACATAAATTATCATAAATTTAATGATATAATAAATATAAACTAATAAATAATAAATAATTTGGTAATTTTGGTACTTTTACAAAATAATTTTAAAAAATAGAATATTTTTGCAAAAAAGTTTTTAATTTTAGACATTTTTTAAAAAAATGCTTAATTTTATCATCCAGAAAAATTAATTAACTTAACAAACAACATCACTTGTTCAGCATCCAGATTAATCATTCGTTCAGAATTTTATTCATTCAGAAATTATTGTTCAGATTTAACAAATGGCCCCTAAGTCTGAAACCTTAATCCCAGTTTCAATTTAGTATTAGTTGATAGTGGTAGTGGGATAGGCATACATGAACGGATTAATATTCCCTTAAATAAACCATTACTCAGTCTAGGCAAAGCTCCTATGAAATGTGATCTGAAACCTGCAAAAATATACATAATATTATGAAATAATGTAATATGATCCAATTAAGGTCTCCAACTAATACCTGAAGGTTATAGTAGAGTTAGTTAATTAACATGGTTTCAGTGGAGAATCTTTGATTCGAACCCACCCAGCCCTAACATTTAATTTAGTTTGTAGGGTTGTCTATATTGGCCCTTCTGGTACATTATGGAGCAATATGGAGCAAAAATGCCCAAAATAGCACATGATTCTGAGGCACCCAAAAACTTAACAAAACCTTTCATTTTTCTAAAACGCAAATAGATATTGCATTGCTCTAAAATTGTAAAAAGAAACAGAAGCACAAGTAAAATTTTGCGTTTGTGTGAAAACGCATATTAAATTTGCATTTGTCTTTCGGACGCTGAAAAACCTTGCATTTTCTCTTTCTTGCTATAGAGGTTTTGGACAAAGTCTATCTCTCTTTCAGTTTCTTGCTTCACGTCCCCCTGTATAAAATCTCAAATTCAAGCCAAATCACAAATTTACTTCTAGATTTGTAATTCATTCGGCACGCATGTCCATGTGACATGCAGATTTTTTACTTTTCTTTTCTATGAGATATACATATAATCATAAATATACGTATGTAGGCCATTGTTTTATAAAGAACACCTTATGTAGTCAGCTAGAGAGTGAACAAAGACGGAATCTAGCATGAAATTTCATTTTAGATCTAAAATTAACAACTATGCATTTTTCGGCCAACAATTATGCACAATGACAGAATCTAGCATAATATTAACAAAAAGTAGACTTAAACATAACATGATTACTCGGTGAAAAAAGTAGAATTTAACATTGGGATATTCCAAATGGTACCACTGTACAATTGACTTTTCCATTTGGTACCATCCAACATTTTTGACTTCCAAGTGGTATCACTATACTTTTGGCTTCATCCATTTTATACCATTC
Organism: Kitagawia praeruptora; assembly: GCA_037693485.1. Classification (NCBI taxonomy): domain Eukaryota; kingdom Viridiplantae; phylum Streptophyta; class Magnoliopsida; order Apiales; family Apiaceae; genus Kitagawia; species Kitagawia praeruptora. Next base: position 115,747,776 of record CM075344.1, on the reverse strand, counting down.
TGTCAAACAAACGTTAATCAGACGTTAGATTATTCTTAATGGTACCACTATACAATTGGTTTTTCCATATGGTACCATTCAATATTTTTGACTTCTACGTGGTACCATTTTTCTCTCACTAAAATTAATTTTTTCTTGGAATTTTCACAACTTATCTATATGCTTTGTCTGTAATAAGTCATTGATTCTCTAACTATCATTATTTCTGATAAGCAATCAAGTCATTCATTAGACTCGGATCCAATTGTCCAATCATAATAAACTTTTATCAATACTTCAAAATATTAAATTAATATATAATATATAGAATCAACCCATATGAACATATACATATATAATGTGTGCTCGGATCTGTCCAGGAGCTTTCGGAGGGTTTACTTTGACCGATAAAAGCGTTGAAAGAAGCTAAATAATTTGAAATACATAGTTTATTATGATAAGACAATTGGATACGAGACTAATTAATGACTTGGATGTTGATCAGAATAAGTGAGAGAATCAATGACTTATTATAGAGTAAAATGTATAGATAAATTGTAAAATTCAGAGGAAAATTTGACCTAAGTGAGAGAAAAGTGGTACCACGTAGAAGTCAAAAATATTGAATGGTACCATATGGACAAACCAATTGTATAGTGGTACCATTAAGAATAATCTAACATTTGACTAACGTTTGCTTGATAGAATGGTATAAAATGGATGAAGCCAAAAGTACAGTGGTACCACTTGGAAGTCAAAAATGTTGGATGGTACCAAATGGAAAAGCCAATTGTACAGTGGTACCATTTGGAATATCCCTTTAACATTCTTATCATGAGAAAAGTTGTTAGTGTTCGTATGTCAGATTCTATGCTAGATTCTATAACTATTAATTTCTAGAATTAATATTGAGATTTTCCATTAGATTTAATATGTTAAGCCTAATTGTTATTAATTTGCCATTCTAATCTTAACTGGTCATTTTGTTTAATTAAAAATGAAGGGTGATGATGGCTGTTCTTTCTAGTTTTGTACTGTATATAATATGTTCTTCTTAGAAACTTTACATATGTATACAGAAAGGAGAAAGGAGAAAGATTAAATGAAAGAAAGATAAAGCTCTCAGATGGTACAGAATTAAGAGAGTACTATATAGTTGGAGATCCAGGCTTTCCCTCTCTCCAATGGCTTGTCACGCCTTTTCAAAGAGATGAAATCTCTGAAAGCGATTTGGACTTCAATAAAAAGCACTTTGAAACTTGGGAGGTTGCTCCTAGGGCATTGGCTAGGCTAAAGGAAGAATGGAAGTTTCTTCAAAATGTATGGAAACCTGACATGGACAAGTTGCCAAGAATGATCCTGGCCTGCTGCATCTTACATAATATTGTCATCGACATGAATGGTGAGATGCATCACGAGCTATCTTCATTGTACGAACATGATCCAGGCTACCAGCAAGAGATAGATGAATCTGGCAACAAACCTTCAACAGATCTTAGAGAAAAGCTGTCCCTTTACTTGTCTAGTAAACTGGAACCTCGAGTTGAACATGCTCCTGAATATCAAACTGGGTAGATACTACATAAGGCTGAGGTCCTAACTAACAAATTTCAGAGACTGGTTTTATGACTGCTAGAAAGATTCGTCATTCTTGCTATATTTCATTGGGTTTCTGCATTTTTATGGGTATGATGTCTAATTATTTATCTTTGAGTCAGTTCTGTAATTGGTGATTTTGAGTTCTGATGTTGTTTTGAATTTCTATTTTACATGTATCTTGTCCCGGTGGATGGTTATAGAGAACATCTAGATTGTTCATCACATGTAGCATGCACCTAAATTCTGGCTAAAATGAGATCAGTTGTCTAATTAATTTATAACAAAAACTCATAACTGTTATTTATTTTGGTGAACAAAAATATTAACAATCATTAGCATACAACTATTTGAATATTACACCTCAAAATTTGAGTCATCAACGCGTGGAAAAGGTATGCACACATTAAACTTTTGTAAAAACTGTTTTACTTAAGTTTCAAAACTCAAAAGTAGTTCTTCTACACGAATTAAAATGTTTCCAGAAAATAATACTCCTATAAATTAACAAGATTACATAAAATGGAATGAAGGTTAGAAGTTTAGAAGTAACATGATGTCCAACCTTCTCTTCTAGTCTAAATAGCTTGATCACGCCAAACACCGCCAACGAGTGCCTTCTCTTCTAGTCTAAATAGCTTGATCACGCCAACCACCGCCAACGAGTTGGATAGAGAAAGAGGGAATAGATAGGAATTAAATCCCTTTTTCACTACTCGGGACAACTGGTTCTTCAACCGGCACCAGTAAGATCCCCGGGTTACACCCACTGCTCGGGAGGGTTGAGAAGATGATGCAGTATTTCAAAAGACTGACAGAAAAAATTTAATGCATTTACTCAAAAACTTCAATTGATGTAGGTTCTGTTCGGAATTGTTGTTAAAAATTGACGTGTTGTTGAAAAAGTACTTTTAAAATAAGTGTTATTGATAAAATCAGATAACTGTTTGATAATATTTTTGTTATAATTTATTAAAAATAATATTTTTGGTGAGGTTGGATGTTGAAATCAGTAGCTGCTTCCCGCAAAAGTTGAGAAGCAACCTTTTTCAAAAGTATTGGGGAACATGTTTTCTTTAAAAGCAGCTTTCAATTAAAAGCAATTTTCAAAAAAAGTTGATTTTAAAGTTCACCAAATACTTTTTTACGTATTTTTAAGAAATAGTTATTATTGTCGTTTCCAATAGCAATAGCAATACCAAACGGGACGAAAAGTAGATACATTCGAAAACGAATCATTACCAAGGTTTCACATTAAAAGATATATTTTGAAATTACCCTTCATTTTGGTTAGGAAATCAATATTTTTATGCATAATAATCTGCAAACAGCTCTTTCAAAGAAATAAACCAAATCTCTTTTTATGTGTGTCTAACAACGAAGAGCTTTTCACCTTCCCTTTCTTACACCACTTGTTTGAAGAAAATGGATGCACATAACAGAAATCTTTTTTGTCAGATATGTACCAAGTGTGTCACTGAAGAAACCTTGACAGCTTACTGATGAAGTTAACTAGCATTCAAAATATAAGAAAATGGACGGAGCAAAGTGCTCTCTTTCTTTGTGAGGTCCCCCTCACCTCATGCTATGTTCATTTATTCTGTCTGATCTTTCTCTATAAATCTTGGTTTCTCAGGCCCTCGTATCTTTCTTTCAATACTTACGTGTGCAAACAAGGGAAGATTTATAAATCCATCATTTTTGCCTTGTTTTGCCCCAATGATAGGTAAACATAGTGATCGAAACTGTTTTCTTAGCTCAGTTAGTTAGAGCACCTATTTCGTGGGAGGTCTCGAGTTTAACTCTCAATCAAAGCATCTCTTTCTCAATTTTTCTGTTTGCTTGCTAATTTTTGCCCTATAAGTTTGCAGTTCCTGGTCCTGTGTATACTAAGAAGGCTATAAGGGTTCAACTGAGAAAATTCGACAATAGCCAGTTACCATAATGGTCTGTTAGCCAATCTTAATGCTACTCATTCTAATGCAAGAGTTTGGTACTATCCTTTCACTGATAGCAATAGCTAACGATCAAGATTAATAATTAATGAGTAGGGCACCTTTTTTTTTTTTTTTTTTCTTTTCCTATTATAGTGGAAGGAGTAACTAGTGTACAACAAATGTTTACAGGGAAAATCTAAAACTAACATTACAATGAAATAGTAGAAAAAGAAACTCTTAACTTACTGTCATGTTTTACAATACCACTGATACTAATGTTTAGGTGCTATTCAACTAATTGTAATCTTGCCTTCTAAACCTTACTGCAGGGTAGTTTAATACATGTAGATGAGAAAAAATGTACTCCTATATATATAATACTCCGTAATGAGGATTTCAGCACAAGTAGGTTGATAAACTTAAACACTTCACCTATTAGTGGATGCTCTGGAAGTCTGGAATTGTGGTGAATAATGCTTTCTTAATTGGTATTTTCCCTTCTGTTGATAATTACCTCTAATTCTTCTCCAGCTCCCACAATAACAGATGTACACTTTATTGTATGATACATATATCTGCTTAATCTAGCATCCAAACTCAGTTATGACTTTTCAATACGGGTTTGGTTTTGTTCTTCAGACCCCAACACGAAATTTTCATCATAGAGAGTATAAACATCTGGGTGCTTTGATATTTCATTAATTTTCTTTAACTTGTCATAGATTTTAAGCAAAATCATAAGTCTAATTGGTCGAACATTTAACAAACTATATATTTGGTAAGAAATTTAAGAAATTAAAGTGTACACTTTTGGGTGAGCTTGCTACAGGGTGTCTAACTCATGAAACCTTTGGAATCTGGACAGCATTTTATAATAGGACTTCTATGCTATATCATGAAGTGGACAGAGAGCTGGGGAAAAATAATTCTTATACCAAACAGATTTATACTTGGTTCTACCTTTATTGTTCATATAGCATGGAGCTGTATCAGGGGTTCAAATCCATGACCTATATATAGTATATATGCAACTACCATGCACGGATATGTTACGGCAAAAGTGTTTAGGCTAAAATGAATCCTGTAATCAATATAAAAGCAGGCAATGATGCAGTATATTAAAATTATATCTAGCATTAACTGAAAATGTTACAATTATGAAAAATATACAAAATCATTGACATACATGGTACTGCACTAAACTCTGAGACGAGAGTAAAGTAATAATGCAGATTCTGCATCACTAGTACTGCAATAATATTTACCTCCATCTAAATACAGTACTGAACAGTTCCAAGGTTGTCTACTTTTTTACAAAATGATTACCATGTCAAACAAAAGTCTATGCTGCACTACATTAAATAATACAAATTACAACACAGTGACCACTTCATATAAGCCTTAACAAGCCATTTAACTTCAGCTCCCAAGTCCTAAGAATATTCTTTTATAAAAAACGTCATTACCTGGTTTTTGATGTTCTCTGGATTCGATCAAAAAGTGGGTTTTCAACTACTTCTTTTGCAGAAGGTCGCCGTACTGGATCTGGATCCATCATCGCCTAAATTTATAGATAAAAAAAAATCAACAATAAGATTAGAAGTGCCAAAAGGATTGGTTTGGACTGAATTCTCAATATGAGACGACTGCAGATAAAATTTCTGGGAGGAGGTTAGTCCAAAGAGCAGACGCAAGGGGCCAATGGGCTTCTTGTGGCTAAGACAATGTCTATCTAGACATCTAGTAATTAATAATTTCATACTTGGGGTGAAAATAAATGCATGTCAGATATTTACGAGTAAGAAATTTTGCAACATATTGCCAGCTACTACGAGACAGATGGAAAACTAGCCAAAAGTATCATTTGCATGTGCAATAGGCAGCCAGGTGTTCAAACGTATAGTGCACCTCTGCTCAGTGCAAGGTACTTCTGTTTTAACCTCTTAAACTATGTCCCCAGGTGAATCTTATTCATTCGGCAAATCAAGGCTTTAATATTTAACATTCATGGGTAACATATGAACCTGTGATTAACTTATAGAATGGCAGTGATTTCAAGCAAGACCAAGCCTAGGTAATGAAGAAGCAGAAAGTATGAGTTTACCTTGAGTAAATTTTGAAATTGCATAGAATGGCCAGGAAGAAGTGGCAGTTTTCCTTCCCTGAGATGTAGAAAGTGAGGACCAGACTCTGGCAAAGCTGAACCCCTGACAAGCTCATATATAGTAGCCCCCAAGGAGAAAACATCGACCTTATCAAGATGATCATACTTCTCATTCAAAATTTCTTGGGGCATGTAACGTGCATCACCTTCTTCAATTGGCAGGCTTGCATCCAGGAGAGTTGCACATCCAAAATCCCCAAGTTTAAATCTGTTATTCTTAACATAAATATTATCGGGTTTCACATCTAAGTGGGCAATTCCTCTCTCATGTATATATTGCAATGCCTTGGCTATCTGTACAAAATTAATATTAATCAAAATATGCAAAACTGAAATCAATAAACAAAGAAAAAGAAAAGGCAGGATGCCCTCATATGCAGTGTCTATTAGCATGCTTCCAAAATTACGAGCCACGATTTCTGTTGGGCTCAACTCAAGGCTAGACAGCTTGGTTTCTTAGTGGGTGACCCTTAATCTATTGCAACCTTTTACTCACAAATAAAAGCAGGCCCCAGTAGAATAACGTCATGTGTGGCATTCACAACTCTCCCATCTCTAAGTTTATGTAAATTCTCCCATGACCCCATTTCACATTTAGTTTCTCAAATTCAAATGCACTTGTGTTATTTGAGACTGTCAGAAGTATTATGGACAACCTTAAAAAAGCCCGGATATTAATTTTCTTACAATAGACTTGAGTAAAATGAAAAAAGTACTCGGTGCCAATTGCATATATTGATGAGTGCATGTGTCCTAAACTACCAGACAGTCCGAAATTCCACAAGTCATTTCCAATGATAGCTTGCTGTTAGGGTCCACACAAGCAGTTATACATGATTAACTATTTTTTTTAGCCACACAGCATGTCAATTATTTAATCATAATAAGCCACCGTTCACTTGAAATACTGGTTTCATTAAAAAGGTTAACCTGATACATTGCTAATAAGACCTCTCCTTCCGTGAATAATTTAGACGATCCATTGATGGATAGGCTACGCTCACAAAGTTCCATCTGAATGTAGATCTTTTCGTTTTCAATCCAAGAATTATAATAGCCAACAATGTTTTCATGTGTTCCTGCAAGGGGAATGGTTAGGATGATATAGATATCAAGTGCAAGTAGAAGATTTAGAATGAGACAATAGAGTAGGATGCAAACCTAAAGCAGCCAGAGCCTGAACTTCCATCAAAGCTTTACGCCTGCAACCAAGATAACGTAAGCAAGGCACATACATAATACATAATACTAAAAATCACAAATCCTTGTTCACCAAGCATTTTAAGCCTTTGACGATACCTTTCTGTGTCCAGATGTAGTTGTCTCGTGCTTTGTTTTACTGCATACATGCAACCATCGATTCTCTTTAAAGCTTTGAAAACACTGCTGAAGTTCCCATAACCAATTTGCTGAAGTAGAATTAGAATATTTAAAACAATCGCCAAGGAACGGACCCCTAAAAATATGTGTACAAATTCACCAAAATTTCCTTGAAAATAGAAAGTGTACCTCTATTTCATGAAAATCTGTACGGTAGCGTGGAAGGCCATCACTGCCAATAGCTGAAGGAAAAAGGCCTGAAGGTTTGAATATTATAAAAACATGATCAAGATATTGATCAAAAAGTAAGGGCAGCAAATACATGGGTCCACCAATTAAATGACAGAAACAACATTCCTATAACAATATGTGATGACACTATGACAGCTTACAACTGCAATATTACTCAGTCCCATTGTAGTGTGATCTTAGTCTGATGATTTTAAATCACTTCATAGCATGGAGTCATTGCCTAAATCACTAAACACATATTACATACATGATGATGAAATTTCAAAAGGCTTAAATAGTGCATCAGATGTTTCACATACTTCTTTAAACTACAAGATAACTTTTAGCACCCTCAGGTAAACACGTATGGGAGTTATCTTACTCTTAATAAAAATGCCCCTTTAAAGAAACAACAGAATTAGTATACCTTCACATTTAGATCTGCTACTGCCAAACGGGTCTATATCAACACCTGAATTATCCGTAAGGTAAGGATTTTTCATGCAGGGGGGAGGCATCACTCGACAGCGTAAAGCCACTGCAGACTGAGATACGTATTTTTGATTCTTTTGCAATTCAGTATCTATTGCTTTTACTGAATTGCTCTCATGATAAACAGATGTATCATCCGTAAGTTCCGATACTGGCCGATTATATGGAAGACTAGTTCCACTTGTATTTGCAAATGTTCCATCTACAAAATGGACAAAACCCCGATAGGCAAAAGTTATATGCTTGTAAAAGAACTGCTAATAATAAAAATGGGAAATATATATGAAGATTTTGACATATGTGGAAGATAATCATATGAGGACTTGTGTAGACATGTCAAAGAAAAGAAGACAGTGAATATCAGAATTGCCTAATAATAACCAGAAAACAACGAAATTTTGTAATTATAACGTTAAAATGCCTATGTGAGATCCATAGAAGATCGCTGTCGAGTTTTGAGTAAAGTTATATAATAGTGCTAGTTGCAATCATGTTGGAAAGGATCACAAGGGATTGTAATACTGACGATTACGATACATCAGAAAAGTGAGAGTGTGACTATGCACTTGTTATCACAAATCAAAATATATCATCAAGACATATGAGCTTGTTTAACTTCGGGAAGCAGCAACTTCTTTACGAGCCTTACAAGGACGCTTAAAAAATCACAAGGTTTTATATGTCCACAAGGACCACACTAGATGATGGGATACCCATTTGGTATATTTCTTAGTTTGAGCTGGGCTATTAAGATCTATCAATGTAACGTAAGTTGATGTTTTGATTCGATCGATATGTTGATCTGAAAAATTCAGTTAAATACTTCACATTTTTCATACATTTAAGAGTTATACTTTAGAGTCTCTATAGTCTGTACACAAATATATTAATAGTAACTCCTTGTCCTGAAGCATCACAGCTAAGCACTGGTTTTATCTTACTAAAAAAACAGGACCAAGTGACAGAATGATTGTTATTTCAATTAGTAGTCAAATTCGGTATAGATCTAGCGATGGGATCACTTAAAACCAACATCATGCTCCAAATAAATTGAGAGTCAAGCCTCTGAAATTCATCCAACAAATTTTTGAACTACACTTGTGATGGAAAAACGACATTGTCAACTGATATATGTGTGTGCCCATAGGAATCATTTGAAAACCTTTATTCTCATGGATTCATTCCTAACTTCCTATACATTCTAAAGCACCCAGCACAAGTCTTAATATTCTGGATAACTCTTTCAGCTACCCACAAAAATTCTTTATTTGCCACTATCTATTGCTAGCCCCAACTCTGGTACTAACAATTCCCAGTGTTAAATAAATTGGCAAATAGGTAGTTTGCAGAAACAAGACACTTCGTTCTAGTGATAAAACTTGATGTTATCTTAACTATCAAGTAATTAATCATGACAAAATCAGAACATAAACACGCCATACTACGGTGGCCCCACAAATCATAGCCAGTACAGTAGCTAGCTCTCCAAATTCGCACAGCAATTGAATGACTAAACCAAGGAGACCATAAACATCATCCACGATTTCAAGGCACATCATGTGCTCATGGGATGATCGAACTAGTTCACAACACCAATTGCCATTTTTGATTCTCAATTTCATTCAATATGCGCTGCTTTTTTCCATTATAATGAAAGTAACAGTTATTTAAATTTGTTATAAATAGGAGATGGTTGTAAATGTTTGATTATATAAACACGTACGTGGTTTTCTTTCCCCTTCACTTCTGTACGAGGTACTATATCTCTACTCAAAAGAGGACCTTTACACGGTTACACCTAATAAAAGACAAAACAGACTAATGCAGTCCAAGAAATGACTTTACTAACTTTCAAAGAGCAAAGAGGGAAATGGATACATAAAGGCATGCACATAAACAATCAAGCATCTGTCTATCACCGACCTTGACATAACAAATGAAATTTGGTGATATCAATATAATAACTTGACAAACCTAAGATAAGGAACTTGATAGTAAACTTACCCTGCATTTGTTTCTTAGCCTTAACCGTCTTTATTTTCTCGGGTGACTTTGGACACTCATTTTCCTGCAAAAAGAAACACACAAGTCAGTACTATTACACTCGAAAAAACATCAATTCAAGCTTCTAATCGACATGTAAAATAACCTTATCGCGATCTAAAGTATTGGGAATCGGAGCCTCCTTGGGAGTAATATAATCCGGGGTGCTGCATTCATTACACAAACAAAACCAATTCAACATTTCCAGCTCATACAATAAAATCAAACAATCGAAACAAATCAATGATTCATATCCAAAACACGAGAAAGATCGAAACTCACCAGAACAAATCCTGGCTGAGAAGAAACACTCTCTCATTAGCATTACCAACATCGAAATTAAAATCCACCAGGGGAAGATCCAATTCAGGGGCAACAACATTGGTTTCGGAATCGAGAAGGCGTTGAAACCGAGACGGATCAGCTAGATTCAGGATAGGAGATTTGAATGGAGAAATTTGAGCAAGCTGCTGCTGCTGAATTAATGAGGCGGCATTGTTTGAATCTAATTTCTTTTTCTTTTTAGATTTGAGACTAGTGCTGTTGCAAGAGCTTCTTTTTAAGGATTTTTTCATTGTCCCCTTGCCACTTTAGTTTTTTTTTTGTATGGATGTTTGGTTATGTTATTATGTACATTGTAGATGCAGGTGTTACAACGTGTGTACTGGAATTTGAATTGCAGCAACGGAGGCGCGGGTTCTATTTTAAAATACCAAATTAAAAATACAAAATGCTTCTATATTTTTTGCAAAAATTTGGTCCTATTCGAAAAATGACTGAATTTATGTTCTATCTTAACTTAGGATAGATCCGGACAAAAGTTCGGGTCAGTTCGGTCAAAATCCAGATTTTATGCGCATTGTTTTTGAGAAATTTTAATGAAAATTCGAATCTTATATTTTATTTTAAAATTTTATAAAATCGAATTAATTTTTGGACAAAAATCTAAACTTTTTAATAAAATCTCGAATAAAAGACCAAATTTTTAAAAGAATAAAAAACAACCAAAAATGTTATTAGAAAAAATAAAAAAGTTAATATTAAAATTATTTAATATTTTAGAAGAAATATGATCCAACCTGACTTTATTTATAAAAAAAAAAAAAAACTAATCCAATCCGGTTTTATAGTTCCTCTTAGAGATTGTTAGCTAAACAAGCCCCTGGAGATGCTCTTAGTCAAGTGAAATTGTAACGTCGGATATATTTGTCATTATATTCTATTATGTGGGTGTTTGGGGTATCTTAAAAGAAGTAGCTTATAACTTATAAGCACTTATGTCATATAAGTGATAAGTAGAACATAACTTATAAGTCAGTAAAGTGTTTGGTAAATCAGAACTTAGACTGTTTGGGTAAATCAGAACTTATAAGTTAATTTTTTTCTATAATTTTCAAAATATTTGTTTTTTATATATAACAATGGATGTCAATGAATAGATCTCGATGTGTAGAGAAATTTGAGATATACATATCAATTTTCTAATGAATGGATCGAGAGATATATTGTTTGGAAGATTTGAAGGATATTATATATTGCGTATATCGAGAAATAAGTTATAAGCATAAGTTGAATGTTAGGATTTCCTAACATTCAACTTATGGACTTAAAAGTTATAAGTTGAGCCAAAACTTATTTTGGCAAACACCCCCCATAAGGACTTATCAACTTATAAGACATAAGTTAACCCGTTTAAGACGAACCAAACATGCCCTATATCTTATTATATAGGGCCTGTTTGTTTTCTCTGTTTACTGTTGACTTAGAGCAAGTCCAACAATGTCCTAGTTAGTGCCCTATAAATATAATAAAATATAATGTCCTAGTGATTTAAGTCATGATTTTTGTGTATCAATTCCAACAACATGCCTTATATTTGTGCCTTATAAATTAAAGTAATAATATATTTGAATTAGATTTGGAGGGAAGGGAAAAAATAGAGGAGAGAGAAATGTAGAAAAGGAGGGAAATTAATTTTTAATTGTTAGAAATGATTTAGGACAAGTATATAGGTGCCTTAAAGAAAGGGCATGAGATGAATGTCCTAGTGTTTTAAGGCACCACTAGGACATTGTTGGAACACAAAAAGTGCCTAATTGTCCTAAATATTGATTTAGGACAATATTTAGGACATTGTTGGACTTGCTCTTATGGCTTATAAGGCCATAAGCACTTATGGGGGGTGTTTGCCAAAATAAGTTTTGGCTCAACTTATAACTTATAAGCCCATAAGTTGAATGTTAGGAAATCCTAACATTCAACTTATGCTTATAACTTATTTCTCGATATACGCAATATATAATATCCTTCAAATCTTCAAAATCATATATCTCTCGATCCATTCATTAGAAAATTGATATGTATATCTCAAATTTCTCTACTCATCGAGATCTATTCATTGACATCCATTGTTAAATATAAAAAACAAATATTTTGAAAATTATAGAAAAAAGTTAACTTATAAGTTCTGATTTACCCAAACAGTTTACTGATTATAAGTTCTGATTTACCAAACACTTTACTGACTTATAAGTTATGCTCTACTTATCACTTATATGACATAAGTGCTTATAAGTCATAAGCTACATTTTTTAAGATACCCCAAACACCCACATAATAAGAGTAAGAGAATAAAAGTCAAGGGTTCGACTCTCATGAACAACATTATTAATCATCTATTAAATTTGATATTAGTACACGCCAAAAATTTAGTTTACATGATAGCATTGAAAATTTGCGAATGCAGAAGCACGAAGTCCTAACTTCTTGAAATCTTGACTTCTCGAATAGACCAAATAATTCTCGAAGTAGTACTTAGGCAAATCTTCAATCTTCAAATTCCAATTGTGTTTATTTCTACAACTTGTTCACCAAACTTAAGACATGATCTCTAGATCTTCTTTCAAGCATTATTTTATGGCTTAATTTATACAGTTACATAGCTAGAACTTTGATGCCTATTACAAGTACCAATACAGAAAGAAACTCTACAACTAGAGGGTTCCCCGAGTAAGGGGTCATATAAGTAATGCAAATTATTACAAATAATTAGGTTTGTTATTAAATGCATACAAGCATGCCTCAGCAATGTTTAGCAAAAAAAAAAAAATTACTGTTTACTGTTGACATCACTGCCACGTCAGCAATGAACAGTAACTTTTAATTTTTTTTATAACTAAATAGAGGGTAGATTATTATACGTTTTTATATTGGGATACCCCTAGTTTGTTATTAGATTAGCTTGAAATGTTGGATTGGGGTTTGGTTTCTAGTTTCTATTCTAATTTTGATTCTAGTAGAAAACGATCCTATATATATTTACATATATATTGATTTTTTTTTTTGAATTTCAGGTTTGGATCGGGTTATGGATTTCGGGTCGAGTTTGGATCGGGTTATAGATTTCCGGTCGGGTTTGGATCGGAATGTCAAAATTTTAAATCCAAATCCAAACTCTTTCATGTTTAAAATTAAATTCAAATCCAAAAAATTCGGTTCGATAAATTCAATCGGATCATATGAATCGGATATTCATCTAATCGAATTTTTTTTTATCATCCCTAATTCCACTCTGTCTATGTTCATGAGTTGTGTTTTTGAATTTTCTGCATGTTCCTATTTTATTCATTAATATATTATAATATTTATTTAAATACTTCTCACTGAATAAATCACGTATACATAAATTTCTCAACAAAAGGAAAATTTATTACTTAATGAACTATAACATAAATTAATTATTTTGTATTTCTGGTAGAGTTTAAAAGTTTTAAAATATAAATATGAATTCAACACTTGTTTTATTAATTTTATCTTACAATTATATATCTTTTCTACATATGTAACCAAAGAAATCTTCTTTGATTATATTTTATTAGATTCATATTTTTACTTTTTTGAATATTAATTTAAAAATTGTAATCAGGTGCGTTACCATGCTTGTAGAATGACATAAATTTATTTAATTGATGTTTTGCAGTTAAACTTCTCTACACGTAATTTAAAGTTCATTGATCGAAGTCCCAGTGATAGGGGCCAAAACGTTGATCTAATGAGGTCACGGGTTCGAACCTGAAAAAATGCTGAAAATAACAAGTTTTTTTAAAAAAACAAGAATACCATCAACTGGGAGCATGTGTGAATAATACCCATTTGGTGATCCGTTTAGAAAATGCGTACTGCTGATACGCATTTACATTATGCGTATCCCTTGTAACGCAATTCAGCCATGCGTGATGACGTCATTTCTCTCGAACATTCTCCCTTTCCAGCTCCGGCGATTCATGCCGATTTCCGTCCAAAATCCCGTTCACCGTCATCTCTCTGTCTCTCTCGTTCCTCTCTCCCAGTCTCTATCTCTCACCCATATCTCTTTAGCAATCTCTGGCCCCGTAGGGGCGTGTAAGAGTCGTCGCAAATCAGATCGAAAACCTAATCGGAAACTTAGGGTTGAATTAAGCGATTTCAATCATGCATTAAAAAAGTAATAAAAGTGGTATATGTTTGTAGAGTTTGAAACAACGATTCTAATGGCATATATAACGTTAATGTAAAATTGTGGAATGGTGGTGAACTGAGGTCGGCAATTTTCCAGCCAAAATCGCCTCAAATCGCCACAGGAGCTCGACCAGTTGATTTTCTGGGGGAAAACAACGATGACGTCATCATGCAGGTAAGTGATGCGCGACAAAAGATACGCAATCCATAGATGCGTATTCCAGGCTATGTAATATATGTATTTCCCAACTGAATCTTGCGTAACCCACGTTACCCAATCTCAACCCCAACCCCAAATGCGTATCCAAATGGGTATTTTTAACACTCCCTCCCAAAAAATGTTATTTTCGTTTCCTTTTCCCAAAAAATCGTTATTTTTTTATTTCACCCTTCGAACCTCACCTCCAACTTAGCAAAAAAAAAAAAAACTTCTCTGCACGTAATTTAAAGTTCATTGATCGAATAGTTAAACTAATTACTTTTAAATATTTTTTTTGTGAAGTTTAATATAAATTACATATTTTTATTCAATAAAAAATTAAAAAATATTAATTTTAGTTACCCAATCAAAAAAATTTGAGATATGTAAAAGTCAAATATTATTTATAAAAAAGTAAGAGCGAGTATCCAACATAGGGGCCATTTGGGGTAACTTAAAAAAAGTAACTTATTGCTTTAAGTCAGTAAGTTGATTATAAGTAATAAGTAAATTAGAATTTATAAGTCAGTAGAGTGTTTGGTAAATCAGAAATTATAAGTCTACTGTAGAATACATATTTTATATATAATTTTCCTAAATCGCATCGAAATATAGCACATATGGTATGTAAAATGATCGTTGGGAGAAGGAGAAAAATATGTTAAAGTTAGATTTGAAAAAAATATCGCCAATTAACGGGAAAAATCAAATTAAAAATGAAGGGAATTACAGAATAGTACAAATAAGTTATAGGTTGGAAAAAAGTTGGAACTTTCTAACTTTCAACTTATGATCTTATAAGATGGGTTTGGGATCATGCAAACGGATCAGTCTTTGGAGTTCAAAGTGCTGCTAGACATTTGTATAGAGAATGGACAGAAGCTCAAGCGAAGACAGAGAATAGAAGAATCAGGGGGGAAATAGGTGATCGTGTCTGGTGTCCGCCACCAGTTGGGTGGTGCAAAGTTAATATTGATGCAGCAGTTTTTCTGAACGGATCAATTGGAGTAGGGGCTGTGATTAGGAATGATCAGGGATGTTTTGTTGAAGCTCGGTGTTTGACAGTTGCAGGGGCCTGGAAACCGAGAGAGGCTGAGGCTATTGGGTTAAAAGAGGCTCTCTCATGGGTCATTGCACGAGGCTTTACGCATTGTGTGTTTGAGACGGACTCTTATGCCCTAGCAGATGCTTGTAATGGGAGTCATGGAAGAGCTTTGTTTGGGACTATTGTTATGGATTGTGTCCATTTATGTAAGCACATAAATCAAGTGCTAGTTAATTTTGCTTATCGTTCTGCGAATAATGTAGCTCATGTGCTTGCACAAGCTGCTTGTTCTATGCCAGACGTAGGGGAGTGGTATGTCACTCCGCCTAGTTTCCTTTTACGTGTTCTAGAGTTGGATTTGGTTATTTAATGCAAGTTCGATTTTATTAAAAAAAAAAAGTTGTTAAAATAAGATGGAACCCAAACACTTTGAATTAAGTCGTTGTCGACTTATATGCACTTCAAAAAGAGGTGTGCCAAACATCTCCATAGTACATACTACATACTCTTTTTTCCTCGGCTGTTTTTGACGATTGAACAAGGTTATATATCCTGACTATCAAAATCTAAAATTGACCATCTACATGTGAATTGTATCCTCTCTTGTTCAACAATCTCCCAATGGGTATGCAAAATGATCGTTGGGAGAAGTAGAAAAATATGTTAAAGTTAGATTTGAAAAAAATATCGCCAATTAACGGGAAAAATCAAATTAAAAATGAAGAGAATTACGGAATAATACAAATAAGTTATAGGTTGGAAAAAAGTTGGAACTTTTTAACTTTCAACTTATGATCTTATAAGATCATAAGTTGTTAAAATAAGATGGAACCCAAACACTTTGAATTAAGTCGTTGTCGACTTATATGCACTCAAAAAGAGGTGTGCCAAACATCTCCATAGTAAAACCAAACCAAACCAAACATACCCAGTATATCCCGCACAGAGCAGGGTCTGGGGAGGGTGAGATGTACGCAGACCATGCCCCTACCTTTTACGGTAAGGAGGCTGTTTCCGTGAAGACCCCCAGCTTAGTGCGCAACAGAAAAATGGTATGTGATATTTACAACAACTTCACAAATTTTTGGAAAAGATCGCAGCCATACCTGAGCCCATGATTTTGATCACATGGGACTTACCTACGCGGGGGATGTATTATGATCTAGGATGACTCCTCGCACAGCGATAATCTCCCTGCAATTGAACAACCAGAAAATAGAAGCCAATGAAAAATGAAAAATGAGCACGAAAGAGCTGAAACAAAAACTACGATAACGCTAACCGAGATAACCCAACTCTTAGGCTCTCAACAACAGAGTCGTTCCCTAACAGAGAATCCACCACTCTGATCTGGCGCCTCCAAGCACCTCTATCCGCGGTCATGGTCTCGTTTAAGTTTAAGGCCTTCAGATCCAACCCAAGCTGCTCTTCCCACGACCTCCTCGGTCTACCTCTCCTCCTCACCCCTGCCACCGAGAGACTTTCGACCCTCCTCACTGGAGCATCAGCCAGCCTCCTACGGATGTGACCGAACCATCTCAACCTCCCTTCCCTAATTTTTGCAGAAAAAGGCGCCACCTCCAGCTCGCTCCTAAAAACTACATTCGGAATTCTGTCTAACATCGTGCGCCCACAAGACCACCGCAACATCCTCATCTCAGCTGCTTCCAACTTGCTCTCGAGGGCCTTCTTCGCTGCCCAACACTCAGAACCATACAACATCGCAGGACGAATTGCCACTCTATAGAATTTCCCTTTCAACTTTAATGGTACTTTCTTGTCGCACATCACCCCTGACGCTGCCCTCCACCTTAACCACCCGGCCTTAATACGATGCGTGACATCGTCTTCAATCTCACCTTCCTTCTGGATGATCGAACCCAAATACTTGAACTTCTCCGTACGAGGGACGATCTCATCTTCGATCCTGACCTCCACCCCTTCCTCTTTGTCCTCACCACTGAAGTTACACCAGAGGTATTCGGTTTTAGACCGGCTCAAACGCAAGCCTTGGGACTCCAAAGTAGATCTCCATAACTCCAACTTCTCGTTCACCTCCCCCCTCGACTCTGCCACTAACACGATATCATCAGCGAAGAGCATGCACCAAGGGACGCAATCCTGAATCCCTCGAGACATGACATCAATGATAAGGGCGAAAAGGAGGGGACTAAGGGCCGACCCCTGGTGGAGCCCAATCTCAACAGGGAAAAAACGCGAGTCCCCCACAGGGGTTCTGACGCAAGAGCTAGCTTGGGAGTACATGTCTTGAATCGCCCTAACGTACGACGATGACACTCTCCTTTCTACAAGGCTCTTCCAAATAGCTTCACGGGGGATGCTATCATACGCCTTCTCAAGATCAATGAACACCATATGAAGGTCTTTACGACGATCCCTGAACTTCTCCATAAGGCGCCTAACGAGATGAATAGCCTCGGTCGTCGATCTCCCAGGCATAAAACCAAATTGATTCTCTGAGATTTCGACTTCTCTTATAATCCGACATTCAACCACTCTCTCCCATAGTTTCATAGTATGACCGAGTAATTTAATACCCCGATAGTTACTACAACTCCGGGCATCGCCTTTGTTCTTGAAAAAAGGAACCACAAAACTACGTCTCCATTCAGCTGGCATCTTATCACCCAAAAGGAGAGCATTGAACAGATCAGTAAGCCAATGAACGCCAATCTCACCAAGACAAAGCCACACCTCTATTGGGATCTGATCCGGACCAACCGCCTTCCCTCTAGCCATCTTTAGAAGGGCACCCTTGACTTCCTCCTTGTTGATACGCTCACAAGCACCGATAGAAAGCACCGGCGAACAGGGGACCTCTGGCTCCACACCGGCACCACTCCTCCTCGCCTCATTGAAAAGATTATGAAAATAAGAACTCCACCTCTCCTTAATGGCATCTTCATTCACTAACACTTGTTCTGTCGCATCCTTAACAAACTTAACAGAACCAAGGTCGCGTCGCCCTCTCTCCCTAGCTTTAGCTAGTTTAAAGATAGCGTTCGCTCCTTCCTTGGTATCTAGGCGCTTGTACAGTCCCTCATAGGCTTCGTCTTTGGCTTTCGTCACAGCCTTCTTTGCCTCTCGTCTCGCCACCTTGTACGCTTCCAACTTCTGATTCCTCTCCGCCCCTGCACCAATCGACACCAGCTCTTTAAAAAGCACAAGTTTAGCCTTCACTTTCTTTTGAACCTCCTCGTTCCACCACCACGACTCCTTAAGACCACTGAACTTACCTGAGGAAACCCCCACCACCTTCTCGCCTACACACCGGATAGCCTCCGCCATGTTTGTCCACCTAAAATTGGCATCTCCACCACGCGTAAAACAACCTACGTTGATCAGAGACTCCCTGAATTCGGCCGCCTTCTCGCCCTTCAAATCTCCATAGTACATACTACATACTCTTTTTTCCTCGGCTGTTTTGACGATTGAACAAGGTTATATATCCTGACTATCAAAATCTAAAATTGACCATCTACATGTGAATTGTATCCTCTCTTGTTCAACAATCTCCCACTGGGTATGCTTTCTTAACTAATTTAATTGCTCATAAAAACTAACTCATTTGTTTATATGTATGATTATATATGTTTGTTAACTAGAATATATTTGCGTTTACAAATATTGCCTGTCACTTGTTCGACACATTGCCTAAAACAAGTCATTACTATTTGTTCCTCCAGAATAGCTTGCACTTTGCTGAATTTTGTTAACTATGATCTGAAATATACCAGAAATTGCGATTAAAATGTAACTAGCTTATGAAATTCTTTCTTTTCTTGATAATTATATGAATAAAATACTAAAATGGAGAGTTAAAATACCTGGTGCTATTCGAGACCGCACACATTTCAAGGCAAACAAATTTAACTAGTGAAGTTTATATATTAATTCGAAGAGGATTTTAACTAGTAGTGTTGGAGATGTTCTTACACGATTTTCCTCAACACATGGATTTGTGCCTTGATTATAGGGAGTAACCTTTCCAGCTTTGAGTTTTGTATAACTTATCTCTACAGATTCTTTGCGAAGATCATGATTTTGAATTTCATGTATATTTCAGCTAATGTCCTCCATTGAAAACACGTAAGGACAGATATTTCAGGTGCTGCGCAATGGCAAAAAAGTCCACTACAGTTATCTATAATTTACAAGAAGAGATGATTACCGAAATATTTGTGCGACTTCCGGTGAAAGCTTTGCTGATATGCAAGTCAGTGTGCAAGCCTTGGCTTTCAATAATGTCAAACCCACATTTCTTTAAATCTCACCTCCACCATGCCATTATTGCTTCCCAGAATTATCCCACACTACTCACTCTTGAAGATGGGCGCCCCCATGTGCAGGCTTTCCCTTTGATCCAACAGTCTATTGACTGGGAGGATGATTTGTTTATCAGTGATGACTATGGGGAGGACGTTCCTGAACATCAACGACATCGTGAACTTGTTAATGAGGCGCTTCTTGACATTAACGGCCAAGATTTGTCTAACTCTCCTGTACACTTTGTTGGTCTCGTTAAGCCACGCATCTTCTTACATTCTCATCACGTTATTAGTTCATATAATGGTATTATCTGTCTCGCTAACATAGGGTTTAATGAAGTCTACCTCTGGAATCCATCTATCAGGAAGTGCAAGAAAATTCCAGCTCCCCCGCGACACACATCGATGTTTGTTAATTTTAAGCTAGGGTTTGGTTACGATTCTATTTCTGATGACTACAAGGTCGTTAGGTTTGTGTATTACCATAAAACTGATGAAGCAATGATCGTTCAGGTGTATTCCTCAAATGCCGACCGTTGGAGAGCATTTCAGGAACCTACTCTGAAAAACTGGAAGATTTACAAGCACACTAATATTGTTGTGAACGGCTTTATGTATTTTGATGGTGGGAGTGAGCTGATCTCATTTAATTTGAACAAAGAGATTTTTGGATTAGTTCCATTTCCCAAATTTGTTAAGAAAAAGAGATCAGATGTTTTGGATTTCAATGGTTCTGTTGGTATGGTATTTGAATCTGTACCAGGCATTGACCTATGGACATTGGATAGTTGTTCTAGCCAGATGTCTTGGACTAAAAAATTTAGTATAGTTGCTGATTTGGAGACTCAGATACGGCTATCTTCATATTTGGGTGCAGGACAGTTTTATGGAAGAAAGTTTCTTGGTGGATATTACTTCTTGTATGATATCTTGTATGACTATGAGAAGAGAGAGACCAAATATTATCGGCTTGGTGACCAGAGCGTTCTTAGACATCTCAAATACACAGAGTCACTTATTTCATTAGACGGTTTTAAGCCAGTGGAGTAAAAAGCCAACTAAATATATCGGTCCTTCGGAAGGAACCATTGTCCATCGGAAGGAACCATTTACAGGTAACTTTGCAACACATTTGAATCTGTTGTTGCGTATGGATTTTGAATACTGTGTTGTTTACTCAATTATTAGTATTTGCACAGATTTTTTATTGTTATGTATTGCTATTTTTTGGTCTTATACTTACTTCTTGTTACAGACTGCATCACTGAGTACTTGGTTTGTTAAAATAGGTCTTGGTATTTAGTGTTATATTGTTCATCGCCATTGGTTCACATTAACTGATCCTTTTGGCACAATGGTATCTTTCTTTCATTTGTAATACACTCCTGGTACATATTGGCTTTAATTCTCTGAGTTTCTAATATTATGACAGTTTCTGTTGCCACCAAGATAATCAGTGTTATATAGTGTGTGATCCTTGATGAATAGAAAATGAAAGGGGGAATGGATGAGTTTCTATTGTCACCCTAGATACCTTTGCATTTTGAATTCTGAGTTTGGACATATGAATTTGTAACTTGTACCTTGGTAATTTTCTTTAGCTCCTGTTTATTTGATTGCTATACTACTCATGTACATAATTCCAAATTGAAGAATGTAGTTTAGTGAAACTCAACGTATACTTTATAAATGTTAATCATATTTTCTTTGATTTGCTCTAGAACATGATTTGACATGTGTTATCTTTATCATATGTAAAAGGTTTGAATAGTTTTAAGTCCATTGGGAACTCTAATAGAAATCATTGATAAGTGCGTACATTTTGTGTTGTGGACCAAAACACATCAAAATTTCACGCAGAGAACATAAAGCACATCAAAATTTATATCTCAGTAATATTGTTTGCCCTCTTTTTGTGGGTGATGGTTTTTACTTTTATCTTTTGTCAATACACTGGAAGGATGTTAGCTGGGTAAAACAGGCAAACCATATTTACATCTTAAATCCAGATATACTTTGCAGCCACATCACTCTAGTTAGTGTTCTAGACTTCTAGACTTCTAGTCACATTTGCTTTAATGTATAAAGCTTTCGTCCGATACATCATCTAAATTTTTGCAGGATGGACATTGACCGAAAGCTGCGGGAACATGGAAGTGAAGTGTGATCAGGAGCGGACTTGCAGCAGTTTTTAATTTTCGTTCTTTATTTTGTGTTCTATATTTTGGAGGAAGAACCTGAATGTCCAACTTTTACTCCTGGTGCCTATCTGGCCAAACATGTAACTATGTAATTATTCTAAATATATGTCTATTTGACTTTTGACGGATGTAATTGATTGAAATTTAATTAAAGTTTATATGTATTATATAATTGATATCAATTATCAACTATGATATGAGTAGCGGTTTAAAATATAAATATATATTTTTTCATTATAATATACAAATTACTGTTGAAAAAAATGAGAGAAGATGTTTTATTTTGAAAAAAGAAATCAATTCATTAATTAAAAGTTATACAGTATTGAATAAAAAAAATTATATAATAAAAAATGTATTGTTACAATTAGGGCTGTAAATGAGTCGAACCGAGCCGAACTCTTAACTGTTCGTGTATCAGCTCGTTATAAATACATCGAACTCGAACTCGAGCTCGAACTTTGATCGAGCCATTATTTTTGTTTGTGTATCGACTCGTTAAGAAATATTTTATTCACGAACATGTTCGTGAACAGTTCACGAACATGTTTAACGAGCTACTATTCACGAATATCTCATGAATAGTGTTCATGAACACCTCAACCTTTTTTTTCCTAGAAAATTTTTAATGCAATTAAAATAAAAATAAAATTGGGGATGAAACATTGAAAACTTGAAAAATGCTTCAAATTTAGACTTATCAACGAATCAAATTTGGATCAAGTTTAGTTAATACATAACGAACTAATGTTAAAATTTATAATGTAACATATGTATAATTTTTTTTTTGCCAAGTAACATATGTATAATTTAATTATTATTAATAAAAAGTTAATAAATTTAAACAAAGAACATATAACGAATGAACAAAATAAACTAACATATTATTTCGTAACACTTACTTATACAATTATTTACAAATAATCGTGAATTCAAGAACTCCCGTTAAATGTTAATGAAATATGTTCATGAACATATATATATATATATGAAGTTTGTGCACAAACTTATTCATGAACCATATTTACGAACAAGGTTCACGAACTTGCTCATGAATTATATAATCGAACTTATTCGCGAACTTTCGAGCCGAACTATGTCGTGTTCGGGTTCAGCTCATTTACGAGACGAACCTCAAAATCGTGTTCATGTTCGACTCGTTTACAAAACAAACCGAACTCGAATCGAACTTTTTTCGAACCGGACACCGAACTGTTCGTGAGCGTATCGACTCATTTACAGCCCTAGTTACAATGCTTAAAAAAGGAAAGACTTGAAGTGATAAAAAGGTCTTTTCTCCTGATGAGCACCTCAACCCAAACTTTACAGAACTCCCCAAACCTTTGAAAATAAAACCGTGTAATTTCAATGGAGAATAAATTTCTAGGCCATGTACCCGAAGATGTTGTTACTAAAATACTTATGCAACTTCCATTAAAATCAATACTCCAGTACAAGTCCGTTTGCAAGACATGGTTATCCTTAATCTCCAACCCTGGTTTCGTAAAATCTCACCTCGATCGTGCCATCATTGCTTCCCGAATTAATCCCACACTACTCCATATTTTACATGTGTTCCCTGATCATCCTGACTTCACGAGGCGTTTCGCGACACATTTGGCCAACACTGCGGTACATTATGATTGTATTGTTAAGCCACGTCTTTTAAAAGATTATCAAGTTGTTGGTAGTTATAATGGTATTATTTGTCTTGATAATAGATATAGTGGTCTTGTCTACCTATGGAATCCTACTATAGGAAAGTGCATGAAAATTCTTACTCCCCGTGAATGCGAATCTTCGGATACCGTAGTTAAGGCAGGGTTTGGTTATGATCATGTCTCTGATGACTTCAGAGTGGTTAGAATTGCATTTGTAGTTGGCTCGGGTATGTTTAGTCCAATTGTGCAAGTGTATTCTACAAATGCTGATTCTTGGAAAGAATTTCAACCGCTTATTCCAGAAAACCATTGGGAATACACCGGAAGTAATGTTGTTGTAAATGGGGTGATGTATTTTGATGCTGGGAATAAGCTAGTCTCATTCCATTTGCATAATGAGGTTTTTGGACTAGTTCCATTCCCAAACTCTATTCAAAGAAAGATTTCAAGTGTTTTGGATTTCAAAGGTTCTGTTGCCATGTTCTTTAAATCTAGATCAGGAACTGATCTATGGACCTTGGATTATGTTTCTGGCCAAGCCTCTTGGAGTGTCGAATTTGATTGTAATATCAATCCTGAGATGGATCCGGAGATATCTATACATTCTTACGTTGGTGCAGGACATTTCTTTGGAAGTAACTTTGTTGGACATGTATTCTTTAACTTCCTGTATAACTATGAAAAGAGAGTGACCAAATATTATGGACTTGGCGAAGAAAACCTTCTTGGCGAAACTTTCAAATACACAAGGACACTTGTTACAGGTTTGAACAAGTTTTGTGAAAGTAACAAACTGAAGGTAACTTAGCAGCATTTATATTTATTGTGTTTATCTTCCGAATGCTACATTATTCATTAGTTACTTCATACTTGTTATTCATGGTTCAAAAATTATGCTTTTATTGCACGCATGTTCCATCATACTTATATTATTTCTAGTTACAGCCTTACAGGTTTATTTTCTAGGTCGTTGTTTGGTTTGATTTTTCTTTCAACAATTTTCGGTCTCCGTACTTGACTCTTGCTTTATTTGGTTCGAGCTTGTGACATATAGCATCTTTTTTTATTTACAAAGTTTCCGATATGAGAGAGAGATATATAGTGTTCAACAGTGTCAGTGTGTGAATCGAAGGTGAGTAGATGCTCTTTACCTTTGCCTGTCGTTCATCCTCAACACCTTAACTTTAGATACACAATTTGGAATCATACTTTTGGGTAGCTAAATTTGACATGTAGAGACTAGAGAGACTTTATTCTTGGTGTTTGTAAAAAGGATTTCTCATTAAAATCAAACTAAATGGAAGTGGAAAAATTTAGAGATAAAAACATAGGGATGCAAACATATATAGTTAAAACTCTATAAATAAACAACAATCTCAGGATAATGGAAATGTAATACAATTGCAATAAAAACCCCATTATTTTAAAATACACGTTGAAGACTTGAAGTGATAAAAAGGTCTTATCCCTGATTTAGCACCTCAACCCGAATAATAAGATATCAGAACACCCCTAAAGTCCCAAACCTGTGAAATTAACACAGGGTAAATTCAGTGGAGAGGAAATTCTCAGGCCAGGTACCCAAAGATATTGAAAGTAAAATATTTTTGCAACTTTCCCTAAAATCAATACTACAGTACAAGTCCGTATGCAAGCAGTGGTAATCCATAATCTCAAGCGTGATTTAGTAAAATCTCATCTCCATCATGCTATCATTGCTTCCGGGAATAATCCAACACTACTCCATTTTCTAGACACCGACGGTCAAGATTTGGCAACCTCTCGGGTACATTTTGATTGTGTTATTAAGCCACCTCTTTTTTTAACAGATTATCGAGTTGCTACTAGTTATAATGGTATTATCTGTCTTGATAATATATCTGGTGGTCATGTCTACCTTTGGAATCCAAGTATTGGCAAGTTCATGAAAATTCTTATTCCCGAATCTTTTTTTTTTTGCTAAATGTATTCCCGAATCTTCTACTCTAGTTAAGACAGGATTTGGTTATGATTCTATCACTGATGACTACAAGGTCGTTCGAAGTCTGTCCGGCTATATTAATTCCAGTTGTGCAAGTGTATTCCACAAATGCTGATTCTTGGAAAGAATTTCAACCTTTTATTCCAGGAAACTTTTAGAAATATAATCGAAGTAAAATCGTCATAAAAGGGGTGATGTATTTTGATGCTGGGGATCAGCTTGTCTCATTTGATTTGCATTATCAGGTTTTTGGACTAGTTCCATTGCCTAACACTATTCAAACAAAGATGTCGAATGTTTTGGATTTGAAGGTTCTGTTGCTCTGTTGAATAAATCAGGATCAAGAGTTGATTTATGGACCTTGGATTATGTTTCTGGCCAAGCCTCCTGGAGTATAAAATTGAATTTTAATATTGATCCGGAGAGGGATATGAGGATGTATATGCATTCTTATATTGGTGCAGGACAGTTCTATGGAAGAAGTTTCGTTGGAACTCATTCTTTAAGTTCTTATATAACTATGAGAAGAGAAAGACAAACTTTTATGGACTTGGAGAAGACAACTTATTTGATGAAACTCTCAAATACACAAGGTGTTAGGATCCAACACCTCCAACACAAGGACACTTGTTTCACTCGACAGGTTCGAACAAGTTTCATGGAAGTAACAAATTAGGAGGCAAGTTAACAAAACCTTTATATTTATTGTGTATAGGTTTAGGTTTTGAATGTTACTAGTTATTTCATTAGTTACTTGTTAGTCGTAGTTCCAAAATTATGCTTTTATTGCACACATGTTTCATCATTCTTAAATTATTTCTTGTTACAGGTTAATTTTCTAGGTTTTTGTTTAGTGGTATGTTTTTCTTAACAGTTTTCTGTGCTCGTTCATCACTCTTGCTTTATTTGGTTTGATCTTTTGACATATGTATTACATTGCTCATACTTATAGGCTAAATATGATGACCTAAAGTTTCTGATAAGAGATATATATAGTGTTCTTGTGTTATCCTTGCCGGATAGAAGGTGATTAGACTAGATGATGCTCTCTTACCTTTCCCCGTCATTTATCCTAAATATCTTTATACTTTATATATGCAATATAGAAGTTTATTTTTGGGCAGCTAAATTTGTAACATGTAGATATTCTTAAGCTCCCGTCTTAACTGCATTATAGAATACAGGTCAATAAACTTAACCAAAACTTTATGAACATTAGTGAAGTACTTAAGTGTAGATCCTTGCCTTGTGTTGTTTTGTGTATAATTTCTTGAGAAATATGTTAGTCTCATCATATACAAATACGTAAATACCTTTTTATATTCTCTTGTTTCGATATTGATTTGAGTTGTAATCTTCTTTACTGGTTTAAGAAGGTACCATCATTGCAAAAGATGTTGCTTTTATTCTAATCTTGTTCATTTGTTTAATTCACTAAATTATATTTCATGCCTATGAGTTATCTTTCTGCAGATCTAATAATTCAGCTATACAAGTGTTACCTGGTCTATTAGCTATATTGGTGATTTAAATTCACATTTCACTATTTTGAATTAGTATGATGACTTTGTTTTTTGACAGTTTCATTGATTTGTAAACCCTTTTTTTAAAAATAATTGAACACATGACATACGCACCCACCTTGTATTTAATAAGGTTCGAACCATCGACCTCCTGTAAGTGGAGCGAGGGCCGAGGGAAATACCGCCATACCAAGAGGCCATTAGTATTTTTACACCTTTAGTGACCTTGCTAAATAGCAAGCTGTTGTTGAACTTATCTGCAGTCGAACAACTTGCTAGGAAGAACTTATCTGTTTACGTGCGGAAGGGGAAACAAACTCGATCGAGCACTATAACAAAAACTCTGAAAGGCAGATTGTGCCTACATTTTTAATGTGGACTAGGGTTTTGAAGGAAAAACAGAGAACAAAGAAACATCAAAATTTATCATAATACTGATATCCTCCTTTAATTACATGAATAGATCCCTATTTATAATGAAACTAAATCATATTCCTAAATAAGGTCGTAAATAGTAGACTTCTAAAGTGTTTAGTATTGCTCAACCCAAGATCCATCCCAAACTGGTGTACATCATATTGCCTTGTTAATGTCTATTATACTATTAAAAAATGTTTTGATATTTTCATCCTGTACAGAATGAAATCAAGGATTAAACATTATATGATCTTCCAATGTTTAATCTTTTAAAAGCTGTCTCTGTTTTACTTTTGTTACAGCTTGGTGCTAGTCTGAAAACATCTCTTCCTAGCATCTGAAGCGGTGGGTAAATAGTTTATACCTTCTATCAGTACTTGGTGTAAGCTATGGTTTAAACAGGCAATCAATATTTAAATCCTAAATTCAGTTGTTATATGAGTGCAAATACGTCTCATAGTAACTTGGCGCAAGTTGATGTTCTAGTCGCATAAGTTTAAATGCTTAAAACATTTGCCTGATGTTCATCCAATATCTTGCAGGAAAGACATGCATGGACCTAAAGCAATCGGGAACATGGCAAGTTTAGTCTGATCAGAAGCAAGTTACTGGAATATTTGTTTGTTCATGTTTTATATTGAAGAGGAAGAACCTAATGTTAACTCCTACTGCTAATATCTGTCTGGCTAAATATGCTCCCAGTATTCTGTATGAGACTGTATCTTTATCTTTGCAATAATTGGATGGTGAAGTAACATTCATTAATGGTCGTGTATTTTTCTTCCTATCATGGATGACTACTAGTTCCTCTCAGTTATCGACTGATGGTTCCTCTCAAGTGCTTACGGATTTAGTTTCACTCTGGAATTTTTTTAACATGTTTAATTAACGCTGCACATAACTCAGTAGCCAGTGTAAAGAATATTAGCAATGATGGTCATCAACGTGATCAAGAACATCATCAACGTGATCAACAAACATGAGTGCAGGGAATGTGAGCTGTGATCTTGTGTGAAGCATGTGCTAATCTTGTGTGGAGCATGTGTTGTATAACTTTTATGTGCTGTCCATGTGTGTGTGTTTGCTGCAATGTTAGTAGTATAAATTTGGTCTCTTGCTTGTAATCGATATAAAAGTTAATACAAACTGTTTTCTTCTTCTTCCATTAGCATACATTTCTACATGGTATCAGAGACTTGTGCTCGATCCATGGCAGTCATTTCAACTCATAACTGATCAATTTGTACCTCTACACTACACATCACGTTTGAACTCTTGTTCAAACCTTCTATACTTTTCATTCATGGGAACTCAACCATCCTATGCTGCAGCAACTGCTGGAACTATCACATCTAGTGAGTCTGTGCAATCTACAATGGATTCAATGCATCCATACTACCTGCATCCATCAGACAGTCCTGGTATGACTCTAACTAATGTTATATTAACTGAAAATAATTACAACCAATGGAGTAGGTCCATGGAGTTGTCACTTTCTGCAAAATTGAAATTAGGCTTTATTGATGGAAGTTATAATAAGCCTACTGAATCTACCCTTCTTGTTCATTGGAATAGATGCAACCACATGATTATTTCATGGATACTAAACTCAGTTTCTTCAGACATACGTAATAGTATTGTTTATATGAACACTGCTTATGATATTTGGAAAGACCTTGCTGTTAGGTATGCTCAAAGTAGCATGCCAAAAGTATTTAACCTACGAAAGGAAATCAGTACATTATCTCAAGGTTCTATGTCCATTACTTCTTATTATACAAAATTCAAGACACTAACTGACGAATTAGATTGTATATCTACTCGTCCTTCTTGCACTTGTGTCAAGTGCACTTGTGAAATCAACACAAAATTACATAACTATGAACAAGAGCAGCTGTCAAATCAGTTCTTGATGGGACTCAATGATGTTTTCACAACTGTACGTGGACAAATCTTGCTAATGAAGCCACCTCCTACTCTGAGTCAGTGCTACTCTATACTGCTACAAGAAGAAAATCAAAGAGATGTCTCTCCTTTGTCTTCTCACCTCAACTCCAACAATGCTGCAATGTCTGTAAGGTCTAACTTCAATGGACCTAGAAATGTTCAGAATAACAGGCCAACATATGATCAAGATGGATCTAGGTCTGATTTCAAAAAGAACCAATATGATCCCTCAGTCAAATGTGAATTCTGTCACATTGTAGGTCATACAAAAGAAAAATGCTACTGTATCAATGGATATCCAGCTTGGCACAAATGGTTTGGAAAACCTAAACCAAAACCACGTTTCATGCCTGCAAAAGGTGCATCTGCATCTCAAGTATCTGTGTGTCATGCATCAGATAGTTCACCAGACATCAAGTCTATTTCCAGTGCTAAGTTTGGGATGAATGAGGGACAATACAATCAGCTTCTCCAAATGATTCAAAGCACCATGAAATCTGCTAAAGAAGAACCACAACAGACCAGTGCTGCTGAATGGCCTTATCTTGGCTCTGCAAACTCTACTGGATCTACCAACTCTGCTCACTTTGCAGGTACATTCCAATCTACAACTAACACTGTGAAATTAATGACACCTGATCAATGGATCATTGACTCAGGTGCATCTGATCACATTACACCTTACTTTCACTTACTAACCAATGTTAAAAATTGTTGTGCTACTCTAGCATTACCTAATGGTCAAACAGCAGAAGTCACTCATATTGGCTCTGTGTGTTTGTCTCCAGTGATCACTCTCCACTCTGTATTATGTGTCCCCAGTTTTTCATACAACTTGCTCTCTGTTAACAAGCTACTTCTTAATACCCCATATCACATGATTTTTACCTCTTCTGAATGTTCTATTCAGGACCCTACTCACAGGAGACAGGGCCTAGAGATTGGTAGCTGTAAGGATGGATTGTACTTGTTTCAGCAGCAAAGTGTCTCTTCTACTTTAATTCATCATTGTAACAACATTTCAAAAACTCCTAATGCAGCCACTTGGCATGCTAGAATGGGACATGTTCCCATGCCTGTTCTTAGGATCCTTCATTTTGTTAAGCATGATTCAGTTTTACCTGTATGTGATAGTTGTCAACTGTCAAAACAAACTAAACTTTGCTTTCAATATAGCACTTCTGTTAGCTCCTTATTATTTGATTTGGTTCATGCTGACTTATGGGGCCCTTACAATCACAAAACTCATGGGAATTGTTCATATTTTCTCACTTTAGTAGAAGATAAATCAAGATACACCTGGACATTCCTCTTGTCTAGTAAAACTCAAGTGTGTAATGTTATTCAGGAATTTGTTGCCTACATCAAAAACCATTTTGACATTTGCATTAAAAACATTCGAACTGATCATGGTTCTGAGTTTGTTAATCACACTTTAAGTTGTTACTTGTCATCTCTGAGCATTTTACATCAAAAGAGTTGTGTTTACACGCCTCAACAAAATGGCATAGTTGAGCGTAAACACAGGCAACTGTTGAACATTGCTCGTTCATTAAGAACCCACTCACAATTGCCTTTGCAGTTTTGGGGTGACTGCATTTTAACTGCCACATACTTACTTAATCGAACACCCTCTTCAGTACTTGAGAGCAAAACACCATATGAACTACTGTTTCAAAAACCTCCTCTTTATGATCATTTACGAGTGTTTGGAACCCTATGTTATGCCTCCATCCTCCCAAAACCACATGACAAGTTTAGTTCTCGAGCTTTTAGAGGTGTATTCTTGGGCTATCCCTGTGATCACAAAGGGTATAAGGTTCTTGATTTGACTACTAAGCAGGTGGTCATCACTAGACATGTCAAGTTCTATGAGGATGAATTTCCATTCAAAAACAAGGACATGACATCAACTCCTGTTGACTCAACTACTGTGGATACAATGTCAATCAATCCACATTTGGATGATCTACTTGCCCCTCCTGTTGTGCTCGAAGTTCAACAACATCCTGATACAACAACTACATCTGAACAACCACCAACAATGCCAGAGGTTTTACAAGATAGTACAGATCATGGTACCACTGATTCTTCTCAGTCACCTCCTACAAACATCAATGATAGAAGTCACTCTACCAGACCTGCACGACAAAGAACAATGCCTGCAAAGTTTCAAGACTACGTAGGTTTGCCCTCTCATATGAATCCTTCTGCACACAGTGTGAGTTCAACTTTCAAACCTGAATATACTCACTTTGTTGCGAATGTGGCCAAGATACCTGAACCATACTCTTATGCTCAAGCTGTGAAATCTCCAGAATGGTGCACAGCCATAGCTTCTGAACTAGCAGCACTCAAAGCAAATAACACATGGATTATCACACCATTGCCTGATAACATGAAAACTGTCGATTGTCGTTGGCTATATAAAGTGAAATATCAGGCAGATGGAATGGTGGAACGATACAAAGCTCGCCTCGTAGCTAAAGGCTACACTCAAACTGAAGGGCTTGATTACTTCGAGACTTTTGCTCCAGTGGTTAAAATGACCACACTCCGTACAGTTCTTGCTGTTGCAGCAGTTCAGAATTGGTCTCTCACTCAGCTGGACGTAACTACAGCATTCCTTAATGGTGACCTAAAAGAGGATGTTTACATGAGTCTTCCACCAGGTTACATTCCTCATGATTCTCTTCTTAAAAGGTATCCAGGGCAACGTTTAGTCTGCAAACTCATTCGTTCTATATATGGTCTCAAGCAATCATCTCGTTGTTGGTTCATCAAACTTTGTTCAGCCTTAATTGCATTTGGATTTAAACAGTTTGCTTCAGATCACAGCATGTTCGTCTACACTCGTGATGGAACTATCTCAGTTCTATTAGTCTATGTTGATGATATGGTATTAGCTGGCAATGACAAAGATACTCTAAGTTCAATCAAACGGTTTCTGGCATCTCAATTTCAGATCAAGGACTTGGGACAATTGAAGTATTTCCTTGGTTTGGAACTTGCTCGATCAACTACAGGGATTTATTTACATCAACGAAAATACACTGAAGATTTGATCAAGGACATGGGCTTATTACAATGTAAGCCTTCTCTTATTCCTTTAGAACAAAATCATGGATTACTTGCTGATCATTTGGCAGAAATAGACTTTCATGATGTTTCTTTGTACCGACGTCTTATTGGACGTTTGATCTATCTCACCATATCACGACCAGACATTGCTTACACTGTCAACACTTTAGCTCAATTCATGGCACATCCTAAGCCTTGCCATTTTCAAGCTATAACAAGACTCTTACGATATCTTAAAGGTTCCATAGGTCAAGGCATCCTGTTTTCTGCTAATGGACCACTTAAACTCACAGCTTTTAGCGATGCTGACTGGGCATCTTGTCAACTTACCAGGCGTTCTGTCACGGGGTACTGCATCACTCTTGGATCATCCCTTGTTTCATGGCGATCCAAGAAGCAACCCACAATCTCTCGTTCCTCTTCAGAGGCAGAATACCGTGCAATGGCAGATACCACGTGTGAGATTACATGGCTATTATCTTTGCTAGCAGACCTTCATGTCCATTCTCTTACACCAGTAACTCTTTTCTGTGATAATCAATCTGCCTTACACATAGCTTCCAACCCTGTGTTTCATGAACGAACGAAACACATTGAGATTGACTGCCACCTTGTTCGTGAAAAGCTACTCAAGAATGTCATAGACACTGCGTATCTTCCCACTCTGCAACAACCAGCGGATTTATTTACAAAATCTCTTGCTTCTGCTCACTTGCTCTTCCTACTTTCCAAGTTAGGAGTTTGCAACTTATTTCCAACTCCTAACTTGAGAGGGGATGTAAAGAATATTAGCAATGATGGTCATCAACGTGATCAAGAACATCATCAACGTGATCAACAAACATGAGTGCAGGGAATGTGAGCTGTGATCTTGTGTGAAGCATGTGCTAATCTTGTGTGGAGCATGTGTTGTATAACTTTTATGTGCTGTCCATGTGTGTGTGTTTGCTGCAATGTTAGTAGTATAAATTTGGTCTCTTGCTTGTAATCGATATAAAAGTTAATACAAACTGTTTTCTTCTTCTTCCATTAGCATACATTTCTACAGCCAGAGACTCGAAAAGTTCTGCAAAAAAAGATAAAATCTTACATTACAGGAGATAAAAAGATAAATTAGTAAATTAGTTGTGTATAAGTAATATATATGTGCCCAAGATGTAACAGTATTCATTATCACAACTTATTTTTTCTTCACTAATTTTCATATGAATGTAGTGCTGCTGTTTGTGGAACGAAGCTTTGTATGCAACTGCTACAAGGCAATACCATTTTGAAGTTGTAAATGCGTGGAAACTTCAAATTCATCTCAGTCATTTATATATGCTGATGATGGACATGTCTTGTTTTCATTACTTTGATGAACCAGAAATTTCAGACAGTCAGGATTTAAATTTAAACTCAAAGAAATCCAAGTGACAACGATGATGGTGGAGCTGCAGCCCTCGTTTCTAGCATTCTTTTTCTCGTTATGTGTCACAGTTTTTTTTCTACAGATGGTTGTTTATTAAGAAGACCCTGAAAATCCATCCACCGTCTCCTCCAAAGTTTCCTATAATTGGAAACCTTCATCTACTTGGCCGGGACAAGCACATCTCACTTAGATCATTGGCTCAGAAATATGGTCCACTGATGCTAAATCATTTGGGAAGTAAACCTGTCCTGGTTGTCTCTTCTGCTGCTGCAGCTAGAGAGATTTTGAAAATCCATGATCTGGTTTTCTCAGACAAGCCTAGATCAAGTATCTCCAATCGACTCTTCTACAATGGCAAGGATGTTGCGCTTGCTCCTTATAGTGAGTATTGGAGGCAGGCAAAGAGTATGTGTGTTCTTCAGCTCCTAAGTAGCAAGAGGATTCAGTCATTTCGGAATGTTAGAGATGTAGAAGTAGCTCTCTTGATCCAACAAATCAATGATTCCCCTTCAAAAGTAATCAGTTTAGAAAATTTATTCGCAACACTTGCTAATAATGTAGTGTGTCGCGTTGCGCTAGGAAAGAAATACGAAGGTGGTAGAGGGGTTGCATTCAAGAAGCTGCTTGGGGAATTGTCTGAGTTGTTGAGTTATTCTGGTCCAGGTGTTTATATACCATGGTTGTACTGGGTTGATAATTTTAAAGGTGTGAAGAGAAGGGTGGAGAAAGTAACGAATAAACTTGACAATTTTCTAGAAGGTGTCGTTACAGATCACATTATTGCATTGGAGAATAGTGGTGCTGTCAATCAAGATTTTGTGTCCATCTTGCTTGAGAATTGGAAAAAAAAAAAGAGACAGATAATGGCTTTTCCATTGATAAGGAATGCATCAAAGCCATTACCTTGGTAAGTAATAGCAGCTCTCTCCCTGCTTCAGCATACGTACCAAGCTCTAAATTTGATTCAATAATGTGACATTATATAGCCATAGATAATAATGCATTAAATCTGCTTCATTAATTTGACATTCTATATACCTATGTTATAATGTAGGATATGTTTATTGCTGGAACAAATAATCAACTTTAGAGTGGACAATGGCCATGCTTATGAAAAATCCGGACATTATGTATAAATTGCAGAATGAGGTGAGAAATATAAGCAGAAGCAAGACAAGAATATTGGAGGATGATGATCTACAAGAAATGCAATATCTGAAAGCAGTGATTAATGAAGATGGTATGGTTTCTCATGCATGCACCATGCAAGGAAGGGTGCTCAACTGCTCAACTGGACTGAAGCCTAAAGCCAAGTTTTACTTCGTCGTTTCTCATGCACAATAAAACAACAGTAGTAATTCATATGCACTACTGTCTAGTCTTGTCTTATGTAGTTTGTTAAGAAGTTTGTTAAGCTAGTTTGTTAGCTTCTGGTTAAGTTTGTAAGGTTAAGTAGGACAATGTTTAACAGTATGGACTATGTGTGAGATTGGTTGAATTTGAATCAATAGCCTTGTTTTTCACATATCCTCTCTCTCTGTTCTACATAGCTATCATATGCTTTTATCATTTTGTTTATATGGTATCAGAGCTGTATATGTTAGCTTGAAGAGTAGAGTTCAGTAAAAGAGTGAGTAAACAATCATATACATATATTGTTGGCCTGTTTAAACTTTCTGATCTAGGTGTGTTCTTTAACCTTGTGTTCAGATTGAATGGCTACAAACAGTAATAGAATCTCTTACACAGATCTACAAAATCCTTTGTTCTTACACCCCTCTGATGGACCTACCTCGGTTTGTGTCTCTAAACTACAAGGGGCTGTTGATTATAGAGCATGGAAGAGACAGTTTGAGATACAACTTTCGGCGAAAAGAAAGCTGGGATTTGTTGATGGGTCAGTCAAAAGGAGCGCTACTGATACAGCTGAAGCAGGACAATGGGACACTTGTAATAATATGGTAATTTCTTGGATCCATAACAATGTGTCTGAAACAATTAAGCCTTCTATTTTGTTTCTCAATACTGCTAGCGAAATATGGAATCAGTTAGAAATACGATTCTCCTTGACTAATGGCTCCAGAAAATATAAGTTGAATCGAGATTTATTCAACTTAAAGCAAAATGGGGCAAAGATTAATGATTATTTTACTAGTTTGAGTGTGTTATGGGAAGAACTTGAGTCAATGAACAGTCTTCCTATAGTCTCTACTGTCACAACTGAGGTCACTGAATTGTTAAAGGCTATTCATGCTATGAAAGAAGAAGCCAAATTATTTCAATTTCTCAATGGTCTTGATGATACTTATGGAGCACAGAGGAGCCAGTTGTTGATGTTGACTCCCTTTCCATCTGTGGGAACTGCCTGTGCTTCTGTCCAGCAGGAGGAGTCTCAACGAGAGGTTCTCTCGCAATCTCTTGTTGGTGAAACTGACATATCACCCATGTATAGCAAAGGGTTTGGTGACAAAGGTTTGATGTGTGCAGCTTGTGGAGGCAAAGGGCACGTTCGAGACAAATGCTGGACGATAATTGGTTATCCAAAATGGCATCATAAGTATAGAGGCCAGGGCAAGAAAATTGCTCACAATTCAGCGACATGGTCTGCAAACAGAAATCACACACTCAAGATGGCCAATAACGTGCAAGGTACTGTTAATGAAAGCGAAGTGACTGTGACAGCTCAACAACTTGGACAATTGTTGAAATTGTTGCCTAAAGAAGCTGCACAAAGTCACAAACACTCAGAAACAGATGATGAGCTGGAGTATGGTTTTTCTGGAATGGTTAATGTCAACAAGGAGAAAGCAAAAGGAAGAGTAAAGATGGGCGACACGGAGTGGATAGTTGACTCAGGGGCATCTGACCATATGTCTTGTCTACTTGAAAACATGGTTAATGTTAAAAGTGCACCACCTACTTTCACAATAAAGTTGCCTACAGGAGCTACAGTCTCTATAAGTCACATAGGTGATGTACTTTTACCCAATGGACTGAAGCTGTTGAACGTGTTGTATGTGCCTGGGTTCAATCACAACCTCTTGTCAATTCATAAGTTGGCCAAAGATGCTCAGTGTGATGTGATTTTTCAGCCAAATCGATGTCTTGCTGTTGACCCTCGCACTAGAGAAGTGATTGCTACTGGAGTTCTGAAGCATGGTTTGTATTATCTAGAAGGCAAAGGAGGGTCACTGGGAGTGAACAATAAGATTGTTCAAAATAGAGGCGTGTGTTTTACAGCTGACACTGGTTCACTTCATGGAAATCATTTTTCTCTGTGGCACCAAAGGCTTGGACATGCCTCTGTCTCCAAAATGAAGCATATCCACTGTGTTAAACCGTTCCTAAACCAACAGACTCAAGTGTGCATCACATGTCCTATGGCAAAGATGACGAAACAACCTTTTCCACTCAGCTCTTCTCATGCTACTGCTGCATTTGCTCTGGTGCACACAGACATCTGGGGACCCTATAAAGTCGCCACTAGAGGTAAATTTCGATTCTTCCTCACTATTGTGGATGATTATAGTAGGATGACTTGGGTGTATTTGTTGCACAAAAAATCTGATTATCTGGATACTATGATCGCTTTTCAACAGTACATTAAGACTCGTTTTAAGGCCCAAATGCAAACAATTCGTTCTGATAATGCCCTTGAATTTTCTGATAAAGCATGCACTGAATTTCTTATGAAGAATGGTATTGTTCATCAAAAGTCATGCCCTTATACACCCCAGCAAAATGCTAGGGTGGAAAGAAAGCACAGACATGTCTTGGAAGTAGCAAGGGCATTGCGTTTTCAGTCTGGGCTGCCTCTCTCTTTTTGGGGAGATTGTGTATTAACAGCCGTGCATCTAATCAATAGACTACCAAGTGCAGTTTTAAACTTCTGCACTCCCTATGAAAAATTGTATGAAGTGCCTGCTACTTACGATCATTTAAAGGTATTTGGATGCCTTGCTTTTGGTAAGGATCACAGTCCCAACACTGATAAGTTTGGAGTCAAGGGAATTCCATCTGTGTTTATTGGATATCCTAGTTTGCAAAAGGGGTACAGATTGTTGAGCCTCCTTTCGAAGCAGCCCTATGTAACAAGACATGTAATATTTAATGAAGATGTGTTTCCCTTGAACAACAACACACCTCCATCCTATATGACACCTTTGCCTGCAAAGTTATTGACTCCACAACAGGTTGTTTACACTGATGAGTTTAATGTCAGTGATCAAGATTCTGAAGAAAACACACCCTTGTTCGAGCCACAAATTTCTGTATCTGACTCACCTTCTTTATCTACACACACTGAAACCTCTGATTCGACTTCTACTACCTTGCCTCAACCTGCAGATACCTCACCTATCCAAAGTCCTGTGCTTAGAAAATCTACACGAAACACCAAACTTCCAGAGAGGCTCAACGACTATTATCACCCTCTTTCGAACACAGTTGTTAGTGTCTCAAGAGTCGTGTCACAACCGATTACTAGTGAGTTTCATTGCTTTCTAGCGAACATTGTTCATGGCAATGATCCCATACACTTTAAGCATGCTGTCACTCAATCCCATTGGATTGATGCTATGAATGCAGAGCTTGATGCTCTTGAAGAAAATCAGACATGGGAAATTGCTGAACTTCCCCCAGACAGGACAGCCATTGGAAGTAAATGGGTTTATCGGACCAAGTACAAACCAGATGGCAGTGTGGAAAAATTCAAGGCTCGACTGGTGATTCTAGGTAACAAGCAAACCTATGGTGTGGATTATACGGAGACATTCGCTCCAGTAGCTAAGATGTCAACAGTACGAGCAATTCTTGCAGTGGCAGCTATGCACGATTGGGATGCAACTCACATGGATGTGTCAAACGCTTTTCTACATGGCACTCTAAATGAAGTTGTGTATATGCGTTTCCCACAAGGATATACAGGCTATGGTAGTAGGATATCACATGCTCAGGGGGAGAAATTGGCTCACATGGGTACACACTTGGTGTGCAAATTATTGAAGACATTGTATGGTTTGCGTCAGGCACCACGTGAATGGTTTGACAAGCTATCTGAGACTCTCTTGTCTACTGGCTTTGTGCATTCCAAGGCAGACTACAGCCTTTTCACAAAGGTAACCCCTGCATCTATAACTCTTGTGCTTATTTATGTGGATGACCTTTTAATCACGGGCAATTGTAATGAATCTATTAAAGACTTGAAGTCTGTGCTATCTGGTACTTTTCATATGAAAGATTTAGGCCCTGTGACCTATTTCCTAGGCCTTGAAATCGACAGAACACAAGCTGGTTTCTTTGTTTCACAAAAGAAGTATGTATTGGATCTCTTGACTGAGTTTGGCATGCTCTCTGCTACCCCCCTAAAGCTGCCTATGGATACGCACCTTAAACTCACACCAGATAAGGGTGTCCCTCTCACTAATCCCCATCCATATCAAAAGCTGTTGGGAAAATTGATCTATCTTACTCTTACTCGTCCAGACCTCTCATTTCCAGTGCACAATCTTGCTCAGTTTATGCAACGTCCAACTAATGTGCACATGCAAGCTGCTAAACGCATTCTTCGCTATCTTCTCACTAATCCTGGCCAAGGTATTCTCTTGGCTTCATCCTCTGCAGCCCAGTTAACAGCCTACTGCGATAGTGACTGGGCCAGTTGCCCCACCACACGTAAATCTACTACTGGGTATTGCATTCTGCTTGGATCATCACCTATCTCGTGGAAAACTAAGAAACAATCAGTTGTGGCTCGTTCTACAGCTGAAGCGGAATATCGTGCTATGGCACTTACTTGCTGTGAGGTAACTTGGTTGCATTCACTTCTCAAGGACATGGGGCTGGCCAACCTTCCTCCAACTGTAATCAAGAGTGACAATCAAGCAGCCCTGTCTATAGCGGCTAACCCTGTGCTTCACGAACGGACGAAGCACATCGAGTTGGACTGTCATTACATCAGAGATAAGATACAAGATGGATCTGTTACTACAAGCCATGTTCCCTCACATCTCCAACTCGCAGACATTCTTACCAAGCCGTTGACAGTAAAACAGCACAACTATCTCCTGCACAAGATTGGAGCCTCGGTTAACACCTCCTCTCCACTTGAGGGGGAGTAATGAAGATGGTATGGTTTCTCATGCATGCACCATGCAAGGAAGGGTGCTCAACTGCTCAACTGGACTGAAGCCTAAAGCCAAGTTTTACTTCGTCGTTTCTCATGCACAATAAAACAACAGTAGTAATTCATATGCACTACTGTCTAGTCTTGTCTTATGTAGTTTGTTAAGAAGTTTGTTAAGCTAGTTTGTTAGCTTCTGGTTAAGTTTGTAAGGTTAAGTAGGACAATGTTTAACAGTATGGACTATGTGTGAGATTGGTTGAATTTGAATCAATAGCCTTGTTTTTCACATATCCTCTCTCTCTGTTCTACATAGCTATCATATGCTTTTATCATTTTGTTTATGTGATCAAAGAAAGTATGCGAATCAACACACCAAATCCTATGCTTTTTAGAGAAGCCAGGGAGGATGTGAAAGTAATGGGATATGAGATAAAAGCTAAGATAGGAGTACTTATAAATGTGTGGGCAATAGCCAGAGACCCTACTTTTTGGGACAAATCAGAGGAATTCCGGCCAGAGAGATTCTTAAATAATTCGATCGACTATAAAGGCCTTCACTTTGAGTATCTTCCTTTTGGAGCTGGCAGGAGGGGGGTTGCCCAGACATTCAGTTTGGCATGGCAGTTAACGAGCTGGCTTTAGCAAACGTCGTGAACACGTTTAATTTTTCATTGCCTGATGGAAAGACAACAGAGGATTTGGACTTGGCTGGTGCAACTGGAGTATCTGTTGGTAAAAAATCTCCTCTACTGGTGGTCACATACCCGAATTTTTAATTACTGTCATATTCTCTCTTAACAAAAGATAAATCTCCGTGTCATTTTTTTAAAAAAAAAATTAGTTGTGCAACAGGATTGTAACAGGATTGAGAGGATGTGTGGCTTAATATTGATGAATAAAAATAAGTTTTTGTAGATCTTAATAATATTATCTGATGTTTTTGAAATGATCTTAAATTCTATCCAAACTTATTTGAAATGCAAACATGAGATTATGAGATGATATAAAACTCGTTTTACTATTGTCTTTTTGTTATGTAAAAAAAAAAAAAAAAAAAAAAGCATTGATATCAAAAGATAATCGATTCTTTTGAAATGAAAACACAATAATGAAATTCTTTTTGCACGTTATTTAAATGAATTCACAATTCTTTTCATATAAAAAAAATAAGGAAATGAATTAGTAAACACCTGAATCTGAAAAACAGGAAACAAATACGTCGTTATAAGTATCATCATCACTGCCAATTTACACCAACTCATCTTGCCTCTCCTCTCCTCCATACCACAACAATAAGTTTATAGTAGGTATAGATCAAGCAATGGCAGGAATTAAGGTACACGGAATGAAAATATCAACATGCACCCAGAGGGCGTTCGCAGCACTCTACGAGAAGGGTCTTGATTTTCAGCTTGTTCCTGTCGACATGCAAAATGGCGAGCACAAAAAGCAGCCGTACCTTTCCCTCAATGTATCTATACTTCACCCTCTTTTAACTCTCTCAATTTCTCATATTGTATAAAATGTTAATG
Source organism: Kitagawia praeruptora (assembly GCA_037693485.1). Classification (NCBI taxonomy): domain Eukaryota; kingdom Viridiplantae; phylum Streptophyta; class Magnoliopsida; order Apiales; family Apiaceae; genus Kitagawia; species Kitagawia praeruptora. The sequence goes on along the minus strand of CM075344.1, from coordinate 115,706,106 downwards.
GAAGAAGTCCGTTTTTCTTATAGGGTAGTATATTTGTCACCATCGATAACTTATATATCCTCACACCGTAAAAATACATATTTTAAATGTTTATTTAACATATCCAACCGCATGATTAAAAAACACATATATTTTTTTTGTGCTAAAGAGGGGAAAGCCCCGACAAACAAAACGAAAAGAAACTATTGATTAACCAATCTAGGCCTCGCCATTTCTGCAATATCATCCATAAACGACCCCAACTCTGATGGAGGTTCTTCAAAACGAATCACCTCTCGTTCTGATTAAGTGAACATATACAAATCTTTGTATAATTTACTAAGAAGGGTAAAGCTTTTATAACGTCAATGTTTACTATGAATTACACTGTATACAACGTCAATGTTTTTTTTGCGAGATTTCATCTTGTATGCTTTATTTGTTACAAAGAATCTGAAATTATAATTCTGGTGGACTAAAGAAGATGACTTCAATGACATATATGTACAGCTGTTTATAGTCTTTATGTAAAGATATAATGCCTTTTTCTTTAGTGAAATTAATCTATATTTTGCTTAGCATGCTTCTAATTATCTACTGACATGCATCAATATATCAACCGCAGCCATTTGGTCAGATTCCAGTGCTCGAAGATGGAGATCTCAAACTCTTCGGTAAGATCAATTTATTTTCTCTTTGTCTTGGATACTAATTTGATCTACTTAACCATGTAGCTGCTTTGACAGTGACTTCTGTCAATTGCACCACCTGAGCTGGTGTATATAATGTTTACGAAGATGCAGGCTATAATTTCTGCATAGCCAAACTATCCCATTATCTACGATGGGGTTGGTTAAAATGATTGGCTAAAATTATATAAAATAATGCTTAGCTGAAATTTTGTGAATCTATAAGGTGTTTTGCTTCCTTGGGATCAACTATATAATGGTTGGCTATATTTCGAAAAATTGAAATTATACAATTTTTTCTATGAGCGGGAAATGAAGTGAAATTTACTGGAATCATTGGAGTGATGCAAATTTTAGAGATTCTGTATAATTTTTATTGTTGGTATGCTATGTAGATTTCTTAGCTAAGGGCTTTTAGCGTTGAAGATGCTCTTTAGAAGCGTTATTTGAAATATCATTTGTTATATATAGAACTTTCTTTTGTATGATACATTTTTTTATTTTGGGGGCAGAATCAAGGGCAATAACTCAATATATTGCTTATGCTTATGCGGATAAGGGGAATCCATTAGTAGTCCAAGATCAGAAGAAAATGGCCATAGTGTCGGTGTGGATGCAAGTAGAATCCCAACAATTTGATGCTTCTGCTTCAAGACTAGGTTGGGAGCTAGTATACAAGCCAATGTTTGGAAAGGAAACAGACAATGCTGTTGTGGAGGAGCATGAGGCCAAGTTGGCCAAGATTCTCGATATATATGAATCACGACTAACTGAATCAAAGTACTTGGGTGGAGACTGCTTTACCTTAGCTGATCTGCACCATCTTCCCGTCCTGAAGAACTTAATGGGTACTCGGACAGCTAAGTTGTTCGAGTCACGCTCTCATGTGAAAGCTTGGTGTGCTGATATTCAGGCACGACCCTCATGGCAGAAGGTTATCGCAATGTGACTAACGACTTTTGATTTGATTATCAGTGTCTCATGTTTGGGGGTTTTCATTTCCTCTTTCGATGTCAAAAAGTTTGTCTAGTGATGGTCCTGTTAGGCTGTTACATGGCCATCACAAATAAATAGATGTTCTGGTTTTTGTTCCAGAGTCAAATGTTTTTAAGTTTGCATCAACACATATATCTTGAATTACATGTCAATGACTTGAGCAAAAGCACTAGAATATTGAATTATTTTTTGCTTTTAATCACTATCGTAAAATTTCATGATATGACCAATTTATCCTTTTATTAAATATATTGATATTTGTATACAATATCCAATTAGTGTTCCAATGAATCATTTTAATAATTTTTGGATTAATCTATTGATTACCAGAAAATCGACTTATTTATTAGACCCATTTAGCAACTTTTACAAACATTATTTTAACAACAGAGTATGAAGACAACCTCAAATTGTTCATTTAGAATGATGCAAGTAACAAGCAAAAGAGAATGATAAAGAAATTTAATAATTTTTGGATTAATCTATTGATTACCAGAAAATCGACTTATTTATAAGACCCATTTAGCAACTTTTACAAACATTATTTTAACAACAGAGTATGAAAGACAACCTCAAATTGTTCATTTAGAATGATGCAAGTAACAAGCAAAAGAGAATGACAAAGAAAATGAGAATAAAATGTTCGAATATGGATTCGATTATAATTTGAATTCATTGATTCGGTAAAATCAATTCCGTTTTTACTACGGAATTTTTCCACCGCCTTAACATAATTAATTAACACGGTTAATTAATTAAGGAAATTGCCACCGATTTAATTGATTAGCACGGCTAATTAATTAAGGCAATTGTGTTAAGCAAATTGCCACCGATTTAATTTATTAGCGCGACTAATTAATTAAGGCAATTGTTTAGCGCACAAGCCTTCTCATCCTATAAATACTGATCTAGAGCTTTAGGATTAAATACTCAAAAAAACACATATCCTCCTTTTATATACAGCTTCTTCTCTTTATCTGGTGATAGTTCTTGCTCGTCTCAAGCTCGCTGAGAGTGACGCTCTTCTGTAGACTCACTGCAATCCGTTTTATCCTGGTAGGCGATTCGCTCACACATACGGTGAGGGCTAATACGATTTAAGGAGACAGTCACGCACTGGACTCGGGTTTTTCGTTCCTTGTCTCCTCTTTTGTCTGTTTTAATTATACACATAACTGTTACTCACACACGCACAAATATTATACTGTTTGTATTTATCGAAGATTGTCTAACATAAAAAAAGGGAAAATCAAATGATACGTCCTTGAATTATTCCGGTTTTTTAGTTCAAATCCTTGAACTAAAGATTGAACTAAAGATTCCCTATTTCAGTTCCTTTACCTTTTCCGTTATTTAGTTCAGGTCCTTCCGTTAATGATCCGTTAGAATCTTGCTGACGTGTTCGTTATTTTTTACAGGTCATCTTGCTGACGTGTCATCTTGCTCTGTTTGTGATTTTCGGTTTCTTTGTAAACAACGTGTATTCAACTTATGCTCAATGTAATAAGTTTACTTGTAATCAAATTTTTAAATGTAATCAGTTTATGTTGAATGTAATGAACTCAAAATTTTTTGTTATATATATGAAAGTGAAATTTAATGAAATTAAATGTGGCACTTGCATTACTTGGTCAAAATAGATCATCTAAAATACAAAAGTTTCAAACACTGAACATGTTTTTGTAATCAAACACTTGCAGTACTTTAAATTACACCGAAACTAGTTCAAAGACTAGGACAATCCAAAAGTAGTTGAGAAAAACATGAATTAAACAGTAGATGAGTTTATGGCTGGGTTGAACTCTGCCCCTTTGACCTTCTCTGGAAAATGTTCAAGTTTGACTTTGGAGGTGGTGGTTGTGAACTTGAAACTGGTGGCTTTGGAGGTGGTGGCTGTGAACTTGATACTTTAACTGTGGAGCCACCAATTGTTGAGAAATATGTATGCCCGTCTTTATCATTTGTGTATACACCAACACCAACTGGTGACACCTTTGGTGGTGGTTCTAAAACCTGCACATTTTTTACCTTTGGTGGTCTGCCCCTCTTTCTCTTCAGTTGTGGTTCACCTTGAGTTGATGCCTCACCTTAAGTTGCAGACTTTGTTTTTTGACTTGTTGCTCTCTTATTCCTTTGCAAATTTTTTGTAACATTAACTGCAGAATGTGTAAAGGTTAACATTAACTACAAATTAAACTATACTTACATTAAGTAATGCTTGTGCCCTTGTTATGGGCTTGGGTGGTCGAAGATATATATGGGTAAAATAATAATTGTATGTGTAGACAATATTATATATGGTATGTCTTGTTCACAAAGTTAGGTAATTAGGTATCAAGAATGGCAAGTCTTGGTGGCTAAGTTTTGGGTGGCTATATAAACATAGTCATATTATGTTTTATGTATGCTTGAGTATTGTTTTGGCTTGAGTATCGTGTGAGTGATACACCGAGTGATTGATGTATTGTTGATATTGTTAAGATTAATAATACGAGTTTGGGACGTGGGTTTTTCGCTTTAAATATATTTGTGTGTTTGCTTTGTTTTGCTTTGCTTGTTTGAATCTCGTAATTGTGTAGCCCCTAACCTAACAGTTGCCTCACTCTATGCCTTTTTTGCCTCAGCTGCACCTTTCTGTATCTCAGAAATCTCCTCAAGAGTTGCTTTGCAAGTAGCTTTGTTGTGGCCATACTTCAAACACTGACTACACCTTTTCAACACTCCTTTCTTCCCCAGTTTTTGGTAGGCCCCCACTTCACCTTGTTCTCTCCTTCTATGCTTCTTTGGCCTACCAAGCATCCTTCTTGCCTTTGGAGGAATAATGTCAGGGAAACTAATTTTTGGCCAATATAGTCTACCCTTCATAGGTTTTAGCAGATGTGAATAAGCTTGAATGAACAGAGATTTGAAATATTGGGTATCAACCTTCTCTTCTGGTCTCTAACTCATACTCTGCAGTGCTTGACAAGCATTAATGCATGGAATGCCACTCAATTCCTATCTCCTGCATGTGCATGTCATCTGAACCATGTCCACTACCCATTGACCCCCATTAATGTCCCTTACTTCACATTCATTACCCCCGCCCAAGTTGATTTACAAAATCTAGTCCCCTCAATGCTGTAATTTAGCTTTTTAATTATCCTAGGACATAGGGTACTGTCAACTCCTTGCATCCAATCCCTTTTCCTATAAAGTCTCTCCATAACTTACAACCTAGTGTCATCTAACAACTCAAGAATAGGCTTATATCTTGCCTCTACAATCCAGCTATTAAAGCACTCTGATAAGTTATTATCTACCATATCACACTTTGTAACTGTGTCAAAAAATGCTCTACTTCAATATCTAGGTTCTGTCTTCAATAAATCTATGTGTGCAAGATGAGAGATACCTTTGATTTCATCCATGTGCAAATTGAACTCTTCAATAGTATGTGACTTGACAGCCATCCAGAAAAGATTCTCTAGAGCTGTTCCTGGATGATTTTTCTTCCTATTTGCACATATGTGCCTTGCACAACACCTGTGTTCAGCTGCTAGAAGGATATTATCTATGGCATGGTTTAATCCCTGCAGAAAATCATCATATGTGTGTCATTGACAGTAATAATTTAATTATAAATTTAATTGAACCAAGTGATTATGAGATACCTTTTGTTGATCAGTCATTAAAGTGTAGCCTGCTCCATTTCCAAGGTCTAGATCATTCTTCAAAAGTTTGATAAACCATTCCCAGGTTTCAGTGCATTCAACATCAATAATAGCCCAGGCAATGGGGAACATCCCATTGTTTCTATCTCTACTAATTGCAGCTAAAATTTCACCTTTAACAAAGCTTTTCATAAAGCATCCATCAAGGCCTATGATCTTTTTACAACCCTCTTTAAATCCATCTTTCAGTGATTGAAAACATACGTAAATTCTCTTGAAGGTAGATATTTCATTGACCCTATCAACTCCTATTTTCACTGTGCTTCAAGGATTTGATCTCATAATCTCAACACCATAGTCATACAACCTTTTGTATTGCTTAGCAATCTCTCCCTCTATCTCTGACAAGGCCATTTTCTTTGCTAACCAACACTGGTGTTTTGATACCACCAGACCATGCATCTCATACACATGCTGCCTAATTTCTCTAACTTTCCACTTTGGATTGGCTCTAACCTTATCACCAAACTTCCTTACCAACCAGTCGGATGTCACTAGTTTATGCTGGTGTACAAGTATGCAGTTATGGTCTTTAATATAGTTTTTCACTTGAAATGCACCTGTCTCATCTACTTTACTAGCATATAAATACCAAGGACAATTTTCCCTGCACTTTGCTTGTAACCTTTTCAAATCATTCTTTTTAAACCCTATCTCCCTCTTCTGTTCAACACTATAATCTATGATTGCATTCCTTAAATCTTCACATCTGTAAACAGTAAACCAGGTTCACATTCAATGTTTTTCATGGTGTTCTGATGTTAAATGAGGGGTACACTTTCCTACCCTTCCCTACCCTTCTTTTTCCCAACTGAATCAGCCTCATTATCACTAGAATCACTACTTTCTATCCCCACAATCTTGTATGAGTCAGAGTCATACTCACTCTCCCATCCCTTGTCTTGTTCCACAACTTCCTTTTTCTTATCTTTTGTATCCTTTTTAGCGGTAAGACTATTCAAGGGAATTGTTAGGTCACCTTCATTAATAGTACTTTGAATAGGATTGCTTTTCTGCTCATACACTTTCTTCTTTCTTTCCATTACTTCATCCCACTCATCATCACATTCACTAAGATTCATATTGTAATCTTCATCCTCACTATTTTCACTCTCATCTTCTATCTCACTCTCATCAGCACTCTCTTCACTCCCATCATTTTTGTCACTCTCATCAGCACTCTCTTCACTACCATCATTTTTGACACTCTCATGATTATTGTCTTCACTCCCAACCTCATTTTCACTAGCATGGTCAATACAAACATCAATTCTACCAGACTTAAGTGCATTTGCTTTCATTTCTTCTATACTAGCATCATTCCACAATAGTTTACAACTATAATCATCAAATAAAGTTCTAGACTTGTGCCAATAAATGTTAAACCCTTTATAACCAAGATCACTTCGAACATAATTTTCAAGAATGGGAATAGATAGCAAATCCATGGACAGATTATAAGAGTACTCGACATTACCTCCTTTGTAGTATTTGATATCATTCACCTCCACGAACTCCCCACCGTGGTGAATGTGTATTGTTATGCCCGGTTCCATCTCTGTGAACAACAACGAACAACGATGTTAATAGAAGAACAGATAACAGATGTGTACTCGTTGGTGAAGAAGTTAACTCGTTGGTGAAGAGAACAGATGTTAATGGACCCTAATTACAAAACTAAAAAACTAGAATAGTTCAAGGACGTATCAACTGATTTTCCCTAAAACAAAAAGCAAGATCTCCGATCATTGATGAGAATAACAGCTCAATCCCATGTAAATAGGATGGGCACAAAAACATATACCAATCAAATTTTGTCTTTTCCTGCTTATAATTACATCACAACATAAAGAAAGACGCAGTAAAGATAAATAAACTATAAAAGACTATCTCCATAATACTGGAAAGACCATCCAAAATTCAACTTGAAAGACTATTTATTAAAGAAACTCGGTAAGACTATTCTAGATAGTCTTACTAGAGTATTTTTAATAGCCTTTTACCGATTAAATTAATTTCCATAGTCTTTTCATATTTAAATTAATTATGAATTAATTAATCTGTTAATTAATTTATAGAATAAATTAATTCTAATTGAATTAATTTATTAAATAAATTAAATAATTGATTTAATTAATTAAATTAGAATTAACTTAAATACTTGATAACAAAGTCTTTTCCTTAAACCACTGAAATTAATGAAGAGCTTCCACTGAATCATTGTTGACACTCGTTATACTATCTGGTTCACTTAGCATTCCACTGAAACACAGAGCATTTCACTTAGCATTATTAGGCTTTCTTGTAAACACAAAAGCACTGTAAACAAGCAGTTGTGAACTTTTTCACATATTATTTCTTCGAAATATAATCCTCAGGTGGAACAGAAAAACCCACCTGATATTTTTAAAGAGTGTTGTGTATCTGCACTTACTTTCATTTACTTGTTTTCTATCTCTGTTCTTAGAATATAAACTGTTTAGCCTCAAGAAATTCGAAAGAATTTAGTCAAGATTGTATTCAACCCCCTTCCACAATCTTGGGTTGTATTATTGAGATTCAACAATTGGTATCAAATCAAGCTTCTAATATATGAGAAGTTTAAAGATCTAGAAGCAATTACAACCATGGGAAAGAAGGATGCAAGAGTGAAGATACCTATTCTTGAGAAAGACAATTACTTTCACTGGAAAGTAAAGATGCATTTACATCTGTTGGCCATTGATTAAGGCTATGTGAACTGCATAGAGAAAGGGCCACATGTACCAATGAAGCCTAATGCTGGTGTTGGAGTTGTAGCCGGTATTACAGCTGTTGGAAGGCAAATTCCCAAATTGCCAAGTGAATTTACAGCTGAGGACTTGGAAGAGATCCATAAAGACAAGAAAACCATGAACATTTCGTTCATTGGTTTAGACCAAGACATGTTTGATAGTGTTATCAATTGCACAACTTCTAAAGAAATGTGGGACACTATACAAACCCTCCGTGAAGGCACTAAACAAGTGAGGGAAAACAAGATGCAACTTCTCATACAACAATATTAACATTTTCACTTCAAGGCTGGTGAGAGTCTAACATACATTTATAGTAGATTCCAAAAACTACTAAATAGTCTGAAATTGTATGGAATGGTGTATCAGACAAAGGGTTCCAATCTCAAATTCTTGAGGTCTTTACCTAAAGAGTGGAAACCCATGAATGGTACTATGGTCTTTGGATGACCGAAATAGTACGAAACGTTAAAGCTTGAAGTCGATAGATGAGAACCGTTAGATACAACATTAAAAATTTATTCGATTGATAGTAGGAGATATTCAAATATTGAAAATTAAATTTTCTAAACTGATTAGAATTCCAAATATAAAAACTTAGAGACATACAAAGATAATTGTATAATGAGAGGATTAGAACATTAAAACACAATGGAAAAAGGTCACAATTTTAGAGATAGTTTATAACATGATACTAATTAATAAAATAAAAGAGAAAAGTAACAATATTAATTGAATCTAAAATTTAACGTCTAAATATGATAAATTATACTCCCTCCGTCCCGGCCAATTATTAACATTTCAAAATAGAGTTTCTGGCACGCATTCTAAGGTAGATTTTAAGGATAGTTCCATAACTTATTTTTGAAATTTTCTTTTTTTGTATAAAAATAGAACAATACTATTTTTATACAAAAAAATAAAATTTTAAAAATAAGTTATGGAACTATCCTTAAACTTCATCTTAAAATGCGTGCCAGAAAGTGACAAAAAAAGTGTTAAGAATTGGATGGGACAGAGGGAGTATAACCTTGTAAATCGTAAATGTGTAAAAAACGAATATGACAAACTGTGTTAATCTTACATCTATAAAATTAAAGGTATGCACTTACATCTCTTCTTCCCTATTTTTGACCCAAACTTTTCCAATAAAAAGATTTCATAACCGTTAGTTTACTTCATGTTACATGTTATTTTACAACACATTAGATCATATCTACAAACTGCATGCGGTGTAAATGCATTGCAGAATTTTATAGCACTATGATTAAAATGTGCTCAAGTGATAAGGGATTATCTTTTGTCTTTCCAGATTCTGGGTTCGATTCTCGCTCAAGCCGAGATTTGTTAGAACAGACTCACTTCGTAACAGGGGCGGACCTATATATACTATAGTGGGTGCCCGGGAACCCACTCGGCTCGGCTTTAATGGTAAATATATACTAGTTTTTAAGTTAAAAATTTACGGAATACTTAAAAGAACTCACTTAAATTTTTTACAGGAACCCACTTAATTAAATTTTTAATCAAACATCACATTAAAAAACCTAAATAAACAATAAAAAAATAGTTAAAAAATAATCAAGTTATTGATAAATATGTAACGGGCTGTTTTAAAAGATAAAAAAACACATTAAAAAATAACTCTAAAGTATAAAACATTTTCATTTGTTAAATTTCGTACTTTTTAATTTAAATTTTTATTTTTATTTTTAATTTAATATTTATATTAGGAACCCACTGAAAAAAAAATTCGCCACTGCTTCGTAAGATCGACGTATAAGTCTAATTATTCAAAAAAAAACTTTTTTTCTTATAGAATAAGTAAAGATGGGATCGCGGAAACATTTGTTTTATATTGACAGTGAAATCGAACTCTTCCCATTTTTGAATTTGAATACTTAGTCTACTTCTACTATATTAAATAATATTTTTTACTTATTTGTATATTAACAATGAAATCGAACTCTTCTCGTTTTTTAATTCGAATTCCTTCATAAAATATGTTATTTTACAATATATTAGATCATATTTACAAACTGCATGTGGTATAACTGTATTGCAAAATTTTATAGTCCTATCATTATATATTTGATTAAACTTCTTTTTCCTGTGAATAAGTAAAGATGGGATCGTGGGAACATTCGTTTTATATTAACAGTAAAATCGAATTCTTCTTGTTTTAAAATTCGAATACTTATTCTATTTTTATTATATTAAATAAGATCTTTTACTTATTAGTATATTAACAAAGAAATCGAAGTCTTTTCGTTTTTAAATTCGAATTTCTATTCTACTTCTAATATGTTAAATGATATTTTTTTACTCATTAGTGAAAGAATATGCAATCTCATAATATAAAAGATAATATCATATTTTGTGAGAAGAAATTTGTGAAGTGTATTTGGAGTTCCGGGAGCAAATTGAGCAGGCTACCTTTTTTTTTCTCAATATCTTTTTCAGTGCCTCTTCTAATAGATAAGATCTACTATATATTGGCATTTCTTTCACCACCTCCACTCCAAAAAGTAACTGCCACATTAACTATCCTTAATTGTCATTATGTGCATGGATATGTAACTCATGTATTAAATATCCATCCAATCAATATTGTAACCTTCAAATACATAATCAATATATATTTTATTCTTTGTAAGTTACAAATACATTAATAATGTATTTTATTCTAATATTATATTTGATAAAAATAGTCAAATACAACATCTCCCACTTGACCTTTTTTAATCAAATATTTTTCTTGACTCCCACCTTTTCCAGAGTCTGTATATATTCTCACTTTTGGTAAAATTAACATTCCATATTTAAACACTCAATCATCAAACAAACCAACTTTTTCGATAAATACTTTTGCACGAATACCTTATGTTGCAATCATATAGCAAGTGAAAAAATATTCACTTCTTACAACACATTTCTTGTTTTACTTTTCCAACTTGAGCTCTATCAAAATCAAATAGATGGCTCGAAGTTGACTTCCCATTATTATTTTTTTCAATTAAAAAAAATTGCACCGTAGAAACCTAATTACTTCAGACACGTCTGCCTGATATAACAATTTGTGGTACAACATTCCTTTTAAGTACTTGATCATGATCCCCTTACAACCTCTCACTAGGCTCAACAAAAATTGCTTCACTATCCACTCACAAGGATAACTACATATGCCAAGTTAAGTCAATCGATCACACAATAGGGTTGGCGCCGGACTGCAATTCTACATCAAAAAAAATGCTTAACCGTTATACATACTTTTCTTAGTTCAAACTCAACAACTAGTTTTTCAATCTCTCAAACTGGATTCTCTACGTATGAGATTTCATCCATATGAAACTCAGCCTTATTACTAAGTTTCAACTTAGTTTCGATCAACATATTTTATCATTTTCTACTTACAATATATCATTCATGAATATTGATACTACTATATACCAACTCCCACATTTATCAAAATGCAGACACAATTGTCAATTCTTTCTCGATACAAAATTTTCAATTTTTCCGTAAAACCTTTTCCAACTAGGCGTACCTCAAATTTATAAAACAAATTCTACCACAAGAGAATACATCACTTTATAATCAATTCTGTGGGTCTTAAATTTATCAACAGATCCACCAGACTTATAATTTCATTCCAAAATTCATACAATTTATGGGTATTTATCTACAGATTGATCACACAGCTCCCACTTTCGATTATTTCTATGGACTCTACTTCCTTAAATATCCATATCAAAAAAAATATTTCACTTCCATATACACTAAATTCAATCACCCACTTTAGTGAAATTCTCAATCTCCTATATTCAACCATACACAATGGTTCATACCCAATATTCAGATTCGATTTATTATTCTCAATCGGATCTAGTTCAATATGTGCATCGACACATCAAAAAATGTAAACCCAACCGATTTTACCAAACTTATAAAAACATCCAAAATGCGACTATAAACATAGAACATTTAATAACATTCCATTCTTTACCAAAAAAAAAAAATATTCACATGTATCACATATTTTATTTTTCTCATATTCTTTATGCCTAGCATAAAATTTCTTTTATTCATGCTCTATATTCCGAGTATAAATAAATTTTACAAAATGTCCCTTTTTTTTTCTTCGGTTCCAACCAAACAAACAATTTTAAGCAATCACAAGTTTTCTTATTCCAATCACCAGACACAAATTTATTATTCTTTTTTTCTTTCCGCTCTATGTTCTGAGAGCCACCAAAATTTTCTTCAAGCACGATCTCTATTCCGTGCATCACAAAAAAAAAAATATTATTCCCACGCTCTCTATTTTGAGAAATGATTGATTTTTAGATAACAACTAATCAATATAAATCATATTTCTGTCTCCAAGTATTCACAATCGGTGCCATTGTAATTCTCAATATATCAAATTCAGAGACAATAAGTTTCTCTTTTCAAACAATAATTAACAGAATTATAAACGATAGCTACACCCGATATCACAAATTATGTATGAAAGAAATAATTTCACTCAACCAGGTATTACAAAAACAAAATAATAACCCATATATATCTAGACAAAGCAAACCAGGTACCAAAATATTACTAGAAAAATGAAATAGAGTTGACACTAAACAACCTAACAGAAAACAAGAACTACATAGGGAGACAAGTCAACAAATAAATGAATAATTGACAATGATAGACCACAAAAAAATACAACAAGAAAAGCAAAACACGAAGCCAAAATCAAATATCTAACATAAAGTGATGCCAAGACAAGACATATAAAAACAAGCACTATAATTTCACAAGGGAAATAAATAAATAAAAAATCTAACTGATATTCATGTATCAATACGTACTATATGCAAGTCAAGAGCAAACCAATAATATTAAGATCATATTCCATGAAAGCAATACAAGTCAATAGCACATGGGATCTATGAATAACGCAAATAAAAAAATAGAACATTGAATTAAACACAAAAAAAAATTGGATATAAAAGCTCCAATGAACTGGGTCCAACAGAACAAGCAAGTTGGTACAAAAACGAAGCCTGCAAAAACAAACCTCTGACAATAATCACGTGAATTTATGTGACAAAACCCAAACAAAACACTTATAATATAGTTAAACTGATCAAACTTTATGGATGTTTAAAGAAAAATAATCCATTAAGTAAATAAACAATAAAATAAAGGATACAACCAATCAAGGAAGGACAAGAGTGCACGGAGAGAGAAGTCGTAGGTGATGGATAACACAACTATCTATGAATCATAAACTGGAGAGATAAAAGACAACCCTTCGCAGTGATTTACAAGTCGATGACAAAGAAAATAAACACCCGCGGCGTGGATCCACCAGCCTCGCTCTGATACCAATGAAAGAATATGCAATCTCATAATATAAAAGATAATATCATATTTTGTGAGAAGAAATTTGTGAAGTGTATTTGGAGTTCCGGGAGCAAATTGAGCAGGCTACCTTTTTTTTTCTCAATATCTTTTTCAGTGCCTCTTCTAATAGATAAGATCTACTATATATTGGCATTTCTTTCACCACCTCCACTCCAAAAAGTAACTGCCACATTAACTATCCTTATTGTCATTATGTGCATGGATATGTAACTCATGTATTAAATATCCATCCAATCAATATTGTAACCTTCAAATACATAATCAATATATATTTTATTCTTTGTAAGTTACAAATACATTAATAATGTATTTTATTCTAATATTATATTTGATAAAAATAGTCAAATACAACAATTAGTATTTAAAATTTTTAAATCCAAAAATTCAAAAAATTTAGAAAAATTATTTGAGACGAGTTTAGAGGATCTCCAGTGGTGAAGAGTCTTTAACAATAATATCCTAATGATATAGATAATATGTAAAAAAAATCCACTCTAATGCATAATTTTTCTTAAAAAAATTTATAGATAATCTCATTGGCTATATTTGTCGAACGAAGATCTACTGCTTAGGATTTTTTTTTTTACATATACTAGTTCATAACCCGTGCGATACACGAATGATTTTTAATATTTTTATCTTATTATTTATAATTTTAATCTATGTTTTTCAATTAGTAGGAAATAAATTATAGAAGATACTAGAATATAATAATAGATATATGATGGTATATATTCTAAATAATACTCCATCCGTCCCTTAATTCTTTTCCTACTTTCCTTTTAAGGATATTCAAATTATTTTTCTTGTTTCTATTTTTGGCCATAAATATTAATATTCAATATCCACTACTTCATCCACTACTTCTTAAAAATAATATTTAATACCCACTACTCTACCCACTAATCATTACAAATAATATTCAATACCCACTATTCCACCCACTACTCTTTAAAAATAATATTCAATACCCACTACCCCATAAAAAAACAATAGTTAATGCTAGATTCCCTCTACCCACTCTACTTGTACATACGTGGCATGCAGTCACTGGCTACTTGCTTAGGAGAGAGTACAGAGAGACCTAAAAACCCGTGTCATTCATGAAAGAAGAAAAGAAAATAGAGACAGAGGGAGTAGTGTTTTTCTTCTATATTGAAAATAGATAATATAACTTTTTAAATTTAATACATTGTTGGCGGGATAACTAAAATATGTTGTTTACGGGATCGAATCTTAAACTTTTGGAAGTAGCCGTTTATAAGATAATATAAATGTTTAATAATAACGGGATTCGAAACTTAAATATATGGGAGTATTTTTAGTGTACCAAATTTAATGTACGAAATGATCAACCAAATATAGCATATTTGCTTAGTTATTCTCATAATTTCAACATTTATTCTTAGTTATTTAATTAATTTTTGGTTTTCTAATGCTCCTTTACACACTACTAACTTAATTTTCTGAGTGGATCCTTCTGCACTCACATTAATTTCCACTAATAAAAATCTCCCAAATTGCTAAATAATTATATTAAAATTTGTGCAAGATTGATATATTAAATTCAAAATTGATATATTAAATGCATTTATCCACTTATATTAATTCTTAACCAATGTTTAGAATTACCCATAGTAGTATAGTATAGATAGATAGTAGCTAGACTAGATAGATAGAAGACTTAATTGCACTTTGATGGCATGTAATTTAATTATTTTGCATGAAAATGGCTAAATTTGTATTTGTGCCAGAGTGATGTCTAAATGTTGAATTTTGTGTCACTTTGGGGGCTCAGACTCCCGCACTAACGGAGTTAAATTAAAAAATATTCATGAGGATATATTTGTAATTTCAGACACTTTATTTTCTTTCCGGAAGTGCCACCACCTTGATCTTTCATGGTGGGTTTGAAAGAAAGGAGAGGGCTGGCGGTAGTGATGAATGAAAGGGGAGGAGAGGAGGGAAATCGATTCAAGACAATCGGGCACTCTTCTTATGACGAGTACAAGGTGTTGGTTTTGGAAGTTGATCACCTTGCTGAATCCGCCACGACCAGGTTGATTGTAAGAGTTGATAATGGCGACATAGATGTTGAAACGACGGCACTGCAGGAGGTGGATTTTACATTTGGAACGCTAGCACCACAACATGGAAGTAGAATTAGGCAAGTGTATCATGAAGCCACTTTAATTTCTTGTATAGTTCTTTTTGTAAGTATTTAAAGCAGCTTGTTGTAGCATACATATTTTTTCATCAAGTTAAAAGCAGTAAAGCACATGTGTCAAAACGTTTCCTCGTTATTCTTTCCAAGAGTAGTAATAATAGGTTATACGAAGAACAAAAGTACAAAAATTTGTTGCTTTATACACCTTTGCTAGTTTTTTAGGCTATAAGAACTTCAGCATAGAAGACACTTGCAGAAAGTTAAAGAATCCTAGGGTACTTTGCTAGTATTTCAGAGTTGGATTATGGAAAATCAGAAACCAACGGAAGTAGTTTACTGGGAGATGAAGAATTATCGATGCACATAAAAAAAAAGTCCGGTAGAAGCTTGTGCATCAAATGCCGACTTCTATGAATGTAAGGCTTTACACTCTTATGCATTTGAAATTGTGAATTCTGTTTCTAATGTGCCCAACGATAGCTAGTTGTCAAGCAAGTCAGACCATAATAGTTTATTGAACTGTGCATCTTGTTACGAGGTCCTTGTACGTTTCTAGCACATTGTCTGATCCCTCCCTAAATTAGCTAATAAAATTCGCCTTTGAGTATTACAAAAACTCGGTTACATATATATTTAAAATGTTGGAAAGGAAGGAGTATAACTCCAGATCTAAAGGAAACATATCTTTCAGATTTTGAGATTAAAAAGATTAGTAGGATATAATTAAAAAAATTTGTGGCATCAAACTTAAAACATAAGCTAGTTCTATGTAGGCATGTTAGATTGTTTAGTGCCCACTGTAAAGAATTCTGTAATAACTGTTGGGTGATATTCGATACTCCTCTTCCCATATGCAGCCACACCTTCATAAGCCATCACATATGTTCCATCTTTCTTATTTTTCACAACCTGAGCATTCACCGCGCCAAGTTCATTAAAACATCCACTCCCTCTTCCTCTAATTATCTTCCCGAACTTCACCCACCTCATCCCGTCTCGAGATCATCTTGGTATCCCCACGGAAAAATGCCATTTCTTCAGATCAAATGAATGATAATACATCCTAAGATCGCCACGCTTGTGAAACACCACTTGCGGCGAAGCAATGAAGAGAGAATCCCAATCCTCATCTGAGCCTACATCAAACAAAGCCCCACTATGATGTTCCCCTTCAATTCTAGCCCAATGCCTACCATCTTGACTCATCGCCAATCCAGGCAATGACTTGAAAATCTTGCCAGTTCCACCAATATCATTATCCTCACCAAAACAAATACGCAATCTCTTTGGATTTTCTAATCTAAATTTCAGTAAAACATCTGATACCTCAGCCTTTTCGGAACTAAAACCAATATAGTAAAGCCACTAAACATCACTATTTGCTCTAATCTTTGCACTAGACATTACTATTTGGTAGTGAATGAAAGGAGATGAAGTGATGGGAGGCGTTGTGGTGGCTGTTGGTCGATGGTGTGGAGGGGACGATGGTGGAGGTCTGGCTGTGGTGGGCGAGGGAGTTTATGCTCTGTTTTGTTTTTTTTAAAAAGCTATGCACGGTCCTGTGCAAAGAAGTACGTGTGTCTGAAATTACCCATATGTCCTCGTGAATATTTTTTATTTTAACTCCGTTAGTCCAAAAGTAACGGGAGGGTGTCTGACCCCAAAGTGACTCAAAATTCAACATTTGGACATCACTCTGGCATAAATAAAAATTTAGACATTTTCATGTAAAATAATTAAATTACATGTCATCAAAGTGCAATTAAGTCCGGATAGAATGTTTAAATGGCAGGATGCGACTCAAAATGTATTTCAATTTATTTCAATCTTGAACGTTAAATCCTCATGAGATGATGAAATGAACTAACGTGCAGCGTAGTATCGTGTGCAACTACAACACACTATAATAAAATAGTACTCCATTCAACACATTATTATTATCCCACCCCCTTTTGTCTGATCTCCGAAAACCCTAGTCTCTCTCCGCCAACATTCACTAGCAGGTTAATATCCTTTATAATTCTCAATAATTAGTAAGATCTGTAACAATTTGATAATTTATGTCTAAAATATTATATCTATAAATGTTTGTATGTTGTTGAATTGAAGCAGGAAAGATGAGTCGGTCAAGTAGAACTCTGTATGTTGGTAATCTTCCTGGTGATATTCGTGAGCGAGAAGTGGAAGATCTCTTCTACAAGGTTGTTGCTTTCTGCTTCTTTTTTATTCTTGCTTTCGTATCCAAATTTTATTTAGTTTTGTCAAGGAGGTTTATGTTTTAGTGGGCTTACTTTTTGGTATTGCTATGTTACTTGTATCGGATTTGTATTCCTAGCAACTTTAACATAACTTCAAAATTCTGCAAGCAGTTAAAGATTACATTTTTATTTGATTTTTTAACTGATTTTGTTGTTTGTAAAATAATTTGACTTTGCAGTATGGACCAATTGCTCACATTGATTTGAAAATCCCACCAAGGCCCCCGGGTTATGCGTTTGTTGAGGTAATATTTTGGATTTTAATTTTTTTTTTTGGTAAGCTTGTTTTTAAAATTGTATACATCTTTTATGAGGTTTATGTGGTCTCAAAATATCTTTTCAGTTTGAAGAGGCTCGTGATGCTGAGGATGCTATTAGGGGACGTGATGGTTATGACTTTGATGGGCATCGATTACGGGTTGGTCATACATATATGGCAATATAAATTTACCATGCTTTTTACTTGTAAGTAGTTCCAACACCTTATTTGATGTAAATTGATCGAGTAGGTTGAGCTTGCACATGGTGGACGTGGTAATTCGTCCTCAACGGATCGCTACAGTAATCATGGTGGTGGTCGTGGTGGCGGGGGAGGCGGAGGTGGTGGAGGACGTGGAGGTGTGTCGAGGCGGTCTGATTATCGTGGTAAGTGTAATTCCTCCCGATCCAGAATTTATACATTTTTATTAATGGTTTGTGTCTTGTTAATCTCTTCTACATCAATTATTTAGTGATGGTGAGCGGATTACCCCCTTCTGCTTCGTGGCAAGACCTTAAAGTAAGATGTGATAATTGGTTCTCTGTTGATTTATAAACACGCGCACATGGCCACACACACACACACACACACACACAATTTAAACCTTTATAGCTTTTCAATTAATATATATCTTCAAATTTGTGTAGGATCATATGCGACGTGCAGGAGATGTGTGCTTCTCACAAGTTTTCCGTGAGGGTGGTGGTAAGCTGTTTGTATTAATAGCCATAATTTACTTTTACATTTCAGGATCTCTTGTCACAAGTCCTAGCATCTTGTATAATTTACTTTCTACTAATAGTAAAAATCTAGAACAGCGATTACATAGGTGATAAGACCTTTAAGACCTCTTATTTAAATGCGACCTATGTTCTCATTGTGAATCAGATGATCTTATTATGTGGTTTCTGATGTATTTGAAAAACAGAATCAATTTTATCTATTTATGAAGTGGCAAATTCAGGACAATTTGGTCTCAGGAATATACTTGGTAGTTAGGCTGCTTATGTTCTTGTTTTTTATTCAACAACTACCAGTTTCTGCGACATTTATCTTTGTTTTTGTATTTTAACCTATGGTTGTTTTTTAGAAGTTTACACATAGCTATTCTTGATATCTTTCAGTAAGCATTCCAATTTATCTATCATACTACTGCATGTGGTCTTAGTAGCTTCACTATTTCTGAATGTTTCTCTTAATATTTGTCAAGTTAGGTTACGTATACAACTCAGCTTTAGTCTTACCTCATGTGCTTCACAGAAGATGTATCCTGGTTTGTGCTAGAAAATACAGTTTAAAAAGATGTGGACCACTTAAATTAAATAGTGATATCTTTTTTGCTGGGCACTAAGTTTTGTCATACCTTTGTTGATATTACTGAGCTATGTTACGTTCTTGTTAGAATAACATAAAATACAGTACCATATATGCCTTTATGTAAAGTCCTAATGAATATCTCTGGCCCTGTGTTCCGGCAGTACTGGTAAATTTTATATTGTAACCATCTTTGCCCATATAGTGGAATAAGGATTATCATGATCTATATTTGATATCTCACTGTGGCTGTGTTGTGATTCTCACAGGCACTACTGGTATTGTGGATTATACAAACTATGATGATATGAAATATGCTGTAAGTTGTTTTCAGTTTGCTTTGTATTCCAACTGTTTTTATTGACAAGCTTTATCTTTTGATGTGGAAGTGTTTATTTAGATTGATATAATTGAAAGTATATAATGATTTCAGATCAGGAAATTGGACGAGTCTGAGTTCAAAAATGCCTTTTCCCGCGGTGTGATTCGAGTAAGATATTAGCTGACCATAATTAGTGTATAGTTTACTTCTACCTTTCATTTGTCATATGTAAATATCCTCATAAAACTACTGATGTAGGTGAAGGTTTATGATTCAAGCCGCAGTCCAGGTCGGAGAGGCAGGAGTAACAGCCGGAGCCGAAGTAAGAGTCGGAGTAGGAGCAAGAGGTAAAATTGATATATAACATAAATGATTCGTATTGCACTACTATTTTTTAGTTCTAATATAGAAAAGAAAACATGTAGCAAATCTCCAAAACCCAAATCTTCACGTCGCTCAAGATCTCGTTCAAGGTCCATGTCTTCCCGCTCTCGGTCCCGCTCTCGATCAAAGCCACGTGCTACTTCAAGGTATAGTTTTCATATTGATATGACATAATTTTATATTACACACCCAGCTCCTTTACTATATGTACGCATAGAGGTATGGTTAGAGATGAATACGTGTTCTGCTGAGGTGATTGTTTTCAACTCACCGACTTGACAACTGTTTGCGGGGGTGGAACCTATCTAAGTGACATCTGCCAGTGTTGTAGTTGAAGTAATCGATATTTTGCCTGTGTTATTTGATGATATGCCTAAATATGATGTCAGAACTCAGAAGCTATGACGTTCAGAAATTTCATTGAGCTGATCAATGAGTATCTTGAATATGAAACGGTATTTAAACTATATGATGGGGAATAAAATCACCAGTTTGAATGCTTAATTCCCATCAATAAAAATATCATAGAATTTCTTCATTCGGAGAGGAGTCTCTCATGCATAGACAAACACAAAGGTGTATTTTATGCATCCACAAAGCTATCCTCTTTTGCCTCTTTCTTTAGTTCTTGACCTGTCTAATAAAAGCAGGTGGGGTGCTTTGAGTAAACCCAATGGATTGTCAAACTGTGGTGTCAATTTTATCTTTTTTAAAGATGAAATTACCTTGTTTGTTTTTTAGATAATGGATATATGCGGCTATCTGGGGATTGCATAATAAAATCTTGATGGGATTTGGTTCAAATGCCTATATATGGTTGTGGAGGTATGAGTTTTCTAGATCGAAGCTTTGAAACCCTTTGGTGTCTCTGTTCTAATAAGCATCGTGACTGTCCAAGGGTGCTATATTGGGAACAAAGAAGATCATGGATTTTGATGGTAAAGCTGGATTTGAAATCTAGTGCTTTTTGAAACTGGAACAACCATTCATTGCGGTAGAAACATTTGACTATGTCCCATCATATGCTGTCAAGCCAATGAAGCGCTATCCGCAATCTTTGTGGATTTTTGGTCCTTTTGAATATCCCGTTCATTAGAGCTTTTATGGCATTAAGGTTTTTTTGTTCAGTTTGGAGTTATTATTTGTCCCTTTTTCTTTACAAGGTTATTGTTGATCATATTACTCTTGTTTGCTATAATATTTCTGGGGTTTTTCCTTTATAATGTTACTCTCACGTGGAAGTGGCATCAAGGCTCTTGGATCACTGTTAAGAGGAACATGTGGATATTAAACTGGGTTGTTTCTGGAACTTTTGCAGATCTCGGTCAAGATCCAGGTCTCCAGTACCATCTGTAAGTTAATTGTATTTTGGTGTAGAAGATTTTGTTTTTATCCTTGAATGAGGACGTATCTGTTCCAGTTTAGTTGTCCGATTTTCAATCTGTCACATGGACTATTGGAACAGTATTACTTGGTGAAGCTTCTAATGTTTTAGGATAAGAAGGGTCTATTTTCATTTATTTTTCATTTATGCATAAGTTTGATAATGTTGTATAACCTTGGAGTCAGCCATTTTCCTCTTTTGATCTTATCATTAGCGGCAGAAACGGGTTAATAAGAGCCCAAAAAAACACGTTTCTAGGAGCAGGAGCAGGAGCCCAAGCCCCAAAAAACATGTTTCTAGGAGCAGGAGTCCAATCCCCAAAAAGCACATCTCGAGGAGCAATAGCCCAAGCCCAAAAAAGCACATTTCGAGGAGCAAGAGCCCAAGTCGCAGCCGCAGCAATAGTTTATCCAGGTACAAGTCTTCCCCAGCAATAGTGCTTTGTATATCATGTGTATTATTCTTTTCATCATGTCTGTTAATACTTGCCTGATAGAAGTTGATTGTTCTCTATTTATAGGTGATATCTGACTGCTGTGGATGAAAAGATTGAGATGTATAGGTGATATCCGACTGCTGTGGATGAAAAGATTGAGATGTATTGCCTATCAACGTTAATCCTTGTGATTATCAGTACCAACCTATCATCTAACCTTAAATAATATTTTATATTGTGTACTAGTAGTGAACCTGGGACTTTTTCGGACCAACTTGTGGTTTTCTTATGATTGTTATATTTGAACATGTGTTACTATGTTTGTACCATTAACTGTGATATTGGAAAGATTAAATAGTTTTGAAGACTGCTGTTGATTTGCGAAATAATTGAGATTTGTTTGTCTTTCAGGTTTACACTCACCGTCGTATATAATATAATTATTAATATGTTTTAGGTTGCACATATGTTATATGCCTAGTATTGGTTTTTCTTATAAGTTCTTACAGGACAAATGTAGTTCATATTATTGCAGGTAAGAAATTGTATATTAATCCTATATAGAGTTTCTCCTGAGTGATGCACTAGACATGTCAATGGGACATGGTTTGGCAAGTAATCGGTGTTAAGATTTATTTCTTCTCCCGTGTTGATCTGCGTAGTTAAGATTTATTTCTTCTCCCGGGTTGATCTTCTTGTGTGTTGTGGGTGCAATGGATAGCTTGTGACAATTTGTAGGTAAGAACTATGAAGGGGAGCAATTCTGTAAAGTTGTTTGCATCATCGGTTGCAGTAAACTCTCGTAGCTTTATTTTATTTACGGGTCCTGGTCCCTGACAAATGATTGTCAGGGATCCCTCAAATGATTGTAAGGGATCCCCGTATAACAATCAGTTTCCCAGCCGTTGGATCAAGGATTCAACGGCTGCTTGATTCAACGATTGAGATTCCATAAAAACATTTTTAATGATTCGCGGATATTTTTCGCGGAACGTAAAAAGGCTTATCCGCGAAAAATTTTCGTTGAACGTAAAAAATCCTATCCACGGAAAATATTCGTGGATCATAAAAAATATTTTTGTGGAATCCCAGCCGTTGGATCAAGAATCCAACGGTCGGGGAACTGATTGTTATACAGGGGTCCCTGACAATCATTTGTCAGGGACCAGGACATAGGGGTGATCATTCGGTCGGTTCGTAACCGAACCGACTAACAAAAATCGAATAACCGAAATCCGATTTTTACCAAACCGAACCGAACCGATTTATCAGTAGAAACCGAACCGAAAAATCGAACCGAAATATTTCGCCAAAACCGAACCGATTCAAAAAAAATTATATATAATTTTTTTTAATTTTAAAATTAATTTTAATAGCAAATATATTAAAATATGTAATAATTAAAACAAAATAAAACAAAAACTAATTTAAATATTTAAACTTAATTTTGAATTAATTAAATAATGCATATATATAAAATATAAACATATACATATATAATATAAATAATATATATATATAATTCGGTTATTTTGGTTTGAACCGAAGTTTAAAAAAAAAAAAACCGAACCGAAATAAATTTCGGTTTAAATCGATATAACCGAAATTTTCAAAAAAATACAATCCATACCGAACCGAAATTCAACATTTCGGTTTGGTTTTTCGATTTCGGTTCGGTTTTGCTCAGCACTAGCAGGACCCTTTATTTACATAGTTTCTAAATGCAGGCACTGTTCTAAAAATCCCCGATTCAACCGATTAATCCCCGATTAATCTTCTGTAAGGTAACCAATAGATTTGATTTTTGAAATCCGATTAATCCTGTTAATTTATTTAAAATGATAGGTTTAATTGTAAATTACACTAATATATTAAATATTATTATTATATCTGATTAATGCTCCGATTAATCCGTCCGATTAATCCCCGCCTACCCGATTAGGCGCTAGGTGGTACCCGAACCGTCCTAGACCGCCTAGCGATTTCTGGAACACTGAATGCAGGTCACAAATACTTAATGCAGTTTGTTGAAATTACATTACTAACCTTCTTAAGTTTTTGTGCAAAAACGTGAACACTGAATCACTCCCTTGTTTTGTGTGTTTATCGTAGAATAATCTGTACCCTAATAAATGCAGAGCAACAAATAAATAATGTAGCTATGCATATTTTTGATTATTAGCCTACATGAATATATTCACCTATATGGCTATATATAGTCTTTTTAATATATCTTTAATATTTATTTAATATTTTTATTGTGGATTTAATTGAAAAAATATGATTATTATTATTATTAGTTAATTGCACTTTAAATAAAACTACTTCCTTTACGTTTCTAAGATAAACATATTTTTAAATGCTTTATATAAAAACAAAATCATATTTTAAATATAATAAATTTGTGAAAATTAGTTCGAGCTATGGCTAAAATATCCAATCAACTTTTTTTTTTCCAATTTTAGCCGTAAACAATTTTTCATATAATAATCAAATAAATTCTATAATATGAAAATTTTGTATTAAAATTTAACTATGGAAAATGATTTAGCAATACAAATATGAGTAGTAAAGGTATTACTCCCTCAGTCCCGATCTTTTCTTAACATTTCAAAATAGGGTGTTCGGCACGCATTTTAAGATAAATTTTAAGGATAGTTGCATAACTTATTTTTGAATTTTTTTTATTTATAAAAATAGAACAATCTTATTTTTATATTATATACCAACAAAGAGTTGGTTTACAAGTCTTTCTAAAGAAGATAAGCAAGTCTTCTTTAGTAAGTATTACAAATCTTCTTGACTAAGTTGTGCGAGTCTTCCTTGATAAGCTGTGGGAGTCTTCCTTAGTAAGTTTTGCAAGACTTCTTGAGTAAGCTTGGTGAGTCTTCTTGAAGAACCTTTGACAATCACTTTATATTTATATATTATAACACTCCCCCTTAATTGTTAAAAGCGAGTTATTACAGGGATTAACCGTCTCGTTAAAACCTGGCAAGGAAACCCAGTGGGACAAAAAGCTTGACGAAGAAAAAATAGTAAAGTCTCCACCTGAATAAAACATCTCACAATTTGACATCTTGGTGTAATAATTTTCTCAATCTTCGCATGTCAATATTGTTTCGTAGCTTTTCAAATGTTGATGTAGGTAGTGACTTTGTAAGTAAATCTGTTAGGTTATCACATGAGCGAACTTGTCGTACATCAATGTCACCATTTTCTTGTGGCTCATGAGTGTAGAAAATTTTTGGCAAGATATGTTTTGTTCGATCCCCTTTGATATAGCCTTCCTTTAATTGTTTAATGCAAGCTGAGTTGTCTTCGAACATAACTGTAGAACTATCTAAAATACTTGATAATCCACATGATTCTCGAATATATTGAATGACAGTTCGTAACCAAATGCATTCTCTGCTTGCAAGTAACTCTGCATGGTTAGATGAAGTTGTCGCCATAGTCTGTTTTGTAGACTTCCAAGAAATAGAAGTATCACAATATGTGAATAGAAAACCTGTTTGAGATCGTCCAAAATGAGGGTCGGACATATACCCAGCATCCGCATATCCAACCAATTGTGATTTTGAATTGTTTGGGAAGAATAGCCCAAGATCAATTGTTCCTCGGAGATATCTGAATATATGTTTGATCTCATCCCATTACCTTTTAGTTGGATCAGAACTGAATCTCGCCAACAGGTTCACAACAAATGCCATATCAGGTCGTGTGTTATTTGCAAGATACATAAGAGCTCCAATTGCACTAAGATATGGAACTTTAGGCCCAAATGCATCTTCATCTTTTTTTCTATGGCGGAATGGATCTTTCTCAACTTCTAGTGATCGAACTACCATTGGCGTAGTTAGTGGATGAGCTTTGTCCATGTAGAACCGATCATGAACATTTTCTGTATAGGTTGATTGATGAATAAATATGCCTGAAGATAAGTGCTCCACCTGTATACCTAAACAAAATCTTGTCTTTCCAAGATCTTTCATTTCGAACTCAATTTTCAAATAGTTAGCAGCATTAGTAATA
This sequence comes from Kitagawia praeruptora, assembly GCA_037693485.1. Taxonomy (NCBI): domain Eukaryota; kingdom Viridiplantae; phylum Streptophyta; class Magnoliopsida; order Apiales; family Apiaceae; genus Kitagawia; species Kitagawia praeruptora. The sequence continues at coordinate 115,679,975 of CM075344.1, read as the reverse complement.
TCTTCAGAAGTACCTACAATATTCAAATCATCCACGTACATACACAACAATAATAATAACAAAACTAGATTATGACCTGGTAAACACGCATGGACACACTTGAGTATTAATATACTCATCATTCAATAAATATTCACTAAGCCTGTTGTCCACATACGACCAGATTGTTTCAAGCCATATAATGATCGTTGTAATTTAACTGAATACAAATGTCGAGGCTTAGTTTCCTCTAACTTTAATCCTTCAGGGATTTTCATATAAATATCACTATCAAGTGATCCATAAAGGTAGGCTGTCACGACGTCCATTATACGTGTTTCTAATCTTTTGATACAAGCCATACCCATTAGAAAACGAAAAGTGACTCCATCCATTAGAGGAGAGTAGGTTTCCTGGTAATCAAATCCAGGCCTTTGAGAGAATCCCTGGGCTACCAGCCGGGCCTTATACCTTACAATTTCATTTCTCTCATTTCGTTTTCGTACAAATACCCATCTATTCCCAACGGGAACCACACAGCTGGTGTTCGGACTTCAGGTCCAAATACATTTCTCTTGCGCAAGGATTGCAATTCTTCATTTATTACGATTTTCCATTTTGGCCAATCATCTCTTTGTCAACATTCTTCCACACTTTGTGGTTCAAGATCGGAGTTCATAATAATATCACATGTCACGGAAAAAGCATATACATTATCAACCTCAATACTCCCAATCCAATTATTTCCCATTATGTACATAACTCGTTGAGATCTCATAATTTTCAGGTACCTTTGCTTCCGTGGAAGCATGTGCCACTTCAGGGGCAATATCCTCTTCTAGAGGTAATACCACTTCGGATGGTTTTGTCACAACCACTTCAGGGGCTTGAACCTCTTCAGAAGGTGATACCACTTCTAGGGTATTTGATATAGTCACTTCAGGAACATTTTCCATTTTAGGGGCAAGTCCATTCAATTTCCGTTTTCGTGGTACAACATCTTTCGCACCAACAGGTCTGCCCCGCTTCTGGCGTGGTTTTTGTTAGGAATAATTCATGAGTTGTGATGTTAAGAATAGAATTTGCACATACTTCTTGTATATCCTGATCTTATAAGGGATTTAGCATTTTGTATAGGATATATGTATTAGACAGTAATCTGTAGAGTTAAGTCAGGAACAGCGCATCAAGGACTACATTTCAGGAACTGAGAGCAGATCCTGATACGACAAGTAAAATACTGATGGGATGGTTAGATCCTGATGCAAGGTGAAATCCCGATATCAGTCGTGTTACTGATGATGTCATTATGGATGCTACAGAAACTGGCAAGTGCTATAAAACAGGATCGTTGTTTTGGAGAACAAGCAAGAAGATATCATGAAGGAAAGAATTTTCTATTGATGGAAACTATCAACTGGACGGTAGAACATTGTCATGTATAGATTATAACTTTCTGTTATTAGTTGATATGTAGCATTATAAATACTCTCTCTATATCATTGTAAAAAGGGTCGTGAGTTTGAAAAAAGGAGAGCTTAGTATAAGGTTTGTATTCGAGAGTTCAAAACAAACAGAGAGAAATTTATATTGTTAGCAGCTGCTAAAGGTATTGTACACCTTTGGTAGAGTTTGTATTTGATTCATTTAATACAAACAAGTTTGATTTATTCGTTTGTTCTTGTTCATCTAAATTAAGCAAAAATCAGACACGATTACATAACTTGTATTCAACCCCCCCCCCTTCTACAAGTTATTCGAGTTAACAATTGGTATCAGAGCAGGTTAATTTCGAATAATCATAAAGATCTGCAATCATGTCTGGTTATAAGAATGGTAATACTAATATTCCCATGCTCAAGAGGAACGAATATACTCTATGGGAAGTGAAGATGTTGCATCACCTGGAAGCAACAGATCCTGATTATCTTGACAGAATTAGAGATGGACCTTTTGTTCCAACAAAGGTTGTTGGACAAGCAACTGTCAATGGTGAAGTTGTTCCAAAACATACAGCAGAGAAGCCTAAATCTAAATGGACAAATAAGGAAAAGGAGAACATTCTTAAGGATGCTAAAGTGAGAAACATACTGTTCAATAGTCTTGATTCAGTTTTCACTAACTATGTTCTCTTGTGTAAGACTGCTAAGGAGATATGGGACAATTTAAAGGTTCACTGTGAAGGAACTAAACCTATCAGGAAGAATATGAGGACATTTCTCATACAACAGTATGAGTACTTTGAATCCAAGTCTGGTGAGTCACTTACTGATACCTTTGTTAGGTTTACTAAACTCATCAATGAGATGGCCATGCATGGTAAATATTATGACTTGGAGGATATGAATACTAAGTTCATGAAAGCTCTGCCTGATTTCTACAATGAGAAGATATCTGCAATTGAGGAAGCTAATGATCTGGATGAAATATCAATAGAGACAGTTTATGGAAAACTTAGGGCTTATGAACTTGACAAGCAGCAGCAGAAGAGCAGGAGTGAAGGAAAGATAAAAACTGTTACACTCACTACTCAATCTGAATCAAAGAAGCTTCCAGAATAGAATGTTAAAACTATTGAAAGAGACTCAAGGAAGAAAAAGTGCAAAGAAAGTTCTGAATCAGAGACTACTAATATAGACTCTGACAATGATGATTCTGAATCAGAGATGCAGGAACTCTTTGCTATGTTTGCTAAAGCTTTCAAGAAAGGAAGATTCAACAGAAGAAGATTTAGCAAAAGACTTTTTCAAAAGAAAGATGAGAAGAAGAGTGACAAGGGCAAAAGTACAATTGTCAAGCTTGATACGGCAAAGATCAAGTGCTTCAACTGCAGCGAGCTTGGACACTTTGCCAATGAGTGTAAAAAGCCTAGGAATTCAGGAAAGGGTAATGCACTCATGGTCACACAGAAGGATTGGGCTGATTCCAGTGATTCTGAAGATGAATTGGATTATGACAACATTGCATTGATGGCAAATGTTTCAGACAAACCTGGATCTCCAAAGAAAACTTCTCAATCTTCTGTTAAGGTATCACTTCACTCTCTTGATTCATTTGATAGCTTAGATTCTGATGATATTAGATCTATCCATGCTGAGTTTAAGAGTCTTATGACTAATTTTAGAATTCTTACTAGTGAAAGAGATGATCTTAAGGTTAAGAATGATGAATTAGTTGGAAGAAATAATTTTCTTGAATCTGAGTTAATTCAAATGGAAGAATATAGGTTAAGTTCTGATAAAGCTAAGCATGATTATAGTGTTATTCTTGAGGCTTATGACTATGTCATAAAAGAACTAGAGGAAGAGAGAAATACGATTAAAACCATTAACAATTCTGGTAAAAAGACTCAAGAAATCATTGAAAATCAAATTCTTGGTAAAGTTAATGGTTTAGGTTTTGATAAGGCTAGAAAAGAAGAGACTATAGCTATTGTCAATGATAATAGTAAACAAGAAGCTAGCACATCTAAATATGAAGGTAAGAAGGAAGTTTCTGAATCTAATCATGTTAAATTTGTTGATTCAAATGGTACCCCAGTTGTACACAAGAGAATTAACAATAGTAATTCAGATTGAAAAGTGTTAGAGAAACCTAAGAATGTCAACATAGGTTTTCTGTCTAAGTCTCAGCTTAAACAGAGACTAGATGGTCTTTCAGAGTCTAGCAAGATCAAGAGAAATATGAATGGAAAAGAAGGTATTAATAAAGAGAACAATTACAAGAATGTACCTGATGCACCTAGGAAAAAATGTTATAAGTGTGGAAATCATAATCATTTGGCCCAAGACTGCAATCAAAAACCTTCTTGGAAAACTGAGTCTAGATTCCCCAAGAATCAAAAAATTCAATACCAACCACAAAAAGCTTGTTATCATTGTGGTAGTTTACTTCATTCTATTTATATGTGTAGAGAGTATCATGAACTGTATTATGACTATTATTCTCTGAAATCTGAAACTGCTAGTCACAAACAGTTTGTGAAATCAGAGTCTAAGATTGAATATGCAACAGGTAACTACAAAGTAAAATCTTCAAAGCCTGTTGTTTCTAAATCTAGTACGAAAGGATCCAATCAAAGTTGGGTCCTAAAAATTTCTAACTAGTTACTTTTTGTTTGTAGGGCACAGGAAAGAAGCATTCAATTATCTTGGATAGTGGATGCTCTGGACATATGACTGGAAAGAAGACCCTGCTTACAAAGTTTGAGAGGAAAGCTAGCCCAGTAATATCTTTTGGAGATGGTAACAAAGGAGAAACTCTGGGATATGGCTCAATTGTTTTGGGGAATGTCATCATACAAAACGTAGCACTGGTTGAAGGCTTGAGACACACACTTTTAAGCATAAGTCAACTGGGTGATAAATGTTACCAATCAATCTTTGACAGAGAAGGATGTAAAATCTTGAATATGAAGAATGGAGACATTGTTCTAACTGGTCAGAGACAAGGTAACATATATGAAGCTAGCTTGAATGACACATCTAAAGGAATTGTCAGATGTCTCTATAGTAAGGCATCAAATAAAGAAAGCTGGAATTGGCACAAGAAGCTCTCACATCTTAACTTCAAGAAGCTTAATCAACTTGTTAAGCACAATATGGTGAGAGGCCTACCTCAGGCAAATTATGTGCAAGATGGACTTTGTGATGCTTGTCAGCTTGGAAAACAAAGAAGAACCACTTTCAAGAGCAAGACTGAAAATTCAATTACTGAACCATTTCACATGTTACATCTTGATTTATTTGGTCCAGTAAACATTATGTCTATCAGCAAGAAAAGATATGCTCTAGTTATAGTGGATGATTACACAAGGTTCACATGGGTTTTCTTTCTACACAAGAAGGATGAAGCTCCTCAACAAATCATTGAACTTGTCAAGAATATTCAGAATAGCTCTAAGTACAAAGTTAAAGTACTTAGGAGTGACAATGGTACAGAATTCAAGAATTCTACAATGGAGTTGTATTGTGCAGACAATGGAATTACTCAACAGTTTTCTGCACCTGGAACACCTCAGCAAAATGGTGTAGTAGAAAGAAAGAACAGAACTCTCATAGAGGCAACAAGAACCATACTTGCAGATGCAAAGCTTCCAACCTATTTCTGGGCAGAAACTATCAACACTGCATGTTTTACTCAAAATTGTACCTTAGTAAATGCTCATGGTAAGACTCCTTATGAGATGATCAAAGGAAAGAAACCAAGTGTGAAATACTTTCACATCTTTGGATGTAAATGCTGTGTCCTAAAAGTTTATCCAGAACAACTTGGAAAATTTGAAGCCAAATCGGATGAAGCAATCTTTCTAGAATATTCAGCATCAAAGGCCTTCAAAGTATACAATCTCAGAACTCACATTGTTATGGAATCAATTCATGTTGTATTTGATGACAAGAAATTTGGAATTCTGCAAACTGATGAAAGCCATGATAATTTGGAATTTGAAAATCTTAAGAATTCTGAGATACTCTCCAGTGATGATGAAGGTTCTCCAGAGGAAATCTCTATTGCTTCTCAAAGGAATGCTACTGTTGAGGGGGAGCAATTTAATCAAGAAGAACACAGTACTAGTCAGGAGCAGACTAGTTATTCAGAGTCTACTCCATCAGGGACTGATCCTTCAGAGACTAATGAAGGAAGATCAGGAACTAGCAGCAATATGGAATCTACTGATTCTACTGATCAAGGGGGAGCTTTTGAAGGAAATGAACACTCTTCTACAAGAGATACCACTAACTTAAGGGGAGAGTCTAGCAGAAGCAATCTACCACCTGTTAGAAAATGGACAAGGGATCATACTGAAGATTTGATAATTGGTGATCCAAATAGTGGTGTTCGAACTAGAAGATCAGTTCAAAATGAATGCTTGTACAGTTGTTTTCTCTCAAAGAATGAACCTAAGAAGGTTGAAGAAGCCTTACAGGATCCTGATTGGGTAATTGCAATGCAGGAAGAATTAAATGAGTTTGAGAAGAACAAAGTCTGGAAACTGGTACCAAGACTTAAAGATAGATCTATTGTTGGTGCAAAATAGGTTTTCAGAAACAAGCTAGATGAATCTGGTATGATTGTAAGAAACAAAGCAAGACTGGTGGCCAAGGGTTATTCTCAGGAAGAAGGAATTGACTATGATGAAACCTTTGCCCCTGTAGCAAGATTGGAAGCAATCAAGATGTTTCTTGCATTTGCAGCTCATTCAAAATTCAAGGTATACCAGATGGATGTAAAGAGTGTTTTTCTAAATGGCAAGCTTGATGAGGAAGTATATGTGGAGCAACCACCTGGTTTTGTTGATTTAAAGTTTCCAAATCATGTCTACAAACTTGACAAGGCACTCTATAGACTAAAGCAGGCACCAAGAGCATGGTATGAGACTTTGTCTAAATTTCTTCTTGAAAATGGCTTCACAAGAGGTACAATTGACAAAACTCTATTCTTTAGAAAGATAAAAGGTGAATTGCTTTTAGTTCAAGTTTATGTTGATGACATCATATTTGGTTCTACTAATGAAAAGTTGTGTGCTAAGTTTAGCAAGCTTATGCAGTCTAAGTATCAGATGACAATGATGGGTGAGTTAAATTACTTTTTAGGTTTGCAGGTCAAATAGACTGAGACTGGTATTTTCATTAATCAGTCAAAGTATATTAAAGATCTTTTAAAAAGGTTTGACTTTCAAGACTGTGCAGTTGCAAAAACACCCATGGTGATAAGTAGATTTTATATCCACTTGGAGCGTTCCATATCGGCTTAAATTGATTGTTTTGGACTCAAGTTTGTTGTAGTTTTGATGTGTTTTGTGTAGTGTGCAGGTTTGTAAGAATGTCGATTATGGTTAATGCTTCTACCGTTTTCTGGAGGTCAAATTTATTAAAATTCGGATTTTCCGGGAAGGTTGCGCAGTCTACACTGTTTTGGCCATATCTGGAGTTCTAGAAGTCCGTTTTCAGCGATCTTACTGCCCACGCGAAGCTTGGGAGATTTTCTACAACATGGGACAGGTTTTGCATGAGTAGGTTGCGTGTGTTGGGCGCAGACAGCTCGACAATCAGACTGATGGGAGCAGGAAATTACTGTTTTGCCCATTTCAAGTTCTAATTGTATTTTGGGCAGTTTTTAGTACCTTAATTGAATTCTAATTGTAATAGAAGGTAATTTCTTGCTGGGCAAGAATTATAGAGCCTATATAAACACATCCTATCATTGTAATTTGTATAACCATTACATATCAATTACTTAGGTTTATTTGTATCTTTTCATACTTTGTTTTTATCATGGTTTCATCAGATCCCATGATGACGAGCGGTTCTATTATGAACTAATCGTTGTCATGGGATTCTAACGGAGTTATCTATGTAGCTTAGTAGTTTGATTGCTTTAAAGATTTATGTGTGGTGAATTCTTGATATCCTTGTATGGTTATGCTTCATGTGTTTAGATGCGTCGCGAACATTTAATTTGTTAATCTCTTGCGAAACGAGAGTGGATCTTGAGATTTAGAACTTTCCATGCTAGTATAGGATAGGTTGATGTTTTAACATCATGATTTGTAGCGTAAATAGAGATATTATGTTGCCCTATGTGATCTTAATAGACAACTTGTTCTTTAACCGTTATGTTTTCAAATCTTATAGAGATATAGGGTCTCTATTCATCGTCTATCTCTTTTGTGGATGTATTTTTAGTTTGGTATTCGTATACTGAGAAGTAGTGTATACTTGTTTCGTGTTGTCTGATCAGATATCATAATTATCACATGAATTGATTAAAGACATCAACTCTAAGCGAAGTATTTAATGAAGTTAGGATCCCTTGTTTACTCTTTTAGAAGTAATTCGATTTTAATTCTCATTAGATAATTAATTCTTAGATTGTTTATTTGTTTTATTTAGTTAATTTTAGTTAATTAAAACCCAAATTTGTTAATTGTCTTAGCGCAGTGAATAATAATCATACATTGTTGCATAGGTACATCTACTGAATTAAAACCATAACCAGATCTCTGTGGGAACGAACTTGACTTATTCATATATTACTTGTGACCACGTACGCTTGCGTGATTTTGTGCAAACAAGTTTTTGGCACCGCTACCGGGGATCATCGGTGTTTTATTTTTGGTTTATGTGCTTGTCAATAGTGGTCGTTAGCGTTCACTGACTCGGATTAGTTACTTACCTATCTTGTTTGGTTCGGTGTGTTTTAGGTACTTGAGTGTTTGAAGATGGCATGCGAGGAGTTGCCATGGTGGGCATATTCGAGGACATCCATGCCTCAGCAATGTGAGCAGTGTTTGGGCGTTCATGATCCCTCACAATATTGTTACTACGAAGGAGTTGATCCATATGTCATTTATGAGGAACAACCATATTTTCAATACCATCCTCAACAGTACCAGCAAGATGTTCCAAATATGTCATATTTCTTTGGTAGTGAAATGTTTCAACATCAGCAACCTACTCCTACTTTTCAGTCAGATGAGGTTGATGTTATGGAGGAGATTAGGATGCTTACAAAGAGTAACGAGGAGTCTCTCAAATCTTTGGAGATACTAGTTGCTCGAGTTGTGAGTGATGTGGAACAAGAGAAACAACAATTCATACTAGAGGCAATTCCAGAAAATAATGGTGACTTGGAGCAAGGTATTGCATGCTTAATTGAGGAAGACAAATTCCAAGGTGAGGTGAGCATTCGCAAGCCATGTGAGGAATTTGATCATGTTAGGATGGTGGATGATTTGGAAAGGGCAATATTTGGGACAGACATTGATGAGCTGCACAAATTTCAAAAATTGGTATGTGCGTACCAAGAGGCTGAAGAACATGGGAAAGATGCAGGTCTTCTACTTGTCTCAGAGTATAAAGATGGAGGTAGCGCATTAGAGCCAATGGAGGAAGTTCTCTTTGAGGAACCAAAGGCTTCAGCAACTTACATTTACCCTCCTCCATTATATTCAAGCGAAGCCCGCGAATGTGTGTTGTTCTACAAATTGACAGATTTTGGGTCAACAGATGAAGGCATTGGAATAGGACATAGTTGTTACACGAATAGGCCAAACGAGGCAAAGGGGCAGAAAGTATGCCGCCGTAATGATGATGAAGTCTCACGAAGAGATGACCAGGCAAACTATTATCATCCATAATGGAGGCTTGGAAGTAACGTCAAGCTATTGACGTTAAAGGAGCGCTTCGTGGGAGGCAACCCACGCATTAGTGTAGGAAAAAAAAATTTTGAGTGTTCAAAAAAAAAAAAAATTTCGAGCAGGCTGCGCTTGCGTTACTGCTTTTCGAGCAGTTTGCCTCTCTGTAATGCAGGCTGCGCCTGCGTTACTGACCCTCACGCAGTCTTCGCCCCTATAACGCAGTTTGCTCCTGCGTTACTCACCTTCTGCCCAGAATTTTTTTTATTTTTTCCCGAAAATTATTGTTTTTGCAACATAATTTTCACCCAAATTCTATCATAACTCAAATTCTATCAATTCCTAATTCCTATATCTATCCTAGATCAAATCCAAACCTCCTAAATCTCTTCTACACTCTAATTTTTTTTACAACCCTCTCCATCATCTTATATATATACCCACCTATAAATACAAATCCAATTCCTCTTCTACTTCTTTAAATCTCTAAAAATTCAATTCTAAAGAGGAATTAATTGCAAGTTCACCTCTCCAATTCGTATTGGGTAATTTTTTTTTCTAATCTTATTTTTATTACGAATTTGTGTTCTTGTAAATTGGGGATTTTGTATTATTCTTGGTTTTTGGGCTATTTTTGGTGTGATATTGCTTGGTGATTACTGGTTGAGCTTCTTGTTGAAGGAATTTACGGACGAGCGGAAGCGTGATATAACAATTATTCCGTAAAAACCATGTATCGCACATATAGAAAATCATATAAAACAGAAATAGCGGAGGAATTGAAACCTTACCTTGAAAATTCGAAGATGGTGTCTAGATGGTTGCTAGCAGTTGCTTCTCAGAGTGTGAAGCACTCTACCGGTATCCACCAAGAATAATCTTCGATGAAGCTTTTTATAAAACTAAGTTTTTATAAAAATGGTGTTTTGAGAGAGAGAGAGAGAGAAAGAAGATGGAGAGGGAGGCAACTAGGTTTTCACAAAACCACTCTTACCATCTAAACACCTCTCATCTCTTTCTATTTATAGGGCACATGTAGGTTTTTATTATAATTAATATATCATATATATTATTATATAAATCCCACAAAATGTTTAAATAATAATTAAACTATTTTAATCATTATTATTTTTCTAAACTCTTTAGAAAATAACTTGCTCTCTCAAAATACCTTCATCAATAAATTAATCTTTTTATGGTGTGACCCTGTAGGTTCAATATTAAGCCGGTAGTAGAAATAAATAATAATAAACTTTTTATTTATTATTTATATGAATTCTAAAATTCATTAAATATAATTAACTGAATAATTATATTTATTCTACATCGTGAGTGATGCTTCTCAACATATCGCGACTATCCGGATAATATGAATTCACTGCTTAGAATACCAAGAACCTATCAGTGCTAGTTACCGTACAATCAATTCCTTCTACCCTACAATATCCCGATTAAATACAAGGCATGGATCTCGTGTCAAGCCTATCAAATTTAATCATATGATTTCTTATTCATAATGCAAAGTTCATATTAATGCAAATTAGAAACTCCATTCTAATTTCATACACTCTGGCCAGAGATTCCAGAACTCGCATACTAAGAATAACATAGGATATTCACTTCCTTACTAGAAGGGGTAGATCCTTTATTGACCGTTAACTATCTTCATACACAAATCCCTATGCCCAGAATAGACCTAATGGATGTTCTTGAGACTAAGGACTAAACCAAAGCACAGTTCATTATATACAAGATTACTCTAACGATCTCAAGTCTAAGGACACTTGTACAACTATCACTCAGTGAACAACTATCGACACGTGAGTAAACTCCATTAGTTGTTCAACTTATCGAGTCATGTTCAGTGAACTTATTCCCTAATAAGCACCTACATACTAGCTATAGTGTCACCACACAAATGCCTATGAGAACAGACATCCTCCTAAAAGTTATCCTATGATCAGGAACTGTTTAAGTTTAGAGTTATCATCTTCTAGATCTCACTATTATAATCTCATTATAATTCTAGAAGCTTTACTTTAAACCATGGAATATCTTATTTAAAACACTTTAAATAAATAAAGCCCGTAATAAAAACAAATAAGTCTTTTATTAATATTAATGAAATCAAATAAGAGTACAAGAAAGTTCTTCCTAAATCATCATGCATGATTGGATTTTAGGACAAACTCTTTCACTTGTGAGTTGGGTATTGATTCTTATGGCTTCTAAGCGTGGGAGAGATGTTGCTAGTGTTGTGAGATTTTCTTCTCCGGATGCGGAGGTTGAATTTAATCGGTTGTTGTTGAGGCCAATAGCTACAGAAAGGGGATTTTTGCCGAACAAGCATGTTGAGTTGCGATGGGGGAGGATATGTAAGGCGCCGTGTAGGTATGTTTTCTGTTATCCCTTGTATTTACTTTCATTCAATGCGGACATTGAATATTTAAAGTTTGGGGGTGGTTTGGGGGATTAGTAGTTGTTGTATTATGTGTTCATGTAGGATTTCATGCTTTGCATATTAATAGTAGTAATTCATGCATGTTTACTTATGTTATTTATGTTTGTTTCATATAGAACATTTTGTTTTTTTTTTATTTTTGTATACCATGTGAGTTCATTTTAGTTGCATTTTCATGGCATGCATATTTCATGATCCCTTAGGACGAGCTGATTCTGATTGGTAGGTAGGTGTCTAATTAAGTGTGGTAATGATGAGTGGAGGGTTGATTTATAGTTCCTACAAAATTGACTTGCATGTTACGGAAACACAATAATTTCACATTCTCATTGGGTGCTTTTGGACGAGGTTAAGGTCATGCTTGTTTGGATGTTTTGAGATTTAATCTCTTGATTATATTTAGAATTTTCGTTATCCCCTTGATGGCGGAGGAGCACTAAAGTCTAAGTTTGGGGGAAACCAGGGATTTCATGTTAGTTGTTAATATTTGTTAAATAATGGCTAGGTGTCAAATGGCTAGTAGCCGGCTCATATTTATATGAGTAGTCTAGGGTTGGAAATGAGTAAGGCTCATTCCAGATTGCATAAAAAAAGAGAGTCAAAAGTCCAATTGTTAAATGCAGAATTAACCAGAGTGAGCTCTTTAATACTCGAGTAATTAAGTCTGAGGGGACTTAGTCCTAGTAACCTAAAGCCTTGTGGTTTGGGATTGCTGACCTAACGCTCGCTACATGGGTATCATTGTATAAGCCTTTTGGGGTCTCATTCATTGCACGGTTAAATAAGCATGCGTATTGTATATAGTAGTATGTGTCGTAGTGTAGTAATAAAGCATGAATTCCTGGCTAACTTGAATGAGGATGGAGGTGTTTCTAAGTTATGAATTAGTGTATACAGTCTATTCTATTTATAAACCTGTGATTGTCTTGGCGAAGAATATGTATGATTTTTGACCTAGTGTTGGGAGTATTTTTTATGAGCATCGCACACACGCACGTTTCTGTCATGTATTGTTAGTATACGGGGATTAGTCGAGCTCTATTTGGATTTAGTTGCATTCTTTGAGATATTTGCTTGTTAGTTGGTTTTGGTGAGTTTGAAGGGGATCTTGCATTTTTCATATTAGTTGCATTCATGCATTGCATTGCATTAGGTTAAATGGATTTTGTGGGTACATTCGATATAGGCCCTCACGAGACCTTACTCGTCCACTAGGGCTGCCTAGGGGTTTAAAGGGCTTGTTGCATATGCCAATGCAACCGTGATCACCTACGGATGTGGTACTAATTAGTTAGTTGTAATTGTTAATGCTTGAGGACAAGCATCGGTTTAAGTTTGGGGGTGTGATAAGTGGATTTTATATCCATTTGGAGCGTTCCATATCGGCTTAAATGGATTGTTTTGGACTCAAGTTTGTTGTAGTTTTGATGTGTTTTGTGTAGTGTGCAGGTTTGCAAGAATGTCGATTATGGTTAATGCTTCTATCGTTTTTTGGAGGTTAAATTTATTAAAATTCGGATTTTCCAGGAAGGTTGCGTAGTCTACACTGTTTTGACCATATCTGGAGTTCTAGAAGTCCTTTTTCAGCGATCTTACGGCCCACGCGAAACTTGGGAGATTTTCTACAACATGGGACAGGTCTTGCATGAGGAGGTTGCGTGTGTTGGGCGCAGACAGCTCGACAATCAGACTGATGAGAGCAGGAAATTACTATTTTTCCCATTTCAAGTTCTAATTGTATTTTGGGCAATTTTTAGTACCTTAATTGAATTCTAATTGTAATAGAAGGCAATTTCTTGCTGGGCAAGAATTATAGAACCTATATAAACACATCATATCATTGTAATTTGTATAACCATTACATATCAATTACTTAGGTTTATTTGTATCTTTTCATACTTTGTTTTTATCATGGTTTCATTAGATCCCATGATGACGAGCGGTTCGATTATGAACTAATCGTTGTCATGGGATTCTAACGGAGTTATCTATGTAGTTTAGTAGTTTGATTGCTTTAAAGATTTATGTATGGTGAATTCTTGATATCCTTGTATGGTTATGCTTCATGTGTTTAAATGCGTCGCGAACATTTAATTTTTTAATCTCTTGCGAAACCAGAGTGGATCTTGAGATTTAGAACTTGCCATGCTAGCATAGGATAGGTTGATATTTTAACATCATTATTTGTAGCGTAAATAGAGATATTATGTTGCCCTATGTGATCTTAATAGACAACTTGTTCTTTAACCGTTATGTTTTCAAATCTTATAGAGATATAGGGTCTAAGCATAATTGGTGTCTATTCATCTTCTATCTCTTTTGTGGATGTATGTTTAGTTTGGTATTCGTATACTGAGAAGTAGCGTATACTTGTTTCGTGTTGTCTGATCAGATATCATAACCATCACATGAATTGATTAAAGGCATCAACTCTAAGCGAAGTATTTAATGAAGTTAGGATCCCATGTTTACTCTTGTAGAAGTAATTCGATTTTAATTCCCATTAGATAATTAATTCTTAGATTGTTTATTTGTTTTATTTAGTTAATTTTAGTTAATTAAAGCCCAAATTTGTTAATTGTCATAGCAGTGAATAATAATCATACATTGTTGCATAGGTACATCTACTGAATTAAAACAATAACCAGATCTCTGTGGGAACGAACTTGACTTATTCATATATTACTTGTGACCACGTACGCTTGCGTGATTTAGTGCAAACAAGTTTTTGTGATTAGTAGTTGTTGTATTATGTGCTCATGTAGGATTTCATGCTTTGCATATTAATAGTAGTAATTCATGCATGTTTACTTATGTTATTTATGTTTGTTTAATATAGGACATTCTATTTTTTTTTTTATTTTTGTATACCATGTGAGTTCATTTTAGTTGCATTTTCATGGCATGCATATTTCATGATCCCTTAGGACGAGCTGATTCTGATTGGTAGGTAGGTGTCTAATTGAGTGTGGTAATGATGAGTAGAGGGTTGATTTATAGTTCCTACAAAATTGACTTGCATGTTACGAAAACACAATAATTTCACAGTCTCATTGGGTGCTTTTGGGCGAGGTTAAGGTCATGCTTGTTTGGATGTTTTGAGATTTAATCACTTGATTGTATTTAAATTTTCGTTATTCCCTTGATGGCGGAGGAGCACTAAAGTCTAAGTTTGGGGGAAACCAGGGATTTCATGTTAGTTGTTAATATTTGTTAAATAATGGCTAGGTGTCAAATGGCTAGTAGCCGGCTCATATTTATATGAGTAGTCTAGGGTTGGAAATGAGAAAGGCTCATTCCAGATTGCATAAAAAAAGGAGTCAAAAGTCCAATTGTTAAATGCAGAATTAACCAGAGTGAGCTCTTTAATACTCGAGTAATTAAGTCTGAGGGGACTTAGTCCTAGTAACCTAAAGCCTTGTGGTTTGGGATTGCTGACCTAACGCTCGCTACATGGGTATTATTGTATAAGACTTTTGGGGTCTCATTCATTGCACGGTTAAATAAGCATGCGTATTGTATATAGTAGTATCACTACAAGAATATCCTATTCTGCCAACAGAAATATCCGTTGGCATGGGAAGGAAATCCGTTGCTAAAACAGCATACCAACGGAATGCCAACGGAAACAATCTGTTGGTATAAACGTCGTTGGGAAGTCTCTAACAACGAAATTATTTCCGTTACTAAACTTAACAACGGAATACCAACACACTAGCAACGGAATTCTTGCTTTAACAAATAACCATGCTCCAACCGACTTCCTAACGAATATTCTGTTGCTATTTCTAGCAACCAAATGCCAACGGAATTTTCATGGCTATATTTAACAACAGATTGCCAACGGTTAATCTATTGAAAAACACCCCCTGTCAACATATGATATATCCAACATATAACATGACAACAAGAATAAAGTACTAACAGAGATTTAGGCATAAATAAACCACATCAAATTATATTGTACCAAGACATGTTCCAATTCACATACGCAAATAAACTACATGCTCAAAGGCATATACAAGTTCAGAAAACCAACCAATAGTACTTAACACTTACATAACCAAGTTCAAAAAACCAACATGAAAGAAACCATTCAGTGGCAAGTTCAAATCAAATTAATCCCCAAATGAACCCAATTATCCTAATTACTCCTCAGTCATTAAAAAGAAGTAATCTAGGCATCCAAGTTGTCGTCATCCTCTCCAGACTTCTCCTTGCCTTCACCAACATAACGCCATCTCCTGCAGTCTTCACCGACTGAGCATCGTGATTAGAATTCTGACATGGATCATTATCCTAAGCAACAATATCAACAAGATCATGTATACCAGCAGCAAAAGACGCTCAACAATATCTTATCAATTGCCTGCAAAGCCATTACACAAAAATTACATATTATTCTTTGAAGTTTCTGATAAAGACATCATCTAAATGTGATTGAACTTACAGTTGTATTAAATGGCATTCCCAATAACCCCTTTAGAGTACCCTGTGGCATTGGTCCATAGGTACCACTATCACGAGCAAGGTAGCGCTGGTGTGTCTTCGGTGTCTCAACCTGTAATGGTTACTGTTAATGCCAAATCTTATCCATTATAGTATTAACTTTCAGAATATGCACAGCAGCTGAAAGAAGATTAAAGAGTTGTTATTAAAAAAATGCATATGGTACATTGTACATAAATTACATTCAGTATGTTCCGTTATCAAATTCTACCTGTAAACATTGTACATAAATTACATTCAGTATGTTCTCAGTTTGCCGACCACAAATGTAAACATCCTTCTCTTCTGGATCACTTCAAGCTTGTTGATTTCATCAGTAAGAAATTAAAAACGATAATACGCCTTCTGAAAGTAAAAACGATTGAAGATAAGAAATTAAAAAAAAACTAACTATTTCTAGTAACTACGCAAATAAATTCCACATCCAAAAACTGAGATAGCTAAGATGTAACTATTACAAGAGAACGGCATTCTGTCAAATCTAATATGCTGCTGATATAAGACAAGATTATCCTAATTACTACTTTATCTTGGTGTAAAAATGTGACTAGATATCAATTTGAAATAGCAATCAAACAAATGGGATGATGATGATGTAGCAGCTACGATACTTGTAAAGCTAAAGAATTTAAGATCATATCTGCCATTGTCCCCTAGTGCATTAATTGTGTCTGTGTATCCCTTCAGTGTCAAAAGCTCTTTTATTTCAGTCTTCTTTGCTATCAAGGTCAACAACATAGGAGATATAGTAGATTAACAGATATCATATTGTGAGACAAAACCAGGTTGTGCATATTTCTGGGACAGTAACTGTGTTTGTACCTTGTTTTTTTTTTCTCCGATAGTATAAAAGACTGGAGACAAGCACCAGAAATAACGAAAGTACAACAACAATGACGAAAATTAATACTTGCTTCCTTTCTGCATTAAGGTGAAATGACTAGTTAATTAACTTATTCATCTTTCATATATGTAAAGCTAAAAGAAAGAAACGACTGGTGAACTTACTCTCTGAAGGATTGGCAGGAGAAGAACGTATATTTTTGGATAATTACCACTGCTGTGAACTTCAAATTACTTCCCCTATAGAAAGTGCATCCAGTATCACCATAATTCTTAAAGCCAAAACAATTGCAATCTTCCAGACACTTAACTTTGCAGTCACTTTAACTGAGGCTTGCGTTATTATCAGTAACTGAGGCTTGAGACCAGGTCCTTGTGTTAAAGGACTCTCCACCAATCTTCATCGATGTCTCTGGACTATAACCATCCTGATTAATCAACCCACAGAACAATACATCAGCCTTAATTAAGAATTTTAATCACAAAGGAATGAGAACTTACCAGAGAAGTACAAATACAATTACAAATCGAAGAACATACAGAGAGACATATACAAATCGAAGTACAAATCGAAGAACAAAGAGAGACATAAACAAATCGAAGTACAAATCGAAGAACAAAGAGAGACATAAACAAAAACAAGTACAAATCGAACCTAATTGAGGTCTTTGAAGTTCTAATAGAGCTTCCCTAATTGAGCGTGCGTGAGATGAGAGTGTCTCTGAGAGTGAGCGGTGAGACTGTGCGGCTGAGAGTTTGTATCCCTAATTGTAATATGTTTTGATCCTTTTCTTTGACTTAGATATTGTCAAAAATTTAGGCGGTACAAATTGCCGCTCATCAAATTTCATTGAGTGCTTTTTTTTTTTTTTTTTTTTACGCAAGTTTTGTAATTATTTTATTTTTGAAAACTTTTTTTACAAAATATTTTAATTTCAAATTATTCAAAAAAAAACTCATCATTTTCATTCTTATTTAAATAATAGTTTTTCTGATAAATATATAGAAAAAACTAATTTTGTAACTAGTGCTTTATCACGGATTGTTGTTTCTATTTTTTAAAAAATATTTCTCGACGATCCAACCGTACGGATGTCAAGATATATATAATTTAGTGATATTCCCAAATGTTCAAAAAATAAAAAATTAATTTGGTTCGAGATCTTAGTAGATCACTACTATTCTAACTAGTACTAGTAACTAGTGCTTTGTCACGGATTGTTGTTTCTATTTTTTAAAAAATATTTCTCGACAATCCAACCGTACGGATGTTAAGATATATCTAATTTAATGATATTCCCAAATTTTCAAAAAATAAAAAATTAATTTGGTTCGAGATCTTAGTCGATCACTACTATTCTAACTATTACTAGTAACTAGTGCTTTGTCACGGATTGTTGTTTCTATTTTTTAAAAAATATTTCTCGACGATCCAACCGTACAGATGTGAAGATATATCTAATTTAGTGATATTTCCAAATTTTCAAAAAATATAAAATTAATTTGATTCGAGATCTTAGTAGATCATTACAATTCTAACTAGTACTAGTAACTAGTGCTTTGTCACGGACTGTTGTTTCTATTTTTTAAAAAATATTTCTCGACGATCCAACCGTACAGATGTCAAGATATATACTCCCTCTGTCCCCCTTGGTTCTTTACCTTGGGGGACGTAATTCTGGCACGGATTTTAAGGTGCAATTTGCGGATAGTTTCATAACTTATTTTTTAAATTTTCTTTTTTTGTATAAAAATAGAATTGTTCTATTTTTATACAAAAAAAGAAAATTTAAAAAATAAGTTATGGAACTATACTTTTTAGGAGCCTTGAAATGCGTGTCGAGTAGTGAAAAAGAAATGTAAAGAAATGGGAGGGACAGAGGGAGTATAATTTAGTGATATTCCCAAATGTTCAAAAAATAAAAAATTAATTTGGTTCGAGATCTTAGTAGATCATTACAATTCCAACTAGTACTAGTAACCAGTGCTTTGTCACGGACTGTTGTTTCTATTTTTAAAAAAATATTTCTCGACGATTCAACCGTACGGATGTCAAAATATATCTAATTTAGTGATATTCCCAAATTTTCAAAAAAATAAAAAATTAATTTGGTTCGAGATCTTAGTAGATCACTACTATTCTAACTAGTACTAGTAACTAGTGTTTTGTCACAGATTATTGTTTCTATTTTTTAAAACATATTTATCGACGATCCAACCGTACGGATGTCAAGATATATCTAATTTAGTGCTATTCCCAAATTTTCAAAAAATAAAAAATTAATTTGATTCGAGATCTTAGTAGATCATTACAATTCTAACTAGTACTAGTAACTAGTGCTTTGTCACGGACTGTTGTTTCTATTTTTTAAAAAATATTTCTCGACGATCCAACCGTACAGATGTCAAGATATATATAATTTAGTGATATTTCCAAATTTTCAAAAAATAAAAAATTAATTTGATTCGAGATCTTAGTAGATCATTACAATCCCAACTAGTAATAGTAACTAGTGCTTTGTCACGGACTGTTGTTTCTATTTTTAAAAAAATATTTCTCGACGATCCAACCGTATGGATGTCAAGATATATCTAATTTAGTGATATTCCCAAATTTTCAAAAAAATAAAAATTTAATTTGGTTCGAGATCTTAGTAGATCACTACTATTCTAACTAGTACTAGTAACTAGTGCTTTGTCACGAATTGTTTGTTCTATTTTTTTAAAAATATTTCTCAACGATCCAAACATACGGATGTCAAGATACATCTAATTTAATGATATTCCCAAATTTTCAAAAAATAAAAATTAATTTGGTTGGAGATAACACAAATAAAAAGTAAATTTTTTGTTTTTTTTCGAACTTAACGAGCCGAGCTCGAGTCGATTCGAGTACGAGCCCATATCGAGTCGAGTCGAGTCGTACACTCACTATTTGTGTGATGAATTTTACCCCACTTTCACTAATTTTCAATTTTTTTTGATTTTTTTTTCCCATTTTTAACTAGTTTGTAAAATAAATAAATTAAATTTTATGAGTAATATTACCAACGGAATGGTAACGGATCTATCTACTCTTACAACGGATTAGTAACGGAACAGAATTGCAAATTTCGTTGCTATGGGGTTAGTATTCCATTACTAAACTGTTATTATGTCATTAGTATTCCGTTGGTAAATATCCGTTGGTAAACCATTAGCATTTCCGTTAGCATAATTTTTTGGCCTCCATTTTACTAACGGAAATTTCCGTTGGTAAATATCCGTTGGTAAATATCCGTTAGTGGTTCGTTAGGGACCTGTTGGCATATTTTTGGGTTTTCAAACTGTTAGCAATCCGTTGGTAATTAACAACAGATTAAATTCCGTTGGTAAATTCCGTTAGTATAACTGAGAATTCTTGTAGTGTATGTGTCGTAGTGTAGTAATAAAGCATGAATTCCTGGCTAACTTGAATGAGGATGGAGGTGTTTCTAAGTTACGAAGTGTCTACAGTCTATTCTATTTATAAACCTGTGATTATCTTGGCGAAGAATAGGTATGATTTTTGACCTAGTGTTGGGAGTATTTTTGATGAGCATCGCACACACGCACGTTTCTGTCATGTATTGTTAGTATACGGGGATTAGTCGAGCTCTATTTGGATTTAGTTGCATTCTTTGAGATATTTGCTTGTTAGTTGGTTTTGGTGAGTTTGAAGAGGATCTTGCATTTTTCATATTAGTTGCATTCATGCATTGCATTGCATTAGTTTAAATGGATTTTGTGGGTACATTCGCTATAGGCCCTCACGAGACCTTACTCGTCCACTAGGGCTGCCTAGGGGTTTAAAGGGCTTGTTGCATATGCCAAATGCAACCGTGATCACCTACGGAAGTGGTACTAATTAGTTAGCTGTAATTGTTAATGCTTTAGGACAATCATCGGTTTAAGTTTGGGGGTGTGATAAGTGGATTTTATATCCACTTGGAGAGTTCCATATCGGCATAAATTGATTGTTTTGGACTCAAGTTTGTTGTAGTTTTGATGTGTTTTGTGTAGTGTGCAGGTTTGCAAGAATGTCGATTATGGTTAATGCTTCTATCGTTTTTTGGAGGTTAAATTTATTAAAATTCGGATTTTTCGGGAAGGTTGCGCAGTCTACACTGTTTTGGCCATATCTGGAGTTATATAAGTCCGTTTTCAGCGATCTTACTGCCCACGCGAAGCTTGGGAGATTTTCTACAATATGGGACAGGTCTTGGACGAGCAGGTTGCGTGTGTTGGGCGCAGACAGTTCGACAATCAGACTGATGGGAGCAGGAAATTACTGTTTTGCCCTTTTCAAGTTCTAATTGTATTTTGGGCAGTTTTTAGTACCTTAATTGAATTCTAATTGTAATAGAAGGCAATTTCTTGCTGGGCAAGAATTATAGAGCCTATATAAACACATCCTATCATTGTAATTTGTATAACCATTACATATCAATTACTTAGGTTTATTTGTATCTTTTCATACTTTGTTTTTATCATGGTTTCATCAGATCCCATGATGACGAGCGGTTCAATTATGATGACGAGCGGTTCGATTATGTAGCTTAGTAGTTTGATTGCTTTAAAGATTTATGTGTGGTGAATTCTTGATATCCTTGTATGGTTATGCTTCATGTGTTTAGATGCGTCGCGAACATTTAATTTGTTAATCTCTTGCGAAACGAGAGTGGATCTTGAGATTTAGAACTTGCCATGCTAGCATAGGATAGGTTGATGTTTTAACATCATGATTTGTAACGTAAATAGAGATATTATATATGCTGCCCTATGTGATCTTAATAGACAACTTGTTCTTTAACCGTTATGTTTTCAAATCTTATAGAGATATAGGGTCTAAGCATAATTGGTGTCTATTCATCTTCTATCTCTTTTGTGGATGTATGTTTAGTTTGGTATTCGTGTACTGAGAAGTAGCGTATACTTGTTTCGTGTTGTCTGATCAGATATCATAACCATCACATGAATTGATTAAAGGCATCAACTCTAAGCGAAGTATTTAATGAAGTTAGGATCCCATGTTTACTCTTGTAGAAGTAATTCGATTTTAATTCTCATTAGTAATTAATTCTTAAATTTTTTATTTGTTTTACTTAGTTAATTTTAGTTAATTAAAACCCAAATTTGTTAATTGTCTTAGCAGTGAATAATAATCATACATTGTTGCATAGGTACATCTACTGAATTAAAACCATAACCAGATCTCTGTGGGAACGAACTTGACTTATTCATATATTACTTGTGACCACGTACGCTTGCGTGATTTAGTGCAAACAAATGGCAACAACCACTAAGCTAGACTCTGATCCTAAGGGAAAGAGTATTGATAACACTAGTTATAGAGGCATGATAGGTTCACTGTTATACTTAACTGCAAGTAGACCAGATATAATGTTTTCTACCTGCTTATGTGCTATATTCCAAAGTGATCTTAAGGAATCCTCATTTAATTGTTGTGAAGAGAATTTTTAGATATCTCAAAGGAACTTCAAATCTTGGTTTGTGGTATCCTAGAGAATCTGATTTCTCCCTAATTGGCTATTCAGACTCTGATTATACAGGGTGTAAAATAGACAGGAAAATCACTACAGGTAAATGTCAATTATTGGGAAACATATTGATTTCTTGGGCAAGCAAGAAGCAACAATTAGTTTCAACCTCAATTGCAGAAGCTGAGTACATTGCAGCAGATAGTTGTTGTGCACAACTCCTTTGGATAAGAAATTAGTTGTTGGATTATGGTATGATACTTAGTAATATTCCTATGTTTTGTGATAATACTAGTGCTATCAAAATTGCAGAAAATCCAGTTTAACATTCAAGGACTAAGCACATTGATGTCAGGTATCATTTTATTAGAGAAAATATTGAGAATGGTACTGTGAAAATTCATTTTGTTCCTATTGACAAATTGTAACGCCCCAAATCCGGGGTCAGGGATTTGGTCGTCACGCGGAAATCCTTAACATCAAATCACCTGTTTGACAATATTAAACCACCTGTAATCATTTAATAACTGAATTACAACATCTGTGACCCCAACCACCAAGCATCTTTTAGGTTATAGGGCTAGAAACAAGAATCGATCCTTACATTTCTCATTACATCCATTTAATTACATCACACTGAGTATTACAAATCCTATACTACTAGTGTAGCTTCGTTGAGAAGTACACTAGCACTAGTACTATCCTGTACAAAGTGATATATACATATTACACATCAATACACTTATATATAACTTACTCCAGCTATCTATGTTCTGGATCATATCATCTTCACAAGGGCACACTGCCTGCTTCTCCTGAGCCATGCAGATAAGCCTCAATCATCTACCTTCCTCTGAAAGGTTAATATTTAAAACAAGCAAGTATGAGCGAAAGAATTGCCCAGCAAGTATTAATAGAGCACAACAATATATATATCAATATACACATGGAGTTTTCGAAATATAACGATACTTAATATCAATTTCAAAATATTTACAACAATGAAACCTCAGTAGGGGATATATGACATTTCGAGTAACATCAGATAAATAAAGTAAGTTCATGTCAACAATAGTAATCCTCATACCTTATCCACATACCATACCTCATAGTATTGATAACCTCTTAGGGAGCTTTTCAAAATATGCAGTTCAATATGCTGCTAAGATAGTTATTACCACCCTTCATAAACCAAACCATTATAAAGTTCCCTTTTTAATACTCCTCAAGTTTGTAAGTACATACACATGAGTATATCATTATGATCAAAACACCTTACAGTTCAAGATTCTGTACAGGATATAAGTTCGTTAACCACTTGATAAGTTAAACTCAGAAATAACTGATAGGAAGAGAGTCAAAGCTCTTGAAGCAAAACATTTGGGACTTAACATCAATAACCGATGAACCATCTTTCATCTTTTGAATAATTGCAAAAGTGCACCAACACGTGCCATTATTGTTAGAATAATCTTGCAGTTCTAGATACTGCATGAATTCATCATCTTTCAAAATTGAAAACAACACTATCGGCTACTTGGCACTTAGGCCTAAGAAGCAGTGTTTGAGTATTTTTTTCCAAAGTGGAGGATGAGACTTACAGAAAACATAAAAACCTGACAAGGATTGACGATGATCAGTCGCCACATCCAAGTCCAATAATCCGCGGGTCTTCTCTACCGGTAGAAGAATAGAAACTACATCCGTAACTATCCTCGGGTGAAAACTACATCCGTAATCACCCTCGATGAAAATTACATCCGTAATCATCCTTCGGCAACACCTGGGCCGGAATAATAATTGATGGGCCGCCTGGCTCACGGCCGCTTACACATCCCGGGAATCGTTCGTCAACGATTCCCACACCTGCTAGAGTCCCCTTTTTCTTTTCTTGTCAAAATCATTTTGATAGAAAACTTGAGTAGTTGAAGTTCAACTTTAGTCGACCGATAATTTCTTGAAAAACGAGCCAGAGAGTAAAACCTGACCGGGGGTTTTCGAAAATGTTTTGAGTTCAAAAGAGTTCAAGTATAGATATACACTTGTACCGATATCAATCTCGACACAGGGTTTTGTGATCACACATGGAAAATGGTACGCATAAAGCTTGTAACCACAACAGGGTAATTCCATATATATATATAAGTTCTTGAAAAGTAACTTACCTAGATAGATTCAAAATATAATATTTTAAATGACTATGAAAGTCCTTAGACAACCTTTAAATAGTGTTTTATAACCTTCAAAACACTTAGAGTATTTAATAAATATTTGACTACTATGTAACAAATAACAAATATTCAATAATCCCTTTTTAAAAGAATACTCAAATTAATATTCATTTATTAAGTAATATTCAAATAATATGTACTATTAATACTGGAATATTTAATAACCTCAAAACACCCAAATACAACTCTTGGAATGTTTCTAATCAAAATCAAGACACAATCTCTCCAGCAGTCTCCAAACTTTAGCCACTTTATCAAATAACTACTACTGACTCTCGGTCAATAAGAAATAATTAATAAGCATGAAAATCCTTCTTCTCTTTCCTTTTTTTTGTTTCTTAATGAATATTATAATTAATATTCATCGAATTAAATAAGCATTCAAATAACATATATCGATATCAATCTAGCTGTTTTAAGCTGAAAGTAACCAATTTATGACCATTGGAATATCTTTAATCCGTATTGAAAATAAACTATCTCCGATAAATAATATACTAGATAGATTCACTCCATTAAATTGTTTTATTATTTCTCCGGGACAAAGTGATTTTAAGAAAGCGTTTTGAAAATGATATTCATCTAATTAAATAAATTTAATTAGGCGAATGAGGTTTATTTAATTAGTAAATTCTTTCAGGAGCATCTATTAATTAAATAAACACTGGTTTATTGGTGATGTTGCCTTTAGGTTAATTATTGCGAAATTCTTTTTAAAAGCTTTGCCCGGGTTTTCGAAAACATACAGTACAAAATAGCCCCAACACGCGGCTAAGTTCTAAAACTCAATACATGCCCTACCCTCTGAGCCTTTCTTATTCCGATACATAAATATATACCTCATAACATATAGTCCACTTCCATAGTACGAAAAGTTTATAGATATATATATATACCGTATAAATCAAGATATAGAGCCATAAAAATATCACTGCCCATCAACAGTATTATAAGCCATGGGGTTTTGGTTATTGCACGAGCAGGATTTAATATTATTGGCAGAGCAATGAATACAATGATTTGGGAGAAGAAGTACAAGGTTGAAAAAAAAACTCGCGATTATGGATTGAAAACTTATTTAACACATTTCATATATTTAAAATAAATATACTCTGAACAATAGAGTATGCATAGTAAACTTGCCTCTGGTCCTTAGCAGAAAATAGAAACCGCGAACAAATCCTTCGCACCTCGTCCAAGTAATTCCATGGACCTTACCTGACGTCTCGATCTTCCTTTTTGGATGCACGTCGCTCCAATTTGATTTCGCCCTAATGGTACTGAAATGGTTACAAGTACGTGTCAGTCATACCTCGTATCTCGAGTAGACACCATGCAGAATTACCACTAAGTCACATAAAGTCGAACTATAGGTGTCCTCCCTATAGCTGACTACTTAAATACCAATTAATATACATAACACATTTAATAAAAGAAACGAAATGGGATGGGTCCCATTTATAAAGTGGACGTCTCCCAGTGCTAAACCCTCACAACGCAATTAGTCCTTGATCAAGACACATAATACACAATTAATCATCAAATTAGCACATAATTCCTCGAGACAACAATTAACTTTCGAAATAATTCACTTAGCACATATTCACGTAAACAATTAACATCCACTTCATGCCTTTAGGCCATTGATATTAAATAAGTTAAATAAATTTAAATGCAGGGGATTTTTAGAAAATTTCGGCATGAAGTATTCGTTTATCGGACTATGGGCACAGCCCCTCAAATGCAATTCAACCCTGTTTTTGCAAAAATAAAGCTGCCTCAACTTGCAGCAAAGTAAACAAGTAAGAAAAGTACCCGCCCAGACATGCGGCAACTAGCACATAAGGAAAAGTACCCGCCCAGACTTGCGGCAACTAGCACATAAGGAAAAGTAAACAATTAAGAAAAGTACCCGCCCAGACATGCGGCACCTCAACATGTAAGAAAAATAAACTAAGTTTATCCACATTTAAGCCAACACCACGTAGTTGGCACTTATACTTTCAACCTATATTATGACTCGATTTATAACATCTAGCACATAGATATTTACAAGCTATCCAATTCTTATGACTACATTACATGGCGATAACAATTAGCACTTAGCACTTAGCAATTAACAATTTCAATAGGAAACTAACAATTAGCAATTAGCACTTAACAATTACTTGACAACTAACCCGAATATAATATCCGACAATTAAAAATTAACAATTAATTATTACTAAACACAGACATTTAATCGGACTCACACTTAGTCCTCCATAACTATAATTCACAAATATCGACCCTCCGAATTAAATCTCGGAAATTAATTTAGCCATAAAAAAATTTACACATTATACTCACAAATTAATCTAATTTAATCACAACAACAACCTCACAATTTAAACTAATTACATTACAATAATTAATTAATATCGAAATTTACCGCTAATTTAATAGGAAAATTAAATAAATAGAACGCGAAATTATACCATTTCGATTTTGGTGACCATTGAACAATCCCCCTATCTCTCTCCCTCTCTCCTGCTATCTCTCTCTCAACCATCTCTCTCTCTCTCTCTAGCTGCTCTTCCACCTCCACCACGACCTCCTTCCCTGTGTTACCCGCGCACAACGACGCCACCACCGCCGGCGAAGCCACGGTCGCGCGGTGGCGGCCTCCCCGGCTCTCCTCCTTGCTGCACACACTCACGCACACATCTATACACACACACACGCGCGAATATACACACACACACACACACACACACACCTATATATCCATGTATCATCAATCCCCCAAATTGAATTTCTTCTCCCCCCTTTCCCGATCTGTTTTCGTGTGTGTGTGTTTTGTGCGGCTGTGTATGTTTATATCGATGTATGTATATGAGCTGTGTGTTTTGTGTGTTAACCCTAATGGGCTTGGCCCAACAACACTTAAACAATACATTTAACATACCAATTTAATTACTATATACCTCAAATAATATTTTAAACTAATAATTCTAATTGGTAAAATAAAATTTCTAGCATAATTAAATACTAGAATATTTTTAAAGACTTTTGGCGAAAGAATTAGAATTAAATCTCAATTTTCTAAATTGATATGTATTTTACAAATATTAATAATTTATAAAAACAATTCATAAAAATAATAATTGTGATTCATAATTCACAATTTACAGGGCTTTATAAAAATACTACAAACATTACTGTTTTAGTAAAACCTCAAATTATTGGTTTTATATATCAATCAAGTAATTTCTACAAATCCTCAAATAATTAAAATAAACATTTTCTAAGGATTTTAAAATCTCTAAATTATTCAATAATTTAAAATAAAATCTTTACTGAATAATTTCACATTCCAAAATTAAATCTTTGCACAAATAAACTATTGACTCGAGGTATCTACTCAGTCAATAAAATTTTAAAAAGGAGGACCAGGTTTCACTTAACCGAAAATAATTAAATAATTAAATAAAAAAAATAAAAAAAATACCTCCTCATTTTAGGAAAACAATATTATTATTATTTAAATAATAATATAATCATTTCTTGAAACATCTGGGTTATTACACAAATAGCTTGCAGATATTATAACCAAACCACTTGATGAGACTACATTCATTAGATTGGTTAGTGAGTTAGGAATGCTAAATTTTTAGATCTTTAACATCTACAAAAGTAGCAAGGTATGTTGTTTCAGCTTATAAAAATAATAATTGTGATTCATAATTCACAATTTACAGGGCTTTATAAAAATACTACAAACATTACTGTTTTAGTAAAACCTCAAATTATTGGTTTTATATATCAATCAAGTAATTTCTACAAATCCTCAAATAATTAAAATAAACATTTTCTAAGGATTTTAAAATCTCTAAATTATTCAATAATTTAAAATAAAATCTTTACTGAATAATTTCACATTCCAAAATTAAATCTTTGCACAAATAAACTATTGACTCGAGGTATCTACTCAGTCAATAAAATTTTAAAAAGGAGGACCAGGTTTCACTTAACCGAAAATAATTAAATAATTAAATAAAAAAAATAAAAAAAATTCCTCCTCATTTTAGGAAAACAATATTATTATTATTGAAATAATAATATAATCATTTCTTGAAACATCCGGGTTATTACAGTCTACCCTCCTTAAAAGGATTCCGTCCACGGAATCAGCTAAGGCCACTACTGGGATTCCTTAACTCTTTCATCATCGACATTTATTCTGCCAAACCAGAGATAGTGTCCATTCGTAAACAACTTCTCCGAAACCTCGATTCAACCATATGATCTCTATTTGACACAGTTATCATTGGAGTCTTACCACATTATTTCTTTCATACATATATCTTGACCAACTTTCCATTATCATACTATCCTTGAGAGAGAGTTCACTGATTCTATTCACATAACACTTTTGAGAGAGAGAGTGCACTAATTCCATTAACATAATATCATTGAGAGGGAATGAACTAAATAATTCTATTGATACGTCACTGATATTCTATTCGTTTTGGAATTCGCTCATGCTCTTGGCGATTCCGTTGCGAATCTAGTTTCTATCAGCGAATTTATGACTTGGCAGACCTGGTTGGTATCCCCTTCAAATTTATTAGAGATAATAAGAATTATGAAACTTTGAAAAGATAGCTGTCATATCAAGGCTATTGCCACACATTGATGATCATAAGGTTATGAGTATTAAAGTAAACCTTGTTTGAAATAAGAGAATTTACTGAGAGATCAATATGATCATAAGAACTCATATTGCGTGTCTCAGTTAAGACATTACTAAAGGTAGTTAGCCTTCTTGTATTTCACAACTCACAAGTGACGGCGTCCCGTCAGACTTCTATCACACAGACAGATAGCCCTTGTGTCCCCTATAAGTATAGGGTTGTTCGTCTCAGTGGAAGCTGAGAAGTATGAAAGCAATTCGAAGTGAAGATAATAATTATCGTCTTTCGACAAATAATTCTCAAGTGGACACCCTGGATTAAAATTGATCAGATTCCAAGGTGCAATTTCCAAGGAAAAGGATAACCAGAAAGATACTGGTATACAACAAGCAAGTGGTGCTATAGCACCATAGGATTATCCAATATTTGAAGAAAAGTGGGAATTTAAATATCATCAATCGATAGGGCCTCATAAATCTGAAAGTAGGTATAATGACAACTTCTAGCAAAATTGAAACCAATATGGTTTAACATGAGTATTATAAAACAACTTTGAAGAGGGAGTATATTCTTTATCAAAATTCTCTCTTGGAGAGATGTCAAGATAGGTCATATATTAGGGAGGTAATCCAAATAATTTATGCACGGGGATGTGTCAAATAATTCACATTGGGGAGATAATAAACATAAGTTGCAAATGGGGAGATATCAAATAATTCAGACTGGGGAAGTAATCAAAATGATTCATAATTGGGGAGGGTAATGCCAAGGTCTCCACGGATGCCTTTCATGTCGGCTCCTCTGACGGATAATTGTTCGATTGTAGCGCTCTTCTTTTCCACGCACACCCTAAGGTGCTCGATAACCGACGTCATCGTCGACTCGTAATAGTCGCTAGAGATTCAACCATCGGCATTTTACGATATTAAGGAGTTCTATTCGACTCGGCGCAAGCATCTCACGCAAGCGTTCTATTCTTTGAGAAGACTTCGTTACCGGTGTCTCCCCTAGCAACGACGAATTCCACGTGTCGAATGGGCGATATTCTGGAACATTGCTGGAAATACATACTTAGATCCAGTCACCATTATAACCGTATTTATACCACATGTTCCTGTCCTCATGACAATTCCGTGTGCAACTTAAGCTTATACCTTTTTGGCATAACAACCTTCGTACTAGTCTCTCTCAGACTTTCTCGGTCCGTCTTGATTCTTAAAACATTTCATCTTTATTGATCAATCTCATCTTCACCCTTTTTACTTCTATAATTTTGAGACAATCGGTGTCTATCCACCAATCCATTCATAATATTACCTTAAACTCTATCAAGCTCAAGAGGGTTTTAAATACCCGCAACTTCGACTGATAACCTTTCATAGTGATCTTGTTTTGCTTCCCTTTTTGGAATTTTAACAGTACGGATGCTATCTCAACTCATCATTGTCATAATACTGGATGCCAGCTTTCCATCCTTCATCATCATATTGAAATTTCCTATCATTCGGGGAATACATAACTTCATCCATGAACCCCTAAAATTATCTTAATCTTAGGTCTCGGGCGATTTATGCCCCTGCCGACCAATACTTATCCCTGAGAATTCTTTAGCAGACGTTCATCACCACAAGAAGTGACGTCTATCTCCACATATTCCTCGGCATAGCCTTCCAATCTTAACTTAATCATTGGTACTATATCCAATAGTCCAACAGGAACTCTACATGAGTTCTGACGTTCT
This sequence comes from Kitagawia praeruptora, assembly GCA_037693485.1. NCBI lineage: Eukaryota > Viridiplantae > Streptophyta > Magnoliopsida > Apiales > Apiaceae > Kitagawia > Kitagawia praeruptora. The sequence continues at coordinate 115,648,880 of CM075344.1, read as the reverse complement.
CACATAACTATACACACTCCTACTCACTCTCGTTTCTAGTTTACTATAACCTATTCTCTGATACCATATCTGTAACGCCCCAAATCCAGGGTCAGGGATTTGGTCGTCACGCGGAAATCCTTAACATCAAATCACCTGTTTGACAATATTAAACCACCTGTAATCATTTAATAACTAAATTACAACATCTGTGACCCCAACCACCAAGCATCTTTTAGGTTATAGGGCTAGAAACAAGAATCGATCCTTACATTTCTCATTACATCCATTTAATTACATCACACTGAGTATTACAAATCCTATACTACTAGTGTAGCTTCGTTGAGAAGTACACTAGCACTAGTACTATCCTGTACAAAGTGATATATACATATTACACATCAATACACTTATATATAACTTACTCCAGCTATCTATGTTCTGGATCATATCATCTTCACAAGGGCACACTGCCTGCTTCTCCTGAGCCATGCAGATAAGCCTCAATCATCTACCTTCCTCTGAAAGGTTAATATTTAAAACAAGCAAGTATGAGCGAAAGAATTGCCCAGCAAGTATTAATAGAGCACAACAATATATATATCAATATACACATGGAGTTTTCGAAATATAACGATACTTAATATCAATTTCAAAATATTTACAACAATGAAACCTCAGTAGGGGATATATGACATTTCGAGTAACATCAGATAAATAAAGTAAGTTCATGTCAACAATAGTAATCCTCATACCTTATCCACATACCATACCTCATAGTATTGATAACCTCTTAGGGAGCTTTTCAAAATATGCAGTTCAATATGCTGCTAAGATAGTTATTACCACCCTTCATAAACCAAACCATTATAAAGTTCCCTTTTTAATACTCCTCAAGTTTGTAAGTATATACACATGAGTATATCATTATCATCAAAACACCTTACAGTTCAAGATTCTGTACAGGATATAAGTTCGTTAACCACTTGATAAGTTAAACTCAGAAATAACTGATAGGAAGAGAGTCAAAGCTCTTGAAGCAAAACATTTGGGACTTAACATCAATAACCGATGAACTATCTTTCATCTTTTGAATAATTGCAAAAGTGCACCAACACGTGCCATTATTGTTAGAATAATCTTGCAGTTCTAGATACTGCATGAATTCATCATCTTTCAAAATTGAAAACAACACTATCGGCTACTTGGCACTTAGGCCTAAGAAGCAGTGTTTGAGTATTTTTTTCCAAAGTGGAGGATGGGACTTACAGAAAATATAAAAACCTGACAAGGATTGACGATGATCAGTCGCCATATCCAAGTCCAATAATCCGCGGGTCTTCTCTACCGGTAGAAGGATAGAAACTACATCCGTAACTATCCCCGGGTGAAAACTACATCCGTAATCACCCTCGATGAAAACTACATCCGTAATCATCCTTCGGCAACACCTGGGCCGGAATAATAATTGATGGGCCGCCTGGCTCACGGCCGCTTACACATCCCGGGAATCGTTCGTCAACGATTCCCACACCTGCCAGAGTCCCCTTTTTCTTTTCTTGTCAAAATCATTTTGATAGAAAACTTGAGTAGTTGAAGTTCGACTTCAGTCGACCGATAATTTCTTGAAAAATGAGCCAGAGAGTAAAACCTGACCGGGGGTTTTCGAAAATGTTTTGAGTTCAAAACAGTTCAAGTATAGATATACACTTGTACCGATATCAATCTCGACACAGGGTTTTGTGATCACACATGGAAAATGGTACGCATAAAGCTTGTAACCACAACAGGGTAATTCCATATATATATAAGTTCTTGAAAAGTAACTTACCTAGATAGATTCAAAATATAATATTTTAAATGACTATGAAAGTCCTTAGACAACCTTTAAATAGTGTTTTATAACCTTCAAAACACTTAGAGTATTTAATAAATATTTGACTACTATGTAACAAATAACAAATATTCAATAATCCCTTTTTAAAAGAATACTCAAATTAATATTCATTTATTAAGTAATATTCAAATAATATTTACTATTAATACTGGAATATTTAATAACCTCAAAACACCCAAATACAACTCTTGGAATGTTTCTAATCAAAATCAAGACACAATCTCTCCAGCAGTCTCCAAACTTTAGCCACTTTATCAAATAACTACTACTGACTCTCGTTCAATAAGAAATAATTAATAAGCATGAAAATCCTTCTTCTCTTTCCTTTTTTTTTGTTTCTTAATGAATATTATAATTAATATTCATCGAATTAAATAAGCATTCAAATAACATATATCGATATCAATCTAGCTGTTTTAAGCTGAAAGTAACCAATTTATAACCATTGGAATATCTTTAATCCGTATTGAAAATAAACTATCTCCGATAAATAATATACTAGATAGATTCACTCCATTAAATTGTTTTATTATTTCTCCGGGACAAAGTGATTTTAAGAAAGCGTTTTGAAAATGATATTCATCTAATTAAATAAATTTAATTAGGCGAATGAGGTTTATTTAATTAGTTAATGCTTTCAGGAGCATCTATTAATTAAATAAACACTGGTTTATTGGTGATGTTACCTTTAGGTTAATTATTGCGAAATTCTTTTTAAAAACTTTGCCCGGGTTTTCGAAAACATACAGTACAAAATAGCCCCAACACGCGGCTAAGTTCTAAAACTCAATACATGCCCTACCCTCTGAGCCTTTCTTATTCCGATACATAAATATATACCTCATAACATATAGTCCACTTCCATAGTACGAAAAGTTTATAGATATATATATATATATATACCGTATAAATCAAGATATAGAGCCATAAAAATATCACTGCCCATCAACAGTATTATAAGCCATGGGGTTTTGGTTATTGCACGAGCAGGATTTAATATTGTTGGCAGAGCAATGAATACAATGATTTGGGAGAAGAAGTACAAGGTTGAAAAAAAAACTCGCGATTATGGATTGAAAACTTATTTAACACATTTCATATATTTAAAATAAATATACTCTGAACAATAGAGTATGCATAGTAAACTTGCCTCTGGTCCTTAGCAGAAAATAGAAACCGCGAACAAATCCTTCGCACCTCGTCCAAGTAATTCCATGGACCTTACCTGACGTCTCGATCTTCCTTTTTGGATGCACGTCGCTCCAATTTGATTTCGCCCTAATGGTACTGAAATGGTTACAAGTACGTGTCAGTCATACCTCGTATCTCGAGTAGACACCATGCAGAATTACCACTAAGTCACATAAAGTCGAACTATAGGTGTCCTCCCTATAGCTGACTACTTAAATACCAATTAATATACATAACACATTTAATAAAAGAAACGAAATGGGATGGGTCCCATTTATAAAGTGGACGTCTCCCAGTGCTAAACCCTCACAACGCAATTAGTCCTTGATCAAGACACATAATACACAATTAATCATCAAATTAGCACATAATTCCTCGAGACAACAATTAACTTTCGAAATAATTCACTTAGCACATATTCACGTAAATAATTAACATCCACTTCATGCCTTTAGGCCATTGATATTAAATAAGTTAAATAAATTTAAATGCAGGGGATTTTTAGAAAATTTCGGCATGAAGTATTCGTTTATCGGACTATGGGCACAGCCCCTCAAATGCAATTCAACCCTGTTTTTGCAAAAATAAAGCTGCCTCAACTTGCAGCAAAGTAAACAAGTAAGAAAAGTACCCGCCCAGACATGCGGCAACTAGCACATAAGGAAAAGTACCCGCCCAGACTTGCGGCAAGTAGCACATAAGGAAAAGTAAACAATTAAGAAAAGTACCCGCCCAGACATGCGGCACCTCAACATGTAAGGAAAATAAACTAAGTTTATCCACATTTAAGCCAACACCACGTAGTTGGCACTTATACTTTCAACCTATATTATGACTCGATTTAGAACATCTAGCACATAGATATTTACAAGCTATCCAACTCTTATGACTACATTACATGGCGATAACAATTAGCACTTAGCACTTAGCAATTAACAATTTCAATAGGAAACTAACAATTAGCAATTAGCACTTAACAATTACTTGACAACTAACCCGAATATAATATCCGACAATTAAAAATTAACAATTAATTATTACTAAACACAGACATTTAATCGGACTCACACTTAGTCCTCCATAACTATAATTCACAAATATCGACCCTCCGAATTAAATCTCGGAAATTAATTTAGCCATAAAAAAATTTACACATTATACTCACAAATTAATCTAATTTAATCACAACAACAACCTCACAATTTAAACTAATTACATTATAACAATTAATTAATATCGAAATTTACCGTTAATTTAATAGGAAAATTAAATAAATAGAACGCGAAATTATACCATTTCGATTTCGGTGACCATCGAACAATCCCCCTATCTCTCTCCCTCTCTCCTGCCATCTCTCTCTCAACCATCTCTCTCTCTCTCTTTCTCTCCCTCTCTCTCTCTCTCTAGCTGCTCTTCCACCTCCACCACGACCTCCTTCCCTGTGTTACCCGCGCACAACGCCGCCACCACCGCCGGCGAAGCCACGGTCGCGCGGTGGCGGCCTCCCCGGCTCTCCTCCTTGCTGCACACACTCACGCACACATCTATACACACACACACGCGCGAATACACACACACACACACACACCTATATATCCATGTATCATCAATCCCCCAAATTGAATTTCTTCTCCCCCCTTTCCCGATCTGTTTTCGTGTGTGTGTGTTTTGTGCGGCTGTGTGTGTTTATATCGATGTATGTATATGAGCTGTGTGTTTTGTGTGTTAACCCTAATGGGCTTGGCCCAACAACACTTAAACAATACATTTAACACACCAATTTAATTACTATATACCTCAAATAATATTTTAAACTAATAATTCTAATTGGTAAAATAAAATTTCTAGCATAATTAAATACTAGAATATTTTTAAAGACTTTTGGCGAAAGAATTAGAATTAAATCTCAATTTTCTAAATTGATATGTATTTTACAAAGATTAATAATTTATAAAAACAATTCATAAAAATAATAATTGTGATTCATAATTCACAATTTACAGGGCTTTATAAAAATACTACTGTTGTGGAATAAAAACTAGGTTATGATTATGACGGCTAGGGTTTGTGAGCTTCGAGCTTTAATGGCTGCTTCTGCGTTCGAGACTTAACGGTCCTCACAGAATGCCTACGTATCTCTATATTAGAGAATCAAGCCAAGAAAACGTAGTTCTAGGTTGAGGGGTCTAACCCTTTATATAGGCTGAGAAGCCCTAGAATCGTAGTAGGGTTAGGTGACTTGGTAGGCAAGTCACAGACTAGAAGAAGGTTCTAGTTTCCTTCCATGTATGAATCAGTTTCCATGTTGAAGTATGTATCTTAGAGGCTAAGTCAGGCAAGAGCAATATCCTCGTTTGACTCTTATTTGCTGAGCTGTTTATTACCCCTAATATTAATTACGAAATTAATATTATAATTAGGGTTTGGACCCATTTGGTGGGCCCCACATTTGGACCATTCTAGGTTTAATTAATGCCACATTAAATGTGTCTTTAGGGCTTATTTTTAGCCCATATCATTTGCCCCCCAACTTCTAGGAAAACTGATCAGGTTTTCCTTGAAGTTACAACGGCCTATTCGAGACTCGGGTCAGGGTTTATTACTCTTGAGCGAGCATTTTCAACAATATCATCTTAATGTAAAGCGTGGAGCGACCGACGCATTTACGACGATGTTGAACGACACTAATCAGTGTTAAACGGCACTACACAGCGCTAATTAGCCTCAAACAACGTTTAAACAATGTTAAACGATGTTGGACGGCATAAAACGGCACTAACAGCACTAACTGGTGCTAATATGTGCTTATTGGCACTAATCTGTGCTTAATTGGCACTAATCTGTGCTAATCTCAACCTCTTTTTATCATTAAAAATCATCCGATATTCGCTGAAAAAGTCGAAATTTAGGTTTGAAAACTATTCAAAGTTCACTGAAAAAGTTGGGATCCAGGACCAAGAACTGAACCTGGACCGGCTGGATCCAGGTTCAGAAGTTGGTCGGCTGAAGCTCCTGAAAATGACCTGGTCGGCCGGGACCTGGTCGGCTGGCCCTCCTCCAGGGGAGCTGGTCGGCTGGGACCTGGTCGGCTGGTCCTCCTTCGGGGGAGCTGGTCGGCTGGGACCTGGTCCTCCGGGACCTGGTTGGCTGAAATCCCTCTTCTAGGGCTGACTAGTCAGTAGTTGGCCTAAAAAACCTGAACTCAGACTCCTTCATGATTTTAAAAGAGAGTGTGGATCTAGGATCAGAAATCATCCGTGGTCCTAAGGATCAAGAATCTTGATCTTGATTACGAATCGTCAGTTTAGTCATTTGTGACTTCATGGCTAATTTTGGCCTTCGTGATTCATCTTGGCCTTCATGGCTAATCTTGGCCTCTCTTTAGCATTGATAATCATCCGAGATTCGCTGAAAAAGTCGAGAACCATGTCCGAAATCACTTGCTGAAAAAGTTGGGATCCAGGACCAAGTACTGAACCTAAACCGGCTGGATCCAGGTTCAGAAGTTGGTCGGCTGAACCCCCTCAAAATAACCTGGTCGGCCGGGACCTGGTCCTCCAGGACCTGGTCGGCTGAACCACCTTAAAATGGGCTGGTCGGCCGGGACCTGGTCCTCCGGGACCTGGTCGGCTGAGACCCCTAGTGCGTCGCGGTCGATTGCTTCTTGGCTAGCTAGTTGACCCGGACGTGAAAATCATTCGTGATCTTGAGGATCAAAAACCTTGATCTGAATCTCAAGTCATTATTTTGGTCATTCATGACTTTGTCATCTTCAGGATCAAGGAGCTTGACCTGGATCTTAGGTCGTCAGTTTGGTCATTCGTGACTTCCGACGATATTACTCATTTATTATTCAAACATCAGTTATTTCTTCTTTGGCATACTTGAATTTTAACGATCCTTTCTGTATAAAATGAGCAATTTCTATCCTTTTTTCGTATTTAAACGATAGATGACCTGTAAACGCGAACAAGGCTGAACTTCAACCTATCACAGCAGGTCATGCTTCTTTTATAAAAGAAGTGAGGTAGCTTTCATTTCATTCACTTCTTCACTTCTGAGTTTTCAAATTCTTAAACTCTCTAGTTTTCAAGTAGCAAGATCAAGCTCCAGCTTTGTGATCAAGATGTCAGAAGGTGATCGCCCAGTTGCTCCCCCTGTCTCTATGATGGAGGCTATGGCAAAGAGGAGTAGAATGAGGACAGCTAAAGGTAAAGAAGATATTAAACCTTCTTCATTCGTTGAGCATAAATTTGAATCCTTACTAGATCTTCTTAATATTATGAGGGACACATTCCCAAACTGTGCTAGTCTAGATTCTTTTAGAAGTCCCAGCAAATTGAACGAAAAAGACGTCCAGGAAATAAAGGACTCATATCACTTTCCGAGTGCTATCAAAGTTCGTCTTCCAAAACCATCAGACAGAACCTGTAATTGGCATCCCGAGAGGCTTTGTGTCTACTGGGGTGCCCTTGATGCTGGGTTCAGATTCCCCATTGACAACTTCATCATTAGATTGCTGGCAGAGTATCAGATCCATCCCTGTCAGCTGTATCCCAACTCTTGGAGATATATCTCTATATTTTTAATAAGATGTCGTCAATTGGGGATTCACCCGACTACCACATTATTTCGAAGTATCTTCGTGGCTAGTAACTCTTTCGATCAAAAGAAAGGATGGGTCAGTCTCAAGCACAGGGCCAAAATTCCACACCTGGTGAACCCTTATTCTTTACCAGATTCCCAACATTTCTGGGAGAGAGAGTTTGCAGTTCTTGAATGGAAAGGCGGTGATTGGGGTAACTTCTTCGTAAAGAGATTTGGAATTGTAGAAGATAGCAAACAATTCGTTTGCGACCTTGATGATTCAGAATTACAGGATCGAGATTGGCTTCTTGCCGATGATGGCCGTACCCATTATAAAACTTTTCTGAACGAAAAGAACCTTATTGAAGCTGGCCTTAGCTTTCTTTCCGTTGAGGGTACTTTTTTTCACTTGAGCTTCTTATGAACTCTGTTTGTTCTTATACCGATGTTTTTCTCTTTGTATTTCAGCTGCTGAAGAGATTGACAGCCGCCCTCAGAACCAGCCGATTGTGAATAAAAGAATGAAGAAAAAGGCGGAGGAACTACTGAATCCCGCCAAGCCTCGTATTCCCAACTTCTTGGAAGGTTGCTCTCAAGGCGGGAAGAGATCCCGTAATGCTGATGGAAGTATAAGAACCCCCTTCATGCCCTCCTGGGGTATATGCGAACAGGACTCGATTGCTGGGAGTCCTGACCTATCCCTGGACTGGTCCAAGCTTTCGATTACTCCTCCTGATAGACTGTCCTTACTCGCTGGAGATAAAATGAATGAGAATCAACTTCTGGGCTCCCAAGCCATGTACCAAGTAAGATACTTTTCCTACCAATTCTGGTATATGATTTAGCCTTTGCATACTCCTTACACTTTGTCAACTTTGATTGCAGGCTAATGCCTACTTCCAATCTGTTTGTACCCAAGGCCTGGCTTTCAGGGATGAGAATATATCCTTGAAGACTGACTCAGCAAGGTTCAAGGAAGAGATTGACGACCTGCATTCTCAAGTTGCCTATGCTGAAGCGGATGCTTTATCCTCCCGCAAGCAACTTGCCTCCTTGGCTCAAAAGAAAATGAACGATGCTAACAAATTGATTAAGGCCTACCATAAGTCCGAGGAATTCCTGAGTTTCATAGATCAACATGACGATGAGGTGCGCCCTTACAACATGTCTGTTGGTTGGGACAAGGCAATCAATGCTGTGAGTATCAAACATCCCTCAGTGGTTACTTCCTCTGATTTTCCTTGCCCTTTCTGGACTGCAAGTGACGAGAACCGTGCAACTCTTGCTTCTGGATCGGGAACCAAGATTGTTCCTCAAGCATCAGGTTCAGGTTCTAAAGGTAGCCATAGATCGTCGGGACCTCAGAGGCGTCCCCCAGCTGTTAGTCAAAACTCAAGTTCTTCGGGGTCCCGTGGAAAGAAGCCCCCACCTGCCAGGAAAGTTGGAGTTGTTCGACAACCGATCCCAGGCAAGAGGGTGATCCGTAACGAAGACAGTTCGACCACATCCTCCGGAGAGGAGGAAACCGAAGATGTGGAGACTATTGCTCAACCTATGGCGGTTGTTGATCAAGTCGAGGAAGAAACTTCAGGTGAAGAGTCCGGCGAGGAAGAGGATTCAGGTGAGGAGGAGTCGGGCGAGGAGAGCAGCGAGGAAGAATCCCCAGCTAAGTAGAATGGATTCCCCTATGGCCTTGCACGGCCCTTATCTAGCCGTTTGTGGCTTTATTTCATCAGCTTTCAATTAATGTCCTTCGGGACTTAACTTTTATTCATGTGCTGTAACTTGATTTAAACCATGGCCCTTCGGGGCGTTTTATTTATGCATCTGTTTCCTTTATTCATATGCCTATTTACTTTCAGTACTTGATCTTTCCAGACTTGCACTCAACAGGTGCTTGGTACATAAACAAAACATAGAATCATAGAAAGGAAAACAGATTTGCATTAATAACTTGAAAGAGGGTTCAACCCTTACATAGATACTATTGTCCTACTCGGGGTACTAATCCCTGGAATGGCTTCATCGAACCTTATTTCTATTTCTATCAATAAATAGCTGAAAGCCAAATCCTTACGAGGAAGGCTTATACATAATAAATCTTCAAGTTCAGAGCATGCCAAGTTCGGGGCACTTCATTCCCATCTAATGTCTCCAACTTGTATGATCCTCGTCCTAGCGTCTTTCTGACTCGGTACGGTCCTTCCCAATTGGGGGCTAATTTCCCTTTCTGGCCAACTCCAGAAGCCTCGATCTTCCTGAGAACCAAGTCACCTTGCTGAAAGAACCTCTCCTTAACCCTGTGGTTGTAATAGAAAGACGCTTTCTTTTGATGCTCCACATTTCTGGCGTTTGCCTCGTCCCTGACCTCATCAATCAGATCTAGAGCGAGCCTCATGCCTTCTTCATTAGTCTCAGGTTCATATGCCTCAACTCGAGGTGATGCCTGCATGATTTCCAGCGACACAACTGCTTCAGCCCCATAAGCTAGCAGAAACGGGGTTGCTCCAGTAGTCACCTTACAAGTAGTGCGATAGGCCCAGAGTATAGGCAGCAACTCATCCACCCAAGTGTTCCTCGAGCGTTCGACCCTTTTCTTTAATCCATCCAGGATGATTCGATTGGCCACCTCGGCCTGCCCATTCGCTTGCGGATGTGCCACTGAGGTAAAACGAAGCTCAATAGCATTTTCCTCACAATACTTCTTGAATTCCTCATTGTTAAACTGTGTCCCATTGTCTGTCACAAGAATTCGCGGGATTCCATACCTACAAATTATGTTCTCCCAAAAGAACTGGGAAACTTGCTTGGTGGTTATCTTGGCTAAAGGCTTAGATTCAATCCATTTAGTGAAGTAATCAATGGCGACAATCAGAAACTTCCTTTGTGCTGAAGCCATAGGGAAAGGACCAAGAATGTCCATCCCCCACATTGCAAATGGAATGGGAGAGCTGATTGAGGTTAATCTTTCAGGCGGCTGCCTTACAACAGGAGCGTGTTTTTGACATCTGTCACACTTCTTGACATAATCCTGGGCATCTGCCAACATCTCTGGCCAATAGAATCCCAGGCGGGTAATCTTGTGAGCTAGGGCTCTTGAAAGGCAGAGTGTATAAACATGTAACACTATAACTAATGTAACTCAATTAAAAGAAAAGATACTTAACCAGAAGACAATCAAGAACAAGAAGTCACAAGAAATCAACACTAAATGAAGACAAGGTAATTGATACAATTGAACATGTTAACTATGATCAAGCCAAGAAGGAATCATTGAGAGAAGTTCAAGTCAAAGTTGTTCAGGCCTCAGTGATTTGAGAATTCGAGATTCAAGATCATAACTATCAGTATCAACAAGACCAATTGATTTCAAGTGAACAAGAAGGAAAGCAAATATTGGAAAGCCAAGTTACTAAGTGAATATGGTAATTTATTCAAGAAGCAGAAACACTATCAAGACTAGTCACTTATGAACCAGACCAGTGCATCAAGTGTCAGGACATTGATAGCAAGTTTATGTCAGTAATAAAGATCCATGTTCAAGAGCTTGCTGAAGAATAAAGAAGACATGAAGATATCACAAGCTCAAGATGTGCATTGAAGTTTCAAGTTGAAGACCAGAATATTTTCTAAGTACCAAATGTTCTGGATGGCCAAGTAGAATATTTCTAAGTAGAAGTTCGACTTAGAAATTTCGAGATGGCTAAGTAGAAATTCTCAAGTAGAAGTTCTACTTAGAGTGCAGCTTCAACATGACACATGGCATCTTCTGATTGGCAGATTTCCAAGCTTTCAAGTTAAGACAAGATTTGTGTGGACATCATTGGGCCACGTACATCTTAGTCTTTGAAGACTACAGGACATAGACTACATGTAGTATAAATAGAAGCACTTGTGTAATGTTTTAGTTAGTGAGCAATATTGAGAAAAACACAAGAAAAAGAGAGAGAGTATATTCACAGAGCTTAGAATCATTCACCTCTCTCTGAACTTCTGTTATACTTTGTAATGAATGTTGTAGCAACCTTTTCAAGTTATATATAAAGAAATATATTCCTTGAATCTGTGTGTTCATTTCTTGCATCGTATTTATTGCTACTCATATTCGAAAAGTTGTATTCACCCCCCCTCTACAACACATTTGGACCTAACAATTGGTATCAGAGAGGATGTTTAACATACAAAACATAGATCCTTGTGTTTGGTAGAAGAATCGTGAGTTTTCATTTTCTAGATCTACTTTCATTTTCTCGAAAAGTGTGCTTTAATTCGTTGGTAGTGAAAACTCATCCGGGAAAAATTATTTAAATACTCCAGGTGTGATTATTTGGCTTGGGTGTATTTTAATTAATTTTTGTGAATTAATCTGGGTTCATTGATATTTGGTGTTCTTGAGTGTTCATCATCTGTTCTTATCAAAGAAGATAACCCAACAACTTTTTGATCTCCTTTTTCAAACAAATAAGATAGTCAAAAAGGTGTTTTTGTACTTTTGATTTGATTATTATTCCTTGGCCGAAAGCAAAAGGAAGTGTACTCAGTGCTTAGCAAGTGGGTTAGTCACTTTCGGTGTGTAAAGTAATCAAAAGTCAAAAAGGGTGTTAAAGTGATAATATTGTTTATTCAATATTAAAAGTAATCTGCAGAAAATTATTCTAAGGACAAAAAGTTCTACATAGAATTTCTACTTGAGATTTTCTACATAGAATTTCGACTTGGACAATTTCTACTTGGTGAATTTCGACTTGGACAATTTCTACTTAGAGAAATTTCGACTTGAGCAAAATTTCTACTTAGAGAAATTTCGACTTGGCAGAAGTTCTACATAGATATTCTACATAGCCTAGTCTTGGGTACTTAGAAATTTTTAGTGACAAGATTTGAAATGGCTCCTAAAAATTCTTTCAAGATCCCAATGTTCAACCGAGATCACTATGAAGAATGGGTTTTCAGAATGAGACTCTACTTAGAGACTATTAACCCTGAGTATCTGGAAGTCCTTGAAAAGGGTAAATTTGTTCCAATGAAAGCTATTCCTGAGCGTACGGAAGGAGAGGAGGTTATACCTGCTCGGTCTGAGCCTAAAAAGGCAGCGGACTTTACGGATGCTGACAAGGGGCAAATAGCTTATGATACTTCTGTAAGACAAACCTTGATGGAATCTCTCGATCATGAAATGTTCAACATAGTCAAAGGTTTGAATACAGCAAAGAAGATTTGGGACAAGATAGAAGTTGTCATGGAAGGATCTGCAGAGGTTAGAAGCAACAAGACACTTATACTCAAGATGGAGTATGACACCTTCAGAATAAGAAAAGGAGAAAGCATAACAGATGTCTATCTACGATTCAGTCAGTTGGTATTAGATTTGAATCTGAGAGGTGTTACTCTCCCCATGGTTGAGACCAATACGAGATATCTGAGGAACCAGCCAAAGAGCATTGAACATAGGGTCTACGCAATCAGAGAAACCAGAGATTTGCATACAACTTCTCTGGAAGAATATTATGGAATTCTAAAGACCTATGAGCTGGAGACACTTCAAGATCAAGCATGGGACAATGATTCAAAAGGAAAAGAAACTGCATTAGGATTAGTTGCTGATGAGGAAGAGTCTAAGAAGGCAATGGTTGCAGCAAAGCCTAAATCATCACTTGCACCACATCAAGTTGATAATGATGACGAGTGCGCATCTAACAGTGATGATGACTACTTCACCCAAGAAGAGCTGGACAATATGGACGATAGTGTCGTGGCATACATGGCAAGGAAGTTCAGCAACATGAGATTCAGAAAGAGCAACCGACCACAGAGAAATTCTTCATCTTATTATCGGGCTGCTAAGGGTGGAGGTAGTTCGTCAGGCTACCAAGGTAAAGGCAAGAATACCAGCTACAAATCTCCTTTGGATTTCAAAATGAAGTTCAAATGCTATAACTGCGGAGAACCTGGACACTTTGCCTCGGACTGCAAAAAGCCTAAACAGACTTATCCAAAAGAGACATTTGAAGCCCTCAAAAGCAAGTATGAATCGCTGGTGAAAGAAAAACATGGTAAAAGAGCTTTAGTAGTAACAGAAGGAAGAGCTTGGGATGATTCAGATGAGGAAGATGTTACTCATGTAGCAAACTTTACGCTCATGGCTGAGACATCAGAGGAACCAGAGGTACCAGTTCTAACCCTTAAAGTAGAAATGTCTATTGATGATTATAAGGAACAGAACGGGGCTCTTAGCGAAGAGATCTACATGTTGTGCAAAAGCCTAGACACTTCTCAAAAGGAACAGAAAACACTTGTCGCCAAAAGCAGAATGCTTGAGGCAAAAGTGGAAGAGTTAGAGGCTGCTTGCACTGTAGATACTTCTCTAAGAGATTTTATTAAATCTTTGGAACACAAGCTCGTCCTTAAGGAAGAAATAGAATCATGTTTAAGGAACAAACTAGCTGAGTTAGAAACTAAATGTGAAGCTTACAAACTAGCTGCTAGTAAAGTGTATGTAGATAATGACGTATTTAAGAAGATAACTGGAGTAGGTGTAGGACTTGATTATTCTGATCTTTCTAAGAAAGAAGGCAAGAGAATTATCGACCCTAGTTCCAGTGACCCTAAAAAGGAAATCCCTAGCATTCTTAAATCTTCTGTCAAACCCATCTACAAACACCTTGTTCCTAGAATAGAAGAAGAAGAGACTGAATTGATAGCTAGATATGAGATGGAAGATGGAAGATCGTCAGAAAGCACAACCTATAACTCCTATTAAACAAGTTAAAATCAATTTCCCTAGTGATGAATCTAGACCAGGATTAGGAGCTAAGGCTGTTAAACAGCAAGGGAAGAAAGGCATAAAAGAGGTTAAGGCTGAACGAATAAAGAAAGCATGTTATCACTGTAAATCTACTGAACATCTTTCTTATGCATGCACTGCTACACATGCCATGCCTGTCACACATACAATGAATAATCTGCATCAGAATCATGCACAGTGTGGTCAACCTAATTGTATGCCATGCACTTTAATGTCATGCAAACTTTTGTGAATTTAATGAATGCATCTAGCCAGTCATGCTTAAATACTGCTGCTAGTTCAAACATCAAGAAAAAGCATGTGAGAGCCAAGACTGTCAGTCCTCCTAAAGTTAGGAGTGACAAACCTTCTCCTAGGATTGACAAACATGTCATGTCTGAGAAAGGAAAGGAGGAAGTCGAAAGCTCTAGTAATGTTAAGAAAAGTGCATCTCCTGTTGTTAAATCTGTTGATTATCGATCTTATCGAAAAGCCGGGCCCAATCAAAGTTGGGTTCCGAAGAAAGTCTAACCAATTTGTCATTGCAGGGCATTAAGCAGAAAAGAAATAAAGTTATATGGGTGCTAGACAGTGGAGCATCGAGGCATATGACTGGAAACAAGTCCCTGCTTACAGAGTTGGTTATGAAAGCTGGCCCTTATGTTACCTTTGGAGATGACAGCATAGGTGTGACAAAGGGATATGGCAAACTGAAAACTGGCAATGTCATCATTGAAGATATTTCCTATGTTGAGGGATTAAAGCATAATTTGTTGAGTATCAGTCAATTCTGTGACAAAGGTTACGAAATTGTCTTCAACAAGAAAGGTGTATCAATCACTCACATCAAGGAAGGTTCACTGGCTTTGAGAGGAGTTCGAAAGGCAGATCTTTTTGTTACAGACATGGATTTAGCAAATCAGAATGAAGTCACCTGTTTCTACAGCAAAGCTTCGGATGATGAAAGCTGGTTATGGCACAAAAAGTTATCTCACTTAAACTTCAAAACGATGAATGCTCTCGCGAGGCGAGAATTGGTGAGAGATCTACCTCAAATGGAGTTCGCTCCGAAAGGACTCTGTGAAGCCTGTGAAATGGGAAAGTCGAAACGAGCATCGCATAAAAGCAAAGAAATTTCTAGTATCACTGAGCCTCTGCAACTTCTTCATATGGATTTGTTTGGCCCAGTGAATGTCCTATCTTTATCTAGGAAAAGATATGCATTGGTAATCGTGGATGACTTCTCCAAGTATACATGGGTATTGTTCGCAATGACGAAAGACGAAGTACCTTTCCTAATCATTGATCACATCACTCAAATTGAGAATGTTTCAACACTTACTGTGAAGACGATTAGATCAGACAATGGCACTGAATTTAAAAACGCAGTGCTAAATGACTTCTGTGTATCTAAGGGAATACGTCATCAGTACTCAGCCCCGAGAACTCCATAACAAAATGGAGTAGTTGAAAGGAAGAATAGAACATTAGTTGAAGCAGCAAGAACTTTGATGTGTGATTCGAAACTTCCTCTGTATTTCTGGGCAGAAGCAGTGAGTACCGTGTGTTACACTCAAAATCGATCCTTGATCATAAAAGATAAAGAAAAGACACCATGTGAGCTAATGAACGGAAGAAGACCAACAATCAAATACTTTCATGTCTTCGGAGCAAAATGCTATGTACTTATAGATGATGAAAATCTAGGCAAGTTTGCAGCAAAAGCTCGTGAAGGAATCTTTGTTGGTTACTCCACAGATGTGGTAGCAGCTTATAGGGTGTTCTTAGTGAATGATCGAAAAGTGACTGAAAGCTACAACGTCAGATTCGACGATACCAAACTCTCATCAATTTCAAGAGATTCTAGTGAACCTGAGTCCCTAAAATTTCAGAATCTGGACTTAGAAGAACTTGAAGATGAACCTGAGTTGGTTGTCCCATTAAATGTTCCAAGTGTACGTGAAGAACCTGAGTCTAGTGAACAAGCTAATTCTACAAGATCAGGAGAGACTTCTTCAGTACGTACCGGCAACAACTCAGGGGGAGTAAATAGCAGCTCAAGGACTACTGTTCAAGGCTCGAGTCGAGTTGACTCTAGTTTTGTAGGAGCTGGCACTAACTCAGGGGGAGTTAGTGAAAGTAATCAAAGTAGTCAGCACCACAACTCAGAAAGTCATGCTGAATCATCAAGACAATTTCCAAGAGAACGGGTATGGAATAGAGACCATCCGTTTGAATTAATTATTGGTGATCCAGATGTTGGTGTGTCTACTAGAAGAAATGCAAGAGCTGACCTGGCTAATATTTGCTTATATTCTGGGTTCTTATCCAAGCTTGAACCTAAAGAAATAGAAGAAGCTCTTGGTGATGCTGATTGGGTGATTGCAATGCAAGAGGAACTCAATCAGTTTGAAAGGCAGAAAGTTTGGAAACTGGTACCCCGACCAAAGAACAAATCAGTAATTGGAGCAAGGTGGGTATTCAGAAATAAAATGGATGAAAACGGACTTGTAACACGAAACAAGGCTCGTTTGGTTGCAAAAGGTTATTCTCAGCGAGAAGGAATTGATTATGATGAGACCTATGCACCAGTTGCAAGACTTGAGGCAGTCAGGATGTTTTTGGCATTTGCAGCACATAAGAACTTCAAGGTTTTCCAGATGGATGTGAAAAGTGCCTTCCTGAACGGAGAGTTAGAAGAAGAAGTGTATCTGGAACAGCCGCCTGGCTTCATTGATCCAGAACTTGTAGATTTTGTGTATCTTCTCTTCAAATCTGTCTATGGCCTCAGGCAATCCCCAAGATGTTGGTATGAAACCCTATCCGTATTCTTAATTGAAAGTGGTTTTACTAGGGGAGTAATTGACAAAACATTGTTCTATAAGAATGTGAAGAATGATCTAATACTTGTTCAAGTCTATGTGGACGATATTATCTTCGGGTCATCGAATGAACGCTTGTGCGAGAAATTTGCTAAGCTAATGCAAGAGAAATACGAGATGAGCATGATGGGAGAGCTGTCCTTCTTCCTTGGATTACAGATCAGTCAAAGAAAAGATGGTATCTTTATCTGTCAATCTAAGTACGTCAGAGATTTACTCAAGAAGTATAATCTAGAAGATGCATCAGCAGCTAAGACTCCCATGACAACAGCCACGAAGCTTGATGAAGACAAATCAGGTAAATCAGTTGACATCACAAGCTATCGAGGTATGATTGGCTCACTTCTCTATTTAACTGCAAGTAGACCCGATATAATGTTCGCAACTTGTTTATGTGCAAGGTTCCAAGCGGATCCTAGAGAATCACATCTCGTAGCCGTCAAAAGAATCTTTAGGTATCTCAAGGGCACACCAAATCTAGGAATTTGGTACCCAAGAGATACAGGTTTTAATCTAATTGGCTATACGGATTCAGACTATGCAGGTTGCAGGATTGATAGGAAAAGCACATCTGGTGCTTGTCAATTTCTTGGCAGAAGATTGGTGTCCTGGCAAAGTAAAAAACAACATACAGTATCTACTTCTACTGCTGAAGCTGAGTACATTGCTGCTGGAAGCTGTGTAGCTCAAATACTGTGGATGAGGAACCAATTGAAGGATTATGGCATGGAGCACAAGAAAATTCCAATTATGTGTGACAACACAAGTGCCATTGCCATAACCAACAATCCTGTAGATCACTCAAGAACCAAGCACATCGACATCAGGTATCACTTCATAAGAGAACATGTCGAGGAGGGGACTGTGGAGCTACATTTCGTGCCCACAATGCAACAAATTGCAGATATATTCACCAAACCTCTTGATGAAGTAACATTCAATAGGTTGGTTGGTGAATTGGGAATGCTTAACACAAGTTAGTAAAGCCTTCTATCTGTAAAATCCATGGTTATGTGTGTATATGCAAGCTATTTGATCATTATATGCTTAGACTTTAAAATGCCTAATTAATGATTGTTATAGGTTGCATATAGTGTCATTTTACATGAATTCATTGTGTTCTAAGTGTCTTTTATAGCACAAATCTTTGAATTTATGATTGTTAGATTGCATGATCATAGGGGGAGTTAAATTCATAATATTCTAAATTTTGCATGATTTTTAGATGAATTTACCTGTGTTTTTCATGTAATTAGAGGCCTTAGAATTATCAAGGAATGTTTTAATTATGTCATATATTAAAATCCTTGAATTGATATTTATATTAATTTGGCAAAATTAAGTGTTGAGTTTTTCAAAGAAAAATTGCCAAATTATTCTAAGTATCTTCAAAATTTCGAGTTAAACTCTATCTCGAAACTTATCTTGAAATTCTAGTTGAATTTCGATTTGAGCTTCCAGAGTGAAGTTTTGAAAATTCTAAGTCTGGGAAGAATTTCGAGTTAGCCACTATCTCGAAATTCATCTCGAAATTCGACTTAGGGATCGAATTTGAGTTACCAGTGTGCCTATTTATTTTTCTTCAAAATATTCGAGATAATTTCTATCTCGAACTTTATCTCGAAGGTTGAGATAAGGTTCCATTTTTGGAAATATTTTTGAAAAGAACTGAGAATACTTCGAGTTAGTTTACAACTTCGAGTTAGACTCTATCTCGAAACTCAACTCGAATTTCGACTTGATGTTCGAGATAGAGCTCTCAGTTGGTTTTAAGGGGATTTTTCGAGTTAACTCCTAACTCGAAGTCTATCTCGAATTTCTACTTAAATTTCGAGATAGGTTTCCCTGGTAATGTTGGTGGTTTGTGCTGTATACATGGTCTGTTATAGCTAAATGGTAAAGTTTTTCGAGTTAACATCTATCTCGAACTCTATCTCGAAGTTCGACTTAAAAAAATTCGAGATAGACTTCGAGATAGACTTCGACTTAGACTTCGAGATAGAGTTCTCCCTGTATGTACTTAGAGTTTTCATATTTTTTTTAACAGGGATACTTTAGTCATTTCACATTAATGTCTATATATACATATCTAACTCGATATTTTCTTTCACTTTTACCTACTTGAGTTTTACAGCCGCCCCATATACATACAGGCGATTTCATACTTACAACCATTGATTCGTGATTTTTGTGACTAATCTCATACGGACAACGAATTAATGCCCATTTTTAGACTGCTATCACTTGTGTGTTACCATTAATCTCTGTTCTTGTGTGTTTGTGTCACGGTTCATCTTTCTTGAGATATATACACACGTATATACACACAAAAGTTCACAGATCTGTTTATACACGATTTCACACAAACACTTCACTGTTAAAGCAGATTTAATTAGTGGTTTGAAATTTGCCTTCCATTGACTGTTTATTGAAGCCCGTAGTTTAATTTCTCAAAAAGGGACTTTTGTGTTCTTGATAAATTAAAAGGGATATAACGGTTAATTCTTTAATTAATTGTTTTTCGAAAATTAAAATTAAAATTCACATTTGTTAAGGAAAAACATTTTAATTAAAATGGCTCACCAATTTTCACTTGCCAAAAACAATTTTTATAATATTTCTACGGAAATTGGTGATCAACTCCCGCGCTTTAAGTCTTGGATACGATTTCTCAATTTGTATTCCAAAGCTAGCGATGCTTTTACTGCTAAACCTACACTAGTACATGATGCTTTACATCAATTATGGACTAGTGCGGTTTCTTTTGGGAGCAAATCAACCCCCTTTGGTTTCAGGTTTACCTTAGCGGGTCAGGAATATGAGGTGACTGAACAAATTGTCAACAAGGTTCTGGGATTCCCCATTAAAGATGCTTATGATCCAGAACCTACAGCTGCAGAACGCCTCAGATTCTTTGAAGAAATAGGGTGTTATCCTCCGACTGGCCGGATCACTGGAAACATCCAAAAACAATTTCTTCATGTGGAATGGAATTACTTTTTCGAGGCCATCACAAGATGTTTTTGGGCACGAGAAAGCGATTACCATCAAATTTCCATTCCCATGCAAAACCTTGGAATTGCCCTAGCAAGAGAGCTGGATATCAATTATGGACGAATAGTTCTCTCTGAGATAGTGGCTGTGATGGGATCTCCTGCAAGCAGAGACCTCAACACAACAGATGTTGTCTGCTGGTTTCCTCGGTTCTTACAGATGCTGATTAATCATTTAATACCGAAGGATGCTCTTGCAGTTAGACAGAGTTTTGCCAGAAGTCAAACATCTGCACCACTAGGGATGGGCACTAAGTCACTTTCAACAGTTGAAAATCAGGATAAACATCATGGAAAACTGATGTCTATTCCTGATACCTTACAACAGTGGCTTACATATGATGAGGGAGTTACCACCTTGATGGAATTCTCACAAGTTTCATCACATGCTCAGAATCGGTCTACTCATGCTGAGGCATTTGAAGAGATTCCTGATGAGCAAAGTGGTGACGAACAAGGTAATGAATCAGGTAATCTCTCTCTACATTCTACTCATTCCTCTTCCTATGTTTCTGATTCCCAGACCCAAGAGACTGCTAGCCCGCAGGATCTATCCCAGGGTGAGAGCTATATTTCTAATTCTATATCACCCCAGTCACCGGAATCCAAACAGCCAGCACAAGTAAATGTAGGATATGATGAGGAGAGTGAACCCGAAGAGCAGCAACTCATTCGAAAGAAACCCAAAATTTCTCATGCTGCTACTTCTAAATCTCAGTCAAACCCTAGAGTGTCACACGCAACCACTCCACCTCACGAGAGTGGTTCACCCCTTGAACAATCTGCACATAGGGATTTTGATGATGATTATGTCCCTTTTGAAGATACTGTTGCTTCAAGAGGACATGAAGCTTTAAAAGCTTCAGCCGTACCTTCACCGGTACGTACTGATGCTACAAAGAGGATCGGTTCTGATGTCGTACAAGAACACTTTGTAGCCTCTCAGCCTGAGATTCCAACTCAGGAACAAACAACATTTGATCCCATAACTGCAAATTATATTGCTTATTCAGTTTCTGCAGGTACTGCTTCATATTTTGGATCAATGATTGAAGACATACACGAGCGTGAGACAGGGAGTGTGTGTGAGAGGTTAGGGAGAGAGGGACCTTCATTTTTAAGGCCCGAAACCGAGCGCCAAATACCAACAGAACGAGTATTAGAGCGAGGTCACCTAAACCAAACACCGTCCCTTAATACTGAAAATCTTGAAACTCGTATGTCTTCTATGGAAAATCAAATGAAGCAGTTTGGGCAGTCAATGGGGCAGTTAGGGATGAACGTTGGAAACAATCAAAGGGCTCTTGACGACTACGCAGCACGAATGGCAAGTCAAGCTACAGCTTTTAATGATTTGACAAACAAGGTAAATGACTTGGGCCATGCTGCTGGTGTCTTGGGAAACACTCTGAATGACAGGATGGGAACAATGGAGCTTACAATGGATACTCTGGCTGTGGAGATCAGTAGAGTTATGTTCGCAATCAGAAGTTTTGTGCCCCCAGAGTGTTTCGCGCCGCAACAACCTCCCCCCGATGCTGGTACAGGTGGTGCTAGTGGAGCAGGACCCTATGGTTCTGGTTTTGAAGATTCTTACGTAGCTGGTGGATCTGGAGACCAGGGTGGAGTTCAGGATAACTCACCTAAGGGGGAGAGTATAAAGGAGACGAGACAGCAGGGAGTTTAAATCGAAGAAATTCAAGAACAAGCTGATCTTGTCAAAGAAATTGAGCCGTCTATTGATGAAGAGGCTCTGAGAAGGAAAAAGGGTAAGGCAATAGCGATTGAGCAAGATGAGCCATTCGTTGATCTGAGTCATCAAGAAAAAGTACAGGAGGTACTTGACTCAGATTCCGATATGGAAGACGCACCTTTGAAACATGCTATAAAGAGATCATTGAAGGATCAAGGTGGAGGTGCTGGAATGTCTTTCGGATTGCCTGAAGAAATTACTGTTGATGAGGAAACCCTTAAATCCCAAAAGTTAGCCTTGGAACAAGCTGAGTTCTTTAAAATGAAGGCAATGCAAGATCGTGCTGCGTTTCAGGAAAAAAAAGCGGAGCTACAAGGGAAACAGTACGATTATGAGCTTGCAAGGCTAGCTGATCCTCAGATTGATCTGGACAATAGAAGGTTAGGGCAGAAGTGGGATGACGCAAGGAAGATATTGATGGGACCCTGTGCGAAAGGAGTTCATAACAAGGAGGCAGATGATCTGTTCTACAACCTAAATTTGCAGAATCCAATGGCTGCTGACTACATAAGTGCTTTAAAGAGATTAATTTCTAAAGTCAGGGTTGGATACAATTCAACGCAAAAGGAGTGGCAGGTTATTTTGTCTTTCACAGAAGGAGTCCCAATGTCTTTCATGTATGTGGATGACCAATTCATGACGAGAAGATCTGCATCAGAGTTGTTCTTGCTAGCAACAAAAATTCAATACTCTCATTCTGAGAATCTAAGCATTCTGTATAGGGATCACTTAATGCAGCTAGCAGAGGACAAGGGTCCAGAATTCTCAGCATATCCAAATGTTGTCCGGATGGTGGTTGACAGTAAGATGAAGAGGGTGAGCTTGGAGGAAAAGGACTTAATGGAACTTTCAGTGGAATCTCTTAAGGCCGTCTGTAGGCAAATGATGAGTAAGGGATTCGCTTCTGAGCTTAAAGATAAATCAGTGAAGATCATTGAAAGTGTCATACTCAAGAAGAGCAATGAGGTGTGGAAGTGTGATGTCATTGCTCCAAACCCTCTTGATAATGTGAAGATTGAACCAGAGCTAATGGAGAAGAAATGGAATATTCTTCAAGCTATGAAGAATGTAGATGAAGCTCTGAATCTTCCTACTGGAGAACTGGAACAAGGAGAGATAAGGGAGGCAGTTGGTGTTCCAGGAAGAGACAGTGTATACTGGATACACTCTTTCGTTGATAATACAGCTGATGCCTTAGTATTCATAGATGCAGACCAGAATCAAACATTCTTGCATATGAGTAAACAATGGCTGCTGCAGACTCAAGATGCTGCATTTCTGGAGAAAGTGTTATATGTGTTCAAATGGGAAGATGTGGAAGTTAAGTATGTGACAGAAAAGCAGAGACTCGTGAGTTACCTGTCTGATGTAGTAGTGGAAAAGAAGCGATTGGAGCGAGATGCGGCTAGTGTCCACAATACTAACCGTGTCAAAGGCTATCCCAAAATGATCTATTGTCAGTTTAAAGCTGATAAAACTCATAGGAAACCTCGGCTTATAATGAAGATATTTGAGGACATTCCAAAGATCAGGACTACTCAGGAGGTGGACAAACTCAGAAGGCTTTTCAAACATCCTTACCCAGAACCCAGGAACCCTCTAGAAATGGAAGCAGTAAGTTTGTTGAATACTAGGTGGACGCAACTTCATGATCCAGTATATAAGAAACAAAAGCAGCAGGAGGAGAAGCGCAGAAGGCAGAAAGAAGAAAAAGACCAAGCTGCTGAAGCTAGGAAAAGGAAACGGAATTAGGGTTAAAGGTCAGAGTGGTGTGAACTTGAAGTTGGAAAAACTTCATGTCTTTCGGTTGCTTTAACTCACTTGAGGAAAATTCATCTTAGAGTGAATCCAATAAGGTGATATAAGTTTGACTAAAAGATATGAAATAATCCAGGTGATAGGAATCATTCAAATGATCTTTAATTCGAGGTTCGAATTCTGTTTCTAGTTTAAGTTCTTTGTATTGTTTTCAAATACTTTTCAATTGTATATTTTTCAAGACTGTAATGTTAATTATCTTTTCTCGTCTCTTGTTTAGTTGAGTTATCCTTCATTAATTTGAATGTCATTGTTAGACAATCAAATTGGGGGAGATTGAAAGGCAGAGTGTATAAACTTGTAACACTATAACTAATGTAACTCAATTAAAAGAAAAGATACTTAACCAGAAGACAATCAAGAACAAGAAGTCACAAGAAATCAACACTAAATGAAGACAAGGTAATTGATACAATTGAACATGTTAACTATGATCAAGCCAAGAAGGAATCATTGAGAGAAGTTCAAGTCAAAGTTGTTCAGGCCTCAGTGATTTGAGAATTCGAGATTCAAGATCATAACTATCAGTATCAACAAGACCAATTGATTTCAAGTGAACAAGAAGGAAAGAAAATATTGGAAAGCCAAGTTACTAAGTGAATATGGTAATTTATTCAAGAAGCAGAAACACTATCAAGACTAGTCACTTATGAACCAGACCAGTGCATCAAGTGTCAGGACATTGATAGCAAGTTTATGTCAGTAATAAAGATCCATGTTCAAGAGCTTGCTGAAGAATAAAGAAGACATGAAGATATCACAAGCTCAAGATGTGCATTGAAGTTTCAAGTTGAAGACCAGAATATTTTCTAAGTACCAAATGTTCTGGATGGCCAAGTAGAATATTTCTAAGTAGAAGTTCGACTTAGAAATTTCGAGATGGCTAAGTAGAAATTCTCAAGTAGAAGTTCTACTTAGAGTGCAGCTTCAACATGACACATGGCATCTTCTGATTGGCAGATTTCCAAGCTTTCAAGTTAAGACAAGATTTGTGTGGACATCATTGGGCCACGCACATCTTAGTCTTTGAAGACTACAGGACATAGACTACATGTAGTATAAATAGAAGCACTTGTGTAATGTTTTAGTTAGTGAGCAATATTGAGAAAAACACAAGAAAAAGAGAGAGAGTATATTCACAGAGCTTAGAATCATTCACCTCTCTCTGAACTTCTGTTATACTTTGTAATGAATGTTGTAGCAACCTTTTCAAGTTATATATAAAGAAATATATTCCTTGAATCTGTGTGTTCATTTCTTGCATCGTATTTATTGCTACTCATATTCGAAAAGTTGTATTCACCCCCCCTCTACAACACATTTGGACCTAACAATTGGTATCAGAGAGGATGTTTAACATACAAAACATAGATCCTTGTGTTTGGTAGAAGAATCGTGAGTTTTCATTTTCTAGATCTACTTTTCATTTTCTCGAAAAGTGTGCTTTAATTCGTTGGTAGTGAAAACTCATCCGGGAAAAATTATTTAAATACTCCAGGTGTGATTATTTGGCTTGGGTGTATTTTAATTAATTTTTGTGAATTAATCTGGGTTCATTGATATTTGGTGTTCTTGAGTGTTCATCATCTGTTCTTATCAAAGAAGATAACCCAACAACTTTTTGATCTCCTTTTTCAAACAAATAAGATAGTCAAAAAGGTGTTTTTGTACTTTTGATTTGATTATTATTCCTTGGCCGAAAGCAAAAGGAAGTGTACTCAGTGCTTAGCAAGTGGGTTAGTCACTTTCGGTGTGTAAAGTAATCAAAAGTCAAAAAGGGTGTTAAAGTGATAATATTGTTTATTCAATATTAAAAGTAATCTGCAGAAAATTATTCTAAGGACAAAAAGTTCTACATAGAATTTCTACTTGAGATTTTCTACATAGAATTTCGACTTGGACAATTTCTACTTGGTGAATTTCGACTTGGACAATTTCTACTTAGAGAAATTTCGACTTGAGCAAAATTTCTACTTAGAGAAATTTCGACTTGGCAGAAGTTCTACATAGATATTCTACATAGCCTAGTCTTGGGTACTTAGAAATTTTTAGTGACAAGATTTGAAATGGCTCCTAAAAATTCTTTCAAGATCCCAATGTTCAACCGAGATCACTATGAAGAATGGGTTTTCAGAATGAGACTCTACTTAGAGACTATTAACCCTGAGTATCTGGAAGTCCTTGAAAAGGGTAAATTTGTTCCAATGAAAGCTATTCCTGAGCGTACGGAAGGAGAGGAGGTTATACCTGCTCGGTCTGAGCCTAAAAAGGCAGCGGACTTTACGGATGCTGACAAGGGGCAAATAGCTTATGATACTTCTGTAAGACAAACCTTGATGGAATCTCTCGATCATGAAATGTTCAACATAGTCAAAGGTTTGAATACAGCAAAGAAGATTTGGGACAAGATAGAAGTTGTCATGGAAGGATCTGCAGAGGTTAGAAGCAACAAGACACTTATACTCAAGATGGAGTATGACACCTTCAGAATAAGAAAAGGAGAAAGCATAACAGATGTCTATCTACGATTCAGTCAGTTGGTATTAGATTTGAATCTGAGAGGTGTTACTCTCCCCATGGTTGAGACCAATACGAGATATCTGAGGAACCAGCCAAAGAGCATTGAACATAGGGTCTACGCAATCAGAGAAACCAGAGATTTGCATACAACTTCTCTGGAAGAATATTATGGAATTCTAAAGACCTATGAGCTGGAGACACTTCAAGATCAAGCATGGGACAATGATTCAAAAGGAAAAGAAACTGCATTAGGATTAGTTGCTGATGAGGAAGAGTCTAAGAAGGCAATGGTTGCAGCAAAGCCTAAATCATCACTTGCACCACATCAAGTTGATAATGATGACGAGTGCGCATCTAACAGTGATGATGACTACTTCACCCAAGAAGAGCTGGACAATATGGACGATAGTGTCGTGGCATACATGGCAAGGAAGTTCAGCAACATGAGATTCAGAAAGAGCAACCGACCACAGAGAAATTCTTCATCTTATTATCGGGCTGCTAAGGGTGGAGGTAGTTCGTCAGGCTACCAAGGTAAAGGCAAGAATACCAGCTACAAATCTCCTTTGGATTTCAAAATGAAGTTCAAATGCTATAACTGCGGAGAACCTGGACACTTTGCCTCGGACTGCAAAAAGCCTAAACAGACTTATCCAAAAGAGACATTTGAAGCCCTCAAAAGCAAGTATGAATCGCTGGTGAAAGAAAAACATGGTAAAAGAGCTTTAGTAGTAACAGAAGGAAGAGCTTGGGATGATTCAGATGAGGAAGATGTTACTCATGTAGCAAACTTTACGCTCATGGCTGAGACATCAGAGGAACCAGAGGTACCAGTTCTAACCCTTAAAGTAGAAATGTCTATTGATGATTATAAGGAACAGAACGGGGCTCTTAGCGAAGAGATCTACATGTTGTGCAAAAGCCTAGACACTTCTCAAAAGGAACAGAAAACACTTGTCGCCAAAAGCAGAATGCTTGAGGCAAAAGTGGAAGAGTTAGAGGCTGCTTGCACTGTAGATACTTCTCTAAGAGATTTTATTAAATCTTTGGAACACAAGCTCGTCCTTAAGGAAGAAATAGAATCATGTTTAAGGAACAAACTAGCTGAGTTAGAAACTAAATGTGAAGCTTACAAACTAGCTGCTAGTAAAGTGTATGTAGATAATGACGTATTTAAGAAGATAACTGGAGTAGGTGTAGGACTTGATTATTCTGATCTTTCTAAGAAAGAAGGCAAGAGAATTATCGACCCTAGTTCCAGTGACCCTAAAAAGGAAATCCCTAGCATTCTTAAATCTTCTGTCAAACCCATCTACAAACACCTTGTTCCTAGAATAGAAGAAGAAGAGACTGAATTGATAGCTAGATATGAGATTGAGATGGAAGATCGTCAGAAAGCACAACCTATAACTCCTATTAAACAAGTTAAAATCAATTTCCCTAGTGATGAATCTAGACCAGGATTAGGAGCTAAGGCTGTTAAACATCAAGGGAAGAAAGGCATAAAAGAGGTTAAGGCTGAACGAATAAAGAAAGCATGTTATCACTGTAAATCTACTGAACAACTTTCTTATGCATGCACTGCTACACATGCCATGCCTGTCACACATACAATGAATAATCTGCATCAGAATCATGCACAGTGTGGTCAACCTAATTGTATGCCATGCACTTTTAATGTCATGCAAACTTTTGTGAATTTAATGAATGCATCTAGCCAGTCATGCTTAAATACTGCTGCTAGTTCAAACATCAAGAAAAAGCATGTGAGAGCCAAGACTGTCAGTCCTCCTAAAGTTAGGAGTGACAAACCTTCTCCTAGGATTGACAAACATGTCATGTCTGAGAAAGGAAAGGAGGAAGTCGAAAGCTCTAGTAATGTTAAGAAAAGTGCATCTCCTGTTGTTAAATCTGTTGATTATCGATCTTATCGAAAAGCCGGGCCCAATCAAAGTTGGGTTCCGAAGAAAGTCTAACCAATTTGTCATTGCAGGGCATTAAGCAGAAAAGAAATAAAGTTATATGGGTGCTAGACAGTGGAGTATCGAGGCATATGACTGGAAACAAGTCCCTGCTTACAGAGTTGGTTATGAAAGCTGGCCCTTATGTTACCTTTGGAGATGACAGCATAGGTGTGACAAAGGGATATGGCAAACTGAAAACTGGCAATGTCATCATTGAAGATATTTCCTTTGTTGAGGGATTAAAGCATAATTTGTTGAGTATCAGTCAATTCTATGACAAAGGTTACGAAATTGTCTTCAACAAGAAAGGTGTATCAATCACTCACATCAAGGAAGGTTCACTGGCTTTGAGAGGAGTTCGAAAGGCAGATCTTTTTGTTGCAGACATGGATTTAGCAAATCAGAATGAAGTCACCTGTTTCTACAGCAAAGCTTCGGATGATGAAAGCTGGTTATGGCACAAAAAGTTATCTCACTTAAACTTCAAAACGATGAATGCTCTCGCGAGGCGAGAATTGGTGAGAGATCTACCTCAAATGGAGTTCGCTCCGAAAGGACTCTGTGAAGCCTGTGAAATGGGAAAGTCGAAACGAGCATTGCATAAAAGCAAAGAAATTTCTAGTATCACTGAGCCTCTGCAACTTCTTCATATGGATTTGTTTGGCCCAGTGAATGTCCTATCTTTATCTAGGAAAAGATATGCATTGGTAATCGTGGATGACTTCTCCAAGTATACATGGGTATTGTTCGCAATGACGAAAGACGAAGTACCTTTCCTAATCATTGATCACATCACTCAAATTGAGAATGTTTCAACACTTACTGTGAAGACGATTAGATCAGACAATGGCACTGAATTTAAAAACGCAGTGCTAAATGGCTTCTGTGTATCTAAGGGAATACGTCGTCAGTACTCAGCCCCGAGAACTCCACAACAAAATGGAGTAGTTGAAAGGAAGAATAGAACATTAGTTGAAGCAGCAAGAACTTTGTTGTGTGATTCGAAACTTCCTTTGTATTTCTGGGCAGAAGCAGTGAGTACCGTGTGTTACACTCAAAATCGATCCTTGATCATAAAAGATAAAGAAAAGACACCATGTGAGCTAATGAACGGAAGAAGACCAACAATCAAATACTTTCATGTCTTCGGAGCAAAATGCTATGTACTTATAGATGATGAAAATCTAGGCAAGTTTGCAGCAAAAGCTCGTGAAGGAATCTTTGTTGGTTACTCCACAGATGTGGTAGCAGCTTATAGGGTGTTCTTAGTGAATGATCGAAAAGTGACTGAAAGCTACAACGTCAGATTCGACGATACCAAACTCTCATCAATTTCAAGAGATTCTAGTGAACCTGAGTCCCTAAAATTTTAGAATCTGGACTTAGAAGAACTGGATCTATCCAACAGCTTCCAACATCGATAGGTGCTACCAACTTAGAGTTGATGGTCGGGGCCTTCAAGACCTGGAAGTAAACACTACCTGCATAATTTTCTATCTCAGAAGAAGCGAATTTAGAGAGGGCATCGGCCTTAACGTTCTCTTCCCTAGGAATGTGCTCCAGATAGCACTCCTCAAACTGAGTCATAACAGCTTTCACGACTCTGAGGTATTTTGCCATAGTTTCATCCTTGGCCTCAAACTCACCATTCACTTGCGAGACTACCAGTCTTGAATCTCCACACACTTTGAGGTTCTTAACCCTCATGACTCTGGCCAATCCCAATCCAGCTATTAATGCTTCATACTCAGCTTCATTGTTGGTTATGGGAAAGTCCAACTTCAAAGCGTATTCAACTGTGAACCCATCGGGGCTTTGCAAAACCAAACCTGCACCACTAGATTTTATTTTTGATGCT
Organism: Kitagawia praeruptora; assembly: GCA_037693485.1. Lineage (NCBI taxonomy): Eukaryota > Viridiplantae > Streptophyta > Magnoliopsida > Apiales > Apiaceae > Kitagawia > Kitagawia praeruptora. The sequence continues at coordinate 115,618,594 of CM075344.1, read as the reverse complement.
CCATCAAAATAGAGCACCCAATACTCTTTCTGGTCAGCTATAAGTTCTTCATCTTTATCTTCGTTCTCAGGGGTGGTTATCATCTCCTGCCCCCCGACTTCTTGGTTGTCAATAGTGCATTCAACCACGAAGTCAGCCAATGCCTGAGCCTTGATGGCTGTCCGAGGCTTATACTTGATATCAAACTCTCCAAGTTCTATGGCCCATTTGATCAATCTTCCACTTGCTTTCGGACTGTGCAGTATGCTTCTCAACTGTTGGTCTGTCAAGACTTCGATTTTATGAGCCTGGAAGTACGGTCTCAATTTCCTTGAGGCAGTAATCAATGCCAATGCAAACTTCTCAATGGGAGAGTAATTCAACTCCGCCCCATGTAGCACCTTACTCACATAGTAGATGGGTTTCTGAACCTTCTTTTCTTCTTTGACAAGAACAGCACTCAATGCTTGTTCGGATACCGCCAGGTATAGGTAAAGAATCTCTCCAGGGCTAGGTTTGGCCAACAATGGGGCTTCAGCCATGTATTTCTTCAACTGTTCAAAGGCCTCTTGGCTCTCTGTGGTCCACTCAAAATTTTTCACCTTCTTTAATGCCTGAAAGAAAGGCAAGCATTTGTCACCAGACTTGGAGATGAATCTCCCTAGGGCCGCCACTCGGCCAGTTAATTTCTGTACATCTCGTACTGAGCGGGGTGACTCCATATCCAGAATAGCCTTAATCTTGTCCGGGTTGGCCTCTATGCCTCTCTTGGAAACCATCAGCCCCAAAAATTTTCCCGAACCAACACCAAAAGCACACTTGGCTGGATTTAGCATCATTTTATGGTGCCTTAGCACTTCAAACGCCTCTCTGAGGTGCCTTATGTGATCTGCCTTGAGTAGGCTCTTGACTAACATGTCATCAACATAGACCTCCATGGTTTTCCCAATTAAATGGGCAAATATCTTATTCACCAATCGTTGGTAAGTAGCCCCTGCATTTTTTAACCCAAAAGCCATAACAAGATAGCAGAAAACACCAAAGTCAGTTATGAAAGATACCTTAGGAATATCGTCCTTGTGCATCTTAATCTGATTGTATCCGCTGAAACCATCCATGAAGCTCAACATTTCATGCCCAGTGGTGGCATCTATCAACATATCAATTCTAGGCAGAGGAAAACAATCTTTTGGGCACGCATCATTCAGATCAGTGAAGTCTATACACATCCTCCACTTTCCATTTGCCTTTTTGACCATCACAGGGTTAGCTAACCATTCGGGGAATTGAATTTCTTCAACAAATCCAGCTTCCAACAATTTATCAACTTCTTGTTTAATGGCCTCTTGCCTTTCAGGAGCGAAATTCCTCTTTTTCTGCTTTATTTTCTTCCGTTCAGGATCGACGTTCAACCTATGAGTTATAAGTTGGGGGTCAATCCCTGGCATGTCCGCTGCTGTCCAAGCAAACACATCGTTGTTCTCTTGCAAGAACGCTGTCAATTCGCCCTTCAGGGGTTCCTTCAGAGATGCTCCTATGTATGTAACCTTTTCTGGGTCGCCTAGCTCTAGAGGGACAGGTATTAAATCCTCTGCTGGCTTTCCTCGCTGTTCATCATCACTACGGACATCCATGTCTTCAATCGGGAGTACCTGCCCCCCGACTCCATCAGCTCTTAGAGCGGATACATAACAACTTCTTGCCATCTTCTGGTCGCCTTTTTGTTCTCCGACCCCGTTTCGGGTTGGAAACTTAATCTTCATGTGATATGTTGAGGCAACAGCCTTGAACGCATGAAGTCCAGTCCTTCCCAGGATTGCGTTATAAGTCGAGGCTGCCTTAATTACCAGAAAATTCAACATTTGAGTAGCTTCCTTAGGTTCCTGCCCTATTGTCATGGGTAACTGGATAGTACCCTCGACCTTGGACTCAACCCCATTGAATCCATAAATGGGCATGTTAGTTGGAGTCAGCTGAGAATCGGTGTATCCCATCTTTTCAAAAGCATCATGAAACAGAATGTCAACAGAAGCTCCATTGTCTATCAAGACTCGCTTTACCTCCGAGTTTCCAATCACAGGGGTTATAACTAATGGGTCATCATGGGGGAATTTCACCCCTTCCAGATCAGAGTCATCAAAACCAATCACGATTTCAGTTCTAGCACGCTTCGGGGCCTCTCCCACAATATGCATCACTTCCCTTGCGTATGCCTTTCGAGAATTGCGAGTTGTACCGGCCGCTGTCGGGCCTCCCCAGATCATGTTGATAACTGGCCCTCGGGGCTGCGTGTTACGGTCACGATCATTATCCCTTCTGTCATTGTTTCTCCTGTTGTAATCCCCTCTTTGGGTTCCATGATCTCCACCCTTTGTGAAATTACTCAGCTTTCCTTTACGGATCAAGAATTCAATCTCGTCCTTCAACTGTCTGCAATCATCCGTGTCATGTCCCACGTCTCGATGGAACCTACAGTATTGATCCTTGTTTCTCTTTGCGGGGTCACCCCTGAGTGGCTTCGGCCATCGAAAGTCTTTATCCTTCTCGATTTCTAACAAGATTTGGCTCCTAGGAGCATTCAACCTTGCATAGTCAGAAAATCTTGGTCCCACACTCTTCTTTGATGTTGACTCAGAATCTTTGCTAGTACGGGGATATTTGTCCCTAGCATCATACTCTTGGTCCTGCTTTCGCTTCTTCGTTTCATTATTACCCTTGCCATTGTTTATCACGACATCCTTCATGGTGCTGTCCTCGGCCTTGATATACTTACTAGCTCTTCGTTGGAGCTCAGCCATATTCTCGGGTGGGTGCTTTGCCAATGACCTTTTAAAGTAAAGATCAGTGGTGCCGTGCTCCAGGGCTACCATGGCCACCTTGTTCTCTAAATCAGTAATATTTAATGTCTCCTTGGTGAACCTCTTAAGATAATCTCTCAGATTCTCATTCTTCCCTTGTACCACATACATGAGAGATGCAGAACTTTTCTCATGAACTCTCCCGCTGATAAATTGACTAACAAAAGCATCACTTAACTCCTTAAAGGAGCCAATTGAGTTTGCAGGAAGTCGACTATACCATCTTTGAGCCATGCCCGACAAGGTTTGAGGGAACGCTCTACACTTCAAGGCGTCACTTGCAGGCTGTAGTAATAGTGCGTTCGAGAACATCCTAACATGATTTGCGGGATCACCCGTTCCATCGTAAGCCTTAATTGTCGGCATCTTGAACTTCCTTGATATGTGGGCATTCATCACCTCCTCGGTGAATGGGGGCGTGGGATCATCAGGATCCCCAAGTGGCATCAGATCCTTGGGGTTGCTCTTAGGGGTTTCCACCCTTGTAGTTCTTCCAGTTGGGGCGGTAGCCCTTCTTTGCCTTCTTGGAGGCCTCTCCAGATCTATAAAGGGAATCGGTCCTGACGTGGGAGGTGGCAAAGTCTGATTTGATCTGGCTTGCTCCCTGGCCATATCTTCCTTTAATCTTAAGATCTCGGCTTCATAAGCCTTAATCCTCTCAGTAGCTGTTGAAGGGAGTCCATCATAAGTAGTTCGAGTTCTCCCCATAGGTTCTTTACTTGCACGTCGCCTCCTTGGAGCTTCATCATGCTCATAATCATCGCCAGAAGATGATTCATCCGTATAAGGACCAGAAAAGTCGCGATAATCTCGATCTCGAATATACAGGGCATGACCACTTGGTCCAGCTCCGTAGTTAGGCATCCCGTACATTGGATTGGTGCTTATGGGGAGATCCGTAGTGTGGATCTGAACCCCTCGTGTAAGGTTGTTGGGGTCTACAATCAAGGAAGAAACCCCCACCTGGTTAGTCCCTGGAGTTGTGTGGACGATCGGAGGTACTGTACTCTTAACATGGGTAGTCGTCCCTAGGGGTTGAGAAACTTGATACGGAACGATAGTCCCGGATGTCGGAAGTACTTGCTCAGATGTCGGAAGTACTTGTTCAGTAAGGGGCGGAGTAGAGCTAAGAGGTAGAGCCTCGGTAGCGATTGGCTCTGTAGTGCTTGGTGCAGTTCTTCGTGTTTGAACCATGGTTGTTGTCTTTTTCCCACAGACGGCGCCAAATGTTGTGGAATAAAAACTAGGTTATGATTATGACGGCTAGGGTTTGTGAGCTTCGAGCTTTAATGGCTGCTTCTGCGTTCGAGACTTAACGGTCCTCACAGAATGCCTACGTATCTCTGTATTAGAGAATCAAGCCAAGAAAATGTAGTTCTAGGTTGAGGGGTCTGACCCTTTATATAGGCTGAGAAGCCCTAGAATCGTAGTAGGGTTAGGTGACTTGGTAGGCAAGTCACAGACTAGAAGAAGGTTCTAGTCTCCTTCCATGTATGAATCAGTTTCCATGTTGAAGTATGTATCTTAGAGGCTAAGTCAGGCAAGAGCAATATCCTCGTTTGACTCTTATTTGCTGAGCTGTTTATTACCCCTAATATTAATTACGAAATTAATATTATAATTAGGGTTTGGGCCCATTTGGTGGGCCCCACATTTGGACCATTCTAGGTTTAATTAATGTCACATTAAATGTGTCTTTAGGGCTTATTTTTAGCCCATATCAACTACAAACATTACTGTTTTAGTAAAACCTCAAATTATTGGTTTTATATATCAATCAAGTAATTTCTACAAATCCTCAAATAATTAAAATAAACAATTTCTAAGGATTTTAAAATCTCTAAATTATTCAATAATTTAAAATAAAATCTTTACTGAATAATTTCACATTCCAAAATTAAATCTTTGCACAAATAAACTATTGACTCGAGGTATCTACTCAGTCAATAAAATTTTAAAAAGGAGGACCAGGTTTCACTTAACCGAAAATAATTAAATAATTAAATAAAAAAATAAAAAAAATTCCTCCTCATTTTAGGAAAACAATATTATTATTTAAATAATAATATAATCATTTCTTGAAACATCTGGGTTATTACACAAATAGCTTGCAGATATTATAACCAAACCACTTGATGAGACTACATTCATTAGATTGGTTAGTGAGTTAGGAATGCTAAATTTTTAGATCTTTAACATCTACAAAAGTAGCAAGGTATGTTGTTTCAGCTTATAGACTTGATATCTTTGCTAGGATCTATATTTGATTGTTAAATGCTTAAGCTGTAACATTTTACTTTGATAAATTACAGTATGATAGACTTGTTAATAAACATCAGGATCAGGATGGCTATCAGGATGCTGACGTCATCAGGATTTCCTCGTCAGTATTAGGATTGTGAAAATTGTTTAGTCTGTGACTTCATGTTTCAAATCCTAAAGTTCAATTTATGCAGTGGTCCAATTCTGAGTTTTGTTAAGTCTATGCTAAGGAAGTTTTAACACATGCATACTGATAATTTATACATTATTCAGATCAGTCAAATAAACAGACAATAGACAAGTAGATAATAAGAAAGCTTGTATTTTCATTAATCGAAAGCATTACATACATGGAAATGAAATACAAACATCTTTTTGTCTAACTTTTACTGATAACCCTAATCTTGTCTAATGTTATTGGATCTTGATTCTTTCAAGCATCTAAGATACAGGATAAGGAGCATCTCAAAATCCATTTGGGAATTTGAAAAGTCCCATCTGCTCTTGGATTTCTTCTCAAGATGACTTGAATGATAGCAGTTGGTACAACCCCATGTTTATTGAGAACTGATGGGTAAATGAATAGCATCTTCATCAAGATCAATCTCAGACTCTTTACTAAATTCTTCATCGTCAAGGTGTGAAGAGATTAAAGGAGGATTTTGTTCAACTGGTAGATGTTTTAGAGGAGATTTTTGGATATCATTTGGGTTAATATCAACCATATCTAACTCGATGAGAAAAGTCATCTCTTCTAAGAGATAGTTTACTTGCTCCTGATCATCAAGAGCATAGAACTTCTCAGAGGTAATGAACCGAGAGCTAGGGTTCATATGAAGATTTGGGTTGAAAGCCATGGTTTACAGAGAAAAGATTGAAAGATTTTTGGAGTGAAGAATGGCACAAGACGTCAGTTGTATTTATAAAAAGACGTGAGAAGCTGAAGAGTCGTTTGGAGATTATCAATGCAGTTAGTCATTATTGCGCATGACTGTATTTCTTGTATTTTCAAGAAATGTTAAACATATCTAACCAAGTGATTCTGTTCAGATTTGTTTATTTTTTTTACAGATAAAAGAAAATGGCATGTGGAAACTCCATTTAGTCTCTGGAATCAGGATGATATTGGTCAGGAATTCAAATGTGTTCACATCAGGATTTGAGATTGTTAATATTCAGAAATCACATTAAAATTTGTGATTATCTTGGTGGGAAGATCACATCAGGAAAAGGAAGCTGATCAGTATTGATTTTTATCTTGATTAAACCCTGATTTACTTAATTGAAATCAATTTTGGATTTTATTTTTCCAAAAATCGTGGGTAATTGTAATTTTTCAGGGACTGACACCTGTCAACCTACGTGTCAACCTGGGATAGTGGGTCTGAAAGATGTTTAAAATATACTTGTTTTGAAACTCTAATTGTTTATTGCTTTTTCTCTTAATTCATATTTTCTAAAGAAAAAAACACTCTCGAGTTCTCAAAATCACTAATCAATTTCAAAGATTTCTCGAGTTCTTTTCAGATCAAAATGGCAGCTCAAAGAAGACTACCCAAGTTAGTAGCTTTCAAGTTTGGTGACTTTGATTTTATGATGAACAATCATGTTGCAGCTATCACCAACAAGGTAGGGGTGTCAACAGATTTTCATCCTATTATGGACTTTATGGCGAGAGGACCATTAAGTTATGCCTTGACAGCATCTCCACAAATTAATCAAGCAGCTGTTTCATAAGCCTGGGAGAATGCTGAGGTAATTGATTCTACTCAGAGTCAATCAGGTAAGATTGTTCTACACTTAGGACAAGACATATTTGATATTACTGAATCTGTTGTTAATTCAGTACTTCACTTACATGTTAGTATGAATTTTGAGAATGTACCATCTGATGATAATGTTAGAACTATGTTATCTGAGTTAGGTTATAATGGACCTCTAGATAACATGAGCCAGTTAAATAGTTCCTTTCTTAGGAAAGAATGGTCTTTCTTCTTTGACCAACTTGCTAAATGCTTTACTGGTAAATGTAGTTCTTTTCAACAAATTACTGTTATTACATCTCATATTGCATATAGTTTGCTTTATGACAGGGTAATTAACATTGGTCATATTATCTTAAGTCAGATGTGTATCAAACTTGGGTCAAGAGATCAAGATAGGAAAATGGTTTATTATCAAAGATTTATGCAATTATTTATTAACCATTTTATTCCTAATGTTGAAGCTAGATTTGGTAAGGAACATTGTGTTTTTCTTATGTATAGCAAAAGAGAATTTTCTCTGACATTACAAAGAAGGACAGTGAAAAGAATCTAGATGAAATACCTGCAATACACTATACACAACATGTTCAGGTACTTCTAAGAACTCATCTTCCTACTATCTACAATTCTTCTTTCTTTTGTGGTGAAATGACTCAGGAATCTCATTTGGAGGAGAACCCCCCTGTGTCTACCCGAGTAGCCAAAAACATTATAGTCTCTGAAACAATTCAAGAACCAAATTTTGATCCACAGCCTATTGTTTTAAAGAAACCAACCTCTGGTATTTCTCAAAAGACATCATTTGTAAGGAAGAGAAGATTTGTTATTTCAAGTAGTAGTTCTAGTGAAGATGATGATAATATATCTCTTGCTGAGAGAGCAGAATTGAAGGCTGCAATTCAACTTTCTAAGCCAGGACAAAGAGATGAAGCACCTAGTCACAGCCAGGTTGCAGTCTCCCAAAAGGCTGTAGTTCTTAAAAAAGGAAAATAGTTACCAGATACTGTCTCTCAAAAGACTGTGTCTATTGAAAAACGATCTAATCCCAAGATCAATTCTGTGTCTACACCTCTTGAGTCTTCTCAAGATAAATCTGTTGCTCACTAGCTATAACAGGAGAACAAGGAGAAAGATTCATTTGTCACCTACACACACAGAGTCTAGTCCAACTAACATTATGCAGGTCTCTACAAATGAAGCTACAATCAAGTCAGCAAATGACAAAAGAGATCATTATATTGGTTCTTCATGGGAAACTACATTGACATACAGACTGGCTATGCAAGATGTTTCTATCAAAGTTAAACTTTCCAGGCCTGTTCTAGATTTTCTGGTTGAAAGGGTTCCTAAACTTCCATTTCCTGAAGAATATGGACTTTTACATCAAAGACTTGACTTATTGAAGATGCATTTCTATGTATAAATCAGAAAGGATTACACAAGTCATTTGGACTTCCTAAGCATGTTGCACTTCAATCACTTCATATATACTTGTTTCACAAGGATTTTATTGTTGAAGATGCTCCAGCTCACGGTGAACAAAAGGAGGCAATAGATAGAGGAATGTAGTCAACATGAGATACTATTGCACCAGTGGTGGATAGTAGGATAGATCATATCACAGTCACTACAACACAAGAACCATCTAGTCAGAGATTGGATGACTCAGGAACTATGATTTCTGATGCTGAAAGGTCTTCTGTGCTGACTTAAACTGTAAGTGAGAAACCCTATGATATGGGAGGAATGACTTTGATTGATTTTCCTGAAGATCAAACAAATATTATTCAGTCAGAGTCTATCCACCTTGAGGGTGTGTCTAAGCAAACAACACTTAAAGATGGTAATACACAAACTATAATGTCTAATGAAGTTTTACTGAAGGCATTAAAGTTCAGTGTCGAACCTGAAAGTGGTATACTGGAGCCTGTAGTCTCTGGAAAGACAGTAGATGTTTGTGAGGGTTCAGAGACTATAGCAGCTCACTCCATGGAGAAAACCTCAATCCCCTTGCCATATGAAGAACCCTCTCTCCATGTGAGTTCAGGTATAAAAACTTTTTCTAACCCCTATTTTTCTGTAGGTCATGAGAGCACTTATCCAAATTTGAGTGATACACTTGAAAAGATGGACATAGATCCATAAACAGAGAGGCTGGATCCTGACCAGGCAAAAGGAGAGATAGAAAGATTGTTGACTTTAGAAGTGAGAATGAGGGTATGGATGATCAACTCCATAGTGAGGGAGAGAAAATTAGGAAACCACCATCATTTGATTTCTGGGATCAGGTTTTTCTTGAATCTTGGTCTGATAATCTTGGTATGGATGCTGGTACTTATTCTTTTGTCAAGATGTATGAGAAGAATGACTTAGCAAAGCACAATGCAAAGCCAGAAGTTAAAGCTCAGAAGCAAAAAGAAAGGCTTGCAGGAATCATCAACAAAAAAGGTGAAAGGCTAAGACAATCTCTTATTCCACATGTACCAGAAGAAATTCCTAATGATCCTAGTATTCCTTTGCATGTACTTCCAATATCAGCTCTAATTGAGACATCAACTGTATCTGACACTCTAAGGAGGAGTCAGGATTTGTAGATGTTGGTACACAGAATACTGATGAAGGACAGGATGATCATATTTCAGCTTCAGATCAGAAAGATGAAGATGTTTGTAAATCTACTCAAGTATTATTACTTGAATATCATGCTACACATACAACTTCTTCTACAAGGCTTGAAGATAAGGTTATTTCTGCATATGAGTCTGAAGATACAACAAGCACTTCCAACTTTGAAGTTAATTCTGAAGTTCTAAAGGATATTCAGAATTCTCAAATTGATATTCAATCAAGACTTCAAACACTTGAAGATAACCAAGTCACTATTATGGAAAATCAAGCAGTTCTGATGAATATCATTTGTTCTGTTAATGAATCTCTTGGAATTAATGTTGCTGATGTCAAAAAAGGAGAGATAAAAACAATTCAAAGGCAACAGACTGGGAGAGATAAACAGACTGGAGGAGATAAAGGAAGAACTAAGGGTGGCAAAGGTGAATCTCAACAGGGAAGTGGTAAAGGAAAAGAAGCATTAAATAGTTGAATTCTTTCTTCTAAGTACTAGATACTTGTCTACATCTGAAGAAGGAGGTACTTAACTTCATGATCTTAAATTCATAAATTCTATTCTGGTTGAATTGTTATATGTTTTGACATCTACAACTTAGATTTATGCTTCAGATTCTAAAGCATAAATAGGGGGAGATTTTTAGGAATAATTCATGAGTTGTGATGTTAAGAATAGTGTAAGAACCCAAATTTTCGGTAGAATTAAAACTTTTATTAAGTGTTGAGAAAAGAAGGAGCAATGATTTCGACTCCAAGGTAGTAACAGTTCTAATGAATGAATGTTAAATGGATATAAATTCCAATGAGTATATGTCATGAAGAATGCAATAGGTTGACAACTTAGATTAGAATAATTTATCTCCTAGAGAGATACGATATGGGAATTCCAAATAGGGGAAATATTCTCATGTCATCCAAATCGATATCTGTTATTAGTCCAGAGGTTCCGAGTAAGGGCTAAGGAACGCCCGAAAGAGAACAATGACATTTTTTTTCTAAACACATGGAATAAAGAAAGAATAAGTGATGAATAGTGTTTTGATGGAAATTGGAATATTATTAGATGATACTATATAGAAGTATTCTGAATGGATTTCTGAGTTCGTATTAAGGATCCAAGGGGAAAATAAGTGTATGTAAACGATATCGGATTCTGAAAAACAGCACTTTTATTTTCACCGAGAATTCCCTGGTCATTGTAAGACCGAAGGATTTATTAAAAAGATTTAAGGATTTAATAAAAAGACTTGAGGAATTTAAATTCAAGGATTATAAAGGAGGATTGAGAATGGTAGTATATTTATTAAGGCGGTTTCCGGTAAAACCCTAATTAGAAATCTTCGAGATATTTCTTCGAACGATCAATTAAATTGAGCAATAACCGGACAAAGAAACAAGCAGAGAGTCAAGGTGCATGTGCAAGTGGATATGGCCAAGTAACCAAGCTAGTTACAATGTTAACTAGTAACATTAGAAGCCAACCAAGTGCTTAGTTTACATTACATCATCCAACCACAAAAATGCAACACATGGCCACTTGAATTACATCATGGATGACCAAAGCACTTTATTAAAGTAGCTTTATACAAGATATTATTCACAATAATTCATATTGTGCAAGATGAGAGCAAGAAGCAAGCAAAAACACAAACTCTCCCAAAACTGCTCAGCAGGAGCAACCATCAAAGAAAAATCCATAACTCCATTTCCAACCATGATAAAATCACCAAATTTTAACCACAGCTTCTCCACTCCATGGGTAACATTCGTTCAAAATTTCATAGCAATCCAAGGAGTATATCTTAGTAAAATCTCCTCCCCAAGTTAAAGAAGCCAACCTGCCCTGCTCATAACAGTTTCTGTCCAGAAGAAAAAGGGGGCTCAAAACCATATCTAGGAAGCTTCAAATTTGATGATCTAGGACTCAAAACAAAGCTTATGAAAAGGCCAAGATGTGGTAAAAATTTGAGAGCCAAAATATTATTTTTCGATTTTCTATGATTTTTACAAAAGTAATGATGAATAGTAACTCTTAGAAACTAACTTTGATTTTCTTGATTTCTTGGATGATCTAAGCTTGGTTAAGGGTATACAAGGACTATACAAGGCTTAGTAAGGTCTCTACATACTCCAAGGAAGGTATAACCATTTGAAACCCTAGATCTCACTTTGAGTGTTTAGCATGTTCTTGATGATCTTAGTTTAGTTATGATTATGGTGATGTTATAAGCATGTTTAGTTAGTGGTTTAGTGATTTATGTAATATGATGCATATGGTAGTAAAGCATGGTGCTCCTGGACTTTTTGAGCTAATAACCATGTGTAGAAGTGTTATGGATGCCCGGTGTGGCTTGGTTTGGTTGATAGTAATTTTGAAACGTTCGATTTATAGCCGTCGTAATGCTGAATTTTCGATAATTCCTAAAATCCGAGCATCACAGTAGCTTTAACTCACTGTTTAGCTTTGTATTCTGCCATGACAAGCTAGATTATGTTATAAGCTTCATTTTGATATAAAGATCGTATGAAATGGACTTACGGTTTAAGAGTTATGCTTATATTCGTAAAAGTGGTTTGAAACCGTAAACGAAAGTTCGTAACTGAAATTTGATTCCTTTAATACTACGAAATCAGTGGCAAATCTTGATAATTAAATATTAGAGGTAAGAAGGAAGGTGTGAGAGAAAACCTCATGTGAAACGGATCGTTTTTCGATTTTATAAAAATATTCGAATCGAGGTTAAACGCGAGCGAACCCCTAGAAGAATACTTGGTTATGACTTTGGTAAATGACTTAGAAAACGGGCGATAAATCTCGAGGTATAATCTTGGTTCGTGAATGGCCGACCATAAAACTTACATGACTTAAGTATATACCAAGTTTCAGTATAGTGACGTATCTTAGTAGTGGACGAATGTCGGATCCTAGTGATAATAAAGGGAGTTACACTAAGAGGTGTATAACGAGATAATTCGAAAACGTGTTTCGACTTATGTTATACTTAGCATTTCGAAATGTTAAGTGATTGACCTCGGTTATTGTGACTATTTATAGATCACTGGATTGACACGAGGCACACTACCCCTACAGGATTACCAGACAAGTTTCAAATCCTTTTTAAAAGGCTGTTGTTATGAATATATATATGTTTTTGTTATACATATGTCATAGCATGCATGCCAATTTTCAAAGTCATATTGATACACTTGTTCCCTGAATTATTGTTGGCTTATAAACTAGATAGTTAATATATCAGTTATAAGCCAGATATTACTAAGACCCTTAAACGAAGGGTAGTTGAATCTCATTCTTTGATTATAGACCGGGAGTTGGTATTTCTTGATATTTGATGTGCTAAAAACATGTTAATTAAAATCGCAAGCGCACGATCATCATTTTAATATTTAAGATTCGATCCACAGGGACTAAATTTATTTCGCAATCATTAATAATTAATTTAATCGGACTAGAACAAATTTGGATTTTTGAGAATTTTGAAATTTATTCTAATTAACCTCACAAATTCAAAATTAAATTATTCTAAAAATTAAGAATTTTATTTACAGAAAATTTTGGAAAAATTGGACAAGAGACGTTTGAAAAATAAACCACCAATTTAACAGAAACCACGAGTGAATCACAGAACTAAGTCGAACATCAGCTCAGGAAATTCAACAAAATGAACTAAAAACTAGACTCACAACAAATCTAAAACTTGGCAACAGAACATCGATAAAAACTACCATTTGATTACAATGAACGTTAACTCGATACCAAAACTCTGTCATTCAACAAACAGATAAATAGATCCAGGCTACACAGCTTCAGAAACTCGGAACTTGGTAACATTACAACTCGGCAAAGACAGCAACTCGGATAAAACAACAATCTCAAGAAAAGTCCCAGCAGCAAGAAAACGTAACAAGAACATCGATGAAAACTTAGAAAGGCAACTAAACATTTAGATATCCAACTCAGTCACAAACCAGTCGACTCATAACAAACAAACCCAGTTGCAAACTTAACGAACAACAAACAATCATCGAACCAAAAACACTGCGAACTCAATAACCAAATCAGTCCGACGCAAACAGCAACTCGGTGATACAGAACAAAGCAGAATAAGCAACAGCGATTCAATAAAAAGAACATAACTAAACCCAAACCAAAAAACGAACTCAGCCCATGACTCTGGGTCAACTCGTAACAACTAACCAAACTCGCACAATTCAAACAGTCACCAAAATGTATAACATTTCGCGGAACCAATCAAAATTCGAACACTCAGAACTCAAAACTTGCAAACACGACGTAAACGCAGAACTTAAGCCACATTTAATTTCGAACAAACAAAACACAAGACTAAGAACTAAACACCAAACAGGGGGCTAGAACGGGTGAGTTTTTAACGAAAATGGAAGAGAAACAGGGAAAGGGGGTTTTAACGAACTCGAAGTAAAGAGAAGGAGAAGAGAGGTGAGACTGGGTTTTGCTTTTTAAAGAAATTCGAGGAGATGAAAACTGGGGTTTGGGGATTTGGCAATTTTGTTCGAACGAAAGAGGGAGAGAGAGAGAGAGAGAGAGGTTTGATTGTTTGAAGGGGAAGAAGAAGGAGATGGGGTGTGTGGCGAAAACGCAGAGAATCGGAAGAAAGAGAGAAAGTAAGGAAGGGATATGGGTTGTACGGAGAGAGGTAGATGGCGTTGGTGGTTTGAAGAAAAAACAGAGATGGGCTTGTTTGAATAGATAGAACACAAGGGAAATGTTTGGCTGGGTTCGGATGAAAACAAAGAAGGAAACAGGGGAAAATAAAATTAAAGCTTCGAATATAGAGAAATAAAGCAGGTAAAATAATTAACGAAACTAATGTTTTTTTGTGTTTTTGAAAATTAAATACAAAATTAAATAAACTAATTACGAAATTAAAAACTATAATTATACTAAGACAATGATTTAGAAATAAATGACCCACAATAAAATTGAGATTTAAAGGGGCGTAACTAATATTAAAACGAAAATTAAAATTACGAAAACAAATTCTTCAAATCGATATTTTTCAATCCCGTGTGGTTAGCGTTGCTACTTTATCCACCCGAGAGTTTACGAAAAGAACGAAATAAAGAGCAAGGAGAGAAATGACATAGAAGTGCAAGAAATTAAATGAAACTTGAAATTGCATAAAAATAACGAGTGTTTACAAGAAGAAAAATATTACAACTAAAATTTTGGAAGATGAACTACTAATAACCTAATTCTAGTATCTAAGCTAATGGTTTTTTACAAGTGAAGAAGTAGGCTATTTATAGAAAATTTTTAGGGTTTTTGGTTGGTGTGGGCTAATCTTGGCCATCCATTTGATTTTAGGTTGGCTAAATCCTAGCCATCCATTTTGGTGGGCTACAAAAATGCACCACCACCCCTTGCTTTTCCTTTTCTTCTTGTTTTGGTCCTTCTTTTTCTTCTTTTGCCCTTTTCTTGCACTTTATTTATATATTTTGTCATTTCTTCACTTTTCTCAAATTTCCTGAAATGTAACAAAATAATTTATTAAAATACGACTTCAAGCAATAAATAGGCAATAAAAATATGTAAAATTATGCACTTATCAAATGCCCCCATACCTATCTTTTGCTCGTCCTCGAGTAAAACAAAAACAAAAAGATATCTAGATAAAAAGTCTCATACTCCTTTTCGTAGGTGTGATGATTGCATTTAGCATATGCAACAAGCCCTTTAAACCCCTAGGCAGCCCTAGTGGACGAGTGAGGTCTCGTGAGGGCCTATAGTGAATGTACCCACAAAATCCATCTAGTTCGTATAAAAGATTACATGGCAATGCAACACCACACATACATGTCCTCTTATGATACATCAACTTAAGAATCAAAATGAATTTGCACAGTCTTGGTGTGGAAAGTACAAGGATCCACATAGTCTACTTAAAGAAACATGCAAGAGTGATTACCAATTCATGACAAGTGCAAAAATTATTGGAAGACGTGCTAAGTCTACAAGAGCACACCTGAGAGTCAAAACTTGAGATCTCATATGCAAAAGAAACAAGTAATATCTCACAATTCACTCACAAAAGAACATTCATTCAAGGGTAAGTGTATCACTCAATTCCAACATAATCAAAAACATGCTTGACACTTGGTATCATTCTAACTTAAACACAACATACATCAATGATGACAATCAAAGGGTCTTTATTTGGGTTGTAATGGGGCTAGGGACAAGGTATGTCAAGTAAGGCCAAAACAAGGTGAAGTGTCAAAAGCTAGTAGTCACCATGAAAATCCTGCACAACACCAAACTTACTCCCCACACATCATTTTCTACTTTTAACAAAAAGACTTGACTAGTCGAATAAAAGAGGATTACAAAGACATAAGTATGCTCTCATATATTTTTGCTTTTTTTTTTTCATATATATATTTTTTTTCGTTTTTTTTAAGAGCTAATATAAGCAACAATAATCCTCTTTTACAGAAAATCGACTAACAAGATAACCAACAAAACATATATTTCCTAAAAAGTTATGAACAGGAGTAAACCCATCTCACACACCTTATTACTCCCTCAAGTTCATACTAGCCTTTGACAAATTAGGATCAAGTATACGTAAGGTTGTACAAGAAAAAAGTCTTAGGCGCGTAATGGGGTGCGTCACCGAAAGAATTTGATTAGGCTCAAAGGGGGTAGCTAATTGATCACATAAGAATGGTGTGGATATTTTGGAAATATGGGTTATTCCTAAATGCCTTTATCATCTTATCATCAATCAATGTCATGTGTTTCAATAAAGAACTCAAGCAAGTGCTAACAATGCAAATGACAAGTGGACACTCAAGCAAATGAATATAAATGCAAAAGATATGCATATGGGCTCAAAACTCACTTGGTGTGGTAAAACATAATCAATCTCAAGTAAAGGTATCCTCAATGCACCTACTTGTACTCAAAGCATGAAAACCAAATCATCTTACACCTAATCATGACCTTCTTTCTGAGTACTAAGTCCCCCTGACGGAAGAACCTTTCTTTTACCCTCAGGTTGTAATAGAAAGAGGCCTTCTTCTGATGTTCAACATTCCTAGCATGGGCTTCATCCCTTACCTCATCGATCAAGTTAAGATCTAACCTCATTCCTTCTTCATTAGTGTCAGGCTCAAAGGCCTCCACTCGAGGAGATGTATGCATAATTTCTACGGGGACAACAGCTTCAGCTCCGTAAGCTAACATGAATGGGGTTGCCCTAGTGGTTACCTTGCAAGTGGTTCGATATGCCCAAAGTATGGGTAACAGTTCGTCCACCCAAGTATTTCGGGAACGTTCCACCCTTTTCTTGAGTCCATCAAGGATGATCCGATTGGCAACCTCAGCTTGCCCATTAGCTTGAGGGTGGGCAACTGAAGTGAACCGAAGCTCGATTCCATTCTCATCACAATAATCCTTAAACTCTTTGTTGTTGAATTGTAACCCATTGTCCGTAAATAAGATCCGTGGTATTCCATACCTACACATGACGTTCTCCTAGAAGAACTGCATAACTTGCTTGGTTCTGATCTTAGCTAAAGGTTTGGCCTCGATCCACTTCGTGAAGTAATCAATAGCTACAATCAGGAACTTTCTTTGAGCTGTGGCCATTGGAAATGGCCCAAGTATATCCATCCCCCACATAGCAAAAGGAATGGTGGAGCTGACGGACGTCAATATCTCTGGTGGTTGCCTAACCACTGGTGCATGTTTCTGGCACCGATCACACTTTTTCACGTATTCCTTGGCATCAGCCATCATTTCAGGCCAATAAAATCCGAGTCTAACTATCTTGTGAGCTAGGGCCCTGCCCCCCAAGTGTTGCCCACAGATTCCTTCATGAACTTCTTCTAGTGCTGACTTAGCTTCCTCGGGCCTTAGGCACTTCAGGTACGGAATCATAAAGGATTTTTTATAAAGTATCCCTTCAATCAGAGCATACCTCAACGCCCTCACAGATAATCTCCCTGCCTCCATGGCGTTAGTCGGGAGCCAACCGATTTTGAGATGAGCTTTTATGGGATCTATCCAACATTCTCTTACCCCTATAGGTGCAACCAGCTTCGAATCGATAGTGGAGGCTCTCAGATCTTGGAAGTAGACATTACCAGAATAATTCTCCATCTCGGAGGAGGCAAACTTAGATAAGGCATCAGCCTTGATGTTTTCCTCCCTCGGAATGTGCTCCAAGTAACATTCATCAAATTGAGTCATCACTACCTTCACTAACCTCATGTACTTGGCCATGGTTTCATCCTTTGCCTCAAACTCTCCATTGACTTGGGCCACAACTAGCCTTGAATCTCCACAAACTTTTAGATTTTTGACCCTTAGTGCTCATGCCAAACCAAGCCCAGCCACCAGAGCTTCATATTCTGCTTCATTATTGGTTGTTGGAAAGTCTAATTTTAGGGCGTATTCAATCGTGAATCCATCGGGACTTTGTAGGACAAGACCTACACCACTTGTTTTTGTTTTTGATGCTCCATCAAAATAGAGCATCCAGAATTCCTTCTCTTCAATCACGGGTTCCTTGTCTTCCTTATTGCCTTCCTGAGGTATCTCCTGCCCCCCGACTTCTTGGTTGTCAATGGTGCATTCAACCACGAAGTCAGCAAGTGCCTGAGCTTTTATGGCCGTCCTCGGCTTGTACTTGATATCGAATTCTCCCAACTCAATTGCCCACTTGATAAGCCTACCAATGGCTTTAGGGCTATGTAAAATGTTCCTCAGTGGCTGTCCTGTAAGGACTTCAATCTTGTGTGCCTGAAAGTAGGGCCACAGCTTCCTTGAGGCAGTTACCAATGCTAAGGCAAACTTTTCAATGGTAGAGTAGTTCAACTTTGCTCCATGTAGAACTTTGCTCACATAGTATACGGGTTTTTGAATCTTGTCTTCCTCCTTCACTAGCACCGTGCTCACAGCTTGAGCCGAAATAGCTAAGTAAAGATAGAGGATTTCTCCCATACTTGGTTTGGCCAACAGCGGGGCTTCAGCCATATACTTCTTCACCTAATCAAAGGCATGTTGGCTTTCTTCTCTCCATTCGAAGTTTTTCACTTTCTTTAGAGTTTTGAAGAACGGCAAACACTTGTCTCCGGATTTGGAGACGAACCTCCCCAATGCAGCAATCATTCCAGTGAGTTTTTGTACGTCCCTTATGGAACGAGGTGGTTCAATATCTAGAATAGCTCTGATCTTATCGGGGTTAGCCTCAATTCCTCGTTTCGAGACCATAAGACCCAAGAACTTTCCTGACCCGACACCAAAAGCACATTTGGTTGGGTTCAACATCATCTTGTGGTGTCTCAACACTTCAAATGCCTCACGGAGGTGCTCAATGTGATCAGCCTTGCGTAGGCTTTTCACCAGCATATCATCTACATAAACTTCCATAGTTTTTCCAATGAGATGAGAGAAAATCTTGTTTACCAACCTCTGATAGGTAGCTCCTGCGTTTTTCAATCCAAAGGCCATGACTAGGTAACAATACACACCAAAGTCAGTGATGAATGATACCTTAGGAATATCGTCCTTATGCATCTTGATTTGGTTGTAGCCACTAAAACCATCCGTGAATCTTAGCATCTCGTGCCCAGCCATGGCATCTATCAACATATCAATCCTTGGTAAGGGAAAACAGTCCTTTGGGCATGCGTAGTTCAGATCAGTGAAGTCTATACACATCCTCCACTTTCCATTGGCTTTTTTGACCATTACGGGATTGGCCATCCATTCCGGGAACTGGATTTCTTCAATGAACCCTGCCTCTAGGAGCTTTTCAACCTCCTGTTTTATGGCTTCTTGTCTCTCAGGTGCAAAATTTCTCTTCTTTTGTTTCACCGTCTTCCTGTCCAGATCTACGTTCAGGTTGTGTGTTATCAATTGGGGATCTATCCCTGGCATATCAGCTGCTGTCCATGCAAAGACATCACTATTGTCTTGCAAGAAGGTGATCAATTCACTTTTCAAGAGGTCTTTCAGAGATGCCCCGATGTGAGTAACCTTTTCAGGATCTCCTAACTCCAAAGGTATGGGAACCAGGTCTTTCGCCGATTTTCCTCTCCGTTCTTCATCCTCTCAAACGTCCATATCCTCAATTGGGAGGACTTGCCCCCCAGTTCCATCCGGCCTCAGTGCGGCCACATAACAACTCCTTGCCATTTTTTGATCCCCTTTCTCTTCTCCTACACCGTTTCTGGTTGGGAACTTAATCTTTAGGTGATACGTGGAGGCAACCGCCTTAAAAGCATGAAGTCCCGTTCTTCCTAGGATAGCATTGTAGGTAGACGTAGCTTTAATAACCAAGAAATTTAACATCTGAGTGGCCTCCTGTGGCTCCTGCCCTATAGTCATGGGTAGCTGAATCGTCCCTTCAACTTTAGACTCAACTTCGTTAAACCCATATATGGGCATATTTGATGGAGTCAATTGAGACTCAGTATACCCCATTTTTAAAAAGGCATCATGGAACAGAATGTCCACTGAAGCTCCATTGTCTATCAAGACTCTCTTTACTTGGGAATTGCCGATCACTGGAGAGATCACCAATGGATCATCATGGGGGAACTTCACCCCTTCAAGGTCCGAGTCATCGAATCCAATTGAGACCTTTGTCTTTGCACGCTTTAGTGCTTCTCCAACAATGTGCATCATTTCTCGTGCATACGCCTTTCTGGAATTCCTACTTGTCCCGGCCGCTGTTTGGCCACCAAAAATCATGTTTATTACCGGCCCCCGGGGCCGTGGGTTGCGATTGCGATCATCATCCTTCCTATCATAATATCGCCTTGGGTTTCTTTGATTCCCATCTTTGCAAAACTTATTCAACTTTCCTCTCCGGATTAGAAACTCGATCTCATCCTTCAATTGCCTACAATCGTCAGTGTCGTGCCCCACGTCTTTGTGGAATCGGCAGTATTGATTCTTATTTCTTTTCTCAGGATCGGTCCTTAGTGGCTTTGGCCATCTCACATCTCTATCTTTCTCTATGTCCAACAGGATTTGGCTCCTTGGGGCATTCAATCTTGAGTATTCAGTAAATATTTGTCCTGGATTCCCCTTTCTAGGAGTCGAGTCTGAATCCTTGCCCGTACGCGGGTACTTGTCTTTGGCATCGTATTCCTGATCCGACTTCCTTTTCCTAAAATCATTGTTATTCCCTCCATTACCTGTTGTGGCCTCCTTCTTCATACTATCCTCGGCTTTGATATATTTATCAGCCCTTCGTTGTAACTCAGCCATGTTCTCAGGAGGATGTTTGGCCAATGACCTCTTAAAGAAGAGATCAGTGGTTCCATTTTCCAAGGCCACCATGGCCACCTTATTTTCCAAATCCGTGATATTCAATGTTTCTTTAGTGAACCGTTTGAGGTAGTCTCTCAGGTTTTCATTCTTCCCTTATACCACATACATAAGAGACGCGAAACTTTTCTCATGAACTCTTCCGCTGATGAACTGGCTAACAAAAGCAGCGCTTAGCTCCTTAAAAGAGCCAATTGAATTCGCAGGTAGACGGCTATACCATCTTTGAGCCATGCCTGATAGAGTTTGAGGGAACGCCCTACACTTCAAGGCGTCACTTGCAGGCCGCAATAGCAGTGCGTTTGCGAATGTCCTCACGTGGTTCGCGGGATTACCTGTTCCATCATAAGCCTTAATTGTCCGCATCTTGAACTTCCTAGAGATGTGAACATTCATCACCTCCTCGGTAAACGGGGGTGTAGGATGATCAGGATCCCCAAGCGGCATCAGATCCTTGGGGTTGCTCCTGGGGGTTTCTACCCTTGTTGTTCTTCCAGTTGGGGCATCAACCCTTCTCTGCCGTCTTGAAGACCTCTCCAAGTCTATAACGGAAATCGGCCCTGAAGTTGGAGGAGGTTGAGTTTGATTCAACCTAGCTTATTCTCTCGCGATATCTTCCTTTATCCTTGAAATCTCGCCCTCATGATCCTTGATTCTCTCAGCAGCTGTCAAAGGGGGTCCATCATGGATGGTTTGAGTTCTCCTCTGAGATTCTCTACTAACACGTCGCCTCCTCGGGGCTTCATCACGATCATCATCATCAGATGACGAATCATCAGTATAGGGTCCAGAGTAGTCAACATACTCTCGATCTCGGATCTGCAAGGCGTGGCCACTTGGTCCTGGACCTTGAGTGATTGGAGGGTAGTTAGGCAGACCGTACATTGGGTTGGTATTCCTGGGGAGATCTGTAGTATGGATCTGTACTCCTGGTGGCGGGCGATTGGGATCAACTAAAGGAAAAACCAGCGTCTGAAGAGAGCTAGTTCCTTGACCTGGATGGACGACCATAGGTAGCGTTCTCTCAGCATGGGGATTCGTCCTTGGGGGTTGAGAAGCCTGAGTTTGAGTGATCGCCCCTGTGGTTGGGGGTACCTGCTCAGTGATGATCGTCTCAGAGGTGAGGGGCGGAGCAGAGCTAATTGGTAAAGCCTCGGTAGAGCTTGGTGTTGTTCTTCGTGTAGTTACCATGGTTGATGTCTTCGTCCCACAGACGGCGCCAAATGTTGTGGAACGAAAAGTAGGGTGTATTTATTGTGTATTAAATGCTAGGGTTTAAAGAAGCTTCGAGCTTTGATGGCTGATCAAGTGTTTCGTGACTTAATTCGGGTCCTCACAAGATGCCTACGTATCTTGCAAATGTCAAGAATCAAGCCAATCAAACGTAGTTCTGTTTGTGGAGGAGCAGGTCCTTATATAGGTGGGAAAATCCCTAGAATTAGGATACTTGGTGGACAAGTTACTACCTTGGCCCAATTCTAGAGCCTTCCAATTGATAAGAAGATAAGTATTAGAGGTGTATGCCTTGGAGGCTACTCCTGATATGATTTAGTTTCCTTTTAAGACTCAATCTTGAAGTCTGAAACTGGTTGATTTATTAATTACGAATTTATTATCATAAATAAGGTTTTGGGCCTCGTGATTGGGCTTTGACCTTGAACCAACTTAGGTTTATTCAACGTATCATTAAATACGTTTCTAGGGCTTACTTTCAGCCCATATCAGTTATTTCACAAAATAAAATTGGTCGTAATGTTTTTAGAAAAGGAGAAATGAATGTTGCCCGTGATATTTCTAAAGAGGAATTTTAGTTAGATAATATAGGAAAAAGATTATACGTTTTAGCTAAAAAGGATAATCGGTTAATATTATTATTATAATATTATTATTTAATTTTATTAAATAGAACCGTCTGTGATATAATTGCAAAAAGAGAGATTTTATTTTGAAAAAATAGAAAAAGATAACGTGAAAATTAAAAGGTGACATAC
This sequence comes from Kitagawia praeruptora, assembly GCA_037693485.1. Taxonomy (NCBI): domain Eukaryota; kingdom Viridiplantae; phylum Streptophyta; class Magnoliopsida; order Apiales; family Apiaceae; genus Kitagawia; species Kitagawia praeruptora. Next base: position 115,595,769 of record CM075344.1, on the reverse strand, counting down.
TTTAGGTGAAAAAGGTAATTGATTAGTTTATAGTAATTATAATTTAATTGTTATTTTACTAAATAAAAATTGCTGGTAGTATTTTTAGAAAATGAGAAATTAATGTTACCCATGAAATTTCTAAAAAAGGAATTTAATTAGAAAAAAATAAAAAAGTTAATACATTTTTAGCTGAAAAGGTAATCGGTTAATTAATAGCATTATAATATTATGATTTTATTTTTATTAAATAGAATCGCACGTAATATAATTTGAAAAAGAGAGGTTTTAGTTAGAGAAAATAAAAAAGGTAACTTGTTTTGGCAAAAACATGTTTAACCTGAAAAAAGAGATTGATTAGTAAAGTAAAAATTTTAGTTAAATAAAATATAAAAGAAGATTTTTAAAAGGTAACCCATGATATAATTGGAAAAATAGATATTTTATTTTGGCTGAAAAAGGTAACCCATGATATAATTGGAGAAAAAAATACTTTAGTTAGAGAAAAGAGAAAAAATTAATTTATTAGTTAACAGTAATTTTAATTTCTTTTAATTAGATAAAATATAAAAGATATTATATTTTACCTGAAAAAAGGAAGCTGCTTAGTTATTAAAAAAAAGGTAACATGTTTAACCTGAAAAAATAGACTGATTAGTAAAGTAAAATTTTAGTTAAATAAAATATAAAAGACGATTTTTTAAAGGTAATCCGTGATATAATTGAAAAAAGAGATATTTTAGTTAGAGAAAAGAGAAAAGATAATTTGAATGAAAAAATTAATTAATTAGTTAATAGTAATTATAATATGCTTTTTAGTTAGATAAAATATAAAAGATATTATAATTTACCTGAAAAAGGAAACTGCTTAGTTATTAAAAGGAAAAGAAAAGGTAACATGTTTAACTTGAAAAAGGAAATTGATTAGTAAAGTAAAAATTTTAGTTAGATAAAATATAAAAAAAAAAAATTATTTGTAATTAAGTAAGGGTGAATAAGTAAAATCAACAGGTACCGACCAACCAAACTTTTAATGTTTCGGCTTTTATATAATAGTTTAGATATAGATATATACTTCCTCCGTCCCTCTCATTTCTTTACGATTACTATTTTGGGATGTCCCTATCATTTCTTTACATTACCATAAATAGTAAGTTTACCCCACTGTTACACCCACTATTTCCCTCCACTATCTCATATTTAATTATAAAAAACACTATTACACCCACTACTTCCCTCCACTATCTAAAATCTATTATTAAATATTGATAGGTCCCACCACTTTACCCAATTTTCATCTAACTTTACTCATTTTTTATTCATTTTCTTGATCTCCGTGTCAAATAGGGTGCATGGCACGACACTTCTGAAATGCTTGCCTATATGCATGCTTTTTGTTAAAAGGCATGCCCAAATGGCGTGCCATTTGGTATCAAATACAATAAAAATTAAACCTTGATTAAATATAACAAAAATTACACATTTCATTGGATACGAAAGAGCACTTGTAGCATATAGAACAAATTTGCATCAGGAACTACTTCTGCAAGATTCTAAAGTACGAAAAAAGCTTATCTAATGTTTTCACTAAAGAGTGCTTCAACACTCCAATTTTCATCTTCTGGAACATGATCAACATGTCCCGAATTGACTTGCATATTATAACTCTCAAAAGCCTCAAAATCAAAGAATTCTTCCATTATTCCGATAGTTGAACTTAGATCTTCAGCCTGGACATCATCAATTTCTTCATTGAGGAGATCTTCTCCACCATCATCACATTCTTCTACTATATCAAAGTCAGCCATTGATAGTCCATCCATCATATCAGAATCAGGTTTGCAAGGCTTGCTTTTAATCTGAACTTGAGTCGCCAAATTACACTTTATTTGTGCAATCATATTTAAAATGCCCACTTCTAAACGATTATGAGGTTTTGTTTTAATTAAACCAAGTGTAGAGAAAAGACGTTCACATGGACCACTATGAGGAACAATTGAAAATACCTTCTTTGCAAATGTTCGAAGCATAGGTGAAGCACCACAAAAATTGTTCCAGAACACACGAGGAGAATGGTTAAGTGTCTCAGTTAAGTCATCAAAAGGAGCATCTCCATTTTTATAATTAATAAGCTCCCTCATAAGAAGTAGCACCTCGCGCTTTGAAAAGTTCCATTTTTTTGCAATTTCCATCGACATCTTAATAATCAAATCACCTGTCATCTTACGCGATATAGCCATCTTCTTACAACCAGGATGTAAAAACAAAGCAACAAAATATATAGGATCTTCAAACTCCTGCACCCTTTTCCCAATTGCACCAAGTATATGTTGTTGGAAACCTCGAACGGCGTAATGAGAACTTTTCGCATTATGATAAACTATTATAAAACTGCTAAGCACATCAGCTAGAGTTGCCGTCCTGTGCTCTAACTTTCCAATTACATCTATAATTGGCTTCAATGCTTCTACTAAATGATAAGTGGATTTTATATCCACTTAGAGCGTTCCATATCGGTTTAAATTGATTCACTTGGCCTCAAGTTTGTTGCGTTTTTGATGTGTTTTGTGTAGTTGTGCAGGTTAGCAAAATGTCGGCTAGGGTTGTTGATTCTCGTCGACCTTGGAGTTGAATTTGAGCATTAGAATGAAGGAATGAGTATTTCTCTATGCTACCATGAAGATTCATGAGTCAAAGGGATGAAGAATGGGAAGTGGCAAAAGAATCGGAAGAGAAAATGGATGAGAAATGAGTTAATTGTCGAAAATTCGGATTTCCGGATAGGTTGCGCAGTCTACATTGTTTTGGCCATATCTGGAGTTCTAGAAGTCCGTTTTGGACGATCTTACAGTCCATACGAAGCTTGGGAAATTTTCTTGAAGAATAAAGCAAAATCAAATTTCTGGGCAGAAAGAGCAGCGCAGGCAGCGCCCAGGAGAAGTCTGTGGAGCGCAGGCAGCGCTCGAGAATCCTGAAAAATCCTATTTTTGCCCTAATTCGAATTTAAGTTATATTTTTAGGTATTTTCTTGTTGGACAAGATATCTAGAGCCTATTTAAACACCTTGTAACATTGTAATTCATATCAATAACTTAGAATAAACGTAGAGGGAGAAGAGAGAGACTTGGAGAAGGATTCCCAACGCTCGTGACAAACAACGGAGATCTAGATCTACATCTTTTCATCCTTCTATTAGGCGATACTCTGGATTTTGGATTTGTTTTCTTAACCCTTTATTCTAGCATTATTATATTCATTTGGTCTTTGTTTATTATCATGGTTTCATCAGATCCCATGATGACGAGCGGTTCGATTCTGAACTAATCGTTGTCATGGGATTCTAACGGATTTATCTATGTAGTTTAGTAGTTTGTTTGCTTTAAAGATTTGTGTGTGATGAATTCTTGATCCTTGTATGGTTGTACTTATTCTTCTTGGATGCGTAGCTAACATCTAAGTTGTTTTGTTAATCTCTTGTGAAGCGAGAGTGGATCTCGAGATTTAGAACTTGCCATGCTAGCATAGGTTCATGATTGTTATCAACGTGATTCGTAGTGTAAGATGATAATACTTATACTGCCCTGTGTGATCTTTATGGATAACATTATGCCATAGATTGCCTATTGCAACCTTTTGGTATGGGTGTTACCATATTGGGTGTTACCATAGCTATGAAATTTTTGAACTATCGCAACCTTGTGATTTTGGTGTTACCAAATCCACAAAAGTATGTTACCATAGCTATGAAAGGTGTTAAAGTGGGTAACACCATGAGCTGTGTTACCATAGATTATTCATGAACAAAATTTTTATTTTATTTAAAATTAATGATTTAATAATTATTAGACGTTCCAAACGTACGGATGTCAAGATCTAACGATTTTAGTGATGTGGTAATTTTTTTAAAAAATTTGCTAGATGTATTTGGTTTGGTTTTGTAACGGTCAAACTGGTCAAAGTAGACTTTCCTTTTAACTAGTCTTGTCCCGAATGATGAATCTATTTTTTTAAATATTTTTTTCGATTTTATAATTTGACAAATAATATATTTTACATTTAAACTAATTTTACATATATTTTGCATAATATTTTTCATAATCTTATTTTTTCTAAAGTTTAAAATTTTCAAAAATTAAAAATATTTAAATAAAATATAAAATTGTAATAAAAGAACATACACGTATACAACATAGAAAGAGTGAAATTTTGGGCGGAAAGTTTTCCCTCCTTAACAAAAATTTCAGACCCTACTTTCCCCCTTAACAAAATTTTTGTACCCTACTTTTCCCAGAAACACTTCTCTCTCTCTCTCTCTCTCTCTCGAGGTACTCTCTCTCTCTCTCTCAAAACTCGCTCCACGAACTCTCTCCACCTAATAATTGAATACACACTTCTTAATGACAAATAATGACTTCAAGATTTGGGATGTCACAGTTCTCTCCACGGCATAACCCTAGATCTCGCAGGTCGTTTGAAACCCTATATTTTTGTAATTCGATTCTTTCTTGTGCTTTATGTGTTTCTTATGGTTTTTGATATGTATTTGCAGCTGTATGTATAATTGTTGTTGTAGATCGAGGTTTTTGTATTAATTATGGATAAAGTTTGGATCTTTAAGCTTTATTTGTGAATCTTGATTGTGAATTATGGGATTTGTGTTTGTTAATTTGATCTTGAATTTTTATTTATTTTTTTGAGCCTTTTTTGGATCTGGTCTTTGGATCCTTGACTTTTATCCCAGTAAGTGTCTATTGTCTGTTTTAACTTCCAAATGATGACTCTGGTGGGCTTTTGACTGATTTAATTTAAATGTAACCGTTCTTAATTTGATTTGATAGTGTCATCATACACCACAGTGTCATCAAACACCACAGTGACATACTCTTACTCTTGGAAAAATTGGATTGGGTATGATAATGTGGAATCCGTTGTAAACAAGTTGAAGTATGCTAAAGACCTGGGTCTTGGAGGTTATTTTTTCTGGTCACTTGGTGATGACAAGAACTGGACTCTTGCTGCTGCTGGTGAATTTCTTTACAATTTCTGAATCCATTTTTATTTTACAGACCTTTTGTCCACTCTTACGTTTGCATAAATTCATGGACATCTCAATTGGACTAATTCACTTATTTGTGTAACACTGCAGCTTCTGAAGCATGGGACAGCTGATCTAATCTCTCCCCGTTACATTATGAATTTTTTCTGAAACATACTTTTGGATTCATTGTCAGATTCTTCCTTTTTCATTAAATCTATCTGTTCATAGTTATTAGGCCGAATATGTGACGCCCCCAAATCCGAGGTCAGAGATTCAGGTAGTCACATCACCATCTAACCATATCCTACCTGTATTAACTTTACAACTCAACAATACATCCATCCAGACCTCAATCTTACGCACATACAAGTTAGAGCCTCAGAAACGATAATAAAAAAATAACACTAAATATTACAATTCATCTGTACAATCCAGAATCTTACGCACTTCCACTTATACAACTACACTTGAAGACAAGTCTTACTATTACAGTTGAAAACCTATCAGACTTATTCTGTAGTATTTATCTGGAACTAAATCATCTCGGGGTAAATCTTCTACTCCTCTTCTGCTGGTGCGGAGTTAACTGACCAAATTCTTCTCTTTCTGAAAAGTTTTTATAAAGCAAGAATGAGCTACATAATGCTCAGCAAGTTTGCCATTTTGAAAAATAATAATGTGGTTTATTTCGAAAACATTCCCAACTGTATGGGTATATACATCTCAGATTTCAAAACATAATTCGACAATATATATGTCCGAGTTTGAATAAAACATTTATACTCGCTAAGGAGCTTTAAGAATAACATATGAGTCCTTTATAAGGTTCCCATTTCAATATATCTCAGGTTTGAAAATATATACATATTAGTATATCATTTTCGGCAAAACACTCTACGGTTAACATACTGTACAGGGAATACATTATTGCAAAACCTCTTTCCTTCCATTAGCTTAGAAGGTTTCTCATTCAAAAACATTTCATTCTTTGAAATAATTGCAAGGGTGCACTAACACGTGCCAATCTTTATAGGAAATCTTGCAGTTCTAGATACTGCACGATGTCAATATTTTCTCATCAAAAACCACACTATCGGCAACTTGGCACTTAGGCCCAAGAAGCAGTGTTTGAGTATTTTTTCAAAGTGGAGGATGGGACTGGAAGAAAACATAAAAACCTGACAAGGATTGACGATGATCAGTCGCCACATCCAAGTCCAATAATCCGCGGGTCTTCTCTACCGGTAGAAGGATAGAAACTACATCCGTAACTATCCTCGAGTGAAAACTACATCCGTAATCACCCTCGATGAAAACTACATCCGTAATCATCCTTCGGCAACACCTGGGCCGGAATAATAATTAATGGACCGCCTGGCTCACGGCCGCTTACACATCCCGGGAATCGTTCGTCAACGATTCCCACACCTGCCAGAGTCCCCTTTTTCTTTTCTTTTCAAAATCATTTTGATAGAAAACTTGAGTAGTTGAAGTTCGACCTCAGTCGTTCGATAATTCTTGAAAAACGTACAAGAAGCAAATGCTGACCGGGGGTTTTCGAAAAATGTTTTGGGTCCGAAAGAGTTCAAGTTTGAAAACGCTGAAGGTATCCTGGATTAGTTTTGTCTTTAAAATAATGAACGATAATTAATAAATAATATTTTTAGATTTAATATATAAACAATTAGTAAAATAATTATTTAATTAAAATAAGCTTTTAATCCAAGATAGATATTTTTGAGTATTTTTAACAACGTAAAAATAATAAATACGTAAGTATACGATACTTCCCGAATGACCTTTCGGGTTTTCGTAATTTAATCATGATACAATAATATACCGCTCCCCGGTCAATAGTATATTTGGACCGCTACGACCTCTATTGCTAGAGTCGTTGTCCGAAGAAACATTTTCATTCTAAGTTCAAGGGTGTACAAACACATATGCATATATCTCAAACTTCAACATAATCTCATAAAGCATACGCATATAATACGTTCGGAACTACAAACACAACAGTGAAAAATCCTTATACATAAGTTTTGAAAAGTAAACTTGCATGGGTAAAATCAAGAATATAATCTTTTGAAATTAAATACTTAGGGTTAGAAAACTTGCCTTGGTGAGGTTGGGGTGGTCGGCTCGCGAAGTGGAATGGAAATCTATACATAATCAATATTTGTACGTTAGTACCTTAACAATATCTCTTTAATTACGGGGTTTTAGGGGGTACGAAATTAACTTAATGACCTCGTCTTATGACACTCTAGCCCCACTATAGGTTCATGTCATCGCTCGATTACGCTCGTCACTTATTCGACTTAATTTAGTTACCACATTCGAATCATAACCATTACCCCTAGAATTATGCTCCACTAACGACTTTTTCCCTTGCGCGAAATTTACTCTAGCATTTTTATAAAATTCAAAAAATCATATTTTAATCAAATTCTTTTTGGGTGGTCTTCCCCACTGCATTTCCTAGTTTCTCAAATTTTTCCATGATCCCACATATATTTTTAGGGGTTTAAACAAGGTTCACAAGGGGGTCACTTAGTGCAGTCCGGAATCCAGAAACACAATTTACTTCTCCGGCCATAACTTAAAATCTATACATCACCTAGTCATGAACCTTATATTTCTGGAAACTACATTCAAATACCTTTCCAAAAATATAAGGTAGGACTTCAGGGGACAAGATTTGGGGGTTCAAAACCCTCCGACAAGACAGTACAAGTTCCTGGGAAAAACTCAGCATGCTTATATCACTAAACCAACCAAAAATCTTACATCCACATCACAACCAACATCTAAATCACCAAGATCATACTTTATAACATACATGGAGATACATACACTAACCACAAGCCTAAAAATCACAACCACAACACTTAAACTCAAGGTCTACATCATCCATAACTTATATGTCCAAGATTCACACTAATAACCATGGATCTAACATTAAACATCACAATTACTACATGGCCAAGAGGGGTTAGGGTTTTTATAACTTCTTGATGTTCTTACAATCTCAAACAAGCTTGGTTAACCTTGGGGAAGCCTTACTCTATGCTCACCATCTTCAATCTCACCAAAGAAATCAAGAACATGGAAGTGAGTTTCCTGACTGGAAAAACACGCCCCAAAGATCAGCCAAAACGAAGCCCTTGCACTCGTTTCCTGGTCGAGGCTCCTGAATGAAAGTTGTAGAGCGTCTTCATAGCTTTCTAACCATATAAAGAACAAAAAATTTCATTGAGTAATGAAGTCTCTAGGCCCGTTTTACTGAGCTGCTATCTTGGTTGAAAGAATGGAGTGTTCTTGGTGTTTTGTTTTGTGTAATAATACATGTATAATAGCTTTTTAACTTGGATGCATCTTCTCCTTTAGTGTTGTCAACCTCTCATTGGTCCCCTTGGATTTCCCTTATCCATTCCATTTGCAACCAAGTCCCTAGCTTTTGTTTCTTGTACTTTAGTCCCTTTATTTGTTTTTCGTTTACACCGCTTTGATTTCTTTGTCGTTTCTTGAATAAAATTAATATGTTACAACTCATACGTTGCATTTTATTACTCCACCATGGTATAATCCTTAATCCATGATCCGTTCGCTTAATCGCTTAATCTCGTTTTAATATCTTAGCGTTTTCTAGAACATCCATTTCACTGTCACAGAGGTTTTCATTCTAAATTCTCAAATAAATTATAATAAAATTCCAAAATATTAACTCCTCAATTCCTCAAATTAAATATCTCATTTCTTGAATATAATAATATATAATTCACTGCCCGGTCAAATATTACACCAGAATACAAATTGGAATTTCTGAATTCCGATCGTCTTTACATACACTTATTTGCTTCGTGGATCACTAATATGACTTCGAAATATCCATACCATGTCTTGTACATAGGGTGGCGTGAAAATTTTCTTGGTCCTCAAAATCACTATTCATCCATAAATAACTATTCACTCATGACAAACACTATTCACGTATATACTTATTCTTAATAAGAAAAGTTTTAATTCTACCGAAAATCTGGGTTCTTATAGTCTCCCCTCCTTAAAAGGATTCCGTCCCGGAATCAGTTTAGGAATCACTGGGGTTACTCCTTCTTTGTTTCACTCTTTCAACTTCCAGGTGGATTCTTCCACATCTTGATTTTCTCACAATTCCTTATTAGTTTGAAAACCTTGTTCCTCAGCACTTGTTCTTTTCTATCCATGATTTCCACGGGTTGCTCCACATAGGTCAAGTCTGGTTGTAGGTCCACTTGGTCGTATTCTATCACATGCCGATAGTCGGTGTGGTAGGGTCGTAACATAGACACATGAAACACATTATGAATTTACTGCAAGCTTGGGGCAAGGCTAACTCGTAGGCTAACTTCCCAACACGCCTCAAAATCTCAAAAGGTCCAATAAACCTCAGACTTAGCTTTCCTTTCTTAACAAACCGCATCAATCCTTTCCAGGGGGATACATTTAGCATCACGAAGTCTCCCACCTCATACTCCTTTGATATCTCATAAAATTTGACCATTCGAAATAATGGGTTTCGTAAAAAAAAACTAATGACTTTTACATACACTCGTCTGCACCGTAAAGACGTAATATCAATTCGAAATCTTCATTTAATAATTCGTACATATCGTGATTGCAGAAATTTCTCATCCACCCATAAAATTACTATTCATCCAGGTTTCGAATATTCACGAAAATTAGGGTTATTGTAGTCTTCTCTCCTTAAAAGGATTCTATCTTAAGAACATAAGGGAAATAGTTGCGGATACGATTCCAACTTTACCCTTTCCAACTCTCAGGTTGAAACTTCAACCCTTTAGTTCTTTCACCTTGGTCTCTCCAACGCTTTAATGTTGTTTATCAACGCATGCTCTCCTCGACCTGCATTCCTTATCGGTTGTTCCATGAATGAAAATTTCTATCCCACTACTTATACGTTCCTCTTCTACCTTGTTCATAGTATCTGCGTTGAGTCCTTGTATCGTTGGCCCGTGAATACTTTGTGGTCGTGTTTTATAATCTGAGACAACGTCAATACGCACGGTATTCCTCATATTCCTTGGCTTGATTAGCACGTATGTGTTGCCTCCCGTCAGCCGTTACCACTTGCTATGGATACTGTATAGTCTTCGGTATACGTCGAACCAGTTCAGCTACTATATCCCTCGTTCATTGACTTCTTCGTAACGCAAGAAAAGCGAAACTTCTTCTTTCGTAGTACGCTTTACAAAAGACGTCCTTACGTTCGCATGGTGACGATCGTGATAACAACATTCATTTCATGGATAAGTTTTTATTCTCGACTGCCCCGTGAAATCTAAGGCACGACACTAGATATAAATTCGATCGTCTGGACAATTCTTCTCCCCTGTCCGTCAGCCACAGATCAAATTAGTACATACGCTCAATCTCTTTGTTAAATATACTTGAAAGCACCTTAAATATTCAAAGTTTAACCTTAAGTCTTCATCTGAGGTAAATGCTGCAGAAGTTTTATATTGCACCACCATCTCTTCCGTATATAAATCGATAATCTTCTAAATGGAAAGTCTCTAGTAGGTAAATCACTTGGTTCAACAATTATAATTCAACTAGGGCCATCTCTTAGCTCGGTCTTCGGCGACCTACTTATGAAATTCATTGTAATTCTGTCCACGTTCAAGATTTTCTACAGGCGGAATTCATCCACTAGATCTCTATCATTCTGCTTTTGACATGTCGCGTTTGTACTTAATAGTTTGCAAATACCATCCTTCATATCCGCTTGCAAAACATCCTCTCTTAATTCTTTATACATCTGTGTCCTTCCCCATAATTTTGTCATTTTCCCCTAACATTATTCTTTATTGTATATACTCTATTTTCTTGGTCAATACTGACTGAATTCTAATTTCGATTAATCCCTTCTATAGGTATCGGCCACCATACTAGCCTTTTCTGGGTAATAACAAATTTCTCCATTATACTCCCTGCTCCTTTTCGTCACCTTCTCTTTCTTATGTTTAGTTCTAATATGAAGATATACTTATAGCACTGGTGGAAAATTTCACACTTTTCTCATAAGGTTAACGTCTCAGTTTTTATGCGTGAACGCTATCATGACTAATCCCCGACTCACAGTTAGTATATCCTATCCCGTAACCTTTATGTTGTTTAGAAGTATAGGCTATCATCCCCTTTCTACTTCATCAGCACACCTCTTAACTCTTGAAAGACGCATCATCGTGACCCTCAAAGTCCTCTTCTCATCACAAAGTATAGCTAACAACGAGGTTGCTACTAATCGCTTATATCATTCTTAAAACTTTATTTATTAACCCACAAGGGCTTCTGACTCACTAGTCAATCCACATGATACTACCAAAATTTATAATGTTTATATAAGTGTGAAATGCCGACTTTGGTGCAGTACAGAGATCGATCTTGAGTTGGTGAAACCTTCTCTTCAACCTTATCTTTGAAAAACAACTACATATTTTAACTAGTCAACAATTCCTCCATTTCCGATAAGGGTATCAGTTCTCGATGGTATATGTAAGATGTCATACGCTCGTCCTCTTTCACAACTGGTGCCAATCAGCCTGAGGCCTGCATGCTGCTGCGATTCCCAATAAACTTGATTAGGTGGTAATCTCGAAGGATCATTGGGATATATCCATGCATCCATTTGCTATTAGGGCCTTTTAAACTTTATGTCTCTCTATGTGCATCAATCCCTTTAAGCTAAGTAAAGCTTCACATTCTTGCCACAATATTTCTTCCTTTCTTGTCCATCTCACTTCTATGTTAGTTTCCTCTAATAATATGTCTTACATCGCAATCGATTTGCATTTCTTGGATCAGAAAAAGGCTTGGTAACTCCAGAATTCATTAATATAACATCCTGAGAACGGTTGGTAGGAGCGTGCTCCCAACATTTCTTATAACCTTCCTCACACTAATATTAAAGGTCATGTGGTATGCCCCGACATGTTATTCCTACTTTAAATAATTACTCGGCATAACGCTTTGGCTACACAATTACAACATCTGGTTTTTTTTTTTGATCTCATATTGGTGCAACGGTTCACAATTGTACCTCCCGTTCACCTTAGAGTAATCACTTTTGAAAGGAATGGTTTCAAAATAACAAGGTCCAATAGATAATTTCAATAAGAATTCCACATTGGATGTTCCAAGAATGTTGATGGTTCCAAATACTAGGAGTCTCGATTTTGGTGGTGTAAGGATCGACATAAAGAATACAACAAGGTTTATTCCTTCATGTCCTGATAATTTTGTAATGTGATATCATAGAGAATGTTGCACGAGGGCAATGATTGTTGGATACAGAAGTCATAAAGACGGTCTTTATACAATTCTTACATCTGGTGAATACTTTTCCGTTTGAAAAACAGAGGATCTAAAAAGTCCCATTGATAAAGGTCAACCGATCAAGAGCAATTCTACTCTATGACAATAAAAAAAAGAAGCAGTTTATCATTCAAGTAATCTATGGTTTCAAATGAATTCTCATTGTATGAATGAAAGAATAAAATATTCAAGTGATATAAAGTCTGATACGAAGATGGGTAAGAGTTTAAGTCGAGTGGGCGACCTCACTAGGTCTCAATCAAGTTATTCGTCAAAACTTTCATCATCATACTTTACCACATGCAAAATGCATTGCGGAATGAATTAAATTGGGAGTTGGACCAGTGGAACAATAACTAGTCCTTTTCAAGAAACACTAGCAACTAGCGAGACAAAATTTGCTAGTTCACCTGTTTGAGACATCACCACTAGCTAGGACAATTAGCTAGGTATTCTTCACAACATTACAATTTTGACTAGTTAGAACATTCAACTAGTCATTCATATTGACATATCGACTAGCCAGTTTCAATTGGCTAGAACGGAATTTCAACATCGTAGCCACTGAAGAAACTTTAGGCTACTCGGACAACGAATGGAAATAAGAAGTTATTAAGTTTGAAAAAGAAAACTATAAAATCTGAAGAGAATGTTCTAGGTATCGGAACAATCGATAACCTCTCATCAAATATTACCTACCAGTGAAACGGTCCACCCAAGGGTGCCTCCGTACACATGCTTTATTAGATCCTACAATAGAATTAAATTCAGAATACTAATATCAAAATGATATCCTTACTATGATTTCAATGTACGATGTACAATCTCATCTTGAATAGAAGAAAAGAAATTCATGAAGGATGTCTGGATGTTAGATCATCCCTGTTCTCAACAAGTTGATAAATATTTATGGGCTCGACTGAAGAGTGCAAGTATGAAAGAAGTAGTAAAATATCAATATTCGTTTAGGAATATTCATTGATTAATTAAGGAAACAATTGTTGAACATTCCTTGGATAATTGAAAGAAAGTGTAAATAGGCCTGAGCAGAACGAAATAATTATAAACTTCAAATAAAATACTCGGGGATCAAATAAGATACTTTGGATGAGTCCCGGTTTAGAGAAAGTATATCACTGGTGGTTATTCCATAAGTTTGAAGTAGAAAGCTAGAAGGATTACCTGATATAAACTAATCGAGGTAACATGGTTAATGAAAAGTTTAAAATGAAGTAGTGCACCAGCCGGTAGTTACCAAAATGAGTTAATAATCATTCGTGCATCTCATTATCACCACTATGAGGGTAACTCCATCTCTTCGTCTTCGTAATACAAGACACCAACTAGTGTGTTTCTCAATCTTCATCTTAGAGTCAATTATCGAGTTAGGGTTTCACAAATATATCTATCATCTTCGTGCTTTTTCTTGAAGACCAAGCTTCACATCATTCCGGGGACACCTGCTAAGTCCATAAGGTCCTACTTCATGCATTCCGACATGAATCACAAGTGGCCAGTTCCCCCTGGGAACAGATCAAAGAGATCTCTCAGGGATCTCAGTGCAGTCCATAGGTTCAGTGGCGGGTGTGTGCATGTGAACATATACCAAAAATATTGAGGTCTACAATACATATATACGTAGTCCCTGATAACATCTCTATCAAAGGATCCCACTCTAGACCCACTGGTCTTTTCTTTTGATAGACTCTGAGATCACTGTATCGCTCGTTGTAACCCTATTCAACTTCACTTGAGTCCCTTTGTTAATTCTACTTGCTTGTTCTCTAAGTTGAACTACCATGCTCTAGCGTCCGAATCATGCGTGGAATTATCTAGCACGCTCGTCTTATGATAACATTCTCGTATAACACATGTAAAATTTGCCATCAAGGGTAATGAAATCCACAACGGCATAATAACCACCTTTCAGGTAAACCCGTTACTTATCGAAAATCGAATCTTATAGCCAAAGTAAAAGACTGTCATTATTCCAAGTACTAAGTACCCTTAATTATGTAGGGAAGTCTAAACTTCTTGATTCTTAAAATGCTGCCTCCTAAACTGTGGAGGACTATGGGCCACAAAATTTATGCCAGCCTAGTCATCCGATCATATTGGCAATATCGCCTCTATCTCAGCTGCTCTTGAGATTTCGCTCTGCTTCTTATATCATTACCTATGATAGGTCATGTACGACTTTCAAACCTCTATTCATCATTCTGAAGGTCTCTAAGGATTCTATCGACCCTAGTATAATACCTCCAGTAAACACTCCAGTCCATTCTACTCACCGGTACCTCTTCCGGTAGTCCAATAATAAGTTTACTACGATCTCTTATGTCATTCTCCTACTTAGACTTAACTCTCAACACTTCTCGTTTCTGAGTACTGTAACTTATCTCTCTGATACCATTTCTGTGACGCCCCCAAATCCGAGGTCAGAGATTCAGGTAGTCACATCACCATCTAACCATATCCTACCTGTATTAACTTTACAACTCAACAATACATCCATCCAGACCTCAATATTACGCACATACAAGTTAGAGCCTCAGAAATGATAATAAAAAAATAACACTAAATATTACAATTCATCTATACAATCCAGAATCTTACGCACTTCCACTTATACAATTACACTTGAAGATAAGTCTTACTATTACAGTTGAAAACCTATCAGACTTACTCTGTAGTATTTATCTGGAACTAAATCATCTCGGGGTAAATCTTCTACTCCTCTTCTGCTGGTGCGGAGTTAACTGACCAAATTCTTCTCTTTCTGAAAAGTTTTTATAAAGCAAGAATGAGCTACATAATGCTCAGCAAGTTTGCCATTTTGAAAAATAATAATGTGGTTTATTTCGAAAACATTCCCAACTGTATGGGTATATACATCTCAGATTTCAAAACATAATTCGACAATATATATGTCCGAGTTTGAATAAAACATTTATACTCGCTAAGGAGCTTTAAGAATAACATATGAGTCCTTTATAAGGTTCCCATTTCAATATATCTCAGGTTTGAAAATATATACATATTAGTATATCATTTTCGGCAAAACACTCTACGGTTAACATACTGTACAGGGAATACATTATTGCAAAACCTCTTTCCTTCCATTAGCTTAGAAGGTTTCTCATTCAAAAACATTTCATTCTTTGAAATAATTGTAAGGGTGCACTAACACGTGCCAATCTTTATAGGAAATCTTGCAGTTCTAGATACTGCACGATGTCAATATTTTCTCATCAAAAACCACACTATCGGCAACTTGGCACTTAGGCCCAAGAAACAGTGTTTGAGTATTTTTTCAAAGTGGAGGATGGGACTGGAAGAAAACATAAAAACCTGACAAGGATTGACGATGATCTGTCGCCACATCCAAGTCCAATAATCCGCGGGTCTTCTCTACCGGTAGAAGGATAGAAACTACATCCGTAACTATCCTCGAGTGAAAACTACATCCGTAATCACCCTCGATGAAAACTACATCCGTAATCATCCTTCGGCAACACCTGGGCCGGAATAATAATTGATGGACCGCCTGGCTCACGGCCGCTTACACATCCCGGGAATCGTTCGTCAACGATTCCCACACCTGCCAGAGTCCCCTTTTTCTTTTCTTTTCAAAATCATTTTGATAGAAAACTTGAGTAGTTGAAGTTCGACCTCAGTCGTTCGATAATTCTTGAAAAACGTACAAGAAGCAAATGCTGACCGGGGGTTTTCGAAAAATGTTTTGGGTCCGAAAGAGTTCAAGTTTGAAAACGCTGAAGGTATCCTGGATTAGTTTTGTCTTTAAAATAATGAACGATAATTAATAAATAATATTTTTAGATTTAATATATAAACAATTAGTAAAATAATTATTTAATTAAAATAAGCTTTTAATCCAAGATAGATATTTTTGAGTATTTTTAACAACGTAAAAATAATAAATACGTAAGTATACGATACTTCCCGAATGACCTTTCGGGTTTTCGTAATTTAATCATGATACAATAATATACCGCTCCCCGGTCAATAGTATATTTGGACCGCTACGACCTCTATTGCTAGAGTCGTTGTCCGAAGAAACATTTTCATTCTAAGTTCAAGGGTGTACAAACACATATGCATATATCTCAAACTTCAACATAATCTCATAAAGCATACGCATATAATACGTTCGGAACTACAAACACAACAGTGAAAAATCCTTATATATAAGTTTTGAAAAGTAAACTTGCATGGGTAAAATCAAGAATATAATCTTTTGAAATTAAATACTTAGGGTTAGAAAACTTGCCTTGGTGAGGTTGGGGTGGTCGGCTCGCGAAGTGGAATGGAAATCTATACATAATCAATATTTGTACGTTAGTACCTTAACAATATCTCTTTAATTACGGGGTTTTAGGGGGTACGAAATTAACTTAATGACCTCGTCTTATGACACTCTAGCCCCACTATAGGTTCATGTCATCGCTCGATTACGCTCGTCACTTATTTGACTTAATTTAGTTACCACATTCGAATCATAACCATTACCCCTAGAATTATGCTCCACTAACGACTTTTTCCCTTGCGCGAAATTTACTCTAGCATTTTTATAAAATTCAAAAAATCATATTTTAATCAAATTCTTTTTGGGTGGTCTTCCCCACTGCATTTCCTAGTTTCTCAAATTTTTCCATGATCCCACATATATTTTTAGGGGTTTAAACAAGGTTCACAAGGGGGTCACTTAGTGCAGTCCGGAATCCAGAAACACAATTTACTTCTCCGGCCATAACTTAAAATCTATACATCACCTAGTCATGAACCTTATATTTCTGGAAACTACATTCAAATACCTTTCCAAAAATATAAGGTAGGACTTCAGGGGACAAGATTTGGGGGTTCAAAACCCTCCGACAAGACAGTACAAGTTCCTGGGAAAAACTCAGCATGCTTATATCACTAAACCAACCAAAAATCTTACATCCACATCACAACCAACATCTAAATCACCAAGATCATACTTTATAACATACATGGAGATACATACACTAACCACAAGCCTAAAAATCACAACCACAACACTTAAACTCAAGGTCTACATCATCCATAACTTATATGTCCAAGATTCACACTAATAACCATGGATCTAACATTAAACATCACAATTACTACATGGCCAAGAGGGGTTAGGGTTTTTATACCTTCTTGATGTTCTTACAATCTCAAACAAGCTTGGTTAACCTTGGGGAAGCCTTACTCTATGCTCACCATCTTCAATCTCACCAAAGAAATCAAGAACATGGAAGTGAGTTTCCTGACTGGAAAAACACGCCCCAAAGATCAGCCAAAACGAAGCCCTTGCACTCGTTTCCTGGTCGAGGCTCCTGAATGAAAGTTGTAGAGCGTCTTCATAGCTTTCTAACCATATAAAGAACAAAAAATTTCATTGAGTAATGAAGTCTCTAGGCCCGTTTTACTGAGCTGCTATCTTGGTTGAAAGAATGGAGTGTTCTTGGTGTTTTGTTTTGTGTAATAATACATGTATAATAGCTTTTTAACTTGGATGCATCTTCTCCTTTAGTGTTGTCAACCTCTCATTGGTCCCCTTGGATTTCCCTTATCCATTCCATTTGCAACCAAGTCCCTAGCTTTTGTTTCTTGTACTTTAGTCCCTTTATTTGTTTTTCGTTTACACCGCTTTGATTTCTTTGTCGTTTCTTGAATAAAATTAATATGTTACAACTCATACGTTGCATTTTATTACTCCACCATGGTATAATCCTTAATCCATGATCCGTTCGCTTAATCGCTTAATCTCGTTTTAATATCTTAGCGTTTTCTAGAACGTCCATTTCACTGTCACAGAGGTTTTCATTCTAAATTCTCAAATAAATTATAATAAAATTCCAAAATATTAACTCCTCAATTCCTCAAATTAAATATCTCATTTCTTGAATATAATAATATATAATTCACTGCCCGGTCAAATATTACACCAGAATACAAATTGGAATTTCTGAATTCCGATCGTCTTTACATACACTTATTTGCTTCGTGGATCACTAATATGACTTCGAAATATCCATACCATGTCTTGTACATAGGGTGGCGTGAAAATTTTCTTGGTCCTCAAAATCACTATTCATCCATAAATAACTATTCACTCATGACAAACACTATTCACGTATATACTTATTCTTAATAAGAAAAGTTTTAATTCTACCGAAAATCTGGGTTCTTATAGAATACACAATTATAATCAAGATTTGTATGAGAGATTAACAAGAACACACGTTTTAACAATTAAAAACTGTTTGGAATTAATAATTCTTCTCTCAGTGATGTAAAATATCACAGAGAGCTGCTTAGGTTACAATGAACGATAATTCGTTACACGATACCCTTCTAGGGTTAACCTAACTGTATTTATAAGATATACAGCTGATATACAATCGATAATTGATACTCCTATAAATTAGCTATACAATTGATATCAATTACGATTGCTACACGTCTCCTTAGTCAACACAATCTCTTTGACAGCTATCCAATCTTCAAAGATATTGCTTCCATAAGTATTCTTCAATTATTCTTCAAACTCTGTTGACCAGTAGACGCTTCCTCCAGACAGAGTTTAACAAACTCTGTCGAGCTTCCATCTGTCAGCGTTTAACTAAACTCTGACTGCTTCCAGCTAAACTCTGATATTTCACTGTAACACTTAAACACTGATTATTATTCACATCTATTGTATCTAACAATCTCCCCCAACTTGTTCATTAGCAAAAATGCACAAGTTTACAATAATTGATGATGTCAAAACAATAAGACAAATACAGTGTTTAATATACAAACAGAGTTTAAGCTTCTACTTAACAAAATCTACAGAAAACAAGAAAATTCTTACAGAGCTTTATTCCTTAATTTCTTCAACATCTGGTGTTGTTCTGAAGTAGTCTATAAGCAATCTTCTCTCTGCATTCTCAAGCTTTGTCTTCATAACCTCCTTGATCTCTTTCAGCTTAGGATTGTAAGAACCCTAATTTTTGGTAATATTTTATTTAATATCTTGTGGCAATGTCAATATGGAACCTTTCTGGTCACCCTGTTGATTAATAGAATTGATTGTCTGAGAAACTGTGTTGTTGTATTCACTATGTAAGATAAAAAGGGAGATTGTGAAGGCAAGAGTCTTATTGTTAGTGAGATTTATAAAACTTGGGATTTGAGAATGATTAGAGTGTTAAAAGATTTATTAAGGATCGTGACAAGGAATTATGGACATTAGAGGAATTTACACAATTAGTACTTAAGGAATTATAGGGGAAATCTCTACGCGACAAAATATTATTACGAGAGATTAATTAAGATACGATACGAATTAAAGATTAGATAATAAGCATTGGTGGAAGAATAATAATACAAGGAGTAGTATTGCATGCAAGCCCATGCAACCAAGTAGTTAGGAATCAAGCAAACTAGTTAGCCATTGGAAGATGAATAGTACCTAGTTACTTGCTTTTTCAAGAAAGGGGACAAGAAGTACAAGGAGCCATGCTTGCTAGTACTTACCCATAATTACATGATATGTATCACCCAACCTCATCTCATACCACTTATTCACCCAATACAAACACAAAAATCAAAACACACCCCCCCCCCCCTTGAGAAGAGCTCTCGGCCAAGACAAAAAAAGGAAGAAGAAAATTTCTTCTTCCCCCTTTTCCATCACTCATAATTCACACCATAATTCCTAGGTCATCTACATCATCTAGACAAGGTATGTTAGCAATTTCACTCCATTTCATCCACCCAATTTCAAGTTACAAATTGTTAAAGTTTGGATGAATAGTAACCAAGTTTGTTCTTCCTTTAGATCTTGCATTGTAAGTGTTGTAGGAGACCATCTAAGGTGTTGTTGAGTTGTGAAAATCTTATCCAAGGCCCCTAGGTGCTCAAGAAGGTATAAAATCACAAACCCTCTTGGTTATGTAGTATTTATAATGTTTGGTAGTAGATCCATGTATTTATGAGCTAATCTTGGTTATATATGTATTGGATAGCATGGATCTTGAGTTTTGATGTTGAGATTGTGACTTTGATGACTATGGATAATATATATGTCTCCATGAGTGTTATGAACCATGATTTAAGTGTATTAAGTGTTGGTTGTATGGTGGAATTGTGGAAAATGGTTGATCTAAGTAGTATGTGCATGCTGAGTTTTTCCAGGAGCAATGACCTGCCTTGTAACACGGTTTTGAACCCCCAAATGTTGTCCCCTGATGTCCTACCTTATATTTTTGGAAATATAATTGAAAGTAGTTTCTGGAAATGTAAGGTTCATGGCTAGGTGATGTGTAGATTTTAAGTTATGGCCGGAGGAGTGAATTGTGTTTCTGGACTATGGACTGCACTAAGTGACCCCCTTGTGAACCTTGTTTAAACCCCTAAAAATTTATGTGGGATCATGGAAAAATTAGAGAAGCTAGGAAATACAGTGGTGAAGGCTACCCAAAAAGAATTGGATTAAAATACAAATTTTTGAATTTTATAAAAATGCTAGAGTAAATTTCGCGCAAGGGAAAAAGTCGTTAGTGGAGCATAATTCTAGGAGTAATGGTTATGGTTCGAATGTGGTAACTAAATTAAGTCGTATAAGTGACGAGCGTAATCGAGTGATGACATGAACCTATAGAGGGGCTAGAGTGTCATAAGACGAAGTCATTAAGTTAATTTCGTACCCCCTAAAACCCCGTAATTAAAGAGATATTGTTAAGGTACTAACGAGCGGTTATTGCTTATGTATAGATCGTTCCACTCCGCACGCTCGACCACCCCAACCAAACCAAGGCAAGTTTACTTTTCAAAACTTATACATATACAAGGACTTTCACTGTTGTGTTTGTAGTTTTCAATTATATCAAATGCTATGTTTATCGAAGTATTGATGCAATTGAGATTGTATAAGTACATATATGCTTGTACCCCTTGAACTTAGATTAAAATGTTTTCTTCGGACAACGACTCTAGCAATAGAGGTCGTAGCGGTCCGTATATATCTATTGACCGGGGAGCGGTATATTATTATATCGTATCTAGATTGCGAAAACCCGAAGGGCCATTCGGGAAGTATCGTATACTCAAGTAATTATTTTATATCTTTGTAAATACTCAAAAACCTATCTTGGATTAAAAGCTTATTTAATTAAATAATTATTTTATTAATTATTAATATTAAATCTTAAAATACCATTTATTAATTATTGTTCACTAGTTTAAAAACAAAGCTAATCCAAGATACCTTTAGCACTTTCAAACTCGAACTTTTCGAACTCAAAACATTTTCGAAAACCCCCGGTCAGGTTCTGCTTCTTGCACGATTTCAAGAATCATCGGCCGACTGATGTCGAACCACAATTACTCTGTTTTCAATCAAAATCAAGTTTTTAAAAGAAAAAGAAAAAGGGACTCTGGCAGGTGTGGGAACCGTTGACGAACGATTCCCGGAATGTGTAAGCGGCCGTGAGCCAGGCGGTCCATCACTTATTATTCCGGCCCAGGTGTTGCCGAAGGATGATTACGGATGTAGTTTTCATCGAGGGTGATTACGGATGTAGTTTTCACTCGGGGATAGTTACGGATGTAGCTTCTATCCTTCTACCGGTAGAGAAGACCCGCGGATTATTGGACTCGGATGTGGCGACTGATCATCGTCAATCCCTGTCAGGTTTTATGTTTTCTTCAAGTCCCATTCCTCCACTTTGGAAAAATGCTTTGACACTGCATCTTAGGCCTATGTGCCAGTTGCCGATAGTGTCCTATTTTGATGAGAAAGATGTTGGCTTTATGCAGTAGCTAGAACTGCAAGGTTATTTTGAAAACAAGGGCACGTACTGGTGCACCTTTGCAATTTACCAATAATGACAAGTGATTTTATAACTGGATGATACAAACGAGTTTAATGACTGCTATACATATGAAATGTTATATTGCTTACCTTATACCTATATTCTTGCTGAGCTATAGTTGCTCACTCTTGCTTGTTTTCAAATTTTACAAACACAACAGCTAAGAGAAATGGCAAGAACCTGTCAGACTGTTCGAAAGCAGGTGACTAGACCCCAGGCTGTAGTTGAGATTCCACCGGTAGGCCCCATTAGCCGGATTGGTTGGCAGCTTTTGTTAGTACGTTTTATTTATAAGTATGACCTGTGCAAGGCAGTGTACCGTAACAAACTTTCAAGCCACCAACTTCGCTTCATATCGAAGTGTTGCTGGTAGCATAAATGTTATTTAATTCGGTCTGTAATAACTCTAAAACTCTTACTTTTGCTTATTCATATGTATGACGTTTCTGAGACTCTAACCTGTGTGTGTGTGTGTGTGTGTGCGGTGTGAGTTTATTGTGGGGTCGATGGCTGTTTATTTATATTATGTGCAAGAACAAGTATGTTATTAATGGAAAATGGACCGTGAGCGCCTAGATCTCCGACCCCGGATCTGGGGGTGTCACAAGGATCATCTTCACCAGTTTGATAGATAGCAGATCTCAGAGAATAGATTTTGTTTTTCCTCATTTCATTCCCCAGTCTGATGAATTGTGCTTTCTCTGACTCAGAATTAAAATCAAGAACTATTATACCCAAGTCTGTCTTCAGCTTTGCACTATCTTTCTTCATTTCAACAATCTTTCCTTGATAATCTCTGTACTTTAGGATATACTGACTGTTATATTTTATACCTCTAACTGCTAAATTATGCAGCATCTTCTTTCTTAGCACATTTGCAGCTAGCTGAGTCATTTGATTTTTCACTTTGAAGATATATAGAACATATTCTAATTCCTCCCATTGCTTCAAATCAAGATCATACTCACCAATTTTGTACACAGTCCCACCAGCCATAAAGTACAGTAGAAAATCTCTCTTTAAGCCATTTTGATGAATCAGCTGTACTGATTCCAGTCTGTCTAAACTCTCCTGAGTAACACCTTGACCTGGAACAGCCAGTGATGAAGGATCTTGAAGACTGGTAGTCATTCTATTTTCTCTATAGGAGCCCAAACCAGATTTATCTCGACCTTGCTTACCCATTAGAGCTCTGCTTTGTAGAAAATTACCTCCAGCCTCACCAATCTCCAGAGTTTGTTCACGAATTGTTGGTTTCCCAAAAATCGTTTGCAATTGAGCAGACAATGGCTTCTGTACAACTTTTGTAGCAACAGAGGTTGTATTTACCTTCTTTGAAACTTTCTCTTCCTTACCAACTTTACCCTTCAGCTTCTGTTTAGTCTCTGCTTCTGTTGGTTTTCTAGATATCTGTATCCTCTGATCAGCACCAACATTCTCCTTGATAATAATGCCTTTAAGAACAGGCCTAAGAGCTTTCTGATGTTCTTCTTGTAGATTCTTCTCTTCAGCTTGAATGTCTGCAATAGTAACTCCTTCTTCATTTTCTTCAAGGAACAATCTAGCAGCCAATTCTTCATCAGTCTGTGGATTGTCAGTGAATAGCAAACTCTGGGTCTTTGAAGTACCCTTGGCATCAGTAAATATTCCATCAGACTTTGACTTAGAAGATTTGCCAGATTTTAAACTCATATCAGCTTTTGATTTTAAACTCTTTTGTTCATTTGCTCCTCCATCTCCAACATAATCCTTCTTAGTCAGAATTTAAGATTGCCTGCATTTTGACTTAGCAACTCTCTCCCCCTTTTTGACATCATCAGGAATTAAGATAGATGTAATCAGCTCCAAGGAGGTAGCAATAGAATCAATCTTTCCAGACAAGACAGTCTGATTTTCTTCAACTTTGCCTAGCCTTTTAATCAGAGTTTCTTGAGCTTTAGAGAAAGTCTGGATCTTGAGTTTGGTATCTCTCTCCATGTTCATTTCTCTTTGCACAATTTTAGTTCTCATATCAGTGATTGCCTTCTGAGAATTATCAAACCTTTCATTCAGAGTTTTGACTTGAACCACAGTTGCCTTTAGACATGAAAGAATCTCTGGATTTGAAATCTCTTTAGCAGATTGATGAACAAATTTAGCTGCTCTCTTTCTTGGAAAAATGCAATCCTCTTTATACCAATTCTCAGAGAATGTAGCAAAATACTCTGCTTCAATGTCATGTGTATTGAAGGTTGAGAAAAAGGTGTGTGCTTGGCATCAGTCTGCACTGGTATGCTCTGAGAAGAGTTAGATTCTGCACTTCCTTCATCTTCAACTTCAGCATTTGCATCTGCAACTGGATCAATATGCATTGCAGTTTCAACAGTTTCAGCAACAGTCCCTACAACATTCTCTGCAGTTTCATCAACAACATCCTCTGCAGGTTGCTCTCTAGGTTCAACAGACTTTGCAATTTCACCTTGTTCAACTTCTTCACCTTCTTCAATACACTATACCATATATGGGCTATTGCAATGCCAAAAAAGTGTGGTATAAGACCCCAAAAGTGTTACAATAGAGGTTTTTGCAACGCGTTTGCCAAAATTCAGCGTTGCATCTGCTGCCGTTGCAATAAACCCCTATAGCAACGTTTTATGTACTTATTGCAACATTTTTTAAGTATTACAATATCCCCTTTAGTGCAACACTTTTGTCTTGTTTAGTGACACTTTCATGATGTTGCAATAGACTATTGTAACACCATTTTGTAACATATTTTGGTTAAAAGTGTTGCAAAGTAAATTTATTGCAACATTTTCATGGAACATTTTCTCCCCTATTGTAATGCTTTTGGTTTTTTTAGCAACATTTATATGCAACACTTTGTATTAGTCCAATTTGCAATATCCTTTTTAAAATGTCAATAAACCAACATAAAAACATATCAAACCAGAAATCACATTTACAATTTCCCAGCTAGCAAATCAAACAGAATATATGTCAATAAAGCCATAAAGCCCATACAAAGTTGGCTTATACCGTAAGATCATCTTACATCAAGTACATAAATCCAAAGTCGAAACTCATAGTCGACTTGCACACCATAAATGTAAATAAAACTTAGTCTTTCCTAATAAAGTACTAAGCTATTTTCCATGAACCACCTTTTCCATGTTGCTATTGTTATAGCTTTCAATACATGAATCTCCGAGGCCTTGCAGCGCATGTGTAGCTCTCTCTAGTGGTAAACATCCTATTGGAAAATAGGAACCCCTGTTATGAGTGCAAAATATTTGGTTTTCACCGCTTTGGGATTTTCATTAAACCATGCAGGTAGTGCCCAAAACATTAGCAAGCTGCATAGATATAAGATAATATTTCAGCATTGGAATTCTATGAGAACTGAGCAATCTATAAACACTTATAGCAAAATTCTATTTCACACATGTAGCAAAATTATAAAATTTGCAAATATATATACACATGTATGATACCAGCACTACATCTATCACATGCTTCCTAGCTAGGTATAGCAAGTTTATGTATCTTTAGATATCTGATTACATAATTGGAAAATTCCATAAGTTTATTTGGTTAGCTGAAGCTTAAATTCCGGTCTACGTACTATCATCTTACCTATATTTGGTAACCAGATGGCGAATCAAAACAAGAATCTCCAGCTTCGCAAAATTACATGGTTAACTATTTCACTTATTCACTTATTTCTAGAAGTAACTCTACTTGCAAGTTTGGGCAACTAAGCAAGCAATAAGAAGCATCAAAATAACAAACTTATATTCTTTTTCCGAAAGGCAAAATAACAAACTATTCAATGCTTATAATTTCTCAATCAAAAAACATATATTATCCTTATCCTATGGAAACCCTTCTCTGCCAGGGAGAAAAAAAAAGTGCCACTATTCTTATGACGACATAATTAATTTGAATTCACTTGCATGTATAACAAAGACAAATCAGCACACCCCATCACTCAACTAAATAACTATATAAATCTCTCCTCTCCCCCCAAAGTATAAGATCGAAACCAGTATCTTAAGGACTCTGCATTTCTCCCACACCTCAGGGTCCTCACATGATTAAAGGAAATAAGGAATACCTACAAGGAAAAAGGCAACTTGTTTGTGATTCTTATCAGAAGCAAGCTGTGCTGGTGTAAGGCCAGTGTTATCAGTCACAACCAAATCCTCCTTCGATCAACAAAAATAGAAGAAGGCGTATGCAATCAGCAAACCCTTTATATGCAACCCTACAGTTTTAGAAAATTAATAATTATCATTGTTAAGTATTACATTTTACATGAGGTTACTCAAAGAGTCAAAGGAAAAGTTGTATTTGATTGCGAATTATTTCATGTCATGCAGCTGATTAAGTTTTCTACCGGTAGTAAAGAGAAAATTCATAGATAACCCATACCAGGTATTTCTCTTTCTACCTTACTAAACAGATAAAAAAAAAACTAAATTGAACAGGCTTATCATATATTTCTACAGGCAAGATTTGTTCACAGAGACTTTACACAACTAAATTTATCAATAAATGCCGGAGTAAGCTTATAGATACCAATGTAAATGACTTCTTCCATCACTATCTGGAACATCAGGATCTGCATTCCACTTTGTAACAATGTGATAGAGGAATGATGTCTGACCATATTGTGCTACAACGTGTGTTGCCTGCAATAAAGACACAGTGCTAAGATAGACATATTTATTTCCAATATCTATCCATTATGATCCTCAATAATCTAGAGTAAATAATTCCAGAAACCTGTAAAAAAGGAGGAACAAACACTATACTAGTAACATTTATCCAAAACGGGGAAAATTAAAAAAATGTTAATAAGTACTATATCTTTTATACACATAAATCTTTGAGAAACATATTATTCACAATGTAAGTCACTCAATTTGCATCCTTATAGTAAAACTTATATTGTATTAAATTACTATTATTATTTTTGTCATAGTCCAGGGTCAAACCTCTCAAGGGTCTGAAAGGCTGAATACATTATAAATGCTATTCATTGCAGTGATGTGTCAAATTATACCTAACTGCAAGCGCACGGTGTCTATTGCTAGTACAAATGGCAAGCGGGTCGAATCCACAAGGAGACAGGTTCTACTAATTCCTTTTCAGTTATCGCTAATTGTTTCCGGGACAAACGATTATTGGAGAATATTAATTAACTAATTAAACAAGATTAACACTAATTAAACAGATGATAAACAAATTATTTAAAACCTAGGGCAATTAGGTCCACCATGCTTACACAATTGGCTCTTAAGCTAAAGCAATCAATGTGATCCTATAACTAGAGTATGTTAATCTCTTCCAAGCATTAACACTCTCGAAACATTCAACACAATTAACCACTTTTAGTAATTCAATCAATCAGGTAATTAGAGTCAAGTTAATCTCTTCCAAGCATTAACGCTCTCAGAAATCCAATGATGCTTCCGCACTCAAATTCAATTCTGTTAATCGTATGTGTGCCTCTAGTAAGTAAATCTCTTGATCCATACCCCTATTTGCATAATTAATCCATGATATCGGCCGATTACACAAATTAATGATTAAAACATATCAATCAGAATTAACCATAACCAATCAAACCACTATGAAAATCATGCCAATATTAGTGCAAACATGGCTTCCCTTTAAGCCCTAGAAATAACTACTCGCTAATAATTAAACAAGTAAAACAGCTAGTAAAACAAGAAAACATAATTAAACTAATAAGAACAAAGAAAAGATTAAGAGAACAAAACCTTCAAACTTCAATGTTGTCACCCAAAAGAAGAGTCATGGTGTTTCTCTACATCTCCCACTAATAATAATACTAATCTACTCTAAACTATATTATCTGATCTAATATTACATCTCCAAAACCCTAGCTGTTGTGTCATAAAAACTAGGTTATGATTATGGCGGCTAGGGTTTGTGAGCTTCGAGCTTTAATGGTGGCTGCTCTTGCTATCGGGACTAGTCGATCCTCGCAAGATGCCTACGTACCTTGATGAATATCAAGAATCAAGCCAAAACGTAGTTCTAGATTTGCCAACGTGGCTTGATGCGCCCTCGTGGCGTAGTAACGTAGTGGCTTGTACGTCCTTATTCGAGGATTAAGCCTAAAATGCAAATGATGTATGGAGCTGTGCCCCAAAAACCGTCGTTCTGAGATGAGGGGTCTGACCCTTTATATAGGCTGAGAAGCCTTAGAATCGTAGTAGGGTTAGGTGACTTGGTGGGCAAGTCACCGCCTCAAGGAAGGTTCTAGACTCCTTCCTTGTAGGAGTCAGTTTCCATTGTTGGAATATGTATCTTGGAGGCTAA
Source organism: Kitagawia praeruptora (assembly GCA_037693485.1). NCBI lineage: Eukaryota > Viridiplantae > Streptophyta > Magnoliopsida > Apiales > Apiaceae > Kitagawia > Kitagawia praeruptora. The sequence goes on along the minus strand of CM075344.1, from coordinate 115,567,149 downwards.
GTCAGGCAAGAGTAATATCCTTGATTGACTCTTATTTGCTGAGCTGTTTATTACCCCTAATATTAATTACGAAATTAATATTATAGATAGGGATTGGGCCCATCTGGTGGGCCCCACGTTTGGACCATTCCGGGTCTAATTAATGCCACATTAAATGTGTCTTTAGGGCTTACTTTTAGCCCATATCATTTGCCCCCCAACTTCTAGGAAAACTGATCAGGTTTTCCTTGAAGTTATAACGGCCTTATTCGAGACTTGGGTCAGGGTTTATTACTCTTACGTGAGTATTTTCAACAATATCATCTTAATGTAAAGCGTGGAGCGACCGACGCATTTACGACGATGTTGAACGACACTAAACGGTGTTAAATGGCACTAGACAGCGCTAATAAGCCTTAAACAACGTTTAAACAGCGTTAAACAATGTTAAATGGCATAAAATGGCACTAACGGCACTAATCGGCGCTAAACAGTGCTAACCGGCACTAATCTGTGCTAACAGGCACTAAACAGTGCTTAAACAGCACTAAACGGTGCTAATCGGCACTAAACTGTGCTAATCTCGACCTCTTTTTATCATTAACAATCATCCGAGATTCGCTGAAAAAGTCGAGATTTAGGCTTAAAAAGTTCACTGAAAAAGTAGGGATCCAGGACCAAGAACTGAACCTAGACCGGCTGGATCCAGGTTCAGAAGTTGGTCGGCTGAACCCCCTTCAAATAAGCTGGTCGGCCGGGACCTGGTCCTCCGGGACCTGGTCGGCTGGATCCAGGACCAAGAACTGAACCTAGACCGGCTGGATCCAGGTTCAGAAGTTGGTCGGCTGAACCCCCTTCAAATAAGCTGGTCGGCCGGGACCTGGTCCTCCGGGACCTGGTCGGCTGGATCCAGGACCAAGAACTGAACCTAGACCGGCTGGATCCAGGTTCAGAAGTTGGTCGGCTGAACCCCCTTCAAATAAGCTGGTCGGCCAGGACCTGGTCCTCCGGGACCTGGTCGGCTGGACCTCCTCCGGGGGAGCTGGTCGGCCGGGACCTGGTCGGCTGGAATCTCTCTTCCGGGGGAGCTTAGTCAGAAACTGGCCCTAAAAACCTGAACTTAGACTCATTCATGACTTTTAAAAGAGAGTGTGGATCTAGGATCAGGAATCGTCCGTGGTCCTAAGGATCCAGAATCTTAATCTTGATTACGAATCGTCAGTTTAGTCGTTCGTGACTTCATGGCTATCTCTGGCCTTCATGATTAATCTTGGCCTTCATGGCTGATCTTGGCCTTCATGGCTAATCTTGGCCTCTCTTTAGTATTGGCAATCATTCGAGATTTGCTGAAAAAGTCGAGAACCATGTCCGAAATCACTTGCTGAAAAAGTCGGGATCCAGGACCAAGTACTGAACCTAGACCGGCCAGATCCAGGGTCAGGACCTGGTCGGCTGGACCCCCTCCGTGGGAGCTGGTCGGCCGGGACCTGGTCCTCCGGGACCTGGTCGGCTGGACCTCCTCCGGGGGAGCTGGTCGGCGACCTGGTCGGCTGAGGCCCCTAGTGCGTCGCGGTCGATTGCTTCTCGGCTAGCTGGTCGACCCGGACGTGAAAATCATTCGTGGTCTTGAGGATCAAGAACCTTGATCTTGATCTCAAGTCACTATTTTGGTCATTCATGACTTTGTTGTCTCAAGGATCAAGAAACTTGATCTTGATCTCGAGTCGTCAGGGATCTTAGGATCTAAATCCATCCGTGAACCTAAGGATCAAGAATCTTGATCTTGATCACAAATCGTCAGTTTGGTCATTCGTGACTTCATGGCTAACCTTGGCCTTCATGGCTAATCTTGGCCTTCATGGCTAACCTTGGCCTTCATGGCTAACCTTGGCCTTCATGGCTAACCTTGGCCTTCATGGCTAATCTTTCGTGTTTCTCATCCTAGGATTCGAGGTTGATGTTCTCAGGTTCAACGTCGGTGTTCTGGATCAAAGACCCAGGATCCTAAGTTGATTTTTCAATTTCCAAATCGAGGTATCAACCTTTCTTATTAGCTTTCCTAATAAGTGTTCTTAATCAACTACCAACACATTTATCAAGTTGGGGGTGTTCCGGACCACCAATCGCGAGGTTTCAGGTCTATATGAGGTGTTTGCCATGCCTTGAAAGGTTTCATGAACCTTTAATTTGAATGACTTGTTTCTTAGTCCTCGTGACCTTCCGGGCCTTAACTTGTTTGCTGAATCCTTGGTTTTAAGGTTATCACCAACCCATGATTCTCATTCTAAGATGTTGAACTTGAGATGAGGTTCTTTAGTTCTTGCCCCCCTTGTTCCATATGTGGGAGGTCTTACTTCTCGTTCGATCGTTCAGGAAGTCCACTTTCTCCTTAGCGCCTCAGGAATGGTATGTCTTGGTTGGTTTTCAATCCTTTATCTTGATTCTAGGTTTCCAACCTTTCTCTGATACTCATAGAACTTTGCTTAGGTTTTAACTTGACCGACGTCTCTTAGTTCAATGCTTTGAATCCACACAACAAGCTTGATTGGAGGCGGACAACCTTGTTGGCCATCAAGGCTCAATTAATGTTGGGTTGAGATTTGAAGTTCAAGGCTTCAATCCTTAATCTTGGAATGTGTTCATCATCCCAGATTTCCAACCTGTAGAATCCTCGTCCTGGTGTCTTCCTGACTCGATACGACCCTTCCCAATTGGGGGATAGTCTTCCCTTCTGGCCAACTCTGGCTTCATCCTTAACCTCGTCAATCAGATCGAGGGCGAGCCTCACGCCTTCTTCATTGGTCTCGGGATCATATGCTTCCACTCTTGACGATGCATGTGTAATCTCTAGGGGGCACAACTGCCTTGGCTCCATAAGCCAGCAAAAACGGGGCTCCTACAGTTATTACTTCGTAGGTGGTGTAGTATGCCCAAAGTATAGGCAGCAACCCATCCACCCAAGTATTTCTTGAGCGTTCGACCCTCTTCTTCAGTCCATCAAGGATAATTCAATTTGCTACCTCAGCTTGTCCATTAGTCTCAGGGTGAGCTACTGAAGTAAAGCGAAGTTCAATAACATTCTCCTTGCAATACTTCTTAAACTCTTCATTGTTGAATTTTGTCCCATTATCCGTCACAAGGATTCGGGGAATTCCATACCTGCAAATAACGTTCTTCCAAAAGAACTGGGCAACTTGTTTGGTAGTTATCTTGGCTAGAGGTTTAGACTCAATCCACTTGGTGAAGTAGTCGATAGCCACTATCAGAAACTTTCTTTGTGCTGAAGCCATAGAGAAAGGACCAAGTATGTCCATCCCCCACATTGCAAACGGAATAGGAGAGTTAATCGAAGTTAACATCTCAGGCCAATAGAATCCTAATCGTGTGATCTTGTGAGCTAGGGCTCTGCCCCCCAAGTGTTGCCCACAGATCCCTTCATGAACTTCTTCCAATGCTTCTTTTGCCTCTTGGGGCCTCAAACACTTCAAGTATGGGATAACAAACGATCTCTTATATAAGATGCCTTCGATCAAGGCATATCTCAATGCTCTTACTGACAGCTTTCGTGCCTCCAGGTCATTGTCAGGGAGCCATCCAGTTTCGAGGTGAGCTTTGATAGGATCAATCCAGCAACCTCCTACATCAATCGGTGCTACCAACTTAGAGTTGATAGTCGGGGCCTTCAAGACCTGGAAGTAAACACTTCCTGCATAGTTCTCAATTTCAGAAGAAGCAAATTTAGACAAGGCATCGGCCTTAACATTCTCCTCTCTCGGAATGTGTTCAACATAGCATTCCTCAAACTGAGTCATAACAGCTTTCACGACTCTCAGGTATTTTGCCATAGTCTCATCTTTGGCCTCAAACTCGCTATTCACTTGTGAGACTACCAGTCTTGAATCTCCACACACTTTGAGGTTTTTGACCCTCATGACTCTAGCTAAGCCCAATCCGGCTATTAATGCTTCATACTCAGCCTCATTGTTGGTAGTAGGAAAATCCAACTTCAACTCATACTCAACTGTGAACCCATCGGGGCTTTGCAAAACCAAACCAGCGCCACTAGATTTTGTTTTTGATGCTCCGTCAAAATAGAGCACCTAATATTCCTTCTGATCAGCTACAAGTTCTTCATCTTTATCTCCATTCTCAGGGGTGGTTATTATCTCCTGCCCCCGACTTCTTGGTTGTCAATGGTACATTCAACCACGAAGTAAGCCAATGCCTGAGCCTTAATGGCTGTCCGAGGCTTGTATGTGATGTCAAATTCTCCAAGTTCGATTGCCCACTTGATTAGCCTTCCACTGGCTTTAGGGCTGTGCAAAATATTTCTCAACTGCTGGTCCGTCAGGACTTCAATCTTATGCGACTGAAAGTACGGTCGTAGCTTCCTTGAAGTTGTTATCAATGCCAAAGCAAACTTCTCAATGGGAGAGTAATTTAACTCAGCCCCGTGTAACACCTTGCTCACATAGTAGATGGGCTTCTGAACCTTGCTCTCTTCGAATGAGAACAGCACCTAATGCTTGTTCGGATACCGCCAGGTATAGATAAAGAGTCTCCCCAGGACTTGGTTTGGCCAACAACGGGGCTTCAGCTATGTACTTCTTCAGCTGTTCAAAGGCCTCTTGGCTCTCAGAAGTCCATTCAAAATTTTTCACTTTCTTCAATGCTTGAAAGAACGGCAAACATTTATCACCAGATTTGGAGATGAATCTCCCTAAGGCCGCAACTCGGCCTGTCAACTTCTACACATCTCTTATAGAGCGTGGTGGCTCCATGTCTAAGATCTCCTTGATCTTGTCAGGGTTGGCCTCAATGCCTCTTTTTGAAACCATCAGTCCTAAAAACTTCCCAGATCCAACGCCAAAGGCACACTTGGCTGGATTCAACATCATCTTGTGGTGCCTCAGCACTTCAAATGCATCTCCGAGTTGCTTAATATGATCTGCCGTGAATAGGCTCTTGACTAACATATCATCAACATAGACCTCCATGGTTTTTCCAATTAGATGGGCAAATATTTTATCCACCAATCGTTGGTAAGTAACTCCTACATTCTTTAGCACAAATGCCATAGCAAGATAACAGAAAACACCAAAGTCGGTTATGAAAGATACCTTAGGGATGTCGTCCTTATGCCTCTTGATCTTGTTGTATCCACTGAAACCATCCACGAAACTCAGCATCTCGTGTCCAGCTGTGGCATCTATCAACATGTCGATCCTTGGCAGGGGAAAACAATCCTTTGGGCATGCATCATTCAAATCAGTGAAATCTATACACATCTTCCACTTTCCATTTGCCTTCTTGACCAGCACAAGGTTAGCTAACCATTCAGGAAACTGAATCTCTTCAATAAACCCAGCCTCTAGGAACTTATCAACTTCTTTCTTAATGGCCTCTTGCCTCTCAGGAGCAAATTTTTTTTTTTTCTGCTTTACTGTCTTCCGTTCAGGATCAACATTCAGCTTGTGAGTTATGAGTTGGGGATCAATCCCTGGCATATCAGCTGCTGTCCAAGCAAACACATCGCCATTCTCTTGTAAGAATGATGTCAACCTGCCCTTCAAGGGTTCCTTCAGAGAAGCTTCACTATATGTAATCTTTTCAACGGTGGAGTAGTTTAACAAGGGAGTTAAAGGCACTTTGGCTTAGCCCTTCAAGGGAACAAGGGCATCATACCTTGCTCAGAGATATGAATACAAGTTTCAAAGTTAGTTGCCGGACCTTCTTGGTTTTCTTGGACCCCCTGGTCCTAATCAAAGATGCCCCTGGACTTCCTGATCCTTGGTTGAGATTCAAGGTCTGCTGTTAACCTTGCATGGCTTAAGTGGTCATATGTGGCGTAATTGTTCATCTTGTCTTGTATCCAGGGTCATTCAAGGACTAAAACTCTTATTTGGTTATGTTGTAACCTAACACTCGACCCTTCAGGGTTTTTATCTATGCATTTATTTGTTTCCATTCGTGTATTCTTTTATTTTCGGTACTTGGTCATCTTTGACTTGCACACATCAGGTGCTTGGCACACAAATAAAATTATAGAATGAATATAAATATGAAGCTAAGTCCTAATAGGATAACTTAAACCCCTCGGGGCTTTAGGCCTTCATTGCTTGATTTCATTTTTGATGCTCCATCAAAATAGAGCACCTACTACTCCTTCTAGTCTCATCATTCTTCTTCTGAAGTTCACTTTCTTCTTGGGGTACTATCTCCTGCCCCCCGACTTCTTGGTTGCCAATGTTACATTCAATCACGAAGTCAGTTGACGCCTTAGCCTTGATGGCTGTTCGAGGCTTACGTGTGATGTCCTCTTCTGGACTTTCTTGGTGTTCCTTATCACTGCAGATGTCCGTGTCTTCAATCGGAAGGACCTGCCCCTGACTCCATCAGGCCTTAATGCGGCTACATAACAGCTCCTGGCCATTTTCTGGTCACCTTTTTGTTCTCCTACACCATTCCCGGTTGGAAACTTGATCTTCATGTGATAGGTTGAGGCCACAGCCTTAAATGCATGAAGCCCAGTCCTTCCAAGGATGGCATTGTAAGTCGAAGACGCTTTGATAACCAAAAAGTTCAGCATCTGTGTGGCCTTCATTGGCTTCTGTCCGATCGTAACGGGCAACTGAATAGTTCCCTAAACTTTAGACTCTACTCCGCTGAATCCATATATAGGCATGTTAGATGGGGTCAACTGAGAGTCACTGTATCTCATCTTCATGAATGCATCATGGAACAAAATGTCGACTGAAGCTCCATTGTCTATCAAGACTCGCTTCACCTCTGAATTTCCAATCATGGGGGTTATGACCAACGGGTCATCGTGGGGGAACTTTACCCCCTTCAAGGTCTGAATCATCAAATCCGATTGTTACCTCGATCTTTGCACGCTTTGGTGCCTCTCCAACAATATGCATCACCTCTCTGGCATAAGCCTTCCGAGAGTTCCTAGTTGTCCCGGTCGTAGTCGGGTCTCCTGAGATCATGTTGATTACTAGCCCCCGGGGCTGTGGGTTGCGATCTTGATCGTCATCCCTTCCATTATGTTCTCTTCTTTGATTACCATGATCTTCACCCTTAGTGAAGTGTCTCATTTTCCCTCTACGGATCAAGAACTCGATCTCATCTTTAGTTGCTTGCAATCATCTGTATCATGCCCCACATCGCGGTGGAATCTTCAGTACTGATCCTTGTTTCTCTTTGTGGGATCACCCCTAAGTGGCTTCGGCCATCGAAAATCTTTGTCTTTCTCAATATCTAACAAGATCTGACTCCTAGGAGCATTCAGTCTTGCATAGTCGTTGAATCTTGGTCCCAAACTCTTCTTCAGTGGTGATTCAGAATCCTTGCTAGTCCGGGGATACTTGTCCCTAGCATCATACTCTCGTTCTTGCTTTCGTTTGTTAAAGTCGTTGGAGCCCTTGCCATTGCCTCCAACAGCTTCTTTTTTCATACTATCCTCTGCCTTGATGTACTTGTCGACCCTTCGTTGGAGCTCGGCCATGTTCTCAGGAGGATGCTTTGCCAAAGACCTCTTGAAGAAAGGATCAGTGGTTCCGTGTTCCAAGGCTACCATGGCCACCTTGTTCTCTAAATCAGTGATATTCAATGTCTCCTTGGTGAACCTCTTAAGATAATCTCTTAGATTCTCATTCTTCCCTTGTACCACATACATGAAAGATGCAGAACTTTTCTCATGAATTCTTCCGCTGATAAATTGACTCACAAAGGCAGCGCTTAACTCCTTAAAAGAGCCAATCGAATTTGCAGGTAAGCGGCTATACCATCTTTGAGCCATACCCGACAGGGTTTGAGGGAACGCCCTACACTTCAAGGCGTCACTTGCAGGCTGCAATAATAGTGCGTTTGAAAACGTCCTGACGTGATTTGCGGGATCACCCGTTCCGTCATAAGCCTTAATAGTTGGCATCTTGAACTTCTTGGAGATACGAGCATTCATTACCTCCTCAATAAACGGGGGTGTGGGGTCATCCGGATCTCCTAGTGGCATCAAATCTTTGGGGTTACTCCTGGGAGTTTCTACCCTGGCCGTTTTATCAGATTGGGTATCAACCCTTCTTTGCCTCCTCGGAGGTCTTTCCAAATCAACAAAAGGGATCCCTCCTGAAGTTGGAGGAGGTCCATTCTTGTTCAACCTCGCTTGTTCCCTTGCCATATCTTCCTTCAATTTTAAGATCTCGGCCTCATAAGCCTTGATTCTCTCAGCAGCTGTCAAAGGGGGTCCATCATGGATAGTTTGGGTTCTCCTTCTTGGCTCTCTACTAGCACGTCGCCTCCTCGGGGCTTCATCACGATCATCATCAGACGATGTATCGTCAGTATAGGGGCCAGAGTAGTCAGCATACTCTCGATCTCGGATCTGCAAGGCATGGCCACTGGGTCCAGGACCTTGAGTAGACGGAGGGTAGTTAGGCAGACCATACATCGGGTTGGTATTCATGGGGAGATCCGTAGTATGGATCTGTACCCCCGATGGTAACGGGCGATTGGGATCAACCAGAGGAGAAACCACCATCTGAAGAGAGCTGGTTTCTTGGCCTGGATGGACGACCAAGGGTAACGTTCTCTCATCATGGGGATTCATCCCTGGAGGTTGAGAAACTTGAATTTGGGTGATCGTCCCTGTTGTTGGGGGTACTTGCTCAGAGGCAGGTGTAGTAGAGCTTAGGGGCAGAGCCTCAGTAGCGATTGGTAAAGCCTCGGTAGAGCTTGGTGCAGTTCTTCATGTGTGAACCATGGTTGATGTTTTCTTCCCACAGACGGCGCCAAATGTTGTGTCATAAAAACTAGGTTATGATTATGACGGCTAGGGTTTGTGAGCTTCGAGCTTTAATGGTGGCTGCTCTTGCTATCGGGACTAGTCGATCCTCGCAAGATGCCTACGTACCTTGATGAATATCAAGAATCAAGCCAAAACGTAGTTCTAGATTTGCCTACGTGGCTTGATGCGCCCTCGTGGCGTAGTAACGTAGTGGCTTGTACGTCCTTATTCGAGGATTAAGCCTAAAACGCAAATGATGTATGGAGCTGTGCCCCAAAAACCGTCGTTCTGAGATGAGGGGTCTGACCCTTTATATAGGCTGAGAAGCCTTAGAATCGTAGTAGGGTTAGGTGACTTGGTGGGTAAGTCACCGCCTCAAGGAAGGTTCTAGACTCCTTCCTTGTAGGAGTCAGTTTCCATTGTTGGAATATGTATCTTGGAGGCTAAGTCAGGCAAGAGTAATATCCTTGATTGACTCTTATTTGCTGAGCTGTTTATTACCCCTAATATTAATTACGAAATTAATATTATAGATAGGGATTGGGCCCATCTGGTGGGCCCCACGTTTGGACCATTCCGGGTCTAATTAATGCCACATTAAATGTGTCTTTAGGGCTTACTTTTAGCCCATATCACTAGCTCCTAAGAGTAGAAGCACGTATGTGTCCCCCTTCTCTAAATAATATATCTGTCTCTTATATGTCTCCCCAATAAAAGTATTTTAATACTCTAAATAAATTACAAGTAGGATTCCATAACTGAATAGGATTCCTTAATTAAAATTCGTAACTATATTTACTCCTCTGTTTCTGGGTTGTTCCAGCTCGATTTTGCTTATTGGACCACCTCTGAATTAAAGAAAATTCCACAAGCTTCGCGTGGACAGTAAGATCGTCAAATTCTGACGTCTGGAACTCAGGATATGGCCCAAACAGTGTTAGATAGCCTGTGTAGCCCAATAATACGAATTTTCTCCTATTTTATCTCCAAAATAGCTCTTTTTGCTCCAAATCCTTTCAAGTCATGAATTCTTTATTTCCTACAATAAAACAATCAAATCTATTAAATAAAAATCCAAATCAATGCAAAACACAATAAATATGAGAATAAAATCATCTAGAATATATATAAAAATATACTCTATCAAACATCCCCACACTAAGCATTTGCACGTCCTCGGGCAAATAAGTGAAATAAAAACTAAGTCCTAACAAACATCACTTTCGTAGATGACACGATTGCATTGAGCATATGCAACAAGCCGTTAAACCCCTAGGCAGCCCTAGTAGGACGAGTGTTGTCTCGTGAGGGTTTATAGTGAATATACCCACAAAATTCATCTAACCATGCAAAAGATCAATGCTAACACAACACCACACACACAAGTCCTCTCATGCCACATCAACTTAAGAATCAAATCAAACATACGATGTCTTGGTGTCGAAAGTGCAAGTATTCACGTAGTCTACTCAACTAACATGCAGAAGGTCATAAAAATTCATGTTAAGTGTAAAAATCGTTGGTAATCATGCTAAGACCACAAGAAATACATCTTTAAGTCTAAACCCAGGATCTCCTATGCCAAAACAAGTAATAACTCACCTTTCACTCAAAAACGAATATTCACTCAAGAACAAGGTTAAGTGTATCACTCAATTCCAACAAAATCATAAACACAACTTGACACTCGTAATCAATCTCACTCTCAACACAACATACATCACTGATGACAATCAAAAGGTCTTTATTCGGGTTGTAGCGTGGGCTAGGGACCAGGTATGTCAAGTAAAGCTAAAACAGGTTAAATGTCAAAAGGTAGTACCCAACAATAATCATTATTCAATTCCCTTTCTATTAAAACAAATACTTCCCCACACTTGGATTTTTCAATAACCCTTACATAATAACTTGACTAGTCGAATGAAGAAGGATCATACAAACATAAGAATGCTCTCAAATTTATTTATTTTTTTCTTTTTTTCTATTTTTTTTTCAAGAGAACAAAGGAATAAACACAATGATCCATAGATATTTTTATGAATTTCGACTAGCAAGCATCAATCCAAAATCAATATTCCCCAAAATTATGATCATCAATAACCCCCCCCCTTTTATGAACACCTTATTACTCCCTCAAGCATGATACTAGCCTTTGACAATTTAGGTTCAAATTCAATATAAGGCCAATAGAATAAAAAGGATAATGGCAAGTAATGTGGTGTGTCACCAAAAGAATAGGATTAAGCTCAACGGGTTAACTAATTGATCATGTTTAAAAGGTGTGGAAATATGGGAAATACGAGGTTAAACCTAATTGCCTTTATCATCTTATCATCAATTAATGTCATGCATTTCAAGAAAGATCTCAAGTAAGTGCTAGCAATGTAAACAAATGTGGACACTCAAGCAAACGAAAAATCATGCAAAAGATATGCATATAGGCTCAAAACTCACTTGGTGTGACAAAACATAATCAATCCCAAGTAACAAGACTCTCTAACGCACCTACTTGTACTCAAAGCATGTAAACCAAGTCATCTTGTACATATTCATGTCATTCTAATCACTTACAACATCCAATTAAGTCTACCAGCTTCAACTTGCTAGTGTAAGTGTGTGCACAAGAACAAAGCACGTCACTTCTCATACAAAAGCATCAAGAACACAAGAATTCTACGCATGCATGGGTGTATCAAGAAAAATACAACAACTAATCAAATTGCATGGCTAGAATTATTTTTGGTATTTTTAATTTTTTTTAATTTTTTTTTAAAAAAATTCTCTTAACATTAAGAACCCTTCCCCACACTTAAGCGGTTCATTGTCCCCAATGAACTAATGAACAAGATACAAAACGACAACTAAAAACAAAATAAAACTACACTAAAAAGAAAAGAAAGAAAACTCCCCTGGAATCAAGGTGTCGGGTGTGAAAACCACCCTTCATTCGCTTAGGAGCCATAATAACCAAAACACCACTCACCACCAACAACCACCAAGAAATATCCTACCAAAAATACCCAATTAAAAACTAATACAAAACCCCCAATTGACAAGAACACAAATTCATAATAAAAAATAAAATAGAGAAGAGATATCCCAACTACGAATCGAAGAGGTGAACTTGTACTAATTTTCCCCCAAACTTGAATTTTTAGAGATGTAAAGGATGAAGAGAAGTGTGTATGTATGGGTATATATAGACAATGAAGTGATAGGATGAATTAAAAAAAAATTATAATGTGAAAATGAAAAAATTTGGGTGGGATTTGAAATTTGATATGGGATAGAAATAGAATTTAATGAATTAAAGAAAAAGAAATTAGAATAGAAATAGGAATTTGAATTTTTAAGGGGGGATGAGGGGTTTTGGAATTGAAATAGGAAAAGAATTAGGGGAAATAGGGGTATAAATAGAATGGGGATGAATTTTTTTTTTTTTATAAGCACACAGCAGCTGAAAACCACATAAAAAAAAAGAACAAAACACTGAAAGAGGCAAGCTGCGCGCGTACTGTGCAACCTGCCCCAATAGCAGACACGCAGGCGCAGCCTGCGCATCAGGGCTGCAGACTGCGGGAGGGTCAGTAACGCAGGCGCAGCCTGCGTGACAGGTGCGCTGCCTGCGCGAAAAATACTGTTCTGATTTTTTTTTCCTTCTCTTTCATATATAGTCCAAAAACTTGATGTGTCAAATTATACCCAACCGCAAGCGCACGGTGTCTATTGCTAGTACAAATGGCAAGCGGGTCGAATCCACATGGAGACATGTTCTACTAATTCCTTTTCAGTTATCGCTAATTGTTTCAGGGACAAACGATTATTGGAGAATATTAATTAACTAATTAAACAAGATTAACACTAATTAAACAGATGATAAACAAATTATTTAAAACCTAGGGCAATCAGGTCCACCATGCTTACACAATTGGCTCTTAAGCTAAAGCAATCAATGTGATCCTATAACTAGAGTATGTTAATCTCTTCCAAGCATTAACACTCTCGAAACATTCAACACAATTAACCACTTTTAGTAATTCAATCAATCAGGTAATTAGAGTCAAGTTAATCTCTTTCAAGCATTAACGCTCTCAGAAATCTAATGATGCTTACGCACTCAAATTCAATTCTGCTAATCGTATGTGTGCCTCTAGTAAGTAAATCTCTTGATCCATACCCCTATTTGCATATAATTAATCCATGATATCAGCCGATTACACAAATTAATGATTAAAACATATCAATCAGAATTAACCATAACCAATCAAACCACTATGAAAATCATGCCAATATTAGTGCAAACATGGCTTCCCTTTAAGCCCTAGAAATAACTACTCGCTAATAATTAAACAAGTAAAACAACTAGTAAAATAAGAAAACATAATTAAACTAATAAGAACAAAGAAAAGATTAAGAGAACAAAACCTTCAAACTTCAATGTTGTCACCCAAAAGAAGAGTCATGGTGTTTCTCTACATCTCCCACTAATAATAATACTAATCTACTCTAAACTATATTATCTGATCTAATATTACATCTCCAAAACCCTAGCTCCTAAGAGTAGAAGCACGTATGTATCCCTCTTCTCTAAATAATATATTTGTCTCTTATATGTCTCCCCAATAAAAGTATATTAATACTCTAAATAAATTACAAGTAGGATTCCATAACTGAATAGGATTCCTTAATTAAAATTCGTAACTATATTTACTCCTCTGTTTCTGGGCTGTTCCAGATCGATTTTGCTTATTGGACGACCTCTGAATTAAATAAAATTCCACAAGCTTCGCGTGGACAGTAAGATCGTCAAATTCTGACTTTTGGAACTCAAGATATGGCCCAAACAGTGTTAGACAGCCCGTGTAGCCCAATAATACGAATTTTCTCCTATTTTATCTCCAAAATAGCTATTTTTGCTCCAAATCCTTCCAAGTCATGAATTCTTTATTTCCTACAATAAAACAATCAAATCTATTAAATAAAAATCCAAATCAATGCAAAACACAATAAATATGAGAATAAAATCATCTAGAATATATATAAAAATATACTCTATCATGCAGCTAATACTGTATAGCAAATTACTGCTTCAGTTAGTCATCTACTAAAAAGTAAAGTCAGCTCCACATGTCAAGAAGATGAACAACATCAACCAGCGGCTTTCTATCTTGTGATCCTAACTCCTAAGACGGCCACGTAATCTCTAAAACATCAGCATACGAAGATATACCAACCTGATATCCATTGAGATCAGTAGCATTGACACGAGCACCCTCTTATAACAATAGCTCCGCAACCTGAACAGAACCTCTCACCGAACTCCAGTGTAATACTGTTTAGCTAGTATTATCCGCAACATTCACATCTCCTCCGTGCTGCAAACAAAACAAGTCTCAAACACCACTAATCCATATCACCCGTAAAATCCACTCAAAACACCAACATTCATCAACGATCAATCCTTACAACTAATAACTAACTTGTCAAAACCTTTTAATTAATCACTCAACTTAAAAATAAATAAATCAAATTACAGTTAAAATTAAAAAAAGGTGATTACATCTAAAATATATTGAGTAGCGACGGGCCGGTCATTAAGAGAAGCCTACTGTAAAGCATAGTAGCCCAATCCATCAAGTTGAGAAACAGAGCAGCCTTCAGCTTCAACTAATCTCTGTAGCTACCACCGATAAAATTACGAGCATATAATTAAAACTAGTAATTACCACCACAAAATTGACACAAAATTACAACAAGATTAATACAAAATTCCCACAAATTTAACATAGAATTCCTACTAATAAACAACAAATCCTACTAATTGAACACTTAATTCCGGATTTAATCCAAACATATAATTGAAAATTTTCACAAGAATGCATATATACATGTATAATCCAATATAATCAAAAAAGATGGTTACTTTACCTCTAATTGAAGTTTTAATCAATATTTACTCTAATCTTTTCTCTAATCAATTTGGGGTTTTAGGGTTTGCTCTAATCAAATTTAGGGACTTGAGACATAGAGAGGAACAAGAGAGATGAGTGAGAGAGATAAGTGAGTGAGAAAGATGGGAGAGAAAGAATAACGGAGAGAGGTGAGGTCGAGAGAGAAGAGCGGCTGAGAGAGATAAGTTTATGTTTTTGTGTTTTAGTTCTGTGTAAGAAATATTTGGGAACCCGGCCTTTTTTATCCTGCCCAGCGAAAAAACAAGTTCCCCCTATGATTTTTGGAAAATTGACCAAAAGTGTTTCGTCTATTGTAACATTTTTGTTAAAGTTTTGCAATTGTTATAAAATTTCAAACTGATCATTTTTCTTGCAACACTTTTCGTATTTATTACAACATTTTTTAAAATATTGCAATAGACTACCAAGTTTTGTGTCTATTGTAACACTTTATGTAACACAAATATGTAATGGGCTTGCAATAGCCCATATATGGTGTAGTGATAGTTTGGTGAGCATCAGAGAATAACTCAGTATGAGTGGCTACTGTGTCATCAAGGACAACAGTAGGCTGATCAGCTGCACCAGTTTCTCCAGAATTTGCAATGACAGGTGAGATAGGAACATTAATGGAATCAGAGAATGGTAAGAATGTTTCAACAAAATCATCCATAGCAGCAAAACCATCTCTGTTCTCAGCAGTCAGCTGTGCATCTTCAGTTGCTTTAATAGCCTCTTCTTCAGTATGCATCTCAACAGCAGGTATCTCCTGAGAAATCACCTCTGGAGCTTCAATATTAACCTCTTCATCAGATTCAGCAATTATCAATCTTCTCCTCTTGTATGTAAGCACCTCAGCTACTACTTCTTCTTCATCAGAGGTTGAATCTTCATCTACAATAGATGGTGATGAAGGCCTGTTTGCTCTTTCCTTTGGAGCCCTTTTAACCCTTTTTACAGCAATGTGCTTGGTTCTACCTCTTTTCTTTGATTTAGCCTGTGAAAGAGGTGGTTGTTGTTCAGGTTGAGGTTGAATGGTTGCTAGTGTTTCAGTGTTTGTGTGTTGTGAAGGTTCAGTGTTTGGTTCATTTATCTCAGGTTGAGTAAGTTGAGGTTGATCAGTATTTGTGAGTTGTACAGGTTCAGAGTTTGTAGGTGGTGACAGTGTAGGCTCAGGCTGTTGTGGTTCTTGAGGTTGATTGAGAAAGTTTTGAAGGGCAAGGGGTAAAAACATAGCAGGTAGTTCCCCCTTGGTTGCATCCTTATTTGTTAAATCAGCGTATATTCTCTTATTGACTTTAAAAGGCTGAATAACATCAGCCTCAGCAATCACAATACCAGGCACACAAGCAGTAAACAATAATTGACAAAATCTAGCAAAGTAGACAGTAGTAGACTCTGACAATCTATCACCTATGTTCATTAAAACAAGTCTACCAAAATCAAAATTACTGTCATAGAGAAGAGAATACCCAATTTGTAGACTGTCAGTAGTGATAGCATCCCAGTTTGTGACTTTCTTCCCAAAGGTCCTCGTTATACAATCAAAGAAGAAACTCCACTCCTTCCTCAGTTGTGGCCTCTTCACTGATCCAAGTTTTGCTAAAGAACCTGAGTACCCAATTTGCTGCAACATCTCTCTTAGATGTTTCTCACCAACAACACTGTATGAGGAGTGTGTATCAAAACCCATGATTTCTCTGACTTTAGTTGGAGTAATAACATACTCTGTTTCTTCTTGTGTGAATATGATTGAAGGAGTCCCATTCTCTCCTCCATCGTCGTAAGTAGAGTTCTGCCAGAAGGAAACAATTTGTGTGGCAGAGAGTGTTGGTGGGTCAACTAGAGCTTGACCAATTTCTGAATCCCTCAAGAAATTCTGAATCAGATGAAACGCCTCTGGAACGTTTGCATTGTCCAATGGGGCTGCATAATTATTAGAAACGAACAAGAACCCTTGAGCAGTAAAAGCTTTGGTGGCCATTAGAATCGATGTGAGAAGAAAATATTAGTGAAAAATATGTGTATGGAAGGTGTTTGTGAAAATGCGTAAGAGAGAATAGAATAATTGAGAGTAATTGTGTATGCAAAGTAACCGTGAGTGGGTGTGTAAGTGGGTGAGTGAATATGAACCGTTTAAGTGAAATGATTAGATATGTAATTAAATATTAAAACCAATCGTTTTAACATTAATACATGCAACCAGTTACCATGTGTGAGTGGGACACGATCCTAGAGAAATGTGTGAGCGGGACACGCAGCACATATCTAATGGTACAACTATGCATTCTCAGTAATTATAGCAATAATTACTGCTACTCTCTCTCCTATTACCAATACACTTTAACACTATAATACTTATCAATAGTTGGTAGTTAACGCTTTTTTTTTACCCCAATTACAGAAATTGTCTGAAATAAAATATTACCTTAGAGTACTAGACAAAAATCCATCAGTGTTTGTCAATTCTCCAACTTTATTACTGTAACCCTTTCAAAAATTGCACATGTGTGAATATATGTGTGTGTATAGCAGAGTTTACCAATTCAATTTTTAGAGCATCTAATATTTCATAAAATCCATAAAATAAATCGGTAAACACTGTTTGCACAAACTCTCATAGTAAATACTGAATGTATGATGAATGCTAAACTTTGTAGAAAATTTATATACAGAAACTCTAAACTAACTTATACCCCCTTTCTAACTAAATTATTAGTTTTTAATCAGAGGTTGTAACTAGTCACCAAAAATCCTATAATTTTAGCCCTTATCATTCTGATAAGTTCCTGGATCTTCCTAATCTTTGACCAGTCACCAAAAATCCTATAATTTTAGCCCTTATCTTTTGATAAGTTCCTGGGTCTTCCTAGTCTTTGACTAGTCACCAAAAATTAGAGAATTTTAGCCCTTATCTTCTGATAAGTTCCTGGTTCTTCCTAGTCTTTGATTAGTCACCAAAAATTAAAGAATTTTAGCCCTTACTTTTTACCAGCAAGTTCCTGGGTCATCCTAGACCAACATAATCAGAAATAAATTCTAGCATCCTATATACAATTTCTTTGGGGGTTTACTAATTACAGCATCTAACTAAACAGAGTTTAACTAACAGAGTTTAGAAGTCATCAACATCAGAAGTTATTCATGAGAGGCAATGCATACAGTATTTACAGACTTAGAGTTTAGGATGGATAAACTAAGAGATGCTATAAATATGAAAATTATCATGCTTGTGGTAATTTTCTGTACAGTCTAAGATTAGATCACAAATAACTTAGAAAGATTCATGATTAATTACTGAGTATCATGCTTCATACAGATTTCTTCATCGGTGTTCATATCAGACAATAACATTATCAGAGTTTATCCAACATGTCAATAGTGTATGACCTACAGAGCATGCTAACAGAGTTTAACAGTATACGAACAGAGTTTGTATAGCAGAGTTTAACAACAGAGTTCACATAGCAGTTAACACATCACAGAAACATAAGTAACACATTACATAAGTAAAATTTTGAGTCTAACCAATATTTCTAGTCAAAACCAGAGACCATTCCTAGTTCATTTACCAGTCTTGTAAATGTAGCTTCACTCAATGGCTTGGTGAAGATATCTGTAAGCTGTTGTTCTATAGACACAAAATGAAGCTCAATGTTTCCTTCCTCTACATGTTCTCTGATAAAGTGGTACCTGTTGTGCCCAAAATCTCCTTGGGCTAGATTTAGGCCCATTAGGCTTAAGGATCCAATCCGTATGAGTAATATGGGTTATGATTGAGGTCCCTTAAGTTAAATGGGGTTAAATAGCATGTGAAATGGATCTGGACAGGTTCAGGTTCCCGAGAGACAACTTCATGCAGACAGCTTCCCGAGAATCAGGTTCCTGCAGACAGGTTCCTGAGAGACAGCTTCCTGTACGAAAACAGATTTATGCCAGCAGATTTATAGTATGATTAAGCCTCCTATTCTTTAGGAGCAAGTCATGAACGTCAACTCCTTATTGGATTGTATTCCTTGGGTGCAGATGATCCTTGAATACTTCTAATAAGACTAGAACTAGTAAATACACTCTTAGTCGGATTAGAACTCGAGTTCTATTTGACTTAGGTCGCCTATTCGTGGCTGAAATCTGGAGAAAAGGAGGTCCCCACGAATTAGGAACCTAGAATATTGCTTCCTAACCAGACTTCTAGTCTAAAAAGAACTACGTGAGCTTGATCCCTATATAAGCAAGGGTACGTAGGCACCTTGAGAACATGTTTTACAAGCCTCACAATACACCTACGAGATTCTTGAAAACACACGACACAAGCCTCAAGGTAACTCGCGAGATTCTTGTAAACGCTCTCAAGCTAAGTTCAACCCCCACAACAAACCTCCATTCTTCATAGATTAGTTGATCGTTAGCCTTTACAACTCATCATAAACCTCTCAAAAGTTGTTACGAAATCCACTCATCAACATTGGCGCTAGAAGGAGGGGCGAGTTATCATCTTAAGAGTGGAAAGATGGTAGGCAGTTTTGATAGCGAAGCAACACAATCTGTAGAGAAAGATCAAACCCCGAAAGCAAAGAAGATTACTCCTGCTAACGTCCTAGAACATCTAAAGTCGATGAAGAGAGGCTCACAACCCTTGAACAGACAACACAAAAAAGAAGAAGAAGTCGAAGTTGACATCAAGGAAGAAGGGTAAAAAAGCTAAGATTAATCCCAGGCAGTTAGACGTCGATGAAGAAGAACATGAAGAAAAGGCTGAGAAAGAGATCGAAGACCTAAAGAAAGATGTTGAAAGTGAAGAAGATGGTGAACCTAAAGATAAACAGCCTCCTATTAAGAAAACTCGATTACAGATCTTGGCAGATCTTAAGAGTAAGAAGGCTACGAAATCAGGAGCATCTTCTCAGAAAAAGAAAAAAGTGAAGGAACCTTCCATCGAGATAATTAAAGATGATTCAAGTTCAGATAAGACCGCGAACGATTCGAGCATAGCAGATTCACAGAAAGTCGATGATAAAGATAAGGAAGCAAAGGACGGTGGAGCTAGTGATTTGAATGATGAAGACCTCAAGAAGATTCTAGTGAAACTTAACGAAGAAAAGCAGTCAACAACAGGTGCAATAACCTCATCTCCATTCACTAAGAAGGTTAGAAAATCCCTGTTACCTAAATCTTATCGTATGTCAAACAAGTTTAAATTTGATGGCACTACGGATCCTATGGAGTATCTGGGTCGTTTCAATACGAGATGAAAGTTTATCAAGTTAAGAAGCCAACAAGGTGTAGATTATTGGCTACAACCTTTCATGGTGGAGCTCATCAGTGGTTTAAGAGGTTACCATCAGATTCTATAGATTCTTGGGAAAATATGGGGAAGCTCTTCGTTACTCAGTTTAGAGCTTCCGTCGCTTTTGCACCCACAACCAACACCTTGGCCAACATCAAGCAGAGAGCAGATGAGACCTTGACAGAATACCTCAAACGTTTCAGTGCAGAGGTTCCCAAAGTTAAGAAAGCTCCTGACGAGGTCATTATGAGCTTCCTGATTGCTGGAGTTAGAGCTGGTTCAGACTTCTGGAAGGAGTTACAAGTACGTGAACCTGGTACACTAGTTGATTTCTATAAACAAGCTGAACTATATAAGTGTGTGGAAGAATCCTTGTTGAAGTTGAGAGAAACAGAAGATCTTAGAGATGAATCTAGTCAAAAAGAAAGCAAGCGAGAGAGGTCTCCAAGCCCGCAAGCATATGTTATTGGGGATCGAGCTTCCTCCAAAAGAAGTAAAGCAAATTTGAAGACAAAGTGCGATAGTTATACCTCTTTGGTTGCTCCAGTGGACCACATCTTCACGGTTTATGGGAAAGAAGGAATATTTGTAAAGCCTGCACCTTTACCAATAGGAGCAAGGAAAGATCTAAAGAAATATTGTGACTTCCATGAGGATAATTGCCATGATACTTCCGAATGCAGAGCATTGAAAGACCAAATTGAGGAATTGATTAAAGCCGGGAAGCTCGCGGAATGGATAGCTCGAGGTGACCAGTAGTTGAAAGTTTGAGAGCTTCCTTAAAGTATAGTTGAGAAACCTTTATTTATATATGTATTTCCTTCTTAGAACTGGGGGGTAATGCATGTATACCTCCCTAGCAAGTAAACCTATTTCTTTCGAGTAGTTTTCAACGAAATTATGAGTAGTTCTTTTCCTTGTATTACGTCATACATGAGCTTATATTTAGCTTGTAAAACAAGGAACATAATTCAATGAGCTGCTAGAAATACCTCATAAGTAATCTCTTTAAGTTTCTCTTGTTTCTTACAATGAGTTAGCTCGTGTAAGCTTAGAGGTGCTGTATTGTGATATTTGTATCAGATATAGAGGTTCATTCTCAATGTGTTTCGAAAGAGGTTTAAGAAGAAAATAGAAGATATGTTAAAGCTACAAGGAAGAATGATTTGAAGAAATTATAGTATCTATTCGAGTGTTAAGGAAAATTCGACATAGTTGAAGATTTTGATGAAAAGTAGCAACAAGAATTTGATATGAGCATCTTGAAGAAAACACACAGTGGTCAACTTCTCGGATGAATATTCAATGACTTATTAGAGAGTAACGAAGAATTGTGAAGCTTTTCGAAGTTAGTTCTTCATCAAAGACAAGCTTCCCTGAAGAACTGGGGGGTAGTATAATTACTATAGGACATGGTAGTTTGAAAATTGAGGATTTCAAAACTTTGAGAATTCAGGTCTAGGAACCTCACCATCAGGCCCAGGAAGTAGGGGTGGCAATTTCGGGTTCTGGGTCGGGTTCGTGTCGGGTCAGATTGTACCTGGTTATTTCGGGTTGATTTTTTCCTAACCCTAACCCGTACCTACCGGGTTCGTGTCGGGTTTCGGGTCATTTCGGGTTTCACCACCTCAACTATTTTTTTGAATGACTGAAAATATACTCTCATATTATATGCTCCCTCTCTCCCGATTTATATGGACTGACTGTTTTTACAGAGATTATAAGAAAAAATAGTTCATTTCTCTTTTATTGCACGTGAAAGTTACAATTCAAATGTATAATATGTATTGTACCCACTTTGTAAGGTGTAAAAAAAGGCATGATAGATAGAAAATATTGTTATTACTATTAAATAATTATAAATCAACTACCGAGTCTCTATCATTGCACGTCAAAGTTAATTTATTGTACTGAAATTTAGTTATTTTAAACATAGAGTATTTCAAAGCAGGGTTATAAAAAGAGGATTCATTAATTTTCGGGTCATTTTCGGGTTTCGGGTTCGTGTCTGATTGTACCTGGTAATTTCGGGTTGAATATTTGTTGACCCAAATTCGTATTTTCCCGGGTTGGGTTCGTGTCGGGTTTCAGGTTGGGTCAGAAATTGCCACCCCTACCAGGAAGCTCACGATTTGGTCCAGGAACCTCACCATCAGGTCCAGGAGGCTCACGATTTGGTTCAGGAACCTCACGGCTATGATGCAGCTTAGAAACCTCATAGCTCATATTTGGTTCAGGAACCTTGAGGATTGATTTGGTTTAGAATTTTGAAAAGCAGCATTCTTGCATCATGAACATGTCAATAAGTTTTCAAATCTTAACGGAGGCTTCCACTTCACTTCTGATCAGTCTACAGAAAGATCCAGGTGATACCTCTCCTTTTATGCTTACATATTCGTAGAAAACTTCCCCGGTACGAGCAACAAACTCTTACTATTAATAAAGCATGCTTAGATATTTATGTTGTTGAGGTCTTATATGCGATAAAGCTATGCTTATGTCTTGATTATGTTTCTAAATATTAGAATGCACATGTACCTAAAAGATTACAGGTTCCTTAATATTTACATGTAGCTTACGGGTTCCATGTATTTACCTTTAGTTAATAGGTTCCGTGTTTCTCACCTGAAATACATGTAAGAGAAATAGATAGCAATAAGAGGGAAGCAGGGATTACTTGTCTTCTTAACACTGAAATACATGATCTTTCCATTGAGGAGGGCTTCTACTTGTGAATAGTAAATATGCAACGATTTATTCTTCTCTTGATGTTTCTATGAGTTTTTAGTGTTTCAGTTCCTTGTTATTTGATATTCCTAATGAAATTTATTAAAAGAGAAGTGATTCTGTAATTTGTTTGCACTGGGCCAGTATCATCTTTGGATCAATCTGAGATTTTGATGGACTCTTGGCAGACTGGTTAAATGCCATATTTGTAGCTTACTGTTTATTATTGACTTGCCTTCCCATGTATCCGTGCTTATGTTCAGGGTTTATCTGTAATTCTAATTTCGTACATATTTCGAACTTAAATGATTAAACTTTTCCTATAATCCTCATTCTGCCATGATTAGGGTAGCAAAACAAATGCTTTAAAATGTTCTTTGCTTCCTTTTTGATTAAGTTTCATCTGTCTTTTATTTGCTTTCTTATGCACGTGCCCCTTGCCAGATGAAAAAACTTGACGAGAATCTTCTAGCAGAGCTTGAGGACATATTGGACAGGAAGTTTGATACGGAAACAGAGCCTTTGTTCGCGAAACAGGATGCCGAGAAATCTGTTCTACTCGAAGAATATAAGGCCGCCCTAGTCCCAGCCGAAATAGAAGTGGTAATCATACCTCGAACTTCTTTTTTGGAATGTAGGAAGTATATTATAAAGAGTAAAGACCATAGTCGCCTTGTGAAAATAAACTCATCAATCTTTATAATCTCAAGTAGGTCGTAAACAGCCAAATGCATGTTTAACAATTCTTAAATAAGAACAAAAGACATGTTGACTTGCCTATACTAATTAGTGGCCAAATGCAATATAGCCTCACAGAGCAACTGAGTTGGTGAAGGAATCTGGGAGCTTATCAGCAAAAAGCAAGCATCAAGTCTGTCAAACATCCTTGATGTCTTTAATATTTAGTTTTACTTTATTATCATTAGCCTATTACAGCTGCCGATGGTGTTGCCACCATCGCCCCACAATTTGACAATACTGGCTTTCCACGAATAATTTTGCAATCTTTCACACTACTAGACATTTAATTCAGTGTATATTCAAACCATAAATTGTGGAAGAATGATAAAGTTGGTTTGCAGAGCATGGAAATGTTAAAAGTAAGAGCAGCCCTTGAGGAAAAACTGAAACAGAAAGGTGTTTTTAGTTCGGTTACCCCAAAGCATCAAAGTGCAAAGAGGAATGCGCAGCCACTGAATGGGTATGTCTATGTTCACATGGTTTACTGAGCTCCTACAGTGTTTGCTTTCTCAATCTTAGAAGTGGATTTACCTGAATTATTTGTTATTGGACAGACAACTGGAGACACTGGATGATTTTGACGATAATGCTTCAGATGTAAGAGGCCGGGAAAAGGGAAACGGACATGCACAGTTGTCATACTCAGCTACAATGTCCAAAATTGCAACAAGAGTGAAAAAGACAAAGGTAGGGATCTTTTATTAGGTGTTTTGAAAGACTGAAAACTGATTTGGTGGCTGAAGTTTTTTGCCAATGCATCTTATTAGTAACCAGTTGGCAACTTGACCTTTAGTTGGTGTACTTATTTAAGTCTCATAAATCAGCATGTACCCAGTGTCCCAGTGTCACATCGATATTTGATGTACCAGTCTGGTAGTTGGCGATGTGGACTGTATTCACGATCTACTGATATTATATTTTCAAGGTGACTTCAGATTTGCACTCCTACCAAATTCTACCAGCTCCTAGTAATTATGTTCCCATGCTTTCACTATTTCATATAATCTCATGCTTGCCTATTCATCTTCTAGGAATGGAGAGCTAGATTACTGATGGAGCAGCATGCTGTAGTCAAGTGTCCTTCAATTTCTTATCATTTGGTTGGCACCAAGAAAATTCGACAGGGAAATGTGTAAAGAAAAGTACGAACCGCTATGGCTTAAAGGAGGAAACCATTGCTATGGCTTTTGAAATTTACCATGTTATTAGCTCTAGTACTTGTACGTTTTAAGTTTTGTTCATTAGCTAGTGTTGGTAGATATTTTTGGATGATTTGGTTGGTTTTGTACAAGATGATGTTATTGAAATGATGTTATTGAAATGTAATTAATTTGGTTCTTGAATATTTAAATGTCATATTTTTTTTTGTTATTAAAATTAGATATAAATGATTTTAATTATGTAACACTCAATGTGTTACAATTGGTAAAAGAGGGTGTTACAATAGATTATACACCCCACCTAGATGTGGGCCCCACAGTTGTCCATGTGCAAAATTATATCCTCTATTGTAACACACAAACTATGTTGCTGTAGAGTGTTAAGATGTTGCTATAGAGGTCTTTAGTGACCACATTTGCTATGTTACTTTAGGCTGTGTTTTGATGTTACCTTAGATATCTATAGTTACTGCTGAGAACCTAACACAGCTGAAGTGTTACCATAGCCCTATTTTGGCCTATGGCAACTTCAAACAGGGGTCTATGGTAACACAGTTTGGGGGTTACAATAAGCAATCTATGGCGTAGTGTAACTTGCTCTTCAACCGTTATGTTCTCAAATCTTATAGAGATATAGGGTCTAAACATAATTGGTGTCTACCCATCTTCTATCTCTTTTGTGGATGTATGAGTAGTTTGGTATTCGTATGCTGAGAAGTAGCGTATACTTGTTTCGTGTTGTCTGATCAGATATCATAACCATCACATACTTTGATTAAAGGCATCAACTCTAAGCGAAGTATTTAATGAAGTTAGGATCCCATGTTTTCTATTGCATAAGCAATTTGATTTAAATTCTCGTTAGTTAATTAATTCTTAGTTGGTTAATTTATTTCCTTAGTTAATTTTAGATAATCAAACCCCAATTTGTTAATTGTCTTAGCAGTGAATAAAAACCATACATTATTGCATAGGTGCATTAACTGAATTGAAATCTAAACCAGATCTCTGTGGGAACGAACTTGACTTATTCATATATTACTTGTGACCATGTACGCTTGCGTGATTTTGTGTTAACAAGTTTTTGGCGCCGCTGTCGGGGATAATCGGTGTTTTATTTTTAGTTTATGTGCTTGTCATTAGTGGTCGTTAGAGTTCACTGTCTCTGTTTCTTACTAAGTTACTTTGTTTGTGTGTTTCAGGTACTTGAGCGTGTATGCGAACACGTTCTCAAACTCAAAACCTGAAAGACGTAGAGCCAGTAGCAGATAAAAAAGAAGAGGAACTTGAACCGACAGTAGAGAAGGGTGATCGAGCAGTAGTAGGGGCAACAGTTTCATCAGCAGTATGCTCTAAGGCAACAATTTCAACCTCCTGGATTTCAGCAGCAACAGTCTCATGGGAATGCTGGTCAATCTTCGAATGAAAAATTTGAATTGGATGAATTGAGGTTGATGGTTAAAAGTCAGGCGGTATCTCTCAAGACATTGGAGAATCAGATTGGGCAAATTGCGAGTGCCTTACTCAACAGGCCGCAGGGAGTTCTTTCTAGTGACACAGAGGTGAATCCAGGAAAACAAGATGGCATGGAGCAGGTTAATGTCATAACACTCAGATCTGGAAAAGTCACTAACGATCAGAATTCAGCAATTGAGGATGAAGAAGAAATTCAAGATCAGGACCCTACAGAAAAAGAAGAACATTTTGTTTTGTCAGAACATGTGGTGGATAGTGATGAGGTGGAAGAGTGTGAGTCACTAGGCTTGGCTGATCTCTGGGATTCTAAGGTGCTGATTGATGAGGTTGTTTCATGGTCAAATCTTGAGGATAGTGAAATTGAGTCTTTTCTTGAGGAAGATGTTTTGTTAAGGTATGAGGGTAATAAAGATCTTCATGAGATATACAAGAATTTTACTTCTGATGAGATGTTAGAAGAATTGAAGGTCATTTGTTCTAAGCATGAAATTCAGTTTGAGGATAGTTCTTTTGATCCTAAGTCTGTTGTTAAGACTTCTGTTGGTGAACCACCCACTTCTGTTCCTAATCCGTCTATTTCCACTCTTGATCAGTCTTTGGTAGTTAATAATGAAAATCATCATGTTGAAGAAGCTTCCAAACTCGAGCTTAAACCACCAGATCACTTGAGGTATGTATACTTGGGTCAGTCATCTACTTTGCCTATTGTAATGGTCGCTAACTTGTCAGGTAGTGAAGAAAACAATGTTACTAACAATTTTGCGGAGCAAAGAAGGCTGAAACTTGTCATCAAGGATGTAGCACCGGAAAAGATAATTAAATGGCCATATAGAGATACGGTGTAGAAATTTTCAAGAGAAAAAGCCATTGCTATGTCTAGCTAAAGACTTTAAACAAAGGCGCTTCGTGGGAGGCAACCCATGTGTTTCGATGATTAGGTATGTTTTCTTCTATCCCTTGTATTACCTTCAATGGGGACATTGAATATTTCAAGTTTGGGGGTGATTTGGGGGATAAGTAGTGTTAGTTGAGTTTTTGTCATGTAGGAATCATATTTTGCATGTTTAGTGGTAATTCATGCATGTTTGTTCGTATTATTTATGTTTGTTTCATGTAGGACATTCTGTGATTTTGCTTTCGTATATCATGTGAGTCCAATATAGTTGCATTTTCATAGCATGCATATTTTATGATCCCTTAGATTGAGCTAATTCTGATTGGTAGGTAGATGTCTAATTGAGTGTGGTAATGATGAGTAGAGGGTTGATTTATAGTTCTTATGAAATTGACTTGCATGATTCAGAAACAAAATATTTTCACAGTCTCATCGTTTGCTTTTGGGCTAGGTTGAGGTCATGCTTGTTTGGTTGTTTTAGATTTAATCACTTGATTATATTTAGAATTTTCGTTATTTCCTTGATGGCGTAGGATTACTTAAGTCTAAGTTTGGGGGAAAACATGAATTTCATGTTAATTCTTAATAATTGTTAATAAAAGTTAGGTGTCAAATGGCTAGTAGTCGGCTCATATTTATATGAGTAGTCTAGGGTTGGAATTGAGAATTCTCATTCCATATTGCATATATGAAAAAAAGAACAAAAAAAAAAGAAAAAAAATCAAAAAGAAAAAAAAAGAGTTATGTGAATGTTTAAATGCAAAATTAACCAGGGTGAGCTCTTTAATACTCGAGCAATTAAGTTCGCGGGGACTTTGTGCCTAGTGACCTAAGGCTTTTATAGTCTGGGATCCACTAACCTAACGCTCACTACATGGGTATTATTGTATAAGCCTTTAGGGGTCTCATCCATTCCACGGTTAAATAAGCATGCGTATTTGTAAATAATATTATGTGTCGTAGTTGTAGTAATAAAGCATGAATTCTTGTCTAACTCGAATGATGATGGAGGTGTTTCTAGGTTATGAAGTGTTTACAGTCTATTCTATTTATAAACATGTGATTGTCTTGGCGAAGGATAGGTATGATTTTGATCTAGTATTAGGAGTATATCTGATGAGCATCGCACGCACGCACATTTCTGTTCATGTATTGTTAGTATACAGGGACTTAGTCAAGCTCTATTTGGACATATTGCATTCTCTGAGATATTTGCTTGCTAGTTGGTTTTGGTTAGTTCTAGGGGATCGTTGCATTTTCATATTAGTTGCATTCATGCATTGCATTGTTTTTGCATTGTTTAGTTAGATGGATTTTGTGGGTACATTCGCTATAGGCCCTCACGAGACCTCACTCGTCCACTAGGGCTACCTAGGGTTTTAAAGGGCTTGTTGCATATGCCGAATGCAACCGTGATCACCTACGGAAGTGGTACTAGTTAGTTAGTTTTTAGTTGTTTATGCTTGAGGACAAGCATCAGTTTAAGTTTGGGAGTGTGCTAAGTGGATTTTATATCCACTTAGAGCGTTCCATATCGGCTTAAATTGATTCACTTGGCCTCAAGTTTGTTGCATTTTTTATGTGTTTTGTGTAGTTGTGCAGGTTAGCAAAATGTCGGCTAGGGTTGTTGATTCTCGTCGACCTTGGAGTTGAATTTGAGCATTGGAATGAAGGAAGGAGTATTTCTCTATGCTACCATGAAGATTCATGAGTCAGAGGGATGAAGAATGGGAAGTAGCAAAAGAATCGGAAGATAAAACGGATGAGAAATGAGCTAATTGTGGAAAATTCGGATTTCCGGGTAGGTTGCGCAGTCTACATTGTTTTGGCCATATCTAGAGTTCTAGAAGTCCGTTTTGGACGATCTTACAGTCCACGCGAAGTTTAGAAAATTTTCTTGAAGAATAAAGCAAAATCAAAATTCTGGACAGAAAGAGCAGCGCAGGCAGAGCCTGTGGAGCGCAGGCAGCGCCCAGGAGAAGTCTGTGGAGCGCAGGCAGCGCTTGTGGAGCGCAGGCAGCGCTCGAGAATACTAAAAAATCCTGTTTTTGCCCTAATTCGAATTTAAGTTGTATTTTTAGGTATTTTCTTGCTGGACAAGATATCTAGGACCTATTTAAACACATTGTAACATTGTAATTCATATCAATAACTTAGAATAAACACAGAGGGAGAAGAGAGAGACTTGGAGAAGGATTCCCAACGCTCGTGACAAGAAACGGAGATCTATATCTACATCTTTTCATCCTTCTATTAGGCGATACTCTGGATTTTGGATTTGTTTTCTTAACCCTTTATTCTAGCATTATTATATTCATTCGGTCTTTGTTTATTATCATGGTTTCATCAGATCCCATGATGACGAACGGTTCGATTCTGAACTAATCGTTGTCATGGAATTCTAACGGATTTATCTATGTAGTTTAGTAGTTTGTTTGCTTTAAAGATTTGTGTGTGATGAATTCTTGATATCCTTGTATGGTTGTGCTTATTCTTCTTGGATGCGTAGCTAACATCTAAGTTGTTTTGTTAATCTCTTGTGAAGCGAGAGTGGATCTCGAGATTTAGAACTTACCATGCTAGCATAGGTTCATGATTGTTATCAACGTGATTCGTAGTGTAAGATGAGAATACTTATACTGCCCTGTGTGATCTTTATGGATAACTTGTTCTTCAACCGTTATGTTTTCAAATCTTATAGAGATATAGGGTCTAAACATAATTGGTGTCTACCCATCTTCTATCTCTTTTGTGGATGTATGAGTAGTTTGGTATTCGTATACTGAGAAGCATCGTATACTTGTTTCGTGTTGTCTGATCAGATATCATAACCATCACATACTTTGATTAAAGGCATCAACTCTAAGCGAAGTATTTAATGAAGTTAGGATCCCATGTTTTCTATTGCATAAGTAATTCTATTTAAATTCTCGTTAGTTAATTAATTCTTAGTTTGTTAATTTATTTCCTTAGTTAATTTTAGATAATCAGACCCCAATTTGTTAATTGTCTTAGCAGTGAATAAAAACCATACATTGTTGCATAGGTGCATTAACTGAATTGAAACCTAAACCAGATCTCTGTGGGAACGAACTTGACTTATTCATATATTACTTGTGACCACGTACGCTTGCGTGATTTTGTGTTAACACTAAACATTCATTGTCAGTAAAGTGGTGGCGATTTTTAATAGCATCTCGAACAACATAATTTGTTATTGTTGGATACTCCACATTTTTGCGTAATTCCAAACAATAACGGAAACCCTCTACATATGTAGCTACTCCCAAGCAAACTTTAGCCAAAGAATACCAACGAGTCTCATAAAAACTACTAAGAAAGTGTGGTATTTTCCTGTCTACCTGCCATTTTTTTAATGCCTTTCGCCAAATGTGTGAAGATGTAAAATAGTTTACAAGTTTCTGGTTTACCTTTACAACTCTAGAAATTTCAGAAAATCCAGCAATATCTTTGGCAAGCAAATTGAACCCATGTAAGCAACAACGAATAGATACAATATTAGGATGTAAGGCCTTCAAATCATTTCTTAACTTCACCATGTTTGATGGACTATCTGTCACACAAGCAATTGCATTTTCTACTCTAACACCATTCAAAAGCAAATTAGATAGTAACTGACTCTTTAGTTCTAGTGTTGTATGTCTAAATTCTGATAAGTCAATAATATCAAGAACATCCTCGCGTTCTTCTTTTAATACCATGAAAGCATACATTGAATTTCCAGATACATCCGTCCATCCATCAAAACAAATAGTATAATCTGTAAAAAAAGGAAGATATTCTAATTTCTTACCATGAAGCTTTGAGAACATATTTGTGAGTACTCTCCCTCTTAAAATGTCATTGGAAGGGACCTTGTATGAGCAAGACAGAGCATTTACAAACTTTTTAAAGAAAATATTATCCCCAAATCTGAAGGGAATTCCTCCATATACGATTGCTTCCAAGAGTAAATCATCAATACTATTTTGTAATTCCGAAGACATTGGCTTAGAAACCCATCCGAGAATACTTTGTTGTTGAGGAGCATTAACAGAACTTACTTCTTCTCTTGGACGCTTTGTTTGGACATTTTTTGCTAAATCTTTACCAGCCTCTTGAATGTACAACGTTTTCTCTAAAATCGGCCATTGTCCACAACGTAGAACATGATTGTGGATACGCTCAGGCCTTCCTTCAATTGAAACTAAACAGAAACCACACTTTGCTTCATATCGATTTCCCCCTTTTTTGTCTAAAGACCGATAGAAATTTTTCCATCTCGTGCCATGAGTCTTCAGAGGCTCAGCAAATCCTTATGGACATGGTTTTAGTTGAGTTCCTATATCAATATATTACCACAAAATCGATCAATTAATAAGATATCAACAACTAGTTAACAATATATAAACATATATAGAGAAAAATATTGAACAATGATGACAAATTAATTATAAACAAGTAATGATATATAAGTATAGACTTACTTGAAGTTGAATCTGGTTGAGACATAGATAATATATAAGATATATGTAAGGCAGTAAGACTTAAGAGTTAAGAGCAAAGGTATGAGAGAATGAGAATTGAAGTGAAGTAGCCAACAACACTCGTGAGAATTGAGAAGTGGTGACTACAGAGAAAGTGAGAAGCTATTAGGTTAATTAGCTAATGGGCTAATTTTAATTGAGCTTTCAATCTTGGATGTTGGATCCTTATTAATTATAAATGGGTATTTGTATTTTGACCCAATTTTAAAATTTTAATTATTAATATATTATGACATATATATATATAATTAATTATAAAATTTTTATAAAAAATTAGTAAAAAAGCATGTCAAAACAGGAAAAAGGCATGCCTATAGGCATGTCGTCATGGCGTGCCCCGTCCGGCATGCCGGTACCGCTATGCCATGCACCCTAGTGTCAAATGAGGTGGACGGAGGAAGTAGATAACAATGACTCCCTTTTTATAGTAGTTTTTAGACCATCTGCTTTTGGGTCCCACTTTTGATCCATGTATGCACAAACTGGATTTTCACTTAAGTTGTCCTAATTGCTCTAATGCAAAATCGGTCAAGTCCATCTTTTAATAGGCCCCATTCATTTACTTTCTATTATATTTAGTAAACGGTAAAGTTTAAATATAAAAAGAAACATAAAAAAATAGAAAAACTGCAGTGGGTGTCTAGCCACCAACTTGGGCCCTGGCCACGTCTAGCTTTGGACAAATGCAAAAAATATCGTTTTTTTGATTAAAAAAAATGAAAATAACAATTTTCGGGAGGCGGTGCTGAAAATACCCATTTGGATACGCATTTGGGGTTGGGGTAACGTGTATTACGCATTTGGGATTTGGGTAATAGGGGCTACGCAAATTTCAAACGGGTAACACATGTATTGCAAAAAGAGGGTGAGCTGGGATACGCATTTTCGTCGTGCGTATCCTGTGTAACGCATTTTCATCATGCGTGATGACGCCACGTCGTTCCAGAGTTCCAGTCGGCGATTCATGGCGATTCCGGCAAGAAAATTCAATCCATTGG
Source organism: Kitagawia praeruptora (assembly GCA_037693485.1). Lineage (NCBI taxonomy): Eukaryota > Viridiplantae > Streptophyta > Magnoliopsida > Apiales > Apiaceae > Kitagawia > Kitagawia praeruptora. Next base: position 115,534,600 of record CM075344.1, on the reverse strand, counting down.
TTCGTCCACATCCGTAGCTTTCCAAACACATACCATATACCATTACAATCGTCGTTCCAAACTCTAAACATCTATATCACTCTTATTACACTTGTTATGCACGATTCTAAACGCCCAAATCACAACTATTTTTCCGATTCAAAATTCGGTGACCTTCACACGCTCCTGCGAAGTCAAATATCGCTAAAACAGATCAGGAAGGAAGGTAGAGTGAGTTTTGGGGATTCTTTTCATGTGGTCAGCTAACGATATGGTTGAGAGATGGCCGAGAACGACAACTGGTGATCGGAGAGTCGATTTTCGCCAGGAGAGATGACCGGCGTTCTGGTAAAAAATGACGTCACATGACGTCAATACGCATGTATGTGATGCGTTACACGTGATACGCATTACAGACATGTGTATCGTCAATACGCAACTGCCAGTTGGGTCATCAAATGTGTATTTTTCACACCCCTCTCCGCATATGGGTATTTTCAGATTTTTTTTTAAAATAATCATTATTTTTTGCATTTTTTTCTCTCGCTTTTACTCCAATGCAAAATAAGAAAGTATGATCCAAGTCCAAGTCTCCAGCTCAGCAGTTGGGCTCCCGCTGGAGATGGTCTTAGAGCACCCGCAGCGGTAGTGCCTGTTTTAAAATTTGTTATCCCCATTCTTTACTCCACATAAGCAAATGTGACCCCAGAAAAACTAGTAGATGCATGTCTCCAACGCAGGGTCAGTTTAGCACAGCTTTCAAAAACTTTTTTACAATATTTTATATTCCCACAATTGATTGTACTAACTTGATTATACAGTAACTTATTAACCGGATTATTAAACTTATTTATTCAATTTGCAAATGTAACTCGATTGTACGAGCTTAAAATTTTAAATTAAATAATAATTTTAAAATTATAATAATAAAATAAAAGTGATTAAAATTTTAAATATGTTGATTAAATAAGACAAAAAACGTAATTAAAATGTAACATATTAAATTGAAACGTTACAATTTTAAAAAAAATTAACGATTATTATGAAGTCAGTTGCATGTTCAGTCTTTGCAAAAAGTAATAATAAACAATTAGTGTATGGTGAACTGACCCCGGCCTGGGAAAGTGGCTCTAGCCACTTCAAACCTTCTGCTCCCATGCTCATTTTTTCACTTGTCCAACCACTTGGACACTTTGAGTGTCCCGATGCAGGAAGTGTCCCTGCGTTGCGGGTGCTCTTATTTGTTAGGCCCAAACATGCCCCACAGCCCCAGTAGTTGAATTTGACAGAAACAACAAACCTTTATTTTTTTGAGCACACAGAAACAAGTCAAACAACCAACTTCACTGTACCTTTTTTTTTTGCCCCTCTCTCCTGTACTTTTACCAGATTTCCATATCAACCAAATACATCTCACAAATTCAATCAAAGACCCAAACTTTACACACACACACATACAAGAAAAGCCCAGAAAAACCCATCTGAATTAATCAAAATGGTGAACACAGATGTATTCTCAAAGCTACCTGATGATGTAGTGCTCAAAATCATCTTCAATCTTGATGATGATCCAAAAGACTGGGCTCATCTTGCTTGTGTTTCCACAAAGTTTTGTTCTTTATTAAATACATTTTGTTGGAAAATTAAGTGTACCCAAACAATCCCTACCCTTGTTTCTGATCTTCTTTCTGGGCCTGTTAACAATTCTCCTCCTGGTGGTTGGGCTGCCCTTTTCAAACTTTGCTTTTGTTGTCCAGGTCTTGCTCAGGCTGGTGTTATTGTTGGAAATCTTGATGTGGGTCCCAGCAATTTGTCTCAGTTAGGAGGTACTTTTGATAACCCTGTTTCTGTTTTTGATTCTGTTGTGCCTTTAAATGATGTTTCGATTCGTAAATGGGTGGAAGATGAAGGTAGTGATGAGATTACGAAAGGGGTTGCTGTTGATGATGGTGGTGATGGTAATGTGTGTAAGAGGAGGAAGGTTTGTAGGTTAGTGGGATCACATTTGGCTTGTGGGGTTCGGGAGTTGAGCCGGGAACAAGGGAATAAGTTGTTGGCTAGTCGGTTTAGAGGGGATTGTTTGTATATTTGCGGTTGGCCTGGTTGTGTGCACAATGATGGTAAGCGTAATTATATGCTGTTTAGAGGAATTTTTAAGAATTTTAAAGAGTCTAGGGTTTGGAGGACGCTTAGTGATGGTGATAGGAATAAGGCTAATTTGAATTGTGCTTATTGTTCTTGCAAGCACACTTGGAATTTGCATTCTGCTTTTTGTCTGAGACGGGCCTTTGGGTTTCATGACGATGGGGAGCCGGTTGTTCGAGCTTATGTTTGTGAGAATGGGCATGTTTCTGGAGCCTGGACTGATTGGCCTTTGTACACCTGAATTCTGATTTGCTGCTTTTGGGTATTACTTTGTTTTTTGCCTACCTAAATAGATATGCGTTCCCGACTAATTAGTTATTCAAATTCTCCTTATCGTTTTTTAGTTTATTTTGTAACTGTTGTAAGATTTTCATGTGCTTTATTCGTTATATGGTGCTATTATTTTCAACACTGAGGTTTTGCAGCTTGTTTGATGAATAAATTACAATTGTTTTACTATTATATTGTGCTTTTATTTATTCATCTGCTACTCAATTACATATTCACGTTGACTCAGGCGAATGTAATTGGGGGACCACTTGCTGATTTGGCCATGATCATGATATATTAAAACTTTTGTGTCTATGCCTTCATGGTTTTAAGAATGGGGGTTTCCGTGCCTTTTAATGTAGCTATTTAAGTGTCATTATAGCAGCTTGGCTGAGATGATTAATATGATATATGATGTAAGTGTATGTTGTACAACTTCTGCTATATATATGCATCATTTGCGGTATCCTTTTCGCTCCAGGTTGTTTTAGCTGCATTATTTGCCAAGCCAAAGAAAGTCATTCGTTTTGTCTCTCTAAGCTTGTCTAATAGGTAAATAAGTAAATTTAAATAACTGTAGCAGGACTCTATAATCTATATTAATGCAGGATATGTACTTTGTTTTAACTAAATACTTGGTACTTCAGTGTTAGTTATATGAATCATCAACTAAATGGCTTCTTTACTAGTACTTTCTTTGTTAGTCATTTATCTACCCTTGATAATATGGTATTTCCTTTGTCCCAACCATTTCTTTAGTCAAGATTTTACAAGTTTCTTTTTGGGGGGTATATCTCATTTCTTATTTCAAATAATAGCAAAATTTATTTGTAAAACATTGAGGGAGACTCACCAACTTGTCCTTTTTCTTCCTTTACTTGTCTTCCATGCCCAAACCATAAAATAGTTATTGCTCTTAACTCCAAGTCATTATATGTTCCTACTCGAAGCTAGCTCAGATTTTAAAATTATGATAGTAGTAATCATTGACATCAAGTAGTAATGGACTTGTGTGATGCATGATCATACAATTGAAAGTTAATAATTCACTGCAAACTAGATGTAATGAAGGGGGTTAAGGGTGTTTCTAGTCTGCTTACAAGATACAAGACAAGTAGTTATATAGGATACTTTCTTGAGTATAATGCACTTTGTATCCCCTGGATTATCTCCAATTAGACTTCCACTAATTTAGGGAGAAGTCACTTTTGCAACCCCAATTTTAACAAAATTCCGTAAATTTGCATTGCGTTGCATGTTTTTTTATTTAACTGCCAGTAAATAGTAATAGTTTCAGAGATTATCGGCAATTTCGACACTAGCCATGTTTTATAAATTAAAGAAAATAAACTTGTTTAGTAATAGAAGTGAAAAAGAAGATGACAGCTAGAATGCAAGATTCATTTCTAATTGTTTATGATAAACCTCTATCTTCTTCTTGTCCAATCTGAAGTGAATCCAATATCCTGTTCTTGTCCAACAATTTATCACTTGATTAAGGGTCAATCTACTTTTGTTGTTGATTTTTGCTTTCTTTTGTAGTGTAGTGGTGATACAGTCATATAATAGTTTTGAGTGTGAAGTTGTTTGAGTTTTTGGCAGCTCAAGTAGTAGCTTTTCATCCAAAACTGTAACATTTCTTGTATATATTCTATTACCCTAGTTTATAGAAACATTATTTTGGTTGGAAATAAGTACCCACCACTTGAAGGCTTTGAGGAAGAAATGGTTATATAATAAAGTACAATCTTCGAAAGTAGTCAGATATATCTTGGACAAGTGGTAGAAAATTTCAAAAATTCCAGGTTTCCCCGTGTAAAAAGTTTGTGTTAACAATGATTTGATGGAAAATTGGTCAACACCTTTACCCAAGTGTTGAAGGTAGTGTATCAAAATTTAAACAGCGATATGCCGGGGATGCAAACTATGATTTACTCTGTTTTATTTCCTCTTGTACCTTTGTAAGAGGGTAAGAAGTGGGCCTGTGACAAAAATATAAACAGAGTATTTTGGAATATTACAATAAAATAGATAAGATTTAAAAGATCAGGGATCTAGAAAAAAATAAAATGTGTGATGTATGTAATAGTATTTTTTTTTCCCATCACTTGGTATAATATGTCACGTGGTTTACATATTCGTGATACTACGTTTTGTAGTTGCGTATCTTTTACAAGTACAATTAGTCTCGCATGTATATTTGTGTCATTAAATTTAGGCATAAGTTGCGTAGGTGTCACAACTAAGAAAACACAATGCACATTTTTTTTTTGAATGATCATTGCATGGTTTACATATGAATAATAGTATTTCATATGAGTAATAGTATTTCATATGTTATTGTGACTTATTTTTTAACAATTTGTTGATCTGCGTTTCATAATTTGTAAATTTCTAGGTCACAATATGATCATGTAAAGATAAATACTATTTACAATATATAAGTATATGTATGCTATGAGGTTACATTATTTCACCATTTACTGTTTGCTCACATACAAATTAATTTAGTCTAAAAGTTAGTATAAATTAGTTAATTGTTTTATTTAGATTGGTAATTTGTGGAGTGTGATGCTGATTTGTATTTCTTTGTATGCTAAGATGGGTTATAGCCCTTATATATATGATTGAATTCGAGAATTTGGTTGAGCTGCACGCAAACAAGAAATGGAACCAGAAAACAAAGAGTTAGATACATTTTCTCATGCTCGATACTTTTCTCAGATTAGCATTACAAAAGGATTAAAGTAATAGAACCTAAAGTCCTGATCTTTGTATAGATATTCAATTGTTTAACTTTAATCTGATATCTTTTTTTCTCTTATATACAATCCCATCCTAGAAAAGAAAAGCTTCACAATATAAATGATGGACAGTGATCTATTCTCCGCACTGCCTGATAATTTTCTTCTAAAAATCACTTTGAATCTCGATGATGATCCACGAGACTGGCTTCATCTTGCGTGTGTTTCGAAGTTGTGTTCCTTGTTGCATAACCTTTGTTACAAAATCAAAACAATTCTTTCTCTTGTCTCGGATCTTCTCTCTGGCATCATAACCTTGCGGATAGGCTGCCCTTTACAAGTTTTCTTCAGTTACCCTGGTCTTGATCTGGATGGCGTTTGTCTCGGAAACGTAAAGTGAGTCCAGTCAGCGTGTCTCGATTGGGTGATTATAGTTTTTCCATTTCTGTGCCTGATTCTATTTTATTACCCGATGACGTGTTAGTTGATAAATGGGAGCAATTTGAAGTTAGTGAAGCGTTTTCAAAAGTGGTCTTTGATAACTATGATGGTTTTGAGTGTAGATTGTGTAAAAGGAGAAAGGGTTGTCGACTATTGGACCACATTTGGCTAGGGGGGCTTGGAATTTTTCCTGTGAACAAGGGAATAAGTTGTTGGCTAGCCAATTTAGGAAGGATTGTTCGTATATTGACATTTGGCCTGGTTGTGTGCACATTGATGAGAAGCTGAAGCATGTGCTTAATAGGGAAATTAGTGATTGTGATTGGAGTAAGGCTGATTTGAATTGCGCGTTTTGTTCTTGCAAGCACACTTAGGCATGTTCGTTTGAGACCTGCTTTCGGGTTCCAGTGAGGATAATCCAATTATTCGAGCTTATGTTTGGGAGATTGGACATGTTTCTAGAGCCTGGATTGATATGCCTTTGGACACCTGACTTGCTAGTTGTGGTTCGTACCTTTTTTTTGCTCAGTCTGATAGAATTGCAACGAAGACTTAGTTATTGAAATTCTGCACATCTGATTTTAGTTTATTTTATGACTGTACATAATATTTTAGTATCTCTTGTGCTCATGCCTTCTTTGCTCCAAGTCTTGGGCTTTTCTTGCCTTTCAAAGTTGGCATGTAGCTCTTTTTTGTGTCATCGTAGCAGCCTGACTGATATGTGATGGATATTATATATAAAGTAAGTTTCAGGTTATACAACTTTTGCCATCTTTATGTTTGTAGTCATAAAATATCAGCCATCAATGTAGGCATGTAGCTCTTAATGTGTTTCTCGGAATTCTCAGGCATTATATATTCCTACCCAAAGCCAGCTCATTGATCTGAATGTTACAGTAGTAGATATTATTGGAATAAAGTAAGGGGTTGCTTGATCTTGTGTAATGTTTGATGATATAACATAAAGCTGTTATTACACTATAAAATGGGTGTTCACTGAAAATGCAACTTGTTGACTACGGGGGTACAGGGAAAAGAACAACCAACCTGATACTGGGCAGTTGGTGTCCTGGTGGTGGTGCTTGTGTGTGGCACTTCAGTTGGCTCTCCGCCAGGTTGACATGACCTAGTTGTGTTTGGGTGGTGAAGCTGTGCTGTATCTCCTAATGGTTATATGTACCCAAAGGCTTTGCCAATGTTTGTCTTTTTTGCCAAGTGGCTTTTCCAATGTTACTGTTTACTGTCGTATTACTGAGTCATAAGATACATCCACGCTCCATGTTTCATAGAGCCGTGTTCTTAACTTTGATTCCTTGCTGTTACAGCGGCATGTCATCACCAAGCTGTATTCCTGGTAAGCACTCTGTAATTTCGTGAATCAATAGCTTTCCATTGTTCGGTCATGCGCTTACATGTGATAACAGCTAATTTTTACAAGTGCAGTATATGGTACAGTGAATCCAATTAGCCGGCTTCGAGTAGGAATAACTCATGGTCAGGATCCCGTTTGGATATATTTTTCTGACATTTTGTTTCAAAGAAGTAGCTAGCTAAAAGGTATCTGTGAACAGTTTTGACTTGCAAGTCACAAAGAACTGAGCCAAACGGTCCCTTGGCTGGTCTTAACTTGGGAGCAAAATGGCAGTAACATACTAACATAATAATAAAAATAACATTCAAAGAGCTTTTACTTTAGCAGCACTGTCTATACTCTTTACATGAGGTTAATGGTTCAAGTCTCTAACTTGAAATAAATAAATTAACTTAAGTATGCTAGTTATTTGGCTGATCAAACCAAAGCAGTGAAAATTACAGAATTATAGGTTACTAAAATCCAGTTAAAGAAACATACTGTATTAAAATCCTACATTTCATCTCTTGGTGAATAATGTGAGAAAGACATTTTAAATTTAAAGAATTCTATTATATTATATAGCATTTAATATGCAGAAAGAACAGAAAGAAACGACATACACTTCCAATTGTTCGGCTGGTTCAACTTACTCTACCGAATAAACTACCTTGTACCTTTCCAGTTATCTCTGTCTCTGTCGTAGGATTCTTGCTCTTCTGCTGCTTCTCCATAGGACTAGGCCGAACAGATGTTATATAGCATATAGGCGAGAAGTGTGAGAACCGATTGCTACATTACGATCAACATAGTTCACATGATAAATGTAAAACCTTCTCCATCAAGATATGAGAATAAACAGAATCATAAAGGCGCAGTAAAGAATTTGGGAATGAAAACGTGATGCTTTATTCATATATGTTTGATCTTTTTAAGGTATGAATGATACCTTTTTTGTTTTATCTATTTTTATGTTTTCATAAGCAGAAAAGGTTAAAAAAACCAAGAACCAATATTTATTATGTAAGCAAACAAGTAACAAGCAGTTGAAAAAGTGCCTTCACAGCATATACTGATACTCCTATATATATAAAGGAATCGCAGTTCAGAACGGCTTAAACTAAAAAAGACACATGCATTATCACTAAGCTACTAAAAGTGATGAGTTCTCTTGATTTTGGTCGCCCAAAGAAAGTGACACCCTGGAACTTTGTTTTGGCTTCAAGTGTAATGGAGCATGCAACAAAACTAAATGGTGTAGATAACAAGGTAATTCAAAGAGTGAAGATGTATATATAATTTTGTACACTAGAACTAGAACACTACAGCCAGTGTATATTTTTTCAGTCTTATGATAGAGAAGATGACACAGAAGCCAAGATATCTTCCTGTTTCACTTCTGTTGATAATTTTTCTTGTGTTGACGATCAGTACGGGGGAGTTGAGGGTTTGCAGCCTTGATCAAAAGTTTAGTAGGGATGATTTTCCGGATGACTTTGTTTTTGGTTCTGGGACTTCTGCTTATCAGGTTATTACACCCTTTTCTGATTCTTTGAATCGTCTAAATTATTCATAATCCCTATGTTCTGATCGTTTCGAAGCTAAATAATTACATGTCTCTAAAAGGTTGAAGGAGCAGCATTTGAAGATGGAAAAGGGCCTAGCATTTGGGATAACTTTTCTCATTCTGGTTAGGCATTGATCTTTTAAGTTCACATTCTTATATAAGAAAAAAAATCGGATTAGCTCATGTTTGTTTTAAGTCTTTAATCTTTAAAATCTTAGCTGATTTTAGTAACCACACACAAAAAAAAGAAGAGATTAGCTCCTGTTTGTTTTTAAGTCTTTAATGTTTAACACCTTCGCTGATAACAGTAACAGGCACATTTGTTTTTCCTGGGCTTTTCCTTTCTTTTGTCATTTCTTTCAATATTGATTTTGAGAAAGAGGCCTTGGTGATTGGTTCCTACCTCTATAAGACACATTGATATTATAACCGGGATTAAACAGTTCAAATTTTCTTAATTAATGAATTCTGTTCAAGCTTACATAATCTGTTTATTGACTAGTAGTTTCTCAGAATTCTTTAATTTCATAATGTGTATTTTTGTTGCTGATTTCTCATTATTCCCTAATTATAGTTTTGAAGGTCTGATTCTTTTGTTCTGTTGAACACTGAAAAACTCAGGTCATGGAGCCAATGGAGACGTAGCATGTGATGGATATCACAAGTACAAGGTCTACATCAACTACTTGTTTCTAGATTTTCCTCTTCTTCTTCAGTGTTAAATCACCCTCGTGCTATTAGTAGCTAGGTTATCCAAACAAACTCTCATTAGGCTATTAGTATTAGAAAAAGTTTCAATATAAGATCATAAACTTTATAAAATATCTGCACACTGATTACTTATAACATCTTTTATGTGGCAGGAAGATGTTCAACTCATGATAGACACTGGATTGGAGGCCTACAGGTTTTCTATCTCATGGTCAAGACTTATTCCTAGTATGTTCATCTTATTTTTTCATGTTAATTAGCCTACTTTTTTTTATCTAACTTTTCTGGCTAGTTATATTGTATTTCATTGATGGTTCCATTTCTAAAATTTTTTTAGATGGAAGAGGACCTATCAACCCAAAGGGTTTACAATATTACAACAATGTCATCGATGAACTTACTGGCCATGGTAGACATCTTCACATTACTCACTATATAGTACTGTTTGATTGTTAAAAGGTCACCAATTTCCCAGTTACTACTTTAATTTAGGGATGAATATCTTTTACTGCTAATCATGCAGGAATACAACCCCATGTTACTTTATCCCATTTTGATCTACCACAAGTACTGGAGGATGAATATGAGGGATGGCTAAGCAGAAAAGCAGTGTATGGTTATGAAATCTCTACATTTTAATGCATACACACAGAAAGACACACATCTTTTATTGGATTATTTTAAAGACGAATATGAATTACTTATGACTCTACATATGCAGGAGGGACTTCACTGCATACGCTGATGTGTGCTTCAGAGAATTTGGTGACAGGGTTTTTCATTGGACTACTTTTAATGAGGCCAATATGGTTGCAATGGCTGGTTATGATATGGGAATGATGCCACCAGGCCGCTGCTCTACTTCCTTATTAGGAGTAAATTGCACCAAAGGTAACTCGTCGTATGAGCCCTACTTAGCTGGCCATAATATGTTGCTTGCACATGCATCAGCTGCAAGGCTCTACAAGAAAAAATACAAGGTATTATATGCTGTTTTTTGTAAGTAAAATCATATTGAACATATAAAGGGTAGGATGCATTCATATCAGGGCCTATGATTCTGCTTGCTAAATATCACATTCCTTTTCATATGTTGAACCATTATATCAATTGATAGATTGCTTATGACCAATGAACTAATAATATTGAAATTTTTTAATCATGAAGAGTATAATTTCTAGATGGTCTGATAATGCAGGCTGCCCAGCAAGGTTCCATTGGAATAAATGTTTTCGCCTATTGGTTTGTTCCTTACTCAAATTCACTGGCTGATGTGATCGCAACTAAAAGAGCCAATGATTTTTATGTTGGTTGGTTAGTCAAAATATCCATAAAACTAATTCCTCATTGACCTAACGTAAATGCTATTATACTGCACCTTGGAAGATGATGACCAAAATATGATCGTGGTTTTTGATTCTATATATTTTAGGTTTGTAAATCCATTGGTTTTTGGTGACTATCCCGGCATAGTCAAGAAGAATGCAGGAAAAAGAATTCCTGCCTTCACAAAAGCTGAATCCAAATATCTTAAGGGTTCAATTGACTTTCTTGGAGTGAACCATTATGCGACTACCTACATCAAGGACAGATCCAGCTCCCTTAATGAGGATAACAGGGACGTAATAGCAGATATGGCAGTAGAAATCTCATGTATGCTACATATATAATATAAAAATTTTAACAAATATGCTAGTTTAAACTTTGTTGGATGGAAAGTTAAAGTTAATTATACTGATAGAACTTCCTTCATACCTCAGATGGAGGTAATCAAGATGGGAGGTCTCCATATGAGGTCAGAGCTAAAACGCAAAAATCATTTTGTTAATTCGATCGTTGTTATTTTCACTCGACATTGCCTAAACAAATGGTTGACTGACTACCTCTAATGTGCTAGGGTCTTGGAGAACTTCTGGAATACTTGAAGCACGTATACAACGATCCTCCAATATACATTCATGAAAATGGTCTCTCAATTTTTTACAAGTAGTTATCAATATTTAAACTTTTCAGAAGTAGAAATGGCTTGTGCATAAAATAAGGCCATTGTTTCACACCTTATAACATTAGCATGACAATTCAGTTATGTTAAGGCTCTACATATGAAATAAAGCAGAATATTTTATAAGAAACCAGAACTTGTATCCAAATAGAAGATTTGAATGCGGATATTTTGCAGGTAAGGCAACACCAAGTACAGGCTCGTTGAATGATACGTCAAGGGTGGAAGTTATGCAAGGCTTCATTGGTAGCATGCTAGATGCATTAAGGTATGAAAACATTAAAGTTGCCCCATAAATTACTCCAATGATCTTCAGTAGTGATTATTCTTTCTTCTCTTAAAATTGGAAAAAGGAATGGAGCAAATGTAAAAGGGTATTTCAGCTGGTCATTCCTAGATGTTTTCGAGATTTTGAGTGGCTCAAAATTTGGCATGTATTATGTGGATTTCGATGATAAGGACCTGAGAAGATACCCTAAGCTCTCTGCATACTGGTATTCCAGTTTCTTGAAGGGAAACATGCACAAATACAATGTGGTTGAAGTTCAAGATATATCTGACTCCCAACAATCTAACATCAGGCTACATTGGACCAAGGATTATATGAACGTAGGCACATGAAGCTTGGCAACTATAGCTAGAACTGTTGTTGAAATCTACAACTTTAGTATTTGTAAAGGAGCAGGGGACAGCCCAGCAGGATGTGTGTGACATCAAAGAATTGCAACTTATGCTTTTTCAAAATGGAAAAATGGTTTTTTCTAAAGAAAAATTAACATATTTAATACTTAATTTCTTTAGAAAGTAAATGTGACCGATGCTTTTGGTACATATAAAAAAATATAAAAAAAGAATTGATAAATTCCAATAACACCACAAAATTGTAGAAAGGGGAGTTTGAATACAATCTTGACAACTTTTTTGAATTAATGAAGATTAAACAGTTGGATACAAACAGAAACGAAACAACGAAACAAGTAAATGAAATGTAAAGCAAATACACAACACTTACAAAATTTCAGGTGGGTTTTATGATCCACCTGAGATTTATATTTCAAAAAAATAATCTGTGTAAAAGATTACACAGTTACGGTTACAAAACTTAGAATACAAGAAGAAACCTAACTATTTCTCATACAACTTTTGTTCTACTCACACACACTTATCTAAACAATGATGCACTTGGGTTATAAATACCCCAAGGCTACAAACAAAACGAATATTACAAAGTCAAATATGTTTGCAGGTCTGCTACCACTTTTTTTCTTCATGTGACACAACTTTGTCCAACTGTCTTAGATAGATATTGCTAGATTTCATCGTCCAAAGTGTTTGCTAAGAAAAGGACTGTTTCTTTTTCTTCTTCGTTTCCAAAGACTGGCTTCCATGCCCATGTGATCTGTCAGCTATGTCCCGTCACAGTCAATTGCTGGTATCGAGACATTATTGATAAACATTTGTTGTAACTGATTATCCATTGATGAGTTGCATGTTATCCGTTGATGTATCACTTCACTTAAACAGAATTACAAAGCAGTTTATCCATTAATAGTCAACATGAATTATGTTGGGGAATTGGGTGATAATTACTTGGATTTTTCTGAAGTCGTGTGAACACTTTCAGATTGAAGTTATTTGTGGTTCACCCAAATAATTCAATCGGATAAAATCAGAAATTCTGCAAGAAGAGAGAATGTATTTTGTTGTGTATTTCAAATGAACCCTAACTGAAAATGATCAATGCCATACCTATTTATAGATGTCAACAGATGTGTCTTTTGCCAATAGACACATCTCAAGATGTGTCTTTTCCCAATAGACACATCTCATTCCAACAGTCATGTCTAATACCAACAGACACATCTCAAGATGTGTCTTTTCCCAATAGACACATCTCATTCATCTCATTCTAACAGATGTGTTTGATGTCAATAGACATGTCTCATAAGCAATAATACTGAAATCATAACGAACTCGAACAGAGCATGCACTCCGCACTCTCCCAACTTGTTCGATGTAACATTACGATTACATTGATCAACTAGTCAATCCAATTACACTAAAATATCCAACAATCCTCCCCCATTTTAGCATAATCCATGATTAACTAAACAAAATCACAACAAACAACAAACTTATGCATAAATGAAATATCGTGACGATTGAATTTCACATTAGTATATTACACATTCCAAATATTCGAATATCAAGGTATCACTATGGATTGAACCTCTACTATTCATAGTGAATACATGAAGATAATATACACATAAATTTACATTCTCAAATGTTCTTACTTGACACTATATTTTACTAGCCTATTGTCCTAATCCTTCTTAAGCATATCAAAGCCAAGTCCAAGCTTCTTGAAGCGGCTAAACTTCATGCTCAAATAGGTAGTTCTTTTATTCTCGCACCTGCATATGCAATTTTTCAAAAGAACTACTAAGAAGATAAACTTCAACCTCCTTAACTTGCAGGTCTGAACACATACCTTGGGATGACAATACTAATGTGTTCCAATCTCTAGATGTTAAGCTTTCCACATTGAATTCAGCACCTAATGTCATATTAGGTGGGAATTGGGTATCTCAACATGAGAGGTTTTTTATGGACTTTAATCCCATCCCTACAGCCGACTTGTGCACAAGATCTCTACTCAACCCTTTGGTTAGACGATCGGCTAAATTTTGTTGAGTTCTTATAAACTCCACTGATATAACACCATGCGTGATAAGCTCACGAATCATGCTGTGTCTAACACCTAAGTGTCTAGACTTGCCTTTGAACACTTGTCTATAAGCATTAACCAAGGCAGACTCACTATCACATCTGATAGATATGGGTGATATCGGTTTAGGCCATAATGGAATCTCATAAATCAGATTTCTTAGCCATTCAGCTTCTTTACCAGCCGCTGATAATGCCACAAATTCAGATTCCATCGTTGAATCAGTAATGCAACTTTGTTTCTTCGATGCCCGGCCAAGAGATAGCACCTCCCCCAAGAAGGAATACCCATCCACTTGTGGAAGAATGATCTTCCTTATTGGAAATCCAACTTGCATCTGAATGACCTTCAATAACCGAAGGAAATCCAGTTTATGTCCAACCATAATCCATGGTTCCTTTCAAGTATTTGAACACTCGGCTTAAGGCTTGCCAATGATGTGAACTTGGCTTGCTAGTATACCTACTAAGCTTTCTAACATCATAGGCAATATCTGGCCCAGTGCTTATCATGGCATACATGAGACTACCAATAGCCCTTGAGTATTCAAGTTGAGATACTGCAACACCTATATTAGGTAAGAGTTTAATACTAGGATCAAGAGGAGTGCTAACAGGAGAACAATCCTTAAAGTTAAATCTTTTCAGAATCTTCTCAATATAATGAGATTGAGAAATTGAAATACCATTGTTCTCACGCTTGATCCTTATACCAAGAATCACCTCAGCCTCCCCCATGTCTTTCATATCAAAATTAGATGACAAGAACTTCTTGGTTTTATCCACTTGATTTTGGTCAGTACCAAAAATCAACATGTCATCCACATATAAACAAATTATAACTCCTTTACCAGAAGCATCAAATTTGCTATATACACACTTGTCTGCTTGGTTAAGAAAATAACCGTTAGACAAGACCACAATATCAAATTTATCATGCCAATCCTTCGGTGCTTGTTTCAGACCATAAATTGATTTCTTCAATTTACACACCTTGTTCTCACAACCAGGCATAACAAACCCTTCGGGTTGTTTCATATAAATCTATTCATCCAATTCACCATTCAAGAATGCAGTTTTCACATCCATTTGGTGAATGACAAGGTTGTGTATAGCAGCAAGTGCTATTAACAACCTAATAGTGGAGGTTCTAGCAACAGGAGCATAAGTATCAAAATAATCAATCCCTTCTTTTTGTGTAAAACCTTGGATTACCAATCTGGCTTTAAACTTATCTATGGTACCGTCCACCTTCATTTTCCTTTTGAAGATCCATCTGTTTCCCAATTCTTTACAGCCAGGGGCAGATCACTCAATTCCCAAGTATTATTAGTCATGATAGAATCCATTTCATCTTGGATAGCTTCTTTCCAGAATTCAACATCCCTAGATTTCATAGTTTCGCTAAAAGTATTTGGATCCTTCTCAATAACAAAACAATATTGGTATTGATATTCAATTTCATCTCTAGAGCCTTCTACTAGATAAAGATGAAAGTCATCTCCAAAAGACTTTGCTTTTCTAGCCCTAGTGCTTCTCATTGGTTCAGACGGTCCATTCACATCTTTAGTAGAAACTGAGTTCCTACTAGAAGAATTCTGAAGCATGTCCCTTGGTCTAGGTATAGATGTAAATCTGTTTTCATCAAATATAGCATCTCTTCACTCGATAATCGAGTTCACAGATACATAGTCATTAGATTCTAACACATAGAATCTATATGCTATGGAATGCTCAGCATAACCAACAAATATGCAATCTATACCTCGTTCACCCAAGTTTCTTCTTTTGGGTTCAGTGAGTCTTACAACTGCTCTACATCCCCAAACTCTCAGAAAACTCAATTTTGGTGACTCTTTATACCAAAGTTCATAAGGGATAATCTTATTCCTCTTACTAGGAATTCGATTCAATAAATGACAGGCTGTCAACATAGCCTCACCCCAAAATCCCTCACTCAAACCCGAGTAGGATAACAAGGAATTAACCATTTCTTTCAAAGTCCTATTCTTTCTCTCTGCCACACCATTTTGCTGTGGTGTATAAGGAGCCGTGGTTTGATGTATTATACCAGTAGATTGAAAATAAACCGGATCATAACTCTATCAGTACGTAGATTTTTAATCATGGTACTCTGATGTAGCTCTACTTCTTCTTTATAAATTTTAAAGAAGTCAAGAGCTTCATCCTTAGCATTCAATAATTATACATAGCAATATCTAGTAGCATCATCAATAAAAGTAACTACATACTTTTTATTTCCTAATGATGGTGTAGAGTGGAAATCACACAAATCACTATGTATTAGTTCTAAAACATCAGACACCCTATTAGCCTCTTTAAAGGGCATCCTAGTTATCATTGTTAACATGAATGTTTTGCATTTTTCATTGTCCAAATCAATAGCAGGTATGAGACTCATTTTTGACATATCCTTTATTTTTTTGTAATGTACATGTCCTAGTCTAGCATGCCATAATTCTGGTTTGTTCAAATTATTGCTAGTACTAGTAGAAGCCATGCAAGCAGATTCATCAATAAATGGAGTATTTACATTCAACATAAACATACCATTACATAAGTAGCCAAAGCCAACAAAAGTGCCATGTTTTGACAAAATATACTTGTCACTTTCATAAACTTGTTTATATCCACAATTGTTCAATACAACACCAGACAAGAGATTCTTCCGAATCCCAAGAACATACAACACTTTATTTAACAATATACATTTGCCAGAAGTAAAAACTATCTTGACATTTCCTAGTCCTTTGATCGGTTCAGTTGCAACATTTTCCATCTTTAAGATAGATCCATCTTCGATTGGTTGAAAGTCTATGAACCAACGAAGATCTTTGCATACATGACTCGTTGCTCCTGAATCAATCCACCAAGCAACATTGTCATCCTGCACGTAAGATGCCTCAGATATTAGTGATACATAATTCTGACCAGAATTACAATTTTGCATTAAAATCTAACCTTTTTGCTTTTCTGGATCCTTGGATCCACTTGGACCAGCATTTTGCTTTTCTTGATTGCCTTTACCAACCCGACAATCCTTCTTGAAATGTCCAGGTTTGCCACACTTCCAACATGCCATCTTAGGCCTTTTGTTGGAAGAATTGTTGTTGTTTCCTTTAAACTTTCGTTTATCACCCTTGCCATTCTTAGAATTCTTGGAAGATCTACCATCTTCAACCATATTCACAGAAGAGTTACCGACTTGGTTCTTTCCCTTAGGATTATTCTTAATTTCTTGAGTCCTCAAAGCCTCTTCAATTCTGAAGTGACTTTCAAGTTGAACCAAAGTCATATCGTCTTTATAATGTTTCAAGGAGTGTTTAAAATCCTTTCATGATGGTGGAAGTTTGTCTATAACACCAGAAACTGAGATAGATTCATCCATCTTTAAATTGTTTTGGGCAAACTGTCCCAGAATCCTTAACAATTCATTGTATTGTTCCATCACCGGTCTAGAATCGACCATTTTGTAATTCATAAAATTACTGACCAGAAACTTCTTACTAGAAGCGTCTTCTGCCATGTACTTGGATTCAAGAGAATCCCACAATTCTTTTGCTGACTCAACATTTTGGTATATATCGAAAAGGGAATCAGACATACAGTTTAAGATGTGGCCCCGACAGATGTAGTCATCGTTTTCCCACTTGCACCGCTTCCTAGTCTGTTCAGCGGTTTCATTTTCAATCACTTCTGGCATGAGGGTACTTAGAACGTACACAACCTTCAACGTGGTCAACAGAAAATGCATCTTCTTTTGCCATCTTCTAAAATCCTGACCCTCAAACTTGTCCAACTTTGCAAACTTGCTTGTCATGTCTTTTGCAGATTCTGAGTTCGCCATCTTTAGAAAATAGATAACTTCAATCTTTGTTGGGGAATTGGGTGATAATTACTTGGATTTTCTGAAGTCGTGTGAACACTTTCAGATTGAAGTTATTTGTGGTTCACCCAAATAATTCAATCGGATAAAATCAGAAATTCTGCAAGAAGAGATAATGTATTTTGTTGTGTATTTCAAATGAACCCTAACTGAAAATGATCAATGCCACACCTATTTATAGATGTCAACAGATGTGTCTTTTGCCAATAGACACATCTCAAGATGTGTCTTTTCCCAATAGACACATCTCAAGATGTGTCTTTTCCCAATAGACACATCTCATTCCAACAGTCATGTATAATACCAACAGACACATCTCAAGATGTGTCTTTCCCAACAGACACATCTCATTCATCTCATTCTAACAGATGTGTTTGATGTCAATTGACATGTCTCATAAGCAATAATACTGAAATCATAACGAACTCGAACAGAGCATGCACTCCACACTCTCCCAACTTGTTCGATGTAACATTACGATTACATTGATCAACTAGTCAATCCAATTACACTAAAATATCCAACAACTTACTGACTTAGGATGCTATCAACTAGTACTAGCTACAATCGATAACTGTCTCTGAAAATTTTCTTGACATGATACTATCTTATCGATTGATAAGCTTCCTCATCAATGAATATTTATAAGTTGGATATCCGTTGATAACTTACAAAACCGTTAACTCATACAAATATGTTTTTAAAGTGTTTTATGTATATCATCAAGAACAACATAATTCCTAACAAGAATTATGGTCAATATAAACGGGATGGATAAAGTTATTTATCTTTTTTATATAGGTAAGATAAATGAAGAAAATTCCATTATTTCATTTTTAAAATTGCACAAAAATAGAAAAAAATGATTTTTTTTATGTATATTCAATGAATCATACTTCATTAACGTAATCTATACTCTTTATTAAAAGCAGAAACCCTCTTTAAATGGTATGCCATGTATACCGCGGTATGCACGGTATGCCAATTAATCAATTAATAATAACTTATTTTACTATTTGATCTTACTTTAAAAACTGTTTTTTAAGTGTATAGAAGGCCAATAAGAATAAGAACTATTAATGAAATAAGTTCTCTCTGAACTAAAATACGGTATGCCAATTAATTAATGTATACTGTGGTATGCCATGTATAAAGCGGCATGCCACTAAATATTAATTAATTTAATTAATTAAAATCATAATATTAAATATTAATTTAATTTAATAATGAAGTTATATACTAGGAGTCTATTAACTAAAAATTGAAATAAAAGTCGAGAATATAGGACTTAGGGCTCCATTAATTAATATTTAAAATATATCTATAATAGATTAATAATAAACACAATTACAATTAATAATATAACTATTCTTATATTACCAGAGATAAGTTACATAAATTTAATTAATTAAAATAATAAAATTAAATATTAATTTAATTTATTATTGAAGTTATATACTAGGAGTCTATTAACTAATAATCGAAATAAAAGTCGAGAATATAGTATTATATACAACTTGGTGGTTCAAGATTTTATTCATTTAAAAAAGTTAAAAATTAGAAATTTAAGATAATTTATCACAATTCGTGCTTCGCACGGGTTATCGGCTAGTATATTATGTTAATACCAAAAAATGTGTATCCTCCACTTTTTGTTATTGATGTACAATGAAGTATTTATTACGTTGCAGAATATTGATTTCTCAAAGTTGAAAAAATGCGGTCCGTTTTTTAAGTCACCATCCAACATCACGTAGAACCCATTATCTTCTATGGAAATTTTGTTTTATAATAACTACCCTATAATTATAATCTGTACGATGCACGTTTATTTGTAAATTGTTTAAATATATTTCGTTAAAATTTTAAGTTGTACATATTTTTTTATTATTAAAATATTTTTTGAATTTTATAAATTTAATGAATATAAATATTATGAAAGAATGCCCAAAATACACTACATTCCCTTGGAACATGCCCGAAATGCCTGTTTGCGGGACAAGCTACCTTTGTTGTTCACTGTGTTTGTATACGCATTCTGGCCATGCGCAATCGTGGATACGCATTTCGAAAATGCGCAACGCAAGTCACGCATCTCCTAGATGCGTGATGACGTTAGCTGACGTCATTATTTCACAAACTGCTTCGGCGATCAGATGAACCAAAAATCGCCTATTCGATCGTATAGTTCCGTTCTCCACACTCCGGCAAATTCCACTGCTTCTGAGGGCATCAAAAGGAAGGCCACAACTTCCTCTATATTTTAATCCATTGATTTGTTAATGTTTGGCCCCGCAGGGGCGTGTATGAATCCAATGGAGAGCAAATCGAAAAAAAAGGTCGTGTTTTGGATCTTTTTAATCCGGCGAAACAAATGAAAAATGAATGGTATAGACATGTAGAGGGTGGGAAGACGATCAATTTGATATATAGTATGGTAGTGAAAAATTGCTGGAAAGAGGTGAAAGAAGTGGTCAAAAAATTGGACGGAAAACGAGTCCGGCGAAGCTCAATCGGGACGATGAACAATAGTTTAATTAT
Organism: Kitagawia praeruptora; assembly: GCA_037693485.1. Classification (NCBI taxonomy): domain Eukaryota; kingdom Viridiplantae; phylum Streptophyta; class Magnoliopsida; order Apiales; family Apiaceae; genus Kitagawia; species Kitagawia praeruptora. Next base: position 115,514,212 of record CM075344.1, on the reverse strand, counting down.
TACTTTCAAATATATATATATATATATAAATATATATATATATATATATATATATATATATATATATATATATATATATAGGCAAAGTATCAAATAGAAACCAACTCTTAAATAGAAACTAGAAACTAATACTAAATAAATTATATTTCATTTATTCTAATGGCCCCGCCAGGGGCACCTTCACAAAAAGTATTTAAAATTATTGGCTCCATCCAGAAAAAAAAATATATTGTTCACGCTGACGTCACTGCCACGTCAGCAGTGAACAATAATTTTTTTTTTTGCTGGATGGAGCCTAGAATATTATGAACTTTTTGTATTGGGGTCCCCTTAGTTTGGTCATTAGATTAGCTTTAAATATTAGATTACGGTTTAGTTTCTAGTTTCTATTTTAATTTGGTTTCTATTTGAGTAAGACCCTATATATATATATATATATATATACATAAAAGTAGTTTTTGTATATTACATATAAGTAGTTTTTTTTAACTTTTATTTAGTAGAAAGAGTGAAATTTATCTAATCGTGTAGACCTTTTTTCGATTTTTATACAAAATTTTTTATATTATACTCCCTCCGTCCCAGCCAGTTCTTTACATGGCGGCTGGGCACGGAGGTCAAGGATAGTGGGTGTAAAGTGAGTGTAATATTGTTAAAATAAATGAAGTAGTGGACGTAATAGTGATTTTATTGTTAAAATAAGTGAAGTAATGGGTGTAATAGTGATTTTATTGTTAAAATAAGTTAAGTAGTGGGTGAAATAGTGTAAAGTATTGTTAAAGAGAAAAAGGACCCTGAGATTGATCTCAGGGAACTTTTCCTGAGATACTTTAACAATTATACTATAAATCTGATTGGGCCCGCAGGGCTAATTAAAATTTTCTGATTTTACAAAAATACCCATCCCTGATTTGCTTATAATTCCCATATATCTCAGGGAATTTACCTGAGATGCATCTCAGGCTCCCTAATCTCATTGTTAAAATAAGTGAAGTAGTGGGTGTAATAGTGTTAAAACTTACTATTTTGGGTAATGTAAAGAAATTGTGGGACGGCCCAAAAAGGAAATTGTAAAGAAATGAATGGGACAGAGGGAGCAAGCGTTTTCCAAATTTTATGTAATTTTTAACTATATAATTTATAACTCGTGTGATGCACGGATTTTTTTTAAAATAATTTTTATCTTATTACTCATATTTTCATATATATATATATATATATATATATATATATATATATATATATATATATATATATATATTTAACTAGTAGGAAAAAAAATTATTTACGTTAATAAAATATCATAATACATTTTTGATAGTATTTTAAATGATAATGTTTTACTCCCTCCGTCCCCATGAGTTCTTAACATTTGAAAAGGGGTGTTCGGCACGCATTTTAAGGTGTATTTTAAAGATAGTTTCATGATTTATTTTTAAAATTTTCTTTTTTTGTATAAAAATTTAATGTTTAAATTTTTATACAAAAAATGAAAATTTTAAAAATAAGTTATGGAACTATCCTTAAAATGCATCTTGAAATGCGTGTAAAAAAGTGTAAAAAAGTGTTAAGAATCAAAAGGAACGGAGGGAGTAATTTTTAACTATAATATGTCATTGACCGAAATTTTTGGGAGTAGCTTATAAGATTATATAAATGTATAATAATATTTTATTAAAAAAATAATAATTTTTTTGTTTACAATATGATATTGACGGAAATAGAATCTCAAACTCTTAAAAATAGTTTATCAAATTATATGTATGTTTAATAAAGATATGTTGTTGGTGGGATTTGAACTTAACCCATAAGAATATTTTAAATATTAGAAAAAAAATATTCTTCTAATATTAGATACAACAGTTTTCACTAATCTATCTCAAAATCCAACGGTTGCTATCGAGTGTACCAAAAAAGTGTACATTTTAAATATTTTTAGCTTAATATTTTTATTTCATTATTTTTAATTTTAATATTTGCTAATTAATTAGTAATAATATAAATTATAAAAGATAATAGAATATGATTATACGTTTTTTATAGTATTCTAATTGATAGTCTTTTTCTTGTATATTAAAAATAGATAAATAACTGTTAAATTTAATATGTTGTCTTGGTTGATCTTGTCATGCCCTTCCGCAGGCAACACAAGATAGAAGTTGAAATTGTTGATACTTTGAGATTTACATTGTCTTTTCCCGAGGTAAAAACTTAATTGTTATATTAGTCCTTTAAATGAAATTAAATATTTTCTTTTTAGAATTTGAATTATATTTCTCAAGTTGAAATTGTTTACGTGTCGGGCTATTGCGCTAATTCTTTCTGGGCCTAGAACACATATTTACTTTGTAAAATGTTTTTTTTAGAGTTTTTTAAGATTAGCATGCATAAATAACTTTTAAGTACTGCAATAAAATTTTGAGATTAACATGCATAAACAAATTTTAACTGCAAAGAATAAGGATCTTGTTGTAGACCTTAGAAAAGTATCAAGATCATATATATATATATATATATCAGTGTTTAGTATTGAATACAGCAAAAGAATACAGAGGGGGGGTGAATGGATTCTTGAACTTTTCTGGTTCTTGAATCTGTGTAGCAGATAAGTATCTGTGTGTGCAAATGTGTAGGTGCGGATAAGAAATGACACAAGACACAATATCACTTTAATCTAATATATTATTAGATAAAGGTTGCTACAATCTGTGAATACAAATGATAGTATTCTCAGCTTCATTTTTCTCAGGGAGATATGACTTACAATGTATGAAAAACTTGACTACTCAAAAGTTAACAACTAAGGAAGTGAGGCTGTATCCTTATAGAACATGGATACAACCTACTTACTACAAATAAGGTAGCTGAACAAATTACTTTCTAGTCTGTCTATCCTTTTTGAGTAAGTGTCCAAACGGTTACAGATTTGACTTTGCCAAACCTGTTCAGATCCACTTCTTTAGCCCTTTGTTTCTTCTATATCTCTCCAAGCTTCCTTGTAGGCTTTCCAGAGCACGTTACAGATTGTGGTCCATAAAGTGCATTGGCTTGTTGCAGGTTTCAGACTTGTACAATTTCTTCAGTATTTTGTCTCCAAGAATGTATTCGAGAAGTGACTAAGTGATTGATTCGAGAACTAGGATTAGATAACTTTGAGTTCTCGAATACTGTATGATTTACATATCAAATCACTTCTCGAATAGTACTTTTCTCCAGGGTTCCTTGAGTTTTCGAATAGAAAACTTGACTTGTCGAACATTCAGAGATATCGAACAGTGTCTTCTTAGATATCGAATCTCTGACTTCTCGAACGCTAGACTTCTCGAATAGACAAAAGTACTTCTCGAATTGGTACTTAGGCAAATTCTTCATTTCTTCAAATCTCAACTATGATTATTTGACAGTCTTTATCTTCTTGCTTGAGGCATGAACCTTGGAACTTCTTTCAAGCATTATTCTTTACTATATAAGTACAGTTACACAACTAGGATTTGATGCCTATTGCAAGTACAAAACAAATAGAAACTCTACAACTTGAGGTTCCCTCAGTTAAGAGGTCATGTAAGTAATGCAAAGCATTACAGACAATTAGGCTTGTTATTAGATGTAAATAGGCATGCCTCTGTGACTAACAATCTCCCCCAAATTGTGAGTGAGACCCTTAGTCACAATTTCATGTCTGATAACAAGCCTATCATACATAAAGATAAAACTTGAAAAGTACATGTATGAAAATTTGATTGAGCACATGAATGAAATTACAAGATGAATAATCTTACAGTATGATGAAATCCTAGCCATTCTTATTTGATTCCATCTCCATTGCTTTGGCTTGTAGATCATCATATGCTTTCTGTTTTTTTTTCTTTCTCCTTTCTTGCATTCTCATCCATGGCCTTTATGATCTCTGCCAAAGCATCCAATTCTTCAAGCATGATAGAGTCTTTGAAATCTTCAAGTACTGGTTTCAGAATGTTGGCAGGATAGTGACTGAGTAGGTTCATTCTTATATTGACATTATCTCTATTTCTCCTCCTATACTTCACCACATAGGGATTGAATTGAACTCTACACAATCCTTTTGCCCTTAGCTTTTTTGCTTCAACTTCCAGCCTATCAATCTCCTTCTCCCTTTCTAGCCATTTCTCAAAGCACCCCTTTCTTATCTTCTCAGCATAGTCTCTCTTCATCTTCACAAAATCAATCAACTCCAGCTTCCATACTCTCTCCACCTTGTCTTCAGAATCCAACAGTGCAATAATTCTTTCTATCTCATATAACTTGCCCCAATTTTGACAACCCTCTTGTTTGAATTTCATTTCTCTTCCATCAGTGTATTTGATTTCAAGGCAGTTATTCACAATGGCAGCATAGTAAATTTTCTGAGCTCTTAGATATTGCAATTGGTCTTCATCAAAGTCTTCATCTAGTGGTTGGAGTTTCAGTCCTGGATAGATTGTCAGAGCTCTTGATTTGGATAGCTTCGGTTTCCTTGCAGCTTGTTTGAATTTGATCCTTTTTACATGGTTATCTGGCAGTAACATGTGACCTTTGTTTGTAGACCATTGTAGTATTCCATTAGCAGTTTGCTTTTTGAAACACACAGATGGCTTCTTGACTTGAATCTTCTTCTCTTCTTGAGATGGCAAAACAGTTGCAGAAGCCATAGATGCTGATTTTGCTAGGTCACTACTAACAGTATTCACCCTAGACTTAGAGTCTTGTGTTATGGTGAGGTTACTGTCAGCAATGCCAAAGGCTTGCTGTTTTCCATTTTTCCTCTCATAGACTTTACCTTGGTCATCATCATCCTTCTTGTTCTTGTCATCCTTCTTCTTCTTCTTATCTTCATCACCCTTATCTCTCCTGTGATGTATTCTTCTCCCATCACTTTTATCTTCAAAGTCATCATCCTTATTTCTCCTAGGTAGAGCCATTTCTGGAATTGCACCAGTTGCTATGAAAGATCTGAGGATGTGCAGTTCTTCTATTTCTTCAACATTTCTGACTCGACCTTTCTTCTGTAGTTGATCAATGATAGCAATGATAAGTCTGTGATTTATAGAAGTGAGGTCATTGGGAATGACCAACTGCTTGATGTCTTCAATTTTGGTGCCAGACTGGTAGATGATTGTCCATGGCTTCTTGATTCCTTCTGGCAGCCTTGAAGGTTGATCATTCCTTAAGTCATCATACAGACTCTTGTTGTTCTCATTTCTCTTCTCAATAAGCTCAAGTATGGCATCTACCTCAGAGTGGTTTAGGGCTTGAAGAGTCTTGTAGGTTAGATGCCATATCTTTGAATTGGATACCATCATTATCTCCTTGAACCATGAGCTATTGATTTTCCTGGGTATAACAGTGAGACGGTCAATCTGATCCTTCAGGCTCCTCAGATAAAATTGAGTGTCACTAGCCTGCTCCCTTGAGACTTTCAGAAACTCCAAGAATGCTTCATCATGATAGACATTTGAATTTGCAACTTCTTGTAGCTTGGCCTCAGTAACCACCTTTACTTCTACAGGCTTGGCACTTTCAGATTTGGAGGATGGAGGTTTATCAGATGGCATACTCCATGCAACCACTGTGGTTGTGATGGATTGCTTCTGGCCACCAGGAGTAATGACATGCACAGTTGGTAGAGTAACAACTGGCAGAGTGGTTGGGGGCTCATCAACTTTGGATTTCCCTTTCCATGGCATATTTATAGGTTTTGGAGCCCTTTGGTGACCACCCACATTTAGCTGTATGCCTTTCTCCTTAGGTTTCTCCCCCTTTGGATTCGAATTCCTTAACCTCTTCTCCCCCTTAGGCTTATTGTCAGGCACAGAGGCTTTAGGAGTGGCCTTTGGGTTGGAAGATTCTTCAGGTAGAGGGAGACCCATGTGCTTCATCATAGCAGACAACATAGATTGTTGATGCAGAAGGACATTAGCTGTGGTGGTGGCTTGGGTGTCCAACTGTTCACTGAGAATTGCAACCTTGTCTGTAAGATGAGCATTAGACTTTGTGAGAGAAGCTACCTCCTTTTCAAGAGCATCAACCTTGGTGAATAATTCAGTAGATTTGAAGCCAGATAGGGATTGTTCCTTAAGTCTCTGCACTTCAAACCTAGTCATATCATGCAATGGGACTTCAGTGATCAGGTTGTCTCCATATAGATTTTTGAACATGGTCCTTAGCATGGCATTGGCATCTGTGGTCTGTTCAGATAGAGCTTGAAATTTATTCCTCAGACCTGTGATAGTGTCATTGAGTAGAGCTAGGCCATTATCCATCTTGGTACAAGTAGACTTGCAGGCTAGAATGTCCTTGAGAACAGTCTCCAATGGAGGGAATTTGGCATCGAAAGCCCTCTTTATCTCATGCACCTCCTTGATTGTGGCTGTACACACTTCATGAACTTCTATTTTTAGACCCTTGCCAAGGTAGTGTGCAGCCTTGAGAATACCCTTGTAGCTGTCATTCACTGCTTCATACACATCACTAGGGGAGAGAGATTTGGCATTGGACCCTAGTGAAGTAATGTACTCTTCTCTAATGTACTGACCAATTTTCCTTATAGCCAGGCATCCACATTGCCATCTCTTTCAGTATCATCAACTATCTTAGCCCTTTGCATCTTCACATCATCTCTGTGGCATAAGAGAATAGCTTCATAATATGGATTTGGCATGTTTGCAGTGAGAAGGTGCTGAGCAATCTTTGTGAACTCAGGGATCTGATCCACAATTAAGCTTTGAAGTGCTTCAACCGTCAACTGAGGTGGAACAGACCCTGATCCTGAAGTACTGTCATGTTGCACAGGCTTCAGCCATTGAGACAAGAAGTTAGAGCTAGAGCTAGGCAAGCTAGACTCCTCAGTTACAGATACAACTTCTGTAACCGGATGGAATGACTCTACTACTGTTGTCTCCACAAGAGTGGGATGAGTTACAACAGTAGTTGACACAGGCACAGAGTCTCTAGTAAAAACTAGTAAATCCTCTGTGTTTGTGATAGTGTCATCAGGATATGCCCCAGCTAGCATTCCCTCACCATCTGAATGTGGGTTCTGGGTGGTGAGCAAAGTGTCATGCACTAAGTCACTTGAGTCCATTGGCTCACCAAGGGAAAAGGATTCTTGGTGATCAAGTCCTTGCTCCTCAATTGCTTGAGTTGCAGGCTGCAAAGAAATTTCAAGTGTAGGTTCTGGAAGAGAAATGTCTTGTGGAATAGATTTTGGCAACTCCCCCTGAGAAATAGAGGGAGTTTCAAATGTGATGTGCTCTCCACTCAGTGTTGTGCCAGCCTTATCACTCCCATGTGCTGACTCTGTACAGATAGGTGCATTGGGGAGTATGCTTGATTCTATAGATGCACCATGTTGAGAGAATACATCTAGTGAACTGTTTGCCCCTGATTTTACAACTTCAGCCATTTGTGTGACTGAAGAGGTGGTTTTAGCTTTCTTCTTCTTTGGCCTTGTCAAGGGTGACTCAGGTGCCTCACTTTCTAACTCTACAGCTAATGCTGCTTCAGATAATATGATTAATGGTGCAGAAGCTATCTCCTTTCTCTTCTTTTTACTAACATCACCCTTTTGAGAGGATGATGCAGTTGGCTCAATGTTTGGTAGAGTGTTTGGCTGAGAGGGTTGGTTAGCAGGCCCTGGGTTAAAATTTTTTCTACTTGCTTGGGCTGTGCAAACTGTGACTTGGAATCAAATATTGGCATGTTATGGGGGTAGGTCCTAAACAAACCCTCCATATGGGGAGTTATGTTAAGTCTTACATCCATATCATTCCTAGTCTCCAAATTACCAAAAATGAGTTTGGTTATGGATTTAGGATAGCCTATTCTATTTTTATCTATCCCAGGCAAATCAACCAAATGAGCATTTTTAAAATTAAGTACAGATTGAATAAAGCGAGGGAAGAAAATGTCAGTACTTCTCTTGGTTGTGTTCTTACCAAGTCTCCCATACAACTCTTGTAGGATGATTTGACCAACATCTATATTTCTTCCATAAGCCAATGCATAGGCAATTTGCTGCGCCGGTGCACTGATTTGGTCAAAACTTGATTTCCTGGCAGTGAAGACCTGAAGGAGAGTTGCAAACACATAGCTCCACTCCTTTCTCAGATTCTTCCTGTTTAGCTTTCCAAGATTAATCCCATCTGAGTAGTTGATGAATTCAAAGAATTCTTCCAACTGTGCATTTGTGGCCAGTGTGTCATATGACTCTTGTTGTAAGCTCAGTGCTTGATTCATGTCTGTTGTGGTGATAGTGATTTCCTTATCCTAAATCTTGCAGTAGATGATATGTGATGTTATTGCGCTTTCCAGGGCTACAACTTCCACAATAGCAGTGCCCCAAAACTGTTCCAGGATGTCTAGATATAGAGTCGGGTTGGCAGAGAGGGCATCCTTGATGTATGACTCAGACATCCACTTTACAAAGCACTTGAAGTTCGCATTGGGTGCTTCCACATCACTGGTTAGGGCGATAAAGTTGGTGTTGAATTTCACGGGTGCCATTGATACAGAGAAAAGAGAGAAAAGAGTAAAGGTTGAAGAAGAAATTTAGCTTTTGGCAGTTACGATTTTAGAGGTTTTAGGAGTTTAGATGCTTGAGTAATCGAATGAAATGAACAGAATAGATGTAGAATTGTATAAGTATGAAGTACTTGAATTGTCGATTAGATTTATGTTTTGTATCGACAAGGCAGGCATTCGAGAAGTAGAAAACACCTATTTGATAAATCAAGAAAGGGTTATTCGATAACTCAAGCAGATGGTAACTCACAGCTGGCAGTTATCTAACTTAGAAATAATTCTAAATTAAATAAAATGTGTTTTTATGATTGAATTAAAATTTTAGACAAAAATCCAAAATCAGTTGAGATTCAGCGAGAATTCAGCCTTTTCAAATGATTCGAGAACTCAAATGCAGTATTCGAGAACTCAGTCATTAGAGAACTCAATTACCATATTCGAGAAGTCAAGAATACCTCTATTCGATATCTCTAAAAGACTCTATTCAAGAACTCAAGAGTACTCTAATGAGACTTGTTAGAGATGTCGAATAGTGAACCATTCGAGAAGTCTGACTTATCGAAATATGCTCATCACTCACAAAAATTAATTTTCACTATCTTTTAAAATTTACCAGTCATATTCAATGAAGAATATTCTAGAAAATTAAGCAGTGATTTTCTCAAAATTTCATAGAAATTTCAAGTTAATAAAATATGATTTTTCAACATATGCAACAGATTTGAAATATTTATAAATCATATTTCAGCCAACACTTACTTCAAAAATATTGAGAATTTAGATAAAGTAAGTGTTTACTGCTACAACAGTCTAGATGATATATTCACCTAGCCAGAATCTGAGAATTCAGCATTCCAATCTCACTAACCAACCTTGTGAATGTGGCTTCATCTAATGGCTTAGTGAATATGTCAGCTAGTTGTTTATCTGTAGAGACATAATGCAACTCAATGGTTCCATTAGTTGCATGTTCTCTAATGAAATGATATCTGATGTCAATGTGCTTTGTTCTAGAATGATTGACAGGATTGGCAACTATAGAGATTGCACTTGTGTTGTCACACATGATTGGAATTTTTTTCAACACAAGTCCATAATCTCTAAGTTGATTTCTAATCCAAAGCACTTGAGCACAGCAACTTCCAGCAGCTATGTATTTAGCCTCAATTGTAGAAGTTGACACAGATTGTTGTTTCTTGCTATACCAAGAGACTAACCTTTGTCCAAGAAACTGGCAGCTACCTGAGGTGCTTTTCCTATCCACTCTGCATCCAGCATAGTCAGCATCAGAATAACCAACCAGATTGAACCCTGTGTCCTTAGGATACCAAAAACCCAAGTTTGGAGTGCCCTTTAGATATCTAAAGATCCTTTTTATAGAAATCAAATGTGATTCTTTTGGATTTGATTGAAACCTTGCACACAAACATGTAGCAAACATGATGTCTGGCCTACTTGCAGTGAGATAGAGTAGAGAACCAACCATGCCTCTGTAGACTGAGATATTTACTTGCTTGCCTTTAGCATCTTCATCCAATTTAGTGACAGTGGCCATGGGTGTCTTTGCAGGTGAGCAATCTTCCAAATCAAACTTCTTCAATAAATCCTTGATGTACTTGGTTTGACTGATAAAGATACCATCCTTCCTTTGACTGACTTGCAATCCAAGAAAGAAGGTCAACTCTCCCATCATACTCATCTCATATTTGCTCTGCATGAGTTTAGAGAATTTCTCACACAGCTTCTCATTTGTAGAGCCAAATATGATATCATCCACATAAATCTGAACTAGGATAATATCATCACCATTCTTTTTGTAGAACAGTGTCTTGTCCAATGTGCCTCTAGTGAATTGATTTTCAAGGAGAAATTGTGATAGAGTATCATACCATGCCCTTGGAGCCTGCTTAAGTCCATACAATGCCTTAAGCAATCTGTAGACAAATTCTGGGAAGTGTGGATCCTCAAAGCTAGGTGGTTGTTGCACATAAACTTCTTCTTCCAACTCTCCATTCAGAAATGCACTCTTGAAATCCATTTGATAAACTTTAAAGTTTGAATGAGCAGCAAATGCCAAGAATATTCTGATGGCTTCCAATCTAGCAACATGGGCAAATGTCTCATCATAATCAGTGCCTTCTTGTTGAGAGTATCCTTTTGCAACCAACCTTGCTTTGTTTCTTACTATCACACCATCTTCATCCATCTTATTCTTCAGAACCCATTTTGTTCCAACAATGGTTCTGTTCTTGGGTGCAGGCACAAGTTCCCATACTTTGTTTCTTTCAAATTGATTCAGCTCCTCTTGCATGGCAATAATCCAATCTGGATCCAACCGTGCATCATCAAGTTTCTTAGGTTCAACCTGAGATAGAAAATAGCCATAGAGGCACTCATTCTGAGTTGCTCTCCTAGTCCTTACTCCTGCATTAGGATCTCCAATAATTTGCTCTGCAGTGTGTGATTTATCCCATTTCCTGAGTGCTCAGCCTGATTTCTCATTCTTGATGTTGCTTCATTATCCAAGTCATGATCATTCTCATTTCCTCCCTCTGTGATACTGCCACTATTCACAGGTGTGTCTTTGATGCTTGTCTCTCCACTATTGATTGGCACAAATTCTTCTCTTGTATCATCATTCACTTGAGTTTGTTGAACTTGAGTTTCAACTCCAGTTTCAATCTCTTCATCAGAATCATCTAGATTATCAAACTTCAATAGATCTTTATCTTCATAATTGGCTTCTTCTAGTCTAGGTAGTTTGCTGTCATCAAATGTCACATCTGTGCTTTCCATAATTTTCTTTTGACTAATGACATAAACTTTGTATGCAATTCTTTCCATAGAGTAGCCAAGAAAAATTCCTTCAAATGCCTTTGCATCAAACTTTCCAACATATTCAGAATTATCCTTCAATACAAAGCATTTGCTTCCAAAAGTACGAACATACTTTAGAGTAGGCTTCTTTCCAGTCATCAAATTGTAAGGTGTCTTTCCAGTGTTTTTGTTGATGAGGGTTCTGTTCTGGATAACATGCAGTGCTCACAGCCTCAGCCCAAAAACATGTAGGCATCTTTGCATCAAGTAACATTGTTCTAGCAGCCTCAATTAGAGTTTTATTCTTTCTCTCAACAACTCCATTTTATTGTGGAGTCCTTGGAGCTGAGAATTGCTGAGAAATTCCATTCTCTTTGCAGAATGCATCAAGTATGGCATTTCTGAACTCTGTTCCATTATCACTTCTCAGTGCAATCACGCTTGCATTGTTGGCCTTTGCTTCCTTGTCAACTTTCTTTATGTGCTCAATGATTACTTGTGGAGCCTCATCTTTTGATGCCAGAAATTTCACCCATGTATACCTTGTAAAGTCATCAACCATCACCAAGGCATACTTCTTTCTTCCTAGTGACATAATATTGACAGGCCCAAACAAATCCATATGAATGAGTTGTAGATGTTTGGTTATTGATGTCACTGTCTTTGACTTTTGGCTTGATCTTTTCATCTTTCCTTTTTGACAAGCCTCACACACTCCTTCTTGACAGAATTCAAGTGTGGGCATGCCTCTCACTAACTCTCTTTTGACTAGAGAATTAATGTCTTTGAAGTTCAGGTGTGATAATTTCTTGTGCCACAGCCAACAATCTTCATTTGATGCTTTTGAGTAGAAGCAACAAATTTTTTCCTTGTTTGCAGAATCCATATTGGCTACAAATAGGCTTCCTTTCCTTACTCCAGATAGAGCAAAATCACCAGTCTTCTTGTGGGTGATCAAACATTCATCTTTGTCAAAATCCACCTTGAATCCCCTATCAGTAAACTGACCAACACTTAGCAGATTATGCTTGAGTCCCTTGACCAGTGCTACATCTTCAATGATGACATTTCCAACTTTCAACTTGCCATATCCCAATGTGTTACCCATGCTGTCATCTCCAAAAGCAACCATTGGGCCAGCCTTCTCCTCATACTGTGATAGCAGGGCCATATCACCAGTCATATGATTTGAGCATCCACTGTCCATAATCCACATGACTTTTTTTTCACTTTCTTTGCCCTGCAAACACAAAGGTATTACTTCTCCTTTGGTACCCAAACAAGTTTGGGTCCATGTGACTTAGAAACAGTTTTATCATAAACAACATGTTTATCAACTTTCTTGGTGTTAGTCTTCTTGTCACTGTTAGAAGTCTTAGAACCTGAGGTTTCAGACTTAGGTGACAGAGGTACCTTCCTAGCTTTAGGAGGACTTGAAGACTTTGACCTTGTGTAGTGTGTGTGAGAATTGTGACTGATACAACCATCAATGAATTGTCTTCTCAAATTAAAACAACTAGTCCTAACATTCATGTTGCATGGCATACAGTCAAATTTATCACAGAATGGAGCATCTCTATGTCTTAGAGGCACAGAACAATCATAGAAAGGTTTGGGCACACTACCAACAGGTTTCTTGCATGCATGAGTTAAATGATTGGTACTGAAACAATTCTGACAAGTTTTCCTAGGGGCATTAGGCATATAAGCATAGTTGTTATCTTTGTTAATCCCTAACTTGCCATTTCTGTTCTGTTTCTTCTTAGTCACTTTCTTCTAAGATTTACTATTCCCAGCTGAAACAAACTTAACAAACTTCTTAGGTCTTGACCTATCACCTATTGGCTCCTTGGCTTTTGACTTGACACTCTCACTCTTAGAGGATGCTTGTTGTTCACTGGATTGTGCCTCATCCTCATCATTCAACATTTGCTTGATGAGTAAGGCATCCTCATCAATTTCAAATGTTGATTCTTTAAAAATTGGATTTTCAGCCTTTTTCAAAATGTGAGGCACTTCCTCATGAACAACCGTGTCATCTTCAATGATAGCATAGCCTTTTCTCTGTTTAAGAGTGCCATAGTCAAGTCCAATAGCAGCCTTGGGTTTTGCTTGAATTTTCTCACAATAGGATTGCACTAGACCAGATGATTTCTTAAACATTTTCAGTTTGAATTCATTTTCAGCTAATTTATCCCTAAGAGCCTTTTCCACTTGACTAGCACATAAAACCTTATTCTACAAATATTCAACTTCTTTCTTAAGGTTTTCTACTTGCATAACAGTTAGCTCAAGCTCCTCATTCTTTTTTATTAACATTTCATTTCTAGTAGACAGTTTAGCAAACTCCTCATTAGCAGCAGTCATACTAGTATGAATATTAAACATCTCAACAGATAGTTGTTCAATCATGCATTTATACTCAGAAACAGACATGTCTATAGTAGTGAGAGATGGTACCTGAGAGTCTGATGGAGATGTGTCATCCTTGGAATTGGCCATCAAGGCATAGTTGCAAAATTTTTTGTTCCTCTCCATCACTATCAGAATCATCCCAACACTTCCCTTCAGCTATGTAGGCCTTACCTTGTGTCTGCTTTCTCAGAAGGGCCTCATACTTAGCTTCAAGTTCCAAAAACTCTTTATCCTTCTTTTTAGGCTTCTGGCATTCACTGGAAAAATGCCCTAGGTCATTGCATCTATAACACCTTACAGATGACCTATCCACATGGCTGGTTTTAAATTTACTCTTGTTTGGTTTCACAGGTGCCTTGCTTTTGTTGAATGAATGGCTTTGGGTTTTAGGTTTGAAGGGTTGGTTCCTCTTGAATCTGATGTTTGGAAATTTTCTGGCCATGAAAGCATATGAAGTGTTTTCCATTCCATCTAGCTCTTCAAGAGTATAGAACTCTTCTTCCTCCTTCTCCTCAACAAATTCACTTACCTCAGCTTTAGTTTCTTCATCATCTACTATCTCCTCTATCCTTAGATGGCTTGTAGATGCTTCTAGGTCTTGAATAGATTGGTTGACAATCAAGGCACATGATGTGTTTATCATCCTGCCTTGGTTGGCTTGGATAGCCCTTTTCTGAAGCAACTCAAGCTCATGAGTTTTTAAAACCCCATAGAGCACATCATATGTAACTTTGTTCAAATCTCTTTCCCTTAGAGAAATGACCCTTTGCTCTAGATGATTTGGTGAAGATAGCAGAAACTTCATGTTCAACTCTTTGGTGCTGTAAACCTTGCCATTCATCAGCAACTCAGTAACTAGCTTGTGAAATCTCTCAAACATCTCAGTGATGCTTTCCTTGGGATGTGCCATGAAAGCTTCATACTGTGTGACCAGTATCTGTTTCTTGTTTTCCCTAACCTCATCAGTTCCTTCACATAACACCTCAATGTGATCCCACATTTCTTTGGCAGATGTGCATGATGCAAAGTTTGCAAACATTGACATATCCATGGAATCAATAATTAGCAACATTAGATGGCTATCAAGAGCAACCATCTCCTTTTCTGATTCTGTCCATTTGGATGGTTCCTTGGCCACATAAGATCTTGGAACAGTTATGGTTCCAACAGTCTTCTCAGGTATTTCTTGTTGTGGAACAAAGGGACCATTCTTGAGAATCTCAGGATATAAAGGATGAGAGGCTTTGATGAACAACATCATTTTTATCTTCCAGAGGTTGTAATTTTCTTTGTCAAACTTAGGGACTTTCACCGTTCCTGTGGTCTTTGGTGTATTCGAACTCATGATCGTTTTTCTGTTTTTGAATAAACAGCCCGCTCTGATACCACTTGTTGAGTATTGAATACAGCAAAAGAATACAGGGGGGGTGAATGGATTCTTGAATTTTTCTGGTTCTTGAATCTGTGTAGCAGATAAGTATCTGTGTGTGCAAATGTGTAGGTGCGGATAAGAAATGACACAAGACACAATATCACTTTAATCTAATATATTATTAGATAAAGGTTGCTACAATCTGTGAATACAAATGATAGTATTCTCAGCTTCGTTTTTCTCAGGGAGATATGACTTACAATGTATGAAAAACTTGACTCCTCAAAAGTTAACAACTAAGAAAGTGAGGCTGAATCCTTATAGAACATGGATACAACCTACTTACTACAAATAAGGTAGCTGAACAAATTACTTTCTAGTCTGTCTATCCTTTTTGAGTAAGTGTCCAAATGGTTACAGATTTGACTTTGCAAAGCCTGTTCAGATGCACTTCTTTAGCCCTTTGTTTCTTCTATATCTCTCCAAGCTTCTTTTTAGGCTTTCCAGAGCACGTTACAGATTGTGGTCCATAAAGTGCATTGGCTTATTGCAGGTTTCAGACTTGTACAATTTTTTCAGTATTTTGTCTCCAAGAATGTATTCGAGAAGTGACTAAGTGATTGATTCGAGAACTAGGATTAGATAACTCTGAGTTCTCGAAAACTGTATGATTTACATATCGAATCACTTCTCGAATAGTACTTTTCTCCAGGGTTCCTTGAGTTGTCGAATAGAACACTTGACTTGTCGAATCCCTGAGATATCGAATAGTTCATTCAGAGTCCTTGAGATATCGAATGGAACTTTGACTTGTTGACTCTTTGAGAACTCGAATACCACTTTGACTTGTTGACTTCGTGAGTTCTCGAATAGAGCATTTAGACATGTCGAATCTCTGAGATATCGAATGAGATATCGAATAGTGCATTCAGATATATCGAACAGTGTCTTCTTAGATATCGAATCTCTGACTTCTCGAATGCTAGACTTCTCGAATAGACAAAAGTACTTCTCGAATTGGTACTTAGGCAAATTCTTCATTTCTTCAAATCCCAACTGTGATTATTTGACAGTCTTTATCTTCTTGCTTGAGGCATGAACCTTGGAACTTCTTTCAAGCATTATTCTTGACTATATAAGTACAGTTATACAACTAGGATTTGATGCCTATTGCAAGTACAAAACAAATAGAAACTCTACAACTAGAGGTTCCCTCAGTTAAGAGGTCATGTAAGTAATGCAAAGCATTACAGACAATTAGGCTTGTTATTAGATGTAAATAAACATGCCTCTGTGACTAACATTCTGAGAATGTTGGTTGTGTTTTTGTAAAATTATGTCGATGGAAGAATGAAAAACAAACATTTTCCTGTATTTATTGAAGTATTTTATAATATAATATAAATGTATAAAAAGAGTTTTTTTTTATTATTATTATATCCAACGGTTCTCATTAATCTATCTTAAAATCCAATGATTGATATTAAGTATATCAAATAAGTGATCAAACTACTAACCAATCAAATAGAGGTTGTTTTGCTATATTATTATTATTATTATAATAACTAGTAATATTGCCCGTGCTTCGCACACGGGTTTTTCAATTTTTTAATCTAATTTTTTAATCTAATCAATTGATGATAAAAATACAAAACATGACAAATATGTCCAATATATTTTAGTTGTATCCTCTTAAAGTTTATAATACCACTTATCACACAAAAGTTGATCCTCCAATCAGTTAATGTCCAATGACGAAAGTTGATTGAACATATTTATACAAAATTAAGTGAATTAAAATTTAATTACATAACATTTTATGGATATAAATAATCTTATTGAATAAAATAGATAATATCGCAACCATTATTAATTATTCAATACTAATAAATAAAGATCCACATAAATCAGAAAAACAAATAATCGAAATATAATCTTCAAAGACGTAGATGTAGGAAGTTTTTGAATGTTTGCTGACATAGTGGTTCATTCCGTTCATTCCTCAAAGATAGGAGGAGGCTGATATCCTTCAAGCGGAGGAGGCTGATATCCTTCATTAATCAGCCTAGAAAACAACAAAGTGTTAATTTCTATCGTATATAAAAACAAAATATAATTTACTGCGTGTGTAAAGCAAATATTCATATTTTTAAAATACCTCTGCTTGAAATTATAAACATCAGGATAGTCAAGGTTAATATAAATCCTCGAATAAGGGAGATTGGAGATCTGAAATTTATCTACAAAATAAATAAGTGTAAATTTGGTTAAATTTATAATTTAATACCAATTTAATAACATTTTTTTTCCATCTCAATTATGGCATAACAAATATTTACCCTTATAGCGGGTAACTCTAGTACTTGCCAATATCAAAATCATTGGAAGTTCCAAATTTGCTTGATTATATAATGGCATTGTGTTTGAATCGAGGGGTCCAAAAAAGGAAACTGGGTGTGCCGCCCTGTTTTGAACAAAAAACCAATAATAAGTTACTGGTTTGTAATTTATGTATGATATGAATGTACTTTTTCCCGAGAAAGTGCAATAGTATTTTAAAAAAATAGTACACGTAGATAATGATACAAATGTTACCTTCCATCAGAAATTGTAAATTTTACAACTTGTTTCAGACCAAATCTTGTTTGAATCGTCTCAACCGGCTGAAGATTTTCCATGACTCCAATAATATCTACAATAGTAAAGTATGACTAATTTTGTTCACCAGCAAATAGTAAAATAGTTTTTTCACCTCCTAATAGCAAATCAGCTAAAAATGGAGGAGGTGGTCTATCTTCTGGAAGTTGAATTCGTCCATCTCGACAACATAATGAAAAAGTTGGTTCCTGACGCTTCACAGATTTATTATTACGTTCTTCATTCCACATTCTGGCCTTACACTTTTGACAAATTTTATCAGGTTTGCCAAGACTCATATACCCACTCCAAAGATCTGACATTTGTAAATGTACAGAAATCAAGTTTACAATGCTTTGATTATACATTATTCACCTTGATATAATCATATATATCTAGCGCTATTCTTGTATTGAGAAATGTATAATATGAGAATTCGTCATTGACTCAATTTTGATATACTGATAAATTTGCGTTTTTTAAACATATTTCAGTGCTGATGCATAGTTAATAACAATTGTAATAAATATATTGTCAATGATTTTGTGCAGATCAAAATGATATAATTTTATTTTTATGATAGAATTTACCTGCTTCAGGAACATTGGATTCATATTCATTGTCGCTTAAATATTCCCCTCGATGCCCTGCAAAGTGGATTTATGTCACTATTAGGTAACAAATACAATACAATACAATAGGATTATTTATGTTACAATTTATCATACCTTCTAAATCATCATCATTATCGATATGTACTGCATGAAAACAATAAATATCGTAATATAATAAGTGGAAAAGGGAGCGTAATATTTTGTATACACCAAAATAATCAAGAATTGTACCATCAATGTTGACTGCATCTCCTTCATCAATGTCAACTTCTGGAATACTTTGTTGATTATTATTATTTGGCGCTGATAAGGTGACTCCTGGAGTCAAAGTTTCGTGTAGCTTCTCCTGGATGCGGATGCCTGTCATAAGTTTAAAGCCATTACATACAAATGTTGTAAGGAACCATTTTAAATTTTAAATGTATATATAAAAGTAAATTTTAAATTGTAGTCTTTAAGTCACCTAATCTACATATAAAATTGATTCATAAATATTAACCATTATAACATAAACCCTACAGCCTGAGCTTTTATAAGTGGTTTTATATTTAAATGTAATGCATTGTATTACCTCCTAATTCATTTTGAGCAGCATTGAAAGAATCCATCAAATTTCGAACTTCAGGTGGTGCTGAAGTATGCCAACTAACGTCTTGATAGCCTATTTGATATTTTGGGATACATGGTGAAAATATGAACTTGTAATGTATTAACTATAATGTAAAATGTATACCTGAATGAGAAGACATCCAATCTGTAACATTTTAGGGAAGTAAATATGGTTAGATATTGATTTTTTAAAGGAGATATATTGCATTTGAATTTTAAAAAATGTGAAAATACATGTACCTGGACACCGTACATTGAGATCCTCCAACCTAGGTACAAATACAGGGATATCATTTTCCTTCGAACCAGTAATGTAATTATGTTCTCGTATTGGGGCTTTACTTGCTGATTTGCCAAAGTCCATGCCGTTATATTTTATTTCTGATTCCTTTTGCTTCAACATACTCGTAGACATGTGTTGAATGAATCTGTCTGTACATAGATTGAATTGACAGGTAAGTTGAAGTGTGGGTTGTCATATAAATTTTAAAGTAGTAGATAAGGATGTCTACTATATGCATGTTATAGCAGGCATAATAAATAAACTTACCACGGTTATAAGACTCCAAAAGTCTTTTATCAACTTTTGCTGCAAATTTGATAAGGGTATAATTTTTAATTATCAAGGAAATGGTGGAACTCAATGTGAAACATTCATTATAGTCTTGATATAGTTATACGGGTAATATTATCATGACATACAATGAAAGCTGGTTTGATTAGTTTTGGTGGGCGATATCCTAGATGCTGGTAGTTGGAATGTTTTATTAGGATTTTGCATTGTTGAACCTTTTTGGATAATCCGTGAAACTGGACTCTGATAAGTAAGGCCTGCGACAATAAGACCATATTTATACATAAGGTATTCGGGTACGACAAATTAGAAAGTTGATCAGAATTCAAAAAAAAAAAAAGTTTTGCAATCACCTGATAAGTCCACATTGTATAATCTTCGTTGGGATGGTGTTGTTACATTTTGTGTGCCTCCATTTAGACGGTCAGCCCCTAGGATAACAATCCATAATTTTAGAAAGAATCTGATAAACTTTACATGTTAAAAAATGTACACACACTAAAAGAAGGAAGAACAAATCTGACGGTGCAAGCCAAAGAACTGATGCGTCACTCGTGTAGTGAATTTGTTGCAATTACCATAATATACGGATGATGGTGTCCCACAAGTATTCGGGATGTTCCGATTTATTTCTAAAAGCGGTCTTCTGCATGCCCCTATATTTTTTTTTATTAAAAATACTAATCAGACCCAATGAAGAGGGGTGTGTGTTATTTGTGAATTTTGTTTGCTAACTACTATTTTATAACGATAGTGAAACAAAGTGCTGAGGATTTATATTACGAAACAAAAAATAGTAAATATGCCAAGAATATTTAATACAAGTATTTGCGGATGTCACATTTGATATATTTGGATTTTTATTTTCTGAACCCACTCCTGGTTGACTTGAAAGTCCAACATTAATTTTGATGTTTGCATCATCCAAGTTGCTAGAGTGATGCCTAGCTCCTGACTCAAATTATATTCAAGATTAGCAATAAAGAATGATACATGTAACATGAATACATGTAACATGACAATTAAAGTTATTTAATTGCAAACATAACACGGTACCGTTCTTTTTTTTAGCCGGAGAAATTGCTCCTAGAGGACTTCGTTTCCGTACTTGAACATGTAACAGAATTTATTCCATTTAGTGTGCACATATAGGTATTTTCGATGCCATATGAGAAATGTCCGTATCGACATTAAGAGGTAATTTGAGGGGATAATACAATTTAGACTAACCTGGTCGATCCATTTACTCCACCGTTATTCTGGTTCGACTTGTAGCGCGCAAATCTTAAATTTATTATTATCCAATACTGAAAAAGCTATAAAAATAAATAATAAAGATAGACAAAGAAGAAAAATAAATCATTAAACCTATGTGCGCTAAGAGACAACATATATATAAAAATTCCCTGCAAGCAATTAGCATTATAAAAACACACATCCTAAGAAACAAAAATAAAGTTCAAAAGGGAATCAGTTGTACATTGTAAATAAAGAAAATAAAGCATTTCAAATGAGATTCGAAATTACACACTCTAATATACATTTAATTGTAAGTACACTCTTCCTTTTTCCTTTTCTGAAACCAAAATCCAAGCTTTAGGTTAATATTTTGGATTTTATGGATCCAAAAGTCCATTAGTTGCACTTCTAGTAGACACTTAATATATATGGCAGCCCCATCAGTTATATAGATTTCTTACCGTTGCCAGTTATGCAAGTCTACAGGATTCCAAAGTCTATTAAATTACGGTAGAATTTTGGTGATAACATATGAACCAGATGGTTATCTACCCAATTGTGTCAACAAATATAGAAATTACTTGGGATTCTAAGGAGTGGTTTTGTCAAAGATAAAATAAAAAGAAAAAGAAAATAGCATATCAAGAAAGCAGAAACAACTCATTAAATATTGATTATTTAATCGACCATTATCTATGTTAAATTTGCAATTGATTATTTAACCAAAAAAAATTGATAATTTTTCCCATACGATAGTTCAAGTATAATGAGCATCTCCAATCCACGTTCACTGCATTCTTCTCCACTAAATGATTCAACTGGAAATAATATCATAGAACAAAAGACCAATTCAACAAAATAAAAAGATATAAAGAAACCTAATAGTCCATGTTAGGAAGGACATGGATTGTCCATAAGCAAACCTAATAAGTCAATAAGTATAAGAAAATAAAAAGATTGATTATCAAATGTTAAAGTGTCACTTAAGCTAATCAAAACTCAAATAATGGAAATAGGTAGTCAACATTGTTTTTCATTGTATTCACAACATATCCATTTCCCAAGTAAATACAAAAATTATTGTTCTACTAAGTTGATTTTGACATTTTCCTCTACGACCTGAGAAACTTGAAGGAAGGACCAAAATGTGGACAAAACACAAACTTCCTCACTGTATGCAAAACATCTCCAAAACAAACCATAATTGCATAAAAATTAGTATTTGAACAAACAATACAGTAGGCATTAGATAGGAACCAAAAATTAGATAGAACAAAAACTTAGTATTAGAAATTATTAAACAATACAGTAGGCATTAGATAGGAACCAACAAAAATTGTTCTAATTGTTCTGCAAGAAAATAATTAAATTGATTATCAAATGTGATAATTGTTTTTCCCTTACTTACATCCGAAGTCGAAATTGGAATGCTGCGATGAAAAGCTGATTGCCATTGGAGTCGAAATTGATTGTAAAGAACAAAACACAACGATAATGCAGATGGCGTTCCTCTCTTGGTAAGCGGGTTTAACAAATTTGCTTATTGTTCGATATAGAACTTCGGATTGATTTACATGCTTGCTGAAGATCAAATGTTGAAAACCACGAAATCAACGCCCTTTATCAATTAACGGGATTGTTGTCGGAATGTTATTAATGTTGCAATTTTGAGTTGAATTGGGTTTAACTACCTGGTAATGAATCGGGTTTAACTACCGGGTATTGGGTGTAGAATACATTGGTTATTTATATTAGCTGCTAACCGGGTTGATTTGTTTTTAGAATATGGATAATCCATGTAGTTAAATTACAAATATATCCTTAAAATTATATAAGGATAGGAAATAGATAGAGGACAATTTCAGTAATTCTGGAAAACCTTTGCTAGCAACTATTTAGAAGACTAGCATTTTGCCCGTACTTCGTACACGGTTTCGTATTTAATTTAAAATGACAATATCAAAAATTTTACAAATTTGATTATTTTCTTAGAAAGATATTCTATGCATTTACATAAATAATGAATTATTCAAAATATATTGTATACAGCTATATAAGTATTTAATAAAACAGTGATATGGTAAAATTCATATGAAAGAGCAGCATACAATTCTATTTTGACAATGACGTAAATTTATTTAATCCATCAAAATGTACAATAAAAGTAATAAATATTTTTACAAATATCGTTCTCCAATTGAAGAAAATAATATATTGTCTTCATTATTCAAATGGTTAAATGATATTCCATTCACCCGCAATGGCTCCAAATCATTAAACCTGAAATAGAATTTTGAAAAGAAATTTGGAAAAAGAAGAAAATAATAGTCTATTGAAATTATAA
Organism: Kitagawia praeruptora; assembly: GCA_037693485.1. NCBI lineage: Eukaryota > Viridiplantae > Streptophyta > Magnoliopsida > Apiales > Apiaceae > Kitagawia > Kitagawia praeruptora. The sequence goes on along the minus strand of CM075344.1, from coordinate 115,491,053 downwards.
AAAATTAAAATTAAACCTGTTTTTGTTTTTTGCTTTGGTTGCGTGCTAATGAATTACTTGATGATTTCCCTGTTCCCGGTCTGTTTGTAATCATTTTACTCGAATACTTTGAAAATGATGGTGTAGCCTCACTCTCTTGTGAATTAATCCCTTGTAAAAAAAACAATAATACATAATTAAGATAATTAAATGAGAATATTATAGATTATATTTTCCATTACGTTTATATATGAGTAACATACATCATCTAGATTGATCGTGTCATGAGGTTGAGATTCTGAATCAAGGTTTGATACTTGTTGACGAAGATGCATAAAAAATGTCAGAATTATTCAAAATGTTTTGTTCAATCATAAGTATATTGAAGGTATATTCTTTTCCAACAATAGCTTTGCGGTCTTCTGAAAATGTATCATCGGCTTTTTTCTACAAAATATGAAGAAAAACATTTTTAGAGTTTAAAGAGTCTTGACAAAATAAATAGATCATGTATACAACTAAATATTACATTTATAAATTATACTTTTTTTAATTCTCGACTTAAATTCTTTGTAGTGGTATTAAAAAATTTCTTTGCAGGTAGATTAAGAAGGATCATGTTCGATATTGCAGTTTCATCGTCTACCAACATTAGCAGCTTAAATCTGAAATTTAATAAGAGAAGATAATATCATATATATAATGAAATATATATATATATTTTTCATAAAAAATGTAAATATAAACAGCGAGATTGGGGACATAGAATTACTTCTTATCAGGAACATGGAATCTTCTTGGACAATGTAGGCATTTAAATTTGGAATCAATCTTATTAATCTCCTTTTCGCAATCAGGACATCAATCATAATACCATTTATACTCCTCATTGATCTTGCTAATCTTGACTCGACAAATAACTTCTTTCTGCACGTAAAAGACATTATAAAATATATCCTATATTAAAAAAAGGTTGATATTGGAATGCAGCTATACTGAAATTCAAATTTTTACAATACAATCTCTATAAATTCGATATCTTTCAAATTACGAAGACCATTCAGAGTGTAAAATTCAGTTTGAGTTCGGACAACTTGTTCTTGAATGCTTGAGATAGATTGAGATGTCACGTATCCAACTTCATCAAGTATATAATAATGATAAAAAATATTAGTGGTTTGTTTTTTTCCATTGTTACATGTAAATGGAAATATATGTCAAATATATAAAATACCCCTCTCTCATTATTTCAGTGGCATCATCATCAATATTCAAATACACTTTAATAGATGGCAATGATTTAATTTGCACAACGTTTGGATTTGAGAAATATAAGAAAATCATGTTAATTTATTACAATATATGTAATTAATGAAATGACATTATTATTGCATACCATTCCAAGTCACGACTTTCGTACTGGATAGAATTATAATTTTTTGTTGTGAATCATCAGCATCAATCATCCTTTTAAGTTTTAACTAATGACGCAAGATCTCCCCATATAAATGTCATTTTAAATAATTTTAGGAGTTTGATTGATCACCTACAAACATGTTCCATTAAATTATATAATATTTATGAAATAGTGTTATGAAAAAATTTATATAAAGAGTAGCATACAATTCTATTTTGACAATAATAAAAATTCATTCTATCCGTCATAATTTGCAATTTAAGTAATAAATATTTTTGAAATTTTCTTCTCTAAGCAAAATTTCTAAACTATTACATTACACACAATTACAAAATATTTAAATCATATATCAAAAAACTAAACATACCCAATTACAAATCCCGCTCAAAGTAGAGTCTGGGATGGGGAGTGTTAGATGTACGCAGATCATGCCCCTATTATAACATTAGGGAGTCTGTTTCCGTGAGTACCCCCGACCTAGTGTAGAATACAAATACAGAAAGAAAACTAAAACAAATTAGGAAACTCACACACACCCAGGGGTCGAACCCTTGACCTCCTTCAAAGGAGGCAAGGACTCAACATTTAAATCATATATCGTTCTTCCTAATTAAAAAATAACCATTGACTCAAAATTTATAAACTATTACATTACACACAATTACAAAATATTTAAATCGTATATCGCTCTTCCTAATTAAAAAATAAGTTACTTTACTTAACTTAATATACTTATTTATATAATACATTTTGCTAATATAAATAACTAAATTTGCATTACAGCTTAAAAAGGAAGACAATATACTTTAAGCAAACCTACTGATAGTGTATGTCGAAAATTACATATAAACAATTGCAGCTTTTTTGAAATTACAGATCATCTATACATATCCACTTTATCATTCAATAATCCGAGCATGGATATTATATGGAAGCTAGATGCCATCTTACTGAGCAGTAGCTCATCCGAGCATGGATATTTTATGTGGCATGATAATATCTTGTACGGGTGGCCACAAAATGGAAGAGATGGCAGCTAGCTCAAGGATCTAACAGATATTCAGCCAAAAATATACTGGTATTAAAGAATCTGTAATGCAATACTGAATATTCAGAAGTTGATAAATCTGTAATATCTTTAACAGTTGCAGTAATGCGATAACAGTTGATTTTCCACTTCCACTTTCCCCAACCATGGCAACTGTCTGCAAGAATAGTCAAGAAATATATATTACTATTTAATCACCGGATTTAAGACTTCTTCTTGCATACTTTAAAATTTTTGTAGGAGTTGTTAGACATATTTCACCTTGCCACTACGAATTGTCAAGCTGAGGTCTTGGAAGATCTGAATGTCTGGTCTAGATGGATACTTAAAGCTTACATGACGTAGCTCTATTTCCCCCCTCACACTTTCTATTGTTTCTCCAGACTCATTAGTTGGATTGATATCAGATTTTCGATCTAAGATTGCAAAAATAGAAGCAGCAGCGCTCTTGGCGTTGCTTGAATTTGGTATTAAGGAACTTGACTGAGAAATTGAAAGAGATGCCATGGTCAATGCAAAGAAAACCTGCAAGGCGGACTAATAGGTTGGAAATTGGAAAAACAGAAACAAAAATCTTATCATGCCGTTTGGATTTCCTCATGGGACCTTCGCATTTCTGTTTGTACAACTCTATCACTTTCTCTTCTGCACAGAATGAAGCAACTGTTCCTATACTCCAACAGCATCATTCGCAACTTGGCTGGCATCTTCATACATCAGCTACAAAAAATATTATACAAATTCCTTTTTACTCTTAATATACTATAATTAAGCTACAAAAATCTGTAATATAGTACTAATATATAGTATATTGTCTTCCTTTTTAATCTGTAATGCGATATTCATCAACTGTTTAATACACATCCATCTAGTCAGCCAAAAAGTCAACTTCATCAACTTCTGTAAGAGATACTGGCACTTTTACTGTACTTGTGTTATTTAGCTGGTCATAAGTTTCTAGCCTTTGATAATCTGTGTATTCCATCCCATCTTATCACGTTCCATGAATATTGCACCAAGTCTTTTTGCATTTGGTCTGATGGTTCTTTTCTGCCCCATATACCTCCGTTCACCCATGAAAAGAAGAGTATAAACAAATAATCTAATTAAATCAACGCCAACAATAGAAGTGCTCAGAAAGCTGGTGATGCATTAAAATGCGAGATCATGGATAGTGCATAAACCTTTACGATTAAAATCATGGAGTTTTTTACATGTGGGTCCTTGTACATATGTATTATGTACAGTAAACTTCTGTATTAGAGCACTTTCCCTGAAATAATTCAGCCACCTATAGCCACATATCCCTCTTCAGTCCTCTAGATTTCAAAAGGGAGTAATTTAAGATTGCTCTTGGACCAGTTGCGACGTCTAGGAATAATTAAATTAAGATTAAAGTCGTAAAGCGATATGCTAACATGAGAATAAATTCACTGCTTAGCAACACTACTAAGTGAAAACTTTAATGCAGCAAGTGTATCTTCTTGTTTCATGACCCGAGTAACATATTTGATGTACAAAATCATTCTCGTAAGTAAGTAACAAAATGTCATTTATTAGCTTAAGATGTAAAATTGAAAGAGATTGAACATAGATTAATTCCCTCTACAATCAATTTGGTTGCTATTTTTCCAATTAAAGTCCTCTAATTTCTGAGTAGGGATCCTTTGTCCCTTCTCCATGTCCCCTTCTGTCCCCCGTGCTCTTTTTAGTATTAAAAGAGTGCCCCTGGCGGGGCCCAATTTAATGAAAATAATTTTTTTATTTTTATTTTTCTTAAAATGGCCCAGCCAGGTGCAGTCTTTTAATAATAAAAAAGCAGGAGACACAAAAGTGGACATGGAGAATGGGACATAGGATCCGGGCTCCTCATTTCTTTACAATTACTATTTTGGGATGTCATTTTCATTTATTTATGTTATCATAAATATTTTTTGATTTAGTAAACTAAATATTTAACATAAAATTATAAAATTTGTGAAAATATAAATATTTATTTAAGCACATACAATTATTTTGAAATATATGTAAATACACAAACATTAATCTTTATCAAGAAAATAAAAGAAATAAAATTTTTAAACATAGAGGAATATCTTTTTATTTAAAAAATATAAATAAAGAAAATTTATTTTAAATTTGTTCAAATCTGTAATCAAATAATGATTTTTCATATTTGTATTAAGATTACAACTAATTCAAAATATTTAAAAAATAAGTAAATTAGGGAATGATATGGATAGAGGAGAAAATAAAGCAAAAATTTTATACACACGGCTCATATATAATCTCATAGCTTTAGCTCCTCTTTGAATCGAGTAGAACAGTAGAACTGTTTGATTTGGGTTGATGAATATTTAGTAGTTTCAATAATGTTCGGATAAAATTAGGGATTGAAATTCAAAATATACAACGGAATGAAGGGGGGGAAATAAAATTAACATTAGATAACTGACATAAAAGTATAACACGACATCTTATTAATTATAAAAGCACAAAACTTACACATCAAAACATAGAACTTATTTTTCTAAACAGTATATTAAAATAGCAAGGCAAAGCCTGAAAATTCAATACAAAAGCAGCTTTATACCAACATCATACTGACTTAAACTACTACCAAACAAACTTACAGACTTAACTTCGACATAGTCATTGAGACTCCAACAAAATGCATACTGAACAAAATGACTAAAGAACATAAACCACAACACCTGTTCCTATTTTTTTAATGAGTATTTTATATAAAACTTGAAAATAATATATAGTATTATATAAAATTAAAGATTTTTAAAAAAAATTAATTTTGTTTCATAGTATAGATTTTTATTCCCGTACTTCGCATATGGAATTAGTTGTTTTTTGTAGAATAAACAAATAATTGTAATATTTAAAAAATTAATGTTTATTATTAGTTTGTAAAAAAAAATATTGCACCGTAATATTTATGAAAACATAGTGTGTTTCTATGTTGGTAAAAACAATTTTAACTAAAAATAAGTCCAATTTACATTTAAAAAGAAGTTAAAAAATAAATTTGAGTTTAAAATTTCTCAGTCGCCTAAAAGTAGTGCCTCACATTTTGAAAAATTGAAAAAAATAAAAAGAGCAGTTGATGAGTATTTAAGAAAAGTTCAATAATTTAAATATTTATTTTTGAACAAATTGTAATACCGATTCTTTTGTTATTTATTGTACTAACTTAATATTTATTAAATTATGAAATTTATAATTACTCTTTTATTATGAATGTTAAAATATAAATTTATAACTTAAATTTTAGATTTTTATAATTTAGATAATATCCAAAAAGAAAAGTTTAAGCAGAATGAATAGAGTTTAAACTGGAAAAAAACTTAATATTCTTGAGCCCAATGGTAGATAAAGTAATATTCTTGAATGGGTTTCATGTTCCTGAGGTAACCTCAGGAAAATTACCTGAGATAACATAGATATTCCATATTAATGCACGAGGGTATAATTGTAATTACAGGATTTTTAAAAAAAAAATTCAATATTTACAAAAATGCCACAAATATTTACACTGCTACCTCAGGTAACTCTCCTGAGGTAACCTCAGGGCCTTTTTTCTCTTCTTGAATAGAGTAATAATTTTTTTTTTGTGTGATAAAGTTTGACAGCTCAAATTTTAAACATTGAAAGCAAAATCAATAATCATTGTTACATTTTTATAAGTAAAACTAATTAATTTATTAAACTTTACAAAATTGTAATCAATATACTTATAATAAAAAGTGAGTAAAATTTTCATTTAGACGATAATTAGAAATATGTGGGTAGGAAAATTATTGATCATTTTTCAAAATTATGCAAGTGAAAAATTATTAAAAGTAAGAGAATAAAAGAATAACGGAAAATTTTTAAAGAAATAAAGAAGACAGTATTTGCACTAAAATATATAAAAACAAATAAATAATAATCTATATTAAGAAAATAAAGGAATAATATTTTTTTAAAACCAAAAGAAAATTCTTTTCCTAAAAAAAAGTAGGTTTCATTAGTAGGTAAAGATTTGGCCCTAGTATTGAACCCATTCAAATTTGCACCTCTCTATATGTAGTAACTAATATATTTTTTGTTGTTTGATATTGTCATCTTATGCATTACGGGGAGTAATTGTAGACTAAGGCAATTGGAAATTATTCTGTTTTTTATTGACAACCAGACCTCGATCTACAGATTTATAAAGGCAACACATTCAGTATATAAGCTTATGATAGTACATTAAACTAATAGCAATGCATATATCGAATAAAAATAATTACATTACTAAGATTGAACGATTCGGTACAAATCTGCTACCATCATCTTGTTCATTACAGGGAGTTATTCTAGACTTTGGCAACTGAAAATTAGTTTGTTTGTTATTGACTACGAAATTTGATTTTAAAAGCCTTGAACCAGGGCTCTGAAAAGTGGTTCATGTAAATCATGTTATTTAAGATTTTAGTTCTTCATATGTTCAAAATTAAATAATCCACAATGGTAAAAGATGAAATATTTAAATAGAGTAGTATGGCTCCAATGAAAAATTCATAAAAAATCTGATAAGCTAATATTGTTTGAATGCCTTTGCGACAGAGAAAGCTGGAAATTCTTTGATGAACCTGCGAAGGAGATATCAATTGGCACTAATCAGAGTGAATATTATATAAATAAGAGAAACTTGATTACAAAATATGATGAATACAGTGGGGTGTAAGGCTTACGTTGAACAGATTGAGTCACACCACTTGGATGAGAAGCTAAAAATTTTGTAAGCAAAGGTGCAAAGACAATGTTACACAGGGAACAACACATCAGTCATTGTCTAAGGATATACTAAATTCTGTATAATTAAACTGAGGATTCAATCAAAAAGATGACAGAAATAGTAAGATTTAATTGCAAAACACAAATAAACCTGATAAGTCAATATTGTTCAAACACCTCTGCGACGGAGTAACCTGGCAATTCTTGGAAGAACCTGTAAAACCACAACTTTCAAGACACAACATTAAGATTAAGAAAAACTTCATGAGTGCATGAGTTCTGAATTTAGCATACAGTTGCGAATGATTGGAGTACATGTGTTCATTAAACTTTGATAATAATTAAAATTTAATCTGTAAAATGCATAGGACCATATGAACCTGATAAGCTAATATTATTTGTATGCCTCTGCAACGCAGTAAGCTGTAAATCTTTGGAAGAACCTGCAAAGGAGAACGATATTGGCACTGTTCAGAGTAAATATTATATATATAAGATAAAAATTGATTACAAAAGATGATGATTATATTGGGGTGTAAGGATTACGTTGAACAGATTGAGTCAGATCACTTGGATGAAAAGCTAAAAATTACAATGAACAAAGATGCAACGACAACGTTACACAGGGAACAACTCATCATTAAAATGAGGATTAAATCACAAACACGACATAAATAGTAAGATGATATTGCAAAATACAAAAAAACCTGATAATTCAATATTGTTTAAACGCCTCTGCGACGGAGTAAGCTGGCAATTATTATTGTTGAAAGAACCTACAAAACCACAAATTTCAAGACAAAACATTAAGAACCAGAAAAATTTCATGAGCACATGAGTTCTGAATTCAACATCTTGTGGTGCTGGTCTTTTTCGATAACACAAAAGTTGTAAAAAAATATATGAAAATGAGACTGAAGACAATACAGAAGCTCATTACCTGCAGCACTTAACGTGGAACTTTGTACATTTGGATTCTGACTTTCATTATTAACAATTCGCTTAATTGATTTTTCTTGACTATATTTGATGCTCCTGGAATTCTCATGTCTTCCACCATTATCAATATCACATCCTGCTCGTCGCTTGGAGACTACACATATAAACGTGAATAACATACAACAAAGGTCAAAAATTGGTTAAAAAGGAAAAAGGAATAGAAAGCGAACATATTTTTACCATGTTTGGCCGATGAAAAAGGGGAGATTAGTGCAAGTGGAGTTCTTTTACAGATGTCCATTATCAGTTTAAATTGAAAGAAACAGTGGTAGCCAACAAATGCTTAATACATCAATTCCTAAGTTCAATTATTATATAAAGTAGTAAATTTAATATGGACAAATACACATAAATACACCTCAATGTAGAACCTGCATACTCAAGAGATCATCCTCCAATTTTTCACATAAGTTCTTCTGTTTCTGCAATCAAAAACATAAATTTAGGATACGCAAAACTTAATCGTTGCAAATTGGATAAAAACTAAAATATAAAGACATTCTAATCCAAATATCCAAATAAATATATACAAAACTTGAGAACATGAGTAATTGCATCGAGAGAATCAAACAAATATGAATACATTATTAATGTAAAAATAATGGAGAGATGAGAGACATACAGAGGCGCAAAAGAATACAGTGAAAAATATTTTCGATTCATATAAATCAGAGAAAGGATACGAATCAACTATCCAGTATTGAATTACATGAAAATTACTCAATTTATAGCATGATTTGTGAGATTGAAGACTAATTCAAATTGTTAGATATATTGTGTGTGTGTGTGTATATGTATGTAAATTAGAGTAACAGAGACGGGTTGACCCATCATCACCATCATCAGAAGAAAAAATAAAAAGCCTAAAAAAAAAATTAACCCATTAACCCATTAATCCGATCAAAAAATAAAAGGACTAAAAAACCTATGTAAAAAAATTGGATAATATTGATTTCGAAGGGTAATTAGTGTAATTTAGAAGTAAAAGGACTAAAAAGCCTATTTAAAAAAATTGGATAATATTACTATTACATTACACACAATTACAAAATATTTAAATCGTATATCGCTCTTCCTAATTAAAAAATAAGTTACTTTACTTAACTTAATATACTTATTTATATAATACATTTTGCTAATATAAATAACTAAATTTGCATTACAGCTTAAAAAGGAAGACAATATACTTTAAGCAAACCTACTGATAGTGTATGTCGAAAATTACATATAAACAATTGCAGCTTTTTTGAAATTACAGATCATCTATACATATCCACTTTATCATTCAATAATCCGAGCATGGATATTATATGGAAGCTAGATGCCATCTTACTGAGCAGTAGCTCATCCGAGCATGGATATTTTATGTGGCATGATAATATCTTGTACGGGTGGCCACAAAATGGAAGAGATGGCAGCTAGCTCAAGGATCTAACAGATATTCAGCCAAAAATATACTGGTATTAAAGAATCTGTAATGCAATACTGAATATTCAGAAGTTGATGAATCTGTAATATCTTTAACAGTTGCAGTAATGCGATAACAGTTGATTTTCCACTTCCACTTTCCCCAACCATGGCAACTGTCTGCAAGAATAGTCAAGAAATATATATTACTATTTAATCACCGGATTTAAGACTTCTTCTTGCATACTTTAAAATTTTTGTAGGAGTTGTTAGACATATTTCACCTTGCCACTACGAATTGTCAAGCTGAGGTCTTGGAAGATCTGAATGTCTGGTCTAGATGGATACTTAAAGCTTACATGACGTAGCTCTATTTCCCCCCTCACACTTTCTATTGTTTCTCCAGACTCATTAGTTGGATTGATATCAGATTTTCGATCTAAGATGGCAAAAATAGAAGCAGCAGCGCTCTTGGCGTTGCTTGAATTTGGTGTTAAGGAACTTGACTGAGAAATTGAAAGAGATGCCATGGTCAATGCAAAGAAAACCTGCAAGGCGGACTAATAGGTTGGAAATTGGAAAAACAGAAACAAAAATCTTATCATGCCGTTTGGATTTCCTCATGGGACCTTCGCATTTCTGTTTGTACAACTCTATCACTTTCTCTTCTGCACAGAATGAAGCAACTGTTCCTATACTCCAACAGCATCATTCGCAACTTGGCTGGCATCTTCATACATCAGCTACAAAAATATTATACAAATTCCTTTTTACTCTTAATGTACTATAATTAAGCTACAAAAATCTGTAATATAGTACTAATATATAGTATATTGTCTTCCTTTTTAATCTGTAATGCGATATTCATCAACTGTTTAATACACATCCATCTAGTAAGCCAAAAAGTCAACTTCATCAACTTCTGTAAGAGATACTGGCACTTTTACTGTACTTGTGTTATTTAGCTGGTCATAAGTTTCTAGCCTTTGATAATCTGTGTATTCCATCCCATCTTATCACGTTCCATGAATATTGCACCAAGTCTTTTTGCATTTGGTCTGATGGTTCTTTTCTGCCCCATATACCTCCGTTCACCCATGAAAAGAAGAGTATAAACAAATAATCTAATTAAATCAACGCCAACAATAGAAGTGCTCAGAAAGCTGGTGATGCATTAAAATGCGAGATCATGGATAGTGCATAAACCTTTACGATTAAAATCATGGAGTTTTTTACATGTGGGTCCTTGTACATATGTATTATGTACAGTAAACTTCTGTATTGGAGCACTTTCCCTGAAATAATTCAGCCACCTATAGCCACATATCCCTCTTCAGTCCTCTAGATTTCAAAAGGGAGTAATTTAAGATTGCTCTTGGACCAGTTGCGACGTCTAGGAATAATTAAATTAAGATTAAAGTCGTAAAGCGATATGCTAACATGAGAATAAATTCACTGCTTAGCAATACTACTAAGTGAAAACTTTAATGCAGCAAGTGTATCTTCTTGTTTCATGACCCGAGTAACATATTTGATGTACAAAATCATTCTCGTAAGTAAGTAACAAAATGTCATTTATTAGCTTAAGATGTAAAATTGAAAGAGATTGAACATAGATTAATTCCCTCTACAATCAATTTGGTTGCTATTTTTCCAATTAAAGTCCTCTAATTTCTGAGTAGGGATCCTCTGTCCCTTCTCCATGTCCCCTTCTGTCCCCCGTGCTCTTTTTAGTATTAAAAGAGTGCCCCTGGCGGGGCCCAATTTAATGAAAATAATTTTTTTATTTTTATTTTTCTTAAAATGGCCCAGCCAGGTGCAGTCTTTTAATAATAAAAAAGCAGGAGACACAAAAGTGGACATGGAGAATGGGACATAGGATCCGGGCTCCTCATTTCTTTACAATTACTATTTTGGGATGTCATTTTCATTTATTTATGTTATCATAAATATTTTTTGATTTAGTAAACTAAATATTTAACATAAAATTATAAAATTTGTGAAAATATAAATATTTATTTAAGCACATACAATTATTTTGAAATATATATAAATACACAAACATTAATCTTTATCAAGAAAATAAAAGAAATAAAATTTTTTAAACATAGAGGAATATCTTTTTATTTAAAAAATATAAATAAAGAAAATTTATTTTAAATTTGTTCAAATTGTAATCAAATAATGATTTTTTATTTTTGTATTAAGATTACAACTAATTCAAAATATTTAAAAAATAAGTAAATTAGGGAATGATATGGATAGAGGAGAAAATAAAGCAAAAATTTTATACACACGGCTCATATATAATCTCATAGCTTTAGCTCCTCTTTGAATCGAGTAGAACAGTAGAACTGTTTGATTTGGGTTGATGAATATTTAGTAGTTTCAATAATGTCCGGATAAAATTAGGGATTGAAATTCAAAATATACAACGGAATGAAGGGGGGAAAATAAAATTAACATTAGATAACTGACATAAAAGTATAACACGGCATCTTATTAATTAAAAAAGCACAAAACTTACACATCAAAACATAGAACTTATTTTTCTAAACAGTATATTAAAATAGCAAGGCAAAGCCTGAAAATTCAATACAAAAGCAGCTTTATACCAACATCATACTGACTTAAACTACTACCACACAAACTTACAGACTTAACTTCGACATAGTCATTGAGACTCCAACAAAATGCATACTGAACAAAATGACTAAAGAACATAAACCACAACACCTGTTCCTATTTTTTTAATGAGTATTTTATATAAAACTTGAAAATAATATATAGTATTATATAAAATTAAAGATTTTTAAAAAAAATTAATTTTGTTTCATAGTATAGATTTTTATTCCCGTACTTCGCATATGGAATTAGTTGTTTTTTGTAGAATAAACAAATAATTGTAATATTTAAAAAAATAATGTTTATTATTAGTTTGTAAAAAAAAATATTGCACCGTAATATTTATGAAAACATAGTGTGTTTCTATGTTGGTAAAAACAATTTTAACTAAAAATAAGTCCAATTTACATTTAAAAAGAAGTTAAAAAATAAATTTGAGTTTAAAATTTCTCAGTCGCCTAAAAGTAGTGTCTCACATTTTGAAAAATTGAAAAAAATAAAAAGAGCAGTTGATGAGTATTTAAGAAAAGTTCAATAATTTAAATATTTATTTTTGAACAAATTGTAATACCGATTCTTTTGTTATTTATTGTACTAACTTAATATTTATTAAATTATGAAATTTATAATTACTCTTTTATTATGAATGTTAAAATATAAATTTATAACTTAAATTTTAGATTTTTATAATTTAGATAATATCCAAAAAGAAAAGTTTAAGCAGAATGAATAGAGTTTAAACTGGAAAAAAACTTAATATTCTTGAGCCCAATGGTAGATAAAGTAATATTCTTGAATAGAGTAATAATTTTTTTTTTGTGTGATAAAGTTTGACAGCTCAAATTTTAAACATTGAAAGCAAAATCAATAATCATTGTTACATTTTTATAAGTAAAACTAATTAATTTATTAAACTTTACAAAATTGTAATCAATATACTTATAATAAAAAGTGAGTAAAATTTTCATTTAGACGATAATTAGAAATATGTGGGTAGGAAAATTATTGATCATTTTTCAAAATTATGCAAGTGAAAAATTATTAAAAGTAAGAGAATAAAAGAATAACGGGAAATTTTTAAAGAAATAAAGAAGACAGTATTTGCACTAAAATATATAAAAACAAATAAATAATAATCTATATTAAGAAAATAAAGGAATAATATTTTTTTAAAACCAAAAGAAAATTCTTTTCCTAAAAAAAAGTAGGTTTCATTAGTAGGTAAAGATTTGGCCCTAGTATTGAACCCATTCAAATTTGCACCTCTCTATATGTAGTAACTAATATATTTTTTGTTGTTTGATATTGTCATCTTATGCATTACGGGGAGTAATTGTAGACTAAGGCAATTGGAAATTATTCTGTTTTTTATTGACAACCAGACCTCGATCTACAGATTTATAAAGGCAACACATTCAGTATATAAGCTTATGATAGTACATTAAACTAATAGCAATGCATATATCGAATAAAAATAATTACATTACTAAGATTGAACGATTCGGTACAAATCTGCTACCATCATCTTGTTCATTACAGGGAGTTATTCTAGACTTTGGCAACTGAAAATTAGTTTGTTTGTTATTGACTACGAAATTTGATTTTAAAAGCCTTGAACCAGGGCTCTGAAAAGTGGTTCATGTAAATCATGTTATTTAAGATTTTAGTTCTTCATATGTTCAAAATTAAATAATCCACAATGGTAAAAGATGAAATATTTAAATAGAGTAGTATGGCTCCAATGAAAAATTCATAAAAAAACCTGATAAGCTAATATTGTTTGAATGCCTTTGCGACAGAGAAAGCTGGAAATTCTTTGATGAACCTGCGAAGGAGATATCAATTGGCACTAATCAGAGTGAATATTATATAAATAAGAGAAACTTGATTACAAAATATGATGAATACAGTGGGGTGTAAGGCTTACGTTGAACAGATTGAGTCACACCACTTGGATGAGAAGCTAAAAATTTTGTAAGCAAAGGTGCAAAGACAACGTTACACAGGGAAAAACACATCAGTCATTATCTAAGGATATACTAAATTCTGTATAATTAAACTGAGGATTCAATCAAAAAGATGACAGAAATAGTAAGATTTAATTGCAAAACACAAATAAACCTGATAAGTTAATATTGTTCAAACACCTCTGCGACGGAGTAACCTGGCAATTCTTGGAAGAACCTGTAAAACCACAACTTTCAAGACACAACATTAAGATTAAGAAAAACTTCATGAGTGCATGAGTTCTGAATTTAGCATACAGTTGCGAATGATTGGAGTACATGTGTTCATTAAACTTTGATAATAATTAAAATTTAATCTGTAAAATGCATAGGACCATATGAACCTGATAAGCTAATATTATTTGTATGCCTCTGCAACGGAGTAAGCTGTAAATCTTTGGAAGAACCTGCAAAGGAGAACGATATTGGCACTGTTCAGAGTAAATATTATATATATAAGATAAAAATTGATTACAAAAGATGATGATTATATTGGGGTGTAAGGATTACGTTGAACAGATTGAGTCAGATCACTTGGATGAAAAGCTAAAAATTACAATGAACAAAGATGCAACGACAACGTTACACAGGGAACAACTCATCATTAAAATGAGGATTAAATCACAAACACGACATAAATAGTAAGATGATATTGCAAAATACAAAAAAACCTGATAATTCAATATTGTTTAAACGCCTCTGCGACGGAGTAAGCTGGCAATTATTATTGTTGAAAGAACCTACAAAACCACAAATTTCAAGACAAAACATTAAGAACCAGAAAAATTTCATGAGCACATGAGTTCTGAATTCAACATCTTGTGGTGCTGGTCTTTTTCGATAACACAAAAGTTGTAAAAAAATATATGAAAATGAGACTGAAGACAATACAGAAGCTCATTACCTGCAGCACTTAACGTGGAACTTTGTACATTTGGATTCTGACTTTCATTATTAACAATTCGCTTAATTGATTTTTCTTGACTATATTTGATGCTCCTGGAATTCTCATGTCTTCCACCATTATCAATATCACATCCTGCTCGTCGCTTGGAGACTACACATATAAACGTGAATAACATACAACAAAGGTCAAAAATTGGTTAAAAAGGAAAAAGGAATAGAAAGCGAACATATTTTTACCATGTTTGGCCGATGAAAAAGGGGAGATTAGTGCAAGTGGAGTTCTTTTACAGATGTCCATTATCAGTTTAAATTGAAAGAATCAGTGGTAGCCAACAAATGCTTAATACATCAATTCCTAAGTTCAATTATTATATAAAGTAGTCAATTTAATATGGACAAACAACACATAAATACACCTCAATGTAGAACCTCCAATTTTTCACATAAGTTCTTCTGTTTCTGCAATCAAAAACATAAATTTAGGATACACAAAACTTAATCGTTGCAAATTGGATAAAAACTAAAATATAAAGACATTCTAATCCAAATATCCAAATAAATATATACAAAACTTGAGAACATGAGTAATTGCATCGAGAGAATCAAACAAATATGAATACATTATTAATGTAAAAATAATGGAGAGATGAGAGACATACAGAGGCGCAAAAGAATACAGTGAAAAATATTTTCGATTCATATAAATCAGAGAAAGGATACGAATCAACTATCCAGTATTGAATTACATGAAAATTACTCAATTTATAGCATGATTTGTGAGATTGAAGACTAATTCAAATTGTTAGATATATTGTGTGTGTGTATATGTATGTAAATTAGAGTAACAGAGACGGGTTGACCCATCATCACCATCATCAGAAGAAAAAATAAAAAGCCTAAAAACAAAATTAACCCATTAACTCATTAATCCGATCAAAAAATAAAAGGACTAAAAAACCTATGTAAAAAAATTGGATAATATTGATTTCGAAGGGTAATTAGTGTAATTTAGAAGTAAAAGGACTAAAAAGCCTATTTAAAAAAATTGGATAATATTGATTTCAAAGGGTAATTGGTGTAATTTGATTAAATCCTTTACTAAGCATCATTAAGAATATATTGATATTGATATTGATATAGATAGATATAGTATAGATAGATATAGATAGATATAGATAGATAGGAGTATTATTTTGTAAAAAAAATCACGTTCTGCTCCAGAACTCGACGCTTACATTTTGAGAATTTTTACAGAATCCAAGTTAAGTAGTTTTTCTTATCTATCATTGATAATTTCATGTCATTAAGATATCTCATAATAATTACGTGTATATAATTCGAAAAATGTTAAATGTTCCATTTTTTTCTTTCGAATATCATGTATTTGGGAACGAAACAATATTACAAAATATTTCCCAAATATCATGTATTTTCCAAGAATTAGATTGATTGATAAAATAGTTAATAAAATGAACGTCACATGCATTCAAATGAATCCATCAATTAGAAATTCCATTTTAATAACTCAAAATTATCACATAATTTTGAAAACTTTTTTTTTTTTTACCTTCACAGATTCTACAAGAAAAGAATGACAAAAATAACCCATTTTCTGAACAAATTAACAAAAAATAACCATTTTTGAAAAGTTGGCCAACTTTACCCGATTGATTACACAATCATCAATAGATATCCCATTTTACAAAAGATACGCATTCTACGATGGTATATTAATATTTTTTTTTTTGGGAACCAAATGCGTATCTTTTATTAGAATGGATATCCTTTGATAAATGTGTAACCCCCATTCGTTATTTTTACTCAACTTTTCTCAAAAAACTATTTCTGTTAAATTTATTAAAAAATGGGTCATTCTTGACCATGGTCCTACAATCTTCTAATTATTTCCGTAGACACTATGACAACCAACAAGTAGCCACGAGAGGGATCCACTGAAAGATACACACCACTCACTTATCACTTTGCTAAGTTTTTTCTTGACTTGAGTGGTTTGTGCAGATCATGTGGGGCTCCTGTCATTTTCGCTACGCTAACATGTCTACATCTTCTGCTTTTATTTTTTTTTACTTTTGCATCACCATGAAATTTCATAATCTACCTAAAATTTGTCAATAGTAGTGTCACTCTTTCCTCTTGGTCCCTGCTTTTGGTGTTATTTTGGTCATTCTAAACATAAATTGAGAGAATCATGAAAACCGATTGTTCTTTGTATTTTTTTTTAAACTCATTCGTATCCCAAAATTGTTTTAGACAATTTTAGAATCCTCGACATCCTGTATAAGGAAGATGTTGATTGATCAAAGTTGTCATTGGCATGAGAAAGAATTGTTGTACACAACAAAAATTGTTGAACCACTACTCCCTCCATCCCGACCAATTATTAACATTTCAAAATAGAGTTTCTGACACGCATTTTAAGGTAATTTTTAAAAGTAGGATTGTTCTATTTTTATACAAAAAAAAGAAAATTTTAAAAATAAATTATGAAACTATACTTAAAATTTACCTTAAAATACGTGCCAGTGACAAAAAAAGTGTTAAGAATTGGATGGGACAGATGGAGTATAACATATTGGTTCTTGTACTTCTCACATTATATATCATGGTTTATGATTATACTATACCTGGGATCCACTTTATATATCATGGTTTATGGATTATTGGCCCTTCGAAATCAATAATTCAACATAAGATGCGTATATATTTGGACAAAATGGTTGAGGCCATTTATGAAGGAGAAAGAAAGTGAAAATGAAGTCATTGCCTAAAAGAAAGAAAGCGAAAAGGAAGTAGCCCAAAACCTTAAAACATGTGTGTGTTTTCCTCCAGTCCCTACAACTACATTATACTCTCCCTCTGTCTCATCCATTTCTTTACATAAAAAATTGTGTATCTGACGTATTTTAAGGTGCATTTTAAGGATAGTTCTATAACTTATTTTTGATATTTTCTTTTTTTGTATAAAAATAGAACAATCCTATTTTTATACAAAAAAAGAAAATATCAAAAATAAGTTATAGAACTATCCTTAAAATGTACCTTAAAATCCGTGCCGGAAATTGGTCCGCAAATATAAACTATCTGACGGGACAGAGGGAGTAATGTACTACTGCACAGGAAAACATGATAGGACATCACTCGAATGTCTAAACATGAATGCATTTATATAAATCATGAATGTCAACTGTGCTGTTGCAAACACAAACTAAGAGATAATAGGCAAGAGGAAGACTGGACAGAGTGGTGTATAATGATAACAAGGAGTAGTATGGTAATAGCAATATTTATGTTCATGACAGTAATGGTGGAGACGAAGATTGATAAAGTGGAAGGTATCAAAAGTTTCAGCAGACTGGATTTCCCCCCTCCTCCTCACTTTGTTTTTGGTTCTAGCACTTCTTCTTACCAGGTGTGTGTTCAATCTTCTATTGATCTGTATCAATGTAATTATTCATCTGTCCAAATGCGTGTGTCGATATTTAGGCACATCACATGCTAATAAGCATATGAGACAGAGATATGGTTATTTGTTTTCGGATATTTTAGGCAGTTGAAGCTTTAGTCCTGATATCACATGATCAAAAATTCATAATCAAACAATTTTTAACATGCAAGGTGGAGGGTGCAGCATTTGAAGATGGAAGGACGCCTAGCATTTGGGACACCCATGCTCATTCTGGTCACTATATTCTCTGTTCTTTCTTTTTATTTACTTGTCCTGCTTCTTTATTATTCCCCTTGGTATATTAAGTAAGAGCTTTCTATTGATTAGTTTTTCTCAGGAAAGTTATATGTTTGAATTTTGAAGTGGTAAAGGGTTAGACAGACTGTCTGGATTATGAACATAATTTTGCATTATAGCTGATCATGTTTAAATCAGCTTCGTCCCATTACCAGTTGATTATTTCTTTAATCGCAAATCAAGTACTTGAGGTTCATTTGATACTTTCAGGATATAAAAATGGAGCTAATGGAGATGTTGCATGTGATCAGTATCACAAATACAAGGTCTGCACAATTATCCCAAGAATGTCTTTAGTTGATTATGCTCACTAGAATGATATACCTCTGGGTAATTCCAGAATACGTTATAGTGAGTTAGTGACTACTTCTAGCTAGTAAGATAATATAGCATCTTATCTTTTGTGTACATATAAGGGCAGGCAGTTCTACACTTCTGCTGCATGAAATATAAGCTGACAAATTTATGGTTCTGCAGAATTATAACTTGCCAAATCAGTATTTTTGAATATTTTCTCTTGCTTGTTGGCAGGAAGATGTCCATCTGATGGCGGAGACTGGCCTCGAGGCATATAGGTTCTCCATTTCATGGTCAAGACTTATTCCAAGTATGCACACCTTTCTTATAATTACTTAATGCTGGTATTTATTTAATTGTTTTCTCAGGCATGATGGCCATTTTACTTTCAGATGGAACTGGAGCTGTCAATCCGAAAGGACTACAGTATTACAACAACCTCATTAATGAACTAATTAACCATGGTAAGCCTAGTATTCTATTCAAATATATATAGTAAATGTCTGTCTTTTATATATTTGCTTTCTGCGGGCTAAAATGGTGAATCGGAAGGAGCACCTGATAAATATTCCCCATTTCCCACTTCAACCCAATTTTGTTGATTCTAATATATACAGACTGCTCACACAGGAATGGAACCACATGTTACATTATTTCATTACGATACACCACAAATACTTGAAGATGAGTATGAAGGATGGCTTAGTAAGAAAGCAGTGTAAAGACTTTTAAACTCTAGCTAATGTTTGCATATTGCGTCTTTCCTACTTGTACATTATGCAGAGAATGAAATGCATGAGAAATTATTATGTGAATGCAGGAAAGCTTTTGTTGCTTATGCCGATGTTTGCTTCAGAGAATTTGGTGATAGAGTTCTGCATTGGACTACCTTCAACGAACCCAATGTTTTTGCCCATTACGGTTATGATTTTGGAATATTACAGCCTAACCGATGTTCTGCTCCCTTTGGAACAAGTTGTACCAAAGGTAACTCATCAACTGAGCCATACATTGTTGCTCATAACATCATACTGGCACATGCAGCTACCGCAAGATTGTACTCGAAGAAATACAAGGTACCATATCACTTCATCCATATGATACTTTATAAAGAAGCCCGTTGGTAAACATAATACAATTACATCTAGAGAGTAGGCACGTAATTTTTGTTTCCTCTTTTTGATGAAATCTCATTGGCATGTAGGCAACCAATTACCAGTATTGCAATTGCAGCAGCATACTTAAGTTATTAATTTAGTAATAGGAGAATATGTGATGCAGGCTGCACAACATGGTTTCATAGGACTAGATTTATATGTGTACTGGTATGTTCCTTACACCAATGCAGTGGAAGATGTTATAGCAACCCAAAGAGCTAACGACTTTTTTATTGGCTGGTTAGTCACAACCAATCTAATTTTGTAAAAAACTTGCATTATTACATTGCAAAATTCTTTTTTATTCCGGATGTTGAGTAATTTATGTGAGAAGCAAAGGTAGGTTTCTGTTTTATGTCTAATCCCAATTTCAGGTTTCTAAATCCCTTGGTTTATGGTGATTATCCCGATATTATGAAGAAAAATGCTGGGACAAGAATTCCAACCTTTACTAAACTAGAGTCTAGACTAGTGAAGGGTTCATTTGACTTCCTAGGGGTGAACCATTATAGCACAATACAGGTCGAGGACATGTCCACCAGCCTCCAAATGGATGTCAGGGACTTCACAGCGGATATGGCAGTAAATTTGATATGTATGTAGCCGCTTAGTGCCATTGTCCTAGGCAAATTTTAATGTTTACAGAGTCAGACCTTGTAATTATATCAATTATACTTGGTTAGGTGATTTTATGTTTCAAGTATAATATTATCATATTCTTCGTGCTGACAAATTTGCTGAATTTCTAATGCAGTAAATGACAGTAATGTTCCAAAAGGTCAGGTAAGGGGTGAAAGTAGCTTCTTTTAAATCACCTTTCATTGGATAATTTTTATGTTGTCACTACCAATATTTAATTGTTCATTCAACACAGTTGCCTCTAAACCCAACAGGCCTGAGAGAACTTTTGGAGTATCTAAAAAACTACGGGAACCCTCCTATCTACATCTATGAAAATGGTATGTCTGTCACACACAGTTCATTTAATCTAGCTCTCCTATGATGAGCATAGAACTCGAGCTATGAGATTATTCAGTCTGTAACAAACTGCCCGTGCATGAAATAGAACATATCCATAATACATTTCAGTTTTTGGATGTATGCCGTGAAATTCGAAAATAAGAGGGATTCGTCTCTTAATTGCCAATCAGATTCGAACCATCTTCTATTGTTTTGTAGATTGGTCTAGGTGTTGATGATACATGCATCTTGCTTTTGTAGGTCAAAGTACAATCCGCAATGGAACACTGCACGATATACCAAGGGTACAATATATTCAAAGTTACATTGGAAGTTTGCTAGATGCGATACGGTATGCCTTTCAGAAACCACGTTATTGTGTTGATATAGGTCAAGTGATTGTTATTTCATGTCTTATATGCTCCAGAAGATGCGTTACTTGGGGCTTACTAATGATGTCTTCTTGTAGTCCTATAATGTCTTATATGATGTTCTGGTCTTCTCTTTCTGTGCTTTTATACAACTGTTGAATTGGCCAAAGGAATGGCTCAAATACAAGAGGGTACTTCACATGGTCCTTCTTAGATGTGTTCGAGTTACTTGATGGCTATGAATCTGGCTATGGCTTGTACTATGTGGATTTAGATGACAACCACCTGAAAAGGTATCCAAAGCTATCTGCACAATGGTACTCCAGTTTCTTAAAAGGAAGCAACACAAGTCTACATCAGGTAATCGAAATAACCATAAATACATCCTGCTTATCGCAATCTCAGTTCTCTCAATAAATCCTGTTAACAATATAAATCTCAGTTCTGTCAATGTTTACGGTTAATAATATGACTAAATATAAGAGATTGGTACAAATCTCCATACATGTATATTGCAAAAATGTATCATGTACAAATTTTCTATATATGTTATCCTATTGTAACTAAACATTCACCAACCTATTACACCAGAAAATTATTGACAAGTATCAATTAATACCAGATTACAATAACTCAATTTGGCTTGACTCGAACAATAAATCATCAGGCTGCATTCACATGTTCCTTCTTCTTATAAACTACTATCATTCTTGTAGGATATATGAAAGAAAACCAAACAGCAGATGATGATAGAACGATGACAGTGGCAGAACCAGAAACTGCGGAGAGGAGAGGGGAGCCCCATGTACAATAATAGAATTCTTACAACTGTCTTGCAAAATGTAGAACACCAACTATGAGAATTGCTGGAGTGAACTAAAAATATATGTGATATTTACTGGAAAATCCCTTGTACTGACTGGCTTAAACTGTACCAAATTTCCAATTAGAATACACAACTGGAGGTCGTCCAATGTGTATTTTACGGAATCTTATTGGTTCAAATACGTGAAAAATAGTAATTTTTTAGGTTTATACCTACATTGAAATGAACTTCGATTGTTATATTATCTGTAATAGTATGTACTATATGTATTGGCTAGAACCTTTGGTTGGCAGCTGCCTCCCTCCCCTGTAATTTGTCAGAATGTATGTTTGGTACTCCTAAGACTTGTTTACCAGTCAAATTCAGTAAAACCTCTATAAATTAATATTGTTGGTACCGGCAAATTTTATTAATTTATTGAGATTATTAATTAATCGAGGTTAAATTTATACTGCTTCTATTATGTTAGGACAAAAATCTGCATTGAAAATATTAATTTATCGTGGTATCGAGTATTAATTTAATGAGGTTTTACTGTTCTTTTTGTTTGTGATCGATAATCTCAATTGCCTTTCATAGCGCAGCTCAAACATTTGCCTTTAAATTTTCTTGCAAATATTACACTTGGTAAGCAACCATAATTTACACGTTTGATAGAGTCCACTCTTTCAACAGAGTTGAAATATACACAATTCTTGATCATCAGTCACAAAATTGAGTTAAATTACTAGTAAAGAATTTTAGTACACTTCTAACTTCTACATTTCTGATAAATTGTGTATGTAGAGAGAATTAGAGAAGTAACACAGAAGGAGTAATTTGTATATCTCTGTTATGTTTATTACATGAGTTAGAGATGATATATATAGAGAACTGCTATGCTACAAAGTCTATATCTGTGATACAAAGTCTATGCTAAAACCATATATGTCAATCATACGGTGCCTAATATAAGACTAATAGGACAAGCCCAACTATGTTGAATGTTGACAATTTGACACTCCCCCTCAAGTTGATGCATATATGTCACTCATGCCCAACTTGCCAATAAGAGGATGAAGCATCTTCTGATTTAAACCTTTGGTAAATATGTCAGCTATCTGGTCTTCCGATCTTACAAAGTGAATACCAATGGTATCATTATTGATCTTCTCTTTTATGAAGTGTCGATCAATTTCGATATGTTTGGTCCGATCATGTTGAACTGGATTATGTGCAATGGCAATAGCAGCTTTGTTATCACAATGTAGCTTCATTGGAGTTGCAGATGCAAGTCCCAATTCTTCTAGGAACAATCTTATCCACAATAATTCACGTACACCTTTAGCCATAGCTCTATATTCTGCCTCAGCACTAGATAAGGCAACCACAGGTTGTTTCTTGCTTCGCCAAGTAACCAAATTGCCACCAACAAATGTGCAATATCCTGAAGTAGATCGTCTATCGTCTTGACATCCGGCCCAATCTGCATCTGTATAGCTTTCAACCCCGAGATGATTGTTTTTAGTAAACATTACTCCTTTTCCAGGAGCAGCCTTAAGATATCTTAATATCATATAAACTGCATCCAAATGTGGTTGACGAGGATCATGCATATACCTACTAACAATTCCCACTGCATATGATATGTCTGGCCTTGTATGTGCAAGGTAGATTAGTCGACCAACTAACCTTTGATATTGAGATTTCTCGACAATTTCACCGGCATCTCCACAAAGCTTATGATTTGCTTCTATTGGAGATTCTGCGGGTCTACATCCCAACATCCCTGTTTCATTCAGAAGATCAAGTGTATACTTCCGTTGTGAGAGGAAGATGCCACCTGGACTCCTAAAGACCTCAATACCAAGAAAATACCGTAGTTTTCCTAAGTCCTTCATCTCGAATTCAGAGGCAAGCTTACGTTTGACATTAGCAATCTCACAGGTGTCGTTGCCAGTGATCACAATATCATCGACATAGACAATCACCACTGTGATTTTTTCATCTCGTCTTTTTACGAACATGGTGTTATCTGAGTTGCTCTGTTTGTAGTCGAATTTAATCATTGCTCCCTGAAATTTGCCAAACCAGTCCCTTGGAGACTGTTTTAACCCATAAATAGTTTTCTTTAGCTTGCATATTTTCCCAGTGGTTGCAGCTGTAGAAAAACCCGGTGGAATATCCATGTAAACCTCTTCTTTCAGGTCTCCATGTAAGAATGCATTTTTTACATCCAATTGCTGAAGTTCCCATCCAAGATTTGCTGCACATGATATCAAGACTCGGATAGAGGCCATCTTTGCTACTGGAGCAAAAGTTTCCTGATAATCAATCCCATAAGTTTGAGTATACCCTTTTGCTACAAGTCTCGCTTTGTACCTATCAATCAGCCCATTAGGTTTCTGTTTCACAGTGAATACCCATCTGCATCCTACTACCTTCCTTCCAGCGGGAAGATGAGTTAACTCCCAAGTGCCATTATGTTTCAAGGCATTCATTTCCTCTATCATAGCATCCTTCCATTTAGGATCATATAAAGCATCCTGCCAAGTGTGTGGAACAGAAATACTAGACAAGGATGACACAAAAGCAAGTGAAGATGGAGATAATGCATTATAAGATACAAAATTTGAGATAGGATGGTTAGTGCAAGAACGTACACCCTTTCTTATAGCAATAGGAAGATCCAAAGTGGGATCAAGAGTAGTACCATTATCGGGCTCAGTCGTAGGATCTGCAGGATCTGATTCGAGGTCAGAGGTCTCTGGATGTGGTAAGGTGGTGATATCATCATTTCTTCGTCTAGAGTATGTAATCAAATCTGGTATGCCAAACCTATTTAAATCATCCGACTCATTATTCGTAGGCAACGATTTTGAGCGGTTGTTTGGAATAGGTATATTCATGAACGGAAGTGATTCATTATCAAGGAGACTCTCATTTGTATCATTATCAAGACTATGTCTGTGATCTGACTCATTTGTTTCATTATCAAGACTATGTCTGTTTATCTCCCCCTGAAGCAAAGAGGAGGAGCCAGGAGAGAAGTAAGAAATGGACTCCCAGAAAGTAACATCGTAACTGACGAATACCCGACGTGAGGGAGGATGGTAACATTTATACCCTTTCTGAGTGGGGGAATATCCAATGAAAACACATCTAAGGGCCCGAGAATCAAGCTTATCTCGAGTGGGTGCATGGTTATGAGCAAAACATACGCTCCCAAATACCCGAAGAGGAAGTGGATGAGAAGAGGGTGCAGGAACACATGACAATGGTGTTTTGAAATTTAGAACCTTGGTAGGAAGACGGTTGATAAGATAAGCAGCAGTCATGACTGCCTCTCCCCAAAGATATTTAGGAACATGCATGGTTAGCATAAGTGATCGTGCAACCTGTGTTAAGTGGCCAATTTTTCTTTCGGCTACCCCATTTTGTTGAGAAGTTTTAACACACGTAGTTTGATGAATAATACCACATGTGTCCAAATAAGATGTAAATGGACCTCCATATTCAGTACCATTATCACTCCGAAGGATTTTAACAGAGGCATTAAACTGTGTTTGTAGCATGTGATGAAAAGATTTAAAACACCCGAAAACTTCATTTTTTTGTTTCAGAAGATAAACCCAAGTTAATCGAGAGTAACAATCAACAAAGACAACAAACCACCTACACCCATCATGTGTAGGATTCCTAAATGGACCCCAAACATCAGTATGAATAATAGAAAACAAGGTAGAACTTCTTTTATTTCTGAGCGGATAAGTTGATCTTTTATGTTTAGCCAATTCACATGGTTCACAGAAAAAATCTTCCTTATTACAGTGTTTTACTAAAGTGGGAAAAAGATGTGTTAAAACACCAAAGGATGGATGACCTAACCGTCTATGCCATTGATACAAGGATTCATAAACAGAATTAGATGACACCTGATAATTTGAAGGAGAAACAGAATTCCCTTCCATAACGTAGAGACCATCTACCACTTTACCACTGCCAAGGACCTTGCCTGTCATTAGATCCTGAAATACACAGTGAGATGAAAAAAAGGTTACTGAACAATTGAGATTGTCAGTAATACTGTGGATAGATAGTAAATTTGCAGATAAAGAAGGAACATGCAAAACATCTGATAATGGTAATGATGATGAAAGACAAAGAGAGGTGCCCTGTCCATGAATAGGTGCAAGATCTCCATTAGCAACACGTATATTGCCTGTTTTGTCATGATATGATTCCAGAATACTAGAATCTCCAGTCATATGTGCTGATGCTCCTGAATCAATGATCCAAGATGTTGGATATTTATCTGAAGTAAGATGGCAGGATATACCTGCATGAGCAGAATTAGCTGTAGGAGAAGGGGTCTTGATTTGTGACATGAATTGGCGGAAGGCGTTGAGCTCTGAAGCGGTCATCGTCCCTGTTGTAGAGTCAGGCTCGCATTCTGAAGTGGTATGATGAGCATTAAAGGAACCCCTACTCATGCCTCTTCCAGATGAGACACCACGGTAACCACCTCGGCCACGTCCTCCTCGTCCTCGATTTCTGAGATGAGGGTGCAGAATAAAACATGTCTCACGAGTGTGGCCTAATTTTTTGCAGTAGTCACATTGAATAGATCTTTCTCCAATTACAGCTATTGACACATGCTCTGGTTGTTCTGGTTCTGATTGCTGGACACCTTTAGTTAAAAGTGCGGATCGATCAGAAGGGACCATTGGGGTCATACTTTGCTTTCGGCTTTCCTCTAGCCGGACACGACCATAGGCCTCTTCCACAGTAGGAAATGGAACTTGTCCGATAAGTTGATTTTTAATTGAATCGTACTCATCCGACAATCCATCAAGAAATTTCATCACTTTTTCTTCAGTGATCATCTTCTGATATTTTTCTTGATCTTCAGCAGTTTTACACTCAAATATAGTGTAGTGTCCCAACTCACTCCATAATGATGTTAGCTCAGAATAATACTGAGCTAGTGTGCAGCTTCCTTGAGTCAATGCCCACATCTTTCGTTTCACCTCAAATCGCTTGGCTACATTCCCGGAGAAGGAATAAGTCCGAGTGAGAGAATTCCATACATCTTCAGCGGTATCAATGAAGATATAGCTTTTTCGAATATCTACCTCCATGGAGTTAGATAACCATGAACACACCATGGCATTTTCGGAATCCCAATCATCAAAATTTTCATCATTCTCCTCAGGCTGTTTGGACTTCCCATTAATGTATTTCATTAATTTATGAGATTTAAGGGCCATCGTGCATGCCTTTGACCATTCAAGAAAATTTTTTCCATTGAATTTTGGACTCACAAATGGAGTACTATAAAACCCTGATTTACTGCTACTTATAGCAATATTTTTGTTTGAAATTGTGGAGTCCCCGGTATCCGTCATTTAAAAGAAAACGAATAAATATAGTGCTCAAGTAGCTATCACAGGTAGCTAAAACAATAAATTTATGTTGTATATATAACTGCTATATTAAATCCTAGCAGGGGCAGCATATAACGTATGTATATATCTCGTAAAAGAAGAGTACCTCACGGGAAATTACAGAAACCACTGAACAAAGACAAGCAAGAAACTGAAAGTTCTTAGATCGAAGAAAGAGTACCACGTATGGATTCGCAATAACCAGACGATCAAGAACTCTAACTGGAACTTTCTGAGAAACACTGCAAAACAGTCCCCACGCGCCGGCGCGTGGCGCGCGTGGTCGCGGTCCGCCGCGCGTGGGGTGGCGCGTGCGGGCGCGTGTGCCGTTGCTTTTCAGATCGGAAAATTCCTGGTAGCTCGTCTGGTAGTGTACTATGCTGTGGTATGTTTGTATTTGTGTTTGGGTGTGTTTTGAAAATCGATTTTCTTGACAGTTTTGACAGAAGAGGTTAATTTTTCCTGGGTTTGTTTGTTTGTTTGGTTTCTTCCTTCTGTGTTTCCCTAGGATTTTACATGCTCTGATACCATGATAAATTGTGTATGTAGAGAGAATTAGAGAAGTAACACAGAAGGAGTAATTTGTATATCTCTGTTATGTTTATTACATGAGTTAGAGATGATATATATAGAGAACTGCTATGCTACAAAGTCTATATCTGTGATACAAAGTCTATGCTAAAACCATATATGTCAATCATACGGTGCCTAATATAAGACTAATAGGACAAGCCCAACTATGTTGAATGTTGACAATTTGACAATTTCTAATCAGCCAAAGCTTAGCAACAAGGGACCCAACCTTGACATCTGTTAATATACTCTTATTCCTAAACGATGAGCATGAAGTGATGCATCGTCCATTAAGAACACTCACTCAACAACTTATGCTTGACTATTTAATAATGGACAGGATTATTTGATCTGGTTACTCAAGAGTGGAGATTACGAAATGTTATGAACTGCTTAATAGGGAATTTTGGATTCTTCTAGGCTATACCTAATCTGCAAGATAAAGGTACACATCTTCTGTTTTATGAAAATTTTCCTTCATCAATGTTGATAGTGTTGGCATCAGGGTGGTTTCAAGGGAGTTGCTGGTAGGCTAGTAGGGCAACCTGCAAAGCATGAGGAAGGGGTTGGCCATAGTTTTGCACTTGTTTGTAATTCATTAAAATATTATTAGTTCCGTCCAATTTTAGGGTTTGAAAGTAAATGGCCTCAAATATCATAGTTCAAAAACTTGGCCCAAATATCACTCCAAAACACAGTTGTGTGTAGCGTTTTAAATTTTTTATTTTTTTAAAATGCTAAAGCGTTCAGCGTTTTTGGGGTGAGTGGGAGGGAGAACGCCACTTGAAATGGCGTTTGGGGTGGGGGGACGCCACGTTTGGGGAGATCCAAACAATTTTAGTAGAAGTGCTCACTCCTACTCCATTAGTTTAGAACCAAAACGCAACTTTAAACTTTGTTCAGAGGTGTAAAACGCTAGTTCATCTTTGGTTCTAACCAGAATGCTAATTTAAGTACTGTTTTGGGTTCAAAAACGCTACTTAAAATGGTGTGTTGAACCTAAAACGCTACTTTAAATTGTGTTACCAATTTCAAAAAT
This sequence comes from Kitagawia praeruptora, assembly GCA_037693485.1. Lineage (NCBI taxonomy): Eukaryota > Viridiplantae > Streptophyta > Magnoliopsida > Apiales > Apiaceae > Kitagawia > Kitagawia praeruptora. The sequence goes on along the minus strand of CM075344.1, from coordinate 115,461,481 downwards.
TTCAAAAATTTAAATTTAAAAATTTTAAAAATGGAATCCGACGACCTGATTTTTAAATGCTAACGCGTTAAAAAAGCAGGACAAGTTAGGGTTTAGGGTTGTAACCGAATATTTCTAAACCCAAACTGGAACTGTTGAACCCAAAGGTTAACCGTTGAAACCTCGAGGGAATACAAATAAAATTTAAAAATTTTAATTAAAAAATTGAATCCGGCGGCCTGATTTTTAAACGCGTTAGGGCCCAGACCCCAAACCCCAAACCCTAAACCCAAAATGGAAACGTTGAACCCCAAAAGTTAATTGTTGAACCATAAATTTAATTAAAATTGTATTTCTTAAATTTTAAAAATACAATTTTAATTGAATATTTGATTATAAAATTTTAATATAATTTGCAAATATATTTTAGGAGAGGGAAAAGAAAAGAAAAGCAAAACACATAGACGCCACTTCAAGTGGCGTTTGAACCACTCCATCCTTCCCCCCTCCCCCACAACACCACGTTAAGTGGCGTCTTCTCTCCTTCCCTCATCAATAACGCTACGCAAAAAAAAATTATCTTAAAACACTAAACCCTAATATGTTTTAGAGTGATATTGTTGGGTATTTTACACTAAACACAACAATGAGGCAGTGATATATATTAAACAAGAACAGGCATAAAACCAATTAACAGAAACAAATCACGAAGGCAACACAAGAATATAATTAGAGACTGTAATTAACGAGAAAAGTAAGAACAAACTTATCTCACACAGAAACTATTAGCAATACTGATCAGAGAGAGAAGAACAGCTGAGTCACCAAACCCTACGAGAAGACTTGGCTGTTCTTGAAGAGATTATTACCCCACTTACGCTGTGTTGGGTTGCTGCAATAACACTTCCAGGATAAAACAGCTCCGATCAATGTGTTCACAGATACACCAGAGATCAACGACGATCAGCACCTCAGTTCGCCTAAGAATTATGTAAATAATCTGTTTGTGTCGAGAGAGAACAGAGAAGAAGAACGAACAAGGGTTTTCCTTAACGTATTTATCTTAACGTTATATCTTCGATATATATAATACCCAAAAATAAAACGTAAGAGATATGCCTTAAAAGGAAAGTAAATATTCTGATTTAATTTCATTAACTGCATCAGTATTTATTTTTCAGTTACAACTACGTCAGGATCTGGCCATCAGTAGCATCAGGATTTGATGTCCGTCAGGATCAGGATTCAGTGCTCGTCAGGAACTGAACTGATATCCATCAGGATTTAGTCCATCAGTATCTGATGTCTGACTAAGTCCATCAGGATTTGTTCCAAGTACTGATCCAGTCCAGGATTTTATCCAATACTGATCCATCCATTTCCAGTACTGCTATAACAAATAAATCTGAAACCTGTTAAAATAAATCAATATGTTAGTTACAGAGGCATGCCTGTACACATCTAATAACAAGCCTAATTGTTTGTAATGCTTTGCATTACTTACATGACCTCTTAACTGAGGGAACCTCTAGTTGTAGAGTTTCTGTTTGTATTGTACTTGTAGTAGGCATCAAATCCTAGTTGTGTAATTGTACTTATAGAGTCTAGAATAATGCTTGAAAGAAGTTCCAAGGTTCATGCCTCAAGCAAGGAGTTAAAGACTGTCAAATAATCACAGTTGGGATTTGAAGAAATGAAGAATTTGCCTAAGTACCAATTCGAGAAGTATATTTGTCTATTCGAGAAGTCCAGCATTCGAGAAGTCAGGGATTCGATATCTCAAGACACTATTCAATATCTCTGAATACACTGTTCGATATCTCATTCGATATCTCAGAGATTCGATATGTCTAATACTCTATTCGAGAACTCAAGAAGTCAACAAGTCAAGATGGTATTCGAGTTCTCAAAGAGTCAACAAGTCAAAGTTCCATTCGATATCTCAAGGACTCAGAAAGCTATTCGATATCTCGAGGATTCGATAAGTCAAATGTTCTATTCGACAACTCAAGGAATCCTGGTGGAAAAGAGCTATTCGAGAAGTGGTTCGATATGTCAATATAACAGTGTTCGAGAACTCAGAGTTATCGATCAAGTCAATTCTAGTTCTCGAATCACTTACTTAGTCACTTCTTGAATACATTCTTGGAGACAAAAATACTGAAGAAATTGTACAAGTCAGAAACCTGCAACAAGCCAATGCACTTTATGGACCACAATCTGTAACGTGCTTTGGAAAGCCTACAAGGAAGCTTGGAGAGATATAGAAGAGACAAAGAGCTAAAGAAGTGGATCTAAACAGGCTTTGCAAAGTCAAATCTGTAACCGTTTGGACACTTACTTAAAAAGGATAGACAGACTAGAAAGTAATTTGTTTAGCTACCTTATTTGCAGTAAGTAGGCTGTATCCATGTTCTATAAGGACACAGCCTCACTTCATAACTTAGTAACTTAGTGTGAGTCGAGTTTTTCATACACTGTAAGCTATATCTCTCTGAGAAAAACGAAGCTGAGAATACTATCATTTGTATTAACAGATTGTAGCAACCTTTATCTAATAATACATTAGATTAAAGTGATATTGTATTCTATGTTGTTCTTTATCCGCATCTACATCTCTGCACACACAATACTTGTTTGCTACACAGACTCAAGGCACGAAAAGTTCAAGAATCCATTCACCCCCCTCTGTATTCTTTCTTTGTGTTCAATACTCAACAAGTGGTATCAGAGCGGGCTGTTTATTCAAAAACAGAAAAACGATCATGAGTTCGAATACACCAAAGACTACAGGAACGGTGAAGGTCCCTAAGTTTGACAAAGAAAACTTCAACCTCTGGAAGATAAAGATGATGTTGTTCATTAAAGCCTCTCATCCCTTGTATCCTGAGATTCTCAAGAATGGTCCTTTTGTTCCACAACAAGAGATACCAGAAAAGACTGTTGGAACCACAACTATCCCAAGATCTTATGAGGCCAAGGATCCATCAAAATGGACAGAATCAGAAAGGGAGAAGGTTGCTCTTGACAGCCACCTCATGCTGCTTATCATTGATTCCATGGACATGTCAATGTTTGCGAACATTGCATCATGTACGTCTGCTAAAGAGATGTGGGATCACATTGAGGTGTTGTGTGAAGGGACTGATGAGGTTAAGGAAAACAAGAAACAGATACTGGTCACACAGTATGAAGCTTTCATGGCACAGCCCAAGGAAAACATCACTGAAATGTTTGAAAGGTTTCACAAGCTAGTTACTGAGTTGCAGATGAATGGCAAGGTTTACAGCACCAAGGAGTTAAATATGAAATTTCTGTTGTCTTCACCAAATCATCTAGAGCAAAGAGTCATTTCTCTAAGGGAGAGAGATTTGAACAAAGTCACCTATGATGTGCTCTATGGAGTCCTAAAGACTCATGAACTTGAGTTGCTTCAGAAAAGGGCTATCCAAGCCAACCAAGGTAGAATGATAAACACATTATGTGCCTTGATTGTCAACAAATCTATTCTGGACCTAGAAGCATCTACAAGTCAGCTAAGGATAGAGGAGGTAGCAGATGATGAAGAAACTGAAGCTGGGGTGAGTGAACCTGTTGAGGAAAAGGAGGAAGAAGAAGAAGAGTTTTACACTCTGGAAGAACTTGATGGGATGGAAAATACTTCATATGCTTTCATGGCCAGAAAATTTCCAAACATCAGATTTAAAAGAAATCAACCCTTCAAACCCAAAACTCAAAACCATTCAGTCAACAAGAACAAGGCACCTGTGAAACCAAACAGAAATAAATTCAAAACCAGTTATGTGGATAGGTCATCTGTAAGGTGCTATAGATGCAATGACCTAGGGCATTTTGCCAGTGAATGCAAGAAGCCTAAAAAGAAGGATAGAGATTATCTTGAGCTCGAAGCTAAGTATGAGGCCCTTCTGAAAAAGCAGACACAAGGTAAGGCCTACATAGCTGAAGGGAAGTGTTGGGATGATTCTGAGAGTGATGGAGAGGAACAAGAATTCTGCAATTATGCCTTGATGGCCAACTCCAAGGATGACTCATCTCCATCTGATTCTCAGGTACCATCTCTCACTACTATAGACATGTCTGTTTCTGAGTATAAATGCATGATCGAACAACTATCTGTTGTAATGTTTAATATTCATACTAGTATGACTGCTGCTAATGAGGAGATTGCTAAACTGTCTACTAGAAATGAAATATTAACCAAAAAGAATGAGGAACTTGAGCTAACTGCTATGCAAGTAGAAAACCTTAAGAAAGAAGTTGAATATTTGTAGAACAAGGTTTTATGTGCTAGTCAAGTAGAGAAGGCTCTTAGGGATGAATTAGCTGAAAATGAATTCAAGCTGAAAACTTTCAAGAAATCATTTGGTCTAGTGCAATCCTACTGTGAGAAAATTGAAGCTAAACCCAAAGCAGCTATTGGACTTGACTATGACTCTCTCAAACAGAGGAAAGGCTATGCTGTCATTGAAGAGGACACAGCTGTTCATGAGAAAGTGCCTCACATATTGAGAAAGACTGAAAATCCAATTTTTATGGAATCAACATTTGAAATTGATGAGGATGCCTTACTCATCAAACAAATGTTGAATGATGAGGATGAGGCACAATCTAGTGAACAACAAGCATCCTCTAAGAGTGAGAGTGTCAAGTCAAAGACCAAGGAACCAGTAGTTGATAGGCCAAGACCTAAGAAGTTTGTTAAGTTTGTCTCAGCTGGGAAGAGTGAATCAGAAAAGAAAGTGACTAAGAAGAAACAGAACAGAATTGGCAAGTTAGGGATTAACAAGGATAACAACTATGCTTATATGCCTAATGCCCCTAAGAAAACTTGTCAGAACTGTTTCAATACCAATCATTTAACTCATGCATGCAAGAAACCTGTTGGTAGTGTGTCTAAACCTTTCTATGATTGTTCTGTGTCTCTAAGTCATAGAGATGCACCTTTTTGTGATAAATTTGACTGTATGCCATGCAATACGAATGTTATGACTAGTTGTTTTAATTTAAGAAGGCAATTCATTGATGGTTATATCAGTCACAATTCTCACACACACTACACAAGGTCAAAGTCTTCAAGTCCTCCTAAAGCTAGGAAGGTACCTCTGTCACCTAAGTCTGAAACTTCAGGTTCTAAGACTTCCAACAGTGACAAGAAGACTAACACTAAGAAAGTTGACAAGCATGTTGTTTATGATAAAACTGTCTCTAAGTCACATGGACCCAAACTTGTTTGGGTACCAAAGGAAAAGTAATACCTTTATGTTTGCAGGGCAAAGAAAGTGAAAAGAAGGTCATGTGGATTTTGGACAGTGGATGCTCAAATCATATGACTGGTGATATGGCCCTGCTATCACAGTATGAGGAAAAGGCTGGCCCAATGGTTGCTTTTGGAGATGACAGCATGGGTAACACATTGGGATATGGCAAGCTGAAAGTTGGTAATGTCATCATTGAAGATGTAGCACTAGTCAAGGGGCTCAAGCATAATCTGCTAAGTGTTGGTCAGTTTACTGATAGAGGATTCAAAGTGAATTTTGACAAAGATGAATGTTTGATCACCCACAAGAAGACTGGTGATTTTGCTCTCTCTGGAGTGAGGAAGGAAAGCCTGTTTGTAGCCAATATGGACTCTGCAAACAAGGACAAAATTTGTTGCTTTTACTCAAAAGCATCAAATGAAGATTGTTGGCTGTGGCACAAGAAACTATCTCACCTGAACTTCAAGGCCATTAATTCTCTAGTCAAAAGAGAGTTAGTGAAAGGCATGCCCACACTTGAATTCTGCCAAGAAGAAGTGTGTGAGGCTTGTCAAAAAGGAAAAATGAAAAGATCAAGCCACAAGTCAAAGACAGTGACATCAATAACCAAGCCATTACAACTTATTCATATGGATTTGTTTGGGCCTGTCAACATTATGTCACTTGGAAGAAAGAAGTATGCCCTGGTAATGGTTGATGATTTTTCAAGGTATACATGGGTGGAATTTCTGGCATCAAAAGATGAGGCTCCACAAGTAATTATTGAGCATATAAAGAAAATTGACAAGGAAGCAAAGGCAAACAATGCAAGTGTGATTGCACTGAGAAGTGATAATGGAACAGAGTTCAGAAATGCCATACTCGAAGCATTCTGTAAAGAGAATGGTATTTCTCAGCAATTCTCAGCTCCAAGGACTCCACAACAAAATGGAGTTGTTGAGAGAAAGAATAGAACTCTAATTGAGGCTGCTAGAACAATGTTACTTGATGCAAAAATGCCTACATGTTTTTGGGCTGAGGTTGTGAGTACTGCATGCTACATTCAGAACAGAACCCTCATCAACAAAAACACTGGAAAGACACCTTACAACTTGATGACTGGAAAGAAGCCTACTCTAAAGTATGTTCATACTTTTGGAAGCAAATGCTTTGTACTAAAGGATAACTCTGAATATGTTGGAAAATTTGATGCAAAAGCGTTTGAAGGAATTTTTCTTGGCTATTCTATGGAAAGAATTGCATACAAGGTTTATGTCATCAGTCAAAAGAAAGTTATGGAAAGCACAGATGTAACATTTGATGACAGCAAACTACCTGGACTAGAAGAAACCAATGATGAAGACAAAGATCCATTGAGGTTTGATAATCTAGATGATTCTGATGAAGAGGTTGAAACTGGAGTTGAAACTCAAGTTCAACAAACTCAAGTGAATAATGATACAAGAGAAGAATTTGTGCCAATCAATAGTGGAGGAACAAGCATCCAAGACACACCTGTGAGTAATGGCAACTTCACAGGGGGAGGAAATGAGGGTGACCATGATGTGGATGATGAAGCAACATCAAGAATGAGAAGTCAGGCTGAACACTCGAGGAAATGGGATAGATCACACACTGTAGAGCAAATCATTGGAGATCCTAATGCAGGAGTAAGGACTAGGAGAGCAACTCAAAATGAGTGCCTCTATGGATGTTTTCTATCACAAGTTGAGCCTAAGAAACTTGATGATGCACTGTTGGATCCAGATTGGATTATTGCTATGCAAGAAGAGTTGAATCAATTTAAAAGGAACAAAGTATGGGAACTTGTGCCTGCACCAAAGAATAGAACCATTGTTGGAACAAAATGGGTTCTGAAGAATAAGATGGATGAAGATGGTGTAATAATAAGAAACAAAGCAAGGCTGGTTGCAAAAGGATACTCTCAACAGGAAGGCATTGATTATGATGAGACATTTGCCCCTGTTGCTAGATTGGAAGCCATCAGAATATTCTTGGCATTTGTTGCTCATTCAAACTTTAAAGTTTATCAAATGGATGTCAAGAGTGCATTTCTAAATGGAGAGTTGGAAGAAGAGGTTTATGTGCAACAACCACCTGGCTTTGAGGATCCACATTTCCCAGAATTTGTCTACAGATTGCTTAAGGCACTGTATGGACTTAAGCAAGCTCCAAGAGCATGGTATGATACTTTATCACAATTTCTTCTTGAAAATCAATTCACTAGAGGCACATTGGACAAGACATCATGTTTGCTACATGTCTATGTGCTAGATTTCAATCAAATCCAAAGGAATCACATTTGATTGCAATAAAAAGGATCTTTAGATATCTGAAGGGCACTCCAAACTTAGGCTTATGGTATCCTAAGGACACAGGGTTCAATCTGGTTGGTTATTCTGATGCTGATTATGCTGGATGCAGAGTGGATAGGAAAAGCACCTCAGGAAGCTGCCAGTTTCTTGGACAAAGGTTAGTTTCTTGGTACAGCAAGAAGCAACAATCTGTGTCAACTTCTACAGCTGAGGCTGAATACATAGCTGCTGGAAGTTGCTGTGCTCAAGTGCTTTGGATTAGAAATCAACTTAGAGATTATGGACTTGTGTTGGAAAGAATTCCAATCATGTGTGACAACACAAGTGCAATCTCTATAGTTGCCAATCCTGTCAATCATTCTAGAACAAAGCACATTGACATCAGATATCATTTCATAAGAGAACATGCAACTAATGGAACCATTGAGTTGCATTATGTCTCTACAGATAAACAACTAGCTGATATATTCACTAAGCCATTAGATGAAGCCACCTTCACAAGGTTGGTAAGTGAGATTGGAATGCTGAATTCTTCAGATTCTGGCTAAGTGAATACAGCATCTAGATTGTTGCAGCAGTAAACACTTACTTTATCTAAATTCTCAATATTTTTGGAGTAAGTGTTGGCTGAAATATGATTTATAAATATTTCAAATCTGTTGCATATGTTGAAAATCATATTTCTATTAACTTAAAATTTCTATGAAATTTTGAGAAAATCACTATTTAATTTGCTAGGATATTCTTCAATGAATATGCCTGGTAAATTTTAAAAGATAGTGAAAACCAAATTTTTATGAGTGATGGGTATAGTTCGATAAGTCAGACTTCTCGAATGATTCACTATTCGACATCTCTAACAAGTCTCATTAGAGTACTCTTGAGTTCTCGAATAGAGCCTTTCTGATATATCGAATAGAGGTATTCTTGACTTCTCGAATATAGTAACTGAGTTCTCGAATGATTGAGTTCTCGAACACTATATTTGAGTTCTCGAATCATTTGAAAAGGCTGAATTCTCGCTGAATTTTAACCGATTTTGGACTCTTGTCTAAAAGTTTAATTCACTCATAAAAACACATTTTATTTAACTTAGAATTATTTCTGAGTTAGATAACCGCCAGCTGTGAGTTTCTATCTGCTTGAGTTATCGATTAAGCCTTTCTTGACTTCTCGAATAGTTGTTTTCTACTTCTCGAATGCCTGACTTGTCGATACAAAACTTTCATCAAATCGATAATTCAAGTACTTCATACTTATACAATTCCACATCTATTCGATTCATTTCATTCGATTTCTCAAGCACCTAAACTCCAAAAACCCCTGAAACCCTATCTACGAAAAGCCAAATTTCTTCTTCAACCTTCAATTTCTTTCCTCTCTTCTACACAAATGGCAACAGTAAAGTTCAATACCAACTTCATCGCTCTCACTAGTGATGTTGAAGCACCCAATGCCAATTTTAAGTGCTTTGTGAAATGGATGGCTGAGTCATACATCAAGGATGCACTCTCTGCCAACCCAACTCTGTATCTAGATATCCTGGAACAGTTTTGGGGTACTGCTATTGTGGAGGTTGTAGCCCTGGAAAACGCAATCACCTCATACATCATCTACTGCAAGATTCAAGATAAGGAAATCACTATCACTCCTGCAGACATGAATCAAGCACTGGGCCTACAACAAGAGTCATTTGACAGACTAGCCACTAATGCAGAGTTAGAGGAATTCTTTGAGTTCATCAACTACTCAGATGGGATCAATCTTGGAAAGCTAAAAAGAAAGAATCTGAGAAAGGAGTGGAGCTATGTGTTTGCAACTCTTCTTCAAGTCTTCACTGCCAGGAAATCAAGCTTTGATCAAATCAGTGCACCTGTGCAGCAAATTGGCTATGCATTGGCCTATGGAAAGAAGATAGATGTTGGCCAAATCATCCTCCAAGAACTATATGGAAGACTTGGTAAGAACACAACCAAGAGAGGTACTGATATTTTCTTCCCTCGCTTTATTCAATCTGTACTTAATTTTAAGAATGCTTCATTGATTGAATTGCCTGGGATTGATAAAAATAGAATAGGCTATCCTAAGTCCATGACCAAACTCATTTTTGGTAATTTGGAGACTAGGAATGATGTGGATGTAAGACTAAACATAACTCCCCATATGGAGAGTTTGTTTAGAACTTATCCCCACAACATGCCAACATTTGATGCAAAATCAAAGTTAGCACAGCCCAAGCAAGTAGAACAAAATGCTAACCCAGGGCCTGCTAACCAACCCTCTCAACCAAACACTCTACCACACACTGAGCCAACTGCATCATCCTCTCAAAAGGGTGATGTTAGTAAAAAGAAGAGAAAGGAAGTAATGTCTGCACCACTGAATATATTATCTGAAGCAGCATTGGCTGTGGAACTAGGGCTAGAAAGTGAGGAACCTGAGTCACCCTTACAAAGGCCAAAGAAGAAGAAAACTAAGACCACCTCTTCAGTCACACAAATGGCTGAAGTTGTAAAATCAGGGGCACACAGCTCACTAGGTGTATCCTCTCAACAGGGTGCACCTATAGAATCAAGCATCCTCCCCAATGCACCTTCTTGTACAGAGTCAGCACATGGGAGTGATAAGGCTGGCACTACACTGAGTGGAGAGCACATCACACTTGAAATTCCCTTTATCTCTCAGGGGGAGTTGCCAAAATCTACTCTACAACACACTTCTCTTCCAGAATCTAACACTGAAATTTCTTTGGAACCTGCAACTCAGGCAACTGAGATGCAAGGCATTGATCATCAAGAATTCTTTTCTCTTGATGAGCCAATAATTTTAAGTAACTTAGTGCATGACACTTTGCTCACCACCCAGGACCCACATTTAGATGGTGAGGGAATGCATGCTGGGGCATATCCTAATGACACCATCACAACCACAGAGGCTTCACTAGTTTTTACTAGAGACTCTGTGTCTGTGTCAACTACTGGTGTAACTCATCCCACTCCTGTGGAGACACCAGTAATAGAGTCAATCCATCCGGTTACAGAAGTTGCATCTGTAACTGAGGAGTCTAGCTTGCCTAGCTCTAGCTCTGACTTTATGTCACAATGGCTGAAGCCTGTGCAACATGACAGTGCTTCAGGATCAGGGTCTGTTCCACAAACATTGACGGTTGAAGCACTTTAAAGCTTAATTGTGGATCAGATTCCTGAGTTTGTAAAGATAGCTCAGAACCTTGTCACCTCCAATATCCCTAATCCAGACTATGAGGCCATCCTACTATGCCATAGGGATGATGTGGAGATGCAGAAGGCCAAGATTATTGATGATGTTGAGAGAGATGGCAATGTAGATGCCTGGCCGCAAGGAAAGAATGATGTAACTCTCAGTGAAGCACTTCAATATCTTAGAGAGGAATACATCACTTCACTGGGCTCCAATGCAAAATCCCTGTCTCCTGGTGAAGTGTATGAAGCTGTCAATGATTCCTACAAGGGTTTCCTCAAGGCTGCACACTATCTTGGCAAGGGAGTCAAAACTGAAGTCAACAGGGTGTGTGACAAGACAGCCACTTCAGTAGCAGAAGTAAAGAGGGCCTTTGATGCTAAATTTCCTCAACTAGACAGTGTGGTCAAAGATCTCAAACACTGCAACACCACCTGCACAAAGATGGACAATGGCCTAGCCCTCCTCAAAGATACAGTCACAGGCCTAGGAAGCAGATTTCAAAATCTATCTGACCAGACTACAGAGGCCAATGCCATGCTGAGGACAATGTTCAAGAATCTTTATGGAGATAGGCTAGTGACTGAAGTCCCTGTGCATGAACTGTCTAAGTATGAAGTGAAGAGGTTGCAGGATCAATCTTTGTCTGGTTTCAAGGCCAATGAGCTATTCACTAAGGTGAACACTCTTGAAAAGGAGGTGGCTACTCTCACTCAATCAAATGCTCACCTTACAGACAAGGTTGCCCTTCTCCATGATCAGTTGGACACTCAAGCAACCACCACAGCTAATGTCCTTCTGCATCAGCAATCCATGTTGGCTGCAATGATGAAGCACATGGGTCTCCCTCTACCTGAAGAATCTTTCAACCCACAGGTGATTTCTACAGCCTCTGTGCCTGACAACAAGCCTAAGGGGGAGAAGAGGTCTAGAAACTCAAATCCAAAGGGGGAGAAACCTAAGGAGAAGGGCATACAGATAAATGAGGGTGGTTATCACAGAGCACAATCTACAACCAATGTGCCAGGCAAAGGCAAATCCAAAGTTGATGAGCCTCCTACCTCACTGCCAGTTGTTACTCTACCAACTGTGCACATTACTACTCCTGGTGGTCAAAAGCAATCGATAACTACCACAGTGGTTGCAGGGAGTATGCCTTCTGACAAACTTCCATCCTCCATACCTGAGAGTGCCAAGCCTGTAGAAGTTAAAGTTGTTACTGAGGCCAAGCTACAAGAAGTTGCTAACTCAAATGTTTATCATGATAAAGCCTTCTTGGAGTTTCTGAAAGCCACAAGGGAATAGGTTGGTGACACTCAGTTCTATCTGAGGGAGTTGAAGAAGCAGATTGACTACATCACTGTCATCCCCAAGAAAGTCAATAACCTATGGATCAAGGAGATAGTGATGATATCCAAATTAAAGATATGGCATCTAACATACAAGACTCTACAAGACCTAAAACACTCAGAGATAGATGCCATACTTGAGCTTATTGAGAAGAAGAATGAGAACAACAAAAGTCTGTTTGATGATTTGAGGAATGGCCAACCTTCAAGGCTACCAGAAGTGATCAAGAAGCCATGGACAATCATCTATCAGTCTGGCACCAGAATTGAAGACATCAAGCAATTGGTCATTCCCCATGATCTCACTTCTCGAAATCACAGACTGGTCATTGCTATCATTGATCAACTACAGAAGAAGGTTGGAGCTAGAAATGCTGAAGAAATTGAAGCTCTGCACATTCTCAGATCTTTTATAGCAACTGGTGAACCTCCAGAGAGTGCTCAACCTAGGAGAAATAAGGATGATGATACTGAAGACAAAAGTGATGGGAGGAGAAGACATCACAGGAGAGATAAGGGTGATGAAGACAAGAAGAAGAAAAAGGGTGACAAGGATAAGAAGAATGATGATGACCAAGGCAAAATCTATGAGAGGAAGATTGGAAAACAGCAAGCCATGAACATTACTAATGACACTCCTACCACTACACAAGGCTCAATGTCTAGGGTGGATGTCACTAGTAATGATTCATCAAAATCTACATCTCTGGCTTCTACAACTGTTTTGGCACCTCAAGAAGTGAAGAGGATTCAAATCAAGAAACCAGGTGTATGTATCCATAAGCAAACTGCTAGTGGAGTACTACAATGGTCTTCTAGCAAGGGTCACAAGTTACTGCCTAGCAACCATGTAAAGAAGATTAAAGTCAAACATGCTGCAAGAAGAGTGAAGCTATCCAAATCAAGAGCTCTAACAATCATTCCAGGATTGAAAATCCAACCACTAGATGAAGATTTTGATGAAGAGCAACTGCAATTTCTAAGAGCTCAAAAGATATGCTATGCTGCAATTGTGGATGACCACCTTGAGATCAAGTACACTGATGGGAGAGAAATGAAATTCAAACAAGGGGGTTGTCAAAATTGGGGTAAATTGTATGAGATAGAAAGAATCATTGCATTGCTGGACTCTAAAGACAAGGTGGAGAAAGTATGGAAGCTGGAATTGATTGACTTTGTGAAAATGAAGAGAGATTATGCTGAAAAGATGAGAAAGGGCTGCTATGAGAAGTGGTTAGAAAGGGAGAAAGAAATTGACAGACTGGAGATTGAAGCAGAAAAGTTAAGGGCAAAGGGATTGTGTAGAGTTCAGTTTGATCCCTATGTGGTGAAGTATAGGAGAAGAAATGGAGACAATGTCAATATAAGAATGAACCTACTCAGTCACTATCCTGCCAACATTCTGAAGCCAGTGCTTGAAGATTTCAAAAACTCTATCATGATTGAAGAATTGGATGCTATGGCAGAAATCATAAGAGCAATAGATGAGAATGCAAGAAAGGAGAAAGAAAGGAAACAGAAAGCATATGATGATCTACAAGCCAAAGCAATGGAGATGCAATCAAATGAAAATGGCTAGTACCTCATCATATTGTAAGAGTATTTATCTTGTAATTCCATTTATGTATTCAATCAATATACATACCTGTACTCTTAAAGTCTTATCCTTATGTATGTTAGGCTTGTTATCAGACATGAAATTGTGACTAAGGGTCTCACTCACAATTTGGGGGAGATTGTTAGTTACAGAGGCATGCCTGTACACATCTAATAACAAGCCTAATTGTTTGTAATGCTTTGCATTACTTACATGACCTCTTAACTGAGGGAACCTCTAGTTGTAGAGTTTCTGTTTGTATTGTACTTGTAGTAGGCATCAAATCCTAGTTGTGTAATTGTACTTATAGAGTCTAGAATAATGCTTGAAAGAAGTTCCAAGGTTCATGCCTCAAGCAAGGAGTTAAAGACTGTCAAATAATCACAGTTGGGATTTGAAGAAATGAAGAATTTGCCTAAGTACCAATTCGAGAAGTATATTTGTCTATTCGAGAAGTCCAGCATTCGAGAAGTCAGGGATTCGATATCTCAAGACACTATTCGATATCTCTGAATACACTGTTCGATATCTCATTCGATATCTCAGAGATTCGATATGTCTACTACTCTATTCGAGAACTCAAGAAGTCAACAAGTCAAGATGGTATTCGAGTTCTCAAAGAGTCAACAAGTCAAAGTTCCATTCGATATCTCAAGGACTCAGAAAGCTATTCGATATCTCGAGGATTCGATAAGTCAAATGTTCTATTCGACAATTCAAGGAATCCTGGTGGAAAAGAGCTATTCGAGAAGTGGTTCGATATGTCAATATAACAGTGTTCGAGAACTCAGAGTTATCGATCAAGTCAATTCTAGTTCTCGAATCACTTACTTAGTCACTTCTCGAATACATTCTTGGAGACAAAAATACTGAAGAAATTGTACAAGTCAGAAACCTGCAACAAGCCAATGCACTTTATGGACCACAATCTGTAACGTGCTTTGGAAAGCCTACAAGGAAGCTTGGAGAGATATAGAAGAGACAAGGAGCTAAAGAAGTGGATCTAAACAGGCTTTGCAAAGTCAAATCTGTAACCGTTTGGACACTTACTCAAAAAGGTTAGACAGACTAGAAAGTAATTTGTTTAGCTACCTTATTTGCAGTAAGTAGGCTGTATCCATGTTCTATAAGGACACAGCTTCACTTCATAACTTAGTAACTTAGTGTGAGTCGAGTTTTTCATACACTGTAAGCTATATCTCTCTGAGAAAAACGAAGCTGAGAATACTATCATTTGTATTCACAGATTGTAGCAACCTTTATCTAATAATACATTAGATTAAAGTGATATTGTATTCTGTGTTGTTCTTTATCCGCATCTACATCTCTGCACACACAATACTTGTTTTCTACACAGACTCAAGGCACGAAAAGTTCAAGAATCCATTCACCCCCCCTCTGTATTCTTTCTTTGTGTTCAATACTCAACACAATATTCTAGGTAATAAAATTCCTCGCCCAGGTCGCCTCGCGTACGCGAGACGCCGAGACATTCGCCCAAATCGCCCTTCGACCCAACCCGACCCGAGTCGTGTCGTGGCGTGGCGTGGCGTGGCGAGGTGAGCGACGGCGGCGCGCGCGTGTGTGTGTGCGCGAGGCTCACACTACAACCATGCACACCCACATGCCTTAGTAGTTATACACTACACTTGCACATGGAGCTATATAAAGCCACCAACCTCTCATTACCAATTCTATGTGAGACTCAAGTTATTTCAACTAACTAACCCACATAACCCATTTCAAGCAAGCAACTTCAACTCAATTTATTTATGGATTCCACTAAGAAAATGTCTTAAAAGTTTAAGTCCTCATAACAAGGAACAACCTTCACTTGTTAGTTTCAGGAAATTACATCAAGAACATATTATAAATATACCTCAAACTTTCCATTTTCTAACAATCCCCCACGAATCCATACAGAAATGCATATCAATTCTCATCATGACTTGTTTTTCAGAGTAGGTACCCTTCCGGGTTTGAACCCTCCTAAGTCCTCTACTTCGATGGCTACCGGATTAGGATGGAATATTTCACCTTGAATCTTTATCCGTTTGGTGTAACCACACTCCATAGACGACGACAAGTCAAAGGCTATGGTGCCAATCTACGGCTTTGAGACGTTAATGGTCATGTCTCAATCCTGTTCGTCGAATGTTTCAAGGAATAACCCTTTCCTCTAATTGCGACCACACAATTACATTCGCTTAGCTGGGCATCTCCAGAGATGTACTGCTAGCATCTCGTCATATGACTTGACCCCATTCAGAGTTCAAATAACTCTTGCTATTCTGGCAGTGACAGTACCTTTTAGGTTTACAGGGGATAGACTCCAGATACGTAAGTATCAATCTATATAATTTAAGGTACAACCAATTCACCCTTACAACTTGTTATTACCACATTGAATACACTTTCGAGGGATCTCCTCTCATGTGTATTGGGTTCCCGCTGTAGATGAATTACTATGGGCTATCAGTCCCATCCCCAACCTAGACTTAAGGACTACAGCATGCTCAAGACCTTTAGTCAAAGGATCAGCTAGGTTTTCTTGAGTTCCAATAAACTCAACAGCTATGATCCTGTCAGACATTAGACCCCTTATAGACTTCAGTCTAACTTGGATATGTCTCTTTGTTTTCACATTGTACTTCTTGCTGTTTATTTTATCGATAGTTGTACGGCTATCACAATGAACAGAAAAAGTAGGAAGTGGACGACTTACTACAGGTAACATTGACATAAGTCCATGTAACCATTCAGCCTCAGTCCCTGTGGCATCTAATGCACACAACTCGGCCTCAAAAGTAGACCAAGTTATAACAGTCTGTCTAGAAGACTTCCAAGATACTGCTCCACCCGCAAGGGTAAACAGGTATCCAGTCACTCTATTAGAACCAGACTTCTTAGCTATCCAACTTGCATCACTATATCCCTCTAGCACTCCAGGAAACCTCCTGTAATGCAAACCAAGATATATGGTGCCTTTTAGATATCTAAGCACTCTATCAAGAGCATCCCAATGAGTCTTGTTTGGAAAGCTTGTATATCTTGCTAACTTAGACACTGAATATGAAATATCCGGCCTAGTACCATTAGCAAGATACTGCAAACTCCCAATAATCTGAGAATACCTTAACTGAGACATAGGCACTCCTGAACTATTCTTGACAAGGGCAATTTTAGGATCATACGGAGTAATTGCGATTCTACAATTTGAATAACCATACTTCTCAAGTATAGATTTCTCTATATAATGAGATTGTGACAAGGTTATTCCATCAGTTGACTGAGTCAACTTGATACCAAGAATCACACTAGCCTCTCCCATATCCTTCATTTCAAAATGCCTTTTCAAGAAACTTTTTGTCTCATTAATAATCTCAATATTGGTTCCAAACAACAAAATATCATCCACATACAGGCACACAATAATACATTCATTCCCTTTAACCATGTAATAGACACACTTGTCACTTTCATTAACTACAAATTCTGATTCTAAAACAGTTTCATCAAACTTTTTATGCCAGTCTCTAGGAGCTTGTTTTAAGCCATATATAGACTTGATTAACTTACATACTTTCCTCTCATTACCAGAGGCAATAAATCCCTCAGGCTGATCCATATAAATCTCTTCTTCAAGTTCACCATGAAGAAAAGCTGTCTTTACATCCATTTGATGGATGATAAGACCACGTACAGAAGCCAATGCTACAAGCATTCAGATTGTGGTCATTCTAGCAACTGGAGAGTATGTATCAAAGTAATCAATGCCTTCTTTTTGCTTAAAGCCCTTAGCTACCAGCCTAGCCTTATACTTATCTATTGAGCCATCAGGATTCATCTTCGTTTTGAACACCCATTTACATCCTATAGTAGAACACCCAGGAGGTAGATCAACCAACTCCCATGTTCCATTAGAAACAAGAGAGTAAATTTCACTTTTTACAGCACCTTTCCAATACCTAGATTCTGAAGAATCCATGGCTTGTCGAAAAGTTAAAGGTTCATCCTCGATATTGTAAGTGATAAAATCACTTCCAAAATCCTTGACTACCTTAGCACGCTTACTCCTTCTAGGTTCCTCTACTTCATTAGGAGTAGAGCTACTACCAGGATCTGCCCCCACATTTGTCATCCTTTCCACATGATCAGGAATAGACCTTGATGTGTGAGTGGGATCATCATCAGTATTACCCTGAGGTATACCAGTCTTCATAGGGAACACATCCTCAAAGAATGTTGCATCACGAAATTCAACTATGGAATTAGCCACTATGCCATCTATGTCAGATTTTAATACTAAAAATCTCATAGCTGTAGTGGTTTCCCTATAGCCCAGAAAGATGCAATCAACAGTTTTCGGTCCTAGTTTCTTTCTTTTGTGTTCAGGGACAAGTACCTTTGCAAGGCACCCCCACACACGAAGAAATTTTAAACTAGTCCTTTTCTCTGTCCATAATTCATAAGGTGTCTTGTCCATGTGTTTCAGAGGAACTCTATTCAGAATATGGCAAGCCGTATTCAGAGCTTCTCCCCACATGTACTTAGGCAACCCAGAATTAATCAACATACTATTGATCATATCCTTAAAGGTTCTGTTCTTTCGTTCTGCCACCCCATTAGACTCAGGTGTGTATGGTGGAGTTACCTCATGAACTATACCATTGCTCTTGCAAAATTCATTAAACGAGTTACTCGTATACTCACCACCTCTATCTGATCTCAAACGTTTAAGTACTTTACCAGTTTGTGTTTCAGCTTCAGTTTTGAACATAATGAATTTATCTAGTTCTTCATCTTTATGCTTAAGCAAATAAACATAACAATATCTACTACAATCATCTATAAAGGTAATGAAATATCTATTATGTTCCTTGGTCAAAACACCACCAAATTCACATATGTCAGTGTGCACTAAATCTAACACATTCGAATCCCTAACCACATTATGAAAGGGTTTCCTAGTTTGTTTAGCAGTCACACATACTTGACATTTAGATTTTTTATCAATGGCATGTTTTGGAATCAACTCTAAGTTCATCATATCCTTTAGAGCACCAAAATTCAAGTGACCAAGACGTGCGTGCCACAAATCAGATGATTCAACACAATTAACAGAAGGAGCAACATTATTATTAATAAAACTGCCAAAAACAGGCTAAACATTTATTAAAAATAATCCATCCGACAAGTAACCTTTGCCAAAAAATACACCAGTATTTGTAATAACCACTTTATTACATTTCAAAGAAACTTCAAAACCATTCTTAACTAAACAACTTCCACTTATTATATTTCTACGAATATCAGGAACATGATGCACTCTAGTGAGGGATAGAACACGCCTAGAAGCGAACTTCAGGTCCACGTTTCCTATTCCAAGTACTTGAGCTACACTCGCATTCCCCATCGTCACAGTCATTCCATGAGTCTGTTGATAAGATACAAATAGAGTAATATCAGTACAAATATGTACATTAGCTCCAGTATCAATCAACCATTCATGAGACGAATAGGTGGAAAGAAGTACAGGGTTGTAGGTCACATACCCGTTGTCAGTTTCAGAAGCAATAGCCTCACCAACAACCATGTTAACCGTATGCCCACCAGTGGTTCCAAGCACAGTGTTAGCTTGTGCTCCCACAACAGGTTTCTTAGCTTTCTTTTCAGGACAGTCCTTGCTCCAATGACCAACCTGTCCACAAGACCAACATGGTTTGTTTGCCTTTGGTTTCTTAGCCTTGTTCTTGTCCTTAGACTTAGTGTTTTCCTTCTTAGTGACAGACTTTCTTTTCTGTCCTACAGTCACTACATTCACCTTCGAACTCCCAGCATGTTCAGTAGGCATCACATGTCCTTGCTTGGACTTGTGTTGCTCCTGCACAGAGATGTCCAACATCAGGTTTGTCCAAGTGATCTCTCCTTTCTGTCTTTTCAGGGAGAGTGCAAACTCTTCCCAAGACTTAGGGAGCTTTTCAATCACAGACATAACCTGAAACTTTTCAGGAAGGTCCATACCGGACTCCTTCAAAGCATGAACCAACATCTCAAACTCATGCACTTGCTCAGTCATGGATTTAGAATCCACCAGTTTAAAGTCAAGGAACCTAGCCACAGAATACTTTTCCAACCCTTGCGAGTCAGTATTATGTGTCTGGTCAAGCTTCTCCCATAAGAGCTTAGCAGTGTAGGAGTCAGATGAATAAACATCGAACAGAGTGTTCGCTAAAGCTGCCAGAATTGCAACCCTAGCCACCCCATCCTTTTCCTCCCACATGGTATAAGCCTTAACAGTTTCGGCTTTCTCCTTAACCACAACTGGTTTCTCATACTGCACCACCGGCCATAGACCCTTTACCGTTAACCACAGTTTCATCTTTTTCTGCCAACGAGAAAAACCAACACCCCCACTGAATTTATCAGGCATTCCTGACAAATCAATAGGCTGTGGGAAACGGTACGTAGTCCAATCCATGGTAGGTACAATAACACCAGACCCAGAGCTAGTCTCAACAACAGGTTTTTCAGTTTCGTTAACCATCTTGTTAATTAACAATATATAACACAATTAATCTCTTCAAGATTGTTGGGTATTTTACACTAAACACAACAATGAGGCAGTGATATATATTAAACAAGAACAGGCATAAAACCAATTAACAGAAACAAATCACGAAGGCAACACAAGAATATAATTAGAGACTGTAATTAACGAGAAAAGTAAGAACAAACTTATCTCTCACAGAAGATATTAGCAATACTGATCAGAGAGAGAAGAACAGCTGAGTCACCGATCAATGTGTTCACAGATACACCAGAGATCAACGACGATCAGCACCTCAGTTCGCCTAAGAATTATGTAAATAATCTGTTTGTGTCGAGAGAGAACAGAGAAGAAGAACGAACAAGGGTTTTCCTTAACGTATTTATCTTAACGTTATATCTTCGATATATATAATACCCAAAAATAAAACGTAAGAGATATGCCTTAAAAGGAAAGTAAATATTCTGATTTAATTTCATTAACTGCATCAGTATTTATTTTTCAGTTACAACTGCGTCAGGATCTGGCCATCAGTAGCATCAGGATCAGGATTCAGTGCTCGTCAGGAACTGAACTGATATCCATCAGTATCTGATGTCTGACTAAGTCCATCAGGATTTGTTCCAAGTACTGATCCAGTCCAGGATTTTATCCAATACTGATCCATCCATTTCCAGTACTGCTATAACAAATAAATCTGAAACCTGTTAAAATAAATCAATATTCCAGGTAATAAAATTCTTCGCCCAGGTCGCCTCGCGTACGCGAGACGCCGAGACATTCGCCCAAATCGCCCTTCGACCCGACCCGACCCGACCCGAGTCGTGTCGTGGCGGGCGGCGGCGGCGCGTGTGTGTGTGTGTGCGCGAGGCTCACACTACAACCATGCACACCCACATGCCTTAGTAGTTATACACTACACTTGCACATGGAGCTATATAAAGCCACCAACCTCTCATTACCAATTCTATGTGGGACTCAAGTTATTTCAACTAACTAACCCACATAACTCATTTCAAGCAAGCAACTTCAACTCAATTTATTTATGGATTCCACTAAGAAAATGTCTTAGATCCAAACATGAAAGTTTAAGTCCTCATAACAAGGAACAACCTTCAATTGTTAATTTCAGGAAATTACGTCAAGAACATATTATAAATATGCCTCAAACTTTCCATTTTCTAACAGATATTTGTGGCCAATATTTTGAGTTCTGACATTTTAGACGAATTGCACTAGAATTGTGATATTAGGATCTTTTCTCCCAATTTTACTTGTCCATTTTGATTAAGGTGCATTGATGGCATAATTCTACAAATTCTTGTCTACATTCTTCTTTAATTTTTTTTTTTTTAGAAAAAGAATTTTTGAAAAATGACTTGTAATTAAGATTAATTTAGATCCGAAAAATCCGACTAACTTTCTAAAACTCGCCAGATTTAAAAAAAAAACTCTAGTTTTTTAGCCAAAGAAATCCTAGCCTAGCCTACGAAAAAATGGAAAGATTTTGAACAAAAGAAGAGGAATCTTGTTAAAGAAAAAAGAGCTATCCGTCAAAAAAAAACTCATTTAACTTTTCTCAATTTTTCACAACTATTATGGTTTTTTTTGTCATCATTCTAACCTTCTACCTTTCTAAAATTATGCAAAATTTTATAAAATCGA
The DNA here is from genome assembly GCA_037693485.1 of Kitagawia praeruptora. Lineage (NCBI taxonomy): Eukaryota > Viridiplantae > Streptophyta > Magnoliopsida > Apiales > Apiaceae > Kitagawia > Kitagawia praeruptora. The sequence goes on along the minus strand of CM075344.1, from coordinate 115,439,528 downwards.
TAAAATTCAATGGGTTATTTTGGTTAGTTTTTGTCATCATTATGATTATTTTGACAAATTATGCATAATTTTAGAAAGATAGATGATTAAAATTATGACAAAAAAACCATAATAATTATTATGCAAAATCGATAAAAATTGAATGATTTATCGACACATAGCTCAAGAGAAAAACAAAGAAGGAACGAGAATAGGGGTGATGGCCCAAAATAATCATATGGGAGCCATGCTGGCCCTTTTTACTGATTGAAAACGCTACACCGTCTACCGTGATATGAGGGGTGTTGCGGAACACCGCGTTCCGTATCATGGGGTGTTGCGGAACACCGTGTTCCGTATCATGGGGTGTTGCGGAACACCATGTTCCGTATCATGGGGTGTTGCGGAACACCGTGTTCCGTATCATGCTAACACGGAAGATGGTGTTCCGTATCATGCATAATACGGAACACGGTGTTCCGTATTATGCTAATACGGAGGACGATTCTCCGTATCCCGTCGGTATTTCGGGCCATTTTTTTCAAAATCAGTATTTTGGACAAAAACTTGTGAAAAATAGGTATTTTGGTAATTCTCTCCGAGAATAGGGACACGCACTGAGACCAAAAAACAAAACAGAGACAAGATGGTTGAGACCACACGCCGAAAAAGAAAAATCAAACCCAAAAAATTAAAATAAAATTAAAACGAAAGATGCAGCAAGGATTTAATTGAGTAATGAATTTGCATTTTATCAAAAAAAAAAAAAAAATTAAAACGAAAGATGCAGCAACTCATTTGTATTTTATCTTCAGTTTCATACTCTCTCCGTCCCTCATGGTTGTCACGAGGGATGGACACGGAGACCAAGAAAATGTGTGAAAATGAGTAAAGTTAGATGAAAAGTGGTGGGACCTATTAATATTTAATTATAGATTTGAGATAGTGGAAGAAAGTAGTGGGTATAATAATGTGTTTTTTATTGTTAAATATATGAGATAATGGGTGTAATAGTGGAAGAAACTTACTATTTTTAGAATATAAAAAAATGAGAGAGACGCCCCCAAAATAATAACCGTAAAGAAATAAGAGTAACACGTGTACTACAAGTTTAGTGGATACTAGAAGCACATGAATAAACTGCATACAAATACTTAACAAATAAAGCTGATTTGTATTTTATCTTCTGGTTGATACAAGTTCTAGTGGATACCATCCACTATACACATGCATATCATATCCACACACTTGTGTGACACACACAAAAATTGATGAAAATGGGGAGTAGAGTAATAGTAATGATTTTGTTAATGACACTAGTGATGGAGGTTCAGTTTGATGGAGCAAAGGGGCTCACTGATTACACCAGGCTCGATTTCCCCCTTCCTCCTAGCTTCGTTTTTGGTTCTGGCACTTCAGCTTACCAGGTACGAGTATTACTTATTTCTAAGATAATCCATTACAAATTGGTAAATCACGTGAATACCCAAAATTAAGTACCAATCGACCAACCAACGGCTAAATGTTTCGGTTTTAATAATACAGCATAGATAGATATGCCTTGTTTGTTTCAATGTAACTTAACCTTGCAAGTACACCTTACTTACCTATGTTTGTTTTAGCATTTTTCAAGCTGCAAAAGGTACCAAAGTACTGTACACCAAAACACAGGAACTTGGTTACCTAAGAGCATCTCCAATAGGATAAGGTTTGCCAAGAGTTTGCCAACGTTAATGTGGCATGGCATTCTTGGTTGCCCACCTATTGGAATTGGGAGGTTGCCAAAAGGTTGTCAACCAAGGTTGCCAAAAGTTGGCAACTTCCCAAATTAGCTAAAACTCATATAATTGTCCAAAAATATATACTTATATATTTATATTCACTTTTATATTGTCTCCTTCTATTATATCATTTATCTAATTTACGTAAGGAACCACATTGGCAACTTTGAGTTTGCCAACTATTGGAGATTTTTTTTTATAAAAGTTGTAAAGAGTGATGTGTATGAGTGAGAAAATAAAAAATTAATATATTTGATGATTTGTCAATGGTTGACAACCTTTGTAACAACCTCTATTGGAGATGCTCTAAGTAGTCCAAGATCGCCACATGTATATATTAGTACGAAATGACTCAATTTACCAAAATTAGCAAAGTGACTTGAAGTTTTTCACCAATATTAAGGAAAGTGTTGCCTGTGTGTTTGGTTTAACACTCTGTAACCGCAATTTACCTAGTTAGCTTTCTTAAGTTTAATTATCAAGAAACTAAACGACTACGTTACTTGTAATGACCTACATTTTAACTACAAGGTTGAATTAAGCATAGGACCTTGAAAGCTGCTTTTTCAACTCATTTAGGTGTGGTACAAGGACAAGTTGTTTCAAATCAATCAAGGCCTAGTAAAATGTACATGATGTCCTTTTAATAATTAATATTCATCTTCGGAAAATAATTCAGTATCTGTCCATATACAAATTTACGATTTTTATAAATATTGTACCATCTCTGCTAAACTGTAAAACAAACTAAGGAAGCTGATTGTTAAAAAAGATAAATAGAGAAAGATGCGTTCTTTTATTTATGGTGTATTTTTCCCGCCTCTCTAACTAATACAATCTCTCTTTATATAGAGAGTAGAAAGGCTTTCCCCACACAAACAACTTAATATCTTGAATAAATATAAAAGAAAATATTATTAATGTCGGGTACTTTTTGAGTGTCATCGACACACCAAATAATAGATACAGACAAAAGACTTTTACAAATGCATACAAAATGCTTTAATAAATCAAATATTATTGCTATAGAATAATTGTTGTTAAGGGCCCTGCATATCCCATTGGTGGCAGCAGAAATATTCTTGTGTTGATCTTTGAAAATTCCTGATTTAATTTAACCAGTGAGATTATTGAGTTCAAGGAGCCTTATATTCATCCTTCGTTTCTTGATTATCTTATCCTTTAGCTGCCAAAAAAGCCATTGAGCAATTTCAAAATCAATTTGGATCTCTTAGTCAGATCGATTCTTCCTTTCCATAAAGGTTGCCCGATGATATTTTAAAAAATATTCATCCATTTGAATATTGAAATTTAATCTTCTTTTCTTGCTTTATGAATTTATAGAAAGTCTGCGTTAGTGGAGACATATTTATTTCTTATTCTACGGACTTTTTCCTTTATTAGATTTGTTGCCTGTTGAGTTATAGACTATAGTCTCTATTAATGCATCACAGACATCTTCTGGTGAAGGGTTCTCTAATTGAGATTCGGCTGCTAGATAATTAATAGCATTATTAGAATCTATAGATCCTTGAGATAAAATGGTTTCATTGACTCATCTCCATCCTTCGAGGATTGTGTTGGAAAAGTACTGAAAAACTATTTTTTCATATAATCCAACACCCGGACCATAATTTCTTCCTCGGTCTCTTTGGGTTATTTCTTCTGAAAATAACTCTTCAAATTAGCCACAGATGGTTGCTGAGAACATTGTTCTTTCGAAAATTTGTCTTTAATAATGGCAGTTTTGATATTGGCTGTCATCTTTTGAATATTTTCGATGCTCATACGATTCCACCATTTGTAGAAGAAATTTCTTTGTAAAATAAATATATTTAATTCGTCAAAGTAGATCGAGATTGTCCATTCCCAAATTCATGGAATTTAAAATTTTGCAAAGAAAAAAAGGACATTGTCCAAAAATTAATCTACCAAACTGTAATCTTACCACTAGTGGACTATTGTCGCACCACAGAGTATATAAATCCATTATTTATCTCGGTAATATTTCTAAAAAGGTCCAAATTTTACCCACCATTTATAAAATCAATTTGGAATAAGCTTAATAAATACTTCTGGATTTATTGTAAAAAACCAAGAGTACTTATTCTTAGGATTTTGATGGTAAAAGCTTTTGTAAAAGCTTGAATATAATTTCAGTAGTTGAAGTAAATATTTTTACCTATGCTATTTTTACCATGTAAAAGTTTGACATGGTTACTATTCTAAGGTGTTAAATAACTGAAATGCTCAATAAAAGCTTTAGTTCAAACTAGATATGCTCTGCCTGACTTCGTTTGATAAGAAAACTAGCTCGAGTTTGAAAAAGACAAAACTCGATTAAGTTCGTTTACAATCCTAAGTTTATGTCGTTATCCTAATTCAAGTCAACATGCAAGGTGGAGGGTGCAGCATTTGAAGATGGAAGGACACCTAGCATTTGGGACACTTATGCTCATTCTGGTCACTATATATCTTTTACACTTATTTACTTATCCTGTCCTTTTTGTTTGGAATTCAAAGAATATTATATGTTTTCTTTACTGTGTCGAATGCTGTCATGCATAACAAATACTCCCAAGGGTAAAATATATTCAAAGTTTTATTGGCAGTTTGCTGGATGAATATGGTATGGTGAGTCTAGACATTTATCAAATGGTGTGTCTAGACATCATCATCTTGGTACATGGTTTGGTAAATATTTTAGGACTTCAAAATTATTATTTTACTACTGGTAATCTAATCTTAACTAAAACTTTGTATTTATATTTGCATTATTCCCAGTCGAAACCTAAATTTTTTAAGATCAAAACTGAATCACTAGGGATCCAGCCATCTAAGACCTTAGAATTGTGTCAAAATTTGATTTTAGAATGGGCACTGATGTTTGAATTGAAAACCTCTGTTCAAAGCTTTAAGTGCCATACATCATATTTTGATATTTTTTGCATCAAAATAGAGGTGTATTATGGCCCACAATTGGTCTTGCACTTAGAAGACTGATATTGTGGGAATTATAATCAGTAAATGATAGATAACATATAATTGAACGTAGAAGTTGTTAAATATATATGAGTATAAGATCCTTGAAAGGGCTTTCCCCAAGGTGGTTTTGGGTGAAACGGTTTTTAACATGGTATCAGAGCTCTGGTGTTTGTGGCGGTCTCAAGTTCGAACCCCACCACCCCCAATATTCTCAATTTAATTTGGCACTAAGGTATTGCTCCAAATATGGGCTCGTAGTGACCACTCTTACCCCATAGTGGGCTTGCGAGTGAGGGGGAATGTTAAATATATATAAGTATAAGATCCTTGAAAGGGCCTTCCCCAACACCTTAAGGTTTTGGGTGAAACGATTTTTAACATGGTATCAAGAATTCAGGCGATAAACCTCTTTTATGGTATCAGAGCTCAGGCACGCAGAGGTCTCAGGTTCGACTCTCTGCAACCCCAATATTCTCAATATTTAATATGGACATGAAGGCAAATTATGCTCCAAAGATGGGTGCCCGTGATCCACTCTCGACCCAAAAATGGGCTTTCGAGTGAGGGGGAGTGTTAACATATAATATAAGATCCATATAAGGCCTCCCTCTAACACCTTAAGGTTTTAGATGAGTTGGTTACTTAACAGAAGTAGTCCCTGTTTTTTCTTTGACTACGTAGCTCAAACCAAATCATCCTCTTTGGATAATTTTCTTTATTCACAACAAATGATCTTGAGGTTCAGTTGATACTTCCAGGATATACACATGGAGCTAATGGAGATGTTGCATGTGATCAGTATCACAAATACAAGGTCTGTACAATCATCCAAAGAAAGCTTCTGTCTTTGTTTTTCTTCTATATATATCCTCCCCATTGGTTCATCTTTGAAGCTTTGCTAAATTAGTTTTAGTTGAAGTATTTTTTCCGTGATAAGTTACATATGTTTTGTAAGCACAGGGGAGGGGGAGTGAAGAATTGACCCCCCTGGCCTTGGTAATTAGAGAGGGGTGGCTTACTGGCTGAACCCTTAACCTCAATGCAGCGATGTCACTAGAATGACATACCTCGAGATGTTATGATATGGTATCTTAGTGAATATAGACTAGTTCTAGGAAGATACTCGATCATCTTCTTCTATGCGTACATTCTACAACATAAAAGATATAATCTTAAATTCACTTCTTAATGGTGTTAAGGTATGTGTTATACAGACATTATATTGTATAAGATACACTATGGCTGCACATATTATCAATTATTTAAAGAAGTAAAGCCTTATATAGCTGTTTCCCCAAAAATAGAATATATATATCCTGACACTTTAGAGTATGTTCCTCCTGAGTCAATATTTTGTGGCGCAGGAAGATGTCCATTTGATGGTGGAGACTGGCCTAGAGGCATATAGGTTCTCCATTTCATGGTCAAGACTTATTCCAAGTAGGCGCACCTTTCCTTAAAGTAATTTCATTTTGTAATATTCATTATTGTTTTCTCTGGCATGATGGCCATTTTCTTTTCAGATGGAACTGGAGCTGTCAATATGAAAGGACTGCAGTATTACAACAACCTCATTAATGAACTAATTAACCATGGTACAGCCAAATGTTCTCACCGAACAATCTTTACTATATGTCTGTCTTTTTTCTTTTTAACGGAAAGAACAATGAATAAGAAAGACACTCTGAATATGATCTCCATTCCCCCTTTTCTCCAATCCAATATTGTTGACTCTAATATACATACTGCTCACACAGGAATAGAACCGCATGTTACATTATATCATTATGATACACCACAAATACTTGAAGACGAGTATGGAGGATGGCTTAGTAAAAAAGCAGTGTAAAGACTCTTAAACTCTTGCTATTGTCATGTTTCCATGACTACATCCTTCCTTTGGTGCATGCATTTTTGCACATGATGCGTGAAATGAATGAGAATATTGTCATTTTTGCAAATGCAGAAAAGATTTTGTCGCTTATGCCGATGTTTGCTTCAGAGAATTTGGTGATAGGGTGCGGCACTGGACCACCTTCAACGAGCCCAATGCTTTTGTCATGTTCGGTTATGATTTAGGAATATTACCGCCTAGTCGCTGTTCTTCTCCTTTTGGATTTAATTGTACCAGAGGTAACTCATCAACTGAGCCATACACCACAGCTCACAATATTTTAATGGCGCATGCATCAACTGCAAAATTGTACTCAAAGAAATACAAGGTACCGCAACATTACTTCATTATATGTTACAGTATAAAGGAGTTTCTTAATAAATATTGCTAACATGATTATATCTAGAGAGTATGCATTTATTATCTTCTTGTATTTGCATCTGATGAACTAGCTATTAGTATTGCTATCACAGCATCCTTCACGCATTAATCTAGTCATACAAGACATGTAATGTAGGCTGCGCAACATGGTTTCATTGGACTAAATATATTCTCGTACTGGTATGTACCTTACACAAATTCATTGGAAGATGTTATTGCAACTCAAAGGGCAAACGAATTTTTCATAGGGTGGTTAGTCACAAATTCTTTTTACTCATGTAAATACCTTGCATTACTGTGGATAAATTTTGTCTTCTATCCAGGATGCTAAGGATTTTTTGCCAGAAGCAGAGTTTGGTTGTTTTTCTTATGCTAAATCCCAATTTCAGGTTTCTAAATCCCTTGGTTTATGGTGATTATCCGGAAATAATGAAGAAGAATGCAGGGACAAGAATTCCAATGTTCAGCAAACTAGAGTCCAGAAAAGTGAAAGGTTCGTTTGACTTTCTAGGATTGAACCATTATGCCACGGCACAGGTTAAAGACATGTCCATCAGCCTAGAAATGGATGGCAGGGACTTCCTAGCTGATATGGCAGCAATGATTAAGTGTATGTTCATTATACAGATAAAAAATTTGTAGCCGTTCAGTTCCATTATGATTAGCAATTTCTATTGTTTACAAAATCAATCCTTGTTACATCTTTTTTGTAATGGCTATCAATGCCATTGTACTTGGTCAAGTAAATCAGATCCTTGGTGCTGATAAACTTCCTATATTTCTGTGCAGTAAATCAAAGTAATGTTCCACCAGGTCAGGTAAGGGCTGACATTAGCTTAATACATTTTATTTCTTTATTCTTCATATTGTCACTAAATAATTTATATCAACACAGTTGCCTCTAAACCCAACAGGCCTAAAAGAACTTCTGGAGTATCTGAAGAGGAAATATGGGAACCCTCCTATCTACATCCATGAAAATGGTACCTCTCATACACATAGAAGTTTAGTTGATCAGTTGTCCTATGACGTGCATAGAACTAAATCGAGAAAAAAGATTATTCAATCTCTGTAAAAATTGTGATCCATCATGCATGCAATTGTACATTGCAACTTTAAGGTAACTAGTCCTGTTGGGGGCCTAGAAGAATCTAACCAGGTCTTCTATTGTTTTGTATCATGGTCTAATTGTTCAAGCTGGGTGTTTCTTGTTTTGGTAGGTCAAAGTACAATCCGTAATGGAACACTGAACGATGAACCAAGGGTACAATATCTTCAAAGTTTTATTGGCAGTTTGCTGGATGCAATAAGGTATGCCTTCTCAGAAATCAAGTTGATGTCTTTACATGAGGCAGATGATTGTTATTTCACGTCTTGTATGCATATCCCACATCTTTTAAATTGGGGGTTTACAAATGATGCATTTGTCTAGTCTTATGAATTCTGATACAATTGCATTGTCTTCTCTTTGTGTTGCTATATATTGGAATGGCTAAAGGAATGGGTCAAATACAAGAGGGTACTTGATGTGGTCCTTCTTGGATGCGTTTGAGTTGCTAGATGGATATAAATCAGGCTATGGCTTGTATTATGTGGATTTAGATGACAAAAATCTGAAAAGATATCCAAAGCTTTCTGCGAAATGGTACTCCAATTTTTTGAAAGGAAGAAGCACTAGTCCAGATCTAAATATTGAAGAATATCCAGTTTCTGCAAACATATCCGACTTCTAACAGTATCACTTCTGCTGTAGAGATACTCTGAATAATGACTTTGTCCGAGATTGGTTCACATCTTCTGTCATTCGATAACCATGTTAAGTTGATAATGTGTCATATGTGTAAATTAATCATATATTATGGTAGTGTTTTTAAATTTTGATCATGATTTTACCTGCATGACCACGTCGCAATCTGATAGTTCTTAATTTTTCTTCTCTTCTGCTACTGCTAGGCGGACATTGTAATTTCAATCAGTCAATCCTAATACAATAACAAGAGACTCGACCAGTAGAGCTCTTCTACTATTTAAAATACCTTTAGGCTATGTTCACTTGGATTGAATGGAATGAGGGGAGAATGGAATGAAATTTATACTATTATTTGTGGGAGATTGGGGAAAGTGTTTATAAATTTAATTCTTTACTTCATTCATCTCCAAATAATTTGAATTAGAATTCTAACCCACATGTTTTGGAAGGAATGGTCCATTCCCAATCTTCATCATTTTCCTTGCAATCTTCATCATAAAAAACTTCTTCTTCCTCATATTTGTTCATTATTTCTCCCAACATCCCCCTTTCTTCATAAATTTTGTTTACAATTTTCATTTCATTCTCCCCTCATTCCATTCAATCCAAGTGAACATAGCCTTTTCGAACTAAACTTTCAAAACAAAGAAATATCGTTAATTTTTTAATGCATGCAGGGTGAGGGACTTGTTCCATTTCAATCCAATCTACTTCATCTAGTAAAAACTGATTTTACTGTTTCGAGTTTATTTCACACACGAGAAGGGACACACATTTTGAATTCAATCTATGTTTTTGAACACCTTTAAAATGATCAAGACATTGTTAAAAAGATGATTCTTATAAAGTTTTTTTCTTCTTTTTTACTGTTAATCTGGCAGCTCATTTACAAAATTTATTTTCTTATCTCAAAATTCATTAGTCCCAAGATATTCATTATTCATATTCATATTTTCTTATGAAAGAAAAAGAAAGAAACAAAGATACTTAAGTTCTTTAACTTATTACCGGATTAATGATATCGTAACAAGTTAACAACTGCAGATTGTATTAAAAAAAAAAATTAAAAACTAAATAGTTAAAAAAATGCCAAGTAAATTTTTTATAAATAACAGCAATTTTAGAAATAAACTAAAAAAATGAAGAAATTTTGGGTAATTTTCCTAAAACTTATTAATACAACAAATACTAGCCACACAAAAAAAAAAAAAAAAAAAAAACCATACTGGATTATTTACTTGTTGCGTAAACAACAGCACTTTACCTTTGAGATACTCTATTTGTCTACTATCCTAGATTCGATTCTAGGTGTAACTAATAGGTCTTTTAATGAAATTTATCTCTGGAATCCATCTATCAGGCAAATGCAAGATACTTGGATGACTACATTGTTATTAGGGTTGTGATAATTCTCACGACCGATTAATGGCTTCCGATCACTGTTCCGAGTAATGTTTCGGTGTTACTTCACCTGAGTTTAGGGTGTCTGCAAAATAATGCTTGCCCGGGGGTGGTGGCCGTCAAGCACCTCCGGTGTGAGAATCAGTAATCGGAATAATAATAATCGAAACGGGTGAAAATGTATCTGTGTAAAGGGAGAGAATGAGTAATAAGTTTGTGCTATTGAAATTGTATATCTACCTTCTGTGTAGAATGGAGGTATTTATAGGTTGGGTCTTCTAATCACTGTTCACCCACTTGGTAACCCACTTGTTATGCTGTTAAAGCTATAGTGAGCCACTATTGAAATAGTGATTAGTGTCCCTTTCCCACATACCTCGGTTCTAACACCGTTGCTTTTGCTACAGTTGAATGCTTTTGTGTTCCATTGAATACCTTTATGGTCCCCTGCCTTAGTGAGCAAGATAACAAGATATTTTGCACAAGTATTTATGTAAAGATATTTGTTTGTCAAGTGGAGCAATTTAGTAAAGATAATATGAAATGACACATGTGTAATTAGTATTTGTTACAGGCGGAGGTGTAATAGCGGGCAGCGGGTTGGTATTGTTACAGTGGGTGCCCGCTGTAGGCTTACAGCGGGTACCTATCATTGCCACTCCTGCTGTGCGTGTTAGCGGACTGGAGGAGTAGAAACTAAAGATGCCGTAATGTTTGAGAATTTTTTTTTTTGAAAATGATACTATGTGCGCCCCCCAAGTCTTGGCGGACATTACTTGGGGGATGTAATTTGTGAAAATATGCCCCCCAAGTGTTGGCGGACAACACTTAGGAGTTGGAAAAAAATTGTGAAAATATGCCCCCCAAGTGTTGGCGGACAACACTTAGGAGTTGGAAAAAATTTGTGAAAATATGCCCCCCAAGTGTTGGCGGACAACACTTAGGAGTTGGAAAAAATTTGTGAAAATATGCCCCCCAAGTGTTGGCGGACAACACTTAGGAGTTGGAAAAAATTTGTGAAAATATTTGAATGTTTGACAACGGGTTCTGGTGCTTGACGGGCTGTGCAATTGAAACGTTTTTGTATGATATGTGTAACTGTTTGATAATAAATGCAATAATTGGTAATAAATGAGAAATTCGAAATAAATGATGGAATAATATTAAATGTCAATAATAAGAGAAATGATAAGTGGTAGTTCGTATTAATGAGTGAAGTGACCTTTGGGTGGAAAGAGAATGTACCTTTGTGATGTAATGTGTCATGAGTAAGTGGGAAATTAAGACTTAGTGGGCAGTTTTTCTGGAAATGAGGCAGTTACTGCTGGCTGTATTAATGACGTGGACCAATCAGAGCTATCCACGAATTGTTTGTAAGTTTTTCACCCCTATTACACGCGCCTCACGCTAATAAAAGGGGGAGTTGTGGATCATTTGTGATATTTTTACTGCTTTTCTCTACTTCTGTCTTTGCTTTTTCTTTGTCTTCTCCGAGTTTGTTGCTACGCTGGTACTATATTTGCCGACTATTTCTGCCATTGAAGCCACATACAACCTCCTAATTCGAGGTATGCTTTCGCCATTTTTTCTTTTGTGATTTCTGTTTCCTCTTTTCATCGTTTAATTTGTCCTTTCATTCGCTGTTTTCGTGGTCTGTGTGAGTGGGTTTTGTGTTTATATCTTGGTTTTGCATGTTCTAGTGTTTTTAATCTGGATTTGATTGTGTAATCTGTAAAGGTTAGTAATCTGTGAGTTTGTGGTTTGTGTTTGTTGTTTGTTTATTTGGTACTGAGATTTTGGTAGTTTGATCCGTTTCTCGATTCGTGTGAAATCACTGGTTAGATTTCGTAGTGTTCATGAGATGTTTGTAATTTGTATATGTGTGTATATTCTGTATATGGTGTGTGTTTTGCCTTTTGATTCTAGGGTTTTGTTGTTTGTGGAGGGAATAGAATATGAACCGTTTTGTTTGATTTGTTGATAATTTAAATAAAAAATTGCTTTAAAATATATGTGTGTACCAGTCGTTGTTGAGGGCGTGTTGCCTGTTCGCGGTAGTAATTGATGACTTGTGTTAATGTCTGCAGATGGGTGATGAATTCGTAGAGGCCGCCAGTGGAGAGAGAAGACCGTTAGTTAACATGTATGGCTGCTGGGCGGACATAGGTCCGTTGAGTTATCCGACTGTGTTGCGCAGGAACCGCTATAAGTACTTTGAAAGTTGGGAGAGCTTGTGGCGGGCGAGCAATGTGTTGCCAACCTCGTATTCGAAGGCGGAAATGGATGCTAGATTTGCCGAATTTCCTCATTTGCAACAGGACAGCACTTTTAAAGCTAATGACTGGGGGGATTATGTCGAAAGAATGTTTCGAATTGAAGATGGTTATTTCTGGAGACGGACAGGACCTGGTGAGAAGTTGTACCATCGTTTTGATGATGATTCCGTTTGTATTCCCGTAAGTCATTTCAGGGCGGGTTTTCGGTTGCCGCCACACAAGTTTGTGATGGATTTATTTCGATTGTACTTCCGCTGTCCGTTGGCTCAAATGTCTCCCAACTAGATAAGGGCAATTAACTGGTTTATAGCTAGTAACGAGGCCATGAATACACAGCCTACATTTAGGGCCTTTTTCTGTCTCTTTGATGTTAAAGCCAGCCGTGCGAAGCCCTTCTATGAGCTCCAATTTGTAAAGTCTCAAACCCGTATTGGAAAAGCTCTGGATGGATATCGCCCTTTTGTGTTCCCCAAGGGCATGGCGGGTTGGCAAGAGGAATTTTTGGTGGTTGGTGGTGGGGAGTTCGCCTGGCATAAGAATTTTGTCAAGAAAGTTGAGTGTGCCTACAGAACGGATCGTAACCGTCTTAGCCAAGTGGAGATAGATATGTTGGTTAGGCTGGTGAGGGCGTTGGGTGAGGTGTGGACCGAGGCGAATTTGGTTGACCCGGCTGATTTGAGAAGACATTGCTGTAAGCTTCTGTTTTCACTTAATTTTTTGGGTTTTGCTATTTTCGTTATTGAAAGTCTTGTGTTTATGTTTGTAGTGTTGGACCCTCGTAAAGCAGAGTTGGATCCTCACCCCACATTGCCCATTGAGCAGGAGGCTAAGATGTATGCTGATTTCATGGTTCTCCAACCACCTAGGCCAAGGCGGGTTCGTGGGATGTTTGCTGTGGAAAACATCATTGATGCCTTTGATCTTTCTGGGCAAGGTACTGGTGGGGAAACCGCTGAGCGGGTTGAGCATGAGGAACCCGTTGTTGAAGAGGAAGAAGTTTCTGGGAGTAATGCTCAGTCTGAGGAAGAGAAATCTGGTGGTGGTATAAACTCTGAGGATGATTCTTTGTCTGAGCTGTTAGGTGATGTGCCCGCAAGGGGAAGGGATACTATTTTGGAGCCAAATTTGCAAGATGCCCAAGGTGATGAGTATCCCGTTGAGGATGAAGTTGTCGCTGAGACAGAGAAGTCCGCTGAGAGGGACGTTGCTACTGAAAAGGAGTCATCCGTTGATAAAGGTGTTGCTGTTGATTCTGGAAGTGAGAGTGATGGTGCTGCGGCTAGGAGAACATTTGTGTCTCATATGGCCAGAGATAGTGATGATGATTTTGACATTCGCTCTCCAAGTGTAAGGGTCGCTATTCGAAGGGAGGAGCGAGGTTCTGTTGTTAAGCCTGTCCAGGTAGTTTCTACCGTAGGCAAAATAGTTGTGGATATTGACAGCGAGGAGAAAGTGTCTGCCGTGAGAGAGCAAGAGCTACTAGTGAAGGGAGCGGAAGTGACCGCTGATGAAAGTCCAGAAATTCCCCTGCGTCGCTCAAAGAGGAAGTCTGTTGTTGAGGCTAGTACTTCTAAGCGTAGACGCATTGAGCCAAGTAGGGTGAATGAGGCCGTTCATGAAGAACAAGTGATGGAGGAGCCCGCTGAGGAGGAAGCGATGGAGGAGCCCGCTGATAGCGTGTCTGACAGCAGTGATACTGAAGGTGATGCTGAGGATATTGGAGATGCCTCTGAGGAGATAGTGTATTACACCAGTAGTGGTGATGATGTGAATGATGCCGAATTTGGGGCAAGGCCTGGTTATGGTTTTTTGTTCAAGTCTGGTCCCAATACTTTTACAGTGGACTCCATGACTGATGATGATCATGTCAAGATGAATGGGCTTAGTTGGGAGCGAATGTGTCGCCTATCCCAGAAATATGCTGCAAGGGTATGTAGTTTTTTGATACAGCAATTTATTCCCGTTTGTTTCTGTTACTAATCTTGGTTTTCTGTGTTGTCTTTTGTAGAATCAATGTATGTATACCGGTTTGATGGCCCGCGGTAATATGTACCGTAGTAGTAATCTTGCTTTGAAAAAGAGGATCAGTATGTTAGAGGCGGAGCTGTCCGCTGAGAGGACTATGAAAGATAACGCTGCTAAGGCCTTGCATGAGATAGAAACTAAGAAAGTTGACATCCAGGCCAGCTATGACTATAGTCGTGACTTGCGGCAGTTCTTGGCGGAGGATAAGATAGAACTTGAGGCTGCCAATGCTATTTTGTCTGAGCAAGTAAAAAATTTGACCACTTCGCTAAGATTTGAGAAAGAGCGTGCTGATGATGCTGAGGCTCATCTTGATTCTCGTCCAGCTGAGGCCGTTGCCATAATGAAATTCAAAGGTAGTGCCGAATTTGCTGAGATTGTAAAGGCCGAAGTTGCTAAGGCAAATGTTGGTGGAGTGGATGGTAGCAAGTTATCGCTAAGGGAGGATCCCGTTGAGAGCCCAAATGAGGTGGCCAAGTTGCAATCTGAAGTGGCTAAGTTGAAGTCTAAAGTAAAAAGATCCAAGCGTAAAGCCAGAGCTTTGAAAGCCCGTCTTGGAGAAGATGAGAGAAAAAGTGTTGGCGTTCAAGTTGATGCTGCCATTGGTGAGGTTGAGGTGGAGGTTGCTGCTGTTGAGAACCTTGAGCCCGCTGTGAACCCTTTGGTTATAGAATGTGCAATTCCATTGTCAACGATAGCGGCTATTTACAGTGAGAGTGATAATGAAGAGGATGCCGCTGCGAATCCTGGTGAGGCTGAAATGGAGCAAGTGGATGTTGCTATTCTTGATACTGACATGGCGGAGGCTAGCGGAACGCCCGCTGTGTCTGATGTTGCTGTCGAGCCCCTTAGTGCCATCGCTACTGCGTATAACAGTGAGGATGAAGATGCGGAACCGCTAAGGGGTATGGAGGGTCCTTTGAGTGGGTCTCGTTGGGGATAATTGACTTGTGTAATTTATTTTTCCTTTAAATTGTTTTGGAATCCCTCAGCGGGTATGTCCGCTGTGTGACTTTGAAACATTTTGGTATAGACTCTTTTTTGTGAATCTCAAACTCTGGAATATTTGTGGTTTTTTTGGGAATATATTTGGCAATTTGGTTCGAGGCATAATTTGAATTTGTGTTTGTAATTTCTTGGTCAGAGTCTGTAGTAAATATGTGGGAAAATGGTTTACCTGGGAATTGTAGTTTTGACTGTGGGAGTTTGTCTTCAGCATTTAATACTGCATGGGAGTCAAAAAAATTGACTGTGCCTTTACTTCTTTCTGCATGGGGACTGTAAATTTTTGACTGGTGATGGCTTTAACCTTCATTTACCACCTATAAATAGGATGATTTGCTTGTTGATTTTGATCATCCCCTCTCCAACTTGTTTCAGAAAACCCTTTCTCTTTACACCGAATAATATGAATATTTCTGACATGAATGATTCCTTCACCCCGTTTTCTTGGGGTCGGGAGTTAGCTATCTCGAAGGAGACAGAGGCTGGCTGGTATGCCGTTGCCAAGTATTACGAGGATGAGGGCGACCTTTATTCGGCCGAGGAGTGTCGTAAGACTGCTCGGAAAGTGGCTGCGGAGCGTGCTGCGAAAGAGGCCAAGGATGCCAAGGGAGCACCTGAGGAAATTAAGTGGAACATTCGCAACTTCCGTGCTTCTCCGCAGGGCGAGAGCTCCGGGAAGAAGGATGAGGATGCCAAGAAGAAGGCTCCCCAGGCATGAAGGTCTTAGATGTAGGAATCTTTGGCCTTGTAATAAGAAACATGCTTGTAATCCTTTTTATTTTATGAAATAAAAAAGACTTTTTCTTTTCTCCGCAAGTAATCGTTCTTTCTTTTTCTTCCTTGCTGTACCGAGTATTTAACTTATGCCTTGATATTTTGTTGTTGATTGGCCGCAATAAGCATCCTTTGTATCTTTTGTCTCAAAATTTTGTCTTTTGTTGCAAGACTTGTAGTATGTTGAAATCCGTGGTTGTTAGCATGTCCTTCAAAGGGACTTTGAAAAGGAAGCCATGTAATTGTCTGCTGATAACTTTGAAATTTCCAACTGTAATTCTGTAGTTGTCCGCTGATGGACCTTGTAAAGTTTGTAAGTAGTGTTGTAATTATCCGCTGAAGGACTGTGTAAAATTTGCCATTTGTAATTGTGTAACTGTCCGCTGAGGGACTGTGTAAAATTTGCAATTTGTAATTGTGTAATTGTCCTCTGAGGGACTGTGTAAAATTTGCAATTTGTAATTGTGTAATGTTCCGCTGAGGGACTTTGTAATTTGTGAATGGTTGCTGGCCCATTGGGACTTCTGTAATTTTGTTAGTGTTGAGAAACTTGTAAATGTAGACCGCTTTTTTGCAAAAGTATTCCATTGAAAGCAAAGTTCCCTTCATTACAAAAAAGATAAAGGGAAATGACTGTTTAGCCATCTATTGATAGTATTTGCGCAGTTTGTCGCCATGCCAAGTGTTGTTAACTTCGGTACCATTTAGGTAGGCTAGTTTGTAGGAACCCGGCCTGAGTACTTTGATGATTTTGTAGGGTCCTTCCCATTTCGGCATAAGTTTGCCTGTGTGTCTGGGGTCGGATGCTTCAGTTGCTTTGTTAACCAAATCACCTTCTACATATGCTTTGATTCTGGCTTTTTTCCCAAAGAATTCTTTAGTTTTTTCTTTGTAAGCGGTCATCTTTTCAACAGCGGCCTCTCTTGCTTCATCTAGAAGGTCAAGATTTGTTTTGAGTCCTTGAGTATTTGCTTCTTCTTCAAAATTGATGGCACGGTAGGATGGTGAGCCAATTTCGATTGGTGCAAGTGCTTCTGTGCCAAAAGCCAATTTGAAAGGGGATTCCCCAGTGCTTGTCCAGGCTGATGTGCGGTAAGCCCAAAGAACGTTGGGTAGCTCATAAGGCCATTTCTTCTTTGAAGTAGTCAGTCTTTTCTCTAGACCTCGGACAATGATACGATTGGTTACTTCAACCTGTCCATTGCTTTGAGGATGGCAAACGGATGCTTTCTTGTGTCTGATCCCGTGGTCGGATAGGAACTTAGTGAATTTTGACCCCACGAACTGACTACCGTTGTCAGATATGAGTGTTACTGGGATTCCAAATCTTGTGATGACTTGTTCTTCAACAAAGCGAATGGCATCATCTTGTATAATGTTCTTAAGGGATTTTGCTTCTGCCCATTTTGTCATGTAATCAATGGCGACCATGACGTACTGCAAATCACCTTTGGCTTTAGGGAATGGTCCCATGATGTCAATGCCCCAAATTACAAAAGGTATAGGGGATAGGATGGCTGTGGGAAGCGCTGGTGATTTCCTGGACATATTGCTAAATAGTTGACATTGGCGGCACCTTTTGGTGAAGTTTTTGCATTCCTTGTGCATTTTTGGCCAGTAATAGCCTTGTCTGAGTATTTTGTGTGCCAATGCCTTGCCAGCCATGTGGTCTCCACAAATGCCTTCATGGACTTCCCTTATACAATATAAGGCTTCTTCCTCATCGACACATTTAAGTATAGGGGAGTCGAAACTTCTTTTGTATAGGGTGCCTTCCTGAAGAAAGTACTTTGTTGCTTGTGATTTGACTATTTTTGCTTTGACTCTGTCATCTGGTAGTGTGCCATTTTCCAGATAACGGATGTAAGGGGTCATCCAACTATCCCTTGGCGGGTTTATTTCCACGATATCCAGTTTGTTTGTACTTGGAACGGTTAATTCTTCAAAGTAAACCGTGTCTGCTTCTACTTTCTCCCCTTGAGTTAATTTAGATAGCATATCTGCAACTGTGTTATCCGCCCTATCTATTTGTTCGAGGGAGTATTCCTCAAACTGAGTTAGCATAGTCTGAACCAATTCTTGATATTTGCTGAGATTGCTATCTTTTGTTGAATAATCCCCCGTTGTTTGTCGAACGACTAGCTGCGAGTCGCTGTAGATGGTTATCTTTTTTGTTTGTAAGTTTTTTGCCAATGTCAAACCAGCCAAAAGTGCCTCATACTCTGCTTGATTATTTGTGGCTTTGAAGTTCAACTGTATGGCTTGTTTGACTTGAAAACCGTCGGGGCTTGTCAGAATGAGCCCTGCCCCACAACGGGTGTTTGTTGAGGAACCATCCACAAACAACTGCCAATTGCTGTCCGCCGCTGTGATGCTCTTTGCGGGTGTTTCTTTTTCAGTTGTCGAGAATGAACATTCAACCAAAAAGTCAGCCAAAGCTTGTGCCTTGATTGCGGTTCTTGGTATGTACTTTAGATCAAATTGACCAAGTTCTACAGCCCAATTGATCAATCTGCATGATAAATCTGGTTTGTGAAGTATTTTTCTTAGCGGTTGGTCTGTGATGATTCTGATTTGTCTTCCTTGAAAGTAGTGTCTCAATTTTCTGCTTGCCATGACCAAAGCTAGAGCAAACTTTTGGACGTTGGGATAGCAGGTTTCCGCATCTTTGAGCACTTGGCTGACATAGTAGACTGGTTTTTGCTCGCTATTTTCTTCTTTGATAAGTACCGCCCCTACAGCTTTGTCTGTTGCGGACAAGTAAAGTGATAGCGGCTCTGAGGGGGCTGCGACCGCAAGTAGTGGAGCGGAAGAGAGATAAGTTTTGAGATCTTCGAAGGCTTTTTGGCATTCTACCGTCCAGGATATTGTCTTAGTTTTTGTTGCCCCTTTCAGGGTGTCAAAGAACGGAAGGCATCTGTCTGTTAATTTTGCTATGAACCTTCTTAGGGCGGCCAACCTCCCTGTTAGTTTTTGTATTTCCTTTAAGGTTTTGGGTGGTTGCATATCGATTATGGCCTTTATCTTCTCAGGGTTGGCCTCAATGCCTCTGTGAGATACCAAGAAGCCAAGGAATTTGCCAGCGTCAAGTGCGAATGCACATTTATCTGGGTTGAGTTTCATGTTGTGTTTTCTGAGGGTGGAGAAATATTCTTCCAAGTCTTGGAGGTGAGAAGCCGTTAAGAGGGATTTTACTATGAGATCATCCACATATACTTCCATATTTCGGCCCAACTGTCCGTTGAAGATTTTATTCATGGTTTTTTGGAAGGTGGCACCGGCATTGATCAATCCAAAAGGCATCAATTTGTAACAATATACCACCCCTATGTGTAACGAAAGCTGTTTTTTCCCTGTCTTCTGGAGTCATTTTGATTTGGTTGTAGCCTGAGTAGGCGTCCATGAAACTTAGCATTAGATGACCCGCTGTTGCATCAATGAGTTGGTCTATTGAAGGAAGTGGATATGGGTCCTTTGGGCATGCTGCGTTTAAATCTGTGTAATCAACGCATATCCTCCACTTTCCGTTAGCTTTCTTCACTAGCACTACATTTGCAACCCATTTAGGGTAAGTAACCTCGCAGATCAAGTCCGCATCCAAGAGTTTGTCAATTTCAATATCAATGGCCCGCTGTCGCTCTGGTGCAAAGTTTCTTCTTTTCTGTATTTTTGGTGCTTTGTCCGGGTCCACATTTAACTTGTGGATTGCCACAGATTCATCTAATCCTGGCATATCTTTTGGGCTCCATGCGAAAATGTCTGCGTATTTTCTTAGAAGATTTGTAAGGCCATCTTTAAAAATTGAATCCAAACCTGCTCCCATACTCACGGTTTTAGTTACATCTCCGGGTATAACTTCAATTTTTTCCGTTTGTACCGCAGGGCTTATTGGCGGTTTCTCTTCTCTCTTGAGACATTTCAGGAGATTTGCATCTATGCGAGGTGGGTTTTCTGTTAGCGGGTCGTGCCCGTCTAAGAACTGCACTTCTTTTCTTTTTTTGTTATTTGCACGTTGGTTTGCATCGTGCCTCTGTCTTTTTGCTTGCCTTCTTTTCTGAGTTCTTTCTCTATTGATATTGCTAGGTTCGGATTTTCCCAAGGTGAGTGCAATGCCGTAGCACCTTTTGGAGGTTTCAGAATCCCCTTTGATTTCTCCTATTCCGTTTGAAGTAGGGAATTTGATTTTGAGATGAGGGGTGGAAGTAATTGCTTTTAACAAGTTTAGTGTGGGTCTTCCCAAGATCATGTTGTAAGAGGATGCTGTGTTGATGACATAGAATTTGATAACTCTGCATATTTGTTTGGGAGATTCCCCAAAGTAGACAGGGAGCCTCGCAATGCCCGCTATTGGGACGGCGTTGTGGCCGAACCCGTAGAGAGGTGTCTCGTCAAGACATGTTTCTAATTTTTCGTCGCTTAGTTTCAGCCTGTCCCAGGTGTGTTGGAAACAAATGTCAACAGAGGACCCGTTGTCAACCAGGACCCTTTTGACTTCATTCTGAGCAATGCCCAAGGATATGACTAGTGCCTCGGTGTGATTGGGATTGATGCCTTCATAGTCTGCATCTGTGAAAGTAATGACATTTGGCAGGCCCTCAGATATGGTATAGACAGACTGTTCCTCTCTAGGTGGTGAGACATGTCCGCCAAACACGGTGTGTACTATGTTTTTGTTATGCCCTTGGGAGGTGGATGGGCCAAGTATTTGTCTGGGCAAGTATTGAGATAAGTTGCCAGCCTTGACTTGTTTTTCTAGGAAGTATTTGAGGGATAGGCAGTTATCTGTAAAATGCCCATGTGTTTCATGATAATCACAATGTTTGTCTTTGGGTCTGTCATCGGGTGATGAGTGCATTGGGGCTGGCAGAAAGTAGAAAGGCTTTCCTCTGATTTCTCTTAGGATGGTTGCTCTTGGGAGAGTGAATTCGGTCCACTTTGGCTCAGAACGCCTATCTGGGCTTTGCGAGCTTGAGGGCCCTAGGCGGTCTCTGGCTGGGATTGATGATTGAGTTCTTTGAGCGGGCGGCGGCCCATGAGTAGTTTGTACTTGATGCAAGGCGGGTGCTTGCCTCTGGTAAGATGTGAACATTTCTCTCTGAAAATATGGTGTTGAAGTGGGTGGAGCCCTGGATTGTTTTAGTACATTCAGGGATTCGATTTCGTTGATGGCTTGAGATGCCAAGTCATATGCCTTTGCTAGAGTGGTGGGTTTAGTTTCCATGAGACGGCATACGTATTTCTCACATTCGTAAGGGTTGAGACCTCTTCTTAAATGGACCAAGGCCTCTGTCTCATTGACACAGACAACTTTGTTGACGGCTTCCTTGAAGAGGTCGATGTAATTTTGCAAGGTTTCATCGTTGCGTTGTGCAATGGTTTCGAGGAACACGGTGTGAACTTCGTGTTGTTGATTTGCTTTGAACTTGTTGAGGAATAATATCTTAAATTCCAACCAAGTATCTATGGACCTGGTGGATATTCTACAGAACCATCTTTGGGCGTTACCGCGGAGGGTCGCGGCGAAGAATCGACATCGTGTTAAATCATTATATTCATAATGGAGAGCCAGTTGGTCGAAATAACTAAGGTGTTCTTCTGGGTCTCCAAGCCCGTCGAAAGAGTTGAAGCTCTGATGTTTGATGTCTTTCTGTCGTGGCTCGGTTTCTAGCCTTGCTGTGAATGGTGTTCCACCCATATCTTGCTCGTTATTCCCCTCTATCTTGTTTTTGAGTTCCAATATGGTTTGCAACATTTCTGCATTTGTTGGTTGTGTAACTTCGGGCTGCCTTGAGCGGACAGGGGATCGCTCTCGGTGTTTGTGTGCTTCATATTCAGCTACTACCTTGTCATAGGCGGCCTTCTTGTCAACAATTATTTTTCTCAAATCTCTATGTCTTCTATTTTGTTCCCACACTTCAGGGGGATGGTGACCCTTGTTGTGTCTTTCATGTTTCGTGTTTTGAGACGAACCTAAGCGGGAGAAAGCAGAGTTTGCCCCGCGAAGTTGGCTGTTCGCCTCATCATGGTTGTCATGCGGGTGTACGGGCGAGCTCCCTTGTTTTGTTAATGGCCTTGGTCCGGCCTGGGGAATGGCTGCAGCTATCTGCATGATCAAGTCAATTTGTTGTTGGTTACAATCCGTGAGGTTGAGACTAAGGATTTGTTCTCGCGCATCGTCTCTAGGCGGGTTTATCGGTGGGTTTACCGGTGGGATGCCTGTCGTATTTCCTTCGTGTTCTTGTTCGTCCGGGTGGGGTATTACGGTTTCCATTTAGTGTGTTTGAAGTGTTTTGATTTGTATTGTGTTTTGAGTGTGTGAGTAGCTACTGTGTTGGTAGAGCAGGTGGTGGGTTTTTCTTCAAGAAAATCCCCCTCCTTCTAGCGCCAAATGATAATTCTCACGGCCGATTAATGGCTTCCGATCACTGTTCCGAGCATTGTTCCGGTGTTACTTCACCTGAGTTTAGGGTGTCTGCAAAACAATGCTTGCCCGGGGGTGGTGGCCGTCAAGCACCTCCGGTGTGAGAATCAGTAATCGGAATAATAATAATCGAAACGGGTGAAAATGTATCTGTGTAAAGGGAGAGAATGAGTAATAAGTTTGTGCTATTGAAATTGTATATCTACCTTGTGTGTAGAATGGGGGTATTTATAGGTTAGGTCTTCTAATCACTGTTCACCCACTTGGTAACCCACTTGTTATGCTGTTAAAGCTACAGTGAGCCACTATTGGAATAGTGATTAGTGTCCCTTTCCCACATACCTCGGTTCTAACACCGTTGCTTTTGCTACAGTTGAATGCTTTTGTGTTCCCTTGAATACCATTATGGTCCCCTGCCTTAGTGAGCAAGATAACAAGATATTTTGCACAAGTATTTATGTAAAGATATTTGTTTGTCAAGTGGAGCAATTTAGTAAAGATAATATGAAATGACACATGTGTAATTAGTATTTGTTACAGGCGGAGGTGTAATAGCGGGCAGCGGGTTGGTATTGTTACAGTGGGTGCCCGCTGTAGGCTTACAGCGGGTACCTATCAGGTTGTTTATGATTCGATGCTTGATGTTATTGTACCAATGCGTCAGCTGTATTCCTCCATTTCTGATTCTTGGACTGAATTTCACCCTTTTACTGCGGACGACGAGAAACACTGCTAAGGAATTACTACTGTTAGTCTGTTACCATATTGTACTTCTGTTAATAAGTTAGTGTCATCTGATTTCCGCAAACAGGTTCTTGTACATATTGTCATTAGATGATATTTCTGGCGAAGGGCCTTGGACCAAAAGGTTCAGTTTTGAGGCAGGTTTGAAGTTATTTATGTATTTACGTTGTTTATTGGGTGCGGGGCAGTTTTATGGTCGCAAATCGATCAATAGAATGTTTTTGTTTAACTTTTTTTATGACTATGAGAAGAGAGTGACCAAATATTATCGACTTGGAGAATATCAAACTTTTCCAACATTCAACTACACACTTGTTTCACTCAACGGGTTCAAAAAAGTGGAGTAAATGACAACTGAATCACTTTCACTCAGAAAATAATCAAGATGTAAGTTAGCTTTCCGGTAGTTCCATGCATTTGCTCTACATGTTCCATAATTTTTTTTGATACCTATGTTGGAAATATTAACTAAAACAGCAACATAGAGGCAATTATATATCGTATTTAACAAGTCAAGGCCAAGCAAACAATTAACGAAACAAAACATGAAGGTATATAACATGCATATCAGTAACTGCAAGAACAAAGGAAAGACAGAAGACATACCAGTAGACATAGCTATATCAGTATATCAAACAAGTAAAAGAACAGCTGAGTCGTCAGGATTTGCTCGAAAACCTGACTGCTCTTGAAGAGATAATTGCCCCCACTTACTGTGTCAGGAAGCTTGCAACACCTCTCCCAGGATAAAACAGCTTCGAGTAATGTAACCACAGCAATTAGACTACTCGACTTCGACTGGCACCTCAGTCGCCGGAAAAACCCACAAGAAAAACAACTTCGACAGGAAGGGAGAAGAGAGTGTAGAGAGGAGAAGAGAATGTAGGGTGTGGTGTGTAAAACCCAGCAGCTTAGCTCTCTATTTATAGGAAAGGCCAAACGTAACTGATGCCACCCAATTAATATTGTAACTCCCATTCCAATTAATTAGAATGAAATGGTCGATTTAATATAATCAAAACGGCTGTAACAGCTGATTTTATATTAAATAAATCGTAACAGTTACGTATATATATTATCCACACATATCAGTTTTTATTTTAATTAATCTGAATATATATACATTATCAAATTCTGTCCAGGACACAACATCAGGATTTTAGTCCGTCAGGATCTGATGTACGTCCATCAGTATTTGATCATCAGGATCTGGTACCGTCAGGACTTAAGGTCCATCAGTATTTGATCAAGTCATCAGGATCTGGTAGTACCTTCAGGATTTCATCAGGACTTGTCCCATCAGTATTAGATGTCTGACCAGTTCCTGATTTATTCCAAGTACTGATCCCAATCGATATATATATATTTATTCTAATTAAAATATATTTAAACACATAAATAAAATCCCTCGCCCATGTCGCCTCGCGTACGCGAGATGCCGAGACATTCGCCCAAATCGCCCTTCGACTGAGCCGACCCGAGTCGAGACGTGTCGTGGCGTGGCGAGGCGGGCGACGGCGGCGCGCGTGTGTGTGTGCACGTGGAGCACACAGTAACACCATGCACCATCATACACCTTAGTAGTTGTACACTACCCATGTGTGTGATTCTATATAAAGCCAACAACCCCCTTTATTTATTTCAATGTGGGACAAATACACATTCTCATTTCAAGCTCTTTCAAGCTACCCACTTCAACTCTATTTCTCTATGGGTTTCACTAAGAAAATCACTTAGACCCATATATGAAAATTGAAGTCCTCATATCAAGGAACAATTTCCAATCGTTAAAAATCCGGAATTAACATCAAGAACATAAATTAATTATGCTCTAAAAATCCATTTTCTAACAATCCCCCACAAATCCATACAGAAATGCTTCAGGTTTCTCATCATGACTTGTTTTTTCAGAGTCGGTACCCTTCCGGGTTTGAACCCTCCTAAGTCCCCTACTTCGATGACTACCGGATCCAGATGGAATGTTTCACCTTGAATCTTAATCTGGTTGATGTAATTATGTTCCATAGACGACGACAAGTCAAAGGCTATGGTGCCAATCTACGGCTTTGAGACATTAATGGTCTTGTCTCGATCCTGTTCGTCGAATGCTTCAAGGAATAACCCTTTCCTCTAATTGCGACCACACAATTACATTCGCTTAGCTGGGCATCTCCAGAGATGTACTGCTACCATCTCGTCAAATGACTTGACCCCATTCAGATTTACAATAACTCTTGCTTACTAGCAGTATCAGTATCTTCTAGGTTCACAGGGGATAGACTCAGATACAACAGTATCATCTATGTAGCAAAGGTACTACCAATTCATCCTTACAGCTTGTTATTACCACATTGAATACACTTCAAGGGATCTCCTCTCATGTGTATTGGGTTCCCACTGATGATGAACTATGATGGGTTGACAACCCCATCCCCAACCTCGACTTAAGGACCACTGCAGGTTCCAGTCCTTTAGTTAAAGGATCAGCTATATTATTCTGAGTTCCTATGAACTCTATAGCTATAATTCTATCAGACACTAAACCCCTTATAGACTTTAGTCTAACTTGGATGTGCCTCTTTGTTTTAGCATTATACTTCTTACTGCTAATCTTGTCGATAGTTGTTTTACTATCACAATGAATAGCAAACGCAGGAAGCGGTCTGCCTACTACAGGTATCGCGGACATAAGTCCATGTAACCATTCAGCCTCCGTCCCCGTGGCATCAAGTGCACATAACTCAGCCTTAAAAGTAGACCGAGTTACTATAGTCTGTTTGGTCGACTTCCAGGATAATGCTCCCCTTGCTAAGGTGAACACGTATCCAGTCACTCCATTGGAACCAGACTTCTTAGCTATCCAAATTGCATCACTGTACCCTTCAAGCACACCAGGAAATCTCTTATAGTGTAAACTAAGGTACATTGTGCCTTTTAGATATCTAAGTACTCTATCAAGAGCATCCGAATGAGTTCTGTTTGGACAGCTTGTATATCTAGCCAACTTAGACACAGAGTATGAAATATCTGGTATAGTACAGTTAGCAAGATACTGCAAACTCTCTATAATCTGAGAATACCTTAACTGAGACACAGGTACTCCTGAAGTATTCTTAACAAGGGCAACTTTAGGATCATAGGGTGTACTAGCGATTCTACACTGTGAATAACCATATTTCTCAAGTATAGATTTCTCTATATAATGAGACTGCGATAAAGTTATTCCCTCAGCTGATTGTGTCAGCTTGAGACCAAGAATCACACTAGCCTCACCCATATCCTTCATTTCAAAATGCCTTTTCAAGAAAGCTTTTGTCTCGTTAATAATCTCAATATTGGTTCCAAACAGTAATATGTCATCTACATATAGGCACAAGATGACACACTCACTACCTTTAACTTTGGTGTAGACACACTTGTCACTATCATTAATATCATAACTGAACGGCACTATAGTTTCATCAAACTTTCACTACACCATATTTGGTCTTTACCAACACCAAAAACCAGTGTTGGTGTGTAAAGTGTAGCCTTAGATGCTAAATTTTGATGTAAGCCAACATTATATTTTGATGTTGCAATACATTTCAATATGTGTTGCCTTAAATTTTTTTATTAGCAAAGCCAACACTTAAAAAGATGTTGCCATAGACACTAACAAAAGTGTTGAAAATAAAGGGGGGAAAGTGAAATATTTGGGGGAAAGTGAAATATTTGGGGGAATATTTAGCCGGTAATAATTTGGGCAAGTCCAAAATACTCATTTTAGTCAATACACTCATACACGCTCTCATCTCTCTCAGTATTCTCGCTCTCATCTCTCTCTCAGGTATCTCTCGCTCTCTCTCGTGTTTCTCTCTCTACCTCAATCTCTCTTCCTCTCACTATATCTCTTTCGTTCTATATATATATATATATATATATATATATATATATATATATATATATATCTTTATCTCTAGAATGTTTGTACCTCTATCTATCATGTGGCTAACAAATAACTTAATTCTCTTTCTGTCGTTTGAATTTGAAGCTAGTTATGTGGTTCTGTCTCAAACGGGTAAGAGAAAACCATAATTTGTAGCTGATAGTTCTTTACATAGCCTAATTCTTGTTAATTTCAGATTTATAAACCCTAGAATTTGGGGATTTTTAACTTTTTAGATTTGTTTTTTAGTTTTGTGTATTTTCCATTG
Source organism: Kitagawia praeruptora (assembly GCA_037693485.1). Lineage (NCBI taxonomy): Eukaryota > Viridiplantae > Streptophyta > Magnoliopsida > Apiales > Apiaceae > Kitagawia > Kitagawia praeruptora. The sequence goes on along the minus strand of CM075344.1, from coordinate 115,411,916 downwards.
TGTTTGTATGTTTAGGTTAATGTTTATGTTAAATCAAGTTGTCTAGCAGAGTCTAATTAAATGTTAAATTAATTTGTTTCAATTTTTATATATTTTAGCCTTAGTGTTTTTTTGATGTTCAAGTTGTTTGTGTTATTTTGTTCATGATATCAAATGATGGTATTATCTAGGAGTTTAACTTTAAATGTATTATCAATGAGTTTAACTCTAGTGATAGAATTACTTACATTCTACTCCTTTGTAAATCTTCTCACTGAGTTGTTTTGTGTTACTAAATTTACTTTTATTTGGATCGTAAGTTGTTTTATGTTACTAAATGTACTTTTATTTGGATCGTTACTTTGTTTCCCTTTTTTATATGCTATAGATGTAATATAGAGTTAGCTCTAAATGGTATGAACTAAAATTGGTAAAGTTTGAGCTCGTTAATGAATAAGAGGCGTCTAGTTTAATAAGATTAACCCTTGTTAGATTGGTGGCCTGAGGATCTGTGGTTCAGCCTTCTCAGCTTTTGTTATCTTTGATTTGGTCTAGTAAGTACATAAAACTTCAACGTACACCCTGTTAATGTCTCTGCATTCTAAATTATTGACTTTCAAATTTGCTTTGAAGGTTGGTTACGTGGTTTTATTGCTGATTATGGTGTGCCACTCATGGTGCTGGCTTGGACTACAGTATCTTACATACCAGCTAATGATGTCCCAAAAGGTATACCAAGGAGGCTTGTCAGTCCAAATCCATGGTCTCCTCATGCTTACTCAAATTGGACAGTTATTAAGGTTTCCCTCCTGCTCTATACTCTACATAAGTAGAACACTATCTGCTTACTCTAAAAGTATTTCTTATTCCACTCGGTTTTGATGCAACCTCTGGCTATGAAATCATAATATGATAATGTTCCAGCATATGCTAAATGTGCCGCTTATGTATATTATTGGAGCATGTATATTATAGAAATTTACTTGAGTATGCTAAAAGAAACGTACTCTTAGTACATGTAACTTTAGATTAGCGTATTTTTATGCTTGGTCTGTTTTCCGAAATTCTCGGACATCCTGGCTCTAATTTATTACAGATATTCATGGTTCTAATTTCTTTGTGAGGCAGAAATATTTTTAATATATTCCTCTGCCATCTCTCTCTCTCTTGAATTTTATTTTTGTAGGTGCAGTAATGTGAAACACTTAATCGCAATAGCCACTACTACTGATTCTACCTTACAACTACAGGTGATAATTTTTTCTCTACCAATAAAAGATAAAATGTGCATTAGCGTAACTCAATTAGCAATCACAAAGGAAAAATTGCTAAGCTGATTACAGAAACCACTTCTAGCCTTTCTTTATTTGGTGATTTTTAAAACCTTCTGGTGGTGTTAATAAGAAACTAATTACCACATGCATCACAGATTCGGTAGAGTTAAGTTTTTAGTAAGTATAATACAGGGGATCTCTAAGTTAAATTTTCTGTTAAGAAAAAACTAAATAAGTGATCCTCTTCGCTAAGCAGTAATTAGATTATTTGTCATCCAATTTTGATAATTAATAAACTAATGAGATTATTATATTGTTAAATTCCATTTTCTTCCATCTTAGAATTTCTTCCACGCTTTCTTTAACATTTTTCTGTCCAAATCTAATTGTTATTTTTTTTATGTCCAAAGTGAGGTCAGTTGTTTTTTGGCCTTTAGGCGTGTTTCTGTCAGTGGGTGATGTACCATATATATTTACACATAAAGCTAGGAGCCTAGGACCGAGGAGGTAGTGTATAATTTGTATTGCACTTTTTTTTTGTTTGTGTGGGGGTGTTTTGACTTCATCATTCATGAAAGCGTTTGTGACATACATTTTCTTTAGTTTACTAGCCTCTTTGTATTTATCTTGATCTTTTCGGCGACCTTTCTTTTTTTGTTCATAGCCTAATTACTTGTTAGTTAAGTAAAGAGCTCTGTTATTAATATTTAAATATGTAATTACCATAAAACAAAGCCAGTACTTGCTTGAGTGGTTAAACTAAAATGCAAAGGACCTGAAGAAAACACTTAAACAAAGGCCTCTGATGTTTTAGCTATATATTAAAACTGAATCCCCCGGGTCGCAGTCTAGAGGATATGTTTTTAGGTAGTAAGAGATGCCGAAGGTTTAAACTTTACTTAACATCGAGTTACTTTTCTTCAAACTCATGTTTATTAGGCGGATGCCTTGTTTCCTAAGATTTGCCTATGTTGAATTGGAATAATTTATGTTTGCAGGAACCTGTGTCTGTAGCTCTTTCTGGGCTTAATCTTGCTATGCAGTTTCAAGGTTGGGTGTCCTTTTTTATCCTTGTGAACTACAAGCTACCTCTTCGGCCAGACAGAAAGACCTACTATGAATACACTGGTTTGTGGCATGTCTATGCTATCTTATCAATGAATGCCTGGCTCTGGAGTTCTGTTTTCCACAGTCGGTAAGCAGTTGCCCTCCTATCCTCACCGTCCGTTCTTCCTTATCCACCTAATTGCTTTAACTAGCTATCCATATGCATATGCAAAGTCATTCTGAATAAACCTACTCAAACAGGCCTAAATATTCTTTATAATCTGTTGGAGGTGTATATATATATATATATGGGAAAAAGGATTTGTGGTTGACATTGTAGTTCTTTTTTCTTTTTCTGCTAATTATTTGTTTATTTAATATTTATTGACATGCAACTTTTACAATATTGTAATATTAATACCAAAACTTGAGAAGTAAATAAATTTCTGAAACTTGTTACAGAATAGTGGCAAAACCAGATGTGTAAACTGGATGCAAGAAAGTTGAAGATAATGGATGGTAGAAAGATATCGATAGTTCTTTTGTCCTTCTTCTTCTTAGAGAAAAGAGACAGAGGTCCTTAATTGACCTCACCCTAAAAGTATTGGGAAACCCTCACTTAACGGGAGGAAAAAATGCTTCTAAAACACGAAGAGTTTTTTTCCCCACGGAAAATTAAGGGTGAAAACGTTCTATTTCTCTCTACCAATTAACACCACCACAATTTAACAGTACCAATTCTCAATATTAGATGCAAAGAAACAAAGATACGTAGTCATGTTGTACCAGTGTCCAATTTTATATCTTGACTCTGCCAGGGGAGTATGCTGCTCAATATTCTACATGTAGTCTGATATTTTGACTCATTCAGATCTTGAGCAGTTGCAATAATCAGTGTCTTGAACTTTTAAACTTTACTTAACATCGAGTCACTGTTCTGCAAACTCATGTTTATTCACTCTTTACTTTGCATTCTTTAAACTTTATTTACTGATTAATTTGTGCTACAGGTACCCTATGTATAGAATACCAATGAGCTCAACACTCAAGGATCTGGATGCATCTTCAGTGTGTATGTTTTTTTCCTGGTGATCTGAATGAATAGTCTTGGATGTGTTTTCAATGTGGATTGCTACAGGGTTATTTTGACTATGATGCTGTCTCAATAGTAACTGCATGACATGTCTTATACTCTAGACTGTACTTTATTGAAATCCAAAGTGGTTGTGAACATATTTCCTTTTTAATCAAACAAATAAAATATCACCTCATCTTTGAGTAGAAATATAGCTTGATGTTTCTTTTGCGATCTAACAGAAAGAAGGAACATACAAAGGGAAAAAATTCAATGTTATCTGTCACTTCTTTGGCTATCAAGCTCGGGGATCTCTACCATCAAAGTTTGACTGTGATTATGCTTATGTAAGCAAGTTTTGACTCTGATATTTACTTCTCATTTGCTCTTCAATTTTTATGCAGAACATTTTGATTTAAAAATTGTTTGTGAAACAATGTTCGTATAGGTGCTTGGACACATTGATTATCATATCCTGGCGGCTGGTCTTAATGGGTACTTGGCAACTGTAACTAACCTGAAGAATCCTGTGAATAAGTGGCGTTGTGGTGCTGCTCCTATAACTGTACGGTTTTCCTTCATTTACAGAGCTTGATTGACTTTCAAATTCCACGTGTTATGTATATTCCGGATTCTAGATAATTCAAAAGGACCGGGCCATCTTCCAATCTAGTTCTTTTTACTAGGTCTTAAAGATGTTTTTTAATTCGATCCTGTGCATTAATGATCTTCATGTTAGTTGAACGGTAGACTGTGTTGTGCCTCTGTATTTGCGATTATTATGTATTTTGACTCTACCTAACGGGTATCTACAGGCAATGATGACTGCCAAGAGGTATGGCAGTGGTCCAGGATCCGCATTCAAAGGGAAACCTGCTGTTCATCCTGCTACCGTGGATTTGAAAGGCAAAGCATACGAGTATGTCCTTTTGTTTGATTTTCTGAAAAGTCTCTTTGTAAATATTTTGCACCTTTATAATGCCATTTAAAATTGTGATGTGCAATCTTTGTTTTGTCCAGTAAATTACATGTTTTTATTCTTCATAGCAGTGTCTTTAATATATATACCAACCTCTTCTTATTGCAGATGGCCAGGTGTAGGAGGACTTGGAAAAATAGCTTGTGTAACTATGCGAAGAATTGGAACTGCACCTTCTGATTTCTTTTAAGGCTTTAAACAATGAACTTAGTTAGCAATGATAGCCAAGATTTGATTACTCAATTGGTTCTAGGCTTTGATAGAAACTCGGTCTATATGACAATATGGCATATATTTGTATTTTACTTTCTTATGTATAGTTCAAAGAGTTTTTATGATTTAAGTGTGATTTTGGTTTATTATTACGAATTTTGGTAACAAAAATTAGGATGTTGCCAATAAATAAAAGTGTTTTTCTAATATTTATGTGTTGTACATAAATTGAAACTATTAATTGGTTTATATAATATGAAAAAGTGTTTAATAAAAAAGTGTTGGAATAAGTGAAAAAGATGTTGCAAAAATTTAAAAGTGTTCAATAACAAGATGTTGCAAAAGAGCTGAAAAGGTGTTGCTGAAAATAAAAAGTGTAGATAAAAAAGTGTTGGAATAAGAAAAAATGATGTTGCAGTAGAGTCTATGGTAACATTGTATTTAGTGTTGCTGTAGATCGTAAAGTGTTGCCATAAATAATTAAGGCAACATATATACCGATGTAGCCTTAGAATTGGACAAAGTGTTGGCTTAGCACCTAAGGCTACATGACTATATCCAACATCATCAAATTTGAAAAAAGTGTAGCCTTAGACCAATTTTTGGCCTATGGAAAAACTATTCATGATTTTTTACACTTTTTTCAGGTGTTGGTAAAGACCATTTATGGTGTAGTGTTTTTATGCCAATCCCTAGGAGCTTGTTTCAAGCCATAGATGGATTTGATCAACTTACATACTTTCCTTTCGTTACCAGAAGCAACAAATCCTTCAGGCTGATCCATATAAATCTCTTCTTCAAGTTCACCATGAAGAAAAGCTGTCTTTACATCCATTTGATGGATGATAAGACCATGTACGGAAGCCAATGCTACAAGCATTCGGATTGTTGTCATTCTAGCTACTGGAGAGTATGTGTCAAAGTAATCAATGCCCTCCATTTGCTTAAAACCCTTAGCTACCAGTCTAGCTTTGTACTTATCTATTGATCCGTCAGGGTTCAACTTCCTTTTAAAGATCCATCTGCACCCGATAGTAGAACACCCAAGAGGGAGATCAACTAACTCCCATGTTCCGTTAGAAACAATAGAGTCAATTTCACTCTTTACAGCGCCCTTCCAGTGCCTAGATTCTGAAGAATCCATAGCTTGTCGGAAAGTTAAAGGTTCGTCCTCGACATTGTAAGTGATAAAATCACTTCCAAAATCCTTGACTACCTTTGCACGCTTACTCCTTCGTGGTTCCTCTACCTCCTTAGGAGTAGAGCTACTACTAGGTTCCGCCCCCACATTTGTCATCTTTTCCACATGATCAGGAATAGAACTTGATGTGAGAGTAGGATCTTCACTAGAAGTATCTTGAGGCATACCAGTCTTCATAGGGTAAACATCCTCAAAGAATGTAGCATCACGAAACTCAACTATCGTGTTTGCCACTATACCATCTATGTCAGATTTTAATACTAAAAATCTCATAGCTGTAGTGGTCTCAAGATAGCCTAGAAAGATACAATCAACAGTCTTCGGACCTAGTTTCTTTCTCTTGTGTTCAGGGACAAGTACCTTAGCAAGGCACCCCCACACACGAAGATACTTAAGACTAGTCTTCTTGCTCTTCCATAACTCATAGGGTGTCTCATCCATGTGTTTCAGAGGGACTCTATTCAGAATATGGCAAGCCGTATTCAGAGCTTCTCCCCACATGTATTTAGGCAACCCAGAATTAATAAGCATACTATTAATCATGTCTTTAAGTGTTCTGTTCTTTCGCTCAGCAACCCCATTAGACTAAGGTGTGTATGGTGGTGTAACTTCATGAACTATACCATTGCTTGCACAAAATTCATTAAAGGTGTTACTCGTATACTCACCACCTCTATCAGATCTCAACCGTTTAAGTACCTTACTAGTTTGTTTTTCTACTTCAGTTTAATATATAATGAATTTACTAAGTGCTTCATCCTTATGTCTAAGTAAATAAACATAACAGTATCTACTACTATCATCTATAAAGGTAATGAAGTATCTAAACTGGTCCTTAGTCAACACACCACCAAATTCACAAATATCAGTGTGTACTAAATCTAACAAGTCTGAATCCCTAACAATATTATGAAAAGGTTTCCTTATTTGTTTAGCAGACTCACATACTTGACATTTAGAATTCTTTTCTATAGTGTGTTTTGGAATCAACTCTAAGTTCATCATATTTTTAAGAGCACCAAAATTTAAGTGACCTAGTCTAGCATGCCATAAAGTTGACGATTCAACACAGTTAACAGAAGGAGTAATTTTATTAAAAGCACCCAAAACGGGCTCAGCATTTATTACAAATAAACCATTTGACAAGTAACCCTTGCCAAAGAAAGTACCAGTACGAATAAGAACTACTTTATTACATTTGAGAGAGACTTCAAAACCATTAGCTACTAAACAGCTTCCACTTATTATATTTCTACGCATGTTGGGAACATGATGCACTCTCGTCAGGGATAAAATACGACCCGAAGGAAACTTCAAGTCCACGTTTCCTATTCCATGTACTTGAGCAACACTTGCGTTCCCCATCGTCACTGTCAAGCTATGACTCTGTTGATAAGATACAAATAAACTAATGTCAGCACAAATATGCACATTAGCTCCAGTATCAATCAACCATTCATTTGATAGATAAGTGGAAAATAGTACAGGGTTGTAGGTAACATACCGGTCAACGTTGGTTTCAGAAGCCAAAGCCTCACCAACAACCATGTTCGCTACAGGCCCACTTGAGGTTCCAAGCACAGCATTCGCTTGAGCTACCCCCTCGGCTTTCTTTGATTTCTTTGTAGGGCAGTCCTTACTCCATTGCCCAACCTGCCCACAAGACCAACATGGTTTGTTTGCCTTTGGTTTCTTGGCCTTATCCTTGTCATTCTTAGGTTTATTACTATTACCCTTCTTAGAGACAGCCTTCCTTTTCTGTCCTACAGTTGCTACATTTACCTTCGAACTTCCATGCTCAGTTGGCTTCACATGTCCCTGTTTGGACTTGTGTTGTTCTTGCACCAAGATGTCCAGCATATATAAGGTTGGTCCAGGTGATCTCTCCTTTATGTCTTTTCAGGGAGAGAGAGAACTCTTCCCAAGACTTTGGAAGCTTTTCAATCACACTCATCACCTTAAACTTTTCGGGGAGGTCCATTCCAGACTCCTTCAAAGCATGCACTATCATCTCGAATTCATGCACTTGCTCAGTCATGGACTTATTGTCCACCAGCTTGAAATCAAGGAACCTAGCCACAGAATACTTTTCCAGACCTTGTGAGTCAGTATTATGTGTCTGGTCCAGCTTCTCCCATAAGAGTTTTGCGGTGTAGGCATCAGAGGAGTACACATCAAACAATGTGTTCGTGAGAGCAGCCAAAATGGCCGCCCTAGCCACCCCATCCTTCTCAGCCCACTTCGCAAAACCCCTAACTGATTCAGCCTTCTCTTGATCCACAACCGGCTTCTCATATTCCACAACAGGCCACAAACCATTTATAGTCAACCACAACTTCATCCTTTTCTGCCAACGAGAAAAGCCAACGCCCCCATTGAATTTCTCTGACAAGCCAGTCAATTCAACGGGTTGTGGAAAACTGTAAGTGGTCCAATCTATGACCCCAACAGATGCAACCTAACTACCACTAGCAGGAATTTCACTCTCGTTAACCATTATGCTAAATACTATATAACCAATTATCTCTTCAAGAATGTTGGAAATATTAACTAAAACAGCAACATAGAGGCAATTATATATCGTATTTAACAAGCCAAGGCCAAGCAAACAATTAACGAAACAAAACATGAAGGTATATAACATGCATATCAGTAACTGCAAGAACAAAGGAAAGACAAAAGACATACCAGTAGACATAGCTATATCAGTATATCAAACAAGTAAAAGAACAGCTGAGTCGTCAGGATTTGCTCGAAAACCTGACTGCTCTTGAAGAGATAATTGCCCCCACTTACCGTGTCAGGAAGCTTGCAACACCTCTCCCAGGATAAAACAGCTTCAAGTAATGTAACCACAACAATTAGACTACTCGACTTCGACTGGCACCTCAGTCGCCGGAAAAACCCACAAGAAAAACAACTTCGACAGGAAGGGAGAAGAGAGTGTAGAGAGGAGAAGAGAATGTAGGGTGTGGTGTGTAAAACCCAGCAGCTTAGCTCTCTATTTATAGGAAAGGCCAAACGTAACTGATGCCACCCAATTAATATTGTAACCCCCATTCCAATTAATTAGAATGAAACGGTCGATTTAATATAATCAAAACGGCTGTAACAGCTGATTTTATATTAAATAAATCATAACAGTTACGTATATATATTATCCACACATATCAGTTTTTATTTTAATTAATCTGAATATATATACATTATCAAATTCTGTCCAGGACACAACATCAGGATCTGATCAATCAGGATTTTAGTCCGTCAGGATCTGATGTACGTCCATCAGTATTTGATCATCAGGATCTGGTACCGTCAGGACTTAAGGTCCATCAGTATTTGATCAAGTCATCAGGATCTGGTAGTACCTTTAGGATTTCATCAGGACTTGTCCCATCAGTATTAGATGTCTGACCAGTTCCTGATTTATTCTAAGTACTGATCCCAATCGATATATATATATATATATATTTATTCTAATTAAAATATATTTAAACACATAAATAAAATCCCTCGCCCATGTCGCCTCGCGTACGCGAGATGCCGAGACATTCGCCCAAATCGCCTTCGACCGAGCCGACCCGAGTCGAGTTGAGACGTGGCGTGGCGAGGTGGCGGCGGCGGCGCGCGCGTGTGTGTGTGTGTGGAGCACACAGTAACACCATGCACCATCATACACCTTAGTAGTTGTACACTACCCATGTGTGTGATTCTATATAAAGCCAACAACCCCCTTTATTTATTTCAATGAGGGACAAATACACATTCTCATTTCAAGCTCTTTCAAGATACCCACTTCAACTCTATTTCTCTATGGGTTTCACTAAGAAAATCACTTAGACCCATATATGAAAATTGAAGTCCTCATATCAAGGAACAATTTCCAATCGTTAAAAATCCGGAATTAACATCAAGAACATAAATTAATTATGCTCTAAAACTCCATTTTCTAACAACCTACGCCGTTGACACATTTAGTGTCGGCAATGTGCGATCCTTGCGGAATAAAGGTGGTTTGAGGATATGATCCTTGTTGGTCACAGGCCCACCTAGTTAGTAAAGGCCCATTAAAAGCTCACTAGAAACTCTATAAATACCCTTGTAATACCACTTGTAAAGGGATTGACATTCTAATATACACTACTTCAACAATGGCGCCAGAAGGAGGGCTTACCTCCTCCTAAGAAAAAATCAAAAACAAACACCAACACACTAAAATCAAATCACTGCACTAACAGATCGGGCTATAATACTTCACAATCGACCTCAATTCTTCTTTTAAACACGAGGAATGGCTGATGAAGCTCAAGGAACAAATACGAAATCAGCTCCGAATACTCAGAACATAGAGAGTGTTAAACAAGCTGCCAAATCTAAGGTATTAATGGCTCCACAGGCGTTGTTTACCTCACATCCGAGACCGAGCATATCAGATCCGTTGAACGGATCTCGTAAATCAAAGAGGGATGCTCGTTTACATTTGGAGAAGATTAAGAGGCAAAAACAAGCTCAAGAGAAGCAGATTGGAGCTTCGAGCAGTGTTATTGTTGATGATGAGCTTCGTCGTTTAGATTTAGAAAGGCAAATATTGGTTGAAAAAGTAAAGCACAAAAATGAGATAATCAGATTGCAGAAGGAACTCCATGAGGTGTCTGAGGTAATCAGATTGTAGAAAAAACTCCATGAGGTGTCTGAGGGTCATATTCCTCCAAAGTATCAAACTGAGACTTTTGAGTCTTCATGGAGAACATCATTGGGGAGTAAATATTCCAAAATGGAAGCGTCTTCTGGTTCGTTCTCATCAAGGAAACGTAAAAATAGAAACGCAGAATAGGAGTACGCTAAGGATGCTGATGATGAAGCAGAAGAATCAAGCACGGCTAGCTTATCAGCGAAAGATATAATGCGGTTCAAGGAGTTCATCAAGTCACACTCGGGAGAGACTGAGGTCCCTTCGGAGAGTCCGTTAATCAAGAGTATTGAAAAGGCTAAGGTAAACAGGGATCTTAAGGTACCGCCAATGGACCAGTTCGACGGGTTCACAGACCCATATGACTTCGTTAACCTCTTTCATGGAAGAATGTCTTTCTTTGGACACAGTGAGGTGGCGAAGTGTCAGTTCTTCCCGACGTGTTTAAAGGGAACAACCCTCATGTGGTTCAACAACTTACCAGCAAGGTCTATAAAATCGTGGATTCACTTGAAAGAAAAGTTCAAGTCAAGATTCTCTACCAACAAAAAAGGAAAAAAGTTAACGGCCTCTCTCATGAATATTCGCCAAAGATCAAATGAAAGCCTTCGGGAGTTGTTAGGTCCGTCAAGATTGTAGAAGGGGGGTTGAATACAATCTTTATCTTTTTCTCAAAATTTGTCCGTTAAATAAAATTTAGTTTAGACAAATTTGTGCGGAATCAATTGAAACAAAATTCAAGTTAAATATAACGATATATTAAACTTGATGGTTGTTACAAAATTAGTACAGAGTATTACCACGTTAATAAAAAATAATTAGAAAATTTGACATGATCTTTTCTAAATTAGTTAATAAAAATTGAGATAAGAACTAGGAAACTTAATTCGCTCGTAGTACAAGAGTCACAAATAATTAAGTTCTATCGGATCAAATATTACAAAGGAGTTGAACTTGATTTTCTGTGAATTAATTGAACTGCTCAGTAGCTTTAAAGATGAGAGAGATGTAATGTTGAAGGCTGCTGTCTTTTTGTTTCTTGACGTCTTTGTGTCTACTGCCTTTGTCTTGATTATATACTAAAACCCTCGGTCATAGTATGAGTAATAACTAGCATGAGAACCCGTGCGAGGCACGGGGCATGTTCTAGGTTTTTTTGTTTAGATTGGAGTCGTTGAAGTGTGAGTTGGGGCGTGGCTGTGGAATAAGTGATGTAAAAGGGCGTGAAGTTTGATTTGTCTTGCAACGTTTCAAGTACAGTTAAATTTGGTGCAATAATATATAAATGATGCCAGGGTACGTATTAATAGAGAGTGGTTTGCGCTTAAGCATGAAGTTGTTATGCGATGATTTTAGTATGCATTATCATATGAATTTTGGTTCAAAAGAGAAGTCAATGTATGGATTTGGAAGTGGCCTAAAAGAAACATGTTCTTAAATGTGTTGGTAAGAATGTATGTGAATGTATGGTTTAGAAGTTTGCATTAATAAAGAATAGGTTGTCTATGCGTTTCTGAGTGGTAGTCTCATGTTTGTTGGGAAGACTATAAGTATGGCGAAAAATTTATGCTTTTTTGTTTTCGTTAATAAAGAATAGGTTTTGGACGAATGGTGTAACCCGGGTAACCGGAATAGCATTCTAAATAAAGGCAATTTAAGCTTTCAACCAAAAGCTAATACGTGACTTCAACCAAGCCACCTTTTCTTTAATTGAATTGTCCGTAATATAGCAACCCAGGGATAAATTGAGCTAATAAATCCCCCGTGTAAGTACAATTTTGAACATAAATATTAGAAAATGACATGAAGTTGCCATTGCTATCTTATTCAAACAGGGAAGTTGAGCAAATGATGTTCATGCGGGTAATCAAACTCATGTGAACTTCAAATAAACTTATCCGTGTAACTATCGAGTTAAATATGTTATTGGGTTTGAACTAAATCTATATATAATAGACTGATACTGGCACAAATTGATCCAAAAAATCTTGTATGAAAGTACCATTTTGCTCTTAAATTTTAGGGGATTAGATGTAGTCGCCATTGTTGGAGGTTTGAAGCTGAACAATTGAGGAGATTATGTTAACGTGGGGGATAAAAACTTTGAGATTGTTTCAACAGTAATTCTGCATTGAAATTAGTGCCTTTTTTCTAATATGTCCTATTTTAAAAGTTCAATTAGTATTGTGTCCCACGTTACTTTGTAATTCCAAATCCATCTCAAATTATGTAAATGTTCCATTTTAAAGTGTAACCATGAATAATTTGTTAACCATGCATTTACAAAAGACAATTATGTCCTCTTTTATGAATAATATTTTTGTAATCTGATACATGTACATTCGATTGATTAATACTAAAATATTAGCTCAAAAATTCTGGAAATTATCGTGTTCCATTAAGTAATCAACAGTAAAATATTAAAATATAGACTAACTTATTTTAGTCGAATTGACAAACTCTTTACACAAAATTCAAACTTGAAGGAGGTTTTAAAAATTTTTAAAACTGGAAGCAGTACAAAAAAAATTGTTGTTAAAACTAATTCAAGCATTATTCGACTCTAGGGCCGGGATGAATGAACGAAGCAGCGTGGGTGGGATGAAAAGAGAAGGTGGATTCTAGTCGTATTTAATATAAGTATATGTATAATTCCATGTGTTTAAGTTATATATGAGTTAATTTTAATCAGAGGAGATATTTATAATTATCCAATAAATAATGATATTTTTATAATTGACTTGTTCATTTGGGACATGCGAGACTAATACCCTTAGAAATGACGAGGTTATATTTTCGAAAGATCAGGAAGCTTTGATAATTGTTGTAAGGATGCACTTTGTTAGATTTTTGAATTTGACAAATGTTGTTTTTAAAAGGTGACTCCTCTTATGGGGAATATGAATACTGTAATCGGAGATCATGCCGTGTTGACAATATTATGGAAGAAAATAAGGTAATTGAGAAGCCAATTCGAAGAGAAGGAAATTTAGTGACTTATATGTTGATGAGCTTTTTAAAGAACTAAATATTAAAGAGAGTAATAATTTTACATGGAAAGTATTGTATGACAAGTAGTATTCACATGGATGATAGGGGGGTTTTATGATGTCATAAAACAAATTGTGTTATAACCTATACAACATAATTATATAGTCCAAAAACCCTATGTTTAGAGCTCATATAATGTAGACATAAATGAAGTAATATATTAATTAAAATAGTGATATTATAATATGTATGGACATAAAAGGTGTAATTGAAAAAAAAATTATTCTTAAATCGTAAGACAACAGAGGATTTATAGCAATTGCTAGAAGATGACCCGTGCTTCGCACGGCTTAGTTTGCTAGTCATCATAATTAAAAGGAATAAAAGTAAAAAAAAATTATTGTAATTTTATCTAATTTAGAAAAATTTTACAAGTTGGATAATTACGGGAGAAATTGTAGTTTAAATTTTTTTGAGGATAAAAATAGAATACCTATCAAAAATAATATTGGTTTAGTTTTTTCATGATTCTACTATGTCCCTAGGAAATTTCAAAATAATATGTTTTTCGAGAAAAAGAAGTTGTTCAAATACCAACTTATTTCCAAAGGAACCATGTACCGCTAAACCAAGATGGATGTACATATTACTGCGCAACAGGTTGCATAGAGCTGCATATGTGGGTGTCACTGATTGCATCAGATTGTTTCGGTTGTAGAACATTTATACTATTATATCATAGCCGCAACATTAGAAGTTTGGAAACTTTAGGTTTTCGGTTTGGTTATCCTAATTATTAAAATAAATAATTAAATTACCAAAATAACTCAAAAAGCTAATTACCAATGTTAACGTAATGATATTATGAATAAAATTTCTTCATCCACATTGAGTTTCTACTTGGACTCTTCTTGCTGCTCCGACTAATCAAGTATCTTTAGTTTAGAAATTTACGAAATTGATTTTAAACCATGCATATCATTACATAAATTTTCATTAAATTAAAATTAAAAATGATTAAAATCAAGGATTATATAATTACATTATTAGAACGTTAAATATATCTTATAACGTATCAAAAGAAAGTCGTTACATAATTAGAATGTTAAATATATTTTATAACCTATCAAAAGAAACCCGTGGTTCGCACGGGTTGTAAGCTATTACTATCATATTAAAGCCGAAACTTTGAAAATTTTGAATTTTTTGGTTTTCGGTTTGGTTATCGTAATTACTAAAATAAATAATTAAATTAGGAAAATAACTAAAAAAGATAATTACTAATGTTAACGTAATTATATTATGATTAAAATTCTTTCATCCACATTGAGTTTCAACTTGGACTATTTTTTCTGCTCCAACAACTCGATTACCCATTTTTTCTAAATATTTGACTTCTAATTAAAAGCTTTACCATTTGATTGAAAATTAATATTACAATAATTAATATAAATCCAAAATATCACACCATATCTTTTCCTAATATTTTTTAGTAGTAATTTTTGTAACTAAAACATGTTTATTCTTAAGTTAAAAATAATTTTGCGATAACTAATACACACCCAAAAATAGCTCACCATTTATGGAAATCATTATTTTTAGTAATAAATAAGAATTGTTAGTTCTAATAATAATATATATTATATTATTAAATTGATTTATTAAAAATTAAAAGTTCGAACCCGTCACCGACATTTATAATTTAGAAATTTACATAATAAATTTTAAACCCTGCATATAATTAAAATTTAAATGTTAAATAATTTTTTTAACCCATCAAAACAAATCTGTGTTTCGCACGGGTTATAAGCTACTTGATTTTATAAATAAATTGTTAATTGCATAGGAAAATTGTTTTGTAAAATTTGATTTTTGTTGGACGATTTTTGAACTTGGATATTTATGAAGGAAACGTTTTAAATAATATAAAATGGAAATATAATATAATTTTTCAATAAGACGCATTTGATCTACATTTATTATTTGAATTAAAAGAAAAGAGACTCAACCCAAACCAAAACAAAAAGGATCGACAAAAAGAAGATAAGAGAAGTTGGCAAAATACATGGATTGGTTAACATTAGGCATCTTGAGCTGAAGAACGCACCTTTCATCAGCCTAAAGACCACCCATTTGACGATTCTTGAAAACCACGCCGTGTGCCGACCTGGGTTTCATTTGTTCTCAATTGAGTGGTCTTCCAATTGGAAGCAGTGAGTTCATTAAGCTGAAGGCCATTTATGCGCCCACTAAGCTTCCTCTTCAACCCGTTGCTCGTAAAGTCCTATACCTTGTATATATATGTACATATACACATGCTCTTGTTATATTCTTTTGTTTTTATTCATGGTATTATATGTTTTTTTTTGGGGTTTTTTGTTGGATGTGTTTTGGGGTTTATTACTGTGCAAGTTAAATTGAATGTAGATGTTTATTTTACTGCTCGGAAGTAGGGCGCTTTGAGGTCATGTGAATGTCCCTGGATTAAGTAAAGAAATAATCTTGGACAGCTGTGATATGATCGTAACCACAACAATAAAATTTAGAGCAAATAAATAAATGATGAAACAAATAGAGTATTCATCTTCAACTTAACTAAGTAACTGTTTGTATAAGTTAGGTCATTTCCGGTAATGATTTGAATATATACATAAGCACGAAATAGGTGTAAAATTGCAATGCATTACCAGCAAAAAATAGAAAGCCAATATTTTTTGACATAAAGCGTTGCTTAGAGCCTCTCTAACCCCTCTCCATCCGTACCTCTAATTTTGGTGGATATAATCAATTTGAGTTGTCCAACTTCAAACCCTTTAAAATTTAATCGTGGGAATTGGTTTCCATATAGGGAACATTTTCCTTCCCTACGCTGATGAGTGTTGATTCCCGAGATTAAATTTGATTTGCAATTGCAGTCTTTTTTTTACTAAGATATTGACCAAATATTGATGTTTTAGTAAATAGCTTTAACTTTTGGGAAATTTGAAACTATATAAAATATACTATAACAGTTGGTGAGGTTAAATTTTTTACAAACTAAATAAGCTCATGACAACAATTACTAAATTACACTCATTGAAGTGAAGTAATAGTAAGTATGAAGCTACAAAATTAACGATAATATATTAAATTTGAAGATGTAGGTAACCACTACAGGGTATGCAATGGCAGGGAAACTAATGTATGATTAGCTTGAAATGATTTTTTCATTACTCTATATTATGTGCGGCATGGAATTTAGGTTGGTGAATGGTGCAGGGGAATCGATCCACAGGGATCGGATTGCACCCAAGTGCGAAGTTATAGTACAAGGGTCGCGCTATGCAGTAGAGTATGATATCTGAATGGAAAACACACCCAACTCATAATTTCAAAATTAATAGGGCCGAAAGAAAAACTTTCTTAAATATATTCGTAAGATTGCATGCGAGGACAAGGGTCAAGTATTGCATCATAACTGTTTAAGGAAAATCCTTGAAATTAATAGTTTTGCATGGAAAAAGTCACACAAGGTACGTAAATAAAAGGGAGTTTTAGAGTTCCGTATCTCAAAAAGGCAAGAAAAGTAATTATTCTGAAGTGTCAGGGGAACTGGTTAAGTGAGTTTCTGCTTCTTGTTGGCAGTGGGGTTGTTGGCAGATCCCACGCTTGCAGAGGCAGGTAATATGTCGATCGCAGGGCCTTCAGCATGAACCTCAGAAACCCTTGTGACCGTGTACTCCTCACAGCCTTGAATGATGTTGTATGGAGTGATTTTGAGCTGAAAGGCGCAGACCTTCCCGATGATGTTCCGAAGCACTGCAGGGATCTGTTCTTCCTGGGTTGACAATAAAAGTAAGAATACATTAGTTGGTTAATATAGTGTTCCGGGGTATGGATAGGTGCGAATGTAATAATATATACCTCTGTTTTCTCTACCTTTTCTGCCAGGATTTTGTCTAGAGGGATGCCTACAATCTGTTCAGTTTCCTTGTTGAACAAAGTGACTGTTGTTGATCCAGATTCATCCTCAACAGTGACCACAATCCTGAAACTGCATATAAAAGGTCGATTTAATTCAGGGCATTAATTTATCGTGGTGTAATCCAAAACTGAATGTTAGTTGGGTGTTTTGAAGATAGGGATATCCCTTTTCGTGGGTGTTTGTGGGGTCTTTGAGTAATTGAAAAGCAGGGATGATTTGTGGTGTTGGTATTTGTGGGTATCATAGTGTCCTCTAAACTATTAAAATCGTGGGAGTTAGCTACCGGGGAGGTAATTGGAAGATGTTTACCGCTGGTCCAGTGTTGGTGTCTCCTCATCACAGCTGAGGCAGTAGAATTTTCCATTTAGATCCCGTAGAGCCCGGGCACAAGTTGGGCAACAGTTGTAGTACCATCCATTGCTGGCAAGGACGTTGACTATTTTTGCCCGACAGATGCAGCGAACAACTTGAATGAGATGGTCGAGAGTAGAGTCAGGCCGGATGACAATTACATATAATGTCCCGTATATAACTGAAGTCGATAGAGATAGTTAAGGGCTAACCTGTGTGCCTGGTGGGATGACAATTTCCAGGATTGCTGAAATTGGTAACTCCTGCACAGTGGCCCCAGTGGGAGTTAGGAATTGTTCCATTGTTGGTGCAGGTGGCTCCTCTTCTTTCCCGTAGCCTGCCTTTGTTAGAGATTCCTTGAGAGCGTTGAGGGGTGCATAATCAACGTTGACATAGCAGCGGGTTACATCTGTGCTTGAAAGGGACGGCGCATCTGAATGTTGTGACATTTTTTAGATTGCATAAGTATAAACACGGAGATGAACACATACAAATGTATCTATGTATATAAGTGGGAATATTTTTGGAGGGGAAAGAATTGTTAGGCTTTAGGTGTCATTTGGTTTTTGGGGTATGGGTGCCAACTACCTGTTGTGAAGAAACTGCATGGAAAGTGTTCACCTGAGAATTTTTTTGCCAGTAGCCCAGTGACGACCATAAAAACAGCACCAGCCTTGGCAGATGACATCAAGTCCAGGAATTGCCTTGCCCTATCTTCCCATAGAGTGACCAGCATGTTGTTGTTTCTGTGACAAAGAGGTGCAAAGTGTTATCAGCTGAGGTATTTGTAGAGGCAGCACTGAGGTTACCAATAGTGGTGCATCTGCAGTTGCAGTTGGATGGGTGGGGAACATGGTTGATTGTCAGGTGATGCTTGAGGAGGGGTACATGCACTGAGCAGCTTGGTTTTAACATTTGTATGCAATGTATCAATCAAACTGATAGGCGGAAACTAAAAGGCATGCTCATTGTATATTTTGTTAAAATTATTAGGCCAATGATTGTAAAATTAGAGTGAAGCTGGTTCAGTTGTTTTTGGAGGGCCACGTTGGCTTTTTTTTTTATATTTATGTGAAATTTATGGGCAGAGGCTTTGACCATAAATATGTTGTAAAATGTCTTGCTTAAAAGGGTAACAACAATTTGCATAATGTAATTTTGGAAAAATAATTGGGTTGGGACCGTAGTTGTGAAAGACTCCAAAAACAAATCCAAAACTATCCTGAAGAAACCTTTTATATACATTGGACATATAATACACAACCAAAGAGACCGTAATCATTTAAAGGCAATTAAAACCTTAATTATCATTAGCAAAGAAATTTGGAATAAGCAAATGAAGGGATTAACCTAATTAAGTATTGATCATATACCTAATGAATTCATTGCCTGGCTAAGTTTGGTAATATCCCGTAATGATATGAATATGTACAGAAGAACGAAATAGCTTAAAATATTTAATGTAGTGTCAATAAAACTTAGAAGCCCAATTTAAAATTTATTGAAAATGTCTCTGCCCAAAAGATGTTTCACCAAACTTTTGACACAAATTGTTAATAAAGTTTTTTGTCAAAAAGTAAGCATATATAAAGAGTGCATGTGAGTCCTGGCATGGACCGGTCATAATTCATACTAAAAATTAGGGAGCGAAGATATCAAATATTTCCTACACCTTATGACCACCTTATTCTTACTAAATATGTATTGGGGAGGCCACAACAGCCTCCACACGAAACATATTACCAGGGAAACATATATGAGATGCCACATATTATTGGGGATTAGTCTAAATTTACACATATATAAGATGCCACGTATTAGCAAGGAAGTTACCCGGCATTGCTTAGAAGTACATCCAATTTTTTGGAGCCGTTGAACCTTGTTTCCGGTTTTCCATAGCTCTTTACCATGCCCATAACATCTTTGGCAGAACAAATAAATTGTAAGAGGGAGATTTTCAGGATTTTTAAGTTAGAGTTACTGCGAGAGTGTACCTATCAATAATTCAACATTTCCAACCAGGTGCTGGATGTCTTCAAAACCTTTCAGCTCAAATTTGTGATGGGGGATGATGGCAGAGTCCACCCCTTTTCCAATCCTCGTTTTGTAGTAAAAGTTGATTGAGTAATCTGCATCCACCGGTTTGTATTGTTTTGGACCCGATACAACCTTAAAGTTGGATATTGCATAGACCTCACCTTCTTTGAGTGTTGGGAGGTAGATCTGCTTCTAGTTATTTCGAATAATTCCCAGCATGTGATTATTCTGCATAGCTGAGTTATATAATCAATAATTTGTATCTTTTGCATAGTTTTGTAAGGAAAAGTAATCTAGATTATATCAAGTCCCATACATGATAATGAGGGATAAGTTTGGTATAACATACCTTCTCATCAAGTAGGATGACATTAGTGTGCAGCGTGGTTCCGTTGCGCTTGTTTATTGCTTCCCAAATTCGAGTGACACGCACCTGAATTGTGTCATGATCAGAGTTGGGAGACAACGCATCAAGAGGTGTTGTAGAGGGTTTCATTATTGAACAATGGTGGTTGGTAGAATGGAAGTGTGAGCAGGCTACTCGGTGAAGCGTATAGGGCCTTTTATGCTGGTTGTATCCGCCCTTTGGTTAACTGGTATAGGATCAGTCATGTTATTGATTTTTTGCATTTACGTGGGCAAATTGATCGGCTCCCTAAATTAAGTTGTACAGGTACGTTTGTGTAATTATTTTAGTAAACTGCTATCTTTTGATTTGTCTCCAACGTTTTACATTTCCTTATGGGATGGTTGGTAATATAAGTTTTTTCTTAGGTATCGGAGGTTATGCTGTACAAAATATTTTTGCCTCTAGGTTTTGGACGGCCGCAGTTGCATGGAGGCCCGCTCTTGAATCAAATATAAAGGTAGAAGTTCAAGTAGATATTAATTCGAAATTGAGTTTCATGGCAAATAGTCTTATATTTGGCAAATTAAAACTTGTATGGCAATACTATTGCTGTTGTCGAGATGAAATATCCTAAATGGATGGACCAAAGATTAATTATATATCCAATTTTTAATTAAAAATCCAGGATCCCTGAATGTAAGTTAGGTGTTGGTACAATTTTTAATTTCCGTTTACATAGTAATAACCCAATATTTTCTCCAATTATTTTGTAAAACCCTCTTAGGACAGAAGTATTGAGGTTCGAGCTTGGTCAGGGTGTTATGGTTTTTTCATTTTGGAGATGAGTGTTGAGTATGAACTATACCTCAAAATTACTCTGTTCATTAACTAAATTCGTTAAACCCCATATGAAAGAGTATACTTAGGAACTCATAATTTTAATTATGTGGGATGATTTATTTTAATTAAGACATTTTTTCTTGAAATTAAATTTATGATTATTTGTTGTGGCATAGGTTTGGGTTCGGTCCACGTTTTCACATTTTCGCTACGGCAAATGGGTAAATCTCAAATAGCCTTATGTTGTTAAAAACAGAAATGAACCTCCTGACCAACCAAGGGTTGTAACTGCTCCATGAAGTTGAAAGAGCGTAGAATAATTGCTTAGAAATATGGTTATATAAAATAGGCTGCGTTGTGCCACACAACTACCCATATTGTGTCAAGGACAGAACCCTGCCCATACAGAAATGAAGATTGTGAACAACAATGTTGAGGACCTTCCACTTGATGTTATTGGCATGTTAATGGAGCTTCTCTTAGCAGGAGGTTTCGAAGATGCTTTCAACTTTTTTCTTGCTTGGGCACAAACTCAATGGCCACCGGTCATACTGTCCTTTTTGGATAGTTTTCCTCTCCGGGCAATATACAAGTTTGCTAATGTCAGTAGTGCAGCCGACAAATCTTGTTTTGAGCTGTTTTTTTGTATTGCCGAGAGGTTGGGTGTTTATGATGCCATTTTGTATAGGAGGTGCCGCGAAATACTTAGTGGAGTGGGTGATACTAATGGATAGCTGATTGTGATTGATGGTCTTGCGCGTCACGCACATTTTACATCAATGGTTGCTTGTTTCGCGCTGCGCAACATCTATAAGAATGAGCCCATTGGGCGTGCGTTACATTCCCTAACTGGTATATTTGCGCACCCTGAGTTTAAGTATGGCATAGTCCCAGTGGTTGCCAATCTCGGAAGCATCTATTCTGCTACCGGGCGTCCTGTGATTGGGGCGCAGTCTTCCGTAGGAATGACGTGCCACATCCATTCAGACAATAACAAAGCGTTGGCGCAGACTGAGTTTATGGGTGTGCTTAACTGTTTCTTTTGTAGTCTTGAGCTGATGTTGAAAGTGTTTTCAAGGGAAGCTGGCAATGCGTAATCGTGAAGTATTTGCTAAGTGTTATGTTATCTCCACACTGTATTGTGTGAGACTATATTGTAAGAGGAAGAGGAATAAATAATATAAATGGGTTTTATTGAATAAAAGGTTTTGTTGTCCTACCACTGGAAGCACTTGAAGCACTTTATTTGTGCTGGCCATTGTTGTTAACTAAAAGATCAATTAAAATGAGAACACGTTTATAGTAGATGACTATCATAACAAATCAAGTAATGGAATTCAGTTCATACAAATGAGGTGAAGCCTTTTGTTAAAGTGGCAACCAAAATAAATTGCAAATTTTGGAATCCTGATCGAAATATATACACATAACAGGCGGCTTATTTTTTTATAATCATCAAAGCACACTTTTGTTTCTTCTTCAATTTGTTGCCGGAAGCATTATCGTCCAAAGTTGAGCAGTTGAAGAGGCGTGTGTGATAGTACTCACAACCATGATTCTCAATCTTCTGTAGTAGGGCATGAAAAATGGAAACATATTCGTACTTTTTCAACCTAGAACGAAACCGTATTGCTAACATAGAAAATGTGTTAACTCTAATATCACGTACTAAGAGAATAGTTTATGCGTATAAGATTATGTAAACGGAGTTAGAATATGACGTTCTACTTTTGTTGTACCTTTACTGAATCAACAGCTCCTATGGTAGCAGTAATGCGTAAGCTGATGAGCTCACCAGTAGAGATTGAGATGAAGAACACCTGCTAGAAGAATTACCATCTGGTAGGGTTCTGTTCTTCTTCTTCATCACAGGTTTCTTAGGCCTGTGTGGCGCTGCTGAAAGATCCTGTAATCAAGTTATGCAAGTTATGTTAATGTCAAAGGCCTTCGACAGGTTGTATCACCCTTTAAACTCTCGCACAAATGTAGATAGCATCACTGGCCCGATCAGAAGTAGCTGCAGGTGTTTTAAGTTGTAGCTCTATGTGCCATTTACCCTCTTTCATAAGGGTTAGTAATGCCACTAATGTCATGCTCACTGAAGCAGACCATCCTTACTAACAGTGGAAATTCTGAAATGAATTACAACATGCAAGCATGATACTGTAAAAAATAAAGGAAGATAGCTTGAAATTTCATTTTTTCTTATGCGCGTCCAGTATATAACTATGGTGCTGAATGGGCAGAGGTGCCGACTGTTTAATTAATTAATTGACTAATATGAGGCTTGTCTAAAAAATAAATAATTTATTTTTTGCAAATAGACATGGAGTGAAATAGCAATCACAGAAGCCTCACCATGTATCGGACATCATTACTCCTGGTTAATAGATCACATTATGGGAAAAAAAGTAGGAAAGTCAGGGTAAGCAGACCAGAGTAGGCCATTTATGTAGGCTATAGTTTGGTGAGAGACGTGAAGGTAAAAGCATCCAGGGTGTGCTACTCCGCCAACTTTTTCATATGTTGGTAGTAGAGCAACGCCAGGCATGATAATGGCTAAATTGATAGGGTATGAAAATACCCCAGGGTATGAAAACACTTTAGGTTGCTACTCCACAATGATGTATTAACCATAAACAAAGCAACTAAATACGAATTAGAAGTTGTGACCTTAATTGACCTGAACAGAATACTGATTTTGTTGGTTGCTCAATGTGCAGCACCAAATCCCAAAGCTCGGTGGTTTCTTCACTCCATAACCGGACCACATTTAAGATATAGGATTGTGGTTTATAAAAGTCACATTTTGTGGTATAAATAGCTAGAATTATTGTTCTACAATATTAGAAAGGTTATACAATATATTATTACTTTCAAAGTAATGGAGCAGGGTGTAATATTGGTGAAAGTCAAGTACAAAGGATTATGCAACAGTTGTTAAGAGTAAAAAGAGAATGCCATGGCACTATACATGGACGGAATGTATTTCTACAATAGATTATCAAATATTTCACGGTACACAATGTTTTTGGTATAGCCCCTACTGGCCACATCATTGTCCACTGCAATAATTTTCAATCCATTTGGAGAAGTTACCCTCGACACAGCCACATACATCTGGCCATGGCCGAAAACCGGGTCAGGCAAGTACAATCCAACATTCTTAACCGTTTGTCCTTGGCTTTTGTTGACAGTCATTGCATAACAGATTGAAATCGGAAATTGCTTTCTTTTGAGCACAAAGGGAAAAGTTTTATCAGCCGGGCACATCGTTATCCTTGGGATGTATGTTGTCTCTCCAATCCTTTTACCCGTTATAATTACTGCCTCAATTAGAAATGGGTAGCATCGAGTGATTATGAGGCGAGTACCATTGCATAGGCCCTTTTTGGCATTTAGGTTGCGCAACAGCATTATTGGCGCTCCAACTTTAAGCTTGATTTCGTGGTTTGGCATCCCACTGAACTTCAGGGTGTTAAGATATTCGGGAGGATACAAAACTTCATCCGCCCCAGAATTGGAGGAACCCTTACATATATTGTCACAGCTTTTGTAAATTTTAAACTCTCCAGGAAGCCTTTCCAAAACTGTCATATTAACATTTTCCACGTGTTCATTGAGGGGCGTCAATACTGCCCTGTTGCGCAGATAGTCCAGGTCTCCATGCCTTTGATGGAGGTCACCATAAATCTCATTCACTATTGCTTCAACAGGGTTACCGTTATAGTTTACGTGTACCTGCAATAATTTTGAGGGTTTTTTATTTGTTTAGTGTTGTTTAATATGAAGAACTTGGTAAAACCATGGTGCATTGTGTATTTAGCAACATAAACTGCAGCAGCATATCATAGCAGTGTCATCATTTGTACAAAATCATTTGAGTGAAGAATACCGTGGAAAAGTTTGAGGCACTCGAATGCAACAAACATATATGGGTACACAGTTTGGGTGGCAGACACATGAAGCTAATATCATACAGAAGACAGTGTCGACATACACAGAGCAATGTTGTTAGGAAAATGCAGGGGAGTTTAGGAAAAGTTTTTAGATGAACCTCTAACATGACCTTAGCAGCATGGTTACGTCAGTAGAAGCAACTTACATTAATTGAAACAAAGAACAAAGGGAATACCTCATCGAGTAGCATTATCCAAGTTGGTTCCAGATCATCACCAATTGCAATCGTATCCTCTAAACCATCCCCTACAGCAAGGACCCATTCTCTGAAATGTACCCTGCTTCTGTTAATTGTAACTTGTGGAACATTACTTTCAATCCGCATGTTCTCATGAAGCCTGAATACCTTACAGAATTGCCACAGCCTTGATTTGCTAATGGTTGCCGCAACAATTTCCTCACGGCCTTTCTTGAGGATCACTGGTAAAATTTGGCGGAAATCACCCCTAGGAGCATGGTCAAGCCTCCAAATGGCAAATTCCGTGCTTCCTCGCAAACCTTTGAGCGTATATCACGGAATGTTCGATCAACAGCTTCAAACACAAAACGGTGAGTCATTGGCGCCTCATCCCATATGACCAAGCTTGTGTTGCATATTAACTCTGCAAGGTACGTGTTCTGCTTAATTTCACAACAGGTAAATTCATTGGCATCTATGGGTATTTTGAAGCATGAGTGAGCTGTTCGACCACCTTCAATGAGAAGAGAAGCTATGCCAGATGACGCAACAGCAAGCACTATCCTGCCCTCGCTTCTAAGTTTTGCTATAATAGTGAACCACAAAAAGGTCTTTCCAGTGCCACCAGGGCCATAGACAAAGTAGAAGCCACCTGCATCCATATGTACCGATTCCACAATTTGATCAAAGATGATGCGTTGCATCTGGTTCAAACAGTGTACACCCTCATGGGCCTTTGGACTGAGCTGTTCGCGGTCATACATCATCTCTTCCAACAATAAATGATTCCTATATTTGGAAGGGGACACCTTATTAAGCTCCGGTAAACCAGGGTAGTCAGTCAACTTCTTCCCATATTGCTTTAACAAGTCACCAATAGCTTCAAGTGCCAGCATTTGTTTGTCAGCACCACTTATTTTCAAATTTGGCAAGTTGGTCAATTTACGCCTTGTATATTCAATATCATCTGCTAGGTCTGGCCAGTGTCTTTCCCAAAGTTCCAATGGGTTGCTAATTTCACAGAAAACTAATAAAGTGACGAATAAATCACGTAGTTGAGAGGCACTTGCACACATAGATGCGTCATCTAGAGCAATATGCCATTCTTGATCAGATTCAAGCAACCCTCTGTGGAAGCATGCATCTTTGTAGGTAGAGTAAACAATTCCGTCGACAGTTCTGATATCTTCAAATCTCTGCACCCCAACAACAATGTTTAATAGTAACCGCATATAGAACCGTTCTCTAGACGCGGGATGTGCATAAACCATGCGTCCAACAACATCAATATTTTGTTTCCGGCGAAACCATTGTTTAGCAGATGCATCCCATCTAAACTTTGTTGGGTACTTGATAAACGTCAAATTCCTGCCAACCTCATCACGTTGGTTATTCAACATCCATTGAAGGAACATTGTTCCATTAGGATCAACTCTGCGAAGAACCTCAGGCACAGTCTCGTTGTCGCGAAATCTGACCTCCTGTTCATTTTCTAGATGGAAGTACAGCCGCTACACAAAGGGTTCCCTATGATGTATGGGGAACTCAAATAATCGCCAACATGACTCGGCTGCTGATACATATCGGCATGAAAGATAGTTGTGGACTTCATCGGGGCCCTTTGTTTTTCTGGACGTGGATGTGTCATCATTGTTAGGTAGATGTTGGATGTCCTTGTCCAGCCGAATTGTTGCTATATCAGGGCCCTTACCAATATACTTAAACAAATATTTTATTGCGAGGGAACGGTTACACCATTCCACATTTATGTGGCCCTGGTATTTGACGAGCAGGCCACGATGATAAGGGACCACATTCCTGATAACATCAAAGTAATCAGAAAGGAGTAATAATATGGCAATTGCAGGAAATGGGTTTTTAAAAAAATAGTAGGTCAGATTTGTACGTCCACCCAACTAAAAAGGTACTTTCTCTAAACTCTCCATTTTGATTCTGGCCTAAAATTGTTGATACATACACACCATGAAAAACATTTTACAAAGGCAATGGATGTCTACTTTAATTAAATAAAGTTTAGTGAAGTAATATAGTGAGGGGGGGTTAAATTTGGAAGTAAGTGTTCTTTGAGTATTATTCTAGTACTGGTAATTTACTGAGCACTGGGAATATGTAATTGAATGATGGATTGTGTAAAAAGGTTAAAGTGAAGCCTTCCTGGTTAGAGATGACGGAGATGTGACAGAGCCTTCAAACTGAGTTGTTTTAAGAAAATGGATACATGGGTTGTTACCTGTTATCCAAGTGTATTCCTTTGCACTCAACAGTTATTTTCGTATCTTTCCTCCTGTAAAGGGCATAACCGTCATCATCCATAACTGTCGTATTACTGAAAGGCTTTGGATAGTGCTTTGTGCAGTGGCCGTTTGACATGCATGGACATTTAGGATTTGCCGTTCCACACGGCCCATGCATCATAAACTGTGAGACGACCTTGTACCCAATTGGGTCGGTAAGTTTATCTGGAATTTCGGCACTTATCACATTATCAATGTCTTCCATCATTAGTAGCTTGTCTGCAGTAGATAACCATAGCACAATATGGGCATGTGGCAGGCCACGTTTTTGAAACTCGACCATGTAAACCACTGGAATTATATGTCAAACAACATTAGATGCATTTAAAACTACACAAAATGAAGCAGAGAATACAAGTGTTCATGAATGGTCATTAAGATTTTTGAAAGGATATCAAATAAAGATTCGGATTGATTAAAAAAATGTTTAGCCAAGAAGGAAGCAAGTAATTATGGTAATTATGGGTGTCATGAGGAGTTGATGTTTCCTACCTACCTGCCAAACGTCATATGTATCGTATTCCATTTAAAAAACTCCCAAAATGAAGTCTGTAATCTGTAATCCTAACATTTTCTTTTTAAATGTCAATCTCTAGTACATATACTTTCCAATTTTATATATTCTGTAGTATATCATTTAAATATGATATTTACTCACATTGTAAGCTAAACTAAAACTCCTTAAATTCATACATATGTAGAAATTGGGGATAATAGTTTTCCTTTAAAGAAATTAATTTCCAAAGAACATAATGTGATATAGTTTTGCCATTTACACATATGCGCACGACTATAATTCTGTTTTAATCCTAGGTTGCGCACTTCGAGGCTTTGAGATTAGGGAGGTTTTGCATTATGATTAAGGCGGAAGGAATCTACTTTAAGTCACCTTTACATGGAAAGAGTTGAGTAAGTAAATACGGGTTTCCACCTTTCTCACCTAGGGGATATGTGATTTCCAAGGTACTGTTTCATGGAGTTCAGTAGTCATGTTGGGATTCAAGTGCACGCAGGCAATTCCAAAACTCTTTAAAACTAAGTCTTAATGCCATGAATCAAACTAATATTAAAATATGTTGTATAACATCATATGGCGGGTTGCATGCATTTGAGGGAAGGATTGCAGGGGTATAATACCGCATGCTTGTAATGCAACAAAATATATAAATTGCATATGTAGGTAAATAAAATTTGAACAGGTGATTTTTCTGGTAATTGAGGCACAATTATAGACCTACGCAGTGCATTTCTAGTCCAAAAATGTGGAGAACTACTAAGCTATGAAAGCGTTGCAATTTAGTCTCGGGTACATAAAGATAAGGAATACCTGCAAGGACACGGCCAAGTACATGGTTTTTGGGGAAGTCATTTATCATAGAATCAAGCTTCATTTTAAACACACGGGCCACAATATCAGGTCGTACAGAGGCATCACGGGAGCCTGTAGACTGAACCGCCTCTTGTATTTCGTCCCATTTTGGGTTGCAAGTAAAAGTGATGAACAAGTCTGGATGGCCATATTCTTTGCACACAGCCAATGAATCCTGAAAATTCTGTTGCATGTATCTGTACCCACCGGTGAAACTGGATGGTAATACCACACGTTTCCCAACATCTGTAGCATCCACATCACCACGCCTGAAGCTGTCAACAACATTATTGTAAAGATCAGATCGTATAATGGATTGATGCATCTGCACCCACGTTAACCTACCACGCTCCACAGAACACCAAGCATCAACCACAAACTGCAAAAATAGGCGCCCTCTAAGCAGTAACGTACAGCCCTCACCAATTCGGTAATGGGACCGAACTGCATAATATTCCCGCATGCTCACTGTATTGTTCCTTTAGTTCTCAGCATCGCATGCATTACGGTGTTTAATATTGTTTCTATATCCATCCTCCCCAAATGGGAATATCAAAGGGTATTGTAGTGACATGTACGAAGGATGCAGCTCACTAATGTGTTGCAACCCATTTCTTTTATGCTCAGCAACCACATCCCTACAATTTATAAAGTCATTATCTACCACAAGCCCAGCAAATTCATAATCATTTTCAGGCGGCAGCTCCTCGAACTTATAGTCATTAGGAGTAAGAATGTTCTCGAAACGACCGTCAGTGGTTCTTCTTTCCAATAACCTCAACCCTACCGGTTCTGGATTAATGCATGCAAAACGCTCCCTTAGTTGTTTAAAAACACCCACCAAGACATTATCACGTTCTAACATCACTAGTACAAAAATGACCTTATACGTCGCCTCTTATACGTCGGTTCTGGCCAAAGGCGACGTATAAAGTAGTTATATACGTCGGTTCCGCCTAAAGGCGACGTATAAGGTCAATTTTACACATTTTTTACGTCGGTTGTAGAAAAGGCGACGTATATAATGCTACTTTATACGTCGGTTGAAGAAAAGGCGACGTATATAATGCTACTTTATACGTCGGTTGAAGAAAAGGCGACGTATATAATGATACTTTATACGTCGGTTGATAAAAAGGCGACGTATATAATTCTACTTTATACGTCGGTTGAGAAAAGGCGACGTATATGATGATATTATACGTCGCTCTAAATATAACCGACGTATAAAACCTTTAAAAAAAAGTGTTGTGTCACCACGTGTCACATTACTATTGGGTGTTGAGGAAGCACACGGATTGTGCTTCTTTAAATTACTATCAGCCATTTGATTAAGCACACAGATTCAATATTATTGGATCTCATCCGTTCATTTTTTTCCCCATTTTAACTCTTTTTGAACAATCTCACAATTATTATTATTATTCAATATTATTCAATTTCACAATCTCTCTTTCTCGACCGAATTATCTCGCGTCTCTCTCTCCCTGCTCGCGTCTCTCTCTCCCTTCGCTTCTCTCTCTCTCCCGTCTCAATCTCTTTCTCTTCACTCTCCACTCTCTTCCCCCTCTCTCTCTCTCAATCTCTCGACCTGAAAGCTGGGCCGAGATGGTGTGGGTGGCGATTGATGGATGAAAGAGGGCGGAGGCGAGAAGGATGGGTGGGGCTGTGGTGAAGGAGATGAGGTGAATTTGGAATTGGGGGTTTTGTTTACAATGGGTTTTTGTTGGCGGAAAGAGAATTAAAGGGGGGGCTGTGGGATTGAAGAAGAAAAGAGAAGGATGAAGGCTGGAGAGGTTTAATGGAGGATATGTTTGTGATGTTTTTGAAGTCATTGACTGTGATTCATAATTCTTTCAATCTCTTGAATATACATTTTTACATGTGTGCAGGACACATATGAGCTTTTCCCTTACATAATTTGAGGTGCGAGCTGATAAATTTTATGTTATGCAGGATGCTATTTGAATTGTTAGTCACTTGTCACTGTAGGCAAGTCAATTATTTGGAAATGGCAAAAGAAGGATTTGTAATTAGCAAGCCTTTCACTTTGATATTTGACTCCTCTGCTTTCTGATATGCTGCTTCCAAAGCTTCTCTGGTGATCATGAAATTATTCGAGCTTTCGCAGACAACCGGAAGAAGTTTTACTCCAGTTCGCCACCTTAAATCACGATCAAATCTGCAAACAATCGAAGTAAAGATGTTAATTAATTCCTTTGTTTTTGGGTAATTGTCGAGTAATTATCAGTCATTGTCATTTACAATTTATAGTGGTTATGAAATGTCTATGTAATGGGGTCTCCCTACAGTTTTCGTTGCTAGAGAAACAAATGTTCTATAGCCCCACTACAATAATGTTAAAAAAGAACTGGCCCAGGCCAATGCAATAGGTACTAGTAAAGCATTATTGCACCAAAACTAATGTGTACATTGGATGCATGAAATCTGAGATATGTGACCGATTTTCCTTACCGAAATGTTAACAATACTGTCAGGGGAGTGAGGTATCATGAACCTTATTGTTATAATATCAAGTAGCTATAATGCTCATTATTGTAGTTAAGTGTAAAACCTTGATTGATATATTACACTTTAAGAATTACAATAGTGTGTAAGCAACTGTCAAGTTGTCTGTGATATGTCTGTGACATGTCTGTGACATATTCTATAGATGTGTCTGTGAATTGTGCTCTGTTTTTGTAGCTTTAACTTTTATATCCATCTTCCTATATCCTGGAAACCGTATTCAATTTGCCTTTTTCGACTGCACTTACTTATGTTAGGTCACTAAAAGCATGGATCCTTACAAAATGAAGATGGATCCTTTTTAGGGGATATCTGGGGAGAAATTGACATTCGGTAATTTCATTGCTCTCTTTTCCTGGAACTATTTAGTTTATGCATTTGATTTCGTCCGAATCTCCAATTCATTTGTTGTTTTCATCGGTGCTACATCATGTGGAATTCTCGATAGAGCTATCGAAGCAGAAGAGCAAAAACATGGAGATTTCTTGAGGCTGGTATGACTTCTCTTCCTGTTTTCAACATCTCCAGCTATTGCATAATAAATAATACAATTAGGCCCACACCCATCATCTCATACCAGAAGATCCCATCCCATTGCCTACTAATTACTCAAATAAAACAGCTGATGAGCACTTCTTTTATTGATTAAATCTAAGCAGGACCATGTTCAGGGATACCTTGAACTATCAACCAAGACAAAGATATATTTTGCCACTGCTGTTGCTTTGTGGGATGCTGATTTCTATGTGAAGGTTGACGATGACGTACATGTAAACATAGGTAAAGATCTAGTTGTACACATCATATTAGGATCGCGCAGATCCATAAAAATATAAATGTATAGATGCCTGCTCCTAATAGCCGGCTAAAAATATGCTGAAGTTTATCAGTTTGCTTAAAACTCACTGATATTATGCTCCCTTTCATTTAATAAAGAATTCATATCTAGGCAAGAAATGGCAATGGAAAAACCTAACAAATTAGCAATACATGTATGACATAGAATGGAGTATAACTTGTTAGATTGAAATTTGCAGAAAGCTTCAGTTTTTTTAAGAAATAAGCGAACACGGATCATTCTTTATGATAGTTACTTAAACGGATACATCAGGAAAGATTTTTGTTCGTTATGATGTGTAAATTGTACTGTTAACCATAGAAGTCCTCATTGATTGATCACAATACACTAAAAGAGATTGCTCTTGCTGTGGTCATGTACAACTGCAGCAACGCTCGGAGCAACTCTAGCACAACAAAGTCATGTATTTTCTCATTGCTTAAGATATGTCTTCAAATCTTGCTTTAATTCACACATTTTTTAGAGGTATGAAGTGATTATGTTTGTGTGCACACTCTTGTACAAATATAGTATTCAAAAGAACACTATAATGATGGTTTAGGTAAAATTATGTTGCTCTGTCTATGATATATAATACAGAACAGACCTGAAAATTATAATAAGTATTTCCTAAGAAGAATGAAATAATTCATTACCATCTCCAATAATAGAGAGAGAGAGAAATGGTAATGAAATAATGCCAGTTGTTTGATTAGCTTAGGTCTATATCTCTAAGTGTAGTCTGTATTCCTGGTCTCCAAGCTCTACTTATTTCCTGCACTATAAACATCATTCTAGAGTAGTGAAGATCACTTTTGCTTTTGTGTCTGTTGTGTAGGACGCAGATGAAGAGGTGTATCTCGAAGTGTATAACAGCGGAGATGAGGATAGTAATACTAGTCTAGAAAGGCATTTTCACATCAATGAGAGCAAGAAAAAGATGCATTCTCATAGATATTCATAATGTCGGAGAATCCTTATGGCCATTTTTTTGGATGAAGCAGTCTTCGTTGAACTTGTGTGGAAGCAGAGTTTTAAATTTTGTTATTTCATTATTTCAGTGTTACTTGTACAATCTTTCGCGTTAGATTGAGAATTTGAACATTTTTTATGTATTTTTTCAAGTGTATAACAATAATTATGTTATTTAATCTATGATTATGTTCAATTTGAATTGAGAAATTTTAATTATTGTAGGTTATTTTGATTGTTTAACAAGTTTTTGTTATGGGCACAGAGAAACAAAAGATTTTTTTTTAATATTATGAACCTTATACGTCGGTTGTTTTGAAGAACCGACGTAAAAGGATAACAATATACGTCGGTTGTTTAGAAGAACCGACGTAAAAGGATAACAATATACGTCGGTTGTTTAGAAGAACCGACGTAAAAGGATACAATATACGTCGGTTGTTTATAAGAACCGACGTAAAAGGATACAATATACGTCGCCTTTTTAACCGACATAAAAGACTCTGACCTTATACGTCGCCAACCCATACGTCGCCATTTAACCGACGTATTAGACCTATTTAACCGACGTAAAAGGCCAGTTTTCTACTAGTGCATTTCTTGTAACTTGGCCACAATTACGGGTTCAACTTCTCCGGCCTTCCCTGGAAAGTTCAACCTCTGAGCCACAGCCTCTTGAGGATCGTACATGTAAAGTTGTGCAAATTTAGGGGACATGCCATCCGGGGGCACTAAGGAGCTAAGGCTATGATATATGCATCCACTAACGCGAAAAACAAATGGGCCCTTGCCATTATTCACCGAATGATCAACATTACCCCCAAAAGAACAAAATGCAAAAATATTGTTGTAGACACGACTCTTGTTGAAGTACCCGGCTGACCTGACCCCGCTAGAACTTATCAAGGTACTTAATTCTTGTGGAGGCTCGCGCAATAGAGGCAGTTGTACCTTCCCCTTGCCACAACAGATTGAATAACACTTTGGACCCATACCTATATGCCTTCCCGTGAATTCGGCAGCCCAGACCCTGGACTTACAGAAACCACATGTTTCTTCCTGTCTTCA
Source organism: Kitagawia praeruptora (assembly GCA_037693485.1). Taxonomy (NCBI): domain Eukaryota; kingdom Viridiplantae; phylum Streptophyta; class Magnoliopsida; order Apiales; family Apiaceae; genus Kitagawia; species Kitagawia praeruptora. Next base: position 115,377,697 of record CM075344.1, on the reverse strand, counting down.
AATATGAAGAACTTCATTGTTTTCCACTGTGGTGCTGAACCAATGTTAAGTGCAACAACCAATTATGCATGTAGGACATGTTAAACAAGAAATTATATGACGACAAAAACCAAAAAAAACAATAACATGAGTTTTTAAATGTGGCTCAACATATTCATCAGAATGCTGCTCGGTGCAATAGGTCAGGGGGTGCGTAGAAAATAATACCTCCTTTTGGTTCTCTGCCTCCAGTAGAGGCAGGAGTTTGAGTGTCGCTCCCCTCAACAGCTTGGGTGGCGCCGTTACCTGGTTGCAATAACAAATGAGCATTACAAGACAAAAAAGCCGGTAGGGGGAGTCAGTGTAAAACGCATACGGTTGACGCGGGCACACATACTTTCATTACCATCCAATGACACCATCCATGGACACTGGTGCTAGAAATTTGTGAACAACCAAATGCGTCTCATTACTTGTAACATTAAATGTAATTACATCTAAAACAGAAATAAGTTAATTGAATGATGAATCCACGGAGTGGAAATACATATTTCCACCTAAGCCTAAATATATTTTTCACGACTAAACCAACCTACCAAGTAAGATATAGGCAGGCATGCGGCCTGGCGCCACTGATTACATGGTTTGTTAAAATAGAACAAGAATCGGTACCTTGGCCAGAACGTGTCGATTGATTGTTGTCTGAATCATGTATTACATTAACCATTCCATTTGGCTCGGATTCTGTAGAAATTACGAAAGATGCAAAACAAAAATGTCAGCCAAAGTTGCAGCTATAACTCTATTTCTGGAGCACAGGTAGATCAAAATTTTAAAAGGTAAGGAAATAAAATTTCATAGGAGCTGGACCGTAAAATGAAGGTAAGGCAAAATCTACAAATGCATAATTTGGGGAAGCTATGAGCAAATCCTAAGGTTGGTTAATAAGTAACATCCAAAACTTTTACTTGTTTAAAAAAGGATTTATTAAACAAAAAGTAAAAATTGATATATTTTTAATGTTATTCATGCCATCACCTTTACATAAAATACCAAGCACCAACTATCTACATTTATAAGGAATTGTTTATAGTTTCGTATTATAGTAAGACAACACACTTCACATGCTCTTGACATTAGTCCCGATTATGCTAAATTTATATAGTATGATCCGAAAGTCCCAGAAAAATAATTATATCACAACTCAATTTCTGAAGAACTGGCGGATCAAGATTTTAAAAAAGAGAGGCAGTAAAAGTTGATAGTAACTGAACTCATAACGAAGCCAAGCCAACCTTTACAAATGGTTCATCTCGGGAAAGCACGACCAAAGCTTATATTTGTTTGATATGTAATATTCAAGGCTGCTATTTTTTGTTTACAAAAGGATTTATCAAAGGAACATCAAATGTTGTTTTATCTGTAAATGTTGTTTTATCTGTAATGTCATTAATCCAGTACCCTTACATCAAATACCAGACTCTAACAGCTTACCTTTATATATTTTTGTTTATAGTTTTATGTTTTAGAAATACAACATAACTTCCATACTTTTGAGATTATGTCCACTTATGCTTGATCATATATTATGATCCTACAGTCCAATGAAATTACTTGTACTATACGTTCATCAGAAATCCCCAAGTAGAACTCCATTTCTGAAACACACTTTCTCCAATTACCTAAAGAGAAGAAGTGTAAATGAATTGCCTGAAGTTGTGAATGCATTATGTGTTTTGGTTTTTACAACCCTGCACTGCAAAAAGTCAAAACCGGAGAGGTGGCCTTACCTTGGGGTTGCAAGCCATGGAACTCTCCCCTTGATGAACCGGGGGCCTCAACGGCGGATTCACTTTGGACATGCCTAGGCCTGCCTCGATTTGGAGAAGGGCCATCCCCTGCTTTCAATTAGGAAAGCATATTAGCAACACATATTAAGTAGAGGTAAACCAGCTGCAAAAGGGGTGGCGAAGTAAATGATAATACAAAACAAAAGATTTACGTGATAACTTACTTCCTGGCCTGGAGGCATTAACCCTCTAGACAATCTTCTCTGCTCTAAAACCTCAGCAATGACAGCAATTGGAGGACGGCCCCTCTTCCTTGCAGGAGCATCTCCATCTTGAACTGCCATACACATACAGGAGCATAATCAGAAAGTTATTAACCAGCATATACACACGCAATACATAATGCACATCAGTAGTAATTTTAATATAACAATTATATTACCCAGCAAAGAGTTTGAAGAGCCAAGATTTAATTTGGTAAAAGTTTTAAAAAACAACAGTAAAGAATGAAATAAAGAAACGCTGGCATTGTTGCTTCTAAAATCATCATTGTTTATACAATTACAACAGGCAGAGTGAACAACCTAATCACTTATAATACCTAAAACTAATTTATGGTGTGCATTGCTTGACAACCATACGGAAACAGGGCTGCCAAGTCAATGATGATTAACAACAAAGGATTTATGGCATTACTGACCTATTGGGCGGGAGGCATTGACCCTCTGCATGGACAATCTTCTCCGCTCCAAGAGTTCCTCAGTTAAGGCAATTGGAGGGCGCCCCCTCTTCCTTGTGGGAACATCCCCATCTTTAGCTACTATTCACACACACACAAACAACACAAACATCAGAGTGTTGCTACGTAAAGAGCCAATGTGGGCATTTCAATAATATAAGTATGTAAAGAGTACCTACATACATTGTTACATACAACTACTCCGGCCTGGGAAGGGGCAAGTAAGAACCTTCCGCAAAGATTGTTCGGTACTTGAACACAGGTTAACTCTCCCTCCCCCTCCCTCCCTCTCTCCTGCTCTCCTTCCCTATTTTTTACTTGCGTCTATATTTCCTGGTTGGGAAGATGGTACATCAATGTTCCTTTTCCGTCTAGTTTTTGGTTCTTGTTTAGTCAAAATAAGCAGCCTAACATATACGAACATATTGTATAGATAAAAAATGCTATACAAGAACCTGGGCAATCATTTATATTTCAATCTCCACAAAGTCCTCTTCACAGGATTTCTTTATATAGGTGAATTATCACAACTTGAGCTTCTGTTTACATTTCAGTTGTTGGTCATATACATGATCTTGCACTTCTAAAGATCCCATTTCTGTACCCATCAAGTTTTTTTTGAAGTATTGTTTGCGTATTAATAGGCAAAGTTCATTCTTTTTATATATGATATGGATATGGACTTGAAAACATACTAAGTGACCCAAACATGTTAGCAAAGCTAAAAAACCAAGTGTGAAACAAAAAGCGCTGATGATCCAAGAAAGAAGGTTAAGCTGCTAGAGACCCTAAATTCTATTCCTGAATTCAGATTACTTGTTTGGAAAAACCAAGGCAATATCACAACAGTTGCACAATTGAAAATGTATATCTTCTTTGATTTTATTTAATGTTAATTATGTCACTTATTTATATATAACATAGACCAATTTCTCAATTATTTTTAGAGTTGTTATCTTTTTAACATAATTTCAACTATTTTTTAAACATTTATGTTTTTAGACCAATCATATGTTCAATTTGTTGAACGTCTAAATAGTTTGTCGACCAAAATCCCCTAATATAACTCACACATTTAGATTTTTACAAACCTAAAACAAATTTGATGCAATTAGTAATTATGTATGCTTTGATAACTAAAATACAAGCACACACTTAATTATACACACATAAATTTTTGTTAAAGGTTTTTTTTTTAATTTCTGGTGTCATACAAACACAAATGTTGATCCCAAATTAAAAGAGACACATCTGTTATAAATACATTGAAGATGCTTATATCATCTCCCTTGGCCCTTGTTAGTTTATTGTATCATATACATACACAATGGGGTATTTATAGTCAATTTTCCAAATACCCACGACCCAAAGCACACGTATAGTACTTGTTCAATTTTGCAACCCTGTCTTGTCATTTTATTAATTTACATATATAAAATGTTGCATTTATCTGTTTGAGCATTTGGGGTTTTGATATACTCAAGAATATATTGTTTTTTAGGGTTTTTTATGTTTGATTGCGAGAAAAACGAAAAGGGTCATTGAGAAAAGAAGAGAAAGATGTCTTCTTGTTCTGGGTTAGAGCTTGAAAAAGAGCTCAAAGAGGCCGGACTTACGCTTTTGGGCTTGGTTTCGTTAGATACTGCTCTTGTGGAAGACCTCCTCAATGGTCTAGATGTAACGATTTTTACCCCCTTTCACACACACATACACACACCCCAAACCCATCAACAATCTCTATATAATCTACCCAACACATCCTCTCAAAAACTAAAGCAGGAACTAAAATTGACAAAACGCGAAAGTAATTGAAATGCAATTACATGAGCAAAAAGAGACCATTTTAAAAACCCAAATTCAAATTCGATATGCAATCTTAATGCAGATAAATAAGATGTCGATTACCGGAGGATCGATTGGGAGGTGGACGCAGCTGTTGCTGTTGAGCGTTCGACCCCATCGAAGCGCTGAACGGTTGACACTGAATCCAAGTACTGAGGGAGGGCGTTAATTAATCGGGCGTTAATTTAGGGTCAGAAAATCAAACGAAAGAAAACAGAGCTTGACATATGTGGAGTACACTGGCAGGTGGTCGGACATATGGGACGACTACGGGGAAAAACTGGACAAAATAACCAGATTGGCTACTCTTCAGACAAGGGGTAGATTGGTAATTACACTACATTAAAAAATCTCACGTTTTTTTCCTAGTGTTGGCCTATTATATATATAATAGATAGATATCACTCAAACCTTTGTAATAATATAGAATTATGGGTAATAGTATAGCTTGTGGGTAATAGTATAGACTCAGTCATAGTATAACTGGTGGAGTGATAGTAAAGTACATTCCCTTGTAATAGTATGGATTATACTCAGAAATAGTTTACATTTACTCTAGAAATAGTGTACTTAAAACTTTGGTATTAGTATAATTACCTCGGTAATAGTATAACTATATCTAAGTAATAGTATAACTGATTCTGTGATAGTAAGACTTCGGGGATAGTATAAATTCGGGAATAGTATAGTATACTATTACTAGATCAGTAATAGTATCTATAATACTTCAGAAATAGTATACCATTAATTTCAGAAATAGTATAACTGAATTTCCAGAAATAGTGTAACTGAAATTCCAGAAATAGTATAACCGTAATTCTCCGAAATAGTATAAAATAAACTATTTCTTTTGATAATTCAATAATTAATTAACTACTATAATTAATTAATTAAATAAATTAATTCTTACAGAATTAATTTGTCTAATTAAATTAATAATAATATAGTTAATTAAATATTGACTTACTAACTCTTGATGATGTATAAGTACCCCTCTTGAATCACTGTAAGTTATGAGAAACTTCCACTGGATAATTGTTGACGTTCGATGTACTGTCTGGTTCATGAACGACTAACTCCAATCTCTGTTCTTCACTTTGACTCTTGGTTGTGGTCTATTTCTTCTCTCAACTTTCTTCAATTACATCTGTATTGATACTGTTTCTTGTCACTTGTAGAAATCTCTGTCCTCTAAAACTGAATCCATGACTTTGAATACCACACTGAGGCTTGATCAGTAGACTGAACTTCTTCCAGTGTAAAACATCAAAACTATAGATTGACTTATAGATTTGTTTCTTCTGATGGATAGTATCTTCTGAGATTCCTGTGACAGTTAATGTTATTTACTTATTACAATCTACTTTAAGTTGAGTTGGATCCTCGAACTACAAATAGGCTGAGTCATATGCCTTTCAGGAGTGCTTAAATTGTTTTCGAGCAGAGATGATACTAATCCCAGATTTAGTGGAAAACTTAGCGATGACATACCTGGCGGCAGGAATTGATAGGTCTAGACACAATGCGGTGCTCGAAGAATACTTTGAAAAAGAACCTCAATCACTTCAAGCAGCTATACAGTTGTTTGAACATAGACTAACTCTTCAGGAGGTTGTGGGAAACATACAGTCTTCTAGAACTCCAAGGGCTAGGATGAATAGGCTACTTGAACAGACCTCTCAATGGGATATCGTCGAGGTCATTGAGGATACCGAGGTGTGCGAAGAACACAAGCAAGATCGTCAGTTCAACTAAAGAAGGAAGATGGGACCTCATATACATCTAGCATCTCATTCGCATCACAGGTATCCCCATCCATCTTAAGAAATTCTACCCATAAAAGTCTCTAGTTGCATCGCTTGTCTCTTTAAGTTATTTAAGTTAAGGTACGAAGTAAATCTCTTAACTTTTGTGTAATCAAGTTGCTTTCATGATTCGTTTCGCATGTGAATGAGTTGTGTTTAAAGTCGACATTTGGTTTAAGTTTATTATGAATGAAGGTTCAAGTTGAAGTCAAAATCTTAAACTTCCATTCACAATGTGTTATGTTACATTTTACTTATCAAAAATTGCTATCCATATTTTAAACTTCTACCGTACAAAATATGCACATAGCTCCCTTCTATGACCAAGGTCATCTAAATTCGTTTATCCAATGAAAATTTGAGAAAAGCAAAATTCATCTCCAAAGCGACTCGGTCGATCTCCAAATGAAACTCTAAAGTAATCTCAACAGAGATCTCCATACATGATTGGAATAATATATACAAGCAACACCTATGTGGCAATTCACCTAGAGACAAAGAAAAGGCAAAAAGAGCTCGAAAGAGCTCAAACACTTCACCAAGTAGTAATTCGCTAAATTGCCAAGAAGAAAGGTAAAAAAAAGCGCCAAATTGCCAAATTGCTAGGAAGAAGTTCAAGAGCTTCTTCGACATCTCCAACTTCAAAATGGTGAAAAGGTAAAGTTTATGCCAAAATACAAACAAAATAACAACGCCATGAAGCTCAAGAGCTTCGTCAACATCTCCAACTTCAAAATGGTGAAAAGGTAAAGTTTACGCCAAAATACAAACAAAATAACGTCAAACAACGCCATGAAGCCCAAGAGCTTCGTCGACATCTCCAATTTCAAAACGGTGAAAAGGTAAATTTTACGCCAAAATGTAAACAAAATAACGCCAAACAACGCCATGAAGCTCAAAACCTTCGTCAACATCGTTATCTTCAAAAAGGTGAAAAGGTAAAGTTTATGCCAAAATACAAACAAAATAATGCCAAATAACGCCATGAAGCGCAAAAGCTTCATCGACATCTCCAACTTCAAAACAGTGAAAAAGTAAAGTGCGCCAAGCCCACATTTTAATCGCCAACTACAAAGCAAGAGATAAAAATTCACAACTTCTGTTCTTAGGGCTCTCATGTACATCTCGTGTGTTGGATTAAGCTTTTTGAGTTTTTCAAAGATAGCAAGAAGTCGACAATCATCATTATCAAGAGATTGATGTGAGTCTATTATTCGTTGAGCACGTTCCCATTTGTCACCACTCTTAAACTTGACGTATAACTTCCTTTCTTGAACTTTAAGTACATGTTCCCGTTCCTTTACTTCTGCTTCCTCTTTTTGAAGTCTTTCTTTGTGTGCAAGCATATTTAGTGTTTTCTGAAGCTTTACATCTCGCAATTTGAGATTTGCTTCTTGCCTTTCAATTTCTAATTCAGCTTCAAAATCCAGTTTTGCTTGCTCAGCTTCATATTTAGGGTCAACTGGCACTTCATCTTCCCAGTTGCTAAAATCTGGTTCTGGTATTTTTTCACCCACATCAGAGAACTCTAGATTAGCAAAAACATCAAAGTTGTCTGGTTCAGCTGTGTAGTAATACCCTTCAGTGTCTTCAGCACTTTTTTTAGAATCTCCCCCTCTTGACTTATCTTCAGTAGCTCTACTAGCTCCCCCTCTTGACTTCTCCCCCTTAGTTGAGGAATCCTCTACCGAAGTGTGAAATGCACCATCTCCAGGGTCTCGCTCATCACCATCTCCACCTTTTCCTTCAAAGAATTCCCTTTCTTCTGTTGTGGGTGTGTGAGTTCTGCTAATCATGTTGAACAAATGTTTGAGCCCTTTACCTTGTTGTGCATTCTGCCTTTCAATTACATCAAGACGATGTTCAGTAGAAAATTGATTCTTAATTAGTGTTGTTTGAAGAATTTCAACTTTGTCGGAGATTTCAGAAATGAGTTTATCTTGAGCAACAGTAACAACTCCAGAATCATCAAGTGCATGTTCATAAGATAATTCGAGAGTGTTGATCTTGTTTGTGAATGTTGTCTTCATGTTGGTAATGTCGTTCTTTATCATAGCAAGCTGATTATTAACAGAGGTAGATGAAGAAGACCGTTCACCCACTTGTTCTCGAAGTAATTTTGCTTCAGCTTTACTTGCCTCAAGTTCCTTTTCTAGAGCTTTAATCTTTTCTTCCAATGAATGAGTGTATGTGTCAGTGTGTGCACTCACCTGAATATCACTCTGAGTTTCACTCATCTGACGTGCATGTGTTTCACTCAATTTTGAGGTGATCCTCACATCACTCCTCACAATATCCATAGCTCCAGAAGGTGTACCTGCAGGTAAAATCACCCTAGCCTCCTCTTGGGAGGTCAGTGGTGGTGCAATGGGAGTTCGCAAATCCCTATCCCCAGTCAGTTCTGTCATCTCATTAGGATTTGATGTCTGAATTGCTTCAGTGATAGAAAGACCGAGTTGCCTTCCACTTTCTCCAGTCGAAACTGCGAGTGGAAACTCCCTTAAGGGATCCAGGTATGTTCCACCTGAGAGGGGAGATGATGATTCTATTATAGGTGGCTCAGAATCAAGATTTCCCTCGTAAGCCTGTGAAGGCTCCTCTACCGTAACTATGGCAGGCACTGTTTCAGTAGCAATCCTATTGTGCACTCCTTGCTTAGTGTCCCTAGCAACATCAGATTCTAAAGTTATGTTTTCCCCCATTGTGAGTAATAGGGGTGTGCTTGACTCTGTACAGGGTGCCATGGCCAACTGGCGAAGTTCAATGGACTCATCCTGTTGAGAGAATGGTTCCAGTAACTGTTTATGTGCCATTTCAATGTCCATATCCTTTTGGGAGGATATGGATGAGCTGACAGTTGCCTCGGTTTCATTTCTACTCTTCTTTAGTAGAGGCAGAGCTGTGGGATCACTCAATTCTTCACTACTTCTCTTACTTCTTCTGGGCTGCAATTTTCTACTGTAATGGTAAAATGTAGTTGTTTTTGACCTTGTGTTTGGCTCTATGACCTTGGTTAGAGATTGTGGTACTACAATCCCCTGGTCAGTCCTATCAACCGCTTGGGTTCCAGAAGAATGAGATGGAGATAGAGAAGAAGATTCAGGGTTCAAAAACAATACCTGGTCAGCAGATGTTGCATTAGCTCCGGCTGTATTGAATTGTTCTTCTTGAGATTCAACTACTTGTTCAGGGACATCTTGCTCAAGAGCAGGTGCTTCTTGTTCAGGTACAGGTGCAGATATTTCTGGAACAGGTTCAGGTTGCTCAATTTCAAGTTCCACTAGCTCAATGACTGGTTCTGGTTGTACAGGAGCATGTTCAGATATTACTGGAAGATGTATGTAGGTAGACATGTATTGAGTTATAATCACTGGTACGTTGTTGTAATTCTCTTGTTGTGAGACAGTTCTTGTGTGAAATCTTTTATGAAAAGAGCTTGAATCTTCCGCTTCCTCATCAACAAATGAATTCTGTATCTCCTCAGAAACCAAGTGATTAAAAATAAGAGTAAAAAATCTAGGATAATAAATTGAAACCTTTGAACCCTTATTAAAATTCTTTTTGGCATTTACGATCCGTTTGAACATGTTCTTCCAAAGAATTTTACCTATATCGATCCTTTGATTGTTAGCAATTGAATAACCAATATACTGAATCAAAGAAGGGATATTTGAAAAAGAAGTTTGAGCACAGTTAGCAAACGTCCTAATCAATGTGTCAAATACCAAGTACCATTCAGCCAGCAAACCATTTTTTGGCAATTTACTCAAGTTCACTTGACCTTGGTAATTGATTCCAGTGAAAAACTGAGTCAACTCATTATTGGTTGGTTTATCAACAAAGTTATCAGTAGGAAGATTCAACACTGTCTTAAGCACTGATTCATTAACTCTATATTGTGATTCCCCAATTCTGAATGTGAATGACTTAGTCACTTCAGAGATAATAGCTGTAGTGCACATTAGACGAAGGGGCTCAATTTTCAGTGGAGCATTAAGAGATAAAGCACTACTGACTAATGGTTGTTCGTTCAGAAATCGAATCCACGGTTTAAAATGTTCAACCAAACAGTCTTCCGGATCAAAAAATCCAACCAAATTGTGCTTTATAATTTCGAAATTTCCAGCCATGTTAATTCTGAGAACACAAATTTCAATTAAACTGATTTAATTCGAATTAATAAATAATTAAAAATTCGAAAAATTTAACAGTTCTTCAAGAATTCTGAGAAATTCAGTCTATGATCTGGATATGCACACAAGCACGTATGTATTTTTTGTTTCTTGAGAATCAACTCCAAACACTTGGAATTTCAAATCGTATTTTCGATTTTTGAAAAACAAAAACAGTAAGAACTTGACCAAATCGTGATTTTGAACAATCAAAACAGAGTTTTTGATGCAAGAGATCGATGTATGTTCTTAGTTTGTGATTTCGTTGAGATTTGAGACGAAAATTTGGTAGCAATTCGACTCAAGAAGCTGTGTATATCGTGTGTATATGTATCGAAGTTCTCTGTGACTTAACAAGAGAGATAGTTTGAGAAATAATATGTGAGAGGAATAGTATGGACTTAATATATACACTAATACCTATACTATTACCGACACTCTATACTATTTCTGAGATATTTTATACTATTACCGACACCCTATACTATTTCTCACATTATTCTTGTATTATTACTACTATGTTATACTATTACTAAAATAATCTATACTATTACCGCACTTTATACTATTACTAGAATAATTCTATACTATTTCTAGGATCTGTTTTAAACTATTACCGACTTAGAAAAATTAAACCTATGTACAGATTATTGACTTAGTAAATTACCAGCTTAGCTAAAATAAACATAGGTTATCCCTTAAACGAAAATAAAGCATTAATATCAAAAGGACAAACACTACAAATCAATAAACCAAAATATTATTTATTTACAAAATTATTTGTAGTAAATTAATAAATCTAAATATTTTCTAATAAAATACCTTTCTAATAGAAAGTTATTTAAAGAGAAAATATGAATTATTAACTCATCACAAATAAAATAAAAAACTTTAAAATAATGATATTTTCAAGAAAAATAGGTTTCTCACAAATTACAACTTGTAAAGTTTGAGAAAAATATTTTTAGAGAAAATGAATTATTCTGAAATTAAAAGAAGTAAGTAGAGATATATAAAGAAGAAAAATGACAATGATTTGAAAATTAACAAGCAAGAGAATTAGTTGATAAAATAATTATACAAGTGATTTTAATAAAAAAAATATTAACAAAATAATCACTTATAAATTATTAAAGAGCAAACCTCAGATATCAACTAGATTAATTACTAGGACTATTTAACATACCCAATTCACCAACAATTCTGATGAATGTGGATTCGTCAAGAGACTTAGTAAAAATATCTGCTATTTGTTCTTCCGTGGGTACAAAATGTAACTCCACGGTACCATTCATGACATGCTCTCGGATAAAATGATACCTGATGTCAATGTGCTTTGTCCTCGTATGCTACACAGGATTGTTGGAGATTGCTATGGCACTTGTATTGTCACACAAGATTGGAATATTGTCAAGTACAAAGCCATAGTCACGTAGCTGATTCCTAATCCACAAGATCTGAGCACAACAGCTTCCAGCAGCTATGTATTCAGCTTCAGCTGTTGAGTTAGAAACTGTTTGTTGCTTCTTGCTGTACCAGGAGACCAACCTACCACCTAGGAATTGACAACTCCCAGAGGTGCTTTTTCTGTCTACAACACTTCCTGCATAATCTGAATCTGTATATCCAACAAGGTTAAAACCAGATTCTTTAGGGTACCAAATACCTAAATTAGGTGTACCCTTTAGATATCTCAAGATTCGTTTAACAGCAATGAAATGCACATCTCTAGGATCCGCTTGGAACCTTGCACACAAGCATGTAGCATACATAATATCTGGTCTACTTGCAGTAAGATAAAGTAATGAACCTATCATACCTCTGTAGCTTGTGACATCTACCTTGGCAAAATTTTCACATGCCCCAAATTTGACAGCTGTAGATGATGGAGTCCTTGCTGAAGATGAGTCCTCCATTTGATATTTCTTGAGGAGTTCTCTGACATACTTTGATTGACAGATAAATATTCCATCTGTTCTTTGACTTACTTGTAATCCAAGAAAGAACTTCAGCTCACCCGTCAGGCTCATCTCAAATTTACCCTGCATTAGCTTATCAAATTTCTTGCACAGAAGATCATTAGTAGACCCAAATATTATATCGTCCACATAGACTTGGACTAATATTGTATCATTCTTATGTTTCTTAGTGAAGAGAGTTTTGTCTATGACACCTCTGACAAAACCATTTTCAAGTAAGAATTCAGAAAGAGTGTCATACCATTTCCTTGGTGCTTGCTTGAGACCATAAATAGCCTTGAAGAGAAAATAGACGTAGTCCATGAATTCTGGATCTTCAACGCCAGGGGGCTGTTCTACAAATACCTCTTCATCCAGCTTGCCATTCAGGAAGGCACTCTTGACATCCATTTGATAAACTTTGAAGTTTGAATGTGCTGCGAATGCCAAGAATATCCTTATAGCCTCAAGTCTAGCCACTGGTGCATAGGTTTCATCATAATCTATTCCTTCAGCTTGGGAATAACCTTTAGCAACCAGTCTTGCTTTGTTTCTAGTTACAATGCCATCTTCATCAAGTTTGTTTCTAGTTACAATGCCATCTTCATCAAGTTTGTTTCTGAATACCCACCTGGTATCAACTACTTTCTTGTAATTAGGTCTGGGTACCAGCTTCCATACTTCTTGTTATTTGAATTGATTGAGTTCATCTTGCATAGCAGTCACCCAATCAGGATCAGAAAGAGCTTCTTCTATTTTCTTAGGTTCTATTGCAGACAGAAACCCAAAATAATTACATTGATTTTGATAGCTCCTTCTAGTTTTTACACCAACATCTGGATTACCAACGATCAACTCAAAAGGATGAGCTCTATTCCAAACAATCTGTCTGGGAAGGTTTGACCTTGATGATTCGCCTTGTTCTTCATTATGATGTTGAGTATGACCAGCTGATCCTTCATCATCTCCCCCTGAGTTATTGCCAGTTTGACTAGATGAATGTTCAGGAGTGTCAGTGGTATCTCCAGTCTGATCATTGTTTCCACCACCACCACCCTGATCATTATCATCATTATTATTGTTATCATTAGCAACAACATCAGGTTGATTGTCACCATCTGAATCGGAGTCTGTCATATCATCGAAAGATAACTTTTCAGATGGATCCTCCGTTTGGATACTAGGAAGCTTAGTGTCATCAAATGATACATTGACACTTTCAAGCATTGTCTGATGATCAAGCACATACACCCTGTAATCTCTTCTTGAATAACCAATAAAAATTGCTTCATGTGCTTTGGCCTCAAATTTTCCACCACGATCATCTCCATCTTTAAGCACAAAGCATTCTACTCCAAATACATGAAAGTACTTGAGTGTTGGTCTCTTCTCATACATTATTTCATAGGGGGTCTTCATCAAGTCTTTGTTGATTAGAGTTCGATTCTGGGTATAACATGTAGTATTGACAGCTTCAGCCCAAAAGTACAAGGGAAGCCTTGATTCACTTAACATAGTACGTGCAGCTTCAATCAAGGTTCTATTCTTTCTTTCTACTACCTTATTTTGCTGAGGAGTTCTCGGAGCCGAGTACTGCCTTGTTATTCCCTTTTCAGTACAAAAATCATTTAGAACTGCATTCTTAAATTCAGTTCCATTGTCTGACCTTATTGCTCTTACTGGATTCTTGTACTCCATCTCAATCAACTTGATGTGATCAATCACTAACTGTGGAGTTTCATCTTTGGAATTCAGAAATAAAACCCATGTGTACTTTGAGTAGTCATCAACAATCACGAGAGCATATCTTTTCTTTGACATAGACATCACATTAACTGGACCGAACAGATCCATGTGCAATAGTTGTAGAGGTTCAGTTATTGATGATGTGTCAGTGCTCCTGTGAGTTGTTGTTTTCAATTTGCCTTTTTGACAGGCATCACAGAGTCCTTCTTGAGTGAATTCCATTGAAGGTAAACCTCTCACCAGTTCTCTTTTAACTAGAGAATTCATTGTCTTGAAATTAAGGTGAGAGAGTTTCTTGTGCCACAGACAACTTTCATCTGTAGATGCTTTAGAATAGAAGCAGTTGATTTTTTCAGTGCTTCCAGTGTTCAAATTAGCCACGTACAGATTGCCTTTTCTGACTCCTGTAAGAGATGGTTGTTCATGTCTCTTGTGTGAGATCAGACAATTCTTCTTGTTGAAGTAAGCCTCGAATCCCTTGTCACAAAATTGACTGATACTTAACAAATTGTGCTCAAGTCCTTTCACAAAAGACACTTCATCAATGATAACATTTCCAGCTTCCAATCTACCATATCCATCAGTTGTACCTATGCTGTTATCTCCAAAGGTAACAACTGGGCCGGCTTTCTCCACCACATTTGTCAGCAGGGCTCTGTCTCCAGTCATATGCCTTGAACATCCACTGTCCAAGATCCAGGTCACTCGATCAACCTGTTTCACACCCTGCATTGACAAATAGGTTAAACCTTCTTCGGAACCCAAATTTGATTGGGTCCAAAATACTTAAATAATTGGCCTTTGTCAGGCAAAATAACATTTTTAACTTTGACACCAATTTCACCATTAACTAACAAACATTTAACCTTATAAACAGATTTCTTGGGTATCCATGTTTCTTTAGCAGCAATAACATTTGTTTCCTTGACTTGACATTTGACCTTGTAAGCAGCCTTACCAAAAGTCTGTTTAGGCTTTGATACGAATGTCTCTCTCCTATCTTGAGGAGGACTAGCAGTCTTTGATCTAACATTTTTATTCCTATTCATATGTTGTCGAGGAGCAGTCTTACCAGCACATGCTTGATTACCATTAAAGTAAGCAGACATTACATTAAAAGCACAAGACATACAATTGACAAAACCACATGCTTTATGAGAAACATCAATGATAGGCATGGTATGCATGTTAGACATGTTATTGTTCTTTTTCAACTTGTTACCACTTAACCCAGTTTTAGATGAACTGGTTGAATAAACAACCTTAACTGGTTCCTTAACAGATTTAACATTATCAAGAACTATGCCATTTGCACTGTCCTCATTACGCATCTCTTCTTGAATAATGATAGAAGTGAAGTTTGGAGGTTCTGCAATCGACTTCTTAAAGAGTGGATCTTCAACATTCTTAAGCACATGTGGTATACCCCTTTCTTTAGCACTAACAAGGTTAGGGGTATTTATGCCTAACAATCCAACAGCTTCGTTGTAACCAAACCCTATTCCTACAGTTCGTTCTACAGCTTGTTTATTGAAAAACTCTTTAGAAGTTTTTACAGAATTAAAGCAAGCACTAACCTTGGTTTCAAGTTCAACAATTTTAGAAAGTTGTTTAGTCACTACTTCTAGAATGGATTTCTCTCTTCTATTAAGTCGTGCTATTTCCTCTTTTTGTTGATCTTGATTAACATGCACCTTTTTTAGTTCTAACACTTCATTTTCAAGTTCAGTGTTTAACATATTTATTCTAACAATTTGTTTTTGTGCATTAACCAAGGAACCACCTAATTGACGAACCAACTCAGAGTCAGTAAGTTTTACCTGTGGTTTAGGATCAGTGAGCATGTCACCATTTGCCATTAGTGCAAGATTACCATATTCTTCATCTTCACTATCTGTGTCATCCCAGCTTTTACCAGCAGCCACATAGGCTTTTCCAGGTTTCTTCTTTTCAGGAACATAATCTCTCCTCTGGGCTTGTTTAGGTTTCTGACACTCAGTGGCAAAGTGTCCAAGTTCATTGCAATTATAACAACGAATTTTGCTTCTATCAACAGTTCTAGTTTTATAGCCACCTCTGCTATTGGAGGATGAAGAACCTCCTCTCTGGAATCTGTTATTAGAATTGAACTTAAACTTAGGATTTCTCCTGAATCTAAAATTGCCAAACTGTCTCACCATGAGTGCCATGGATTCATCCTCCAACTGATCCAATTCTTCTAATGAGTAAAACTCACTTCCATCCTGAGTAGCTGGTGTCTGACCATGTTCCACTTCAGTCTGCTCCTTGTCTGAGCTGTAAGGTCGAACAACCTTAGCTTCCACTTCCTTAGGAGCCTCAACCACTAGCGCTGTAGATGAACTTGCAACCCTACCTTTACCATGAATCTCTTTCTGTTGGACTTGTTCCAACTCATAGGTTTTTAAAATACCGAAGAGTTTTTCAAGAGTAACTTTATTCAAGTCACGAGATTCTCTTATGGCTGTTATCCTGTGTTCCAGGAGAGTGGGCATAGTCAGTAAGAACTTCAGGTTAATCTCCTTCTGTGTATAGTTCTTGCCATGGATTTGCAAGTTGTTGATTATTTTATTATACCTTTCAAACACTTCTTGAATGCCTTCAATAGGGCCAGCTCTGAAGTGTTCATACTCAGAGGTTAAGATTTGAAGTCTGTTCTCTCTGACTTCATCGGTTCCTTCATTAATGGTTTCAATAGTTTCCCACATGTGTTTGGCAGTTTTACAATTCATCACATGGCTATACATCACAGCATCCAGGGAATCTATTAGAATGAGTCTCAGGTTTTTATCAAGCCCTGCATCCTCCTTTTCCTCAGGTGTATAGGTAGTTGATAAGTGGATTTTATATCCACTAATTGGCTTCCGTTTGGACTTTAATCGTTTGCAAGTTCTCAAGTTTCGTGTTAATTTGATGTGTTTTCATTTAATTTGTGTAGGTTGCATAGTCGGGCGGCATTGGTGGTGTTGGTGAAGTATTGGTGGTATTATGTGAGATTAAAGTAGAAATTACAGGAAGTCCAGGGCAAGAGAACTCGGGAATTTGAGCTCAATGCGCATTCATCACTGTTTTGGCCATATCTTGAGTTCTAGAAGTCCGTTTGAGGCCCGTAAGCTGTCCACGCGAAGAGGAGAGAAATGTCTACAAATCTGTCCAGGGGTGCACAAGCGCAGCAGCGCAGTTCTGGGCGCAATTGCGCGAGGAAGAGCGCAGCTGCGCGGTTTCATGCGCAATGGCGCTATGCGTGGCGCAAATTCCAGGAGGTTTCAAGCGCAGCGACGCTCCAACAAGGGCAGTTGCGCTCGAATTCATCTTCGGTTTATTTTCGGATTGTTTTTATCGGGTCATTTTGTATTGGGCCTATTTTATTTGGGGCTTTTCTTGAGACTATTTGAGTATCATCTTAGACCTAAAAAAGATATCTATCATTTTAGTTAGGGTGTTCTTCATTCCCTTTAGCATCTATCAACACTTTCATTGAGATTTCAAGAACATTTTCAAGGAAATTCTCCAAGCTAGTGACAAGCAAGGATTATTCTTTGGAACCTTTGTACTCTTCTATTTGGGGATTTATTTCTAAACTTATTTCTCTCTTCTTTTATTATTAGTTGTTGATTTTTAGAATTATGTTATCACTTGAACCCATGATGGCGATGAGGTCGATTATGGGCTAAATCGTTATCATGGGGTTTTAATGGATTTTTCTATGGATTCTAGTAATTGAGTGTTATTTATGCCTTGGTGTGTGATTGATTGTATTGATTGCCTAGTATGTTTATGCTTATTCGTTATAGGTGAGTCGCGAACACCTGTAATTGTTAGTTTAATCCTAGTGAATGCGAAAGTGGATCTAGGGTTTAGAACAATTCATGCTAGCATAGGTTTTTGCATGTGAAGAACATGTATTAATTTGTGGTGTAATTCTAACCGTCTTGCACTGACTATGTGGTTTTATGGATGCTTGATTTTAAACCGATGTGTGTTCAATTGCTATAGACATATAGGAACTACACATATTTGGTGACTACTTGACTTCTATCAATTGTGGATGATCAGTAGGATGGTATATGCTCAACGAAAGTTGGTGTGTATCAGTTTAGTGCATCTAATCAGTAATCAACTCGGTCACATGCTAGGCTAAAGGGCATAAGATTCTAGATGAAGTGGTTAATGAAATTGAAATCCCATGTCTGTTTATTATAAGTTAACCGTTAAGTAATTTTCTCGTAATTGGCATAGTTGATATTTAATCATTAGTTACGCAAAACCAAATTTGTGATTATCTTGGCAGTGAGTGTAAATCATAAGCTGGTGCATAAGTGAACATAACGAACAATTTGAGTCTCTGTGGGAACGAATCCTATTTACCCTATATTACTTGTTGACCACGTTCTCTTGCGTGAATAAGTGCGAACAAGTTTTTGGCGCCGCTACCGGGGACTCGGTTCATTGTTTGTTTAGTTTATGATCTTGTCATCAATTTTGGTTAAATTCACTGACTCGGACGTTTTTTTATTTTTATTTGATGGATTATTGGGAGCAGGAATTCGTAATTGTTTGTGAGTTGTGTGCAGGTGGACATTACACTCATCAATGTGAGTATAACAGAAACCAGCCAAATTTCAGCTGGGACTACAATCAGAGTGGTATGGAGCAATCCCAATATCCATCCTACCCGCTCCAAAATCAGCAGTTTTAAGATGAGCCATACAATCCAGGGGGAATTCAGCAGCAACAGGGGCAACAATTTCAGCATCAGTATGCCCCAGTGCATCAACACTTTCAACCTCCTGAATTTCAGCAGCAGCAATTTCAGACTTGGTCTATCCAACAGTCGACCGAAGAAGCTGAATTAGAAGAATTGAGGTTGATAGCTAAAAGCAATGCATTGTCTCTCCAGAAAA
The DNA here is from genome assembly GCA_037693485.1 of Kitagawia praeruptora. Classification (NCBI taxonomy): domain Eukaryota; kingdom Viridiplantae; phylum Streptophyta; class Magnoliopsida; order Apiales; family Apiaceae; genus Kitagawia; species Kitagawia praeruptora. Next base: position 115,358,744 of record CM075344.1, on the reverse strand, counting down.
TAGGAAATCAGATTGGTCAATTAGCAACCTTGCTAAACAGTCTTCAGGGAACCCTTCCAAGTGACACGAGAGACCTAGAGGCAGAGCAGGAGGACAATAACATGCCTATCAATCTTGATGAGCCATTCTTAGCCACGGGTGAGACTTTGATCGATGTTCAGAAAGGAGAGTCTGAGGGCGAAGAGGAGGAAGAAGCGGAACAGGAAGCTGATAAGGAAGAAAGGTCAAAAAATGCAGTTCTGAATATTCAGCCACAACCACATCCTTTGCAATCTGAAATTGTTGAAGATGTTGAGAAGAAGAATTTTGAAATTGTGTTAGTTGAGAGCCATGAACTTGTTGAGGTGTCTCAATTAAATTCTGAACATGAAGGATATGTGGAAGAATCTTCAACAATATCAATGAAGGATGTTCTGGTTTATGATAAATTAGAGGATAATTCGCAAAGTGTTGGAATGATGCATTGTTTCGAGTCACTAGAAGTGCTATCTGCCGAAGGCAAACCTCCAAAAGCCTCTATCAAGGAACCACCTGACTTGGAACTGCAGTTGATATCCTCTCAATCTCAGGAGTTTGATTCGAGTTCATTTGTATCATCTTCTATCATCATCTCAGCAGAATTACCTCCGGACAAGAATTTTGAAAGGGTTATTTCAAATTTTCGTGACAGTATGTGCTCTGCAGAGATGCAAAATTTTTTAGTGGACAATGCGATTGGTTTTGTTGAGAAGCAGAGAAGGTTGACATCTCCAACCTTATCCACTATTATCTCAGCAGATTTACCGCCTGATAAGGAAGAAGTACGTTTGGCGGCTTTACAAAAGCATACAGGTAGAGGATGGATGATTTCAGATAATCAGGATATCATCTATTCGTTGGTTATTCAAATATGGTGTGGGAACAATGTCACGGGCACTTTGGAAGAGCGAAGGAGGTTGAAGCTTGTCGTCAATGACGTTGCTCCGAAGAAGATCATTAAATGGCCTTATAGAGATACGATGCAAAAATTTTTCAAGAGGAAAATCGTGGCCAAGTCTAGCTAAAGACGTTAAAGAAAGGCGCTTCGTGGGAGGCAACCTATGATTTTTTGCTTTCGAATAAAACAACAGTTGCGCAGGAGCACACCACATCTATCCACCACCAGACACACCACCCGAGGAGGGTGACGATGCCGATGACTAGGGGAGTATCTCTTGTACCCTTTAATTTACCTTCAATGAGGACATTGCAATTTTTAAGTTTGGGGGTGATTTTAGGGTATCAAGAGTCATTGCATTGCATATAGTTGTATATTCATGCTAGTCATATTAGAGTTTTTGCATTTAGTTTTGCCATGCCATTTAGAGTGCATTTAGGATGCCATGTCATATAGTTTATTTAGGTATGTATTATCATGTTGTTCATGCATTTCATATGATTCCACTTGAGTGTCTGTTTCTGGCTTGATAGGTCAACGTTAATTTGAGTGTGATGACAATGAATAGAGGGTTGATTTAAGTACTTATGAAATTGACTTGCATGTGTCGGGAACACAATCTTTTCACGGTCTCACTGTTTGCTTTTGAGCTAGATCGAGGCATACCTTGTTTGGCTGTTGAGATTTAATCACTTATTTATATCTAGAATTTTCGTTATTCCCTTGATGGCGTAGAAGCACTTAAGTATAAGTTTGGGGGAAAATAGGGATTTCATGCTAAGTGTCATGTCGTAGTGTAATAATGGCTAGGCGTCAAATGGCTAGTAGCCGGCTCATATTTGATATGAGTAGTCTAGGGGGGTGAGACAGTGCACCCATGTGAAAAAAAAAAGGCAAGAAAAAGAGTCAAAAGAAAAAAAAATAGAAAAAAAAAAGAAAAGAAAAGAAAAGAGTTGTGAGAATAAAAAATGAGGAATTGTGAGAGTGTGTGTATGCTAATTGGCTAGGGTGAGCTCTTTAGTACTCGAGCAAGTAAGTTCGAGGGGATTTTATGCCTAGTGACCTAAGACTTTTCCGGTCTGGGATCTACTAACCTAACGCTCGTTACATGGGTGCTATTGTATAAGCCTTTAGGGGTCTTACCCATTGCACGGTCATCAAGCATGTATATATGATATTTTGTGTCGTTTGTTTAGTAAAGCATGAATCATTGTCTACCTTAAATGATGATGGCGGTGTCTTTGAGTCATGGAGTGTCTAAAGTTCATTCTGTTTATAAACATGTGATTGTTTTGGCGAAGAATTGGTTATGTCTTTGATCTAGTTTCGAGAGTATATCTAGTGAGAAATGCACACACCACGTTTCCGAGCATGTATTGTTAGTATACGGGGCCTTAGTCGAGCTCTGTTTGGAGTTGTTGCATTTTTTGAGGTGTTGGCTTGTTGAGTTGGTTTTGGTAACTTTTGTGGGATCATTGCATTAGGACATGTTCGCATTATCATGACATTTAATTTTAGTTGCATTCATGCATCATTTTAGGTTGAGTTGCATTACTTGAGGACAAGCAACGGTTTAAGTTTGGGGGTTTGATAAGTGGATTTTATATCCACTAATTGGCTTCCGTTTGGACTTTAATCGTTTGCAAGTTCTCAAGTTTCGTGTTAATTTGATGTGTTTTCATTTAATTTGTGTAGGTTGCATAGTCGGGCGGCATTGGTGGTGTTGGTGAAGTATTGGTGGTATTATGTGAGATTAAAGTAGAAATTACAGGAAGTCCAGGGCAAGAGAACTCGGGAATTTGAGCTCAATGCGCATTCATCACTGTTTTGGCCATATCTTGAGTTCTAGAAGTCCGTTTGAGGCCCGTAAGCTGTCCACGCGAAGAGGAGAGAAATGTCTACAAATCTGTCCAGGGGTGCACAAGCGCAGCAGCGCAGTTCTGGGCGCAATTGCGCGAGGAAGAGCGCAGCTGCGCGGTTTCATGCGCAATGGCGCTATGCGTGGCGCAAATTCCAGGAGGTTTCAAGCGCAGCGACGCTCCAACAAGGGCAGTTGCGCTCGAATTCATCTTCGGTTTATTTTCGGATTGTTTTTATCGGGTCATTTTGTATTGGGCCTATTTTATTTGGGGCTTTTCTTGAGACTATTTGAGTATCATCTTAGACCTAAAAAAGATATCTATCATTTTAGTTAGGGTGTTCTTCATTCCCTTTAGCATCTATCAACACTTTCATTGAGATTTCAAGAACATTTTCAAGGAAATTCTCCAAGCTAGTGACAAGCAAGGATTATTCTTTGGAACCTTTGTACTCTTCTATTTGGGGATTTATTTCTAAACTTATTTCTCTCTTCTTTTATTATTAGTTGTTGATTTTTAGAATTATGTTATCACTTGAACCCATGATGGCGATGAGGTCGATTATGGGCTAAATCGTTATCATGGGGTTTTAATGGATTTTTCTATGGATTCTAGTAATTGAGTGTTATTTATGCCTTGGTGTGTGATTGATTGTATTGATTGCCTAGTATGTTTATGCTTATTCGTTATAGGTGAGTCGCGAACACCTGTAATTGTTAGTTTAATCCTAGTGAATGCGAAAGTGGATCTAGGGTTTAGAACAATTCATGCTAGCATAGGTTTTTGCATGTGAAGAACATGTATTAATTTGTGGTGTAATTCTAACCGTCTTGCACTGACTATGTGGTTTTATGGATGCTTGATTTTAAACCGATGTGTGTTCAATTGCTATAGACATATAGGAACTACACATATTTGGTGACTACTTGACTTCTATCAATTGTGGATGATCAGTAGGATGGTATATGCTCAACGAAAGTTGGTGTGTATCAGTTTAGTGCATCTAATCAGTAATCAACTCGGTCACATGCTAGGCTAAAGGGCATAAGATTCTAGATGAAGTGGTTAATGAAATTGAAATCCCATGTCTGTTTATTATAAGTTAACCGTTAAGTAATTTTCTCGTAATTGGCATAGTTGATATTTAATCATTAGTTACGCAAAACCAAATTTGTGATTATCTTGGCAGTGAGTGTAAATCATAAGCTGGTGCATAAGTGAACATAACGAACAATTTGAGTCTCTGTGGGAACGAATCCTATTTACCCTATATTACTTGTTGACCACGTTCTCTTGCGTGAATAAGTGCGAACAGTAGTAGGGTCCTTTTCATAAGATTTAGCAGGGATCACAACTTTACCCTCAGCTTCAACTTCATCTTCATAGACCATAGGAGTTTTAGGTCCGGTTTTCAAAACACCCAAATATTTAACATTTGTACAATCTAGAAACAACTCCATTTTATTCTTCCACATATCATAATTATCTTTGTCAAAGATAGGTATCTTAACAATGGCTTTAGAAGTCATGATGAATTTTTAAGAGAGTTAAAAATTCGAGCTTGATTTTTTTTTAATTGAATAAGGATAGGAACTTGATTTGTATATCAATCAAACGGCTCGGATACCAATTGTTAGGTCCGTCAAGATTGTAGAAGGGGGGTTGAATACAATCTTTATCTTTTTATCGAAATTTGTCCGTTAAATAAAATTTAGTTTAGACAAATTTGTGCGGAATCAATTGAAACAAAATTCAAGTTAAATATAACGATATATTAAACTTGATGGTTGTTACAAAATCAATACAGAGTATTACCACGTTAATAAAAACTAATTAGAAAATTCGACATGAACTTTTCGAAATTAGTTAATAAAAATCGAGATAAAAACTAGGAAACTTAATTCGCTAGTAGTACAAGAGTCACAAATAATTAAGTTCTATCGGATCAAATATTACAAATGAGTTGAACTTGATTTTCTGTGAATTAATTGAACTGCTCGGTAGCTTTAAAGATGAGAGAGATGTAATGTTGAAGGTTGCTGTCTTTTTGTTTCTTGACGTCTTTGTGTCTACTGCCTTTGTCTTGATTATATACTAAAACCCTCGGTCATAGTATGAGTAATAATATCACTCAAACCTTTGTAATAATATAGAATTATGGGTAATAGTATAGCTTGTGGGTAATAGTATAGACTCGGTCATAGTATAACTGGTGGAGTGATAGTAAAGTACATTCCCTTGTAATAGTATGGATTATACTCAGAAATAGTTTACATTTACTCTAGAAATAGTGTACTTAAAACTTTGGTAATAGTATAATTACCTCGGTAATAGTATAACTATATCTAAGTAATAGTATAACTGATTCTGTGATAGTAAGACTTCGGGGATAGTATAAATTCGGGAATAGTATAGTATACTATTACTAAATCAGTAATAGTATCTATAATACTTCAGAAATAGTATACCATTAATTTCAGAAATAGTATAACTGAATTTCCAGAAATAGTGTAACTGAAATTCCAGAAATAGTATAACTGTAATTCTCCGAAATAGTATAAATCATAAACTATTTCTTTTGATAATTCAATAATTAATTAACTACTGTAATTAATTAATTAAATTAATTAATTCTTACAGAATTAATTTGTCTAATTAAATTAATAATAATATAGTTAATTAAATATTGACTTCCTAACTCTTGATGATGTACAAGTACTCCTCTTGAATCACTGTAAGTTATGAGAAACTTCCACTGGATAATTGTTGACGTTCGATGTACTGTCTGGTTCATGAACGACTAACTCCAATCTCTGTTCTTCACTTTGACTCTTGGTTGTGGTCTGTTTCTTCTCTCAACTTTCTTCAATTACATCTGTATTGATACTGTTTCTTGTCACTTGTAGAAATCTCTGTCCTCTAAAACTGAATCCATGACTTTGAATACCACACTGAGGCTTGATCAGTAGACTGAACTTCTTCCAGTGTAAAACATCAAAACTATAGATTGACTTGTAGATTTGTTTCTTCTGATGGATAGTATCTTCTGAGATTCCTGTGACAGTTAATGTTATTTACTTATTACAATCTACTTTAATTTGAGTTGGATCCTCGAACTACAAATAGGCTGAGTCATATGCCTTTCAGGAGTACTTAAATCATTTTCGAGCAGAGATGATACAAATCCCAGATTTAGTGGAAAACTTAGCGATGACATACCTGGCGGCAGGAATTGATAGGTCTAGACACAATGCGGTGCTCGAAGAATACTTTGAAAAGGAACCTCAATCACTTCAAGCAGCTATACAGTTGTTTGAACATAGACTAACTCTTTAGGAGGTTGTGGGAAACATACAGTCTTCTAGATCTCCAAGGGCTAGGATGAATAGGCTACTTGAACAGACCTCTCAATGGGATATCGTCGAGGTCATTGAGGATACCGAGGTGTGCGAAGAACACAAGCAAGATCGTCAGTTCAACTAAAGAAGGAAGATGGGACCTCATATACATCTAGCATCTCATTCGCATCACAGGTATCCCCATCCATCTTAAGAAATTCTACCCATAAAAGTCTCTAGTTGCATCGCTTGTCTCTTTAAGTTATTTAAGTTAAGGTACGAAGTAAATCTCTAAGCTTTTGTGTAATCAAGTTGCTTTCATGATTCGTTTCGCATGTGAATGAGTTGTGTTTAAAGTCGACATTTGGTTTAAGTTTATTATGAATGAAGGTTCAAGTTGAAGTCAAAATCTTTAACTTCCATTCACAATGTGTTATGTTACATTTTACTTATCAAAAATTGTTATCCATATTTTAAACTTCTACCGTACAAAATACGCACATAGCTCCCTTCTATGACCAAGGTCATCTAAATTCGTTTATCCAATGAAAATTTGAGAAAAGCAAAATTCATCTCCAAAGTGACTCGGTAGATCTCCAAATGAAACTCCAAAGTAATCTCAACAGAGATCTCCATACATGATTGGAATAATATATACAAGCAACACCTATGTGGCAATTCACCAAGAGACAAAGAAAAGGCAAAAAGAGCTCGAAAGAGCTCAAACACTTCACCAAGTAGTAATTCGCTAAATTGCCAAGAAGAAAGGTAAAAAAAAGTGCCAAATTGCCAAATCGCTAAGAAGAAGTTCAAGAGCTTCTTCGAAATCTCCAACTTCAAAACGGTGAAAAGATAAAGTTTATGCCAAAATACAAACAAAATAACAACGCCATGAAGCTCAAGAGCTTCGTCAACATCTCCAACTTCAAAATGGTGAAAAGGTAAAGTTTACGCCAAAATAACGTCAAACAACGCCATGAAGCCCAAGAGCTTCGTCGACATCTCCAATTTCAAAACGGCGAAAAGGTAAATTTTACGCCAAAATGTAAACAAAATAACGCCAAACAACGCCATGAAGCTCAAAACCTTCGTCAACATCATTATCTTCAAAAAGGTGAAAAGGTAAAGTTTATGCCAAAATACAAACAAAATAACGCCAAATAACGCCATGAAGCGCAAAAGCTTCATCGACATCTCCAACTTCAAACAGCGAAAAAGTAAATTGCGCCAAGCCCACATTTTAATCGCCAACTACAAAGCAAGAGATAAAAATTCGCCAAGTACAAAATGAAATCACTGCAAAGTTACGCAAAAGGACAAAGCAACGATCACCTTAATCAACTCAAGAGGCTCAGTATCCAGGCGCTGGTTACGCCATGAAATAGCAAACCAAAAGGATAGTAAGTAAAATCACGCCAAAGGACAAAGCATCGATCACCTCAAACATCTCAAGAAACTCAAGGTCCTCTCGGACATCTCCAAATTCGCCAAATTCAAAGGAAAAGGATAAAGTATGCCAAGCCTACATTCTAATCACATCAAGGAAGCCTTCGCCAAGGGAGAAGAGCTCCAAAGAAAGAAAAAAAGGGAGTAACAATAGCACAAGACATGCGAAAGCACGCCAAATCGCCAAATATAACTACGCCACAAAGTTCGTGAACATCAAGGGCCACACAGACATCTGCAACTAAATGCTACAAAGCATATTAAGTACAGGAACCCATCTAAACAAGTTGCAAGGCAAAGGAATTCAAAATGGATCAAGCAAAAGATAATGTTGACAGAGTACATCAATCCAAAAGCCAATGATCGACAAAATTCCAACACTTCAGTAGAGTTCAAAAAACTCAAATACGAGGAGTTAAAATTACATAATGCCTTTAGGGGCATACCCTAGGTACAACATGAAAGTCTTCAAGCTTCACGAGCAGCTTCTATCCAAAACTTCTATCCGCAAATCCTTCACTTGCTTGCTCAAGGTATCACACTTGGTAATCAACTCCGATTTTTTATTCAAGGCAGCAAAAAGCTTATTAGGAGCAACAATATTATCGTCGAATAAGTTATTAAAGATCTCCTCCAACCCCTCGTTGAAGCTTCTTCAAATCGCTCACTTCCTCATTGAGCTTCTTCTCCTCAGAGATGTCTACGACGTCCTCAAGCTTCAAAAACCTCTCCAACTCCATGGACAGCTACAAAGTAAAACAACCAGAAAGAGTATGAGAGCAAACACTTCATATCCAGAACAAAGAAAAACGAAACAAAACAAATAAAGATAAAGCACCCTATCGAAAAAACTCTTACAAGCACGGAGATCGTTCCCAACAACCACTCCATAGACTTTCACAATTAGCTCTCATTTGAGAAAAAGATCACATGTCATATTTAGGGAGCGAACCACTCCACCAGAGCTCGGACAGCTCATCGGCTCCTTCAACTTCTTAGAATGATGATCTTTAAAGGAATGCCCATCACGATGTCTCCTCTTCTCTCGATCTTTCATAACATTGGTTTCAGAGGCTCCAATACCAACCAAACCAGAATGAGGCGCAAGGCTCCTCGAGACAATCTCGGGTCCACTTTCTAATCCAACACTATGCATCAGAGTCGAAGCCCCTGCAGCTTTACTTCACTAGTTTAACAATGAGTCCAAGGAAAACTTGCAACTACGCAGAGGTCCTAGAGCCTAAATGGCTCACCGAATGCCTCCAACTCATTGGAAAGTGGAAGGACAAGTCAACCGACCACTAAAGCCACAACCGCGCGTCATCGCAAATTTCAAAAAAATGAAAATGAGATTTTTTTTTCTTTTGTTTTTTCGGTTTCTCCCGTCTGTTTTGTATTGTAGACTTTTAAGTATATGGTTTGAACCTTGTAAAATAGGTGATTAAAAGATCTAAAAATCTTTTCTTTGTACTTAGGGGGGACTTCTGTTGGGCCACAGGCCCACCTAGTTAGTAAAAGACCCACTAAAATCTCTATAAATACCCTTGTAATACCACTTGTAAAGGAATTGACATTCTAATATACACTAATTCAACGATCCTCTTCTACATCTTCCCGTCCTTCGGCCTAAATACCTTCAGATTAACAATATGCATTTTGGGAGTCTATTTCTGGACAGCTAATCATTTAGAGGTTGTGCTAACTCTTTCGAACTAAACTTTCAAAACAAAGAAATATCGTTAATTTTTTAATGCATGCAGGGTGAGGGACTTGTTCCATTTCAATCCAATCTGCATCTAGTAAAAACTGATTTTACTGTTTCGAGTTTATTTCACACACGAGAAGGGACACACATTTTGAATTCAATCTATGTTTTTGAACACCTTTAAAATGATCAAGACATTGTTAAAAAGATGATTCTTATAAAGTTTTTTTCTTCTTTTTTACTGTTAATCTGGCAGCTCATTTACAAAATTTATTTTCTTATCTCAAAATTCATTAGTCCCAAGATATTCATTATTCATATTCATATTTTCTTATGAAAGAAAAAGAAAGAAACAAAGATACTTAAGTTCTTTAACTTATTACCGGATTAATGATATCGTAACAAGTTAACAACTGCAGATTGTATTAAAAAAAAAAATTAAAAACTAAATAGTTAAAAAAATGCCAAGTAAATTTTTTATAAATAACAGCAATTTTAGAAATAAACTAAAAAAATGAAGAAATTTTGGGTAATTTTCCTAAAACTTATTAATACAACAAATACTAGCCACACAAAAAAAAAAAAAAAAAAAAAAAAAAACCATACTGGATTATTTACTTGTTGCGTAAACAACAGCACTTTACCTTTGAGATACTCTATTTGTCTACTATCCTAGATTCGATTCTAGGTGTAACTAATAGGTCTTTTAATTATGAAATTTATCTCTGGAATCCATCTATCAGGCAAATGCAAGATACTTGGATGACTACATTGTTATTAGGGTTGTTTATGATTCGATGCTTGATGTTATTGTACCAATGCGTCAGCTGTATTCCTCCATTTCTGATTCTTGGACTGAATTTCACCCTTTTACTGCGGACGACGAGAAACACTGCTTAGGAATTACTACTGTTAGTCTGTTACCATATTGTACTTCTGTTAATAAGTTAGTGTCATCTGATTTCCGCAAACAGGTTCTTGTACATATTGTCATTAGATGATATTTCTGGCGAAGGGCCTTGGACCAAAAGGTTCAGTTTTGAGGCAGGTTTGAAGTTATTTATGTATTTACGTTGTTTATTGGGTGCAGGGCAGTTTTATGGTCGCAAATCGATCAATAGAATGTTTTTGTTTAACTTTTTTTATGACTATGAGAAGAGAGTGACCAAATATTATCGACTTGGAGAATATCAAACTTTTCCAACATTCAACTACACACTTGTTTCACTCAACGGGTTCAAAAAAGTGGAGTAAATGACAACTGAATCACTTTCACTCAGAAAATAATCAAGATGTAAGTTAGCTTTCCGGTAGTTCCATGCATTTGCTCTACATGTTCCATTATTTTTTTTGATACCTACGCCGTTGACACATTTAGTGTCGGCAATGTGCGATCCTTGCGGAATAAAGGTGATTTGAGGATATGATCCTCTTCTACATCTTCCCGTCCTTCGGCCTAAATACCTTCAGATTAACATTATGCATTTCTTTACAACTTGGTAGTTGGTACTATTTTCATGTCATCTCTTCCTAGCATCTCATAATGGGTAGGTAATTGTTGTACCTTTAATTAATACAATAAAAGGATTCAAGCTGGGCTTGAACGGGTAAACACTAATCTACAGACATATTCACTAGTTATGTTATTGTCGATAACTTTTGTAGCCACTAGGCTGAAGTTAAGTTGTAATCACAGAATTCTAGCTTTAATGTTTGAAGCTTTTGCCTAATATATATTTTACCTTTTGCAGGATAGCATATGCTGACCATCATCCTGTCTATGACAATATATCTTTTTTATAAGTATTAAACTTTTACTAAATCTATATCCTTGATATGGGTGGATTTTTTGCTTACTAAGTTCTGTTAATGGTTGTGGTTTGTTTGATCTTAAGTGTGTCTGCAGATCTATTTTCTGTTTACATGTTCCCCATTGATGTTGATCACTGTATACTAGCTTAGTAACAGGTATTGCTGGAAGGTTGGTTCTTCTTATAACCCGTATTGATAGTATTGCTACATATTAGATGAATTTATATAGGTTTACAAAAGGCATTTCACACAATAGAAAAGATCCCAAGGCAATTCTTATGGAGGAAACTGGTAAGAATTAATCTTATGCATACAATACTAATATCCCCCCAATTTTTTATGTAAAAAGGTAAGACGTTTAGGCATGTCTTTTTGTAGAAGGAAGACATCTTATTCTACTGCCTAAATGGTGGTGGATCAATTAAGAAAAGAGAGAAAGGCTAAATTAGGGTGATTACTAGTAAGAGTGAGTTGAAATGCGTACTCTAGGTCGTGTCACATATGTTTAGGAGCATCATAGAAATCCATAAGGAGCGCAAAAGCCTTTCATTACTACAGGAGACAGATTCTTGTGGGATATTAGGGATGAGATGTCTATAATATTATGTTAGAATCACTAGGTAGTGTTGGGGAATAGGGTGATTACTTGGATTTTTCTGAAGTCGTGTGAACACTTTTAGATTGAAGTTATTTGTGGTTCACCCAAATAATTCAATCGGATAAAGTCAGAAATTCTGCAAGAAGAGAGAATGTGTTTTGTTGTTAATTTCAAATGAACCTATCACTTGAAAATGATCAATGCAACACCTATTTATAGATGTCAACAGATGTGTCTTTTACCAATAGACACATCTCAAGATGTGTCTTTTGCCAACAGACACATCTCTTCCAACAGTCATATCTAATACCAACAGACACATCTCAAGATATGTCTTTTACCAACAGACACACCTTATTCTAACAGGTGTGTTTGATGCCAATAGACATGTCTCATAAGCAATAATACTGAAATCATAATGAACTCGAACAGAGCATGCACTCCGCACTCTTCCGACTTGTTCGATGTAACATTATGATTACATTGATCAACTAGTCAATCCAATTACATTAAAATATCCAAGAATCCTTCCCCATTTTAGCGTAATCCATGATTAACTAAACAAAATCACAACAAACGACAAATTTATGCATAAATGAAATATCGTGACGATTGAATTTCACATTAGTATATTACACATTCCAAATATTCGAATATCAAGGTATCACTATGGATTGAACCTCTACTATTCATATTGAATACATGAAGATAATATACACATAAATTTACATTCTCAAATGTTCTTACTTGACACTATCTTTTACTAGCCTTGTGTCCTAATCCTTCATAAGCATATCAAAGCCAAGTCCTAGCTTCTTGAAGCAGCTAAACTTCATGCTCATATAGGTAGTTCTTTTATTCTCGCACCTGCATATGCAATTTTTCAAAAGAACTATTAAGAAGATAAACTTCAACCTCCTTAACTTGCAGGTCTGAACACATACCTTGGGATGATAATACTAATGTGTTCCAATCTCTAGATGTTAAGCTTTCCACATTGAATTCAACACCTAATGTCATATTAGATGGGAATTGGGTATCTCAACATGAGAGGTTTTTGATGGACTTTAATCTCATCCCTACAGCCGACTTGTGCACAAGATCTCTACTCAACCCTTTGGTTAGATGATCGGCTAAATTATGTTGAGTTCTTATAAACTCCACTGATATAACACCATGCGTGATAAGCTCACGAATCATGCTGTGTCTAACACCTAAGTGTCTAGACTTGCCTTTGAACACTTGTCTATAAGCATTCGCCAAGGCAGACTCACTATCACATCTGATAGATATGGGTGATATCGGTTTAGGCCACAATGGAATCTCATAAATCAGATTTCTTAGCCATTCAGCTTCTTTACCAGCCGCTGATAATGCCACAAATTCAGATTTCATCGTTGAATCAGTAATGCAACTCTGTTTCTTTGATGTCCAAGAGATAACACCTCCCCCAAGAAGGAATACCCATCCACTTGTGGAAGAATGATCTTCCTTATTGGAAATCCAACTTGCATCTGAATGACCTTCAATAACCGAAGGAAATCCAGTATATGTCAAACCATAATCCATGGTTCCTTTCAAGTATTTGAACACTCGGCTTAAGGCTTGCCAATGATGTGAACTTGGCTTGCTAGTATACCTACTAAGCTTTCCAACATCATAGGCAATATCTGGCCTAGTGCTTATCATGGCATACATAAGACTACCAATAGCCCTTGAGTATTCAAGTTGAGATACTGCAACACCTGTATTAGGTAGGAGTTTAATACTAGGATCAAGAGGAGTGCTAACGGGAGAACAATCCTTAAAGTTAAATCTTTTCAGAATCTTCTCAATATAATGAGATTGAGAAATTGAAATACCATTGTTCTCACGCTTGATCCTTATACCAAGAATCACCTCAGCCTCCCCCATATCTTTCATATCAAAATTAGATGACAAGAACTTCTTGGTTTTATCCACTTGATTTTGGTCAGTACCAAAAATCAACATGTCATCCACATATAAACAAATTATAACTCCTTTACCAGAAGCATCAAATTTGCTATATACACACTTGTCTGCTTGGTTAAGAAAATAACCGTTAGACAAGACCACAGTATCAAATTTATCATGCCAATCCTTCGGTGCTTGTTTCGGACCATAAATTGATTTCTTCAATTTACACACCTTGTTCTCACAACCAAGCATAACAAACCCTTTGGGTTGTTTCATATAAATCTCTTCATCTAATTCACCATTCAAGAATATAGTTTTCACATCCATTTGGTGAATGACAAGGTTGTGTATAGCAGCAAGTGCTATTAACAACCTAATAGTGGAGGTTCTAGCAACAGGAGCATATATATCAAAATAATCAATCCCTTCTTTCTGTCTAAAACCTTGGATTACCAATCTGGCTTTAAACTTATTCATGGTACCGTCCACCTTCATTTTCCTTTTGAAGATCCATCTGTTTCCCAATGCTTTACAGCCAGGGGGCAGATCACTCAATTCCCAAGTATTATTATTCATGATAGAATCCATTTCATCTTGGATAGCTTCTTTCCAGAATGCAACATCCCTAGATTTCATAGCTTGGCTAAAAGTATTTGGATCCTCCTCAATAACAAAACAATATTGGTATTGATATTCAATTTCATCTCTAGAGCCTTCTACTAGATAAAGATGAAAGTCATCTCCAAAAGACTTTGCTTTTCTAGCTCTAGAGCTTCTCCTTGGTTCAGACGGTCCATTCACATCTTCGGTAGAAACTGAGTTCCTACTAGAAGAATTCTGAAGCATGTCCCTTGGTCTAGGTATAGATGTAAATCTGTTTTCATAAAAAATAGCATCTCTTGACTCGATAATCGAGTTCACAGATACATAGTCATTAGATTCTAACACATAGAATCTATATGCTATGGAATGCTCAGCATAACCAACAAATATGCAATCTATACCTCGTTCACCCAAGTTTCTTCTTTTGGGTTCAGTGAGTCTTACAACTGCTCTACATCCCCAAACTCTCAGAAAACTCAATTTTGGTGACTTTTTATACCAAAGTTCATAAGGGGTAATCTTATTCCTCTTACTAGGAATTCGATTCAATAAATGACAGGCTGTCAACATAGCCTCACCCCAAAATTCCTCACTCAAACCTGAGTAGGATAACAAGGAATTAACCATTTCTTTCAAAGTCCTATTCTTTCTCTCTGCCACACCATTTTGCTGTGGTGTATAAGGAGCCGTGGTTTGATGTATTATACCAGTAGATTGAAAATAAACCGGATCATAATACTCATCTCCTCTATCAGTACGTAGATTTTTAATCATGGTACTCTGATGTAGCTCTACTTCTTCTTTATAAATTTTAAAGAAGTCAAGAGCTTCATCCTTAGCATTCAATAAATATACATAGCAATATCTAGTAGCATCATCAATAAAAGTAACTACATACTTTTTATTTCCTAATGATGGTGTAGAGTGGAAATCACACAAATCACTATGTATTAGTTCTAAAACATCAGACACCCTATTGACCTCCTTAAAGGGCTTTCTTGTTATCTTTGTTAACATGCATGTTTTGCATTTTTCATTGTCTAAATCAATAGCAGGTATGAGACTCATTTTTGACATATCCTTTATTCTTTTGTAATGTACATGTCCTAGTCTAGCATGCCATAATTCTAGTTTATTCAAATTATTTCTAGTACTAGTAGAAGCCATGCAAGCAGATTCATCAATAAATGGAGTATTTACATTCAACATAAACATACCATTACACAAATAGCCAAAGCCAACAAAAGAGCCATGTTTTGACAATATATATTTGTCACTTTCATAAACTTGTTTATATCCACAATTGTTCAATACAACACCAGACAAAAGATTCTTCCGAATCCCAGGAACATACAACACTTTATTTAACAATATACATTTGCCAGAAGTAAAAACTATCTTGACATTTCCTAGTCCTTTGATCGGTTCAGTTGCAACATTTCCCATCTTTAAGATAGATCCATCTTCGATTGGTTGAAAGTCTATGAACCAACGAAGATCTTTGCATACATGACTCGTTGCTCCTGAATCAATCTACCAAGCAACATTGTATCCTGCACATAAAATGCCTCAGATATTAGTGATACATAATTCTGACCAGAATTATAATTTTGTATTAAAATCTGACCTTGTTGCTTTTCTGGATCCTTGGATCCACTTGGACCAGCATTTTGCTTTTCTTGCTTGCCTTTACCAATCCGACAATCCTTCTTGAAATGTCCAGGTTTGCCACACTTCCAACATGCCATCTTAGGCCTTTTGTTGGAAGAATTGTTGTTGTTTCCTTTAAACTTTCGTTTATCACCCTTGCCATACTTAGAATTCTTAGAAGATCCACCAAATCTTCAACCATATTCACAGAAGAGTTACCGACTTGGTTCTTGCCCTTAGGATTATTCTCAATTTCTTGAGTCCTCAAAGCCTCTTCAATTCTGAAGTGACTTCCAAGTTGAACCAGAGTCATATCATCTTTATTATGTTTCAAGGAGTGTTTAAAATCCTTCCATGATGGTGGTAGTTTGTCTATAACACCAGAAACTGAGATAGATTCATCCATCTTCAGATTGTGTTGGGCAAACTGTCCCAGAATCCTTAACAATTCATTGTATTGTTCCATCACCGGTCTAGAATCGACCATTTTATAATTCATAAAATTACTGACCAGAAACTTCTTACTAGAAGCATCTTCTGCCATGTATTTGGATTCAAGAGAATCCCGCAATTCTTTTGCTGACTCAACATTTTGGTATATATCAAAAAGGGAATCAGACATATCGTGTAAGATGTGGCCCCGGCAGATGTAGTCATCGTTTTCCCATTTGCAACGCTTCCTTGTTTGTTCAGCGGTTTCATCCTCAATTACTTCTGGAATGGGGGAACTTAAAACGTACACAACCTTCAACGTGGTCAACAGAAAATGCATCTTCTTCTGCCATCTTCTAAAATCCTGAACCTCAAACTTGTCCAACTTTGCAAACTTGCTTGTCATATCTTTTGCAGATTCTGCGTTCGCCATCTTCAAAAAATAGATAACTTCAATCTTTGTTGGGGAATAGGGTGATTACTTGGATTTTTCTGAAGTCGTGTAAACACTTTCAGATTGAAGTTATTTGTGGTTCACCCAAATAATTCAATCGGATAAAGTCAAAAATTCTGCAAGAAGAGAGAATGTGTTTTGTTGTGAATTTCAAATGAACCTATCACTTGAAAATGATCAATGCAACACCTATTTATAGATGTCAACAGATGTGTCTTTTGCCAATAGACACATCTCAAGATGTGTCTTTTGCCAACAGACACATCTCTTCCAACAATCATATCTAATACCAACAGACACATCTCAAGATGTGTCTTTTACCAACAGACACACCTCATTCTAACAGGTGTGTTTGATGCCAATAGACATGTCTCATAAGCAATAATACTGAAATCATAATGAACTCGAACAGAGCATGCACTCCGCACTCTTCCGACTTGTTCGATGTAACATTACGATTACATTGATCAACTAGTCAATCCAATTACACTAAAATATCCAACAGGTAGGTGTACATTCCCGGATGGATATAACACTTTTTTGATGGCATGAAAGAATATGGTAGGAGGACATGCTAAAAAATGTGGCGAATGAGCCTCTATTGAGCTGGGATTTACTTATAAAGGTCCTTGGGAGTGCACCTGGAAGCTAAAATTTTACCCTTCGGAGTTCAGAGCATATATCAATTAGCTCATGGAGTACCAAGCAATGGCTTAATCGGTTCATGTAAGGGCTACCATCTAATTCTGCACGTAAATGGTGATGGAGCAATTAAGAAAGAAATAAGGGCTGAATGAGACGCTTACTAGTAAATGCGGGTTGAAATGCCTCTATATCTAGGTCATGTCACATAAGGCTAGGAGCATTATAGAAATAGATAAGGAGCATAGGAGCCTTTATCATTACTATTAGGGACAGATTCTTAAGTGACGTAAGGGTTCAGAGGTCTATATTATTATATATGAGGATCACTAGGTGGGTGTAGATTCCCTGGGATAGATATCAGAGATGTTATTCTTTTTCTATGTTCCAAGAAGCTAATGTTAGATAGATGTTGATCACATGGAAGAATCTGGTGGAAGGAGGACCTTGTATTTGGAACTGGCATATATATAATAATAAATTCAACTTGCAAGTGCAAGGACCAAAGAAAAATATTCAACTCGCAAGTGCAAGGACCAAAGAAAAATATTCAACTCGCAAGAGTAAGGACCAAAGAAAAATATGCAAGACAAAAAATTAAACGTGAATGCAAGCACATAACAATTAATCACAACACAACTCACACGTACGGAAATGTAACTCGCTTATCTATAGGATAAAACGAGGGCCGCTATTATGCGTTAAAATTAGTGCGAGAAAAGTAAACACGTAAGCGCACACAAACAAGCAAGCAAGCAAGCAAGAAACAAAAAATAAAGAGCCTTAAAAAGGCTTCGGCCGAATGGTATTAAAGGGGGCCGAGAGGTTCGAATTTTGTTTTGAAAACAAATTCGATTCTTCTTGCTTCGTTAAGTCCTTGAAAATATTTTGAGCTCAAGTTAAAGATGTAGGACTTGGTTGAGCAAGGAATAAATAAAACCTTATCTTTTGGTTACTTAATAAAAATCAAGTTTAAACCACTTAAGGTAAACAAGATTATAACAATGTAAACCAAAACCAAAAGATGGTTAAATGGCCTTGTCTTCATCCAAAATAAGTGGGTATATCAAGGACATACCAAGAAGCTTTGGATAATCTTTTAAATGCTTGTAAAAACAAGGTCCAAAGACCCCAAAAAGATTGGTGAGCAAAGGTGTGTTGAAGAGAGCAAGAATAGATGAAGAAAACTAGCCAAAATGGAGCAAAACTATGAAATAAAATGGGCTAGCACTCAAGAAACGTTTTTGATGTTTTTATGCAGAAGAGAGAGTGTTTCTAGGAGTGTTTTTCAGCTCTTGGTGGCTCTAGGAGGCTTGCACAAAAATGAGAGGAAGTGGGGGTATATATAGAAGGTTTAGTAAGGTTTTTGGTTTAAAATAAATGGAATAAATGCACAAAAACCAAGGAAGGTGTGGGGGAACATTCCAAATGTCCTAGCAGCTGTGCAACAATTAAAAAATGCATGGGAGAATGTGCCAACACGTTTTTACCAATTATGGAATGCACAAAAATCGAAAAATGCGCGTACCGACAACCCGAAATGGGTTTAATCGCAATAAATCGAAAAATCATGGAAAAATTATGAAATTTTGGGAATCCCCTAGAAATGTGCCCAGAGGATTATGGTCAAAATTTCACCTTGAAATGAGCTGACCTTCTATGACTTTTAAGCGACCATTAAATCAATTACGTATCGATTTAAGGGGTCCCGAAAAAAATTCATCCAAAATTTCCGAAACTTTTTCTAAAATGTCATATGGAGAAAATAAGGACATATCCAAGGTTTCAAGTCAAAAAGATATGTGGAAGTAGTTTTATGAATTTTTCGAATGTTAAAATGGCCTTCCGGAGCGACCGAAAAATTCATTTGTCTTTACCGACAACTAAGACAAAAGTTTTGACTTGGAAAATATTCAAACATAATATTCCTTATGAAATAATGACTATGAGATCCACGGAATATTTAAGTTTGAATTTAAAAAGATTTTATCTGGATAAATAAGGATTTACGGGTTTTTCGGAATAAAATCTATTTAGGGTCTTTTGGCATGGCTTTTGGCAAGGCAAATTAAATATAAATATTAAACAAATATATCAAGAATATTTGAGAGTAAAACATTTAAGAGCGACACGCTTTTAAATAATATGGGCAATTTTGGTTCGTAAAAGCAGTGTTTGAAAATTCTCGATATGCGGGGTGATGGCCCAAAATATTCATATGGGAGCATGCTGGCCCTTTTTACTGATGGGGCATGTTAAATCGTGTACCGTGATAGGAGGGGTAATACGATACTTCGTGTACCGTGATAGGAGGTAATACGGAACACCATGTACCGTGATAGGAGGTGATACGGAACACCATGTACCGTGATAGAGGTGATACGGAACACCCTGTACCGTATCCAGCTAATACGGAGGCCGAAACTCCGTATCCCGTCGGTATTTCGGGCCATTTTTTCCAGAATCGGTATTTTGGGCAACTTCATCCCAAAAATCAGTATTTTGGTAATTCTCTCCGATATGCG
Source organism: Kitagawia praeruptora (assembly GCA_037693485.1). Taxonomy (NCBI): domain Eukaryota; kingdom Viridiplantae; phylum Streptophyta; class Magnoliopsida; order Apiales; family Apiaceae; genus Kitagawia; species Kitagawia praeruptora. The sequence continues at coordinate 115,338,826 of CM075344.1, read as the reverse complement.
GGCCTTTAGCCGATGCCTAAATCTTTTGACACAAATAACCTAGGATATAAAACACCATTTAACATGATATTCTCATCCTAAGTCGATGTCGGAAATATGTCGGAAAACGATTTTGGCTTAGGCTTGACCAGTTTGACTTGATACCGGAAAATGTCGTCTCCTGGGGAGGATTCTAAGTGGAATCCTAAATCTAATTTAATTTTCACTTTTATTTTGACAAATTTCAAAACCTAAGAGCGAAAGCACTGACCCTGTCAATCTTTCCCTTTTTGGTATTTGTCAAAACTAATCATGAAAATTAAATAAATGTGTGCAATCTACTTCCCCTAAGTGTATGCATGATACAAAATAAAAATTGAGGTTACTTCCCCTAAATATATGCACACCAACACATATAAGCATTTAAGCATGCAAACATAGAATCACATACATAGGCACATAGGAGTTTGAGTTAGAATTTTACCCCATGTGATAAGTGTCCGTACTTATCGCAAAATTCCAACATCGTCTTTTCTGCAAAAAATAGGTTAGTACGAGCACACAATAATTTTCATTCTATTATTCTCTTCCCCTAGAGATTTATATTCTCTTCCCCTTGAACTTCCCTTTAGAATATTCTCTTCCCCTTTTTGACATAATGCCAAAAAGTGAAATTAATATCGAGGAAATAAGGAGGGAGAATTAGAAAAAGCTAATTATTACAAATAATTGCCACCAACTCCTTATCACTCCGAACCAATCAAACTACCCAAATCTTCACATAAGGGACTGGTTTTTAAATTAATTACATATTTGTTAAGTCTAGCCTACAAATACATAAATTATCTCCCAAATTTACAAGAAAAATAATATAGCTTGTTGACTTCGTCTTGTAAAATTGATAGGTCCCGTTGCAATCTTCCGTTTGTGTGTGTGGACCTTGGAAAAATATATGATCTTAAAAGATCAAATTTTCTGCAAATATATTTTAAATCATTAGAAAAGGCATTTTTGCAAGATAGTTTGTAACAGTTTAAAATAATGTGAGTTTCGAATTGTATATTCGAATTTTAGAGCATAATTCGAAAACTCCATATGCTTTTGTCCTTATATTTCTGCAAAAATTGAATCGAATTTGTTAGAGAATATGATCGTGATTCTCAGATTTAATCAGTTAATAGCATGAATCACGATTAGAAGGCATTTTCAAGAACAAACTAATTTTGCAACTTAGGAACTGTTTTTCGATATATAAGCAATGAATAGCATTAGGATCTAAGAGCATAAAATCATGAAACATAAAAACCATAACCACTTAACAACCCCGAGTGCATAGTTTTACAAACCATACAAGAACCTGTAGCAAGTGTTAACAAAATTTTACAACTAGGAGTATTGCTGAAACGTGAAATTCAAAACTTAAAACAAGAAAACTAGCAAGGCAAGAGAGGTGCAAATTTGAGATTGAGTCTGAGCTAGTTGACTTATGAGGAAATTCTTTGACATCCTGCAAAACAAATTTTGATATTAGTTACAAATATTTTAAGTCATTTCGGAGCAACATTGATATTGTGTGTGTGTGTGTGAGTCCACAGCATGCAGTTTGTGAAGGGAGGGGAAGGGCTGAGCTCAGAAAAGGCTCATCATTGCTCACTACAAGGCAAACTGTTAGTAACTTTCATAAGGAATAATAGAAATTTAAAGTGCAAAAAGATAGAAAGTGCAAACAGTGCTCTAGTGCAGTGGAGAGTAGGACTGAAAATTGATCCTGACTATCCGGTATCTCGGCTTATATCCGGCTCGAAAATATAATACATGTCTCAGATTCGTTTTGGAAACGATACGGATCTGGCAGAAATTTTGAGCCCGGATAAAATATGATCCCGAATCTGAGAACTACCCTACCCGCCCATATCCGGTATCATATTATTTTTATAAAACGAACCATACCAGAACAAGGTTCATATCATAATACCCGAACCAGGCTCATATCCATAAAACTGAATACTATTCAGTTTGTTGATTATCAAAGAACTAAAATACACTAGAAACTAAAATATTATGCAACTAGAGTGAAAGTTGTTATTCAAACTTTAACAATTAACAGATTAATACAAATAAAAATGATTAAATGATTATTTATATAGTTTAAATAAAAATGATACTAATGTTGATGGATCATATTTGACTCGTATTCGATGGATCACAAACTACCCGGTTAGAAAAAAGAAAATATGATACCGGCTCATATTCGGTTTAGATCCGGACCTCAATACTCGGGATCAGATCATATCCGAATTAAACGATACCGATCCCAAATCTGGACACGATAAAAGTAAAATGATCCGAGACCTGAGTAAGGGTATACCCGGTATTACCCTGATCATTTTTCACCCCTAGTGGAGAGCCATGACCAAGGCATGCTCAAATCCAAGGCAATTCCAAGCAATAAAACTGCAAAATACCACTAAGACACAGAAAGCTAAGGTCAAGTGTAGTGTTGATCTTATCAAAGATAAGATAATTAAAGTGGTCATATAGGCTAAAGGACTTCATTTAAGAAGTTTTAGCAAATATCTGGCTATCAGCTGAGTGATATATTAAATCATAGCTAGATCATGACAATAGTGACTGTCTTATAGCATCATTTAGCCACCCCTGTTTCAAGAGGGGGACCTGCAAAACAGATAACCAAAAAAATCAGTATTGATCATAAGGAGATTATAGTGGCTATCAGTCTAAGAATTTAATCAGAGAGCAGTCAGAATGATTGTGGAAGAAAATTTTGACATCACTTAGCCACCACTAGGGAGGGGAGTACCTGCAAAACAAACAAAGAAAATAAAGTTAGTAATGGTTCTTTTGCAAGTATCTTAAGCCATCAGCAGTCTCATTTTGCTCAACCAATGTGAGTCATGAGACTGGCATTATCTGGCATCTCACCCAAACTTAGGAAATATCACATTAAGCTTAGGATACACTTAGTATCAGTCTGCAAGGTTAGTAAGATAAACAAAAATCCAACATGTATGCTTTTTAAGAAGTGACTGGTTCATCCTGGGTTCAGATCAAGAATTCTCTAAGGGAATTCAGGCAGTCCGTGGAATCAGCAGTATGTGAGGTCCAAGTGTCCTAGTTTGTGCAATGCTTATAATGAATTGATATTAAAACTATAAAGGCATACAATCTTTAAAAACAAAAGCAGAGTACATCATTCATTCATTCAACTAGAACAAGGAACTACATCATAACCATTTTGGTAATGGCACCCATCAGCATACATAAATAACTTAGATAAAGGCTTGATTAGATAAGCACTTAACAGATAGTGAAAATATAAGCAAAAGATATCAAGCATGAAACATAATCATAAAACAAACAATTCAATCAACTTGATTGTAAAAATCAGAGTTGACCACAGCATCTATCATAGCATCACTAATCTCAACATCAAGTCCTGGATCATTCCCTTTCCCATCCTCATTTTCTTTTGCAACAACATCCTCAATGTTAGTGTTAATAGACTCAATAACAACAGTATTAGTCTGTGGAGGAGGAGAGTTCATCTGAATCTGAAACTAAACAACTTGTGAGAGCTTATTCTCAAGAACTATAACTCTCCCCATCACAGTACCCAACACTGTCATCAAAATGTCCATCTTTTCTAACAACTGAGTATACTTCTCACTTAAACTATCAAACTGAGCTTTCAATTTCTTGAACTCAGAGTCAAGTTCATCAACTTGAGATGACAACTTAACCAAGACAGTAAATGATGCAAGCAATTGAGCATGATGATTGGAAGAAAAAATAGTAGGAGGCACAGAAGCATTCACAATAGGCACATTAACAGGAGCAGATACAGCATGCATAGCAGGAGCAACAACAGGCATAGCAGGAGCAACAACAGGCATAGCAGGAGCATTAACAAGCAAGACAGGAGCATTAACAGGCAAGACAGAAGCATTCACAGGAAAGACAGGAGCATTCACAGGCATACCAATTACCACAACATCATTAGGTTCTCTAAAAGGCACAACCACCCTAGCATACCTATCTGAGATAGTATTTGAGACATGGAAGAAGGGAGGGATGCTAGTGTCAAAGTGAAAATGTTCAAAAACCTGAGTTAGCAGTAAACCATAAGGCATATACCCTTATTTTGTAGCATAAATCATCTTGGTAATGATCATATAGGCTAAGTTGAAATCAATACTTTGAGTGACAAGCTTGTACATAAGCTTCATCTCAACAAAAGACACAATTTTACCAGTATGAGCAGGAAAATAGTTTGCCCTAATGATTAAAGCCAAGGTTTGGTAAAGAGGGGTAAAATGCTCATAGTTTAAGCCATTTGGAGATTCAAAAACATTTGCAAGAACATCACCATCACAGAAAATAGATAAAAACAGTCTTTTCTCTTAAGAGTTAAAAAAAAATTGGTGATGTCCACAGGACTGTGACACATAGCAGCAGGGTGAATGTTGAGTACTTTACCCAAAATCATATGGTCAAGTAGCATTGGAGTGCCATTGATCACAGAAGTTATGTAATGTACCCCATTTGGCACATTCCCAACCCCCATGTTACAATAAAACTCAGAGACATGGTTGGTATAGACTTTCCTAGTAGGGTAAGACAACAAGACATCCCACTTAGCATGTTTGAACTTAGCAAGCAACACAGAATCCCTAGAAAACTGAATAAGACAACCAGGTATCATTTTAGGTTTGGTGGATCTGTTTAAGGCAGACAAGGAAACAAACTTAAGGTTAGAGAGCTTAGTTCTTCTCTTCGTAATCTTAACAGGAGGATAAGTGGAAGGAGCAGAAGGAGAAGAGCTAAAGAGATTAAGTGTGGTGTCTACTTGACTATCACCCATGGTATTTATAGCAAGAAATGAATGTAGGAAGACAAGTAGAGAAAAACACAGAGAATGCAAGTAAATGCACTCCACTAACATGTCCTTAAATAGCAGTAATACATCGAAAATTTAAATGTATGAATAGTAATCTACAGTACTAAACAGTACAAGAAGGTACAAGAATGTGCAGACAGAGTACTATAAACAGTGCTGACACAGTGCAGAAATAGTACAGGAAATCAGGATGGTACAACAATCACATCAGTCCATCAAAGAGATAAAGCTGCTTATCACAAGATCTGTCAGTTATATAACTACCTAAATCCAACAGAAAACATAAACCATGACTTAAAATAGTAACTACATTTAATGCAATTTGGAGAGAAGGCATTTAGACACTGCAAAGTAGCTAAACAAATGCAAAAGTAATCCAATAAGGTCATCTGGAGTGCAAATTTTGAGGAAAAGCAAACCTTAAACAATTATATGCATATAACACAGCACATCTATCATTAATGCACACAATTCAATTTGAAGCAAATTGAATAAATCTACACTACAGGGCATGCACATAGAAGTGTCTCACACTCAAGGCATTGAGAGACATAATATATACATACATATAAACTGCACAACATATACCATAAAGATTTAAATATCAATTAGCATTTAAATCAAATCAACCATTCAAAATATCTCTGGCACAAGGACACAGTGCACACTGCTCAAGAAATATCAAGATACACAGAATTCACAGCTTCTAGAATTATCACAACTAGAATTTGAACTAGAGGAACTAAGTTACTCCAATTCTAACTAGCAACACAGAATTGAACTAAGTGAACATCAATATATCAAGTAGCAATTATAGCAATACAATGCACTTAAATTCACATAGAAAATTACTTACACAACCACACATAGGTTCTCTCCCAAGAACAGAGTCGCAAGACTCCTCAAGACAAGCAAATAATACCAAGACTCAAAACATAAACCACTATATGGACTTAGAATCAATCCAAGAACAAAGCACATACAAAGTCACTCTAGTATACGAGATATACATCTCAAACAACCATATTCAACATCTCAAGGTATAAACAAGGCTGTTAGGCAATATAAACACAGTGTAACCATATAAATAGTCACATTTCTTAAGGATATGAAATCAACAGGCTTAACAAAGCAACAATGAGACATATAACTTCATAACAGAGCACAGACATATATAAGACAAGCACTCATTCAATCAAACAGTAACTGATAATGAACAAGAAGGAGTGCACCTTGACCATGGTGGTAATACACATGGTTTAAATATCCAAAAACATATATACGTACAGAACAATAAGCAACAACCACATAAACTCAAGAATCGTCCGAGTTGAGTCGTCTGACTTACTGAGTTCCGACGAGTCACCACCGAGTTAGACATCAAAAAGGTTAGTATTAATACAAAGATTACTTACACTGCCTGCAAAACATAAGAGATACGTTAATCATTCATAAATTTCTCAAATTGATTCAAAATAAAAAAACTAGGGTTTTGAAAAATCAATCTCCAATCAAAGGGCTTTTGATATATGATGATTAAACATCATAATCAACAAGAAATGATCGAGAAATGGTGGAGAAAACACCGAATTGACCAAGAATCACGAAAGGCAATTTCTAGGGTTTGAGGTTTTAGAATAGAAATGATGAGGTAGTGTATAGACTGTATGTAATTGATGACAAGGAACACGAATCTGTGGTCATTTCGATCGAGAGAGCTCTGATTTGGCCGAAAAATTAAGAATGGTGATTAGGGTTTGAGAGAGTCGAAGAGAGAGACGAGAGAGAATTCTGAGATCCGTACAAGACAAATGAATAAAATATGAGAGTTTTGTACAAATTTGATTTTCTGGAAAATGACTGTTGGAATTCATTTCATAAATTCATATCTTTTAAATTACAAAATAAATTGTAATAAATAAATACAAAGATATAAAAATTTCACAGAAAATATTTTAAAGCTCATAAAAATGAGATAAAAATTCTAAAAGTAGAATTTCATATTTTAATCACATTTTAATTAGTTTCCATCTTTTTGCCCGAGTTTTGAAACATTACGTATTTCAAGGCCATGTAAAACTGAAACTAATTAAAATTTATTTATATTTTATTGAAATAATTCAACATGGTTTTTAGCCAAAACATAAACATTATATACAATAATTTCTATTTTTAAACAAATTTATTGCAGAGAAATCTGAATTTTCAGGCACAGTGGTTTCAAGAAAATCCGCTCACACAATAAGCTTGAATGCGTTGACTAGAAAATCAGGTGATATATATTTCGAATAAAATATTATTAAACATAGATAATACAATCTATATTTAATTATTGTAGGCATTCCAACATTCCTAAATGCAATCTTAATTTAGCGAATCTTTCGGAAGTAATGGCTTCGTGAATATGTCGGCGATATTATTTTATGTGTCAATATGATCCAATAATATATCACCTTTATTGACATGATCACGTAAGAAGTGATGTCGTATATCTATATGTTTGGTGCGAGAATGAGATACCGGATTTTTACTTAAATCAATCGCACTTGAATTATCACACAAAATAGATATAGCATCGAATTTAATCATATAGTCGGCTAATGTTTGCTTCATCCATAAAACTTGAGCACAACATTTTGCCGCCGCTATATATTCGGCTTCCGCGGTAGAAAAGATACGGAATTTTGTTTCTTCGAAAACCAAGAAACTAAACATCCACCGAGGAATTGACACATACCACTTGTGCTTTTTTTATCGATTAAATGACCGCATAATCCGAGTCGGAATAGCACACTAAGTCAAATGGTAAACCTTTCGAATACCAAAGACCAAGTTCCGTGGTACCTTTAAGATATCTAAATATCCGTTTAACTGCGGATAAATGAGATTCTTTAGGTGCCGCTTGAAATCGAGCACATTTACAAACGCTATATTGAATATCCGGTCTACTAGCGGTGATATAAAGCAAACTACCAATCATGCCACGATATTTCTTTATATCGACCGAGTTTCCGGTAGCATCCACAACTAATTTCTCCGAGGGAGACATAGGAGTACTAAGGGGTTTCACATTCTCCATCTCAAATTTCTTAAGCATTTCCTTACGATATTTCGTTTGAGATATATGAATGCCTTCGTTAGATTGCTTAATCTGTAAACCTAAAAAGAAATTTAGTTCTCCCATCATGCTCATTTCGAATTCTTTACTCATTATTTCCGAGAATTCGTTACATAGTGATTCTTTAGTTGAGTCAAAGATAATATCATCTACGTAGATTTGGACGAGCAAGATATCATCACCTTCATACTTCGTAAATAGAGTAGTATCGGCAATTCCCATTTTAAAACCACTAGCAATTAGGAATTTGCTTAACCGTTCATACCAAGCTCTAGGAGCTTGTTTTAGTCCGTATAAGGCTTTATAAAGTTTATACACATATTCCGGATGTTCTAAATCTTCAAATCCCGATGGTTGTCTTACATACACTTCTTCTTCTAAGACACCATTTAGGAAAGCCGATTTAACATCCATTTGATAGACTTTGAATCCCTTATGACAAGCGAAAGCCAAGAACATTCGAATTGCTTCGAGTCTAGCTACGGGAGCATAAGTTTCATCGTAGTCTATACCTTCCATTTGTGTATAACCTTGAGCTACTAGTCTTGCTTTATTTCTTACCACGGTTCCACTTTCGTCTAACTTATTACGAAAGACCCACTTGGTTCCAATAGTAGAACTATCGGGTGGAGGCAGAACTAGTTCCCAAACTTTGCTTCGAGTAAATTGGTTTAATTCTTCTTGCATGGCAAGAATCCAATCCTCGTCTAATAAAGCTTCTTTTGTCGTTTTGGGTTCTATTTGTGATAGAAAAGCTAAATGACTAGCAATATTTTGAACTTGAGATCAAGTTTGGACACCTTTATTTCTATCACCTACGATATTCTCGATAGGATGATTTCTAACCCAAGGTACATCCGAAGGTAGTCCATTATCGACCTCAATTATTTCGAGAGGATTATTTGGAACTACGGTTCCATGATCTAAAGTTTCGAATTGTCTAATAATATTTTCAACATTTTCTAGACAATCTTCTTTAGGATCATTTTCCTCTTCAACTAAATCTTTAAACTTTGAAAGTGGTTTTGATTCATCAAATACAACATTCAATGACTCTTCCACCGTTAAAGTTTTAAGATTAAATACCCGATAAGCTTTGCTTGTATTTGAATATCCAAGAAATACATCCTCACTAGATTTAGGGTCGAATTTCGTTAAATAATCGTTTGTATTCAAAATAAAGCATGTACTTCCAAATACCTTGAAGTAGCTTATCTTATGAGTTTTAACAAAATAAAGCTCGTAGGGAGTCTTCAATTTAATAGGTCATAGTAAAACTCGATTAAGAACATAACAAGCCGTTGACATGGCTTCGGCCCAAAAATACTTAGGTCGACGATATTCCTTAAGCATAGTATTGGCCACTTCTTGTAATGTTCTATTCTTCCTTTTAACAACCCCATTTGATTGAGGTGTATAAGGAGGAGAAAAATTGTGAGTAATACCATTAGCTTCACAAAAATCAACAAACTTAGAATTTTGAAATTCTTTACCATGATCCGTCCGTATATAAACAATAGACGTTTCTGGTTGAGATTGTATCCTTTTGCAAAGAGCAACAAATGATGCAAAGGCATCACTTTTTGCTTTAAGGAACTCCGTCCACGTATATCGAGAGAAGTCATCGACTACTACAAGAGTATACGAACTTCCTCCTAGACTTTGTACGGGCACGAGTCCGATAAGATCCATATGTAGAAGCTCTAGTGGTCTAGTAGTAGACACCATGAATTTGGCTTTATGAGATGCTCGAATTTGTTTGCCAATTTCACATGCTTCACATATATGATCTTTAACGATATTGAGTTTTGGTAAACCACGTACATGTTCACTCGAACATATAGTCTTGATGAGTTTCATGTTGACATGACCTAATCGTCGATGCCACAACCATGGATCCTCATTCATGGATACCAAATAAACATTTTCGTAATCATTTAGGTCACACGATTACACATTCTTACTTCGTGGACATTTAAGAATCAATTTCCACTCTTTATTAAAAATAGCACAATGAGATGGAAAGAAGATTACCTTGCAACCATTATCACATAGTTGACTTATAGAAAGCAAGTTGTACTTTAGTCCAGTGACTAATTGTACATCACATATTTTGAAACTTTTTGTTGCCAATATCACCAATGCCTATAATGTCACCATTGCTACTATCTCCAAAAGTTACAACTCCGGCGACTACCTTTTTAATGTTGTTCAACAAAGACTTATTACCGGTCATATGCCGTGAACAACCACTATCAAGGTACCACACATTTTTCATAGCAGCAAGGCACACCTACACAACAAATCAATTAAACCTTTTGGTACCCTTTTTACTTGAGGGTGCGGGTGTTAGTACATCATAAGGCAAACGAGTACTTTCATATATAAATCGAGGCATAGGATAATCATTCACATAAACAATATCATTTCTAGATGCTTGATTCCTATTAGAAATATGATATGGATTCCTTCTAGGAGCATATCTAGAATTACCACGAAAAGCATTACTCCTATCACTACGGGGAAATATAGTGATAACGGAATCTCTAGAATGATCATAGGCATTACCACGATTATTCCTAACATGAGCATTATAATTTCTAGGATAAGCATGATGACTCGATCTAGCATTGAAATGACTCGCATTCCTAGGCATTGAATAGGCATTTACATTACGAGCATAATTATGACTATTTGGATTTCTTGCTTTATAACCTTGATTAGGAACTTTCGAAGGTCTAGTAGTGTTAGTACTAGTACTAGCTTGATTGTTCAAGTTCCTTTGTTGAAAACTAATTGGCCTTTGTTGATAAGTAAACTTTGGTTGCTTTTTATCATTGTTGACCAAATTTTCTTTCTTTTTAGCAACTTTAGTTTTCTTACCATTTTTCGAACTTTCACCTTTAGGAATCCATTTATACTTCCCCTTTATTTCACCTTCTTTGGATTTGCAATAAAGACTTATATTTCCATTAACATTGCAATATGAACATTTAGGTGAAGATGAATTAGGAGGAGTATTCCTTGAAGTATTAGGAGGTGGAACTTCTCTTATAGGAGGAGAATTCACATTAAATCCCAATCCTTCTCAGTTAAATGATACCTTAGAGTTAAATACCATACTATCCAATATAGTATTACCCTTGGTGAATTGCTTAACGGTTTTCTCAAAATTTTCTTTTTCGGCTAACAAGAAACTAATCTTGTTATTAAAGAAATTTGCTTGATCCGAGATTTTAGACAAGAGCTTGTTATTATCATTTTGAAGCCTTTGGTTTTCCACGAGAACCAATTTAAGTTCCGAGACTACTTGATCTCGTTCCTTTGACTCGGTTTCGAGTAAACCATTAAGATTAGCAATTTTGAAATCTTTAATGGATAACGAAACTTGAAAATCTAATTCTTTTTCTTTTAGGGCTTCATGTAGTTCTTTCTCAATATCTCCCGTTTGAGCTTGTTCGAGTTCTTTTATCTTTAAACTTAGTGTCTCATTCTCACGAATCAAAGATTCATTTCGAACTTTTAAATTCAACATCTCAATATGGAGATCACTAGTGTTAGTAGATAATTGAACTTTTTCATTTTCCATCTCTTTGGCTTGAAGAACCAAGGATATATTCTCAATCTCAAGATTTCGAATAATTTCTTCCTTCTTAGAATTTTCAATATTCAAGCGCTCATTTTGAGATGAAATAAATTCTTGATATTCCATATCTTTGACATGGATGTCGGTCAAACGAGTGACCTCTTTTTGTAGCTCAACATTCACATCCCGTATTTTATTCCTTTCAGATCTAATCGTGATGTATTTTTGGCTAATTTCACTATGACTCGTTTTCAACATCTTTACAAGATTCATAAGCTCGGAAACACCCAAATTTGCATGGTCTACATTAAATAAATTATAACTACTACAAGACGCCACATTATTAGTAGAGTTTAGGGTTACCTCTTGGTTAGTAGTGGAGATTTCCGTTGGTATAGCTTCATCACCGATCGCCATCAAGCATAGGTTAACAATTTCTTCACTTTGTTCGGGAGCTTCTTCATCCTCGCTTAAATCACATCCACTTCTACCTTTAGCCAACTTTGGACATTCCCGTTTAAAGTGACCGGGTTCTTTACATTCGAAACACACATCATGTGCTTCTTCACTTGGCGATTCCTTCGGCTTAGGTGGAGAATAATTATTCGAATAATTTGAATTATTGTTATAAGCATTATTCCCTTGTTGAACACCTTTGCCTTTGTTTAAACTCGTGGTCGGCAAATTGTTGTTGTTCTTATAATTAGGCCTTCCTTTCGAGTTAAATACGCGTTGTTGGTTGCTCGACTTAAAGAATCCTTTTCCGTACCTTTGAGCTTTACTTTGCAAAACTTGACGTAGTTGTCTCGAAAGAAGTGCAATCTCTTGTTCATCGAGATTTTGTAATTCTTCGTTTAACTCATCGTTGTTTTCATCTTCATCGATAAGTATAGCTTTTAAGGCCATATTTTTCTTTTTATCTTCCATTTTCGGAAGTGCCTTTTCCGGAACATTATCTTCCTCGTAAGCACGAAGATTTCCGAATAAGCTATCGATGGAGTATGAATTCAAGTTATGCATTTCTTTTATTGTGGTAACTTTGACTTTCCAACTTGGAGGCAAGGCTTTTAAAATCCTTCGATTTTTCTCGTTTGTTGTATATGCCTTTCCGAGTTGTGAAAGTTCATCGATTATACGAGTAAACCTTGTTTCCATATCGATGATGGTTTCACCTTCGAGGAGTTTAAAATTCTCATACTCTTGTATTAAAGTATCCATCCGAGATTCTTTAATATCTTTTGTACCCTCTTAAGTAATAACCAACTTGTTCCACATTTCTTGTGCGGACTTGCAGTTATTAACGCGTTTATACTCTTTTTCTGCAAGTGCACTAGTAAGAACCATTTCCGCTTTCGTGGTAATATTCATTCGAATTTCTTCGTCGGGAGTATATTCACTAACTTTCTTTTCAACATCCTCACCATCTACTTCTTTCGTAGGGAGGGCAACACCATCTTCTATGGCCATCCAAACTTTGACTCCTTGGGATCTAGCATAAATCCTAAATCTTGTTTTCCAAGTAGCAAAATTAGTGCCATCAAAAAGTGGTGGTCGAGAACAAGAAAGTCCTTCTCCGCAACAAATAAGTATTCAAATAAGCCATCAAAAAGATGTCATTTTTACGGTTTTATATAGCGACTTTCGCAACAGTCGATAAACCCGATAAGGATCTAATTTTTGCTGTATTTTCTGATTTTCACAACAATCGTAAAACACGGTTAAAAGCACTCATTTGGTACCAATTGATAGGTCCCTTATATGGGTTAGATAAGCTAGAAGGGGGGGTTGAATAGCTTATCACTTTTTAAAATTTAGAGCTTGGCTTTTTCGAAGTTTCTTTCCTCTTTTTTTTAAAAAAAATCGTTACTTGTAAGCAAGTAAATTGAGTGCGGAAGCAAGAAAAAAAGAAAAGAAAATAACACGGTCGATTTTATCTTGGTTCGCGATGCCCGCAATCCCTAATGGATTCGAACACCCCTACTCTAGTCCCCGAGCTCCTCCCCGGACTCGAGATTTCTTCCACTATAAAGAAACTCCTTTATAGTAGGCGGAGAAGCCTTTACAACTCCTAAACCAATATTTATTTATCTTGGAGCAATACACACGCGTATCCTCCTCACAATAAATAGCAAATACCCACTACAAGAATTATCTTGGAGTGTAACTCCCTGTTACCTCCTCAAAGACTTGTAGTAACCCTTTTACAAGACTATGTACTTCTACAACTTTGCCGGTCTTGGATCTTAGATCTTAGGTCTTGGGTCTTCCCTTTTCTTCACGGTGCGAAGGCCACTAACTCCCCGTTAGTGCGCCTAAGACTTGGGTCTTAGAACAAGAGTCACCTCACTTCACTTCACCTCACTGCAAAGATTAGAATACAAGTCTAACCAACAACCGATATAAGAGAGAGATATATATTAAGTCCGTGCAAAACTAGTATGTTACGGTACTAGCCACGGGGACGCTATTACGCGTTAAAATAATTGATTCGTTATTAATTAAAGTCGAGCTCTTCACGTAGCCAAATGGAAAAACTACGTACTTTAGTGGTGTGTGCAAGTGGTGCTTAATTTATATATATAATAATAAATTCAACTTGCAAGTGCAATGACAAAAGAAAAATATTCAACTCGCAAGTCCGAGGACCAAAGAAAAATATTCAACTCGCAAGTGCGAGGACCAAAGAAAAATATTCAATTCGCAAGAGCAAGGACCAAAGAAAAATATGCAAGACAATAAATTAAACGTGAATGCAAGCACACAACAATTAATCACAACACAACTCACACGTACGGAAATGTAACTCGTTTATCTATTGGATAAAACGAGGGCCGCTATTATGCGTTAAAATTAGTGCGAGAAAAGTAAACACGTAAGAGCACACAAACTAGCAAGCAAGCAAACAAGCAAGAAACAAAAAATAAAGAGCCTTAAAAAGGCTTCGGCCGAATGGTATTAAAGGGGGCCGAGAGGTTCGAATTTTGTTTCGAAAACAAATTCGATTCTTCTTGCTTCGTTAAGTCCTTTAAAATATTTTGAGCTCAAGTTAAAGATGTAGGACTTGGTTGAGCAAGGAATAAATAAAACCTTATCTTTTGGTTACTTAATAAAAATCAAGTTTAAACCACTTAAGGTAAACAAGATTATAACAATGTAAACCAAAACCAAAAGATGGTTAAATGGCCTTGTCTTCACCCAAAATAAGTGGGTATATCAAGGACTTACCAAGAAGCTTTGGATAATCTTTTAAATGCTTCTTGTATCAACTTACAACTCGCACAAATATACACTACACGAATAAACTTCAAGAACAAGTGTATATAAGTGACAAAGTGCAAGGACTAATGAATTTAAGCTAGTATATATAAATAATGAGCAAGCAAGCACAATATACAAGCTATATATTCGGTTATATAAATGAATATATATAACAATTTGAAACCAACTTATAACCCTTGAGATCTAAAGAGAAAACAAGAGAAAAAGCTAGCTACGAAGCCAAAAACACACCAAAATAGTCGCCGGAAAATGGACGGAATATGGGGCTTGGGGGCCGACTTTTATAGGCTTAAAAGGTCACCAAGAAACTGTAAAAACAAGGTCCAAAGACCACAAAAAGATTGGTGAACAAAGGTGTGTTGAAGAGAGCAAGAATAGATGAAGAAAATTAGCCAAAATGGAGCAAAACTATGAAATAAAATGGGCTAGCACTCAAGAAACATTTTTGATGTTTTTATGCAGAAGAGAGAGTGTTTCTAGGAGTGTTTCTTCAGCTCTTGGTGGCTCTAGGAGGCTTGCACAAAAATGAGAGGAAGTGAGGGTATATATAGAAGGTTTAGTAAGGTTTTTGGTTTAAAATAAATGGAATAAATGCACAAAAACCAAGGAAGGTGTGGGGGAACATTCCAAATGTCCTAGCAGCTGTGCAACAATTCAAAAATGCATGGGAGAATGTGCCAACACGTTTTTACCATTTATGGAATGCACAAAAATCGAAAAATGCGGGTACCAACAAGTCGAAATGGGTTTAATCGCAATAAATCGAAAAATCATTGAAAAATCATGAAATTTTGGGAATCCCCTAGAAATGTGCCCAGAAGATTATGGTCAAAATTTCACCTTGAAATGAGTTGACCTTCTATGACTTTTAAGCGACCATTAAATCAATTACATATCGATTTAAGGGGTCCAGGAAAAAAGTCATCCAAAATTTCCGAAACTTATCCTAAAATGTCCTATGGAGAAACTAAGGACATATCCAAGGTTTCAAGTCAAAAAGATATGTGGAAGTATTTTTATGAATTTTTCGAATGTTAAAATGGCCTTCCGGAGCGACCGAAAATTTCATTTGTCTTTACCGACAACTAAGAAAAACGTTTTGACTTGGAAAATATTCAAACATAATATTCCTTATGAAATAATGACTATGAGGTCCACAGAATATTTAATTTTGAATGTAAAAAGATTTTATCCGGATAAATAAGGATTTATGGGTTTTCGGAATAAAATCTATTTAGGGTCTTTTGGCATGGCTTTTGGCAAGGCAAATTAAATATAAATATTAAACAAATATATCAAGAATATTTGAGAGTAAAACATTTAAGAGCGGCACGCTTTTAAATAATATGTGCAATTTTGGTTCGTAAAAGCAGTGTTTGAAAATTCTCGATATGCGAGCCTTTAGCCGATGCCTAAATCTTTTGACACAAATAATCTAGGATATAAAACACCATTTAACATGATATTCTCATCCTAAGTCGATGTCGAAAATATGTCGGAAAACGATTTTGGCTTAGATTTGACCAGTTTGACTTGATACCGGAAAATGTCGTCTCCTGGGGAGGATTCTAAGTGGAATCCTAAATCTAATTTAATTTTCACTTTTATTTTGACAAATTCTAAAACCTAAGAGCGAAAGCACTGACCCTGTCATATATATATATATATATATATATATATATATGAATAAATTACACAAAGTTTAAAAATAAATTTATATATATATATATATATGAATAAATTACACAAAGTTTAAAAATAAATTTAGACTAGAAAGTATGTAAATACAATGTTAATTAAACTACACATTATATGTATAATTTATTTCTTTCTAAGTTTTAATGTTCAAATACAAATTAAAATATTGCTTATTTGTATTCTTAAAACATCCTAAAGTTAGAATGGATTAATTACTTAAATTAAATATCAGGTTAACAATGTCAAAAATAGATTAAGTATTAATAGTATTTTTTATCTATTATAACAATATTTTTTCTTAAAAATGCTAATTAGAAATATACCATTAATGAATTTAAGTATTAATAGTTATTATGTCTTAGGTAAAAATTAGAGAATATGACTACATCTTTTGACCTAAATGTGTTTTTATTAGGGGTGATGGTGTAGCTTATGTGGTAAATGAGTACTATACCTTGTCGAACCATCAAGGTTCGATTCTCCACTACCGTATGTATCAGAACAGATACTAAAATAATAGAATCACTATGACAAAAAAAATGTGTTTTTATTATATGACAGGGACAAATTTGATGTAAAGTGATGTGGAAGCTCTGGTATATTTTATGTTGGGAACAAAGAGTGATGCACTGCTGCTACCTCGTCTGGTTGTCTTTCTGGAAATCAGATAATTTTTTTTATGTAATATTTTTTTGTCAAAATTAATGTGTATGGACTATGAAGCTACTACATATGTCTGAGATGTGCTAGGTTTTTGTACTAGATTTTATGATGATAAAAGAGACTTATAATTTGCACGCATATCTAACTGTTGTTAATATTTTTATCATATGTTGGGAAAAAAATATATCTAGCACAATTTTTTTATTAAAATAAAAAGGGAAAATGAATTTTTTTGTCACTGAACTATTGACCTTTTTAGAAATCTACCACTCAACTATGAATTTTTCTTTTTTTGTCACTAAACTTAGGTTCGGTTTTGTTTTACTCACTAAACTTAGGTTCGGATTTGATTATTAGCATTATGTTAATTATTAGCATAAATTAATAATTTCTTCATAATCATAAAAATATCTATTACACTTTTATAAAAATAATTCTAATAAATTTAAATTTATATGTAACTCATCCCTAATCTTTTTTATTACATCCCAAAATTCAAATATGGTATTTTTGTACTCCATCAAAAAATTATCAATTAATGTTTTTAATGTCTTAAATACTTTTTATGTGCAACAGATCTAAAAATGTTGTATTATCTTTAATATCATATATATATATATACATTAATTTTTTATCTTATTAAACTTTATCGAGTTATTTTCAAGATACAATTTAATGCAGACTTCATCTTATTAAAATTTATTAATTTATTTTCAAGATAAAGTTTAATGTTGACTTTATCTTATTAAATTTAATCGATTTATTTTCAAGATAAAGTTTAATGCATCATTTTCAAATATTAAAATTTAACAAATTGTTCTCTATAATGCATCATTTCTAAGTATTAAAGCATCAACTGACTTTTTCACTCCGAACCTAAGTTTAGTGAGTAAAAAAACTAACATAATGTTAATAATCAAATCCGAAACTAAGTTTAGTGAGTAAAACAAAATCCAAACCTAAGTTTAGTGACTAAAAAAGAAAAATTCATTGTTGAATAGTAGATTTCTAAAAAGGTCAATAGTTCAGTGGCAAAAAAGTTCGTTTTCCCAAATAAAAATTACCCGAATTTCCTCGGGGATCCCCGTTCCCCATTTGGACCGGGGACGGGGTGAAATATAATCCCCGACGGGGATCAGACCGGGACGGCGATTGAGTTTAAATTCGGGGATGGGGATACCACTCCCCGGCCCCGAAGTGACCCGATGCCCATCCCTAATTCACTGAGTAAAAATAAGGCTGGCACAAGTGTTTTCCTGATGTAATCATCCATAAGAGAGTCAGTAATAAAAATGTAGAAAATCACATTCTTAAGGATTAACATTTTTTGTAAGTTCCACTAATATCATTCGCTTCAAACAATGTTATGTTCGTAACAATTGACATGTTTTGGAAGTTCCAGATAATGGAAGCATATTTCATTCTGATCCAAATGTATGATACTACTGCAAGAAAGTTACTCACTGTTTTCATTAAAATATCTGAAGGAAAAAAGTTAATCCATGGGAATCATGATTAATTAAGGTCGCTTCTCCTTAGATATTCATGTAATCACTTGATCTATCAAAACATCCTTTTTTTTTTGTCAGACAAACATCCTTGTTTTAACTCGCCTAAATGATATGAAATAAATTTAGGCGAGTATTACATATCATTAATGTGTTTCTTATGTTTCTTGAAAGATATTAGTAATAAAAAAATAATAATTTTACATGATGAACATGAACCTGTTTGAATATGTTATTTCCAAATTAAAATACTATTCTTTTAGATTTATATCATAAACAAATTTTATGATTTTAGTAATATATACTCCTTCTGTCCCCCTTATTGTATACATTGGGACATTGGGAGACGAGGGCGTGATACGCATTTTAAAACTCCTAAAAATTATTGTTCCTTAATTTATTTTTAATTTTTTTTCTTATGAATTAAAATTTAATGTTTAAATTTTTATTCAAAAAAAATTTAAAAAAACAAATTATGAAACTAAACTTTATAAGAGCCTTAACATACGTGTCAAGTAGTGAAAAAATTGTATAGAAATGAGTTGGATGAAGGGAGTATGATTTTAGAATAGTAACAAATCTTTAAAAATATAGTATATTTAAATTTAACAATTAACTGAAAAAATATAGAAAGAATGCCCAAAATACCCATTTTGGGGTGTGTATTTGCCCAAAATACCCATTTTGGGGTGTGTATTTGCCCAAAATACCTATTTTCAGAAATGCTACCCAAAATAACTACACATGTCAGATACTCCTTACCCAGTGGAGTATCACCTTAGCTAGCGAAGAGTATCAAGAGTTAGTATCAGGTGTAATACTCCTTACCCAATGGAGTATCACCCTGATACTCCTTACCCAGTGAACTATCACACTGATACTCCTCTGATAGTGGATTATCTGGTGAGCATTTAGGGCACTGTTTTTTAAATATGGGTATTTTGGTCAAAAGTTATTGAAAAATGGGTATTTTGGGCACTCATATAAGACGTGGATCAATGTCGAGGATGTTTGGGAAACTTATTTTCCAGAATAAGTCAACTTATTTTAAGACAAAGTTAGAAATTCTTAACTTTTTTCTGAAAATGTTAACTTTTTTTGCAACTTATGAAATCTCAAATCTGAAACATATATTAAATACTTGTATTAAAAATAAATCAAAATATGAAATTTTTACCAAAAAATAAGTACATAAAAAATTAAAATAAATAGTATCCAAACTATAACGCCCTAGAAAATTTCGTATTTATTACTCCCTCCGTCCCATTTTGTTTGACACTCTTCTTTTTGCACGCATTTTAATGCGCTTGGACGGGATATCTATAATTAATATTTTTTTTAAATTTTTTGTTTTGTATAAAAATATAGAATCTATATTTTTATACAAATCGAAAAAAATTAAAAAATATAATTTATAAGTACCCGGTCTAAGCACATTGAAATGCGTGAAAAAGTCAGAGGGTCATACTTTATGGGACGGAGGTAGCAATATTTATATAATCTAAATATGGATTATATTATGTGATTATTGGGTGAAGGAGAAAAAAAAACTTTTGATGTCATATTTATGTGCTTATGTGATGATTATGTGTGCCGTGTAAGTCCGTGTATTTTTATTTGTATTTTTGACGATTAAAAATTTATTTAAATATGCATTATTGATCTTCTGAGATTTTTATAAAATCATAGGAGTTGATAAAAATCATGAAATATTTTGTGTTATTACCTTTATGATATTATTTAGTTTTTAAAATTATTGAGTGAATTATTTTGAGTGTTTAAGTATTTTAAAATGATTTTAAGAGTTTTATTGTATTTAAAGGACCAAAATTTGTAAAATCCATATTTAATTCATTTTTTATCCTAAAAATATTTTAAAAATATGTGTGTGATCGTAATTTTATACTATTTATTTTAAAAATGAAAATATTTATTTTCCATTATTTTACCATTTAAATTCGATTTTTATTAGTTATGTACATTATTTTTGTTTTGTTTTCAGCAATGTGAAATGTCCTAAAAATCGAAACAGATTCAAATCTCCATTACGATCATATTTTTCCTAAAAATTTCGTTAGCAATGGCTTCACAAACTCAAACAAATCAATCTCAAACAAATCTAGATCCTTCTAGTATCTACTACATTTATGATTCATCCATCTGATGTTTCAACAACTCAATTGGTGTCTGTTAAGTTCAATGGACATGGTTATCACAACTGGAAACGTTCTATGATGCTCACATTATCTGCTAAGAATAAACTAGGGTTTGTTGATGGTATCATTGTGATTCCAGTCTCTACTTCTATAGAGTACAAGTATTGGGATAGATGTAATAGCTTAGTTATATCTTGGTTACTTTTTAACCTTGATGAGAGCATTGCCAAAAGTGTGTTATTTATGCACACAACAAAAGAAATCTGGGAAGACTTGGATGAAAGGTTTGGATGTGCTTCTATAACACAGATTTATTCTCTTGAGCAACAGTTCTAGAGATTAATCAGGGACAAGATTCAGTTTCTGAATTTTTTACTAAAATCAAAACCATTTGGGACAGTCTTAATGATGCTAATCCACTTCCTTACTGCACTTGTAAGAAATGCACTTGTGATTTGACTCAGAGGATCCATAATAGACAACATTTTAATAGTAAAGGAAGTGGTTCATTCCAGGAAACTGGAACTGGATATTTTAAGCAGAACAATTCTGGTTATGGGAAAAATTCTGGTATTACGAAGCCCTTTAAGGCTGCTTCTAACTATTTTTGCACACATTGCAATATCTCAGGACACAGCATTGAAAGATGCTTCAAGATTCATGGATATCCTCCTGGATTTAAAGCTAAAAACAACATGAAAGTTGCAGCTATGGCTCAACCACTACAAGGAAAACTGAAGTATACAATGGTTATTGCCCGTTGTCTGATGCCCTGGAATAGCGTTGTCTATCGAGCAGGTGTCTCTTACCAACATCACACAACGGTACACAAATCGTTGTCTGAAATCCGGAACAACAACACACAAGGCTCCAAAAGCGTTGTAGCACACCCAGAAACCATAACGGTTATGGTAAAAAGCGTTGTTCTTATGGTGATATTACAACGTTTTGGTTTATTATGAATGTTGTTAGATTTTAATGTACACAACTGTTTTAGTGAATTAGAGGCACGTAAATCCAACATTTACACAACATTCACATGTGATAGAATTCGTTGTCTTCATGCTTTTTGTACAATGTTTTGTAGCTTCAAAAGTGTTGTTAGATTCGAATGTGCACAACTATTTTGTAGCTTCAAAAGTGTTGTTAGATTCTAATGTGCACAACTATTTTGTAGCTTCAAAAGTGTTGTTAGATTCGAATGTGCACAACATTTACATATGATACAATTCGTTGTCTTCATAGTTTTTGTACAATGTTTTATAATTTCAAAAGTGTTGTCTTTTTTTGTGTCTCTTTTTGTGTCCCTCGTTAGACAATAGTTTCTATGTTAACAAATGTTGTGTACGTAGTTGAACTGTTTGGCTTAGAACATATTAGAAAATGGTTTTATCTATGCAAATAAAACAAGGCTAGACGATACAATCAACATGCCGGAAAAATTCAAACCCAACATTCATCATATCCATACTAACTAAAAATCGACCATTACATAAAATATCCACAACCATGAACCCAAACAAATCCATACCAAACAGCAACAAGGCCGATTTTATGTGAGCTCCTTGTTTAGCCTTGTTGTTTCCGTGGTGTACTCAGAGCAGCAAATGCAAGAATGTAGTGGCCTATGGGAATGCTCTAATGCAGGTATGCCCCTCGTACACCACGTCCTTCTCCTCGTACTCGAGCAGCAAATGCAGGTATGCTCTAATGGAAACAACAACAATTCCTTCTACAACTGTCTACTTTATCATCTCCAGCTTCACTGCGGAGATGCCTCCTCGTACACCACGTCCTTCTCCTCGTACTTCAGCTTCATCAGAAACCTTATGCTCACCTGATCATGCAAAATAAATCACTCGATTAGATGTTTTACATTTTATTTGATTCATAACTGCTTCCACGCTTCATATGCGACAAAATGTTGTACATATACAGAAATACATACCTGCTGAGGATCATAAACAGCATATTCGTTGTACTCTAGGACACTATCTTTGTGTCCTGTAGGGACCAAGCGACCAAAAGGCACCTTTATGTCATCTTCCCACACGAAGTGTTCTGATTCATTTGTTTTCTTCTTTCCTAGCCCATCACTCCAAGCTTTTTCTCCTCGTAAGATTTGGTCTCCTGCATTTGTGATACTTTATTATATCCTGTCCATCATCACTTCGATGATAAGATGAATGAATTCAATTTTCAAATACAGATACATCAACTATTCCAAGTAAAGAAATAAGCATTAAGAAATATAGTGATAACTACAATTGACATGCAAACAAAGACATGTATGGTACTAGAAACTTGATAGGTAACTAATATGTAATATCATTTCTGCTAGGATGCTACTCATCGATAACAAAACAAGAAGATAGAAATATAAGATGCTTAGATGCAAATTCTGCCCTTGAGCAACAAAGGGTCACGTTTTTATCATTTCTTTACTATCGAGCACAATGACAGTCTGGCAGTGGAATGATCACTTAAAAGAGATAATTTCTGATTGTGAAAGTAACCAAACAGATATCTGTGGAACAAGGATTGCAATCACATGTATTGAACACTAATTATGCAGACCAACTGTTAGTTCATGTTGCCAATTTTGAACTGGAGCACTGAATCTCCTCATATATTAGAACTTCTTCATTAGTTTATTTGTCTTATTTAATTTCAGCTATGCAACATACAATAGTACAAAATGTATTCAGTTACTTTTGTTCCTTTCTTGACTGAAACTACACCACCACCATGTCAGCAAAACAAACACTTAGTTACTCTACTACAAGCTGGTAACTTAATATCATAATTACAATATCATAATTCCATCATAAGAAAGTGTGATGTATAATGTACCTCAACAAGCAGCCTACAAAATGTTGGATTACAAAATGTTGAATACCCACTAATCAAACTACTCCAAGCAATCAAATTTCTCTCTGACATTTCATCAAACACCTTCTGCGCACACACCATCTCCTCACAT
Organism: Kitagawia praeruptora; assembly: GCA_037693485.1. Classification (NCBI taxonomy): domain Eukaryota; kingdom Viridiplantae; phylum Streptophyta; class Magnoliopsida; order Apiales; family Apiaceae; genus Kitagawia; species Kitagawia praeruptora. The sequence continues at coordinate 115,314,938 of CM075344.1, read as the reverse complement.
TGTTGCCTAAGGCAAGAAGAAACTCTCTGTACCAGCACCATCCAAATTACAGCAAACGACAAGACCCCCAAAACCCGAAATTGACACTATAATATAAACTTCCTGCATCCAAAGGCCATTCTACAGATTAAAAAAAACCCAACATCGAAACAAATGAAATACGAAAAGAGCAAGATTACCGTGACATTACACATGTGCTTAACACGAAGGAGCATAGGAAGCGCTTCTTGTTTAGTAAAATCAATATCTTTCTGCAAGAAAACAACTTTTTGCTCAGACAACATCACACGAGCAACAGCCTTTTAACATGTGTTTTGACTCTAGATTGAGAAGAGGAGAAAAGGGAAGTGATTTTAGGTGGGAGGAAGAAATGGGCGGGGAGAATTGATGGGAGAGATTGAGAGAGAGAGTTGCTTATCTTGGTTTAGATAAGTAAAGTTTAGAATATGTGGAGGAGAGGAAAGATTGGGGGAGATAAGGAGGAGAAGAGCGGCAACCAAATATTGAAAATTTTGGGGTTAGGGGGAAATTTGTCCGCCTTGAACATTTTTCATCATCTTTAATATTTTTCATTTTTCAAGGTAATGGTTTACTTCATTTTTTAATTTTTTAATTATTTTAACTCTATTATTTGACTTCAATTTTAAAAATTTAAATTTTACATATATGTACGTATTTATATATAATATTTATGATGCAAATAATAAATTTATCTTGTTTAACTATTTAATAAAAATCTAGTAAAAATAAAAATATTTTTATGGACTTGTAAAATATATGTTATTTCATTTCTATTATATATTAATTATTTTAGTGTTGGAAAAAAATAATCCAAAAATAAAAAGGTCGGGTTGTACGAGATTTTAACAAAAACGTAGTAAAAGTGATGCTTCATGTAACGGGACTGAATAATTTTTATGAATGATTTCTTCGACGATCTAACCGTACGGACGTTAATAAATACTCATTTTAGTGTTGGGAAAAAATAATCAAAAAATAAAAAGGTCGAGTTGTACGAGATTTTAACAAAAACGTAGTAAAAGTGACGCTTCTTATAACGAGGCACGATCCAAATTCAATGAATAATTTTTTTGAATGATTTCTTTGACGATCGAACCATACGGATGTTAATAAACACTCATTTTAGTGTTAGAAAAAATAATCAAAAAATAAAAAGGTAGAGTTGTACGAGATCTAACAAAAACGTAGTAAAAGTGATGCTTCATATAAAGAGGCACGATCTAAATTCACTGAATAATTTTTTTGATTGATTTCTTCGACGATTCAACCGTACGAAAGTTAATAAACACTCATTCTAGTGTTGGGAAAAAATATTCAAAAAATAAAAAGGTCTGGTTGTACGAGATTTTAACAAAAACGTAGCAAAAGTGCTACTTCCTATAACGAGTCACGATCCAGATTCACTGAATAATTTTTTTGATTGATTTCTTCGACGATCCAACCGTACGAAAGTTAATAAACACTCATTCTAGTGTTGGAAAAAAATTATCAAAAAATAAAAAGGTCGGGTTGTACGAGAGTTTAACAAAAACGTAGCAAAAGTGCTACTTCCTATAACGAGTCACGATCCAGATTCATTGAATAATTTTTTTGATTGATTTCTTCGACGATCCAACCGTACGAAAGTTAATAAACACTCATTCTAGTGTCGGAAAAAAATAATCAAAAAATAAAAAGGCCGGGTTGTACGAGAGTTTAACAAAAACGTAGCAAAAGTGCTACTTCCTATAACGAGTCACGATCCAGATTCACTGAATAATTTTTTTGATTGATTTCTTCGACGATCCAACCATACGAAAGTTAATAAACACTCATTCTAGTGTTGGAAAAAAATAATCAAAAAATAAAAAGGTCGGGTTGTACGAGAGTTTAACAAAAACGTAGCAAAAGTGCTACTTCCTATAACGAGTCACGATCCAGATTCCCTGAATAATTTTTTTGATTGATTTCTTCGACGATCCAACCGTACGAAAGTTAATAAACACTCATTCTAGTGTTGGGAAAAAATAATTAAAAAATAAAAAGGTTGGGTTGTACGAGAGTTTAACAAAAACGTAGCAAAAGTTCTACTTCCTATAACGAGTCACGATCCAGATTCACTGAATAATTTTTTTGATTGATTTCTTCGACGATCTAACCATATGAAAGTTAATAAACACTCATTCTAGTGTTGGGAAAAAATAATCAAAAAATAAAAAGGTTGGGTTGTACGAGAGTTTAACAAAAACGTAGCAAAAGTGCTACTTCCTATAACGAGTCACGATCCAGATTCACTGAATAATTTTTTTGATTGATTTCTTCGACGATCCAACCGTACGAAAGTTAATAAACACTCATTCTAGTGTTGGAAAAAAATAATCAAAAAATAAAAAGGTCGGGTTGTACGAGAGTTTAACAAAAACGTAGCAAAAGTGCTACTTCCTGTAACGAGTCACAATCCAGATTCGCTGAATGATTTTTTTGATTGATTTCTTCGACGATCGAACCATATGAAAGTTAATAACCACTTATTATAGTGTTGGGAAAAAATAATCAAAAAATAAAAAGGTCGGGTTGTACGAGAGTTTAACAAAAACGTAGCAAAAGTGCTACTTCCTATAACGAGTCACGATCCAGATTCACTGAATAATTTTTTTGATTGATTTCTTCGACGATCCAACCGTACGAAAGTTAATAAACACTCATTCTAGTGTTGGAAAAAAATAATCAAAAAATAAAAAGGTCGGGTTGTACGAGAGTTTAACAAAAACGTAGCAAAAGTGCTACTTCCTGTAACGAGTCACAATCCAGATTCGCTGAATGATTTTTTTGATTGATTTCTTCGACGATCGAACCATATGAAAGTTAATAACCACTTATTATAGTGTTGGGAAAAAATAATCAAAAAATAAAAAGGTCGGGTTGTACGAGATTTTAACAAAAACGTAGCAAAAGTTCTACTTCCTATACGAGGCACAATCCAGATTCGCTGAATGATTTTTTTGAATGATTTCTTCGACGATCGAACCGTACGAAAGTTAATAAACACTCATTCTAGTGTTGGGAAAAAATAATCAAAAAATAAAAAGGTTGGGTTGTACGAGATTTTAACAAAAACGTAGCAAAAATGCTACTTCCTATAACGAGGCACGATCCAGCTTCGCTGAATGATTTTTTTGAATGATTTATTCGACGATCGAACCGTACAAAAGTTAATAAACACTCATTCTAGTGTTGGTAAAAAATAATCAAAAAATAAAAAGGTCGGGTTGTACGAGATTTTAACAAAAACGTAGCAAAAATGCTACTTCCTGTAACGAGGCACAATCCAGATTCGCTGAATAATTTTTTTGAATGATTTCTTCGACGATCGAACCGTACGAAAGTTAATAAACACTCATTCTAGTGTTGGGAAAAAATAATAAAAAAAATGAAAAGGTCGGGTTGTACGAGATTTTAACAAAAATGTGCAATTGGTACGACAATAGTTAGATGGATTAGTACTTTTGGCGGATTTATATTATAAACATGTACAAGAATAATTTGTTGTACACATCATTAAAATCAGTATATAACATCATCCTTACGATTGGATCGTCCAAAAAAAATATTATTAAAAAATTGTACTAGTTTGACCAAGTAGTACTTTGATAGTTGACCACTAAAATATCATATCAGAACATTAAACACTGGTTTTTTTTAATGAAAAACTGTTGTTGTGCTTAATATAACACAACATTTTTTATGAGAAAACCGTTGTCTGATTATTTTCATTATTTCCCACCAAATTCAATTCAAATTATTTCATTATTCCCACCAAATATTTCATTATTTCCCACCAAATTTTATTCAAAATTTTTGTAGTTTAGACAACGGTTTCATAAAAACCGTTGTCTCATCAAAACACGATTTAACAACGGTTAATTATTCCGTTGTGTGAATTGTAATAACACAATGGTATATGAAAATAGTTGTGTGAATCATACAACGGTTTATAAACATTGTCTCAAAACAGATCAGACAATGTTCGTAAAAACAGTTGTGCAACCTTACTCGTCTTTACAACACCACATTTCAAAAGCCATTGTCTGAATCAATTTACTAGACAATGTTTTTAAACCGTTGTAGGGTACCTGGATGACACAATACTTTTCTGAAGTTACAAAAAAACCGTTGTCTCTTAATTCCAAACAATGCTTTTTCGTCCGAGCGTTGTCTGATGAGTGTTGTCTGATTGCGATTTTCTTGTAGTGAACAAGTTACAACTGAAGATCAGACTCTGAATGCTGAAAAAGAAACTCATATTGTTACAACTTCTCAGTATAATCAACTCATGATTTTGCTTCACCAAGGTTCTGACACTAATACTACTGGTGCACCTGGAAAACATGCTGCTTTGTTGGCAGGTACTGTGTGTCTCTCTACTTCATTTAATAATGAATGGCTGGTTGATAGTGGTTCAACAGATCACATTTGTCCTGAACTTAGTCAGTTTCAGTCTTATGAACCAGTCACAGACACTGATAATTTTATCACTATACCAGATGGAAGAAGAGTAAAAATATTACATATTGGGACAGTCCAGATTAATGCTGATATTACTTTGCAGAAAGTATTACATGTACCATAATTTCATTTCAGATTGATATCTGTTACCAAACTATGTGCAGATTTACATTGTCAAATCACATTTACTAATGAATGCTGTTTTATTCAGGGCCTTTCTCAGAATAGGCCACATATTCTTCTTGGTAACATTTCCAATGGCTTATACAATTTAAAAGATAGAGTAAACAAATGTTTACCTTTCAAGTCATGTAATGCTGATGTTCTCAACACTGAACAAGAATTCAAGCTATGGCATCTGAGAATGGGACATTTACCTCTGCAACAACTTAAACTTCTTCTACCTGTGCAATTCAGTAAAGCTTCTATGGATTCAATCATTTGTCAAGTATGTCATGTTGCCAAACAAACTAGAAAATCTTTTCCAGTTAGTTCTATTAAGTCTACTACTGCTTTTCAATTGTTGCACATTGAAGTATGGGAGCCGTACAAGACTAAATCTCTTTCTGGTTGTACTCAATTCCTGACAATTGTAGATGATTTCACTAGGTTTACTTGGGTACATTTGATCAAATTTAAGTCTAAGATTGCTTCTGTGTTGGAAAATTTTCTTCATTATGTTGATGTGCAGTTTAAAGCTAATGTGCAGTATATAAGATCTGACAATGCTTTAGAACTTAGTGAAGGTCCTATTAAACAACTTTATTTTAGAAGATGAATCATTCATCAAACTTCTTGTGCTTATACTCCACAACAAAATGGTGTTGTGGAGAGAAAGCATAGACATCTCTTAGAGACAACTAGATCTTTATCTTTGCAAGCAAAATAACCAAATAAATTCTGGGGAGAATGTATACTCTGTGCAACATATCTGCTCAACAGAATGCCTCTTAAATCCATTGATTTCAACACTCCATTCTTTAAACTCTTTAATTACTCCTCACCACTTGATCATCTTAAGATTTTTGGTTCTTTATGCTACATATCCACTCCTAAAGTGAATAGGTCAAAATGGACCCTAGAGCTGTTGCTTGTATATTTTTAGGATATAATCATACTCAAAAAAGGTACAAGGTCTATGATTTACAACATAATACATTGGTTGTTTCAAGAGATGTAGTTTTCCATGAAGGGGTTTTTCCTTACAAGTTGTTCTCTGACAATAATACATCTAAATCTCAATTTCTAGATCAATGACAATAATGTACATATTTATCGAAATAGATTCAAAAAATCGAAAGAGATTTGAGACTGATTAGTTGATCATATTTATTTTTCCCCAAATTTCATTTGGGTTACTCTGTTCTTCTGGGTGTCTCTCGTCTCGAGTCTTCTCGAGCTCTCTCTCATCTCATTAATCTCTCTTCCTCCGATTAATCTCTCTTCTCCCTCCCACTCAATCTCTATACCTGGTCTCTCTCTCTAGTAATATACTACTCCACTATTCGTCACTGTCCCGTGTGTAGCATGTATATATAGGCGAATCTAGTGGGTGAGTATTCAATCCGAGCTTCCTTGATTCATGTCAGCGTGGGTGGGTTTTAAACGGTGTGTTTGTTCTGCTGTCGAGCCATGTGTGTGTGCGCAGTGTGTGTGTGTGTACAGTGAACCGGGTGTGTGCGTGTTTTGTGTGTGTTCGGTGGTCATGAATGGAGAAAAGAAGGCTGGGGTTTTGTTCTGTTTGATTTTCGGTTCTGTTTGCTGAGTTCTGTCTGAGTTCCACCGAGTCCAGATTTGCCTGAGCTAACTCATGAAGTTATTGTATTGTTCGGGTCATATGTTTTTGAGTTATGTTAATTTTGTGGTTAGCCTTTGAGCTTCTATGTTTCATATGCCGAGTTCAATACCGAGTTTGATCTGTGTTGGTTAACCGATTTGGTGGCCTAGTTTATGAATTGTTTTGATCGGTTTTTGTGTTGATTGGGTATACATTGCTGCATAATCTATGCTTCGAGAATGTTATATCATAGAATGACTTTTGTTTTGAGTTTGTTTCGATTCTTGTAAGTTTATGATTGAATTGGTTGAAAATGAGGTTGATCAGATTAACAGTTTAGGTTCGAATGTTACATGTGAATTTTATTATTAAATTGTGAAGTAACCAAATTGTTTAGCTTGATTTTTAGTTCGAATTTAAGGATTATTGATAAATTTGGTTCGAACTTAGATGTTGAATGATTATATTTCGAACTTGGATGGTTTCGAGTATGATGTGTCAAGTTTAAATGACTATACGGCATTGGTGTGAGGGAGTAGTATTTGGTTATAAGGTTAATTTGTGATAATTAGATATTGTTAAAAGTGGTTAGATGATTATTGGAATGATTCTTAGATGGTTATTGTGTGATATGATAAGTAACTTGTATGTAATAATTATAATTATTAAATCACTACACCATAAACAGCCTACGGTAACACCAAAAAAATGTTACAGCAGGTACATTATATGTTACCTTAGGCCCATAAAGTAGCTAAGGTAACATTTCTCTGGTGATAGCTCTCAGCATGTTGCCTTAGGTGTCTAAGGTAACATCTTTGATCCCTAAGGTAACATGCAGATTTATGTTGCCTTAGATGTCTAAGGTAACATCTTTGATCCCTATGGTAACTTAATATATATGTTACCTTAGAGACGTAGTTTTTTTTAAAAAAATAGTAGGACCCATAGTGGGCCCCACAATGGGGACCACAGTGGGGACCATAGTGGCACTGTGAGCCCCACTGTGGGCCCCACTTTGTTGGTAACATTGTATGACCTAGTGTAACATCTTTTATGTTACATTAGCTTTTATGTAGCAACATTTCCGTTATCTAAGGTAACATCTTTTCCAGAAAAAATTTAACAAAATTACACACAAATATTATGCATCCCAAATTAAACCTGCTATTCATTTCCAAATCCAACACATTACATAATCCAAAACAAGTCAAAACATAGAGATGCCATGGTGTCATACTAGATGCTACTACCGCCAGTCATATTTGTAAACTAAAATAACACTCTGCAAAACTATCTTGGTACTTCCAGAAATCCTTTGCTTTGATGGTTAAACCATACTGCTTCTTAAAAAAATCAGATCCTGATGGAGTCTCTTCCGAAAATGAATCTTCTACCCAAGTCGGATACAACCAATACTCTTGTGCTCCAGCTGACTTGCTTGCTATAATTTAATAGTTTATAACAACAAATCAGGTATAAGAGCAAAAATTAAAATAATTCAAGACTGAAAACTAACTCTAATAAGATGCAGATTAAGTTTTGCAAGCATGAAAGTACCTTGCATAAATCGAGTACCACAACCACTGGGTGTTGCGACCAATTGATACAATATCATTAGGAAGCTGTGCTGCAGTTTGCTCTCCTCCCAAAGGAGCAAATTGCTCAAATGCATAGTTCGCAAAAAAAAAAAGTTAAAGCATATGGATGGTTTAGTAAGATCTTTAATAATGAGTCATCCAGAAGAAATTGGGGTCGTCTAGGGATCGTCCAGATACACAAATCTTTAGTCAAACAATCCGAACGAGAGGATTACTACTCATTCAGTTCAACCAGGTTCATTCATCTATAAACAAATGGGCCCTAAGTTTGAAATTTAAGATGGGAGTTCTTCAAGAATCAAGCACATTTTAACTTGTAGGTTCCAAAAGGGATCAATTTGGAGATTATCTTGGCAAAGTAGCAGTTGCAGTTTAAAGTTTGTCTCCTAGACAGGGCAGAATAACAGTTTAATAACTCAATGATTAAGATATATAAGAAATAAGCATTGTACAGCCTTCATCACATCCATCCACTGTTAGACTTCGTAATGCAACAACAATTTGAAATTTATAGACACAGATTATCTCTGCAAGTAAAAACGAACAAGAACGTCATTAGATATACAAAGAAGGCACAACTGCACACACAGTTGGAAAATAAGCCAATCTTGGGAAAACATAACAGCCCGATATATATAGCTACCCTAGCTCAGAAAATGCAAGACAAACAAAGAGACAACTTAGAAAGTTAAACTTAATGAATACTTGTATCTACATCTGTTTATATTATACAAAAAGCAAAATAAGAAAGTACAAAGAGTAATATGCGGGCATGCCTAGATTTTTAAGTTGCACAATTCTTGAAACTATTTCAACATAGCATCAGTAACTAAAGATACAATTTGTCCATGAAAAGTAGCACAGCTATATAGTTAGTTTGCTGAATGGCTATTTTCAGTCAGGTTTCCAGAATAAAAGACTGGAAAAAATTAATGATGACACAAAACAAGGCTCAACAATCGCCACATGTCTATGCTGATTGCTGGCATAGCAAACATTAGAAAACTAATGTTTATAATGAAAAATAATATGCTAGTGGTGGTTTGATGATGTGGGTGTTAAGGACATGAAAGAAGGCATCGACAAAAACTGTTGAACAAAATTTCTTATAGTGCTGAAAGAACGAACATATAGATTACGACTTATCCACACAGCTACATTTGAAGGAAGAAAAATTCACTTCTAAAATTTCTCAAATAACTGCATGAGCACAAGTTCTAACTATGCTATTTCAATCTTTCCCCATGGGCACAAACTTATCAGCCTCAAAAACAGTTTAGAACTTCAACAATTAAACAAGCACTAGCAGTCTAGCACACCCAACTTGATTAAAAAAATTAGTAAATCAACAATCAAAAGCTAACATAATAAACTCCACAAGGGCATATGGTAATAAAAAGCACAAAAGAAACACAAAATACATCATTACTATCAGCATGACCTATATACTAAAAATCAAACTGAGCACAATCTATATTTAAAATATATAACGAGTAGAATGATATACATAGAACAGAGAAATATTAACTTCACAACCACCTGAGAGGTACGGAATGGATCTGAAGTAACTTGTTCATTGTCAGCGACTGCTTCAAGATACATCAGGTCAAATGAATGACAATACAACATCTATCTTGATTTTTTTAGGTTCCTTACCAAATTAAACTAACTCGAAAGGACTTCTGTCATGATTCACGTACAAAAGCTTAAAGCTTATAGAACCATAACATATGCATGTATGTCTGTGAATATAAATACATAATTGTGGGTTAAATTTAGTGAACATGATTCTCATTGATAAGGATAGGAATCTTTAATACCTTTCATTAGTCCTCCAATGGTTTTCCACTTGTCTTCCCCTTATTAAAAATGGAGTACCGATTTAAAATCTTCAGACAACGATTCGGTCCTGCACGTGAAAACCAAGCTGAATACACATATGAAGGAAAGCAAACCTAGAAGCCATTTGAGGAAACGTTCACTGAAAAGTTGTTACAAATATTGCGTATAGAAACCATAGACTGAGGACACTCCTTGAATTCTGATAATAATTTTCGATAGACCGTCCAGACGTATTCCTGGAACATACATATAACAGTGTTAAAGACCAAACATCATACACAAAAATACAAAACAGACCTGAAAATTATAATAAGTAGCAATTTACTGAAGAAGCCAGAGTGCAAAATAAATAAGTAATAGCCAGTTGACCAGGTGAAATGAAGTACCTCTTAAACCATCAGATGCTCAAACTGCTCGGACCATCTGCAAAATGCTCTTCTGATTCTAAAATCACGCAGAATATACAGTCAGGCTCTAGAGTCTAAAGTATAAGTACTAACCTAAGATTTTTATGAGTTTACAGACTTCCATATTAATGAAAATTATGAAACATCAAACCAAGAGAAGGAAATAAATAATGATTACCTGTGACCCACTAAGAATAGCTCGACTCTGTATCCGGGCCTTAATGGTATCAATGTTGTCATATACTAAAATATAAAACTAAAAAATCTTACTCTGTCAATGCTATCTTTTTACACCAAATTTCCTCTTACTGGATTTTAGATAAAGCTATATTACAAAAGAATGTGTTACCAAATCATGTAAATCTAGAAAATATATGTAGTTGCTCAAGAGTCAGGTCTGCACTAAACAAAAGTGGATAAGAGAATTTCCACAATATAGTCCTGTATAAATGTATTGACAGTCAGGCTTCCGATGCTTAACAAAAATAGTCATCCTAACTTCCTATACTAAGAAATCAATAAAGCATAAACTTATTGCATCTAGTCATCTACGTTCAAACATGAAAGGATAAACAAATTAATCAAGTCTCCCAATAGAACAACATGAATAACACAAAATATGACATGTGAAATACAATGAGACTACTTGTCAATGAACAAATGAATAAAAACACATGTTTTCTTTATAGATAATTTATGATCATGATAGGCACAAGCATATGTAATTAATGTACAAAAGGCACAAGGTAACCCATCCAAGTCATTTAAGGCAGTAACTACATAATCAGAAAGATTTAACACACAAATTCTACATACTTAATATAAGGTGGACCTATACTTACTTAGACATCTGATTCATCGGATCTTCCGATGTCTATTTAAGCTGGTCATACTTGTGATCAAGAATTATGGCCACTTCACAATATTAAACACTTTGCCTTCAAAAACTCTAAACCAAAAAAAAAGGTAAATCACCTCCAAACTCAATTTTGAAAGATAACAAAAGAATCAATCTCCGATTATATATCACAGTAAGTATTTCCTAAGAAGAATGAATTAATTCATTACCATCTCCAATTTTCAGTTTTGCAGCATTCTCTTCCTCTTCCGAAGCAGACATATCGATAGCTCAATACCTATAAGAATGAATTTATATATAAAAATCAATAAATCATGTACCTTTTGTACCACTCATTCTATTAACCTAAATTCTCTGGGTAGTTGTATCAATTATCAAACACTTAAGAAGCCACAAATCCACTTAAGAAGCCACAAATCAATTATCAAACACTTAAGGAGAGAAAGGGTTAATACTTACGAATCGAAGCCCCAAATCCACTTAAGAAGCCACAAATCAAAAGCCCAAACTCGAGAAGGCCTGAAATCAAAAATAAACCGCAATTAGTTGAAGTTTAAGTGGCAAAACAAAATCAATTAAACTCAAAACAATGAACCCCTAATCTGAAAAAACCCTAATTTGAAGAAGCCCCAAATCGAAGCCATATTCAATTGAGCATCCAAATTTGTAGAAAATAACGTACTAATTGAGAAGATTGAGAGACGAGAGAGAGAGAGACTAGACAGATTAATGAGAGGGTAGAGAGTGTTATTTTGTTTTAAGTGTTCAAACAATTATTTTCAGAAAGGCGGGATATTTGTCCGCTAAAAATTTCACTGGGAAACGTGTTGTTACAATTATTTTTCCAGCTTTTACAATTACTTTTTTATTTTTTTGATTTTTTTTGATTTTTTTGATTTTACAATATGCATTTTACATTTAATAAATAAATAGAACCTAAAAAATAATAACAATTAAATACCTTGATATTCGAAAAAAAAACCTCATTCAATTGGTAAACTCTTACTTTTTTAAAAACTCAAATATTATAGAGGTAAATGTGATTTTTAAATAATTAAATAATTTTTTGGTTAAAAAATTCAAAATTGAGTTTATTAATGATCTAAGGTAACATATCATATATGTTACTAACATCCAACACTTTAAAGTTATGGTAACATTACATTTGTGGCTAAGGTAACACAAAAAACAAAATGTTATGTTAGGTTCAAAGTAACATGCTAAGGTAACATATTCTAGCAACATCCATGAAAAAAATGTAACGATAGCCCATATATGGCGTAGTGAATTATCATTAAAGATATTAATTAGATTTTAGGTATAAAATAAGTCATATGTACATTTTGATCAAATTGTGATTTATGAATTGTTATGTGTTAAGTTACAAATTGTTAAGTTACAAATTGTCAGCGAAGTGTACAAATGAGGTACATTACTATGTCTGAGATGTCTATATATCATATTGAGTCAAATGAATGCTTAATTGCATGTTTGGGTCGGTTTTATTCCGACAGGATTGATTATATTATAAAGAAGGTGTTGTCTAATTTTTGTTAATATTATTTTATAAATTTTATGATAATTTGATAAGAATTATCTGTAAATTGATGTGATATACATATTAAAAGGATATAAGTGTAAGCTGATATTAAATGCTAAGTGCTTATATGATTTTGTGGTTATGCATTTCTATTTTGAGAATATGAAGTAGGGGCTATATGTATTAAGTGTAAAGCGTATTAGGACGCGGTTGGGTAGAATAGAGTTAGACGATTATGGCTATTAGCGTACTGAAATAGTACTTTACCTGTATATAGGTACGAATAGGAGGCCGGCTAAGAGTCAGTGCACGTGTAGATGGAATCTAGAGGATGGAGATAATTATCGGGATTGACGAGTGTGCTCATGTAAAGACTGACAAGTGATAAAGGAAAGACGGATGTGTAATCGAAGAAAGGTTGAGGTATAAAGAAGGATAGACTACTATAAAGTGAGTGAAGAATTGCGATTTTGGAATTGGAAACTCCATGTATTGAGGCAAGTTTACTATCCCTCACTTATCGTTCAAGTGATGTGACACTGATTCTATTATTTATATATGCGTCCTTTCAATTCCTTTCTTGTAATCATCTGTACCGTTCATTTTCATTTTTAAATAATGTGAACTTGTCTTGTCAATTAAACGATGTTTCTTTCAAATCATTTTGCTAGTGCCTAAACTCTTCATTTTTATTGCCGGTGACTTTATTCTTCTATTAATTTACAAGCATTCATTCTCAAATTATTTTATCACTATTTATGTTCCTTGCCTATTGTTCAGATGTTGAATTCTTTTAAAATTAATTTATTTCAATATTCATCGTCTTTACTAATATTTTTCAAAGAGCATTTTTCTTCAAATTATTGTAAACTAATTCGAGGTTTATACTGTTGTTGAGGCATGTGTTGCTCAGTGACGGTTAAAACCTAGAATGAATTGAGATCTTCTTAATTATTCAAACTCATTATTGTCATGCTGGTTCTGGCAAGTGGCAGCTAAAGCCTATGAGTGCTCAGCCTACAGGAGTGAGACCTTGGGTAATTTAGAATTTCTTAAATCTTCATTTTAATCTATTCAAATCTATTCTGGTTGTTCAAAATTTACAGCGTATTTTCATGAATTGATAATCCTTGAAATAAGTGGTTAGCCATTGCAGTAACTTAAATCTTCTGTTGAACTTCAAATTTTCTTTATTCTCTGATTTCTTTATGATTGTTGTTCAATTTCTCGAACCTGAATAATTGCTTGGCTCCTGAATAGATTTATGTCTCTTTATTGATTCATAATTCTGTCTTGCTGAACTATACCATGCTTAGTTAAATCTTATTGTTGTGCTGTTTATAATAACTCATATAAATTGCTTCTTTGACCCTCAGTCTTATATAATTGAAAATGAAAATGACTTAATTAATTAAAGATGTTTTTTTTAAATTCCTTATACTGGGCTGATCTGTTATCAGTGAGTATATGGACTGAAAAGTGAAATGTTTTTAAAGATTTAAAGGTTTGGTAGATTGGAGGCGTAAGAGGCTAGGGTGGTCCTAGTCCAGCACTTTTATTTAGCGTAAGAGGCTAGGGTGGTCCTAGTCCAACATTAAAGGCCAATGTGTTGCCTAATTGGGAACCCAAATTTCGAGGTCTAGAGGGACTTCGTGTCCGGTATGGGGACTTTACGTGGCTGATCACCCGTATTGTCCGTAGTCGTGAAAAAAATCCAATCAGCTTAAAATGTTTTTTTAAGGTTTTGTGAAATGAATATTTCAAAGATGAAAGGGTTTTAAAGAAAAGAATGTTTTAGTGAAAAGTGATGAAAGAAATGAATGTTTTTGATAAGATGTATATGTTTCAAGGTAAATGGTTTCTAGTTTCGAAATTGTGAATATCAGAGTTGGTTGTTTTCTACATGATAAAATTTGGAACTTAGTAAAATAATGGGATTAAGGATGGATTGAAGTTTCCCAGTTATTCCCTTCGCGAGTAACTTTGTAAGTTGAAAGTGGAGTAAGAATGATTGGGGAATTTCTTGATATTCTTTTTCTCAAAGTTTTATCTGAGGCAGTATAGTTGAAGAAAATGGAAAAGTTTTACTCTATGATTGAAATTGAATGACCTCTTGAGATAAAGTATTCATTGATATTGTTCATCAATGAATTATCGTAATACAGTTGTTTCACTATATTATTAACTTGTTGAGCGTTCTTTGGCTCACTCTTGCTTTGTTTTACCTAACCCTTTGCAGTTAGGATTAAGGATGATCTACTACATTTATCTCTGCGAATGAGAGCGATGAGACATTCTATACAGGATAGATTTCGGAGCTAGAGCGGGTAAGCAGATTGGGATTGCGCTACAAATTAGATGGTATAGTAATTTTGTATTCGGAGCAGAAATAGAAGTTGTAATAATTTGTATAATTTAGATTCTTGTTTCATACCATAACCTGGAATCGATCCTCGGTGAGGAATCGTTGGTGTATTAAGTTTTATTTGTAATTGTTAATTGGAATTTGGTTTGGGTTGAAATACAGGTGGATAGTCCGATTTACGAATACTTCATGCCGAAATTTTTTAAAATTCCCATGTATCAAAGTCTATTTTATTATAAAAAGTATATTTTCAGTATTGGGAAGTCGGGGCGTTACAGGTTGGTATCAGAGCTGTAACGACCCGAATTTTTTTTTTTTTGCTGAAAGATTTAAATGCATTAAAAAAAACAAGGAAAATATACAGGAGGAGGGAAGACCTCAAAATTCTAAGGACATGCCCTTAGAAAGAAAATAAAACTACGGACGTAAGACATCTACATACAAACTACAAGTGAATTACATATCTCCTGTCCAAATTAGAAGTCTGGGATCGATTTCAGATTCTCTAGAGAACCAGCTGGATGACAACAATCTACATTTGATTAAGTGGCTACAGTCTCGGGCTATTGCACAAGGCAGCCTTACTATACCCTCATGGTATCTGTTATTCATTTCCCTCCAAATTGAGTACGAGACCACCTGGAATATGAGAATTTTGATTGTGCTACTAATGTCACTCGGATTGTAAGAGCTTAAGCCTTGAGTCCAAGTTCCCCAATTGCTAGGCAAAGGGTTGCAATTCCCATGAGTGATTCTATTAAGCACATTTTGAGTAAAGGGACATTCCAGAAAAATATGTTGAACATTTTCCACGCCACAGATGCAAAAATAGCATGTATCAAAATTTGTCACCCCAAATTGCTTTAACCTTTGAAGGGTGTTGACTCTGTTATGCATAATGAGCCAGTAAAGAAAAGAATACCTTCGGACTTTTAACTTATGCCAAACACTCTCATTCCAGGTGATTCGGTTGCCGGTGTGCCGTATGGAGTTCCAGATGTCAGAAACCTTGATAGATTTTGAAACAATACCATCCCAACAAATGTCATCTTGCTTTTGGGTGTTATACGGTGTGCTGAGGTTGAAATTCTGCCTCCATATGAGCATTCTGTGATAGTTCCGAGTTCCGTGATAGTTCAGAGGATTAGGAAGCTGCCAGCCTTGATTAGAGATTATAACGGAAACTTTTGCATTAGGGCCCAGTCCTGACTGATAGATGATAGGATCAGAAGTGTTGTTACAAAACGGAGAATTATTGTACCATGGGTCAAACCAAAGTGAGGTGTGAGTGCCATTGCCAATATAGTACGATATATTATCACGAACTCTGTCCCGAAAGTCTAAAACTTTTTTTAAAATCCAAGAGCACTTCTGAGGTTTATGAAGTAACCAAAAGGATTTGTCTCTAATTACATTCATCCTCACCCAACTCGCCCATAAGGAACTCGAAGAAGGTTTAATGATAGAAAGAAGGTGTTTGATGATAAGAGCTGAGTTCCATTCGCATATATCCTTTAAACCCAATCCACCCTCATCCAGAGGAAGAGTGACAATATTCCAAGCAACCTTAGCTTTAATGATACCAGGTTTATTGCCATTCCAAAGAAAACGAGTAAAGATTGACTGAATATGTTTATGAATGCTAGACGGGAGAATGAAGTGTGCACACCAGTACGAGCACATTGCATGAAGAACAGATTTGATAAGTTGGAGACGACCAGCAAAAGCAAGGCAAACATTGGTCCAAGAATCAATACGACTGACAATTTTAGCGATCAGAGGTTGACAATCATTTTTTGAGAGTTTCTTTGTAATCAGTGGAACACCTAAAAAATTTGTTGGCAAAGGACCAAGGTCAATGTTGTAGGTATCACGAATCCAACGTTGAAGGCCCAACGGAGGATTAGAAAGATAACAAGTGCTCTTCCTTGGGTTGACCTGTAGGCCTGAGAGAGAATGGAAATGATCCAAAGTGCGCATTAAGATGGAAATGGAATTCACATCACCATTGCAGAACATTAGGAGATCATCAGCAAAGCACAGGTGGTTTATATTCATTGCAACAGCGTTTCTATGGAATTTGAATTTTGGTAAGCGTTTGACTGAATCTAGAAGCTCCGATAGAACGTCCATAATGAGGACAAAAAGGAACGGTGAGATGGGATCCCCTTGGCGAATGCCTCTACTGCTGGGAAAGTAACCACCCAAAACTCCATTAATCTTAACAGAAAACCTTGTTGTAGATATACAGGATTTAATCCATCGTATGAAAGGAAAGGGATATCCACGAATAATTAAAACATCAATAATGAATTGCCAGTGGCATTTGTCAAAAGCTTTTTGAATGTCCATCTTGAATGCAGCATTCGAAGCACTTCTTGAACTAGTATAACCTTGCAATATCTCATGGGCAACCAAAATATTATCCGAGATGCTTCGAGCTTTAACAAAAGCACCTTGTGCCTTATCAATCAAAGATGGGAGAGTGAGACTGAACCTCCTCGCAATTAATTTTGACATGCATTTATAGATGGTGTTGCAGCAAGCAATAGGACGAAAATCCGTCATAACAGTGGGATTTTTGCATTTAGGAATTAGAGCTAAGACCGTAGCGTTGATATAATGAGGGAGATTACCCGTTTCTAAGAAATAATGCACAGTTTTAAGGAAATCTTTACCCACTATGTCCCATGTATGAAGAAAGAAATTGACGTTAAACCCATCGGGGCCAGGGGATCGATTTTTCTTCATAGACTTTAGCACTTTAAAAATTTCTTCATCAGTGGCCCTGAGAGTAAGCTTTTGAGCCTGATCAGGTGAAATTCTTTTCGAGAGAAGGCCATTCAGATGATCAATTCCTGGATAGGATTGTAAATCTTCCGTGAAAAGGTTTTGAAAGTAGTTAACTACTTCATTCTTGATCTCTCTAGAGTCCGTGAGCGCTAACCCATTAGCATCAATAAGAGAAGGAATTTTTGAGTTGTTCCAGTTAGATGCTATCTTGTTTTGAAAGTAGGCCGTGTTATTGTCCCCTAGATTAAGCCACTGAACTCTAGAACGTTGATGAGCTATGCTTTCCTCTCGAGCAAGAAGACCCCATAGTTGAGTTTCCATATTTTTCTCTAATTCATATAGCATCGAGGTATCAGTGCCTCTGAGAATATCCTCCTGGACCGAACAAAGTTGAGATCTCATTATTTTGATTTGAGATGAAATAGATCCATCCTGCCTTTGAAGGCAATGAGTTTCCTTTTAACCATCAACAATTTACGGGAAAAGATGAACATCGGGTTACCCTGGATCGGAGTACTCCAAGCTTTCTTGACGACATTTAGAAAATCTGGGTGTTGAAACCAGTAATTATAGAACTGGAAAGGTTTGGGTTCAAAGTCACCGTTTGTTTTAAGCATGAGAATAGTAGCACAATGATGAGATAGACCCCAAGGAGTAAAATGGCCTACTGCTAGTTGTTGACTAGAAAACCAAACAGAGTTCCCCAAAATGCGATCAAGTTTCCTGGTGATTGGTTTTTTCCTTTGCTTGTTCCACCAGGTGTGATAAGCACCGGTATATCTAATGTCAGATAGCCCTGATGCCGTGAGAAAATCTTTAAAGCTTT
The DNA here is from genome assembly GCA_037693485.1 of Kitagawia praeruptora. Taxonomy (NCBI): domain Eukaryota; kingdom Viridiplantae; phylum Streptophyta; class Magnoliopsida; order Apiales; family Apiaceae; genus Kitagawia; species Kitagawia praeruptora. The sequence continues at coordinate 115,296,422 of CM075344.1, read as the reverse complement.
GCATATCAGTCGTCCATAGCTTATTCCCACCTGATGATTCATTAAGGTCCTGGATGGCATTAAAATCACCAAGTATGGACCAAGGAATGTTGTTGGTATGCAAAGATGAGATGTCAGACCAAAGTTTTATTCTATCCTCCTGTATATTGGAAGCATAAACAAAAGTAAAGTAAAAAACATCTTGAGTTAAGATAAAAGTAGCTTTACAATGTATAAATTGGTCCGATTTACATTCTACCAAAACATTCCAAACCGCAGGATTCCAACCAACCCATATTCGACCATTCGGATGAAATGAGTAGTTGTCTTCCCAATGCGAGAAATTATGAACATTTCTACGACTTAACACTGCATTACCAGATTTAACCTTCGTTTCCAGCAACCCAGCCAAAGACCCCGTACATTGTAAGCACACAAATTAACCATGATAACTATGAGGAGGGTGGGTGGTTCTTGGGACTAAGCCCCGATTTCTTCTTCCCTTTCTTAGAAACAACCTTTTGGAATCCCTCAGAATCAAGTTTCGAATCCAGTGGACTAGTACTAGGAGATGCGATTGCAGGTCGTTTCAAAATGCTTCTGACTTTAGCAATTTCTTCCACCTGTTTAACCTTCGGCAGGATACCAGTAGAAAGAATAGGTGTAGTGGAAATGTCCTCCATCATCACTGGGGGATCAACAATAGTGGATGAGGTGGGTTTGGAGGGAGTAGAGTTTGCATCCTTATCTTGATGATCCAATTTTTTCCCGTCTACTCCAACTGCCTTGCTAGGTTGGGGATCTTTTGGAACCCATGTACTAGATGGGTTAGCAGTAGATGGACTAATTTTAACAGGGCATCTGGACATTGAATGACCAAACACCTTACATTTAGGGCAATGAGATGGTTTATTAAAGTATTCCACTTTAGGTTGTAGAAAAGATTCTGTATTACCATCCTCGTCAAGGACAGCAACATCAATGGCTAGCGGCAAGGGTTCAGAAGCAGAGACTTTTACAAGTACTTTTGCATATGGCATTGGTTCCAATTTTGCAGTGATTTGATCTAATTGTAGAGGGCGCCCAACAGCACTTGCAGCATAGCTAATACCTGTTAAAGTCCAGTAGGTATATGGTAAATCGTGGATTTTAACCCACAAGGGAAGTTTGCTAAAACCAGATTTTTCCAATTTTTTCCAATTTTTCCGAAAAAATTACGTGTAATTTATTATATTAAAATATAGTTTTAGTTCATTTTATTGTGTTTCAGTTTAATTTTAATGCATTTAAACGCATTATGATTTTTATAAAATAGGAAAATTATCACATATGTGTTATGTGACTTCTGTGTATCATAGAATATTTTATTCTATTTTTCTGTAATTTTTATATTTTTAGAATACAGTTATTTCATATTTTAATTTCCGGACCCAGCCCCTATATTGAATTCGAGACCTTGTTTTTCATCAAATTATTTTTATATAATAATGAGATGTTCAAAAATATATTATTTTGTAATTTTTGTAATATTCATAATTTTTGGGAAATTTTGGCATTTATATTATATTTATTTGAAAATAAAAATTTTACATTTTTATCCCATAAAAATTATTTTTAAGGCCTAATAATTTTAATTAGGGGTTAAAAATATTTTTGGGTATTAATTTCGATTTAATATAAATAGCAGAATTTTATCATTAATTATTAAAATCAATCAAAAATCAGATTTTTGATTTTTAATTTTCTGGAAATTGTTCTTGGTGTTCATCAGAATCAAACCCACTTTTGACAGTGATTCCGGCATACAAATCGATCATGTGGGTAACCACATTGAAGCTCTTGATCTCTACTACATGTTTATGTGTGTTTTAACATCCTAATTTGTTTGATTCGTAAATTCATGATTTTAGTTTAATATTCGAATTTTCTCGAATTTATTTTGGATTCTAGGATGATTTGTTGTTGATGTGGTTAGTATCTATAGATTGTATATAATCCCAGGAGCATCATGATAATTTTTGTTTGATTTTTAGTAGCTTAAAACTCGAAATCGATTTTTGTGGGGGTGAGAATAATTTTCAATTTTCCGGTTTGATTGTTGATTGTTTGATGTTTTTGATGATTGATATGAGTCATTGAACTCCTGGGCTTCGATTTGGTATATAGAAAGTTTGATTTGGTGGCCGATTTCGAGCTCACCGGTTTTAATTTTTGAGGTCGCCGGATTTTATTCTGTTTTGGCCGGATTTTTGTTTTGGTCGAATCTGGGAATGAATGAATGGTATGGTTGAGTTTAGAATGTGATTTGGAGTGTGTTTGGTACTTAAAAACGTAACAAATGGTACATTTTGGTGATGGCCGGAGTTTGGCCGGATTTGTGTCCGGTCGCCGGAATCGGGAGAACCTCCATTGTTGGAGGTGGTTGATCTTCGAGCATTCATACGAAGAACAACGAAGATGGTGATGAGCAGAACCCGTTTAATCCTAAATATCTGTTAACCTTTTCTGAAAAATGATTTTGGGAATTGATTTTTACTTTTTACTAATTATTTTTACTTTTATTTACTTTTATTTACTTTTAATTACTTTATAATTCTGAATTTAATTATAAATTTCAGAAATATTATTTTCTGAAAATGTTTGATAAATCAAGAATTTATTTCTGAATTCCATTTTAATTATTTCTTTATTTATTTGTTTTTAATTAAAAAATAATTAAGAATTAAATACTTTTAATTATATTAATTAATCTCAAATAATGATTTAATTAATTTGATTATCTAATAAATGTAATTATTTATTAGATAATTTTATTAATTAATTATTACTTGATTCTAATTAATTTATTTAGGATTATTAACCAATTTTCTGTTTAAAAGTGATTTAAAATAGAAAGAAATTGTTTTAAATCCTAAACATAATCCGGAAACGGTAAAAATAGTTTTAAAATTCTAGAATTATTAATAAACCCGGATTAAATAATGATAAAAATATTTTGGTGATCCAATAATTACCCAGAGGGTTTATTAATGATCCTTTTTAATTCAAGAAGAGTTATTTAAATCTTTTAAAATTCTTTTAAGTGCTTTAAAAATATTTTTAAATATTCTAAAATTATTTTGAGTGCTCTTTTATTTGTGAGTCGTATCTGCTATGTGAATTACGTGTTATGTGATTATGTGATCTACTTATCGAGTCTTTATACATGCAATGTGAATTATCAAAGTGTTTATTTCGAGGGTTAAGCTTTGTTATTATATTTCTATTTCTTTATCGAGGATTTGAATAAATCTTTCGAGGATTAATGGGTAAGTATTGATTTAGGTTATCAACGGAGATAAGTAGATGTTTAATAACGGAGGTTGGAGATGGATGAAATATTCTTTGTGGGTTATGAAGAAGGTTGGAGATGAAAGTATTGTTTGTGGAATTGCTGGTTTACTTGTGAGGTGTTTTAACACCGGGAAAACGTCTATGTTCAAAGGGGACATTTCCAATTATTTTCTTCTGGCAGAGATATTGGTAAGCATGGTTAATACATTCGAATTGAGTTTATAAGCGTTTACAAAATGTCAGAATTTTCGTCCGGAGGCTGAGGTACTATCTTATGTTTGACTATAGAAGTAGACGCGCGGGCTCGATATCGACGGATCAGACTCGTGGCAACCGCTGAAGCGTAAAGCAAAGCATGATTAAAACAGAGGACATGATGACGTGAGATAGAAGGAAAAGATAGTTGTATTACTTCGGTGTTACCCAATAGCTAAGGACCAGAGGCAAGTATTTTCTTTTTCATCTTAAACACTGTTTATTTTATATTTCATTGATTCATATCATAATGAATAGCTATTGTTCAGAGCTATTTGTGATTCTTAAATATTTTTGTGCGAACTCAGTTGCTTGATATTGGTACCCTTGATGTGGGAAATTGTTTAAGATAAACTCTTCATATCCTTATTATCGTAGTAAATAATAGGGATGTGAACTGTATGTGAAACTAAGCATTTCCTGTTGAATTCGGAAATTGCTCTATTGGATTGGCAAATGGTAAAGCGTAGGAGGCCATGATGATTTCATGGTCCAGCAATATTTATTGGAAAGCGTAGGAGGCCATGATGATTTCATGGTCCAGCAATATTTAAGGAGGATATGGTAACCATTCCATCTTCCTATAGGCTAACATTACTTGCCTATTTTGGTACCTTTATTGAAATCCGGGTTATACACACGGGTATAGAAATGTACCGGTGGTAGTATAAAGGGTCCCATTGCTTTTGAACCTGATCAGGGGGCAATGGTGGTTTGTTTTTTATATATCCAATCCATATCGCTAGAATGGCTATTATATATTGTGAATTGGCAGATGATTCATTTTTATGACATGCCAAATGATTTCAGTTATGGATTTGAATTATATCACAGTTGTTGATTCAGTTTCTCTATAAACTGTTTTACATTTCAGTTGATTTTATGCCCCACTTATCCTGGTTTTATATCAAAATTTTTATACGCTTGCTGAGCATTTCTTTCGCTCATACTTGCTGTTGTAAATTCTAACATTTCAGTAAGGTAGTTTGGCGAGACGTATCCGCACATTTTAGAAAGAGAAGAAGCGTGATGCTATTTCGAAGATGACTTGGCTCAGGATGTCTGGATTTAGAGTAAGATCTATTTTATATAATTGAGTTCTAATATTTATTATTATTATGTGACGGTCTAGTTAGTCTGGCGTACTTCTTGTCGATGTTACATCAGTGGTTTAAGATTTGATCAAAGGGAATGTTGTAAAGAAGGAATGTTTTTTTTTCTAATGGAATTTGGATTCTTGTTTCTAGCCCTATAACCTTAAAAGATCTTGGTATGTTTGGGGTCACATATGTTATATTTCCAGTGTTGGTCAATCACAAGTGATGATTATTATTAAACAGGTGTTTTATTTTGAGGATTTTCACGTGACAACCAAATCTCCTGACCCCGGATTTGGGGGGTGTCACAAGAGCGACAGGTTATGGTCACTGAAACAAGTTAGGATGATTAGGTTTACGTATTTAAGTGGGACGTTAGATAGGACAATTTAGGATAAGATTCGCCTTAGGATATTAGGACGACTGTGATAGAGTATATTTTTATATATATTCTAGATGATTTTATTCTCATATTTATTGTGTTTTGCATTGATTTGGATTTTTATTTAATAGATTTTATTGTTTTATTGTAGGAAATAAAGAATTCATGACTTGGAAGGATTTGGAGCAAAAAGAGCTATTTTGGAGATAAAATAGGAGAAAATTCGTATTATTGGGCTACACGGGCTGTGCTACACTGTTTTGGCCATATCTTGAGTTCCAGAAGTCAGAATTTGATGATCTTACTGTCCACGCGAAGCTTGTGGAATTATCTTTAATTCAGAGGTGGTCCAATAAGCAAAATCCAGTTAGAAGAGTCCCGAAACAGAGGAGTAAATATAGTTACGAATTTTAATTAAGGAATCCTATTCAGTTATGGAATCCTACTTGTAATTTATTTAGAGTATTAAAATACTTTTATTGGGCAAGACTTTTATAGCCTATATAAACACATCTAGGGTATTATTTTATATATATTCATAACCTATTGGAGAGAAGGGAAGGAGCAAGGATTGAAGGTGTTCTATCCAAGCTTTATTCAATTTTCAAAACGTGTAATATCTAAACTCCTTATTTTTAATATCATGTTTTCATTCAATATTATTGTTTTGTTTTCTTCTTTAATTATGTGTAACTAAATCTCTAATCTGAGGATTGGGTAGTATTCCTTGGTATTCATGTGTGTTTAATTATCTGTGATTTTCTTGCTTTGCTGATCTGTTATTGAGAGCTTAACACAATTAGGGGAGTCATGAACCTTTGATTGGATTTTAGGGATTGTAATAACTTGGAAGAGGAGTTGCAATTTTAGTACATGATTTAACAGACATAATTCAAGTATTTGATTGGGAGATTAATATGCGAATTGTGAGACTTATAATTCTTGGTGCTTATTAGTTTATGGTTGTACTTTGATTGTATCACGGAAGTGACAATTAGGGTGTAGTTGTAGACACTATATTGTATCTTGGAAGAGAACATTATAACCTTAGAAGAATTGTTTTCAGCAGAGTAAGAATGTAGATGTCACATAGATATTGAATGTGCATTGAAACCAAGTGAAGAACCCCAGTTCTTGGATTGTTTTCCTCATATATTTTATTCTCGATTGATAATTAGTTTAATTTAGTTTATAAACAAACCAAACATTCTTCTACACTTCTAAATTGTGAGAGATAAGATACTTGAACTTGATATTACATTCAGTCCTTCCCTGCGAACGAACACATAAAAATGCTACTAACAAATTGGCGCCGCTGCCGGGGAAGGCAGTATATTTGAGTTTAGGTTAATTGCTTCTTATTGTTTAGATTTTAATTGGTTCCACAAGTTGTTTTGTTGGTGATTTTCAGGTGTATGCGACGTGCATCTTGCGTAAGAAAATTGGAATTTGACCCTGAAATCGAGCGTACTTTGAGAAAGATCAGAAAAGAGAAAGCTAAGATGGGAGAGCCGGTAGCTCAAGCTGTTGTTAATGATAATGTTGATGAGACTTCTATTTGGGACCATGAGACACCAAATCCTGCTAATTGCATGTACAAAACTCCAGAGATTGGTGCAACCCAATTCAACATTAATCCAAGCTTAATACAGATGATCAGCAATCAAGCTTTTGAAGGAGACATTGAACTAGAGGATCCACACAGACATCTAGAGCGTTTCGTGCAGATGTGTGGCTCATTCAGAATCAATGGTGTTACGAGTGACAAGATTCGTCTCCACATGTTTCCCTACTCTATTAAGGGAAGAGCTTTGGAATGGTTTCAACAACTTCCAAACACTACGGTTGCTACATGGGATAGTCTTTCTACTGCATTCTTGTCCAAATATTATCCTTCTGACAAGACGCAACAATTGAGGACTATGATTATGAGTTTCAAAGCACAACCGGGTGAAGGTCTATATCAGGCATGAGAGAGATTCAAGGCATTATTGAGGAAGTGTCCACATCACGACTTAGAAGATTGGCAGATCATTAGTACTTTTTATGGGTCCATGAATGCAGATATTCGTTTGAGTTTGGATGTGGCTGCTGGTGGAAATTTCAAGAAGGCACCAACTACACAGGCTAAAGCACTCCTTGAGGAATTGGCATCTAATAATTATTCATGGGCACCTAGTGGGACGAGCTTAGCAAAAGCAGCACAAGAATCTGAGATGATCAACATGCTGGCTCAAAAATTGGATAATCTAACTCAGGAGGTGCGAGGACAAAGGGCAAATGTGAATGCTATTTCTTCACCTATGGAGGGGTATAATGATTATGGTGCTAGTCAGAACTCTTATGTGCAACAATTTCCAGAAGAAGCATCTTTTATTCAGGGAAGACAGCCGTGGCCTGTTCAGAATAACTCCTATTACAATCCAAATCAAAGGCCAAACAACAATCTTTCTTATAGTAATAATCATGCGGCTAATCCTTCTTATTCATTTCCAAGGCAGAATCAACCTCCTGGTTTTCAATCACGACCACCGTATCAAGCACAACAGCAGTATCAACCTCCGCCAAAGAAAAAACCAGCTGATTGGGAGGTTGCACTAAATAAGATTATACAAGGAACCTCTGGGGCATTGGCTAATATGGAATCAAGAATAGATCAGATGACATCATCTCAAAAGATGCTAGAAACACAGATTGGACAGATTGCTTCCAAGATGGGTGTTCGTGAGCAAGGATCACTTCCAAGTCAACCCGACCAGACTGGTAAGGAACAATGCAAAGCAATTACTTTGAGGAGCGGAAAAGAGTTGCCCGAGGCTGAGGCTTTTGAGCCTAAAGAGAGGGATGCTGAAAAAGAAAATAAGATAGTAGAGATTGATGCAGAGAAGTCAGAAAAAGTAGATGAAGAGAAGAAGGAAGAAGAACCAGAAAAGCAGTATGTTTCTCCACCACCTTATGTTCCTCCTATTCCATTTCCACAGAGACTTCACAACAGGTAGTTAGAGAAGCAGTACGAGAAGTTCTTGACTATGTTCCGGCAGTTGCATGTCAATATTCCTTTGGCTGAAGCTTTGAATCAAATGCCACTTTATGCTAAATTTCTTAAGGAGATGTTGACAAAGAAGAGGAAATTTGAGGATGCAGAAACCATTACTCTTAATGCGGAATGCAGTGCAGTTATCCAAAAGGCCATTCCTCAGAAATTGAAAGATCCGGGAAGTTTTTCTTTGCCTTGCACTATTGGGAAGATGGAGAACATGAAAGCCTTGTGTGATTTAGGGGCAAGTGTGAGTTTGATGCCATATTCAATCTGCAAACGACTTGGTCTTGGAGAGCTTAAAAAGACACGGATTTCACTGCAATTGGCGGATCGTTCTGTTAAGTATCCGTTGGGGGTCATTGAAGATGTGGTTGTCAAAGTGGATAAATTTGTCATACCTTGTGATTTTGTGGTGTTAGAGATGGATGAAGATGTCGAGATACCCATTATCTTGGGAAGGCCATTCTTGGCTACTGTTGGCACTACAATCGATGTTAAAGCTGGAAAATTGACATTGAATGTTGGCGAGGACAAAGTGGAATTTGATCTGAACAAAGTAATGAAGATGCCTCCTTTTGGAGCAACTTGTTTTACTGTTGACATAGTTGATGAAATTGTGCAACTCGAAAATGAACACTTCGTGGGAGCAGAACGGGTGTTAGATGATGTAGTAGAAGAAGAAGCAATTATTGTTCGAGACACAGAAGTTGAGATGGTTTTTACACTTTCAGAGGCACCACAGGTTGAACTTAAACCTCTACCTGCTAATTTGAGGTATGTCCTTTTGAATAATGAGCTAGTGATTTTTGAAGAAGGGCATGATAACGTGTTTCGAAGGTGGAAAGCCGATGTTAAGGAAGAAGAAATTTTTGTTCAGCCGGTTGAGTCGGAGAAGCATCTTAGAGGTGTGAAAAAGAAAAAGAAGAAAATTTGGCCGTTGGGTAGTAAAATCAAATTGAAATCTGATGGAAGAGATTTGTGGAAATCAAGCAAACCGGATGTCAACGTTCGTATGAATGGTTTGTCTATTGAAGATGGTTCAGTTATTCTTTTGAAACCACCATGAGTTGAGGAAGTAACGTCAAGCTATTGATGTTAAAGAAGCGCTTCGTGGGAGGCAACCCACGCATTAGTGTAGAAAAAAAAATTAAAAAAAATTGAGTGTTTTCTTTTCAAAAAATAAAAAAAATATAAAAAATAAAAAATAAAAAAATACAGAAGTTCAGAATGCGCCAGCGCATCATGCGCCAGCCAGCGCGCAGGAACACCAGGAGCGCGCATCAGGCGCCCAGCCCGCGCAGGAGCGCCCAGTCACGCAGATCCCTGCTGCGCATCATGCGCCAGTCCCGCGCCGGAAGCCCTGAAACGCAGCCTGCTGCTGCGTTACACCCCTCTGCCCAGATTTTTTCCCCGAAAATTATGTTTTTGTTCACAAATTCAACCCCAAATTTTATCCCAACTCAAATTCTTTCAATCCCTAATTCCTATATCTATTCCACATCAAATCCTAACCTCTCTAAATCTCTCCTACACCCAATTTTTTTTTTTTAACCTCTCCATCATCTTCTATATATACCCATCTATAAATACAAATCCAATTCCTCTTCTACTTCTTTAAATCTCTAAAAATTCAATTCTAAAGAGGAATTAATTGCAAGTCCACCTCTTCAATTCGTAGTGGGTTTATTTCTTCTCTCAAATTTTATTTTGATTACGAATTTGTGTTCTTGTAAATTGGGATTTATATTATTCTTGATATATTGGGGTATTTTTGGTGTGATATTGCTTGGTAATTTTTGGTGGAGCTTCTTGTGAGTTGGGTATTGATTCTTTTGGCTCGTAAGCATGGGAGAGATAGTGCTAATGTTGGGAAATTTTCATTTTCGACGGTGGAGGTTAAATTTAATCGGTTGATATGAGGCTAATTGCTAAGGAAAGGGGATTTTTGCGAGGAAAAAATTGTTGGGTTGGTTCATATGATTGGTGAGTGGTTCGGGAGTTTTATACCAAATGCAACCGTGATCACCTACGGAAGTGGTGAGTGGGTGGCTCCTAAGCGAATGCGGGGTGGTTTTCACACCCGACACCTTGATTCCAGGGGAGTTTTCTTTCTTTTCTTTTTAGTGTAGTTTTATTTTGTTTTTAGTTGTAGTTTTATATCTTGTTCATTAGTTCTTTGGGGACAATGAACCGCTTAAGTGTGGGGAAGGGTTCTCAATGTTAAGAGAATTTTTAAAAAAAATTAAAAATACCAAAAATAATTCTAGCCATGCAATTTGATTAGTTGTTGTATTTTGCTTGATACACCCATGCATGCGTAGAATTTTTGTGCTCTTGACGCTTTTGTATGAGAAGTGACGTGCTTTGTTCTTGTGCACACACTTTCACTTGCAAGTTGAAGCTGGTAGACTTAATTGGATGTTGTAAGTGATTAGAATGACATGAATATGTGCAAGATGACTTGGTTTTCATGCTTTGAGTACAAGTAGGTGCGTTAGAGAGTCTTGTTACTTGGGATTGATTATGTTTTGTCACACCAAGTGAGTTTTTGAGCCTATATGCATATCTTTTGCCTGATTTTTCGTTTGCATTGAGTGTCCACATGTTGTTTACATTGCTAGCACTTACTTGAGATCTTTCTTGAAATGCATGACATTAATTGATGATAAGATGATTAAGGCAATTAGGTATAACCTCGTATTTCCCATATTTCCACACCTTTTAAACATGATCAATTAGTTAACCCTTTGAGCTTAATCCTATTCTTTCGGTGACACACCACATTACTTTCCATTATCCTTTTTATTCTATTGGCCTTACATTGAATTTGAACCTAAATTGTCAAAGGCTAGTATCGTGCTTAAGGGAGTAATAAGGTGTTCATAAAAGGGGGGGTTATTGATGATCATACTTTTGGGGAATATTGATTTTGGATTGATGCTTGCTAGTCGAAATTCATAAAAATATCTATGGATCATTGTGTTTATTCCTTAGCTCTCTTGAAAAAAAAACAAAAAAAAAGAAAAAAACAGAAAAAAATAAATAAATAAATTTGAGAGCATTCTTATGTTTGTATGATCCTTCTTCATTCGACTAGTCAAGTTATTATGTAAGGGTTATTGAAAAATTCAAGTGTGGGGAAGTATTTGTTTTAATAGAAAGGGAGTTGAATAATGATTATTGTTAGGTACTAGCTTTGACATTAACCTGTTTTAGCTTTACTTGACATGCCTGGTCCCTAGCCCATGCTACAACCCGAATAAAGACCTTTTGATTGTCATCAGTGATGTATGTTGTGTTGAGAGTGAGATTGATTGCGAGTGTCAAGTTGTGTTTATGATTTTGTTGGAATTGAGTGATACACTTAACCTTGTTCTTGAGTGAATATTTTTGAGTGAAAGGTGAGTTATTACTTGTTTTGGCATAGGAGATCCCAGGTTTAGACTTAAAGATGTATTTCTTGTGGGCTTAGCATGATTACCAACGATTTTTACACTTGACATGAATTTTTATGACCTTCTGCATGTTGGTTGAGTAGACTACGTGAATACTTGCACTTTCGACACCAAGACATAGTATGTTTACTTTGATTCTTAAGTTGATGTGGCATGAGAGGACTTGTGTGTGTGGTGTTGTGTTAGCATTGATCTTTTGCATGGTTAGATGAATTTTGTGGGTATATTCACTATAAACCCTCACGAGACAACACTCGTCCTACTAGGGCTGCCTAGGGGTTTAATGGCTTGTTGCATATGCTCAATGCAATCGTGTCATCGATGAAAGTGATGTTTGTTAGGACTTAGTTTTTATTTCACTTATTTGCCCGAGGACGTGCAAATGCTTAGTGTGGGGATGTTTGATAGAGTATAATTTTATATATATTCTAGATGATTTTATTCTCATATTTATTGTGTTTTGCATTGATTTGGATTTTTATTTAATAGATTTTATTGTTTTATTGTAGGAAATAAAGAATTCATGACTTGGAAGGATTTGGAGCAAAAAGAGCTATTTTGGAGATAAAATAGGAGAAAATTCGTATTATTGGGCTACACGGGCTGTGATACACTGTTTTGGCCATATCTTGAGTTCCAGAAGTCAGAATTTGACGATCTTACTGTCCACGCGAAGCTTGTGGAATTATCTTTAATTCAGAGGTGGTCCAATAAGCAAAATCCAGTTGGAAGAGCCCCGAAACAGAGGAGTAAATATAGTTACGAATTTTAATTAAGGAATCCTATTCAGTTATGGAATCCTACTTGTAATTTATTTAGAGTTGTAATATCCCAACTTAGTTTATTTGAATAATATAAATTATTAAAATTTTATGTTTACTTTCAAAATTATTATAATTTTATTTGAATGATATAATAAAAATTCGTAAACTTTTTCTTTCATTGGTTTGCTACGACGTCTCGTAGCTCCCATAAAATTGAACTAGGATTGGTCTACATCGATATATCGACGTTCCCATAAAATTTGGACTAGGGAAATGGGCCGAGCGAAAGCATCAAGGCCCAAAGAGGAAAGGGATAAAAATTTTGAACTGATTATGCGAGCTAGTATGTACTAGCCCATGGATTTAACCTTGTTAAGACCCCAATATATAGTTGAGGAAGGGATCTTGCACTAGTATCCTATCGATGTGGGACAAGTGAAGTATTTCCCTTGAGAATAAAGTTGTCTCTTAAGTCAGTTATATAGGGAAGGATAGAGGACCAGTTGTTTACATTTTCGATGTGGGACAAAGTTCTGTATATTTTAAGAGGCATGCCAAAACTAGACATAATATCAATTTTCGTCTATTTACATTGGTCATGTTGTAAGAATTCACCACCAGATGCTAAGTTGGATTGTTATAAATTTGGGACTTGATCCACTTGCATTTAGTATTTAAGTGTATGATTATTTAGGCCTCTCAAAGGAAGCAAAGAGAAATATTTTGATTTTATTTGAGGTTGCAGGTAGGAACCTAACTAGATTTATATAGGTATGAGGAGGGGTTCACTCCCAAGCCATTCCGATGTGGGACAATGTAGTTTATTTCAAAATATAACCTTTTAATGAGTTAATGTGAGAAAACTTGGGTACATTGTTCATCCTTGACAACTAAAGGACATGTAGAATTTTATAGTTCGGAATTTAAGATTGAAGCCAAGGGAAATATTTACCCTCCATTTCGCTTTAAAGTTAGGAAATTACACCATTTAACTCTGGTTTTATAGGAGCTCCTAGGAGGTTGTTTTTCAATCATTTCGATGTGGGATAAAATACATTCACGTTTTGCTTTTCAAATGTTTAATCATACTTCTTAAGTATTGGGAGCTAAAGCCTTTTGGTACATTCAAGTTTAGAGGTTACCAATTTTAGGTTTAGTTATTCCTCATTCATCAAGATTTAGACTTTATTTACTTAGCTCAAATTGGAGCCAACATTATAGTAAGCTATGACTTGTTATAAGGGAGACCTTTACTTTTATAGAACCCAAGAGGGGGTCTACTCTTTAATCCCTCGATGTGGGACGAAATGAACTATTTTCAATGGTGGGAAAACTAGAGCTTCATTTTGTCTTCAAATATTTCAAAAGTTTTAATTTACTTATTGTTTCGCTCTTGCTCTATTTCAAAATTTTATACTTTGAGATTAGTTTGGCTCCGAGCAAAGCCAAGGAAAGTTTGAAAGAAATTTTTGCTTAACTCAAGTTTTATAGAGCTTATATGAAGACCTGATCTTAAACAATTCGATGTGGGACAAAATTTGTTTGTGTTAAGAACACCTAGTGAGTACCAAGTGTTCTCTAAAATTCAAAAAATAAGCTCATAGTTCTAAATCAAGTAGATGTTTCAAAATTTCCATCAACAAGACTTAAAATCGGTTTAAAATGCTAAACTCACTTAGCATTTAAAATCTTTAAACTCCTACTCTCGGCCATGTCCAAGCCAAGGTGAGAGCACAAGATTTTTAGTAATGAGACTACTTAACTTAGCATTTATAGACCCTGAGAAGAGTTACTCAAGACACCTTTTCGATGTGGGATAAGTAGTTATTATAGGAAGTAGAGAAAGTCACACTCCCACATTGATAATTAGAGGGAGGACTTAGCAGTATATATGGATCAACTTGACTCTATTCTCACAAAAATTAAAATGAGGGCGATGAAGTCGATTCAGGTGTGTTCTTCGTAGCTAGTCCTTGCTCTGGTTGCTCGAGTTATGTTTGAGTAGCATTTTATTGTTTTTACCAATTTCTTTTGTACCACATCGATAATAGAAAGAGAGGTAAGGGGGGTTATATTACAGACCTTCACTTGGAAAGGGCAAAAATAAATTGGCTGTGGACATGTTAAATTGAATGTTTAGTTCGATTGTAGTTGGTTTTGAGGAAAGTTGGGTTTTTCATTTATTTTCAAACTTCCTGATGGTTACCACATCGAGTAGGAAGGGAATTAAGTTCCCCTTTCCTAATATAAATATGTTGTAGTGTACTAATTAGGAAAGTAGGAGTAAAAGCTTACAACTACCCGTAAGTCTTCAGACTTTGCTTCCTATTTATTTAATTTAATTTAGTTATTTTAATATTTGCTTAATTTAGTAATTAGTAATATTAGAGATTAGAAATAATGTGTTAATAATGAAAGTATAAATTTTTGGATAGTTTTGGGAGACGAATTTGATAATATTGGGAAGTTCGAAAAAGATAAAGGAGCAAAAAGTAGCAGTGGTTTACTGTAAGTATATACCGTGCTATACTGCTTGATTAAATTGTTTTGAAATCTTGATGAACGTTTGGTGATTTATTGTTGAAAATTGAGTATTCTTACATTGATATTGTGAATTGATGATGATGCTTCCAAATTGGAAGTAAAGCTAAACCAATTGTTTAGCTGGCCGGGATCCCAACTGGTAGAACTTGTGGTAGAACTTGTGAATTTATCATGTTTGAATACTCATTTTCAAATTATGTGAAAAATTATCTGTTATGATGAGTATAGTTACTTGTTTTGTAAACCTCAGTTAAATAGTATGATATATGCTTGTTGGGCTCTATGAGCTCACCCTTTTATGTCATTTACTTCCACAGGGAAGAATTTTGGCGAAGGAAGTTCGGGAAAAGATAAGACTGTGATGAAGTAACTATCGAAGTTAGATAAGAAGTATGTAGAACTCTAAGAAGAATGCCTTTGCAATAGACCTATGTTGAAGTTAATTATAAGCGTGTAATATGTTGTAAACTTTTATCGTAAGACTAGACTTTGTTATAACTCCTTTTGGTTATTAATGAAATTAAGTCTGTGTGAGCATATATTACGACGTTTGGTTTGGTTGACGTGCCCCGGGTCGGGTTATGAGGTCATCCTGAGACCGGGGGCGTCACAAGAGTATTAAAATACTTTTATTGGGCAAGACTTTTATAGCCTATATAAACACATCTAGGGTATTATTTTATATATATTCATAACCTATTGGAGAGAAGGGAAGGAGCAAGGATTGAAGGTGTTCTATCCAAGCTTTATTCAATTTTCAAAACGTGTAATATCTAAACTCCTTATTTTTAATATCATGTTTTCATTCAATATTATTGTTTTGTTTTCTTCTTTAATTATGTGTAACTAAATCTCTAATCTGAGGATTGGGTAGTATTCCTTGGTATTCATGTGTGTTTAATTATCTGTGATTTTCTTGCTTTGCTGATCTGTTATTGAGAGCTTAACACAATTAGGGGAGTCATGAACCTTTGATTGGATTTTAGGGATTGTAATAACTTGGAAGAGGAGTTGCAATTTTAGTACATGATTTAACAGACATAATTCAAGTATTTGATTGGGAAATTAATATGCGAATTGTGAGACTTATAATTCTTGGTGCTTATTAGTTTATGGTTGTACTTTGATTGTATCACGGAAGTGACAATTAGGGTGTAGTTGTAGACACTATATTGTATCTTGGAAGAGAACATTATAACCTTAGAAGAATTGTTTTCAGCAGAGTAAGAATGTAGATGTCACATAGATATTGAATGTGCATTGAAACCAAGTGAAGAACCCCATTTCTTGGATTGTTTTTCTCATATATTTTATTCTCGATTGATAATTAGTTTAATTTAGTTTATAAACAAACCAAACATTCTTCTACACTTCTAAATTGTGAGAGATAAGATACTTGAACTTGATATTACATTCAGTCCTTCCCTGCGAACGAACACATAAAAATACTACTAACAGACTGTTGCAATGATAATTGGTATTTTGACATATCGCGCGAGCAGAAACTCGATTCATCCGGAGACTCAATTTAAGACGAGGCAGATAATTCGGAACAACATACGCTAAATAGACGATCGGAGCTATCAGCTTGGAAGACGTTACGTGCAGACCTTCGTGTACCTTCTAGAGTTCTTTTGCGACTTTTGTTACCCCACGACCGATATAGAAAGTGTGAAAGGATTGTAAACAAGATGTGAAATGCGATTACTGGCATGGGTTAGAGGAATGACGTGGTTATTCATTACTAGCCGTTGATTTCATTTAATTTATTGATTAAGGAGATTTAACCTTTCCTTCTGTTCTTCTTATTTTGATAATACCCCATCACCTTTGATAATCAACTATACTTCAATTGATGACGAATTTTTCAGATTCATTTAAACATGTTTCTATTTTTCAGAGATACCTCTATTTTCCAGGGGATCACTTGATTCAACATGATGCAATAAATTTTTGAGACCCTTGAATTCTTTCTAGTTTCCCCGAATATTTGTTATTCCTTATTCAACACACACACACACACACACATATATATATATATATATATATATAAACTTTTGAAACTTTTGAATTTTTTTGTTTCTCCCTGAATACTTAACCTTCTTTATTCAAACTGGGATGAACAACCCTATGTATATAGGGGATTCAGGGACATCTTATTTATGTGATAGAAGTCTGGTGGGACGCCACTGATTGTGTTTATCATGAAAGTACAGAAGGATGCCCCCCTTCTTGTGCTATGGCGGTTGACCTAAGTGACAAATACAACCTGAAATTAGTTCAATGATCATATTGATCTCTTAGTTAAATTCTTTTATAAAATTCGTATCAAACAAAAGTCATCTTATATTCATACATATTAATACCTGTATTTTCCATTGATCCCTTTTGCTATAAATCCTTGTGATCTCTAAAAGTTATTGATGATTAAGAGCAATAAAGATGGAGATGATGAATTTTGAGGGGTGTAAGCTACAATTACATCGAATGAAAACTGGATGAGCAGGTTTGAGAATTGAGGTTAAAGCAGAGATTGAATATCAAGTTAGATTACGCATTAGATTGACAACACACGTACAGGATTCGATAATATGGAGAACTTAGTATGGTTAAGGAGCAGATGACAAGAACATAAGAAGAGCATATATACGATATCTAAGTACGAGCTTTGCAATTGGAAGAACTATAATTTTCAGGATATGACGAGGGGATCGAAGTGAATGCCGTGACGACGAAGCAGTAATGAATCGGGAAAGGCCTAAGACGCCAGCAGAGTTCGAAAACTTTGAAGGACCAGCTAGGAATTATCGAAGGTTGTCAAAGGTTTTACCAAGATAGCTACAGCAGTGGACAAGCCTACAAGGCAGGAAACGAAGGGATAAAGGTGGAGAAAGCTTTCAGGAGTCAAGGAAGATATTGAAAACCGTCGCAGAGTCAGTGCAACCGGATGGACAAAAAAATGATGAATACGGTTATGAGCAGGAGCGTGGAAGTTGTATCAATTGTTTTAGTCACATGGATTTTGACATGTTTACTGCAAGTCGAGGCAGGTTTCGTTTTAGTATTATATATATATATATATGTATGTGTGTGTGTGTGAATTATTATGGATAATTGGTTAGTACTTGAGGCGTCGTGTACAGCGAATAGTCCATTATACGAATAGGTCATGTTCGATTTTTTGGTAGACCAGGAACGTCACGTACGAGTGGTAAGTATCTAGAATTAACGAGATATGTAAACCAAAGGTTTAAGTTTATTTTGGAATTTGATTGCTTACAGGATGAGCCTATCGATATATGAGTTGAATTAATGGAATTCTAGAATAGAAGAAATGACATGGGAATTGAAAGAGAAATGTTTGAGAATACCGTCATATGTTTTCTTACGGTCGATTCTGAGGACAGAATCCTATTAAGTGGGGAAGGATATAACGCCCTAAAAAATTTCGTATTTATTAATATTTATATAATCTAAATATGGATTATATTATGTGATTATTGGGTGAAGGAGAAAAAAAAACTTTTGATGTCATATTTATGTGCTTATGTGATGATTATGTGTGCCGTGTAAGTCTGTGTATTTTTATTTGTATTTTTGACGATTAAAAATTTATTTAAATATGCATTATTGATCTTCTGAGATTTTTATAAAATCATAGGAGTTGATAAAAATCATGAAATATTTTGTGTTATTACCTTTATGATATTATTTAGTTTTAAAAATTATTGGGTGAATTATTTTGAGTGTTTAAGTATTTTAAAATAATTTTAAGAGTTTTATTGTATTTAAAGGACCAAAATTTGTAAAATCCATATTTAATTCATTTTTTATCCTAAAAATATTTTAAAAATATGTGTGTGATCATAATTTTATACTATTTATTTTAAAAATGAAAATACTTATTTTCCATTATTTTACCATTTAAATTCGATTTTTATTAATTATGTAAATTATTTTTGTTTTGTTTTCAGCAATGTGAAGTGTCCTTGTCTTTTAAACCCTAGACTAGCATATTTTTCCCCCAATTTTATTTGGGCTACTCTGTTCTTCTGGGTGTCTCTCGTCTCGAGTCTTCTCGAGCTCTCTCTCATCTCTTTAATCTCTCTTCCTCCGATTAATCTCTCTTCTCCCTCCCACTCAATCTCTATACCTGGTCTCTCTCTCTAGTAATATACTACTCCACTGTTCGTCACTGTCCCGTGTGTAGCATGTATATATAGGCGAATCTAGTGGGTGAGTATTCAATCCAAGCTTCCTTGATTCATGTCAACGTGGGTGGGTTTTAAACGGTGTGTTTGTTCTGCTGTCGAGCCGTGTGTGTGTGCGCGTAGAGTATATGCGTAGAGTGTGTGTGTGTGTATAGTGAACCGGGTGTTTGCGTGTTTTGTGTGTGTTCGGTGGTCATGAATGGAGAAAAGAAGGCTGGGGTTTTGTTCTGTTTGATTTTCGGTTCTGTTTGCTGAGTTCTGTCTGAGTTCCACCGAGTCCAGATTTGCCTGAGCTAACTCATGAAGTTATTGTATTGTTCGGGTCATATGTTTTTGAGTTATGTTAATTTTGTGGTTAGCCTTTGAGCTTCTATGTTTCATATGCCGAGTTCAATACCGAGTTTGATCTGTGTTGGTTAACCGATTTGGTGGCCTAGTTTATGAATTGTTTTGATCGGTTTTTGTGTTGATTGGGTATACATTGCTGCATAATCTATGCTTCGAGAATGTTATATCATAGAATGACTTTTGTTTTGAGTTTGTTTCGATTCTTGTAAGTTTATGATTGAATTGGTTGAAAATGAGGTTGATCAGATTAACAGTTTAGGTTCGAATGTTACATGTGAATTTTATTATTAAATTGTGAAGTAACCAAATTGTTTAGCTTGATTTTTAGTTCGAATTTAAGGATTATTGATAAATTTGGTTCGAACTTAGATGTTGAATGATTATATTTCGAACTTGGATGGTTTCGAGTATGATGTGTCAAGTTTAAATGACTATACGGCATTGGTGTGAGGGAGTAGTATTTGGTTATAAGGTTAATTTGTGATAATTAGATATTGTTAAAAGTGGTTAGATGATTATTGGAATGATTCTTAGATGGTTATTGTGTGATATGATAAGTAACTTGTATGTAATAATTATAATTATTAAATTATCATTAAAGATATTAATTTGATTTTAGGTATAAAATAAGTCATATGTACATTTTGATCAGATTGTGATATATGAATTGTTATGTGTTAAGTTACAAATTGTTAAGTTACAAATTGTCAGCGAAGTGTACAAATGAGGTACATTACTATGTCTGAGATGTCTATATATCATATTGAGTCAAATGAATGCTTAATTGCATGTTTGGGTCGGTTTTATTCCGACAGGATTGATTATATTATAAAGAAGGTGTTGTCTAATTTTTGTTAAAATTATTTTATAAATTTTATGATAATTTGATAAGAATTATCTGTAAATTGATGTGATATACATATTAAAAGGATATAAGTGTAAGCTGATATTAAATGCTAAGTGCTTATATGATTTTGTGGTTATGCATTTCTATTTTGAGAATATGAAGTAGGGGCTATATGTATTAAGTGTAAAGCGTATTAGGACGCGGTTGGGTAGAATAGAGTTAGACGATTATGGCTATTAGCGTACTGAAATAGTACTTTACCTGTATATAGGTACGAATAGGAGGCCGGCTAAGAGTCAGTGCACGTGTAGATGGAATCTAGAGGATGGAGATAATTATCGGGATTGACGAGTGTGCTCGTGTAAAGACTGACAAGTGATAAAGGAAAGACGGATGTGTAATCGAAGAAAGGTTGAGGTATAAAGAAGGATAGACTACTATAAAGTGAGTGAAGAATTGCGATTTTGGAATTGGAAACTCCATGTATTGAGGCAAGTTTACTATCCCTCACATATCGTTCAAGTGATGTGACACTGATTCTATTATTTATATATGCGTCCTTTCAATTCCTTTCTTGTAATCATCTGTACCGTTCATTTTCATTTTTAAATAATGTGAACTTGTCTTGTGAATTAAACGATGTTTCTTTTAAATCATTTTGCTAGTGCCTAAACTCTTCATTTTTATTGCCGGTGACTTTATTCTTCTATTAATTTACAAGCATTCATTCTCAAATTATTTTATCACTATTTATGTTCCTTGCCTATTGTTCAGATGTTGAATTCTTTTAAAATTAATTTATTTCAATATTCATCGTCTTTACTAATATTTTTCAAAGAGCATTTTTCTTCAAATTATTGTAAACTAATTCGAGGTTTATACTGTTGTTGAGGCATGTGTTGCTCAGTGACGGTTAAAACCTAGAATGAATTGAGATCTTCTTAATTATTCAAACTCATTATTGTCATGCTGGTTCTGGCAAGTGGCAGCTAAAGCCTATGAGTGCTCAGCCTACAGGAGTGAGACCTTGGGTAATTTAGAATTTCTTAAATCTTCATTTTAATCTATTCAAATCTATTCTGGTTGTTCAAAATTTACAGCGTAATTTCATAAATTGATAATCCTTGAAATAAGTGGTTAGCCATTGCAGTAACTTAAATCTTCTGTTGAACTTCAAATTTTCTTTATTCTCTGATTTCTTTATGATTGTTGTTCAATTTCTCGAACCTGAATAATTGCTTGGCTCCTGAATAGATTTATGTCTCTTTATTGATTCATAATTCTGTTTTGCTGAACTATACCATGCTTAGTTAAATCTTATTGTTGTGCTGTTTATAATAACTCATATAAATTGCTTCTTTGACCCTCAGTCTTATATAATTGAAAATGAAAATGACTTAATTAATTAAAGATGTTTTTTTTAAATTCCTTATACTGGGCTGATATGTTATCAGTGAGTATATGGACTGAAAAGTGAAATGTTTTTAAAGATTTAAAGGTTTGGTAGATTGGAGGCGTAAGAGGCTAGGGTGATCCTAGTCTAGCACTTTTATTTAGCGTAAGAGGCTAGGGTGGTCCTAGTCCAGCATTAAAGGCTAATGTGTTGCCTAATTGGGAACCCAAATTTCGAGGTCCAGAGGGACTTCGTGTCCGGTATGGGGACTTTACGTGGCTGATCACCCGTATTGTCCGTAGTCGTGAAAAAAATCCAATCAGCTTAAAATGTTTTTTTAAGGTTTTGTGAAATGAATATTTCAAAGACGAAAGGATTTTAAAGAAAAGAATGTTTTAGTGAAAAGTGATGAAAGAAATGAATGTTTTTTATAAGATATATATGTTTCAAGGTAAATGGTTTCTAGTTTCGAAATTGTGGATATCAGAGTTGGTTGTTTTCTACATGATAAAATTTGGAACTTAGTAAAATAATGGGATTATGGATGGATTGAAGTTTCCCAGTTATTCCCTTCGCGAGTAACTTTGTAAGTTGAAAGTGGAGTAAGAATGATTGGGGAATTTCTTGATATTCTTTTTCTCAAAGTTTTATCTGAGGCAGTATAGTTGAAGAAAATGGAAAAGTTTTACTCTATGATTGAAATTGAATGACCTCTTGAGATAAAGTATTCATTGATATTGTTCATCAATGAATTATCGTAATACAGTTGTTTCACTATATTATTAACTTGCTAAGCGTTCTTTGGCTCACTCTTGCTTTGTTTTACCTAACCCTTTGCAGTTAGGATTAAGGATGATCTACCACATTTATCTCTGCGAATGAGAGCGATGAGACATTCTATACAGGATAGATTTCGGAGTTAGAGCGGGTAAGCAGATTGGGATTGCGCTACAAATTAGATGGTATAGTAATTTTGTATTCGGAGCAGAAATAGAAGTTGTAATAATTTGTATAATTTAGATTCTTGTTTCATACCATAACCTGGAATCGATCCTCGGTGAGGAATCGTTGGTGTATTAAGTTTTATTTGTAATTGTTAATTGGAATTTGGTTTGGATTGAAATACAGGTGGATAGTCCGATTTACAAATACTTTATGCCGAAATTTTCTAAAATTCCCCTGTATCAAAGTCTATTTTATTATAAAAAGTATATTTTCAGTATTAGGAAGTCGGGGCGTTACACAAACAGCCCAGATAAAAGAAATAAAAATTAGAAGCCAAGTTCCAAGAATGCTGTAACAATGCTGACAGAGTGACAGAAGTGTTAGAGCATCTCCAAGAGTCTCTTAGCTCACTCCTAAATATATTATAAATAATTAAGCTCTTAGAAAGTTATTACATTGATTTGTGTGTCAACTCCAACAATGCTCTCTATTATGTCTCTTTATTTTAAATTTTATTCATATTTCAATTCCACTTTGACAAACAATCAATAGATGAGAGAGAAGAACCACTATTTTACTAATAAAATATTAATTTAAGAGATACTAGTTGCTCCTAAAATAGAGGAGATAGAAGAAACTCTTAACTTTTTGAAGAGCCTCTAAGAATCTCTTAGAGCTTGATTTTTATTCTCTCTCCTCATTTTTTGAGTTAAGAGCTATAATAGAGAATCTGTTGGAAATGCTCTTATATGTATTAAATGATCGTTAATGCTGCGTTAAGGGCACAGGATAGCCAAACTCTTTTACTTTACTAGGAGTATTACTGTATAATTAATCTAATGAAAAGTGTGCTGATCACTTCTTTTTAGGGTTAAATATAAAATTGCCCACCGAATAACTCGAAATATCTTAGATTGCATACAGATAAATTCGGGATCTCATTTAAAACACTTTTAAAGACATAAATATCAAACGGATACTTTTAAAATATATTCGGGAACTAAAAACAATTTTTCATTGAAGGTGTGTTTGGGATTGCTGTTGCAGACAACAATATCAACTTCACTACGCCATAGATGCCCAGGCGCAACGCACTTCTACTGTTGCATTAGGCACGTTTTTTGTTACAATAGGCCTAAGGTAACACTTTTTCACCATTTCATCCGCTAATGTTGCCTCTGCTCTCTAACGTAATGCTTTTGTTCTCAATAGTAACACTAAGAAAAGTATTACCTTAGGGGGTCTGTTCTATGGCAAACATTTGCCATAGAACTGTTTCATAACATATGGTTCCAGGACCGTTGGATCGTTGATCCAACGGTCCTGATTTAAAAAAAAAATTACACCGTACCGCAGAAACTTTCCGCGGTACGGAGCAATTACAAAAATACCCCCACTGTTCACGTACCGCAGAAACTTTCCGCGGTACGGTGAACAGTAGATTTTTTATGTGAAAACAGGGGGCAGTTTTGTAATTACTCCGTACCGCGGAAAGTTTCTGCGGTACGGTGTAATTTTTTTTTAAATCAGGACCGTTGGATCAACGATCCAACGGTCCAGAAACCATATGTTGGGAAACAGTTCCCTGGCAAATGTTTGCCAGGGACCGTTCACCTTACCTTAGGGCCATACAGTAACACTAAATCAAACAAATGTAACACTAGGAAGGTGTTACCATAGCTTAGCCAAAAAAACCTCAGAGGACACGTAGCATGTGGGGCCCACGTGACACGTGTCATGGTGGTGACATGTCATGGGGTGATACGTGGCACGTGTCCACGTGGCATGTGAGGGCCACCTGACACGTGGCATGTGGGTCCCACCTGACACGTGGCACATGGGGGGCCCACCTGACACGTGGCACGTGGGTCCCACCTGACACTTGGCACGTGGGTCCCACCTGACACGTGGGTCCCACCTGACACATGGCACATGGGTCCCACCTGACACGTGACATGTGGGTCCCACCTGACACGTGGCATGTGGGGGCCCACTCTCTATTGCAACACTACATAATTATCTAATGCAACACTATATTTATCTAATGCAACACTGTAATTATCTAATGCAACACTGTAACTATAGCAATTGCAACACTACCAATGAAAATTTTGCAATACACTGTTTGTACATATAAGAATCCCATTACCAACAAAACTAATCAATACAAAAGATCACCATCCACAAATTCACCAAAATACAACTAAGTACCAACAGTCAAAATCAAATCCACCGGTTCGCCAAATTAAAATCCAAGTACCAAATCACCTTTCATACACCACTTCTCCAAAATAAAAACTAAGTACCAATTACCAAACCACATAAGTGCAAATGACCAACGACAAAATAAAACCAAAGTACAAAACCCTTTAATTCCAATCTAATAAATCTAGCAGCGATTTGACAGAAGCATGCTTGAAAGGGCACTGAAACTTTCAGGAAGATCACCCATCTTGGAGTTGAAAGAGATATCCCTGGTGCAAGGACAATTACATATGTCAAACAAAGCAAAGCAAGGACTTAACTCCCGATAAATTCTTAAATGTTCAAAAAGGTAAATCCAGCTAAAAGACTAAAACAAATAACTGAAAATATATTGAACATGTATGAAAATGGACAGGGTATACCCTGTCCATTTACTATAGACTGGATCTGTCATGGCATTGAGAAATTTAGGATTAGAAGTTGCATTCTGGAGGATAAAACTGCTGGTGAATAATCCTACGTTTTGGCATTACTTTAAAAAGATACTGTAGTAAGAGATTCAGCTTAGATGCAAAACTTAAGACAAATATTGTTATCACTACAGCTGGAACGTAAAATATATCATGG
Source organism: Kitagawia praeruptora (assembly GCA_037693485.1). Taxonomy (NCBI): domain Eukaryota; kingdom Viridiplantae; phylum Streptophyta; class Magnoliopsida; order Apiales; family Apiaceae; genus Kitagawia; species Kitagawia praeruptora. The sequence continues at coordinate 115,270,997 of CM075344.1, read as the reverse complement.
AACTCCCAAAAGATAACAGTTTGAAGTATATACTTTCAATATTGTAGGCAATTTTTATATTTGATGCTTCATTTGCTTTTCTCTATTTTTGTACCTTTAGAATTAACGTATTTACATTCTGGTTGCAGTCGATTCTCTTATTGCAACCATAAATTAAGTTCAATTTGTTTTCCATATCTACATAATAATTAAGTACACGATGAATTAAGTTTGTATTTTGTATTTAAAACTTTGGAGGAAACATAATAATTAAGCGATTAGAACTGACCTGATGAGAAACTGACGCTACATTCTGACTGCAAAAGAATGGAATTTAATAAGCTGCTCTTTTTCCAGATCCCATACCACGGTAGATGATAGTTCACCAGAGGCATAGTAGATTAACCAAAGAAATGTAACAAATGTGTAAGTGTATAATATTGCAATTCCCCTTTGACCTGTTAGCAGCTTCATCCTCCAGGTGAACCTAACAATATATGACATATCTTTTAAAAGGAATATAAATTATTGAAGTGAAATGAAAACATAGACGGAGAGCCGGAGGGTAAAGGCTAAAAAACATGCAGGAGTCAAGAAAAGATCAATAATACATAATTGAGCAGAGACTATGAAGTTACTCCCACATTAATAGCTCAATGGAATGCAAAGAATGACACTATATCCCAAAGTTCTCAAAGATTCGTCAAAAACCACAAAAAAAAAAATACCTTTCTTGACATTAAACAGCCACAAAGACAAAACAAGATCACCTCATCAAAGCAGTTATTTTCCTTACCTAGTCTAAATAATATACAATAGATATAAAATATACTGCATCCCAAAACAGACAACACAAAACAAACGACAGAAACAAAACTATCAAAATGAAAAATTATTAAGACTTCGTTTCTTGCACAGAAATAACCAGCTTCTGGTTCCCTGGAGATAGATTTTTCCTGAACTAGCATCATCAGTGTTATGCTTCCTAAGTCGGAAGAGTCAAATTTGGATTACAAACTCTCAGTTAGAAGACACATATAGCTATCAAGTATGAAACGCTAGAGTTTGACGGGCAGTTGGGCACAGGACTGAATGACTGATATTCACTAATTTAAAATCAAGTCTATACTTGTGACTTAATTGAAACAATAATAATTGTAAATGTACCACGAACTTCTCTCAGCCCAAGGTACCTCCCAGGAGTTGGTGTACGACCCCTCCGCCTTTTGGCCTGGAAGAATACATATGGTATTAGGCCATGTGGTTACCGTAAAATCTTCATGACTATTTGATATATGGTTATGGATGATGTTAGTATTTATCAGATGGCAAATCATATAATTAAATGATGCAATGTTAAATTGCAAAAGAGAGAAATGCAGGGCATACAACCCTCTAAAAGTCTGATATTTGCTGTAGTTTGATTTGATTTGATTTGTTAGTTTGAACTTTGACGAAGAGCTGCTCATTCAGTTACCCTGCTGCCAAAAACACTTCATGCACAAACAACTTTAAAACTCAAGATACAGACAGATACATAGATAATTAACAAATCATGTCACATACAATTTCCAGTAACAACAGGCAAAAAGAATCACATTTTATAAGCAATTACACGAAGATAAATTAAAATTTTATACCTTCTCCACCATAATGACACGACCTTCAAGTACAGATCGTCTAGGTACTTGATGCAACGCTCAGCCTCCTCTACAGTCGACATTGTCACAAAGCCAGATCCACGGGATTCTCTGGACCATGGGTCAACTACAAGATGGACATCTTCCACCTGACACATCAATTGAAGAATAACAATAACATATACCAAAAGGGCAAGAAAACAAAAAACTTCTATCTTCACAAAATAAAGAATCTGGGACCTCTAAAAATATACCTTTCCTTCAGTTGAGAAATGCTTCTCGATATCCCTCTTGGTAATCCGAGGGGATAATCCAGTCACATACAGATTGTTTCCAGGATTTTCAACTTCACTTGAATCATAGCTCTTACAATGTTTTTTATTTAATTAATATCAGTTATTAAAATCATCAAAACAACATAAACAGATTCTATACCAATGTAAAGTGTAACTCATTACCTTGACCTGGTACTCGACAGGGAAGTAGACCTGGACACCAATCTCTTGTACCTCCTGTATGGTGAAGGAGAGCGAGAGTACCTAAAATCAAAGCCAACAAAACAAATGAAGAACAACTTGTTAAAACATCATCTCGTATACACATTAGCCGTTGAAATTCTAACACTAAAACACACCTGGATCTTCTGGAGTACGACATCTGCGAAAAACACAACACATATCAGCATCTGGCAAGGCATAACGCATAAATATCAGCATCATCATTTACTAACCAGTAAATGATCTTTACTGAGTTTTAGATGTGTGGTGACTCTCAACATCCAAGTTTTTCGAACACAAAAAGGATATATATCATATAAATGCAGAACTATTATAATCACTATTATAATTCACATTAGAATTTGTGAATAAACTAGTTTAATATTATGGGAGGAATTGCAGCCATTAATCACTTTATACTAACCAGTTCATATGTGCATATTGTCCAGCAGCCCAGGCTGCCTGATATTCCAGATCATGGAACAATAATTAGAACTAGATGATAAAAACCTTTAAACACGTGTCTAATACAAGCTTAGTGAGAAAAAAACATTAAGATTCAAGCATTCCAAGAGTACAAGAGTACAAGTTGGATCTACTTAACGCAATTGGACAATTAAAATGTGTTATTAAGTGTATCAAATTAGTATCAAAGAAATCTTAATCTATATAGGTAGAGCATGACTAATAGAAAAGGAAATACAAGGTGTCCAAATACATTATGCATCTAATTGAACACATGAGAACCAATACAAATGTCCAACTTTCCAACTTCAAGTACAGTTTATAACATCAATTATATGCAGAATAAAGTGTCTAAGCCAACTATGAACAAAACACAGTAAAATTTGTATTATCAAATTCAACATATATTAAGTAGGTACAAACTAGAAACACAGTAAAACACAGTAAAATTTTACAGTAAAACATACTCCCTCCGTCTCTTAAAACGTTTCCTGTTTACTAAATCGGGACTATCAAAATACTCTTCTCCTTTCTATTTTAAGCCATAAAAAATAATATTCAATACCCACTACTCCACCCACTACTCCTTAAAAATAATATTCAATACCCACTACTCCACCCACTAATCATTACAAATAATATTCAACACCCACTATTCCACCCACTACTCCAAAAAAATAATATTCAATACCTACTATTACACCCACTACTCCTTAAAAATAATATTCAATACCCACTACTCCAAAAAAAACAATATTCAATATCCACTACTCTTTAAAAACAATATTCAATACCCACTACATCTTACAAATAATATTCAATACCCATTTTTTCTTAAAACCCGTGTTTTTAGTCAAACGGGAAATGTTTAATGAGACGGAGGGAGTAGTAAAATTCGTATTATCAAGTTCTAGTCAGAGTTTATAGTCAACTAGAAACAAAAGTACAATCAAAATTCTTCTTTGAGGCTTTCCAAATTAAAACATCCGCCTGGACAATGCTGAAAACATGATAACGCAATTAGCTACAACACAAATATATATAAAAAATAAACAAATCAAGAAAAATACCTGAAACAATAGAATCCAACCAATGAACAACTTGGGTACGAGACCTGAGGTTCATATTAAAAGAAGGTTTATTAGCTACAACCAACAAATCTTTATTACAAACATTGTAAGTGTACGGCAAAGGAACCAAACTCTGTTTCATAGTGCCCAAAACAACAAGATCTAAGTTCCCATCTTTACGTTTCAAGTAATAACACAATTGTTTTGTTCCCCTTTCACTAAATATAGACGCCTCTTTCCATTTATATACGCCGGTGCCTCCATTAAACCCAATTGAAGCCCTAATTAAAGCCCAGAACAGAAAACCCAATTGAAGCCCTAACTGGAAAATAAAAAACAATTAATTCAATTGAAGAGAAAAATCAATTAAACAACGAAGAGCGAGTGAAGAGAACAAGTAAATTTTACCTACAATTGAAAGGCCCAACAAATTTTACCTGTAAAATCGATTTTAAGCAAATTAGCAACTGAAAAGAAGAGAGTAGAGAGAAGAAAAAAAGAGAGAAGAGAAGTGAGAAGAAAAAGAGAAGAGATGAGAGTCGAGAGTCGAGAGGCTGAGTATGCGTGTGTGTGTGTGTGTGTTAGATCTGTGAGTGTGTGAGTGTCTGAGCGGCTGTGACTTAGCGATTTTAGGGTAAATGGGAAGTACTTGCAATAATTTTGTGGGAATTGGGGGGAAACTTGCCGCCCAACGATTTTACACCTTTTCTTTTTTACTTTAAAATAAATAATCAGCAAAAAAAATGTTTAGATAATTTAGATTGTAATTTTTTTTACAAAAAAAAAAGCTAATTCATTTGGGGAAAAAGTGATGCTCAACAGTCAACATGACTAAACAAAAGATTTAAGGTCAATCAGATAAAAAAATTATTGGTAATTTAAAAATATTTCGATTTTTAAATGTTAAAAAAAATATTTTATTTAATGTTAAAAAATATTTTATTTGGAATCAAGATCCATCCTATTTAATGTTATTCCCAAAAGTTTAGAAAAAAAAAAAATTTGATCGGGTAATTCGACGGTCAACTATCATTTTGACCGGAATCCCTAAACAGGGTTTCGTCAGGGTTTAAGGATTCGATTTTTTAAAAAATATTTCTCGACCACCCAACCATACGGGAATCAAGATCCATCCTATTTAATGTTATTCCCAAAATTTTAGAAAAAAAAATAAATTTGATCGGGTAATTCGACGGTCAACTATCACTTTGACCGGAACCCCTAAATAGGGTTTCGTCAGGGTTTAAGGATTCGATTTTTTAAAAAATATTTCTCGACCACCCAACCATACGGGTATCAAGATCCATTATATTTAATGTTATTCCCAAAAGTTTAGGAAAAAAAAAATTTTGATCGGGTAATTCGACGGTCAACTATCACTTTGACCGGAACCCCGAAACAGGGTTACGTCAGGGTTCAAGGATTCAATTTTTTAAAAAATATTTCTCGACCACCCAACCATATGGGTATCAAGATCCATCATATTTAATTTTATTCCCAAAAGTTTAGGAAAAAAAAAAAAATTTTGATCGGGTAATTCGACGGTCAACTATCACTTTGACCGGAACCCCGAAACAGGGTTTCGTCAGGGTTCAAGGATTCGATTTTTTAAAAAATATTTCTCGACCACCCAACCATACGGGTATCAAGATCCATCATATTTAATGTTATTCCCAAAAGTTTAGAAAAAAAAAAATTTTTGATCGCGTAATTCGACGATCAACTTTCACTTTTACCGGAACCCCTAAACAGGGTTTCGTCACGATTTAAGGATTCGATTTTTTGAAAAATATTTCTCGACCACCCAACCATACGGGAATCAAGATCCATCATATTTAATGCTATTCCCAAAAGTTTAGAATTTTTTTTTTTGATCGGGTAATTCAACGGTCAACTATCATTTTGACCGGAACCTAATATATAAATAATTAAAGAATTAACATATAATATATAAAATCTATTTTAATGAATAATATTGAATTTATTTAAACCTTATATATAAAATTTATTTCAATGAATAATATAATATAATTAACATATATAAAGAATTAAAATAATTCTAATAATTTAGTGTAGTAATAAATAAAACCTAAGGTGCAAAGGTTATGTATTAATGATTGAGGAATTTAACCAAGTGTAAGTGTAGATGGAGTGGTTGATGTGGTGAAATAGAAGTCATGTCTCTTAGAGGTCAGGGGTTCGAATCACTCCAACACCAATTTCTCTTTTAGTAAGAGGAAAGCAGACACGTGGCACCTGTGGGGCCCACTGACACGTGGGACCCACCTACCACGTGGCACCCGTGGGACCCACATGACACGTGGCACCTGTGGGGACCACTGACACGTGGCAGTGTGGGCGCAGATGACACGTGGCACCTATGGGACCCACAAATGACACGTGGCAGTGGGGCCCACCTGACACGTGGCAGGCTGTGGTCCCATGTGACACGTGGCAGTGGCCCCACATGACATGTGGCTGTGGGACCCACGTGCCACTTGGCAGTTGTCCAATATGGCAGTGGGCCCACGTGACACGTGGCTGTGGGATCCACGTGGCAGTTGTCCAACGTGGCACCTGTATCCTTAAAATGTAACACTAATTTCAGCAAATGTAACATTGCTTCTTGAAAATGCAACACTTCTGTGGGACCCACATGTTTATTTGTTTTTTTATTTATAAATGTTAAAAAAAAAAGCAAATGCAACGCTCAATCTCTACTGTAACACAACGAATTTATTGCAACAGTACATGTTCTACCGCAACAGTACCTTCAGAAGTAATGTCACACAATCTCAACAGTGTTTCAGTAGGTCAAAAAAGGTACCTCTAATGTAACACAAAGTGGGCGTTACAATAAAAAAGCATTGCGGATGCCAATCTATGGTGTAGTGCTTATTTCTGAAAAACAGCTGAAAAGGTGCTTGGTAAAATATAAAAGCTGCTTTTCTCAAAAGTGTTTTTGGCCTAAAAGCTGCTTTTAGAGAAAGCAGGTCCCCCCATGCTTTTGAAAAAAGGTGCTTTTCAGCTTTTGCGTAAAACAGTAGCTGATTTCAACATCAAATCTCATCAAAAACATTATTTTTAATATATTTTTAAATCAAAACATGCACATATAAAAAATATTACCAAACAGTTTTCAGTTTTTTACAACACTTTTTTTACCAGCACTTTTTCTAACAGCACAACAATTTTTAACAGCAATCCCAAAAAGAGCTTGAGTTCTACACATTTTTCTTGAATGCTACCATAACCAAATGAAAGGTTAATAATTCTATTATTTTTGATAATATATTTAGATTTTAAGAAATTTATTTACTATTTATTTTCAATTTTATGGTTATTTTCTTTGATTTAATTAAAATTAAATACTAAATAAATTTCTTAAAATCTAAATATATTATCAAAAATATTTGAATTCATAATATTTCATTTGTTTAAAGTAACATTTAAGAAAAATGCGTAGAACTCGATAAAAAATTACTTTTACTTTCCGAGTATATTTTGAAGGTATGTATTTGATATTTATGTCTTTAAAAGTGTTTTAAATTAGATCCCGAATTTATCAGTGTGCAATCTGAGATATGTCAAGTTATTCAGTGGATAATTTGATATTTAATCCTTCTTTTTATCATTTAAAAGTTAAATTAATTCTTCTTAGATGAATTCTTAAATAAGAAATGGAGTAATAAACGATCTAAGTAATTACGGAAGTACTTCTAGAAACCTTACAAAATTTATTTCAGCCATATCGTCTCAACTACTAACTAATGTAATAAATATGTTAATTTGCCTCCAAAGTCCAAAGCCTATAAATAAACACACCTATCTAAACACACCTATTACAACATTTACTCACCCTCAGTGCTCTCATTGAATAATTTTAGAAATTGACATTTTTTCAAGTGAAAACTGAATTACTGTCAAAATATACTACTCCTATATAATTATTTCCAAAATTAAAATATCCAAAATACTATATCTCCCAAGACTTCCAGAAAAAGTTATAGAACTTATTTATTACAGCGTTCTCTCAACCACTGTAATAAATTGTTTAAGCTGCTCCCAAAGTCTGAAGCTATTATAAATAAACACACCCTACCTAAACACATTTACACACTCACTCTCGGTGCCTGACCATTGTTGAGCTTCCCCTTTGTTCACAATTTCACCCCACTCTTTATGTCTTCAAACTACTCTATAATGGCAAACAAAAACATCGGCGATTTACCTGACGGAATGCTTTCCGAAATACTTGTCCGACTCCCTGTGAAAACACTGCTGACATGCAAGTCAGTATGCAAACCATGGCTATCAACGATCTCAAACCCTCATTTCGTGAAATCTCAACTCCGTCGTGCCATGATCGCTTCCATGAATACTCCCACACTTCTCACAATCCAAAACCCCCCGCCCACTGCGGAGGAACTGGCCTTTCAAATGGACTTCGAAATGAAAGCGCTTGAGATGGAGAGCCACTTCGTAGTTTATACTTCTCCCGACCATGAATCACAACAGCACCGTCGACGACAACTTATTGATCAGGCGCTTCTCGATACCAACGCCCAAGATTTGTCTACCTCTCCGGTACATTTTGACCGTCTTGTTATCCCTCGCATTTTCCATCCTAGTCATAGGATTATTGGTGGTTGTAATGGAATTATCTGTTTAGCTAATGGGTTTGGTAATGATGTTTATCTTTGGAATCCATCAATCAGGAAGTGCAAGAAACTTCCTGCCCCCGAGCCATACACTACTAGTTCATATCCTGTTAAAGTAGGGTTTGGTTATGATTCTGTTTCCAATGATTACAAGGTTCTTAGGATTGTGTCTAAAACAGAGACTGATGTTGTACCCATAGTCCAGGTGTATTCCTCAAATGCTGATTCCTGGACTACTGAATTTGAGGCTCCTATTATCAAAAACTGTAGATTATATGAACATTCTAATGTTGTTGTAAACGGGGTACTGTATTTCGATGCATATTTCGATAGTGGGAGTAATGAGCTAATCTCATTTGATTTGCATCAAGAGACTTTTGGACTGGTTTCATTCCCTAGCTTTAGTACTAGGAAGGGGTCAGATGTTTTGGATTTCCAAGGTTCTGTTGCTATGATTTTTCAATCTGGACCCGAGATTGATCTATGGACTTTAGATCATGTTTCTCGCGAGGTGTCTTGGACGAAAAAATTCAGCATCGAGGCTGATTCTGAGACTCAGATATGGTTATCAAAGTGTTTGGGTGGAGGACAGTTTTTTGGACAAAAGTTGTTCAATGAAAGTTTATTCATGTTTAATGTCTTGTATGACTGTGAGAAGAAAGAAATCAAAATTTATAAACCTCAAGAAGAAGATGTGTGCGCTTATATCAAATACACGGAAACACTTGTTTCACTTGATGGCTTTGAGCAAGTGCAGTAAAATGCCAACTGAAGCAGTCTCCCACCAAAAAGATCTGAGGTAAGATCATGACCACGCATTTGTATCTTAACAATTATATGTTGATCTTGAGTATCAGTACTTTTTATGCTGAATTGTTCTAACCATTCTCTATGCATGTTCATCATCCTTGCCTCATGTTGTTTAATCCTTTTTGGTATAATGGCATCTTTTTTTAATGTGTACAACATTGCTTGTACATACTGGCTTCAATTTTTTGAGTTGGTTAACATGATGACAGAAATATCTAATATACCATATATGGCAAAATTCTGTTGATTTTGATAGAGTCAAATGTAACAAAATTCTGTTGATTTTAGCCTACAAATACACGTGGCAAGGTGATATAATCAATGGAAATTATATAATCAATGGAAATTGGTTAATTATGGCAGAATTAAATTTAACAATTTTCGGATGATTATATTACCATTGGCGGGGAATTGAAATTTTGGTGAAATTCAAAATTGAAATTTCAAATTTTTTCGAAAATATCCAAGGTCATTTTCAACGGAAAAGGGTTGAAAATGGTGCCAACAAAATCAACGGGGAGTCGTTGAATTTATACTTAAATTCAACCGAAATGCTAATTTCAACAAGCTTATATTCAACAGGAAGGATTCGGTTGAATTTATGATAAATTTGACGGGATCCCGTTGTATTTAAACTAAATTCAACAGAATTTTGCCCGTTGAATTTAGCCGCTTTTCTAGTAGTGATAGATGTTCAGTGATTAATAATTTATTTTACAGAGGAAATACTTGAGGAATAGATGATTATTGATAAGATCATCTTTAATCTATGCTTATCCTTCAGCCTAAATACCTTTACATTCTAACGCAATAAACAATATAGTTCTTTTACTCGTTTAAGAAGCTACCATCATTCAAAGATGTCGCCTTTACAAATTATTAAGTTAATTTTTTTATTAAGCTAAAACCATCCTAGTTTATTACTTCTGTTTCAGTTCAAACAGGCATGGAATTTTTGGTGATTTACACGTACATTTTATAATTTAAATTATCATTGACTCTGTTTTTGCACAATTTATGTCATTAGTATAACTCTAATAAACTTGCAGGATATATAATTACTAGCAATCCGGCCAGTTGGCCTTGAGTTTAAGAATTATTTAGCAACTTAACATTGTTCTTTAATTGTTTATTATCTGATTGTAACAAATGTACAAATGCTTGAAACTATATAGCGTTGATGTTTTCTTGTAACCAAGGTTGAGAAGTTATACAACTTTTAATAAAAAATCCACTTTGATTTTCACCTAAAAACATATATTTAACCACTAAAATTACTAAGATAAATTATTTAGCCAACCTTATTTACAATTTTCCTTAAATTAATATAATTTCCAATACTTCCAAATGGTTTGTAGCCTTGACAATCGCCTTGTGTAGGTAATAAATTATGAACTAATTAAGGACATGTTAAACTTAAACACAATCGAGATATGCGTGTGTGTGCAAGCGTGCATGGGTTTAGTTAAGACAAACCTGTCTGCCCTTTTTTTACTATTGAGTTTTGCTAGTGCAACCTTTGTGGTACAGTTCCGAGCTCCATGAGCTTTACTGCAAGCCTTAAGAAAGGAAATTAAATTAATCATACTCCAATATCTTTCAACTAAGTATGCTTCAAGACTTTTATTGTAGAAATTACAGCACCTAATTAAGTGAAAACTGAACATCCATAATCCATATTGTGAATACCAATTCCAAAAGAACTCGTACTTGTCTTAAATGTTTACATGAATGTTACACCTAGTGCTTCTTCATTGATGAACCTTCATGCTTCAATTAAATACAGCATCCTGATTTTCTTTCAAATTAAACCAGTCACTCATTAACAAGGACAGGTTAGATAGTTCAACTTTAAAGTATATAGCTACGTTTCCAAATCACCTAAGATCAGTGTTTCATCAATTGTGAAAACATTTTGTGAAAGCATTTTGTGTTTCATTATTAATTAATATAATGAAAAGATGGACTCCGGGGTTTAGTTTGTGAAGGGTTAACTTCAAATTTGGTTATATAATTGTTGAATAATTTTGTAGCCATTTGGCTCAATTTAGCAATGTAGTCTCACAAGTCTAGCTCGATCCACCGTTTGAAGCTTTTGCCTGATATCCCTCGAACCTTTTGCAGGATACCGTATGTTGACCATTATCATGGCAAGGGAAGATTACGAATGGAGTTGCCACAATTTTGCTAGTTTTATGCTTCATATCTACGATGAAGAACCTAATGTTTTGCTTATATCTTCTTACTAGTACTACCTATGGCTATGTATGTCCTAAGTGTTGGACACGTTGACTAAATTTATATCTTTCCAGTCGCTGGATTTATTGCTTCTTAAGTTATATTAACCGTGTACTGTTAATTTTGAATGCTGGTAACTGTTTGACATATATGTTTAGTGTTAATGTTGATTGTTGATTACTTTTTCAGTAGTTAAGTACTCCCTCTGTCCCATCCATTTGTTTACACTTTCCTTTTTTGGATGTCCCATCCAATTCTTTACATTTCTAAACTTTCCTAAAATAGTAAAGTTTTATAATATAAAAATCAACTACATCCACTAATTTTCTCCACTAACTCATTTTATACATTATATAGTGATGGGTCCCACCACTTTACTCATTTTTTCTACTTCTCTCCTCCTTCTTTATATTTTTCCTTTGTTTCCGTGCCCAAACCAAATGTAAACATTTGGTTGGGACGGAGGGAGTAGCAAGTATAAGATTTGCATAAATGATTCTAAATGTGACTGCAAAGACTAGGAGAAAGGTTGCATGTTTGTGACAAATTATTCCAGTTCTTGCACACAGCGATATTTTCTACACATTTAGATACTGTATTATACTTCTTCGCCTAAATTGTATGTTTCAAGTGCTCGTTCGATGTGTTAATTCAAACCTTTTTGCGTAAATCATTTATCTTCACAAAGATGTGAGATTATGGACGGTTTTTATAATTCCGTAGTATTGGCACATAAAGTTGCAACTAGTATAAAAGCCTTTGCAAGGCACGGGCATTGAACTAATTATTTTTTCAAAATTGTATATATATTCAAATAATTTTTTAATTAAAAATATGATAATCGATGAGTATTTTGAGATTTTAAACCTAATAAGAGTCGACCCTCTCTCTCTCTCTCTCATCTCTTTCCTCACCCGCGCCTCTTCTCCCCTCTACTTCTTACGTACATACATTCAATCTAAATAACCATAGTCATCGCAGAAGACCCATTTTCTCATTTCTCTTATTTTCTTTTTGTTTTTTCTTTAATAATTTTCAATAATCTTCATCTTTGGGTGAGATTTTTTATTCTTGCATCCATTTTTTGGATGTTTTATGTCTCTGCTTTTGCAGTGGTTTGTGTTTCGTATGGTTCAGTATGTTTGGGGTGTTTTGTTTTGTTATTTTGATATTTTGATAATGATTCAATTGGTGTCCTGAAAGATCTGGAAATGCTGATTTGAGGCTGGGGCGACGGTGATTATTGCAAGACCTCACCTTTTCACAATAGAAAATCGTTCATCCTTTAGTGATTTCACTTACGACATGTCTATAGCTGGTACCCGGCAAGTAGATAACTGGGGTGTAGTTTCTCCAACCTCAGTTTATGCAATTGGGGCTTCTGAACACTGGGCTACCAATAGTTCTTATGTGTTAAGGTCAACTGTGATACTATTATATTCAGGGATGTCACTACAATTTGGATTGATTGGTATGTCCTTAATTTCATTTTTAGCTTCAATAATGTTTAAATTCAGTTTGTTAAACAACCAGGAAACAAACTAATTGTGTTAGCTTGTCTATTTGTTTTTCAACCTGGTTGTATTGCGAGTTGGGGTTCTGTCCCGGATGTGTTTTGTTCTAATTAATGAGAAATGTTATATTTTTTTGGCAAAAAAAAATATGATAATCGATAATATTTCAATTTATTTAATGTTTTCATAGTTATTTTTAAATTTTGCATACAAATTTTTTATATTATATTTTGAATTTTTCATTCAATTTTAAAATTTTCTAAATATTTCAATCGATGTTAAATATGATTAAACGACATTAATGACATGTGCATGTATATGAAATCTAAAATCAAATTTTTTAATTTATCGTATACTGATCTTGTTATAATTCAACAATTATATATTATATTGATCAATTTGTCATATTATATAGAAATTCATATGTACCGTAATTTATAGTCGAGTTATAGTCTAATTGATTATTGTAAATAATTATTGTAGTTTTGTACTATTTATGATTTAAAAATTCATTTATTTTTTATTTAATTTGAATGTTAATTATATTATTTATATATATATACGATAGACCATATTTTTAGAGTTCTCATTTTTTAAACATAATTTTAATTATTTTTTTGTGTATATTTAAATATTTATGTTTTTAGACCAATCATATATTTAAATCATATATTTAAATCGTTGAAAATCTAAATAGTTGGTCGACCAAAACCCCCTAATATAACTCATGTATTTAAATTTTTATATACCTAAAACTAATGTGATGCAATTATTAACTATGTATTATTTGATAACTAAAATTTACGTATTTCTTAAAACCAAATCTTATTTTTTATTTCAGGAGTTTAAAATTTACACGGAGACGCATGTAAACAATTTTTTTTTTTTGTACTCGGTTACATTATGTATAATCTAAAATTATATTCTTATATCAATAATCTAAAATGGCAAAAGAGAATTGTAGAGTATACTCAATTGATTAGAATATTTTTTGTAATTTTATCTATCCAATATTCTTGAAATAATATAAATCAATATTTTATTGAGTCAAAAATAAAAATAAAAGAGGAAAAGACAAGAAGAGAATATATGGTTTATCTTATAAGATTTTTAAACAAATCTTAAAATTAAGTGTAGCACAATTGGTTATGACATGAGTTTGAGAGAAGAAGGTCAATGGTTCAAATCCAAACATCAACTTAATTTCATTACTTTTTATATATTTATTAAATAATGATATTTTTGAAATTTTTGAAATTATAAGGGTAAAATTGTAACTTCACAGGCATTAAAATGGCAAACTTTGCCCTTGTGTTGAAGTTTAATATATAGTAATAGATTATTAAAAATTGCACTGCAGCACCATTACTATTTATTTGGATTTAAACCTTTAGTTCAAATGTACTTTTTAATTTCTAAATTAAAATACTGAGCATGAAATTATTTTATAAAAACTAAATTTAAAAATACTAGCTTTAAAATCCGCGTGATACACGATTTTTTTTAAATATTATATGATTTTTTTCATTAATTTGAATTAATTGTTTTAAAACATGGATTTTGGAGATTTAAATTTTTAAATGAAATGATGATAATAATTATATAAATGTTACTCATGATATTTCTAAAACAAATGAGTGATTTTAGTTAGAAAATATAGAAAAGTTGATAGATTTTAGTTGAAAAAGATAATTGGTTAATTATTAGTAAGTATAAAATAATTACTTTATTTTATTAAATAAAATGACTATGATATAATTGGGAAAAAAGAGGACTTAGTTAGGGAAAATAAAAAAGGTAACATGTTTTAGATGAAAAAGGTAATTGATTAGTCTATAGTAATTATAATTTAATTATGTTATTTTACTAAATAAAATTGTTCGTAATATTTTTTGAAAAAGGAGAAATTAATGTTGTCCATGATGTTTCTAGTGATATTTCTAGAAAAATAGGGATTTTAATTAGAAAATATAGAAAAGATGATACGTTTTAGCTGAAAAAGGTAATCGATTAATTATTAATATTATTATAATATTATTATTTAATTTTATTAAATAGAACTGTCCATGAGAAAATAGAAAAGTTAACGTGGACATTAAAGGTGACATGCTTCACGTGAAAAAAGGTAATTGATTAGTTTATAGTAATTATATAATTTAATTGTTATTTTACTAAATAAAATTGTTCGTAGTGTTTTTAGAAAATGAGAAATTAATGTTAAACTTTATATTTTTGAAAAAAGGAAATTAATTTAAAAAAAAATTAAAAAGATGATATGTTTTACCAGAAAAGGTAATCGGTTAATTATTAGCATTATACTATTATTATTTTATTTTTATTAAATAGAATTGCCCGTAATATAATTGGAAAAAGAGAGGTTTTAGTTAGAGAAAACAAAAAAGGTAACATGTTTTTACTGGAAAGGTAACCCGTGATATAATTGGGAAAATAGACATTTTAGTTAGAGAAAAGAGAAAAAGTAATGTGTTTTGCCTAAAAAAGTTAATTGATTAGTTAATAGTAATTATAATATAATTTCTAGTTATATAAAATATAAAAGATATTATATTTTACCTGAAAATGAAATTACTTAGTTATTGAAAAATAAAAAGGTAATATGTTAAGCCTAAAAAATGAAATTGATAAATAAAGGAAAAATTTTAGTTAAATAAAATATAAAAGATATAAATTGATTAGTTAATAAGATGGATTTTATCTGTAATTAAGCAAGGGCACTAAGTAAAATCAATAATTACCGACTGACCAAACTTCTAATGTTTTGGCTTTTATATATTTTACCTGAAAAGAAAATTACTTAGTTATTGAAAAATAGAAAAGTTAATATGTTTAACCTGAAAAAGGAAATTGATTAGTAAATGAGAAATTTTAGTTAGCTAAAATATAAAAGATATAAATAAAGGAAATTATTTAGTTATTGAAAAATTGAAAAGATAATATATTTAATTTGAAAAGGAAATTGATTAGTAAGGGAGAAATTTTGTTAAATAAAATATGAAAGATATAAATTGATTAGTTAGTAATTGGATTTTATATGTAATTAAATAAGGGTAAATAAGTAAAATCAACAGGTACCATATCGACCGACCAAACTTTTAATGTTTCGGCTTTTATATAATAGTATAGATTAATTCTTACTATATCATAAAACAATTTTTAGTCCAATGAAAAATATGAAAAGAGAAAACTAGCCCTAAGGTTGTCCTTAGGATCTTCCATAAGGCTATAACAAATATGTACTTATAAAGTAAGGGGCTCCGCATGGGCATTTTGTAAATATTAAATTTTTATCAGTGATTTACATAAATACCTTTAAATTTGTAATTAAAATGTTTTAATCTCAGGTAAAACCCTGAGGTCATCCTCAGATGTCAGACACATGAAAATCGTATGAAAAAACTTATTTAAAAATATAAAACTAGATGGAGCATAAGATCAGAAGAAGACTAGGCCATTTGGGTAAATTTAAAATTATTACTTATACTTAAAGTTGTTTAAAGTGATAAATGGAAAAGAAAATTTTTGAATCAATATGTGTTTGGGTAATTTTGTATAACTAGTTTTGTAGCCCGTGCAATACAATTTTCGATTAACATGTTACCGAAGTTTATACATATAGACATAAAAAAATGTATGTTATGTCGAGAGATGCAATTTTTAACAAAAAGTGGAAGAAGAGTGTAGAAACTAGTATCACTGCTGAAATTTCAACTTCTATTCCAGTTTAAGTGCCTATAAATGAGGGAAAAGTTTGTGCCATTAAGTGAGGGGGAACCAGTATCTAATCAAGAAGATACAATAGCTGTAAGACTGGCTTCTTTTTCACAATCATCTCAAATGCTAATTTCCCCAGTGACAACAACTCTCAGGCAAGTGCTGATTCCAGAGATGGTGATTCCATTAACTCTGTGCAAGGGAGAAACATACTATGTGAATGACTTTAAAGGCATAATCTCTCCAGAAGCCCCTTCACCAACAAAGAAGCATGACAAGAATGTCATAAGAACATACTATCCAATGCCCAAGCTTAATAAGTACAAATTACTGGCAAAGGAAATAATGAAGATGAAGGAGGCAAATAACACAGGGTTGAGAAATTCACTGGCCTTCATTTAAAAAAATGGTGCGCAGCTATGCATTTTTTCCAACCATCCAAACTTCACAGAAACCAAGGCTGAAGAAACTACTAAGCTCATATGCAAGGAAATCAAGGAAATAATCCCATGATAAATGAAGAGCCAATCACTGAAAGGGAAGCTAGACTTGATATGGAACTAGTACAAGTATGTTACACAAAATCACGCAAGCGTACGTGGTCACAAGTAATATATGAATAAGTCAAGTTCGTTCCCACAGAGATCTGGTTATGGTTTTAATTCAGTAGATGTACCTATGCAACAATGTATGATTATTATTCACTTCTAAGACAATTAACAAATTTGGGTTTTAATTAACTAAAATTAACTAAATAAAACAAATAAACAATCTAAGAATTAGTTAACTAATGAAAATTAAAATCGAATTACTTATGCAAGGGAAAACATGGGATCCTAACTTTATTAAATACTTTGCTTAGATCTGACGACTTTAATCACTATATATGCAATGGTTATGATATCTGATCGGACAACACGAAACAAGTACACGCTACCTCTCAGTATACGAATACCAAACTAAACATACATCCACAAAAGAGATAGAAGATGAATAGACACCAATTATGCATAGACCCTATATCTCTATAAGATTTGAAAACATAACGGTTGAAGAACAAGTTGTCTATTAAGATCACATAGGGCAGCATAATATCTCTATTTACGCTACAAATCATGATGTTAAAACATCAACCTATCCTATGGTAGCATGGCAAGTTCTAAATCTCAAGATCCACTCTCGTTTAGCAAGAGATTAACAAATTAGATGTTAGCTACGCATCTAAATTCATAAAGCACAACCATACGAGGATATCAAATATACATCACACACAGATCTTTAAAGAATCAAGATACTAAAGCTGCATAAAAAAATCCGTTAGAATCCCATGACAACGATTAGTTCGTAATTGAACCTCTCGTCATCATGGGATCAAGTGAAACTATGATAAAAACAAAGTATGAAAAGATACAAATAAACCTAAGTAATTGATATGTAACGGTGATACAAATTACAATGGTAGGATGTGTTTAAATTGGCTCTAGAAGTCTTGCCCAGCAAGGAAACTACCAAATCAGAATTAAAATAGAATACGTTTCCTAAACTGATTCTGTTTTAAAGGAAAATTCGTAACTGACTTTTCTTCATTATTTATGGGCTGTTCCAGTTGTGTTTGGACATCTGGACCACTTTAGAATGATAGAGAATCTCGTTAGCTTCGTGTGGACAGCAAGATCGTCCAAAACGGACTTGTAGAACTCAAGATATGGCCGAAATAGTAAATCAGGATTTTCTGGATAAAAATTCAGAATTTCCAGAAGGGTTCCCGCGCCGCAGCGCCCTTCCCAGGCCGCAGCGTACCATGCTTTCTGTCCAGGATTGTAGAAAATCTCCCAGGCTTCGCGTGAGCTGTAAGATCGCTGAAAACGGACTTCTAGAACTCCAGATATGGCCAAAACAGTGAAGACTGTGCAAACTACCCACAAAATCCGAATTTTACACAAATTGCTCCTTTCTCCTCCGTTTCTTTTGCATTAGCTAACATCTTCAATACCATGACACATGTAACTCCTTGGTAGCATAACACAAGTGTCCAATCTTCATTCCAATGCTTAATTCCACTCTAATATCGATTAGAAACACCAACACTAACTGATAGCTACAACCCTGCACAACTACACAAAACACATAAAAAATATAACAAATTTGAGACCAAGTCAATCAATTTAAGCCGATATGGAACGCTCCAAGTGGATATAAAATCCACTTATCACACCCCCAAACTTAAACCGATGCTTGTCCTCAAGCATAAACAACTAACACTACCTAATTAGTACCACTTCCGTAGGTGATCACGGTTGCATTTGGCAGATACAACAAGCCCTTTAAACCCCTAGGCAGCCCTAGTGGACGAGTAAGGTGTCGTGAGAGCCTATAGCGAATGTACACACAAAATCCATTTAACTAATGCAATGCATGAATGAATGCAACTAAAAGAAAATACAAATAATCTAGTACTAATATCCTACCATACCTTCAAATCCTCTCATGTCATATCAACTTAAGAATCAAAGTAATAACGCAATGTCTTGGTGTTGAAAGTGCAAGTATTCACATAGTCTACTCAATGAACATGCATAAGTTCTCACAAGCCCATGTCAAATGTAAGAATAAGTTAGTAAACATGCTAAGCCTACAAGAGTACATCTTTGAGACAAAACTCGGGATCTCATACGCAAAAACAAGTAAACACTCACAATCCACTCACAAAAGAATACTCTCTCAAGAACAAGGGTAAGTGTATCACTCAATTCCAACAAAATCATAAGCACGCTTGACCTTTGGTATCAATCTAACTCTTAACACAACATACATCAATGACGATAATCAAAAGGTCTTTATTTGGGTTGTAACGGGGCTAGGGACAAGGTATGTCAAACAAGCCAAATCAGGTGAAGTGTCAAAAACTAGTTAGTACCATAATAAATCATCCACAACACCCTATTTCCCCCCCCCCACATAATTTTTACTAAAACAAACACTCGACTAGTCGACTAAAATAGGATCACAACAAACACAAACATGCTCTCATAATATTTTTTTTTCTTTTTTTTTTCTTTTTTTTTTCTTTTTTTTTTCTTTTTTTTCTTTTTCGAGAGCTAAATATAACACAAACAAAAATATAAACAATAACAATGATCCCACAATTTTATTACACATGTCGACTATCAAGTAAACAAACCCAATTTTCAATATTTCCCCCAAAAGTAAGACCAACAATAAACCCCTCCTTACACAACTTATTACTCCCTTAAATACTCTACTAGCCTTTGACAATGTGGGTTCAAATTAATGTAAGGCCAATACAAGAAAAGGTCTAGGCAAGTAATGTGGTATGTCACCGAAAAGAAATAGGATTAAGCTCAACGGGTTAACTAGTTGATCATGTAAATATGGTGTGGTAATATGGGAAAATATGTGGTTATTCCTAAATGCTTTTATCATTTTAATCGTCAAATAATGTCATGTATTTCAAGAAAGACCTCAAACAACTGCTAGCAATGCAAACAATCCGTGGAGACTCAAGCAAACGAATAAATTGCAACAAATATGCAATAAGGCTCAAAAACTCACTTGGTGGAAAAACATACTCAATCCCAAGCAAAAATCTTTCTAATGCACCGACTTGTATTCAAAGCATGCAAACTAAATCATCTTGCACATATTCATGTCCTTCTAATCACTTACAACATTCAATAAGTCTACTATCTTCAACTTACTAGTGTATGTGTGTGCACAAGAACAAAGCATATCACTTCTCAATCAAAAGCGTCAACAACACAAAATTCCTATCAAGCATGGGTGCAAATGCAAACTATTATGAACTCACATGATATACGAATATAAAAACAGAATGTCCTATATGAAACAAACGTAGATAACACGAACATAAATGCATAATTTACTACTACTAATATGCAAAACATGAAATCCTACATGAATACATATACACTACTTATCCCCCAAACCACCCCCAAACTTAAAATATTCAATGTCCGCATTGAATGGAAGGAAATACAAGGGATAGTAGAAACATACCTAAATAAAAATGCCGAAAAGCGTGCATTTAACATGCTCCCCATGCAAATATTGCTCATGCTGCGCTTTTTGTTTTTTCAACAGAACATTTTAAGAGCTGAAATATAAGCTGCACCAAAATCTCAAATAAATTGTTCCATCCCCTAAAAATTCCTGAAACACTTCAGAAAAATTCATCAAGGCAGCTTGTAGGAGTAAAAAAAATGAAATAAAATTATCTATAATAATAATAATAATAATAATAATAATTTCTATAATAAATAAGAATATCTAGCCTAAAAACAAATCAATACAAATTTACTAAACTTACAAAAATTTTGGGTTACCTCCCAACAAGCGCTTGTTTATTGTCATTAGCTCGACTTATTCACACATAAAGTCTTCAATGAAGAGAAAAAGCAAATAGGTGCACATATCTACGAATTAGTAATAAAACTATGATGTGCATATATGCCTTTGATTTATTAAAATTTACGAAAACTTTCATGAATCTCACATGCTCAAGAGACTTAGAACCATTAAAGTAGTTAGAAAAGTCGTCAGAATAATCATAGGTACGACTCATAAACTCCTCCCAAATTGGATCCATATACTCCAAAGCAAGATTTTCAATTTCATAATCTTTAATTCCTTCTCAATTATAATTGGACACTCTTCAATTTTTATCTTGTCTACCAATGTATTAAGCTCAACAATATTTTCTAGATTTGGTAGAATTTCAGTTGCATCCAAATTATCATTATCAGGCATGAGACAATCATCAACTACACAAGTAGACTCATCAAACACAAAATTATCATCAATTGCTAAACAAGAATCATGGATCATTGGAAAATTGACACAAGGAGGAATTTCAAGACAACCGTTATGCATCACAAGTTGTACTTCCATAATAAAACTATTCCTTTTAGCATTCTCCTCGTACCAACCTATTGATTCTAGTTCACATGGAATATCATTGTTATTAGCAATCTCAAAAGTTGGGTCATCAAAGTGCTTAAAAAGTCCCAAAGAATGTAAAGAATGACTTAACTGAATTAAACTCTCATCAACATCATTGCACATGTATGGATAAAGATCATGATATTGATTTTCAAAAGCACAAGAAAAATCAGTGCTAGGTGGGTATGGAGCATAATATGAGTTCTCATAATGGAACGAATTCACCTGATATGCATTAAAATCCTCATAAGAATTGAATTGTTGGGGAGGACTGAAGTCTTGATATCGTTCTTGATTGTCATAGAATATCTGAGCGTTATTCCAACCAAAGTTGTAATCCATGTTGTCTCTCTACCTCAAAAGCTTGCTCAAGGTTCCTCAAAGAAACATGTAGACACACCAAAAGAAGAAAAAGAAAGAAAAAAAAATATGTACAAAAATAAAATCCAAACTACAAGAAACAATTAACTCAAAATCAATATTGTTGCCTTCCCCGGCAGCGGTGCCAATTTGTTGATGTAGTTTTTGTCAAGTTCGTTCACAGGGAAGGACTAATATCAATACCAATTCTAAGCCTTTTATCTCTTACAGTTCAGAAGTGTGGAAGAATTTGTGGGTGTGTGATTATCTACTAATTAATCTAATAAACAAATAAAAACTACTCCCTCCATCCCAATGGATTCTCTACACTTACTATTTTGGGCCGTCCCATTCATTTCTTTACATTCCCAAAATAGTAAGTTTTAACACTATTACACCCACTACTTCACTTATTTTAACAATACTTTACACTATTACACCCACTAGTTCACTTATTTTAACAATAAAATCACTATTACACCCACTACTTCACTTATTTTAACAATAAAATCACTATTATATCCACTACTTCATTTATTTTAACAATATTACACCCACTTTATACCCACTTGTCTTGTCCTCCGTGCCCACCAGGAACGTAAAGATCCCAGTGGGACGGAGGGAGTATATAATAAGTATGAGAGAAAATAATCCAAGAATTAGGGTTCTTCAATTGGCTATCATGAATGTCTAATTTGTGCATCTTGTTTTGTTAAAAACAATCCTTCTAATGTTTATAAAATCCTCTCCCAAGGTAAATTATAGTGCCCACAATTATCCCTTAAACGCCACTCCCATGGTCAATCAAAGTACAACTATAGACTATTACGAACCAAGAATTATCAGTTTCATAATTCGCATATCAATCTCCCGATCTAATAATTAAATTGTGTCTATCATATCATGTACTAGAACTACAACTCCTCTCCCGATTCGTTATAATTCCTATAAATTCAATTAAAAGTTCGCGACTCTTCTAATTGTATAAAGCGCTCAATGACAGATTAACAAACCAAGAGAAATCACATTATAATCAAACAAACTCAATAAGCCAATGAATACTACCCAACTCTTGGATAAAGGGATTAGCTACTCATGATAAAATAAAACAAATATAAATTAAAAACATAAACCATGAGTTTAAGAATTAAAGTACGAAGAATACAACTCTAAAGGCTTCTCGAAATCAGGATGAATCCCTTCACTCCTTCTTCCAATCTCCCTCTCAAGGTGCTTCTCTCCCTTTTCTCTCCAAAGTACGGCTATCTCTAATTATATTCTATAATATGTTATGATATGATGTTCTATGTCTCTTCAATATATAAACCTAATATAAAAGAGTTTTTAATGCTTTCCAAGAAAATATAAGTAATTTCCCAAAACAAATTGAATTCTAAATGTAAAATTCGTACTCTGACTTTCAGGCCTGTTTCTGGGCTGCTCCAGTTGGAATATTGATATTGGACCACTTCTAAGTTGTAGATAATTTTGGCCCAAACAGTGATGTATGCACATGCAGCTCAATAAATCCGAATTTTCTTGTAATTTAAGTCCAAATAAGTCCAATTCCTTCCAAGTTTGGGAATTCTTTATTTCCTGTCATAAAACATTAAACTCTAATTAATAATATCCAATTATATATAAAATACAATAAATATGAGAATAAAATCATATAAAATACATATAAATATCTACTCTATCAAATGGCTTGGGGAATTACTCTATCTGCTACGTTATGGTCAGTTTGGCTATGCAGAAATCATTTAGTCTTTGAAGGAAAGAGATGCAGCAGAGAATTGCTGAAAAAACTCATCTTGATGCGTTCCCTAAAATGGTGTGAAGTTTCTTAGTTAGTAGAGCTATAGATGTTAACGCTTTGGGAAGTAAATCCTGTGGGAGTTATACTACTAAATAGTAAACTTGCAAAGAGTAGGCTGGTAGACGATCATTCAGATTTGATAGGATAACATTGATGCCTCCTAGAAGAAATCAAATGAGGGTATAATTATTGCGGGGATAGGAGGTTGCCTTAAGGATGAGGCAGGTCATTTTTTCAGGTCCTTCGAATGCGACCTCGGTAGTGTCTTGTGAATCTGAAGCTCTAGAATTCCTCTTAAGGCACGTTATAGACTATCCAGGAATCAAAAATCAAGTTTCAATTTTTACAGACAACTGGAAACTAGTTAACGCAACTCACAGACTCAAATTCTTGAATGAGGATTTCTGGTTCATCAGCACTAATCTGCGTTCCATGTTAAAGATGACAAATTTTAGAATAACAAAGGTAAGTCGTTTGCTCAATGCAGAGGCTGACAGTCTTGCCTCACAGGGTGCTAGCAGAGATAAAATAAATTTTGCGTGGTGTTGAGTTTTTTAGTTGGTGGGCTCTGTTTTTTCTTCTTTTGATCTGTTGGGCTGGGTGTTTATATTTGCTTATTGGCTAGAGGCTTGTGTAATATGTGGAGGCTTTAGTGTTTTTTTTGTAGTGGTCTGTTTTCTGTATAGATTATATTTAAAAGAGGCCCATCTCTTTCTCTTTTATTTATTATCTATACACGATACGAAGTATTTGTTTGAGTTTTTATTTCATAAAAATCTGAACAGTTAGGAGAATTTGATAGCTGGTGACGCTTAGGGGTTTGTGCGAGGTGCATTGGAAATTATTTCAGAGGGGTTTATAATGTCATCTCCCTTCATAGTTCTCATCTCATTACCTAAGTTTTTTTTATTCTGGTATATTTCTCATATCAATCATGGTGGATGTGGGTATTCGTTGGTCTCTTCCTAAGATTGGTTTCTTCAAGATTAATGTTCACGGTTCCTTTTTCGAAGAAGCTCTTCCGAATGACAACAGATCTGGAATTGGAATTGTTATAAGGGATGATAAGGGTACTATAGTGCATATGTGTGCTGGGTCTTTAGGCATCCAAGAAAGAAGGTTGAATGAGTTTTACGCAATGCTTTTTTGCATTACGTAAAGCTTTCTTTGGTGATTACCATTTGTTGGAGCTTGAATCTGATCATCAAGGGGTTCATTGGGAATGGCATCATTCCCGTTTTGTGTGCGAGGTTCCAGAGCATGAGTTTGTTCTTAGGCAGCTAAACACCATAAAAGAGGACAAGAATTTTGTCATTGATGAGGTCTCGGTTGGGGAGGAATGTAACAGGCTGGCTATTTATCTAGCTCAGTTCGGAGCTAATAACTGGGATAAGATGGTGTTAATTGATGCTCCGTTTGGAAGGGTGAATGAAATCTGGTATAATGACATGGGTTTAGGTCCGGTGGGTCCGTAGTTTGAAACAATTTGTGAGAGAGATATCGCTGATGGGGTGGTGAATGATGATGTTGAAGCGCAAGAAGATGAGATTATGAACTAAGCGTTCGGATGGCTTGACTGCAGTTGGGTATCCTAATTGATCAGTCCATGTTCTTTAGTCCTTTTTATCTCTTAGTTATTTTGTTTTGCTTGGTATCTGTAGTGAATTATTCTATCTTTTTCTTGTGGGCGTATGTCTGTCATTTCGTTCGATAGTAGCCAAGTGCTTAGTCCTCTTGTTTGTGGGTTTCAAGAGGTTTTTGTTGCTTGGTAAAACTCTGTATTGGTTCTTTTTAATGCATCGTCTTTTGCTTTTCAAAATAAAAAAATAATAATTAAAAAAGGTATGTATCATACATTCATACCGTGCTGTATCAAAAAATAGGTATCAAAATTTTTAATATTTTATTTTTTATAATATAGTATAGATAGTATCTCTGTTATTGAAATCGGCCGATTTCCATAAATCGGTATCTCAACCGAATAGTTCCGATTTCCGAAATCTGCAACACTGGATATATCCCGTATAGATGACTCGTAAATATAACATAAAATGAATGTGAGAAAATAACTCATAGAAAGAATATTTTTATAAATGTAATTAAACATTTTATGCTAAATTTCAAAATACGGAGGAAGTAACGGGAGCTTAGCTTACAAGTTTTGGAGAATCTACGGACGGTAATAGTAGAAATATGTACTCTACTGAATTCAAAGAGTCTCCAGTAATTTAGTAAAAAAATAAAAAGAGAGTCTCCAGTACGCTTCTGTAGTAATTAAAAATTTAAAACACTTACCAATACACTGAGTTGCACTAACCGATTTCCCCACTTTTGAAGCTCAATGGCCGTAAATTTACCTGAAGAAATGATGACCCAAATATTTATTCGACTTCCAGTAAAATCATTGCTCGTTTGTAAGTCCGTATGCAAGCAATGGCTATCCACTATCTCAAGCCCCCATTTCATTAAGTCTCACCTCCATCATGTTGTCAATGCTTCCCCCGCATTACTCGATCTTATCGATCCGCTAACCGAGCTATTTACGGACATACCTGTTGACCTTATTAACGAGGACTATGTTTTCTTTTATGAAGAAGATTACCAAATACGACTTCAACGGATTTTCGAGGCGCTTCTTGACACCAACAAACAAGATTTGTCCGATTCTCCCTTAAAGTTTGATCGTCTTGTTATCCCAAGTATTTTTCATGCTACTCGGTTTGTTGGTTCCTGTAATGGCATTATATGTTTAGCTGCTGATGTGCATTTTGTATACCTCTGGAATCCCTCAATCAGGAAGTGTAAGACACTTGCTCATCCCAAGTCATCACACACACATGGAGCTGTATTTTCACTTACCAAGGGGTTTTGTTACGACTCTATTGCTGATGACTACAAGGTCTTTACAATTATGTTTCTAGTTTCTCGTGATTTTTTCCTACCAACAGTCCAGGTGTATTCTTCAAATGCTGATTCTTGGACACAATTCGAGCCTCCAAACAATTTTAATTACTGGGTAGATTACTATGAATCTAAATCTAGTATTGCTATAAACGGGGTACTCTATATCAGTACTGGGAATGACCTAATCACGTTTGATTTGCACAAAGAGGCTTTTGTACTAGCTAGTTCCTTCCCCTGGCCTTTCTTATGAAAAGAGATCAAAAATTATGGAGTTCCAAGGTTCTGCCGCCATGGTATTTGAATCCGGATCAGACGTTGCTCTATGGACTTTGGATGATGTTTCTGCACACAGTGCTTGGACTAAAAGATTTAGTATTGCGTATGATTCTGTGTTTGATATGCAACTATATTCTTATTTGCGCGCAGGACAGTTTTATGGGAAAATTTTAATCGACATATATGAATTGTATAGCTTCTTGTATGACTATGAAACAAAAGAGACCAAATATTATCTACCGGGAGAAGTTGACATTTTTGCATCTCTTAAATACACAGAAACACTTGTTTCGCTGGATGGTTTTTTGCATGTGGAGTAATATGCAAACAGGATCGGTCTCACTCAAGAAAAAATTTAGAGGTAACTTAGTTTTTTTAGTATTTCTAAATCCATGCTTCTGTTGCACACATATATGATATATCTTCTGTTATTCTTTATTGCTACCATTATCATTCATATGCATGTATACATAAATTTCTTCGTATAGGTTGCAACACAAGTGTTTTGGGGTTGTTATGTCTTTAACAACCTTTGTGGCTGTTCCTCACTCTTGCTTTATTTTGTTCGATCCTCCTTTAATCCGTCTTTATATTGATTGTAAATGTTGACTTCAAATTCTTGAGTTACTTAGTATGATTACAAAATTTCAAAAGTTGCCATTACAATGTGTGGTCCTTGAGGGTTATCAAAGGATATGGTCCTCCCTTACATTTGTCCGTCCTTCTTCCTAAATACCTTAAGGTTTTAAAAATGCATTACCAAAGTTCATCTCTGGACAAGCTCCCTTCTTTTTCATTGATTACTTTGTTGGAAAATTAATCTAAACTTGTTTTATTGTTTTATTTAGTTGTTTGGGCTTTGGTTAAATTAATGGGCTTATAATATTTTAGGTTTAATAAACGTTGTAAACAATGCTGCAGAATGGAGCGAGTCTCACGGGTAGTTTAGCATTAGTAGAAGTGTGGAAGTAGTGGAGATATTATAGGAAGGTAGTAGCTAGTTTTTAGCTTGCATTCAGTTTATTATAAGGGTATATATATTCTGCATGTACTTCATTTTATTTAACAGAAGCAATACAATGTAGTCAAGAGTATATTTGCTTCTTGTGTGTATACAAATTTAGAGTGTGTGTTCAATATATCTGCATAATTTTCAACAGTGGTATCAGAGCTTGAAGGGGGAGTATCAAGGCTTAACAGCCTTCCTTCCGATCCTTAAGCATAAGAAGGGGCTGCGACAGAAAATAAGGAGCTGGTAGTTGTGTTGACAGCAGCTACGGTGGCAGTGGTTGAACAGAGAGCAGCGATGGAGATGGTATTGCACCGGCACAAGGGTGAGGCTGGTGGCGGAGCACGATCTCCGGTGGCTCGAAACGGCGACAATGTTGTTGGGTCTGTGTAGTATTAGAACTGTGTGTATGTCTTGGATGTGCTGGTGTGTGAACCGTATCGAGACAAAGAGGAGAGAATAGCTTTGCAGAGAGAGTTACCAAAGAGATGGTGTAGCAATGTGATGAGAAGTGCATAAAAAATTGATGGTGGTGAGAAGTGCATCACAGATGAAGAATCAAAATTGATTGTGGTGAGAAGTGCATCACAGATGATGAATATTGATGGTGGTGAGAAGTGCATCACAGATAAAGAATCAAAATTGATGGTGGTGAGAAGTGCATCACAGATGAAGAGAAGTGCTTCATTAATTTCTTCTCTCTGATTTTGAATCAAGGGAACGAGTCATATGTTCAGTACAAGCCATACGGGCAAGTAGTTTAGATTAAGGGGGAGATTGTTGGAAAATTAATCTAAACTTGTTTTATTGTTTTATTTAGTTGTTTGGGCTTTGGTTAAATTAATGGGCTTATAATATTTTAGGTTTAATAAACGTTGTAAACAATGCTGCAGAATGGAGCGAGTCTCACGGGTAGTTTAGCATTAGTAAAAGTGTGGAAGTAGTGGAGATATTATAGGAAGGTAGTAGCTAGTTTTTAGCTTGCATTCAGTTTATTATAAGGGTATATATATTCTGCATGTACTTCATTTTATTTAACAGAAGCAATACAATGTAGTCAAGAGTATATTTGCTTCTTGTGTGTATACAAATTTAGAGTGTGTGTTCAATATATCTGCCTAATTTTCAACATACTTGTGTATATAATTTAGGCACATTAATTAAAAAATGTATGTCAGTGAGCTCAACCAATAGTAGTAAAACATTAAGGAAATGTTGAACCTCGCCTTATGCCTTGATTTTGCATTTTAAAACTGTGTGTTAATATCAGTTGATAATAGTTTTGAGGATTTTGCTTTTACTGTATTTTAATAACAGCATACCATTTTCTATGCACATCATTTCTATTTTAGCTCCAATAATTAAAACCATATAATCATTAGATGGTAACTTTTTTGTTGATATGAACGTATATTTCGTTGTTTTGATCATTATGACGACTTTGTAAACAGTTTCATTGATTAGTACATCGAATTAAGTTGAGCAAAAAGAAACTTGAGCAGAATAACAAAAACTCTATCTGCCATATTGTGCTTACATGTTGCCAGGTTTTTATCATTATGACGATTTTGTAAACAGTTTCCTTGTTTTGATCATTATGACGACTTTGTAAACAGCTTCATTGATTAGTACATCAAATTAACTCGCTAGATAACAAGCAATGTAATTAGTGTTGAATTGAAGTGTTGAGCTATAGTTTGATAAAATTGTCCCTCAATTATTTATTTCATAACTCTATCTTGTGTTGGAGATAGAGTATTTCATCATATCCGGATCTCTGTATTTCCCAGATTTTATTTTCACACAAAAAAGAAACCTGAGCAGTATAACAAATATTAAGGAATAAAATACGAGGGTATTTTAGTCATTATAGTGATAGGATATTGGGCTATATATAAAGCCTCACTTAGCTTTATTTCATACAAGATCAACGCAATGTAGTCTTTAATATATTCATCTTTTGCCTAAACTGTTTGTACATAGTTATCTTTCTTGCTTATTTCATTGTTCTGCAATTCTTGTCTTTGATTGTTCACCTTACAAAAGTTATCATGGTATCAGAGCCTCCGATTCTCGAGGACTCGAAAATAAATATTCCAGTGGCCACATATCTACACCAGCGCCCCCCATTTTCCTGTTAAAGAAAGCCATAAATCTAATTAGCACCCACCATTTTTTTACTCCCAATCCCTTAGTTGAGGACGAAGCCAAGTGAGGAGAGGGTAAAGGGGATTGAGACGGATGCGGTTAAGATTAGGGAGTTTGTTTGTGATGCGCACAAGGTGTTTGATGAAATGCCACTGAGTAATAGTGTGAGTTTGTTTGATTTCTTCATGTCTTTATGAGTTGCCTTGTAAGGTGTTGTGGTGTTAAAGGTTTAAAAGAAGTGAAGTTGAGTGATTATAGGAGTGCTGCACATCAGGTGTTTGACAGTTTAGAGGATGATATGATTTGGCTTGTGGCAATATGCTGTTAGTTTTAAGATTTCTTCTGATGTTGAAGGACACATGGGGGAACTAGGAACACACTTGATATCTCAGGACTCACTACTTGCCAAGGACCTGAGGTCCAACTGCAATTTAATTCTGGTTCTCCTGATATGGTGTCAGTTCCAAAATCTCAAGGAATAGCGAAAGATATTGGTTAGCTCCATGATTGTCTAGGGTAACTTCATAAGGTTCTTCGTCCATTTGTTTGTTTGCTTCCGCACAAGATTTTATACAGTCTATAGTGATGATCCATCGTGCGTATAAAATTCCCGTGAGGGCTCACCATGTATTCCATTTTTATAATTTCCAATCCTCAGTAGAAACTCCATTTGAAATGTCTGGTTGGCCGCTCATACCTGTCTATAATGCTTCATCAGACGGCCTTGTAGGAAGAAATGGTTGAAGGGAGGGATCATTGCTACCAAAGGCCAGGGTATTGTCAACCAGTCTATCATGAATGTAAGTAAAATTATGGAAAGCAGAGTCAGGGAGAATAGGAGCTGAGCCTAATGCAGTATCCGCATGTAGCGAGTAGCTAGTCATTAGTGGCTGTGAGACAAGTGGCAGATCAACTAAGGTAGCTGAGATATTTGCTTCAGAGCCGAATAACTGAAAACCAGGGCCTCCTTGATTAGAAGAAGGCAAATTCCAGAGAGGCACCCCAAATTCATCATCGTTAGTATTAAAAAGTCCCAAGCTCGAACCCCCTGCAGGGTTAAGGGCAGGATCTCCATGATAAGGATCGGAAATTCCTTGTGCAGGAGCTGTATATGTAAATCCAGCATTTGACCCACTGCTTTTGTAAGTTGGACCAGAAGACATAATAGGTTCAACTTCTTCTTCTGAATCACTGAGGATGATAACATCTGGATCCCCTGTTGGTGCAGAAAGATTCTGGTCCGAGAATGCATATACCTGGTCACTGATGAGAGGAACAGAGTCGAGCTCAATCCCATTGTTCGTTGAGAAATCAAATATCTCTTTCGCAGCAGTCACGCATGGAGTTGTTACACAGCACCAGCTCCTATGATAGGTTTCCCAGCCTTAATTTGATTTTTCAGTTGCTGGAGTATTGTCTGTGTTCTTTGCAAGGTTTCTGATTCTGCATTAGGAAAGTCATTAGTTCTGCAGGTGGTGCATTGTCTGTTTACTTGTTGCTCCGTTGTGAGTTTTACATGCCCTTCTTTATGGGTTATTGAAGATTGTTAAAGCTGAGGGGTCTCTCCATTGTAAGGACATTCACTCATGCTTATTTGCAATTGAGCTTGCATAGCGTCAAGTTGACTGAATGAGGGTGATGAGCTTGTCTTGCTTTGTCAAGTCGCTCAGCTTGTCTTGCTTTGTCAAGTCGCAAATCACTCCTCAATTATTGTGCCTCGATTCTCCGTTTAAATTCCGGCGCCAAATTCTGTTGAGGCGGCCATGACCCTTGAAGTAGGTCATTAGCCTTGAAGTAGCCTTTTTGAAAACAGATGTTATTGGATGACAAGGAAGAAGAGATCGATGGAGATTTTTAAAAGGTGAAAAGCTGATGTGAATTCCAGCTATTGAGCTCTGTGAGCAATAGTCCTTTAATGACAAACAGAGTCAGGACTTGAAATGGTCCTCTAATGGCAGGGAATTGGAGTCCCTTGTCAGGACATTGACGTGCTCCAACAACAAGTCCTCGAATGGCAGGGAATTGGAGTCCCCTGTCAGGACATTGATGTGCTCCTACTGGCCGAATTTGGAGTCCCTGTCAGGAATTGATGTGCTCCAATTGTTCAAGGAAAAGGAAAACATTCTCAGAAGTGTGGTTTTGTGATATCGTTGGAGTTCAAGCCAAGAGCTTCACTTTGTTCCCGCTCTTGGCTTGCGGGGGAGTATTAAGGAATAAAATACGAGGGTATTTTAGTCATTATAGTGATAGGATATTGGGCTATATATAAAGCCTCACTTAGCTTTATTTCATACAAGATCAACGCAATGTAGTCTTTAATATATTCATCTTTTGCCTAAACTGTTTGTACATAGTTTATCTTTCTTGCTTATTTCATTGTTCTGCAATTCTTGTCTTTGATTGTTCACCTTACAAAAGTTATCAACAAAAACTCTTTATGGCGGATTGTGCTTATGTATTGCCAGGTTTTCGTCTATATGTACTATCAAAATATGGCAGGTATTCTTATCTAGTTCTTGCTTCAAGTAGCCATTCTCACTAAAGATGGAAATTGGCAAGAATCATTTACTTTATGCTATATTAATGTCATTTATTGTCAACTTCTTTGGTAAGTTCTATAGGATGCAAGTATGCTGGGTCCATATGTTATGTGCATTTACAATGTATAATCTTTAGGAACTCGACTATGCTTTTTTTTTTGAAACTGGTTTATATCATTAAATCATCAAACTTTCGCTTACAAGGGGCTCCAACACAGACTGTGGAGGAGTCATAAAATCGATAAAGCAATTGACTTCACAAGGTAGTCGAGCAACTAAGTGAGCTACCTTATTCGCTTGCTTTTTAATAAAAGACACTAAAATGTCATTACGAGCCCTTAACAACCTACGACACTCTTGAACTACCAAACCCACCTCCAACAAGTTCTTTACATTATTGTTAATAGCCTGGACTGAGAGTTGACTATGCTTTGTTTTTGTTATAATTTAGTGGTTGGTTCTAGAACATGTCTATCTTAATATAACTAGCCTATGATCCGTGCTATGCACGGTTATTTTTAATATTTTATTTTTTATATTTATTGTTTTTTAATAGAACTTTATTTTATTTTAATATTATATTGATTAATTTTGTGTTTTTTAAGATAATCCAAATGATTAAATATATTTTGATTGAACATTTTCAGTTAATTATATTTTATGTTACAAACTCATATTAAATTGATATAATATATTGCCAAACTATTATTCTTTTATTCAACGTTTTTACATTAATATAATTTATCTCCTTTTCTATTTAGTATTAGATATTCCTATCTTTTAGATGTCTTATTAGAAAAAGTTAATAATATAATTTATATTAATTTAAGAAAATATTCATTTGTTTCGTCTTTTTTAAAAAAGTTGAGTTACGATATTTAAAAAAAAAAAAAAAAAATTTGTGTTTTCTATTTAGTATTAGATATTCCTATCCTTTTAGATGTCTAATTAAAAAAAATTAATAATATGATTTATATTAATTTAAGAAAATATTCTTTTGTTTCATCTTTTTAAAAAAAGTTGAGTTATGATATTTTTTTTAAAAAAAAAACAGAATTTGTGCAAATGCATTGTTTAACATATTTTTAAATAACATGGAAATTATCATGTTAAGTAAAAATTAATTTATGTTTTTAATAACGTTTATTCTCTTTTATAATATAATATAATCTTAATATAATCTTGATCGTTGATTTAATTTGATATCATATCCATCCAATGGTGGTTATATTGTTGATAAGATTATATTGATTATATTACATTGTTGATTTAATTTAATACTCCATCCGTCCCGAATTTAATGACCCTCTGACTTTTTCACTCATTCAATGTGCTTGGACCGGGTACTTGTGAATTATTTTTTTTAATTTTTTTTTGATTTGTATAAAAAAATAAAATCTATATTTTTATACAAAAAAAAAAATTTCAAAATATTATTTATAAGTACCCCGTCCAAGTACATTGAAATGCGTGCAAAAAGAAGAGTTTCAAACAAAATTGGACGGAGGGAGTATCATATTCATCCAATGGTGGTTATTTTTTTCGTGGTAGTATAACCAACCAAATATTATTCTCTTTTATAATATAATATAATCTTGTCCGTTGATTTGATTTAATATCTTATCCATCTAATGGTGGTTATTCTCTTTTATAATATAATATAATCTTTACCGTTGATTTAGTTTAATATCATATTCATTCAATGGTGATTATTTTTTTTGCGGTAGCATTTCGGTCTCAAGACACCATAGCATGTCGGGAATAGGGGGACGGAGAGTATACATTTATATCTCCTTTTTTATTTAGTATTAGATATTACTATTCTTTTAGATGTCTTATTAGAAAAAGTTAATAATATGATTTATATTAATTTAAGAAAATATTCATTTGTTTCGTCTTTTTAAAAAAAGTTAAGTTATGATATTTTTTTAAAGAAAAACAAAATTTGTGTATTTATTTAGTATTAGATATTCCTATCCTTTTAGATGTCTTATTAGAAAAAGTTAATAATATGATTTATATTAATTTAAGAAAATATTCATTTGTTTCATCTTTTTAAAAAAAGTTGAGTTATGATTTTTTTTTTAAAAAAAAACAGAATTTGTGCAAATACATTATTTAAAATGTTTTTAAATATCATGGAAAATATCATGTTATGTAAAAATTAATTTATGTTTTTAATAAAGTTTATTCTCTTTTATAATATAAAATAATCTTAATATAATCTTGACCGTTGATTTAATTTAATATCATATTCATCCAATGGTGTTTATTCTTTTTTATAATATAATATAATCTTAATATAATCTTGACCGTTGATTTAATTTAATATCATATCCATCCAATGGTGGTTATTTTTTTCGCGGTAGTATAGCCAACCAAATATCCACCTTATGCTTATTATATATAGGATATAAATTTGTACTTCAATGTTATGCATTTTCAACCATATTTTGGAATTTAACTAACCGTTCTTTATCTCTCCCCACCATGGTTGTAAAAATGGATAATCGGTATAAATCGGTTGAGTTATCGATTTAAGATTAATCGGGTAATCGGGGATTAATCGGAAGAATTAATTGGAGTATTAATCGGATATTATAATAATATTTAATATATTAGTTTAATTTACAATTAAACCTACCATTTTAAATAAATTTACAGGATTATTCGGATTTCAAAAATCGAATCGATTGGTTACCTTATAGAGGATTAATCGCCTAAATCGGGGATTTTTAGAACCATGCTCCCCACTTCAATTTAAATTATACTCCCTCCGTCTCTAAATAAGTTGCCTGTTTTGACTGGACACGTTTGCCAACGCACACTTTTGATCGTTAATATCTTGAATTTCGTATTAGTATTAAATATAAAAACTTCACTGTATTAAAGTATTCATAAATACGAATCCAACAAGATCACTCATGACTATATTTGGTCTTATAGATTAGACGTAAATTAGTAATTTGTCTCATGTTATGAACAATCCCGACATTTCAAATGAGCAACTTATTATGAGACGGAGGGAGTATCATTGATGTTATTTCGACATTTATACTTCATAGTAAAATATGCACTAATATAGAAATTTTTTATTACATGTTTAAGTATAAAGATTATTTTATACTTATTGTTTTATAAGTATAAAGATTATTTTATACTTATTGTTTTATACTTATTGTTTTATAAGTATAAAGATTATTTTATACTTATTGTTTTATACTTATTGTTTTATAAGTATAAAGATTATTTTTTATAAGTAAAATTACAATATTTAATCTTACAACATATAGTAAAATGATGTGTATAAATATATTTAATGAAATTGGAATTTTATAGTAAACTTAGAAAATATATGAATATATTTTTCAATATTTTATTAATATATATATATATATATATATATATATATATATATATATATATATATATATATATATATATATATATATATAAAGGAGGATACGTGAAAGGTTACGTGCTGCCTGTTCTCAATCTAGTTTTCTAATTTTTTAAATTTTAGGATTTTAAAAATTAATAAATATAAAAATATCTTACAACATATTAGACATAGAATAAGTGTTCGGATTTTATCGATGAAC
Organism: Kitagawia praeruptora; assembly: GCA_037693485.1. Taxonomy (NCBI): domain Eukaryota; kingdom Viridiplantae; phylum Streptophyta; class Magnoliopsida; order Apiales; family Apiaceae; genus Kitagawia; species Kitagawia praeruptora. Next base: position 115,234,753 of record CM075344.1, on the reverse strand, counting down.
AGAGTTCGAATTTATGGGAAGACATATAATTAGAAATTTTATTGGAAGTAGAATGAGTATTTATAAGATGTATGATTAAAAGTTTTATTGGAAGTAGAATATGAGTTAGAATTTAAAGAGAATAAGGTGGTGTTTGGCTGGGCTTATAAGCCCGGACTTATAACTTATTTTCGGGTAAAAATTTCATATTTTGATAATTTGTTTTTATGGTTGTATTTAATGTATGTTTGAGATTTCATAAGTTGCAAAAATAAGTTGGAAAATAAGTTGGAATGTTAGGAATTTCTAACATTGGCTTAAAATAAGTTGACTTATTCTGGAAATAAGCTCCCCCAAACACCCCCTAAGAGTTCGGATTTATGGAAAAACATATATTTAAAAGTTCTATTGGATGTAGAATATGTGTTTGAGTATATAGAGGAGACATATAATTAAATATTTTATTGGAAGTAGAATACAAGAGAGTGAGTGCCCAAAATACCCATTTTTTAATAACATTTGACCAAAATACCCATATTGAAAAAACAGTGCCCTAAATACCCATCAGATACTCCACTGGAGTATGAGGATGATACTCCAATGTCATAGGAGTATCAGGGTGATACTCCACTGGGTAAGGAGTATTAGGATGATACTCCACTGGGTAGGGAGTATCACCCTTGATACTATCCCACAATGGACAGAGGTCCGGAGGTGGGGACACGAAGCTAGCCGGTATTATCCCACAATGGCTAGGGAGGAACGATCTTGGACCTATGGGATTTCCGTTCAGGCCTGACGAGGACGTCAGGAGTTTAAGTGGGGGAGTTTGTAACACCCCAGTCCCACATCGAGTAGATTTGGGACTTCTGTTCAGTTTATAAGGAAAAGTACTACTACTAAATGCACCAACAAATCATGATCTTTTGGGGGCCTGTGGTGGGCTTGTTGTTTACCCAAGTTGGTTGCATTTGGACCAGTTTGCTTTGGCTTATTTCGGATTCGGAATCGGGATTCGACCTGATTTTCGAAAAAGGCTCGGGATTTGACCCGGGTTGTCACATATTGATACTCTCCGCTAGGTAAGGTGATACTCCACTAGGTAAGGAGTATCACACCTGATACTCCACTGGGTAAGGAGTATCACACCTGATACTCCACTCGGTAAGGAGTATCTGACATGTGTAGGTATTTTGGGCAGCGTTTCTGAAAATAGGTATTTTGGGCAAATACACCCCCCAAAATGGGTATTTTGGGCATTCTTTCAATAGAAGAACGGTGGTGATGTCTTTTACGATCTTCTCAAATTATATATTTTTTATATAAGTTAATTATACTTCTATTAGAAAATTTTACACATAAATCCAATACGATTCTCATTAAAAAATGTCTTCGTATTTAAAAAGAAAAGAATTGATGTGTTAACATAATAAATGAACATTCTCATGTGGGAACCCTAAATAAATACAGGAGTATCTATAATATAAGGAAAAATTAAGGTGTATTTTCATTTTTTAAAACTTTTTAAAATTTTAGAAAATTTAGAATAAGTAAAGTTGGAATTCACTCTATTTTTAGGTTTTGATTTTAAGGAAAAAAGTTGTTGTATAAGATAACTATCATCACGAAATTGGAATTTTCGATCCCAAACGAGAGCGGCACAACACGCGTTAAACGGAAAGACGATTCACTATAAAAAAATTGTACTAGCTATTAGAATTTGATATTGATGTTATAAATTTTATTTAAATTTTAGGATTCGATTTTTATGAATAAACATTGTTATACAAGTAATATATGTAAAAGTTGGGGTTTTGGTCTTAACGAGAGCGGCTCAATATAAATAACTGTGTTTAACGAGAAAGCGGTTCATTAGAGAAGACCGTGTTGAATAATAAAATTTAATATTGATGATATAATAGAAGATAAATATATTTTGATTTTTTTAGAATTTCAATGATCGGAGGGAAGTATACTTGGTTTGGACCCGATAAAAAGCGAAGTAGGCTGGACAGATGTTTAGTGAATTGTGAATGGATGGGAAATAATTCGTGGGTGGTGGAGGCAAAAGAAAGGAAAAACTCGGACCATCGAGTGATCTGCTTAAAGCTTGAACAGGAAAATTGGGGACCAAAACCGTTTAAATTTTTTAATGTGTGGTTAAAAGATAAACATTTGGAACAGAGTTTAGAAGATCTTTGGAGGACATTGGGGCAAAAAGAGAATACAAGGTGTTCTTTGAAAGGAGCTGTAAAAGAAATCAGGGCCACCATTAAATAATGGAATAATCAACACAATGGAAAAATTGATAAGAAGATCAGAGAGCTGGAAATTAGAGTGGATGAACTTGAGGAAAATGGTCGAGATGGAGAGACTGTGAAAGCACTGAGGGTGGAACTGACTAACCTTTATGATATAAGGTCACAAATGCTTAAACAAAAAGCAAGGGTGAACTGGGCGTTGGAGGGAGACAAGAATACGAGGTTCTTTCACCAAGCGATTCAAAAAAGAAGAAAGAAAAATCAAATTAGGAAAATATGGTGGGAAAGTGAATGGGTTTCTACTCCTGTGAAGATAAAGGAGGCTTTTTTTATCCTATTTCAAAGAGTTTTTTGCAAGTAAAAATGACAGGATTGTGTTTGATGTGGGAAGCCTAGCTAATAAGCCCGAAAATATCAGAAGCGGAGGCCGGGTGGTTGCAAGAGTCGTTTAGTGAAGAGGAGATTTTTTATGCTCTATGTCAATTGGGGCGTAACAAAGCCCCAGGACCGGACAGTTTGACCTCAGAATTCTGGCTAAAATGGTGGAAAAATTTAAAATGTTTGATCATGAGCATGGTGGCAGATTTTTGTGATGGAAAAGGTATTCCTAAAGGGATGAATGCTGCACATATTTCTCTTATTCCAAAAAAGTTGAACCCAGAGAGGATTGGTGATTTTCGGCCAATCAGTGTTATTAATACTGCTTTCAAGATCATTGCAAAAGCGATGGCTAACAGGTTAGCTACTGTTATAGAGAACATTGTTTCAGAAACACAAACAGCATTCATTAGAGGCAGGCAGATAACAGACGGGATTTTAATTCTCAATGAAGTTCTAGAAGGTTTTGAAGCGAAAGCAATGTAATGGGGTGATTCTGAAGCTTGATTTTGAAAAGGCTTATGATTCAATTGATTGGGGCTTCTTATTGAAATTGCTGAGTAAAATTGGTTTTAAAGACAAGTGGTTATCGTGGGTTACTACTTATCTTAGATCTGCTAGTACATCAATACTCATTAATGGTTCCCCTACAAGCGAATTTATCCCGGAGAGGGGACTTAGGCAGGGAGACCCATTATCTCCACTTTTATTTATTATTGTCGGTGAGGTCCTAAATCAGATGATTAAAGGGGCAAGTGTCTTGAGGAAAATTCAGGGTATTACTATACCGGGGGGAAGTGAAGTGATATCCCACCTCCAATTTGCGGACGACACAATTCTATTCCTTGAGGATAGTACAGAATGCATTTTTGAAATCAAAAGGATTCTACAATGTTTTCAGGCACTCACAGGGCTGAAAATTAATTTTGTAAAAAGTGATCTTTATGCTCTGCACAGAAGCGAGGAAACGGTAAGGAGGTGGGCAAATATCTTGGGATGTAAAGTGGGATCTTTACCAGTAAAATATCTAGGTGTTAATGTGGGGGTGTCGCCTAGTAAAAGATTATTCTGGAGACCATTGATTGAGAAGTTAAAGAATAAACTTGCGGGTTGGAAATGCAAAGCAACAAATATGGCAGGTAGACTGACCTTATTGAAGGCAGCGATTGATAGTGTTCCAATATATTGGCTAAACTTGTTTAGAATTCCTAAAACGGTCTGCAATGAAGTCGATATTATTAGAAGAGATTTCTTGTGGGGTTGGAATTACTCGAAATCCCCTCCGTCAAGAAAGATGCATCTACTAAAGTGGGATTCGCTATGTCAGGATAAAGATCACGGAGGTCTGAATATACAGAGGCTCGAGGCTAGAAATATAGCTCTCCTTGGAAAATGGTGGTGGAGATGGAAAAAAGACAGAGGCAGACTTTGGCAACGAATCTTGAGCGAAATGTATAATTGTAGAAAAGGTCAAGGCTTGGAGACATTACTGGGAAGAGGTATTAATTCACATATGATGAGAGGAATTGTTGAAGTGGGTAATTATCAAGGGGTGACAGGCTGGATGGAAAACATTCAATTCAAGTGGAAGATTCGAGGTGGTGAGGAGTGTATGTTTTGGAAGGACTGGTGGCACCCTATTGGAATATTAAAGAATCTGTATCCAAGACTGTATATCATTTCAAACATTAAAGATTTTAGCATACGAGATGTCAGAAACTTAACTTTGGATGGGGGGCAGTTTGTAGCAATATATGGAGTAGAGCTTTGAGACCATGGGAAACAGAGGTGTGGAATCAAATCATGGGACAATTTGAGATGATACAAATCCAAACGGGACAGGACGTTGTAATATGGGTACCTACTGGGGATTGTTATAGTGTTAAGAAGCCTTATGCTCTGCTGAATGAGAATGGTGAGCAGAGTAATCTATTGTGGAGTTTTATCTGGCAGTTAAAAATTCCTCCACGTGTCTCAATATTTTTGTGGAAGGTGAGTCATAAAATTCTACCAACGAAGGCTTTACTTAAAAAGAGAATTGATGTGAGTATTGATGATTTGTGTCATCAATGTCATAGTGGTGTAGAAACTACTGATCATATCATGTGGGAGTGTACGATTGCTAAATGGGCTTGGCAATTCATTTGTAATTGGTGGGACATAGCGTGGGTGCATAGTGATGTAAATTGGGATTGGCTGTGGAGGTTAGTTTTGGCACAGAAAGGGAAACTTATGCGCAATGTGTGGGGCATGGTGATAGCAGGTACGATGTGGTCCTTATGGTTATTCCGTAATGAAAATGTGTTCAACAATTTACAAGGTAAAAAAGAGGATTTGTTGTGGTACATTGGGGAGAGAATTAAATCTTGGATGTTGGAACTAGAGGTGATTTCTGAGGAACTACAAGATGTGTGGCAAATCAATCCTACAGGGGCTGTTTTATTATATAATAAAGGAAAATGTGCAAACCTGTTTGATAATGTGAATGAAAAATTTGTAGGGTATGTGGATGGGGCATGGGAAGTAGACGCTTTTGGGGTCAATAAAGCAGGAATTGGTGGAGTGGTTTTAGATAAGGCGAAAAATATCGTGTTTCTATTCTCTGGACCTGTGAAGGATAATAATCCTTTTGAAGCGGAAGTGGAAGCGGCTAAGTATGTCTATAATGAGTTCACGGAGAGTATATACAAAAACTCCTCATTGAGGATTCTCTCTGACTGTTATAAGGTGGTAGAGTTGTTTTTTTCCGAGAAATATGGCATGCAAAAGCAAGTGAAGAATATGATTTTTAAGAATCTAAATAGGAGTTCACATATTTGGATGTCATATACAAGTCGATGGATTAATCACAGTGCTGATGGGCTAGCAAAACAAGGTCTGGGTAGAGAGAGGATGGTGAGTGCTTGGTGTTAAAGTCTGAGAAAATATACTACAAAGTAGTATAATTACCTGGGCATTTAAGTAGTATTCTGAGGTGGGACAAAATTCATTCTGGCTGATGGCAATAACATTCCTAAGAAGGCTAACTTTGAAGGAGCTCCCGAGGATGAAGAATATGAGGAATGGGCAGGGGATACTTTATGTTTTGGCATGCAGTGGTTTATGTCTTAGTTTATGTGAAGTGGGGTTGTGACTTGTTTTGGGAGTCATAAGGTGTAAGAACATTGGTATTGGAATATACTATTTCTGTTTACCAAAAAAAAAAAAAACTAAAAATCTATCCTTAAACATATTAGAAATATAATAGGTGTTCAAATTTATAGAGAATAAGAGTTTGAATTTATAGGGAAGACATATAATTAAAAGTTCTATCGAAAGTAAAATAGGTGTTTGTAAGACATATAATTAAGAGTTTTATTGTATGTAAAAGAGGAGTTCGTCTAATTTATAGGGACGAAGAGTTTGAATTTATAAAAAAATATAATTAAAAAAATTATTGGAGGTAGAATAGATGTTTGAATATATAAATAATACATTTAATAAAATGTTTTATTGGATATAGAATACGAAGACGGTGGAGATGTCTTATATGATTTTTTTAAAACTATATGTCTTTTTTCATAAAAATCCTCTTTATTTTAACTTTTTTATACAAGTTAATTATACTTGCATTAGAAAAATATATGCATAAATTCAATATTATTCTCGTAACGAAAGGTCTTCGTATTTAAAAAATTGATATGTTAACATAACCAACAGACATTTGCATCCGAAAGTTGTAAATAAATACAGGAACATCTATAATATATAGAAAATATAAGATGTATTTTCATCTTTTAAAATTTCATAAATATTAGAAAGTTTAAAGAATATAAAAATTGGAATTTACTCTTTTAAGGTTTTAATTTTATTTTAAAATAGTTATTTTATAAAATAAGTGTCGTCAATAATATGTAAAATGGCTCGAAACATGTTTAACAGGAAGACGGCTCACTAGAAAAAATGGGGTTGGCTATTAAAATTGATTTTTATGGATAAATATTATTATATAAGTCTTTATAATATATGTTAAAGTTGGAATTTTGATTTTATCTAGATGGTGGCTGAATCGAAAGAATCATCTTTAATAAGAAATCGGTTCACTAGAGAAGATTATATAATTATTAAAATTCAATATTGATAATATAATATGAGAAAATTATTCCTAAAGTTAATTATAGAAAAAATTCCTAAAGTCATCTAATACAATCAATTATTTTCAATATGATTAATTGGTCATACCATCATTAAACTAAATGGGACTCCACATTTTGGCCCTTTAACCATTCCTCCCGGGATACTTAGCGGACCCATATAATATAACATAAATATGTACTAATTTTAAAAAAAATTGTAACGCCGCCTCTTTATCCACTAGTTGAAACAAATGATATGTCAATGACATCTTATAGAATATTAAAATATTTTGGTACTATGTAAATCGGGTTAATTGGCTATTTCATAACTCAACAAAAGTTAACAGACGTGTAAGCTTATGTGTACAAAATTAACGGAAACAAAAGTTAACGGATGTGTAAGCTTTTAATAGTTTAGTTATGAAATTGCAAGGTTTAATTAGTTTGATGATGTTAATGCAAGTTTTTTATAATTAAGTTACAACATAAATACCAAGTGGTCTGGGATTGAAATTGAAGTTCCTAGGAATATATAGGATACACATATCGATTTGGAATCAATGTCGAAGTCTGGTGGCGATTTACCTGAAGAGATGACATAGAAGTACTCTTACGACTTCCGGTAAAATCACTGCTCATATGTAAGTCTGTATGCAAGCCATGGCTACACACTATCTCCAACCCTAATTTCATTAAGTCTCACCTTCATCATCAACACACAACTAACCCCACGTTGCTCGAAATTCTAGACCCGCCGCACAATGACGATTTCGACATTGATGAGGACTTACTTCTCCAAGTTGAACAAGAAGACAACTACGACTGCAACATCTTTTCGAGGCGCTTCTCGACGTCAATGTGCAAGATTTATCCACATCTCCCATACGCATTCAGCGTATTGTATATGAACATGCGGTTGCTGGTAGTTATATTAATGGCATTCTATGTGTAGCTGATAAATTTGATAATCTCTATCTCTGGAATCCATCTATCAAGCAATACAAGAAACTTCCTTCTCCCAATAGCACGGATCGCGTACTTGTGCGTGAGTCAGGGTTTGGTTATGATTCCATATATGATGATTAAAAGGTCATTGGGTTTTTTTATAATTTCATTTCTGATGGTCTTGTACAAGTCCTTCGGGTGTATTCTTCGAATGCTGATTCCTGGACTGAATTTCACCCTCCTGTTGTCAAAGGTGAGCTAGCTTACTTTAAAGGCAACATTGTCATAAACAGGGTATTGTATTTTACTGTTGGGGATAATCTACTCTCATTTGATTTGCGCAATCAGGTTTTTGTACTCGTTCCCCTCCTTATCCCTTTACTAAAAATAAAATCATATATTTTAGATTTCAAAGGTTCTGTTGCTATATTTTTTGAATCCCCCTTCGGAGTTGATCTATGGGCGTTGAATGATATTTTTGGTGAGGTGTCATGGACTAGAAAGTTCATTATTGAGCATGATTCCAATTTGGATATGTGGATAAGTTCTTATATGGGTGCAGGACAGTTTTATGGGAAGAAGGCAATTAGAAGAATGTATTTGTATAACTTTTTGTATGATTCTGAGAAGAAAGAGACAAATTATTATCGATTTGGAGAAAAAGACATTTATATAACTCTCAACTACACGGAAACACTTATTTTACTCAATGGATTTGAACCAGTAGAGTCATTCGACGGGTTTGTACAATCTAGAGGTAACTTATTTTTTCGCTAGGTCCAAGCATTTATTGAACGTGTTCAATTAATCTCTATTGATACCTTTGTTGTTCAGGCATTTATCGTCAACAGTGAGTGATCCTTGAAGAATATATGATCTCCTATCCATCTTTCCATCCTTCAGCCTAAATTAAATACCTTTACATTTCGATTATGCATTTCCAAAGTCTAGCTAGTTTTGGATAGCTTAGTTTGTCACCGGTGATGATGAATTTACCGTTGAACTTCCTTCTTTTCAATTGCTTACTCGTTCACATAGTTTTAGCCACTATATAAAATTCAGTTTTTAGTATGTTATTGTAGATAATTTGGTACAATAATTTGGTAGGCACTAGGCTCAAGGTAGATTGTAGTCATAAAAGTCTAGCTTCAGTGATTGAAGCTTTTTCTTGATATATATCTAACCTTTTGCATGATAGTGTATGCTGAACATCATCATGCCAAGTGAAGTGTGACTATGGGACCACTGTCTTTGTTAATTTATGCTTCATGTTTATGAGGAAAAATCTAGTGTCTTACTGATATCTACGTACTACCTGATGGCTATATATGTTGCACGTATTCAACATTTACTAACATTGTATCCTTACAATGGGTGGATTTGTTTCTTGCTAAGAGTCCTATTGATGGTTGTGGTTGGTTTGATCTTAAGTTCCCACATATTTATCTTTTGTTGACATGTTTACTGCTCTTAAGTAGCTTATTAACAAGTATTGCAGAAGGTTGGTTTTTCTTAAGGACTACATCGATAGTGTTGTTATATATTATATAGATTATATACAATGGCAAAAAAGAATATGTCATATAATGGAACTGATCAGAAGGCAATTCTTATAGAGGAAATTGATAAGAAATAATATTAAGCAAACAATACTAAACACCCTCAATTTATTCACCTAAGAAGGTAGGAGGTTTATGGACGAATATTCCATGCATAAGGATTATACCATACCCTCTCCCTCCTCATTTTGCAGGCTCAGACTGTCGAAGCATGAGCAATCGCCTATTGACAGTGCAAGGGGTGCAATGCAAGCACCCCATGGAGTTGTATTTCACTATTTTGATCACTATTGACTTTGCTTCACATCCATATTGAATTTTACCATATTTGATTTGATAATTTAAAATATTCTGAATATGTTTATCCCCAACTAACTGATACTAAATGAGGATTATTTCTATCATATATTCCAACTAGCATAAAAACCCGTGCGAGGCACGGGTCGCTATCTAAAATTGTATTTTAAAATTAAATTATGCATGATCAATGTCTTTTAAAGTATGTGATTGATTTTAATGGAATTTTGTTTGTTAATGGCATATGCGACTATTGCGTACTTATTTAAGTATGTCTGTTAACACAAAATCACGCAAGCGTACACGGTCACAAGTAATATAGAATAAAGTTGAGTTCGTTCCCACAGAGATCTGGTTTAGGTTTCAATTCAGTCAATGTACCTATGCAACAATGTATGGTTTTTATTCACTGCTAAGACAATTAACAAATTTGGGTTTTAATTAACTAAATTAACTAAGAAGTAAATTAACAAACTAAGAATTAACTAACTAATGAGAATTAATATTGAATTACTTATATGAGAATAAACATGGGATCCTAACTTCATTAAATACTTCGCTTAAAGATGACGTCTTTAATCAATACATGTGATGGTTTTGATATCTGATCAGACAACACGGAACAAGTATACGCTACTTCTCAGTATACGAATACCAAACTAAACATACATCCACAAAAGAGATAGAAGACGAATAGACACCAATTATGCTTAGACCCTATATCTCTATAAGATTTGAAAACATAACGGTTGAAGAACAGGTTGTCTATTAAGATCACATAGGGCAGCATAATATCTCTATTTACGCTACAAATCATGATGTTAAAATATCAACCTATCCTATGCTAGCATGGCAAGTTCTAAATCTCAAGATCCACTCTCGTTTCGTAAGAGATTAACAAATTAGATGTTAGCTACGCATCTAAATTCATGAAGCACAACCATACGAGGATATCAAGAATTCACCGCACATAAATCTTTAAAGCAATCAAACTACTAAGATACATAGATAAATCCATTAGAATCTCATGACAACGATTAGCTAAAAATTGAACCGTTCGTCACCATGGGATCTGATGAAACATGATAATAAACAAAGTCTGAATAAAAATAATTACGCTAGAGTAATAAGGTTTAGAAAATAAATCCAAAATCTGAAGATCTAAATTATCCTAATAGAAGAAAACAAAAGATGAAGTAGATCTAGATCTCCGTTGCTTGTCACGAGCTTCGTAAAATCCTTCTCCAACTTTTCTCCCTTGCTTCTCTGATAAAACGTGATTTTCTTGATGTCTAGATGTGTTTATATAGCCCCAGCGTCTTGTCCAACAAGAAATTCCCCAAAATAGAGTTAAAATAGAATTTCTGCAGTTTGGCACAAAATACGTTTCCTAAATTGATTCTGTTTTGAAGGAAAATTCGTAACTGACTTTTCTTCAGTATTTCTGGGCCGTTCCAGTTGAATTTGGACATCTAGACAACTTTAGAATGAAAGAGAATCTCGTTAGCTTCGCGTGGACTGTAAGATCGTCCAAAACGGACTTGTAGAACTCAAGATATAGCCAAAATAGTGCATCAGCAATTCTGTCAGCATTCCGAGCGCTGCCAGCACCCAGCTTCCTACCCAAGGTTGTAGAAAATTTCGTTGTCTTCGCGTGAGCTGTAAGATCGCTGAATTCGGATCTCTAGAACTCCAGATATGACCAAAACAGTGTAGACTGCGCAACCTCCCTGGAAAATCCAAATTTTAATCAATTTAACCTCAAACTCTTAGTTCTACAAAACTCAATGAAAACACATTAAACACACCACATACTTGAGGCTAAGTAATCAATTTAAGCCAATATGAAGCATTCCAGTAGATATAAAATCCACTTATCAATGTCCAAGTTTGTAATCTGAACAATAATGTGAGTAATATTGATAGTAGTCATGTCAGTTTTTTTATGAGTCATAGAATAGAATTCGAGTGTTTTATGGACATCGTCTAATTAAGATGATTTTTCATAACACTTAAAATACTAAACTATTCTTTCACTTATTCGAAAATGATACATCCATTTAGTTCGATCTCCAATAATATTCAAGATACAAACTAAATAGCCTTCAAGATATTGCATTCTCAGAGGGTAGGTTTTACTCTTGATTTTAATCAAAAACTTTGTAATTCTTCTAATACTCTACTCAAGCCTTGCGCTTTCACTTCTTAAAACTATCTTTCTAACTCTTTCATCTCTTTTCTTCTAATTTCTTCATTTTAAGCATCATTTGCCCTTTACTGTTCCTCTATCCGTTAGACTTTTAAAACACCAGATAATTCTAATTGTCCGAGTAAATATATCTTGTGTAACTACAGGCTTATCACACTTTAGAATATTTTTTCGTACTTCTATCATCATAAGTTGAAGTTGCTCATATGTCTTATGTTCGTGATTTGACAATAAATTCATCCTTTCTTTTTTCAAATACAGCTTCATCCAAAGATCCTAATTGGAGTGAACAGATTGACCAAAGACTTGAATGAGTTTGTTGTTTCTCTTAGCGAATTACGAGTCTCTAGCTTTACTTATTTTCTAAACTTTATTATAGTTTTTTAATTGATATTTTAATTATTTAAAAAATTCTAAAATTTACCTTTTAATCAACTGTGTCTTGGTAAATAAATATTTGATAAATCAATAAATTCGTCAAATAAATAATTTGTCTAGTTCTAAATATTGACATCGATAGATAATAATATTAATAAATGATATAACATAATATACTATAATCCGAAGCAATAAATGTAAAAATAAAATAAATCCAAAAATTGTTAATATGTTACAATAATTAAAAATATCAAAGTTTATTTCATTCTAACATGCATGCACATCTATAATGTGTATCATTTAAAACACATGTGACTGAGAGGTCTAGTGATAGGAAGATGTGTGAATTAAATCGGTGTCCCTACAAATATTATGTTGATTTATTATTATTATTATTATTTTTATTTTTATTATTACTATTATTATTATTATTATTATTATTATTATTTTAAAATGTATAAACAAACCATATATTATGTATCACTAATTGATATTTTTATATAATATAATTTATTATGATCCAAATCAATAAATAGAAAAATAACATTATGACCAAAGATTGCTAATATGTCGCAATAATTATCATATTATATTTTGTTTTACTCAAGCAACACACACACACGTCTATAATGTGTAGATTTAGAATACATGTGATTGATTGGTCTAGTATAACCAAACCAAAAACATATCAATAATTATTTTTTAATATAATATAATATATCATAATTCGAATTAATGAAGGTAAATAATTCGAATCAATGAATGTAAGAGTAAATTGATAACTAAAATTTTTTAATACCTCGTAATAGCTAAAGTACCTAAAATTTGTTAATATATCACACTAACTAAAGTACCATCTTTTTTTCAATCACACGACACACCTGCACACATATATCAGACAAAAACACATAAGAATGAGTGGTGTGGTGGTAAGAAGCTTTCTACACATTGTAGAGACCTAGGTTCAATTCCACATGCTGATGATGGATCAAAGTTGGACACCAAATGTTACCTACCAGCATTTTGTCACAGTAGATAGATATTCCTTATTTTTCATTTTCAGATATATTACAGCTACCTGCAGTCTTTGACAGTTAACAGCTGAGCATTCTGGAAAGTCGTCTCTATTTTACTCAGTTAACAGCTGAGCATTCTGGAAAGTCGTCTCTATTTTACTCTGTTTTCATTTTTACAACTCGGTGCTTGTTTTAAAACATCTCAAGGGGTGGACCGTGTAAGTAACTATCTCACCTTTTTTTTTTTAAGAACTTGAGTTAATAAAAGGATGTAAAATGTCAGCTGCTGTGTCGGGTACTTAACCCGATACTGAAACCTCTTTGATTATGAAAGAAGACTTCATACATTGTTAGTGAATATTGACTTACCAGGCTGAGAAGACAAACTTCAAAGATGATGCACCGACTGAGGTAGCTTTTGAGAAAGGGAAAGAAAAGTTGTAGCTTGTAAGTGCCGTAATATAAATTGTGTGAAAGCACTCTTAGGGTGGAGTAGACGGTCGGTTCATTTCAAAACGAATTCATGTTTTTTTAACTCAACTGCACGGAATTAGCTTACTAAACCGAACTGAACCTTGAACAGTTGGGTTGGGGTTGAGTTGAAGCATTTAAGAAACTTGTATAGCCTATAAAAGGCTTGCAAGCTACATAAGCATAAAAAACAACATTCAGTCACAAATCTTGTTGAGATTCTTAACAACTTTTAAAATGGAACCAGTTCAATACCGAGAGTCTCCGTACTTCCCTTAAAAACTACATCGCGTCAAATTAAATTTTAAAAGCAGTTTGGGTGGAAGTTTCAAACTTTAATAGTCCCATTAATAAAATGCTTGAAAATTAAAAATAGTCTAATATTTTGCTGCAGTTTCTTCTTGTTGTACATGTACTGCTGGTGCGCACTGCTGATTGCTGCATTAAATCTGCATCAGCTTGAGCTTGCTTGCAGATTTTTTTTTTGAATTTATTTTTTAAACATTTTTAAATTTATTTTTGAATAAAAAATTAAACATTACTCCCTCCGTCCCTCGTGATTGTTTACGTTGGGTTTTTTCACGGAGACCAAGGATTATGATTAAAATAAGTGAAGTAGTGGGTGTAATAGTGATTTTATTGTTAAAATAAGTGAAGTAGTGGGTGTAATAGTGATTTTATTGTTAAAATAAGTGAAGTAGTGGGTGTAATAGTATAAAGTGTTGAAAAAGTGGAGTGAAGTAGTGGATGTAATAATGTATTTTATTGTTAAAAGTTACTATTTATAGTATGTAAAGAAATAAGAGGGACGTCCCAAAATAGAAACTGTAAAGAAATGAGAGGGACGGAGGGAGTAACTTTTTATTTATAAAAAAGAAAAAGAAAAAAATTATGGAACTATACTTTTTGGAGTCTTATAATGCTTGTCACGTGTCCTATCCCAATTTTGATTTCCATTGATATAACAGTTGACCATTGATTTCAATTTCTATTTTAATTTTAAATTCATATTATATAACAGTTGACCATTGATTTCAATTTCCATTGTTTCTTTTTGATTTTGAACAAATTCATCGATGGCAAAGAAAGTTTTCAAAGATTTACCAAAAAGGATGATCACCGAAATACTTGTGTGACTGCCGGTGAAAACATTGCTCAAATGCAAGTCAGTGTGCAAGTCTTGGCTTTCGATAATCTCAAACCCTCGTGCGAGGCACGGGTCATTTTCCAGAAATTGATAGAAAGATTTTCCAGAAATTGATAAAGAGGTCGAAGTTATGTAAAAAAAGTTTTCACTTCTTACTAAAAAACATAAGTAGCACAATGGTTTGGAGGTATATTTATATAGATGAGGTTGTTGGTTCAATTCCCCACAAACACAAAAAAAACTTAATTTTTATCTTCAAAATAAGGGAGTGGCAATTAATGTAATTTTGTAAAATACAAGGGTAAAATAGTAAATTCACAGGGGGTTTATTGGCTCAAAATACCCCTAAAAAAACCCCTTGTTCTCCTATTATATATAGAAGATGATTCATATTATATAACAGTTGACCATTGATTTCAATTTCCATTGTTTCTTTTTGATTTTGAACAAATTCATCGATGGCAAAGAAAGTTTTCAAAGATTTACCAAAAAGGATGATCACCGAAATACTTGTGTGACTGCCGGTGAAAACATTGCTCAAATGCAAGTCAGTGTGCAAGTCTTGGCTTTCGATAATCTCAAACCCTCATTTTATTAAATCTCATCTCCACCATGCCATTGTGGCTTCCCAGAATAATCCAACACTACTCATTCTTGCAAAACCGCTACCCATCGAAGCAAAGCTGGCCTCTCTTGCCTTTGTCCAAGCCCTAGTTTCAACTCCTTTCCAATTTGCTACTATCGTTGCTGAACTCCAACATCAAAAGAAACGTCAACTTATTAACGAGGCGCTTCTTGATGTTAAAAGACAAGATTTGTCCAGCTCTCTTGTATATTTTGATTGTTGTAAATTTGACTTAGTTTGAAAATATAAATTATAAAATGTAATAATTTGTGTGAAGTTACAAATATAATTATTGTAATATATTTGATTTGGGAGTTACAAATCATTTATGTGGGAGTTACAATATTTATTATTGTAGGAGTTACAATAATAAATATTGGGAGTTACAAATATTTTCTTTATTGTATAAAAGAGAATCAAGTGGCCGTTACATATTGAAAGGGTGGAGATGGTGCTAAGAAGGCTTATAAATAGTGAAGAATATTTCAGTGAAAAGGCACACTTGAAGTTGCTTGTTCTAGCTATCATCGGAACCCTTTTACTTAATCTCAAATTTATATTAGTAAGTGTAATATATATATATATATATATATATATATATATATATATATATATATATATATATATATATATATATATATATATATATATATATATATAGGAGGAGGTTCAAAAGAGAACCCTCCTTAGCAAGAGAACCAGAGAACCAACATATCTACCATTGATTTGATTTTAATCCTATGGTCTAGATGGTGTACAAATCTATCAGTATATTTATGGTATTTGAATATAAGGGCAGTACAAGATAAGAGAAAATATGTCACAAAACGTACGTATATTTCTAAATTTATTACCATATTTGCAAAGATTTGATGAGATCATTTACTGCCAACTTTACACTTTCCATTTAATCGTTATCAATTACTTTTCATATAATTAATTCTATCAGTTTCTATTTTTATTGATTACAAATTGTATCAATGAAATTTTGTAAATATTTTGATTACTTATAATAACAAAATCAGATTAAAACATTCTCTTCAGTACAAACGTAAAAAGGTGTTCTCCAAAGGATTGTTGATATTATTCTATTGAGGTTGAATGTAATCTAAAGTTCACTATCAAAGTATCTCAGTGATTTATGACCGACATCTATTTTATAATTGCATCTTAACTCATTCCCAAATTGATGGATAGATTTCAAATTAAAATTTTAAAACATGTATGTTAAATTTGGAAATGAGCTAATACAGCCATGTACAAATAACCAGTGTATTTGGAAAGAGTACGTTAGTGAATCACTACACAATTTTCCAATGATTTCTTTTAAATCACTCATATCCTACTAAATATTCTTTTAGAAAAAATATTTCATTTTTTGTAATTTTTTGATATATGGTGAAGTTCATTAAAAAATATATAATATATCAATGTGCAATACCTAGTGAAATCTTGCAATAAAAGATGTGCAATACCTAATGGAATCTTAAATGAAAAAAAATATATTAGTGTGCAATATGAAATCTTGCAATGAAAGATTCTTAAGAAAATATACTAAAAGGTAAATGAAAATAAAAAAATCTTAAAAATAAATAAATATTAGTATCTGATAGAGTATATTTTTATATATATTCTAGATGATTTTATTCTCATATTTATTGTGTTTTGCATTGATTTGGATTTTTATTTAATAGATTTGATTATTTTATTGTAGGAAATAAAGAATTCATGACTTGGAAGGATTTGGAGCAAAAAGAGCTATTTTGAAGATAAAATAGGAGAAAATTCGTATTATTGGGCTACACGGGCTGCCTGCACTGTTTGGGCCATATCTTGAGTTCCAGAAGTCAGAATTTGACGATCTTACTGTCCACGCGAAGCTTGTGGAATTATCTTTAATTCAGAGGTGGTCCAGTAAGCAAAATCCAGTTGGAAGAGCCCAGAAACAGAGAAGAAAAATAAGTTACGAATTTTACAAGAAAATCCAGCAGCTTCCAGAAATTCAATTTGAAGTGGGAAACTTGCCATCTTCTATTCCAACTCTAAGAAGGCAATTGCTTGGAGGCTAAATCAAGAGGCTATATAAACACATCTTGGGACAAATTATTGAGCATGTAAAATTATTAGGGATGTAATATTAGATCAGATAATATAGTTTAGAGTAGATTAGTATTAGTATTAGTTGGAGATGTAGAGAAACACCATGACTCTTCTTTTGGGTGACAACATTGAAGTTTGAAGGTTTTGTTCTCTTAATCTTTTCTTTGTTCTTATTAGTTTAATTATGAGCGAGTAGTTATTTCTAGGGCTTAAAGGGAAGCCATGTTTGCACTAATATTGGCATGATTTTCATAGTGGTTTGATTGGTTATGGTTAATTCTGATTGATATGTTTTAATCATTAATTTGTGTAATTGGCCAATATCATGGATTAATTATATGCAAATCGGGGTATGGATCGAGAGATTTACTTACTAGAGGCACACATACGATTAGCAGAATTGAATTTGAGTGCGGAAGCATCATTGGATTTCTGAGAGCGTTAATTCTTGGAAGAGATTAACTTGACTCTAATTACCTGATTGATTGAATTACTAAAAGTGGTTAGTTGTGTTGAATGTTTCGAGAGTGTTAATGCTTGAAAGAGATTAACATACTCTAGTTATAGGATCACATTGATTGCTTTAACTTAAGAGCCAATTGTGTAAGCATGGTGGACCTGATTGCCCTAGGTTTTAAATAATTTGTTTATCATCTGTTTAATTTAATGTTAATTTAGTTTAATTAGTTAATTAATAATTTCACATATTCGTTTGACCCTTGAAACAATTAGCGATAACTGAAAAGGAATTAGTAGAACCTGTCTCCTTGTGGATTCGACCCGCTTGCCATCTGTACTAGCAATAGACATCGTACGCTTGCGGTTAGGTATAATTTGTATTATTTGTTCAGTATCTTAAAAAATAATACCAAATAATTTATCAACGTACTAGGTAAGGTCATCTTACTCATAATTTTTTGATAATAAAAGTTTGTGGTTAAAATAAATAATTAATGTGTGGATCCAAAACACTTACTTGAATCTTAGTCTAAAAACTTAAGTATTGATTTTAAAAATATCCAAAAAGGTAAAAATAAAAATAAAAGACTCATAAAAATAAATAATTTAGAATAAATGAAAAAATAATATATTAATGTGCAATACTAGTGGAATCTTGCAATAAGTGAAAAAAAATAATATATTAATGTGCAATACTTAGTGGAATCTTAATAAGAAAAAATAAATGTTAAAACGTAACAACTAATATATTAATGATTTTTTGATTAAAAAAGTTCGTGGTTAAGATAAAATAATTAATGTGTGGATCCAAAACACTTAATGGAATCTTAGACTGAAATTAAAATATTGATTTTAAAAATATCCAAAATGGTAACAAAATAAAGGATTCCTAAAAAAAGTTAATAAATAACACTAAAATAAATAATAACAAAGTATATAAGACTGATTTATAAATTTTTTTAAACAAAATTAGAGGAGGAAATATAATAATTAATACGTTGTTACAAAATACTTAGTGGAATCTTGGACCAAAAAGATAAAAACTAATTTAAAAAATATACTAAAAGGTAAATGAAAATCAAAAAATCATAAAAATAAATAAAAATTAGTATCATAAAAAATAACACCAAATAATTTATCAACATGCTACATAAGGTCATATTACTCATAAAGTTTTTGATAAAAAAAGTTTGTGGTTAAAATAAATAATTAATATGTGGATCCAAAACACTTACTTGAATCTTAGTCTAAAAACTTAAGTATTGATATTAATCCAAAAACGTCAAAAAAATAAAATATTCATAAAAATAAATAATTTAGGATAAATGAAAAAATAATATATCAATGTGCAATACTTGTGGAATCATGCAATAACTTAAAAAAAAAAGATATATCAATGTGCAATACTTAGTGGAATCTTGCAATAAAAGATCCTTAAGAAAAAATAAATGTTAACACGTAACAACTAATATATCAATGTCAGTGCAACACCTAAGTTCATCTTACTCATAAATTTTTTTATAAAAAAAGTTAGTGGTTAAAATAAAATAAATAATGTGTGGATCCAAAACACTTAATGGAATCTTAGACTGAAATTTAAATATTGATTTTAAAAATATCCAAAATGGTAAAAAAAATAAAGGAATCCTAAAAAATGTTAATAAATAACACTAAAATAAATAAAATTATATATGACTAAGCAACACCTAGGAGAATCTTGCAATTTATAAATTTTTTTAAACAAAATTAGAGGAGGAAAAAAGAATAATTAATACGTTGTAATAAAATACTTAGTGGAATCTTGGACCGAAAAGATAAAAACTAATTTAAAAAATATACTAAAAGGTAAATGAAAAAAAAATCTTAAAAATAAATAAATATTAGTATCATAAAAAATAATACCAAATAATTTATCAACTTTCTACATAAGGTCATCTTACTCATTAATGTTTTGATAAAAAAAGTTTGTGGTTAAAATAAATAATTAATGTGTGGATCCAAAACACTTACTTGAATCTTAATCTAAAAACTTAAGTATTGATTTTAAAAATATCCAAAAAAGGTCAAAAAATAAAAGACTCATAAAAATAAATAATTTAGAAAAAATGAAAAAAATAATATATTAATGTGCAATACTAGTGGATTATTACAATAAATGAAAAAAAAATATCAATGTGTAATACTTAGTGGAATCTTGCAATAAAAGATCCTTAAGAAAAAATAAACGTTAACACCTAACAACTAATATATCAATATGCAAATTCATCAGACTCATAAATTTTTTTTATAAAAAAGGTATGTGGTTAAAATGAAATATTTAATGTGTGGATCCAAAATTCTTAATGAAATCTTAGACTAAAATTTAAATAATGATTTTAAAAATTTCAAAAAAGGTAGAAAAAAATAAAGGATTCCTAAAAATAAATTAATAAAAACACTAAAATAAATAATAACAAATTATATATTAGTGAGCAACACCTGGGAGAATCTTGCTATTTATAATTTTTTGACACAAAATTAGAGGAGGAAATAGAATAATTAATACGTTGTTACAAAATATTTAATGGAATCTTGGATCGAAAAGATAAAAAATAATTTAAAAATTTTACTAAAAGGTGAATAAAAATAAAAAAATCTTAAAAATAAATAAATATTAGTATCATAAGAAATAATACCAAATAATTTATCAACGTGCTACAGTTAAGGTCACCTTACTCATAAATTTTTTTGATAAAAAAAGTTTATGGTTACAATAAAATAATTAATGTGTGGATCCAAAACACTTAATGGAATCTTAGACTCAAAACTTAAATATTGATTTTAAAAATATAAAAAAAGGTCAAAAAAAATAAAGGATTCCTTAAAATAAATTAATAATAACACTAAAATAAATAATAACAAATTGTATATCGGTGAGCAACACCTAGGAGAATCTTGCTATTCTTAAATTTTTTGAGACAAAATTAGAGGAGGAAATAAATAATTAATACGTTATTACAAAATATTTAGTGGAATCTTGGATCGAAAAGATAAAAATAATTTAAAAAATATATTAAAGGTAAATAAAAACCAAAGTGTCTTAAAAATAAATAAATTTTATTATCATAAGAAATAATAAAAAATAATTTATCAACGTCTACAAAGCTCATCTTACTCATAAATTTTTTGATAGAAAAGTTTGAAAACAACACCTAGAGGGGGGTGAATAGGTGTTTTTGGTTAATAGTGTGAATTTATGAACTGTTTTGAAATTTACTGAAAACAGCTTGCTGTTTGTAATAACACAGTTCACAAACAGCACGCTGATTGTACCTGAAATGCAATGCAGAAAGAATATAAACAGTAAGTAAAAGAGACACACAATCTTTTAGCCAGGTTCGACCCCTAATCCCCTATGGTCTACGTCCTGGTCCCTTACCAAACTTGGTAAGAGAATATATTATTGATCAACTATAAACCGATTACAAGATCCAACAATATATCTCCCTTAACCCTTGCTGATTACAAATGGCTTGCTGTTTACCTGTGAACAACTAACTTTCTAAGTACTACTTCCCAAGTATACTTCTCTAGTCTAGTTCGACTCACCCTAAAACCTGAAGCCAATCTTGTACAACAGCAAAACAATACACTTTGAACAATACAAATGATTTGAATCAATTACAACTCAACCTAATGAACCCTCTGAATATATATATGCGTGTATATATGGGTTTGAGAGGTTTAATAAGATTTTGCAATGAAAGCTCGAAGTTGTGTATAGGTTCTTGTGTTTTTGCACTCTGATTCTTCTCTTGGATGAATGCCTTAGAACTGAGCAAGAACAACCTTTAAATAGGTAAACAAGAACATTTGAAATCAAGCTTGAATATAATTCCAACGGTATGAAATAAATCCGTTAGAGATGATGAATTGTTTAAGCAAAGTGAGAAGCTTGATGTTCTGCAAATTCAGAAGAGATGGAGCGTGTATAGAGTTAAAAACATGGAGAGAATATTTGATATGATGAGTCCCATGTGTTGTCTTTTAGTGGAGGTATGGAGGGTGTTAAAGTAATGAAAAGTAGAACTTTACTTTTCATATTTTAAGTCAAGGAATATTGTTTGTCTCCAAATATGTATGAGATATGGGTGTTGATATGTTAAATAACATTCAGAGGGTCCTTACACGTTTCTAACATTATTCCCACTTCATGCTCTTTAAATATCCGAATGATTCTTTAATTCTGCCAGACACAATCAGCTTGCTGATTGTACAATTGGCATGCTGTTTGCGACAAATGGCTTGCTGTTTGATGTGTACTGATTAGACAATCAGTAAGCTGTTTTATCCTGCAAAAACAAGTTAGAGCAAATACAAATGGCATGCTGTTTTATCCTGCAAAACCAAATTAGAACAAATACAAATAGCATGCTGTTTTATATCTCTAAGCCAAATGTATGTGAACATATTATCATCAAAATCAATAGCATGTTAGTATAATAAATAACATTCCAAAATATATGTAATCATCGAATCATCAAAATCGAATAGGCTAACAATCTCCCCCTTTTTGATGATTACCAACATATATTTTTAGGAGTACATACTCCCCCTCAACACATGCATCATTGATTTAACAACATGATATTCAATTAAGCACATAAGGATTTATATGAACTAAAATCCCAAACACATAACCTCATTAAGAGTTAACCTCCTAAAATCTCTCCCCCTTAATCATTAAAAAGGGTAATCACGAGCATATTCAATAAAGCATGGATTATGATGTACCACATAATGCACGAGTACACATTTACTCAACAAATTGCATGCGAAAGAATTAACGATATGAATGCATGCAAGTGAATTACACTTAAAATTCATTATTGACATCTATATAAGAATAGCAATTAAATAGCATGCAAATAATACTAAAAAGGTAAGCTAAAGTACCAAACTTTTGCACTTAGCTTGCTGTTTTTAGGGACCTTTGTTGCACAAAAACTCAACGTTTTAGCATCCAATTCTACTTTCAGCTTGCTGAATGTCAGTGTCTGCATCCTTCTTTGGCTTGCTGACTTCAACAGTGCTTTCAGCTTGCTGATTTGAACTTCCAGCTTGCTGATTTGAACTTCCAGCTTGCTGATTGCCAGTAACTTGAGGTTGCATGCTTTCACTTTCATCTCTGTTTTGACATACTTTAGTTTGGGCGCCCTCTGATCAGTTTCTTGCTTGATAAGCAAGTCCATGTGTGTATGTCCCAATTTTCTATGCCAAACATAAGGATCATTGTCTATTGCAGCCAAACAGCATGCTGTTTCCTGCATAATACAATATATATACACATATTTGTCCCATCTATATACTAGAGGAAACTCGTTAGTATCAAAATAATAATATTCTTATATTCAAAGGAATATACGAGGACAAATAACATACTTACTACTTGAGTACCCAAATTTTGTTGGATCCACCACTGTTTGTTGATAGAATATAAAGATCATGTAGATCAGATTTCTTGATCCACTGTTGTATCACTTTTGGTGCTTGATTTCTGGCCCTTTGTGTTCTGCCAGACTGATAATGGTAAGCTGTTTGTCTTCTGTCATTTGCTTTCTGGTATGCTGATTGTCTTCTGACTGGTTTACTCTGGTAAGCTGTTTGTCTTCTGTCAGAAGCATTCTGGTATGCTGTTTGTCGTCTGTCTGGTCTATTCTGGTAAGCTGTTTTCCCTTGATGATTGATTTGAACCACACAATGTCTTTCCAGATGACCTTTTCCACCACACTTGTTGCATGTCTTCCAAGGCATAGCATAGTCATAAGGTATGCCATTTCTTCCATCATATTTGAGTGCACCAAGCTTTTTGATTGAGTTCATCCCAACTCCTTCTCTGACCAAGGGAACATTTGCCTTCTTCATTAATGTTTTTAGGCTGTCTTCTCCTTGAACAAAGGTTTCCATCCCTTTCTGAAGGTTTTTGACCTCTTTTTCTAGAAGAGAAATCAAATCAGCTTGCTGTTTGATAAGATCAGCTTGCTGTTTTCTCTTCTCAGCAGTTTTAGAGGATTCGGCTTGGCTAGCTTCTTTAATCTTGAATGTTTTTATACATTCATCCTTAGCTTCAATCTCTGACTTCAAATCTTTGAGTTCTTTCATGAGCACCTCATTCCTCCTTAGAATTTCTTTGTTGACTCCTTCGAATTGAATGATTTTCTCTTTTAAATCAGCAATAAGATCATCATGGTTGATTTCAGGAGCCTTCTCAGCCATTAAATCCGAAATGATTTTCTTCAAATGAATATTCATCTTTTTCAGCTCGCCATTCTTATTTTTCAACTCCATGAATTCAATGATGGATACATTACTATGTTCCTGCATGGTTAGTGATTCCAAAATATTATTTTCAGAAGATGTATTAAGTTGAAACGAGTTTACCGCACTAGATTCAACATCCGAGTTCGAATCTTCGCTTTCTTCACGAACGACTTCTTTGTTTCCTCGAACCATGTCATTGTCAATGCCAACCAATGCAAAATTGATCATCTCTTCACTTGAGTTTTTACTGGAATTAGATTCTTCATCACTCCATGTCATTTGAGCTTTACTTTTCTTTTTGTCCGTGGAGGCAGCTTGCTGTTTGTGACAATCAGCTTGCTGTTTTGGATTGTCACATATTGTAGCATGATAATTCATTTCCAAGGTATCCCATATTTCCTTTGCTGTGATGCACGTAGAGACCTTGTCATAATCTGAATCTGAAAGACCACAAATTAGTGTATACTTGGCATTTCCATTATAGCTTGCTTTTATCAACTCTTCCCCGGTAAGATCATCAACATCTTTTGGCTTGCCGTTTTCATCCAAAAAGGTAAACGGACCATCTTTTACAACCAACCATTCAAGTGGATTTCTGCTCAGAATCACCTTCATCTTTAGTCTCCATAGATCATAATTTTCTGTACCAACGAGAAGTGGTGGCATGTTTGATGGTTCTCCCTCTACATAAATGTGTGCCATAGGATCTATACTTTCCTGTTACAGAAATGTTAGTAAACCTCTCTCTGATACCAAATGAAAACAACACCTAGAGGGGGGTGAATAGGTGTTTTTGGTTAATAGTGTGAATTTATGAACTGTTTTGAAATTTACTGAAAACAGCTTGCTGTTTGTAATAACACAGTTCACAAACAGCACGCTGATTGTACCTGAAATGCAATGCAGAAAGAATATAAACAGTAAGTAAAAGAGACACACAATCTTTTAGCCAGGTTCGACCCCTAATCCCCTATGGTCTACGTCCTGGTCCCTTACCAAACTTGGTAAGAGAATATATTATTGATCAACTATAAACCGATTACAAGATCCAACAATATATCTCCCTTAACCCTTGCTGATTACAAATGGCTTGCTGTTTACCTGTGAACAACTAACTTTCTAAGTACTACTTCCCAAGTATACTTCTCTAGTCTAGTTCGACTCACCCTAAAACCTGAAGCCAATCTTGTACAACAGCAAAACAATACACTTTGAACAATACAAATGATTTGAATCAATTACAACTCAACCTAATGAACCCTCTGAATATATATATGCGTGTATATATGGGTTTGAGAGGTTTAATAAGATTTTGCAATGAAAGCTCGAAGTTGTGTATAGGTTCTTGTGTTTTTGCACTCTGATTCTTCTCTTGGATGAATGCCTTAGAACTGAGCAAGAACAACCTTTAAATAGGTAAACAAGAACATTTGAAATCAAGCTTGAATATAATTCCAACGGTATGAAATAAATCCGTTAGAGATGATGAATTGTTTAAGCAAAGTGAGAAGCTTGATGTTCTGCAAATTCAGAAGAGATGGAGCGTGTATAGAGTTAAAAACATGGAGAGAATATTTGATATGATGAGTCCCATGTGTTGTCTTTTAGTGGAGGTATGGAGGGTGTTAAAGTAATGAAAAGTAGAACTTTACTTTTCATATTTTAAGTCAAGGAATATTGTTTGTCTCCAAATATGTATGAGATATGGGTGTTGATATGTTAAATAACATTCAGAGGGTCCTTACACGTTTCTAACATTATTCCCACTTCATGCTCTTTAAATATCCGAATGATTCTTTAATTCTGCCAGACACAATCAGCTTGCTGATTGTACAATTGGCATGCTGTTTGCGACAAATGGCTTGCTGTTTGATGTGTACTGATTAGACAATCAGTAAGCTGTTTTATCCTGCAAAAACAAGTTAGAGCAAATACAAATGGCATGCTGTTTTATCCTGCAAAACCAAATTAGAACAAATACAAATAGCATGCTGTTTTATATCTCTAAGCCAAATGTATGTGAACATATTATCATCAAAATCAATAGCATGTTAGTATAATAAATAACATTCCAAAATATATGTAATCATCGAATCATCAAAATCGAATAGGCTAACAAAGTTTATGGTTACAATAAAATAATTAATGTGTGGATCCAAACACTTAATGGAATCTTAGACTGGAAACTTAAATATTGATTTTAAAAATATCCAAAAAGGTCAAAAAAAAATAAAGGATTCCGAAGGATAATTAATAATAACACTAAAATAAATGATAACAGATTATATCAGTGAGAAACACCTAGGAGAATCTTGCTATTTTTAAATTTTTTAAGACAAAATTAGAGGAGGAAATATAATATTTAATAAGCTGTTACAAAATACTTAGTGGAATCTTGGATCGAAAAGATAAAAATTAATTTAAAAATATACTAAAAGGTAAATAAAAATCAAAAGAATCTTAAAAATAAACAAATATTAGTATCATAAAAAATAATACCAAATATTTTATCAACTTGCTACTTAACTCTGCAATCTATAACTTTTTTGTAAAATATACCGAGAATTAATAAAATAATTAATAAATTTTTGCAAAACATTCAATGAAATCTTAGATTGAAAACTTAAAAATTGATTTTAAAGAATCTTAGTGTTCCACTTGGTTGAAACACTTAAGGAAAATATTCCAACATTTACAATACTTAATAAATTATTTAATATGTATTTAATACATAAAATCTTACAACATTTAATAGAATCTAAACATAAGTATTTTTAATATGTATTTACATAGATTCTGTTAAGTGTTTTATTAAAAAAAATATGTTAATTTTTTAAAATAACTAACTTTCGTAAATAAAGATTTTTTTTTGCTAAGGTAATAAAGAAATTTTGCGACTAGATGAGATTCTCTTAAGTATTTTATTATAAATATTAATTATAAAAAAGCATTCATGTGTCATTTTTAAGATGAGATAAGATTTTCTTAAAAACACTAAGATTTTATTGAGTGTTTTAAAAAATGTTAGAGTGTTGTATATTTTTCCAAAAAAAAAGATCTTAAAATAGTAAAAACACTTACTAAAATCTTAAAATACTTAATAGAATCTTAAAATAAGGAGTTTTTTTTAATAAAATCTTATAATGACTTATAAGTTTGTTAAAATAGAAACAATTTAATTGTTACAAAAACAGATCACCAAGTTCTTAGAATGATATAAAAGTTTTTTTTGGAAATAGATAACAATTTAATGAAATCATGAACTAAAGATTTATTGTTGAACTAAAGATTTATTGTATTTTGACCGACATATTTTTATAAGGAAGGTTACATTATGATTCCAAATTGATAGATTTAAAATTCAAATTTTAAAAGATGTATGCTAAATTTTAGAATTAGATAAGCATACAAGGAACACCTTAGAGAACCCAACCGCTATACAAAAGTATTGTTGTTGTTCAAGAAAAATAAAAGTATTTCTGTTGTTGAAGAAAACTAAAAGTGTTGCTATTTTACAACTAGATTACGATATTGGTACTTTTACTAAAGGATGCAATCTTCCTTAAAATAAAAATTTTGTGTTCCTCAATTGCAGTTAACCATCTTCATATTGGTTGTAGAAATTGAGAGTTTAAAAACCAGCTATGCACAATACAAGAAGGTTGTCACTGCTTTACACCAGGTGAAACTTAAACAAGGAAACAAAACTAAACTACATATGACGAGAGACAAATGCACTACAGAACCTCTGGAAAGCCCCTATACTCATACACTTCACACCACCTAAAGGCGAAGACCATATACCCATACACTTCACACCATCTAAAGGCGAAGAAAACATCTATTATCACATCAATAGCCCTGTAATTAACTTGTGAAACGTACATAACAAGAGTCAGAAATCTTAAATTAAGAAATAAGCAAACAAAACACCAAATGAATCACTACCGATAATCCAATAACTACACTAAATGTGCTAGGATGTGCTCCAAACCTTTATACAAAAAAGCACACAGCTCCATTGGGTAGTAAAAATCTTTGACCATGAACCACAAGAATATAAACTGAAATAAACCAGTCTCATTTTATGAGAGAAAATAGAGATGGGGATTAGCAAGCCCAAAACAAATGTAACACCCACGTAAACATAGTTGCAAGAAAACCTCCTGGAATATGAGATTCAAATATAATGGTTGTCATCACGCTCTAGAAATATTTATACAAAATATCCACCCCATTCGTCGCAGAGAATAAGGTTAAGCACGATCTCATATACATCTCATAGAAAACCTAGTTTAAGAAAATATCCTCCCAATTCATTGCAAAAGTATTACAGAACACCTTAGAGAATCATTTGTTCTAAACATCAGAACTGAACCAAATCCTGTTGCTTTAATCCACTCTTTTTGTTCTTCAGTCAGAAACAATAAAACTTCTGATAGTAGTTCTGGTTTGAAACTAAATAACGACTGTGTTTCACCATCTTTTTGTGAAAATTCTGTTCTGAATGACGATTCCATGATAAAACTGCACAAAAACATAAACACATAGAAATTCTTTAGAGTGTTCGTTAAAAGACAAAAAAAATTATAAATCAGAAATCAAAACTACATACCTTTAGATTTCAATGTTCTGTGTGTGTTCTCCAAGGTTTTTCTTCAATCTTGTATGCTTTTCTGTTTATATAGGTTTAGAGGTTTGATAATGTCGTAAAGATCAATCAGTGTATATCGTAAAGTATTATAGAAAATTACAGTCAATCAAGGATTCATTTCCAAAGTTAAAAAGATCAATATGTTCAATCAAGTATTTTTTGATGTACAGATTCCATAAATAAATCGGTATAGGCCGTATGTAAGATTTATACTAAGAAAATAACATTGTTTATTAATGGTATTTACATTACTACCATTATACACCACTGTATTTGATTTTGTAAAGATCTTCAATTTGGACGGCCAGGATCGGGGTTCTCTGGTTCTCTGGTTCTCTTGCTAAGGAGGTTCTCCCTAGAACCTTACCCATATATATATATATATATATATATATATATATATATATATATATATATATATATATATATATATATATATATATATATATATATATATATATATATATATATATATCTTTATACAACATTGGTATCAAAGCTTGGTTTATTTTCAATTCTTTGATTTTTTTTTTGTGACAGCGTATATAAATCATATATACTCTGGTTTTTACCTATCGAGTTAGCAAATCTATTTGTTTAGTATGGTACTTGTTAGTGTCTTCGTTTTTATAGTTGATTTTTACATGCTATTTTTCTTCTTTCTTAATTGGCATGCGTAGTAGTTATTAGTTTTTGGGTAATGGTGGTATGGTTTAGTATCATGTATTTTGTTTGTTGTGTTTGATGAGTGGAGTTATTTTTGTTCCATGCCATGCCGATATATTTTTTATGTTGCATCTGTATCTTGCTTACATTTTATGCCATGCTTGTTGTAGTAAATTTGCATACTTAATTTTGTCCTACTTTCATCTTGTTGACATAATTTGTTTATAGTCCGGTTAAAATATTAAGATCTTATAACAAATTCTTATAGAGATGGCCATGTGCCTTCAATATATGTTTTTTTTAAAGTGTTCTTCATATTTTTAACCAAAAATGTTTATGTGCTTATCATGATAACTTGCATATTATATTCTTCTAGCCTCATAGTCAACGCATGCATGAGAATTTTGTTAAGTGTTTATGTTTTTCCTTTCCTCTTTCTTATTTTTTTTATTCGTTTATATTTTTTAGGTTTTATGCTAATGTCATAGATTATATTTTTTTTCATATTGTATTATGGTCTAACATTGTCCTCGATTATTCTCTCATGTTGCTTATTTTTATAATGGTCAATGTATTTAATTTTGCTTCGATTAGTCTCCTTGTCATGTAATTTGTGTGATCATTTTATTTCTGACAATTGTTTACATATTCTTTTTCGGTTGTGTGCATTTAATTGACATGCATTTTTCTAATAGTAGGATTTTTTTCCTAATTGTAAATTTTATAATGACATATCTTGATTGAAATTTTAACATTTTGTTAATAGATTGAAATGACGAGCAAGTTGATTGCATCTGAATTGGCTGAGATTGAAAGGTTGAATGGCACTAATTATGATATGTGGAAAAATCAGATATGGCCTGAGTCGTGACAATTTGGAGAGTGCCATTGAAAAGGATGGTCTGATTTTGGGAGAAAAATCTAGTGATTTTGAAAAGGATGAGTATGAGAAATGGAAAATTTGTGACAAAAAGGCGAAGAGTCTCATGTTGATGTTTATGGAAGACAACTTGATCAAAGTATTTGAGACGTATGAAAGCACCAAAAAGCTTTGGGATTCGCTCAAAGAAAAATACGATGCCATTTCTGATGTGAATGTGCAACTTCTTTTGCACAAGTACAATACTTGTAAGATGAGTGAGAGCGATAATGTGATTGACCATTGTAACAAGATGCTAGTGATGGCTAAGGATTTGGCGGCAGCAGCCAGCAGGAAATGAGCTTTCTGAAAATATGCAAATTACGGGGATCTTGAACAGCCTGCCAAGCTCACTTAACATGGCTGCAACAACTTTGAGGTTGAATGGAACTATCAAAAGTGAATCTCAACTTTCTGCGGCTTTGGCTATGGAACATGATTTGGTTAATAGCCAAAGGCGGTTGGAGTTGAATATGGTGCAAGATGAGGAGCTAAACTTGGCTCAAGGAAAATTTAAGTCAAGCCATCAAAACAAGGGACAAGGAAGGCTAGGTCCTTTGAAAGGAAGATTATTTAAGCCACACCAGCAAAAGAAAAGTTTCCACTTGGAAGTTGTTATGCTTGTGGAAAGTATGGACATTTCAAAAACGAATGTCCCGAGAATCAAGAAGGAGATGAGGGCAAGGGCCAAGATCAAAGGGGGTAAAACAAAAGTGAGTTTGTTGGGGTTATTGAATGCAATGCTGGTCATGTAGCCACAGACATTGATGGATGGTGGATTGACTCTGGAGCAACCCGCCATATTGCAAAAACTAAGCAAGGCTTGACCAAGTTTGAAGACTTGAAGAAGGGTGAACAAAAAATTTTTATGGGGAATAACACCTACTTGGATGTTGTGGGAATTGGTTCTTATAGGTTGGATCTTGGGGATAGTGTGATGGTCCTCAAGAATGTGATGTTTGCTCCTGGAATGAGGCGCAATCTAGTTTCTATTCCTGCACTTCTTAAGAATGGATTGGAAGTGCGGTTTTATAATAATCGAGTTTCGATCGGAAAGGATAAAAAGGTGTATGTGTTGGTTCGAAAACTAACGGCGCAAGTGTACGCGGTCACAAGTAATATAATAAGTTCGATCCCACGAAGACTTGGTGTTTGTTCAGAAATAGTGTTTAAGCAACGACGTATGATTAAACAACAAACTGCTTGAATATATATAAAAGGGGGTTTTGTTTTATTATTCTAATTGATTTATCAAAATAATAATACTAAATAATTCAAACTACTTGATTTAATTAAACGATATTTTATATGTGAGAAAAACATGGGATTCTAATTTCATTACTTATTTCATTTAGAATTGATGCCTTAATTCAAAGTGATTTGATAATTACGAAAGCTAGCCGGGAACACGAAACTAACATAAGCGCCTTTCAGCCTTAACTTATATCAAACCACACGAACATCCACTTAAAAAGATAGAAGTTGTGTGGACACCGTTTATGTTTAGACCCTATATGTCTATAAGATTTGAAAACATAATTGGTTTACGAATAAATTCCTTTATTATGGCTACATAGGGCGATGTGATCCAAAACCCTACCACTTATCGTAAATGTACATAACAATTACGAACCTATGCTAACATGGCAAATTCTAAATTCCTAAATCCACTTTCGCATTCATTAGGAATTAATAAATTAGACGTTAGCTACGCATCTAATAAATTAAGCGCAACCATATTAGGCAATCTGCATTTTTATCATAATACAAATTATTAAGGCATCGAATTACTAAATTACGTAAATAAATCCATTAGAATCCCATGACGGCGATTAGTTCATAATCGAACGGATCGTCATCATGGGATTAAATGAAAACATGGCAGAAAATTGCATAAATTAAATATAAAATTACAAGAGTTTAGAAAATAAAACCGAAATAGCTTCCAATGAAAGAGAAGAGCACTCCAAATATTTCCCTTAAAATCTTCACCCGAAATAAAACTTATACTAAATTTCCAGAAAATTAAAATATATAAAATAAAACTGAAATTACAAAGGAAGGCTGGAAGATTTTGAGAGAATAAAAGAGAGAATACAAACTGAATTACAGAGAAACTCAGTTGAGGAGTGATCGAAACCTATGAAAGGCTCACCTATTTATAGCACAAAAATAACCCACATCCGGCAATAAAGAATTCGACCGAAAGTAATAGCAGCAAAAATAGAAAACTAGAAAGCAGCCGGGCGGCTGGCGGGCTCTTCCTACTTCATTTTATATGAATGATGCCAAACTGTAAACCAGTCACAGGAGGAGGCAGTGTACATCACGCGGGATTTCTTTTCTCTTTTGTCTTCTGGCGCGTGGGCGCCACGCGCTGATGGGGCGTGAGCCAGCCGACAGCTTGTGCAGTAGAGCTTTACAGACGTTGCTTCACTTTTGATTTATATAAACAATTCATTTGCACTAAACCACACCATACAGATTAATATTCTTTTGCTTGAAAATAATTCATGTGTCCTTAACTTTTGAACAGGATCCGGTAGAAATCCTTTTTTAACCCGCAAAGCTTATAATCTTTAATTAATAAATAATTAATTTAATTCATAAATTATAAAAATAAATATCTAATATTATTAGATATTTATAAATATAATTTTCAAATTAAATAAAATAATTTTTTAATATAAATATATCCTTAAGTCCTAAGCTGCGGTCTATTGAGGGTCGGAAACCGGACTCCTTTTGCTTAACGAAAAATATATCAATTCCAACCGGGATTCCTGCTTTAAGAATATATCACTTTCCATATTTTTGTGATAATTCTATTTCCTCATTGCTCGTCCAGGTATAAACTACGGTCTGTTGAGGATCTAAAACCGAACAACTTTTGCTTACAAAAAAATATAACAATTCCAACCGGGGTTTCAGCATTAAGAATATATCACTCAGAATTTCTTTATGATAATTCTTTTTCCTCGCAGCCAGTCCACTTGATGATAAAATCCTTGTGATTAAATTCCGAATTTAGGCAAAAATCCACCATTTTTAGCCTGTTATCGCCACGATACCTAAAGTTGCGAGTTCTGCACAACAAAGACTGAAACAACATAAACGAAATAAAAGACACAACATACTTAAGGATAAACCACCAATATAGGTCCAAATAGCGCATAATAAGTGGATATAAAATCCACTTATTACACCCCCAAACTTAAACCGATGCTTTTCCTCAAGCGAAAACAGACTTGACTACCTCTAAATGCATGAATGCAACTGATGCAAGGATCCCATAGGCAAAGCAATAACCAATTTAGCAGAGTGCCTTAGAGAATGTGATAATCCAAATAGAGATCGACTAAATACCCGCATATTAATATTTACAAGCACAGAAACGTGCGTGTGTGCTTAGCTCACCAGATGTACTCCCTACACTAGTTCAGAAACATAGCCTATTGTTTGACCAAAGAATCACAATTTTATACCTAAAATGAACGTTAAACACATAATAACTCATATACACCTTCATACTTATTCAAGTTTGCCAAGGATTCAACATGCTTTAATTAAATCATTCAACTGCTATATATACAAAACTATGCTACTTATGCTTATTTGACCGTGCAATGGTTGAGGTCCCCAAAGACTTATGCACTAATACCCTTGTAGCGAGCGTTGGGTTAATGGATCCCAGACCGAGAAAGTCTTAGGTCACTAGGCACAAAGTCCCCTAGAACTTAATTGCTCGAGTATTAATGAGCTCAACCTTAGTCAATTATGCCCGTATACACTTATATCAACTTTTTTTTTTTTTTTAATTTTATTCTTTAAGAATGAGTGCGTTTCGCTCCATCTCATTCCACCCCTAGACTACTCATAATAAGCATATGAGCGGCTACTAGCCTTTGACGCCTAACATTATTAACTTTCTTAGCTACCAAACTTTTAGCATGCAATCCTTGGTTTCCCCCAAACTTATATTTTAGTGTTCTTATGCTTTTAAGAGAATACAGAACATTCTAAATATAAACAAGTGATTATTCTTAACAAAACAACAAGTATGTTCCGGAACTAGTTCAAGAGCAAACGCTGAGACTCTGTTAAGAATGTGTTTCTGTAGCATGCAAGTCAATTCATAAGTATTTAAATCAGCCCTCTATTCATCATTATCAGACTCAGATTCATCATTGGCTACTAAACGGAACCACCAAGCGCTACGGGATCAAATAAAATATGCCATGCAACTAATCATGAATATGCAAAGTTTTTTTTTTTACATGGTATAATATGAATTATATGAAATTATACTAGCATGGTACATGAAATTATATGCAATACTATGACTATGAACTACATGAAACTGTATGCAATATTATGACTCGATTAATCAATTATCCTAAATCACCCCCAAACTTAAAATATTCAATGTCCTCATTGAAGGTATAGATAAAGGATAAAAGAGAACTCCCTTAACTATCGGCATCGTCGCCCTCCTCGGGCGGTGAATCAGGTGGTGGAAATGAGCTCCAAACTGAGGCCAATCTACCTTGAGAGAAGAATTTTTCTTTTGTGAAGCCAGTTCCTGTAACTTGCCACTGACCTGCAAACTTGACATAATACTGAACAAAATCACACAAAATTAAACCACACATAAAAACACCAAACCTATGGGTTGCCTCCCATGAAGCGCTGTCGTTAACGTCATTTAGCCGGACGTTGCTTCCTCAACTCACGGCGGTTTCAAGAGAATAACCGAACTGTCCTCAACAGAAAGACCATTCATACGAACGTTGACATCTTGATTACTTAGTCCCAACACAACTCTTCTTTCACTCTTCGTCTTGATTTTTCCACTCGTCGACTTCTTCGCCTTCTTTTTCTTCCTCACACCTCTAAGGTTTTTATCCCTCTCATCCGATTGAACAGAACACTCTTCAACCTCATCATCAACTATCCACCTTCTTAACACATTATCATGACCCTCTTCAAAAATCACTAACTCGTCATTCAAAAGGACATACCTCAAATGTGGTGGAAGTTTTCCGAGCTTTACATTTGAAAGATTTTGTATGGGAGGTTTATCAGTATCAATTTCCTCGAGCATCTTAACTGAGTGAGAGCCTTTCGAAAAAATTTTAACACTAGGCAATGTATCCAATTGTACATCACATGTTTCTTCTCGGAAAGACAATGCAAGGGATTCCACAGAAAAACACGCTTCTGGATCATCTAAAATCTTCGTAGGAGCAAACACATTAAAGGTGGCCTTATCATCTTGCACCCGCATAGTTAGCTCCCCTTTTTGCACATCAATTAAAGTTCGGCTAGTAGCTAGGAATGGCCTTCCCAAGATGATAGGAATCTTCTTATCTTCCTCAAAGTCTAGAATGACAAAATCAGCAAGGAAGATAAACTCATTCACCTTTACCAAAACATCTTCCACTATTCCTCTTGGATACGTGATCGACCGATCAGCCAGCTGTAACGAGATATTTGTAGGTTTCGGGTCGGGTAAACCAAGTTGCATGAATACAGACAAAGGCATTAGATTGATACTAGCTCCCAAGTCACACAAACACTTGTCGAAAGATAAGTTACCAATAGTGCACGGGATGGTGAAACTTCCAGGATCTTTAAGTTTAGGAGGCAACTTTTGCTGCAGAACAGCACTGCACTCTTCCGTCAAAGCAACAGTCTCTAGTTCATCGAGCTTCAACTTCCTTGATAAAATGCCCTTCATGAACTTGGCATAGCTCGGCATCTTTTCTAGAGCTTCCGCAAATGGAATATTAATGGACAATTTCTTGAAGACGTCCAAAAATTTTTGAAATTGCTTTTCTTGACTTTTCTGCAAGCATCGAGGATATGGAGGAGGTGGATAAATATGCTTTTCTGGTGTCGGTGCTTGAACTGGTTCATCTTTTCTGGATTCTTCATGCACTAACTCTTGGGGCTTTTCATTAGACTCAGATTCCTTGATAACCTCTTCATCAGCTTTCTTTGAGTTCCCTTCAATCTCCTTACCACTTCTTAACGATACGGCATTGCAAGTCTCCTTTCGCTCATTCTTTGGATTTGACTCGGTGTCACTAGGTAGAGCTCCTTGTGGCCTGTTTAACAAAGCATTAGCAAGCTGCCCAATCTGATTCTCCAACGTCTTGAGAGATACTGCTTGACTTTTAACCAACAACCTCAATTCATCCAATTCAGATTTTTCATTAAAAGATTGCCCCGCACTAGCCTGAGGCTGCTGCTGAAATCCCGGGGGTTGAAATTGTTGCCTTGGAGCATACTGTTGCTGATAGCCCTGATTGAATGGCCTAGCTTGTTGACCCTGAAACTGCTGATAAGGCTGTTGCGGTTGTTGAACTCCTTGATTGTTGTTCAAGCTGAAATTGGGATGGTTCCGATTGTTCAGATGATAAGTTGCTGGAGCTGGTTGTGAAGGTCGCTGAAAATTGCTCACAAACTGTGCTGATTCAGAAGAGATTGCACACTGATTCGTATCATGTGCACCCGTACACAGCTCACAAACACTAGCAACCTGTTGAACTCCATAATTAGTAAGAGAATCCACCTTCATCGTAAGAGCTTTCAACTGAGCTGCTATGGCTGTTGCTGCATCAATTTTAAGAATTCATGCTACCTTACCTTGAAAAAGCCTCTGGGTTGGATTTTGATATTCATTTGCAGCCATCATCTCAATCAGCTCATAAGCTTCATCATAGCTCTTAGCCCACAGAGCGCCGCCTGATGCTGCATCTAGCAAAGGTCTAGACTGTGCTCTCAATCCATTGTAGAAACCATTAATAACCATCCAATCAGGCATCCCATGATGAGGACACTTTCGAAGCATCTCCTTATAACGTTCCCAAGCCTCACACAAAGATTCACCAGATTGCTGTGTAAATTGAGTTAGCGCGTTCCTTATTGCTACAGTTTTAGCCATGGGGAAGAATTTTTTAAGAAACTTCTGAGCAAGATCCTCCCAAGTAGTGATGGAACCGGCTGGTAGAGAATGTAACTAGCCCTTTGCCTTATCCCTTAAAGAGAATGGGAAAAGTCTCAATTTGATAGCATCATCCGACACACCATTGAATTTGAAAGTGTCAAAAATCTCGATAAAGTCCCTGATGTGCATATTAGGATCCTCCGTTGAAGCTCCCCCAAATTGAACTTAGTTCTACACCATCTGAATTGTGCTTGGCTTGATTTCAAAAGAATTGGCTGCAATGCCTGGCCTGACAATACTAGACTGAATGTCATCGATCTTTAGCTGAGAATAGTCCTTCAAAGCTTTAGTAGCTGCTGCTACTCTGTCGCCCATTGTTGCTTCTACTATCACTTCAAGCTCTTCTGTCGCTTCAAGCTCTTCTTCTTCCAGCTTATTTTTCAGAGTTTGAGAACGTGTTCGCATAAACAAATTAAGATCCTTATACTGGCAGAGCGAGAAAACACGAAGTGAGAAAAAAAAAACTATCCAAGTTAGTTAAGTTTAACGTCCGTTGATGTTAAACACAAATTATGAAAATAACACCGAAGTCCCCGACAGCGGCACCAAAAACTTGTTGGTTCGAAAACTAACTGCGCAAGTGTACGCGGTCACAAGTAATATAATAAGTTCGATCCCACGAAGACTTGGTGTTTGTTCAGAAATAGTGTTTAAGCAACGACGTATGATTAAACAACAAACTGCTTGAATATATATAAAAGGGGGTTTTGTTTTATTATTCTAATTGATTTATCAAAATAATAATACTAAATAATTCAAACTACTTGATTTAATTAAACGATATTTTATATGTGAGAAAAACATGGGATTCTAATTTCGTTACTTATTTCATTTAGAATTGATGCCTTAATTCAAAGTGATTTGATAATTACGAAAGCTAGCCGGGAACACGAAACTAACATAAGCGCCTTTCAGCCTTAACTTATATCAAACCACACGAACATCCACTTAAAAAGATAGAAGTTGTGTGGACACCGTTTATGTTTAGACCCTATATGTCTATAAGATTTGAAAACATAATTGGTTTACGAATAAATTCCTTTATTATGGCTACATAGGGCGATGTGATCCAAAACCCTACCACTTACCGTAAATGTACATAACAATTACGAACCTATGCTAACATGGCAAATTCTAAATTCCTAAATCCACTTTCGCATTCATTAGGAATTAATAAATTAGACGTTAGCTACGCATCTAATAAATTAAGCGCAACCATATTAGGCAATCTGCATTTTTATCATAATACAAATTATTAAGGCATCGAATTACTAAATTACGTAAATAAATCCATTAGAATCCCATGACGGCGATTAGTTCATAATCGAACGGATCGTCATCATGGGATTAAATGAAAACATGGCAGAAAATTGCATAAATTAAATATAAAATTACAAGAGTTTAGAAAATAAAACCGAAATAGCTTCCAATGAAAGAGAAGAGCACTCCAAATATTTCCCTTAAAATCTTCACCCGAAATAAAACTTATACTAAATTTCCAGAAAATTAAAATATATAAAATAAAACTGAAATTACAAAGGAAGGCTGGAAGATTTTGAGAGAATAAAAGAGAGAATACAAACTGAATTACAGAGAAACTCAGTTGAGGAGTGATCGAAACCTATGAAAGGCTCACCTATTTATAGCACAAAAATAACCCACATCCGGCAATAAAGATTTCGACCGAAAGTAATAGCAGCAAAAATAGAAAACTAGAAAGCAGCCGGGCGGCTGGCGGGCTCTTCCTACTTCATTTTATATGAATGATGCCAAACTGTAAACCAGTCACAGGAGGAGGCAGTGTACATCACGCGGGATTTCTTTTCTCTTTTGTCTTCTGGCGCGTGGGCGCCACGCGCTGATGGGGCGTGAGCCAGCCGACAGCTTGTGCAGTAGAGCTTTACAGACGTTGCTTCACTTTTGATTTATATAAACAATTCATTTGCACTAAACCACACCATACAGATTAATATTCTTTTGCTTGAAAATAATTCACGTGTCCTTAACTTTTGAACAGGATCCGGTAGAAATCCTTTTTAACCCGCACAGCTTATACTCTTTAATTAATAAATAATTAATTTAATTCATAAATTATAAAAATAAATATATAATATTATTAGATATTTATAAATATAATTTTCAAATTTAATAAAATATTTTTTAATATAAATATATCCTTAAGTCCTAAGCTGCGGTCTATTGAGGGTCGGAAACCAGACTCCTTTTGCTTAACGAAAAATATATCAATTCCAATCGGGATTCCTGCTTTAAGAATATATCATTTTCCATATTTTTGTGATAATTCTATTTCCTCATTGCTCGTCCAGGTGTAAACTACGGTCTGTTGAGGATCTAAAACCGAACTCCTTTTGCTTACAAAAAAATATAACAATTCTAACCGGGGTTTCAGCATTAAGAATATATCACTTAGAATTTCTTTATGATAATTCTTTTTCCTTGCAGCCAGTCCACTTGATGATAAAATCCTTGTGATTAAATTCCGAATTTAGGCAAAAATCCACCATTTTTAGCATGTTATCGCGACGATACCTAAAGTTGTGAGTTCTGCACAACAAAGACTGAAACAACATAAACGAAATAAAAGACACAACATACTTAAGGATAACCCACCAATATAGGTCCAAATAGCGCATAATAAGTGGATATAAAATCCACTTATCAGTATGCTATGGGCAAGTATGAGCCCGATCATGAGTTGTTTAAGCTTTGAATATGTAACTTTAATTTATGAATAATGGGTAAGTGTGGGGCCCGATAATGAGTTGTTTTTTAGTTTTATATTGTGTTTTGAGTGTATCAATAATGGGCATGTATAAACCCATGAAATGTTTGAAGTTTTTATTGAAGTATTATCAATGATAATAATATACGGATTTCAAGTTTAATTTTTTTTTTTGTGTTATTTTACATGTGTTTGTATGACATATAAGTTTGAGATGTTGTGAGAAAATAAATAATTTGTTGCCTTTGTTAAGAGTTTTAAGGTTGCAACCAAGAAGTTAGGCGAACAAGTTGTTTTAGAGGCTATCCAATCTCTATCCAATCATTTGGGATGCAGAATTGCAGTCTGGCGCCAATCTTGTTGATCATGGAAAATGATTAAAGTATTGCAATGTGAATCCGTGTACTTGGAAGTTTAATGTTTGTTAAGTAGCAAGATGAAATCGACGTGTTTTATGTTATCCATTCTTTTTTAATTGATGAGAGAAATTTAACTTAAATCTTATTTTTAATATTTGAGAAAAGTGGGAGTTATATAGATATTTATCAAACAAGTCAAGTGGGAGATATTGTAAATTTGACTTAGTTTGAAAATATAAATTATAAAATGTAATAATTTGTGTGGAGTTATAAATATAATTATTGTAATATATTTGATTTGGGAGTTACAAATCATTTTTGTGGGAATTACAATATTAGTTATTGTAGGAGTTACAATAATAAATATTGGGAGTTACAAATATTTTCTTTATTGTATAAGAGAGAATCAAGGGGCCGTTACATATTGAAAGGGTGGAGATGGTGCTAAGAAGGCCTATAAATAGTGAAGAATATTTCAGTGAAAAGGCACACTTGAAGTTGCTTGTTCTAGCTATCATCGGAACATTTTACTTAATCTTAAATTTATATTAGTAAGTGTAATATATATATATATATATATATATATATATACAACATTGGTATCAAAGCTTGGTTTATTTTCAATTCTTCGATTTTTTTTCTTTTGTGACAGCGTATATAAATCATATATACTCTGGTTTTTACCTATCCAGTTAGCAAATCTATTTGTTTAGTAGGGTACTTGTTAGTGTCTTCGTTTTTATAGTTGATTTTTACATGTTATTTTTCTTCTTTCTTAATTGGCATGCGTAGTAGTTATAAGTTTTTGGGTAATGGTGGTATGGTTTAGTATCACGTATTTTGTTTGTTGTGTTTGATGAGTGGAGTTATTTTTGTTCCATACCATGCTGATATATTTTTTCTGTTGCATCTGTATCTTGCTTACATTTTTATGCCATGCTTGTTGTAGTAAATTTGCATACTTAATTTTGTCCTACTTTCATCTTGTTGACATAATTTGTTTATAGTCCGGTTAAAATATTAAGATCTTATAACAAATTCTTATAGAGATGACCATGTGCCTTCAATATATGTTTTTTTTAAAGTGTTCTTCATATTTTTAACCAAAAATGTTTATGTGCTTATCATGATAACTTGCATATTATATTCTTCTGGCCTCATAGTCAACGCATGCATGAGAATTTTGTTAAGTGTTTATGTTTTTCCTTTCCTCTTTCTTATTTTTTTTATTCGTTTATATTTTTGAGGTTTTATGCTAATGTCATAGATTATATTTTTTTTCATATTGTATTTTGGTCTAACATGTCCTCGATTATTCTCAAATGTTGCTTATTTTTTGTTATGGCTAGAAATATCCTCGCCCTATTTTGGAAGTGTCGACCTCGTTTGGGCCAGAGAAAGAAAGTAATTCATGTCATGGGTCGTAGCATGAGGAAATGTGGCATTTATTGGGCCTGACCCAAGGTAGGATAATATTATTTTTACAGAAGACCTCGCCCGTATATAAAGGAGCTCGCCCTTTTAAAATGGCTAGGCCCAATACTGTAATATCTCTCCCTTTTTGGTGGCGATTACTAAATTCGAAGATTATGGACTACGAATAAGGTCCTCGAACTAAAAGCTAGATCTCGCCCTTTGTGACGGATCTCGTCCATTTCGAAAAGATCTCGCCCTCCATCAGGGCTGCCCTACAGCTATTTTTTCTCCGTAACTTAGGGAAAGCATTGACCCCGAAAATACCGGGTCAATAGCTTAACCGATACGTTCCGAGAAAGTAGTTGGGCTTTGAGGTCCATAATGATAACATCAAAGGCGGTGGTCTTAATCCAATGGGCTTCTTAAAAGCGGAAACCTAGCCCATTACGATAACTTGTTCCCCAAGAACTACGTTTGGCTTGATCCCTATATATAGGGTACGTAGGCACATTGTATGTCATGATGCAAACCCTTGTGAAAAAGAGAGAATACAATATTCGATCTATATTGCAATAATCACCTCATACAATCTCAGCCATTCTTAAAGTATAAACCCTAACCCTAATCACCCTACATCAATCACCGCACTCAATAACCACTATAATTCCAGCAACCCTCCCCGAATTTGTTTTCCCAAATTCCTCCGTTAACAAGTGGCGCTAGAAGGAGGGGCCTTTGACATCTTAGGAGGAAGGATGTCCCAATCAAATCATGAGCGTGTGGATAATCGACGTATGGAAGAGGTTAGGACCAGAGAAAATCTGCCTCCGCCGCCAAGGGATAATTCTGTCGCAAGGAGCTCCGGTATGGGGAATCCCAATCGTTCAAGGGGTTCGCACAGGAGGTCGGTAACGCCTAGAATGCCTAATAGACGACCGAGTCCGCGGATAGGAGGAAATCCTCCCGTTATGATGAGTAATACTGAGCTTTTTGACCAGATCACTTATATGGGCAATACGATCAATCGAATGGGGGCAAGAATGGATGCAATGGAAAGGGAAAGGCAGTTTCTTGAGGAAACTCGCCTGAATCAGGAGGGGCGACGCCCAAACCATGGATGGGAGGCGAGTTATCAAACACCAGTTGGAGATCGACGCATTGGGAGAGAATTTGACATGAATCACCAGCGTAACCAATACAGGGAGATTCCTTTCGATG
Organism: Kitagawia praeruptora; assembly: GCA_037693485.1. NCBI lineage: Eukaryota > Viridiplantae > Streptophyta > Magnoliopsida > Apiales > Apiaceae > Kitagawia > Kitagawia praeruptora. The sequence continues at coordinate 115,191,527 of CM075344.1, read as the reverse complement.
GGGATGTTCGAGCTGTTGGGGAGGTTGGAGGAAATCAAAGGTTCCGGGCTGTCACTCCTAGAGCTTTAACTTTTGGTGACCCATATGTTGAACTCCCTCCAGATAGAGAGGACCCCAGACAGTCAAGCCAAGTAGGAGGGGTTCGAGCTGGCGGTCAGGGGATCTTGGAGCAAGAAAGGCGTCATTCTCATCATGAGAACGAAATTACGGGAGACCCTGATCCTGCGGCATTCACAATGGCTCGAGCCAGGAACCATAATCCCCAAATGGGAACCCAAAACCATTACAGCTTAGGGTATGGGGAGAGAAGGTCTTATGCCAATCTCTTCAATCAAGCAGAAGGGAACCAGAGAGGACCCATAGAATCTAACTTGGAGAGAGATCTGATGGTCTCTCGCGGTTATAATTTTTCCCGTCCGGAGAATTCTACTGTTGGAGATCGGTATCGATTCGAGGAGTTAATGAATCAACAGCGACGTGCGGAGGTGCCCCGTAGAATCCCTAGGTTTGAAGATTTTGACTTAAATGCTCTGCGCAGGTTGTTGGCACAATCGGAGGGACAGGCAGGGGCTATGTTTGAGCCAGCTCCATCTCCCTTCTCTTTGGCAGTGAGAGAAGCACCCCTTCCACCATCTTTTAGGGGAGTGGGAGATCTAAGGTTCACAGGAAGTTCTGACCCAGCAGAGTATATTGCAAGGTTTAATACGGAAATGGAGCTTTACCAGGTGGAGGACTTGACGAAGTGTAGGTTGCTAGCCTCAACACTACGAGGAAATGCTCATCAATGGTTTCAAAAGTTGGGACCGGGCTCTATCACCTCTTGGGATCAAATGCGGATAATGTTTTTAATTCAGTTTCAATCTTCTATTGTCTATGCTCCCCCTGTCACGACTCTAGCCAATATAAAGCAAAGAGAAGGAGAAACTCTTCAATCTTATTTCAGACGATTCAATGCTGAAGTCCCTACTGTTCGAGGAGCTTCAGATGAGACAATCAAGAACTTTCTTATAGCTGGAGTCAGAGTAAACTCGGATTTTTGGAAAGAGCTTCAACGGAAAGAGCCATTGACCCTTGCAGACCTTTATGCGCAAGCCGAACCCTTTAAGAGGGAGGAGGAAGCCTTGAAGAGAAGTGATTATCCTGAAACTAGTCGTAGGGGCAAACGCAAAGATAGGTCTCCAAGCCCAAAGGGGGATGCGAGGAGGAATGGCAGAGTTGACGTAAATGTTGTTGATATTTGGGAGTCGGACCGATCAAGGTCACCTAGCCCAATGTCACGGTATCCTCCACCACCCCTATATTCTCTGAAAGATCAGGGTCACCCCCAGAACAGTATCTTCACACCTCTGGTGGCGTCTATTGGACATATTTTCGAGGTAACAAAAAAGGAGGGATTGTATAAAACACCCCTCCCCCTTTCGAAGAATGCCCAGAGAGATAAAAAGAGATATTGTGCTTATCATGAATCTCATGGCCATGACACCCATTAGTGTCGACAATTGAGGGAGGAGATTGAATTGCTTATTAGGAATGGGAAGTTGACCGAATGGGTTAGAAAAGTAAAGGCAAACGTCCCTCCTCGAGAGGAGACTAAGAGGGATGGTCCCGAAGACAAAGATAAGCCGGATAATCAAAAGAAGACGACGTTCGTGAAGGAGGCGAGCATTCACACTATTTTTGGCGGGCCTCATGTTGGCGGGAATGGAAGAAATGCTATGGAGAGGTATGCCCGCGAAGCAAGGGACCCTCCCCTGACAAATGTAAATCATTTATCGGAAAGACCTCCTAAGCTGTTTAAGGGGGAGGATACACAGATAATTTTTTCTGAAGAAGACGCTAAATGGGTTCATCACCCACACAGCGATGCATTGGTGGTAAATGTAAGAATCGGAGCAAGGAGTGTTCATCGGGTGTTTATTGATAATGGAAGTTCAGTGAATATTCTTTACTACGAAACTTATAAGAAGATGGGGCTTCTTGATAAAGAAATGACTCATGGAACGACGTACATTTACGGCTTTACAGGAGATTCTGTACGGGTCAAAGGTACTGTGAGGTTGTCGCTCACCTTAGGGGAAGACCCTTATTCAGCTACTCAGGTGTTCGAGTTTCTGGTAGTTGATCAACCTACATGCTATAATGCACTGCTTGGAAGACCGGTCTTGAAAGAAATGAGGGTGGTGACATCAATATATCATTTAGCAATGAAGTTTCCTACTCCAGTGGGGATCGGGTGTGTGAAGGGATGTCAATACGACTCCAGGGAGTGTTATAACAAGATGATGAAGTCTTCCTCAAAGGGTAGACAACGAGAGGAAATGCTGGACTTCAAAGAGGAAGGTGCTCAGGAAACCTTGAAATCATTCGAACCTAGACCAGTTACCAATATGGTTTATACAGTGGAGTTTCCCGGCGATGATGACTTGGCTAGTTATGAGACATTAGTCAGGCAGGGTACCCCGCTCTTTCTGTTAAAGGCGCCACCTACTTCGGGGGAGACTGTGGAAGTTACTATGGAAAATTCAGAAGCGGAGACTGCATTTGGGGAAGAAGTCGCAACTGACAGAACAAGGTATAGGGTGTTGATGATTGGGGCTCCTCCTCTAGTCAATCAAAATCAGTTTCGGGAAGGGGTTGTTGAGGATGTCACTGATGAAGAAGAGGAACAGAGGAGTCTTAGGGCAAAAAAGGGAAAATTTGTTATGGAGTATGGGGACACGCCGATGGTTGAATTTCCAGATGATCCAACAACTAAGAGAGAAGAACTTAAATCGCCAGGGGATGAGATTGTTTCTATTCGAGAAGTGGGGGAGTCCAGTGGAACAAAGGAAGTGGAGTTTGACTTGGATCCTCGGTTGCCTGAGCCCAAGAAGAATATGGGACCAGCGGAAGACACTGTGCCGATTCTGGTGGACGAGAGAGATTCGTCCAAGGTACTGTACATTGGGGCGAGGTTAGAGTCAGGTTTAAGGGAAAGGCTAGTCGGCTTTTTAAAGAAAAATCTGGATGTTTTCGCTTGGAGTCATGCTGACATGGTAGGAATTGATCCTGAGGTAATGTGCCATCATCTCAACATTGACCCTTCTAGGAAGGGTATTCGGCAAAAGCGAAGGGCAGTCAGTGGTGAACGGGCTACTGCCTTGAAGGAGGAGGTTGATCGGTTGTTAAATGTCGGGTTAGTTAAAGAGTCCTTTTACCCGGATTGGTTGGCAAATCCGGTTTTGGTAAAGAAATCCAATGGAAAGTGGAGAGTCTGCGTTGATTTCACTGACTTGAATAAAGCATGCAAGAAGGATAGCTTTCCTTTACCTAGGATCGATCAGTTGGTGGATGCTACTGCAGGGCATGCTTTGCTCAGTTTCATGGACGCCTATTCAGGATACAATCAGATACCGATGTATGCACCTGATCAGGAAAACACTTCCTTTATCACAGATAGGGGGTTGTATTGCTATATTGGAATGCCTTTCGGGTTACTCAATGCAGGGGCGACTTATCAGAGGTTAGTAAACATGATGTTTAAAGAGCAGATCGGGAAAACGATGGAAGTTTATGTGGATGACATGCTAGTAAAGTCAAAAGAAGCAGAAGATCATATCCGGCATTTGGAAGAGATGTTTCAAATCCTTAGAAAATTTCGTATGAAGCTTAATCCACAAAAGTGTGTGTTTGGGGTGGAATCTGGGAAGTTTTTGGGATTTATGGTGAATCACAGGGGGATAGAAGCGAATCCTGCAAAGATACAAGCTCTCCTTGATATGAGATCTCCACGAACAGTGAAGGAGGTACAAAGTTTGACTGGGAGAATTGCTGCCTTGAATCGTTTTGTGTCTAAGTCTTCTGATAAGTGCAGAGAATTTTTCAAAGCTATCAAAGGTGTTGGGAAGAATTTCGAATGGACTTCTGAGTGTGAGGAAGCTTTTCAGGCATTGAAAAATCATTTGGGGTCTCCTCCACTGCTGTCAAAACCTCTCGAGGGCGAGGTTCTCATTTTGTACTTGGCTGTTTCGGAATACTCCGTAAGCGGGGTTCTCGTACGAGAGGAAAATGAAGTCCAATATCCTATTTATTACGTTAGTAGAGGTTGTTGGAGGCAGAGACAAGGTATTCGAATATGGAGAAGTTGGTGTATGCTCTGATTTTGGCTTCCAGGAAATTGCGACCTTATTTTCAGGCACATAGAATAGAGGTCCGGACAGCGTATCCTTTGAGGCAGATATTGCATAAACCTGAGACTTCTGGGCGAATGTTGAAGTGGGCTGTGGAATTGGGGCAATTTGATGTAGAGTATAAGCCGAGAAGTGCTATAAAGGGACAGGCTCTTGCTGATTTTATTTTGGAATTTCCTCTGGTACACGAGGGCGATGCCTTGGCCGTGGTACCTAGCCCTCCGCCTGAGTTGATTCAGGAAGGACCTACTTCGGCACCATGGTGGACTTTGTATGTGGATGGTGCATCAAATAATGAAGGTGCAGGTGCGGGGATTGTCTTGATCAGTCCAGAGGGACATCATCTGAGGAGTGCAATTCATTTTGCTTTTCATGCAACAAATAATGATGCCGAGTATGAAGCTTTGATCTCGGGCTTGAAGCTCGCCCTCGAGATGAAGGTAGAAAATATAAACATCATGAGCGACTCAATGCTGGTGGTTTATCAGGTTAATGGGGGGTTTCAGGCTAGGGGACCCCGTACCGAGCTATACATGAAGTGTACCCAGAGATTGATGAGTTTGTTTCGGGAGGCGAGATTGGAGCAACTTCCTAGAAACGGTAATGAAGAGGCAGACGCTCTGGCTAAGTTAGGTTCTCAAAAGGAAGCCACTCTTTTAGGAGTTATCCCCGTGGAAGTCCAGAAGCAGCCCAGTGTCCCGGAGGTTGAATTAATGCAGGTCGATGTAGCTGTGCATGATACTTGGATGACCCCAATCTGGAAATATCTGAAGGAAGGAATTCTCCCAGATGATAGAATTGAGGCTAGAAGACTCAGATATAAAGCAGCTCGTTATGTGGATTTTGGAGGTTCTCTTTACAGACGAGGTTTTAATCAGCCACTATTGAAATGCATAGAGGGGGAGGAATGCAATTATGTCCTACGAGAGGTTCATGAGGGAATCTGTGGAAATCACTCGGGGGGTGGTTCTCTTGCGCAAAAGATATTACGGCAAGGATATTTCTGGCCTACTCTTCGGGAGGATTCGATGGTTTTTGCTAGATCCTGTGATAAATGTCAAAGGTATGCCAATTACGTGAACAGTCCTGCAGCCCCTCTCACTTCTTTGACGAGTCCTTGGCCCTTTGCTATGTGGGGGATTGATTTGATAGGAGAGCTCCCTAAGGGGAAAGGAGGGGTGAAGTATGCTGTCGTGGCAGTTGATTATTTTACCAAGTGGGCGGAAGCAGAGCCTCTAGCTTCAATTACGGCAAAAAAGTTGGTGGACTTTGTGTACCGGTCCATCATTTGTCGCTTCGGGATACCTTACAAGTTGATATCCGACAATGGGAAGCAATTTGACAGTAAAGAAATGAAGCAGCTGTGTGATAATTTGGGAATTAAGAAAAGTTTTTCTACCGTTAGTCATCCTCAGACAAACGGCCAAACGGAGGCAGTGAACAAGATAATCAAGCACACGCTCAAGGCAAAGTTAGATGATAGTAAGGGGAGTTGGCCCGAAGAATTGCCTAATGTCTTATGGAGTTATAACACGACACCTAGATCTACCACAGGAGAAACTCCTTTTTCTTTGACATATGGATGTGAGGCCATGGTTCCAGTGGAGTTGGGCGCAGGGTCTTTTAGAAGAGATAATTACCAGCCGGAAGTGAATGAGGTTAATCATCGTCTTTATTTGGATTTGGCAGAGGAATTCAGAACGACTTCTCAAGCAAGGTTGGTGTCTTACCAGCAAAGGGTGGCAAGGTTTTACAATTCAAAAGTTAGGGCGAGGCCTTTAAAGGTGGGCGATTATGTTCTCCGACGGGTGATGCCTAACACAAAAATCCAGAATCATGGAGTATTTGGCGCTAATTGGGAAGGTCCCTATAGAGTGAGAGCAGTCTTATGGGAAGGAACTTATTATCTGGCCGATATGGAGGGGAAGCACATTCCGAGAGCTTGGAACATGGAACACTTGAAGAAATACTATCAGTAATGTATGTTCTACTTTTGTTATACTTTCCTTTAATTATTATTTTCATGAAAGTCTAGGGGGGTAGTGCATGTACTCTTCCTTAGCCAGGATTTATATATTTATGAATAAAACATGCTTGTTTTTCTTGATTGTTTTTCGTTTAAATTCCGTGATGGATGACCTCCTTTAAGGAGGATTTTCATAGATGTATGAAACGATGGTCTCATTTGAGGAGAGTTTTAAAAATTAACTTCGGAAAATCCACCTCCTGTGAGGAGGGTATTTCTGGAATGGAGAACGACCTCCTTTGAGGAGGGTATCTCAAATTACCAAAGTCCTTGCAAAAACCGTACTTCCGGGGAGGATGTCCGTACTTCCGGCGCCTCATCAAGGCACGAACTTCGGGAAATCCACCTCCTGTGAGGAGGGATATTTCTGGAATGGGGAACGACCTCCTTTGAGGAGGGTATCCCAAATTACCAAATCCTTGCAAAAACCGTACTTCCGGGGGGGATGTCCGTACTTCCGGCGCCTCATCAGGGTTCAAGCTTTGGAAAATCCACCTCCTGTGAGGAGGGTATTTCTGAACAAAAAATGATCTCCTTTGAGGAGAGTATCATAAAATTTATAAGATTCTGAGGAAAATGACCCCTTTTTGAGGGGGATACCCTCTAGAAGGTATGGTAGATATAACCTTCGGCTGAATGATAATGTTTCTAAAAATACTTTGGATAAACTTTGTGGAAACTAATCATTCCAAGGTAAAGTACTTCGTTAGGGGGATATCCTTTGGAGGACATCATAGATACCTTTTTTAATTATTTATTAAGGCTCACAGGTTGAGATAAAATTCCGAGAGGGCGAGGTTCCGTGGAAAGGGCGAGGTTCGCTGGAAAAAGCAAGAGCTTAGCAAGATATATTAAAAGTAGTTGGAATGTAAGCAAGGAGATATAAATCGAAATAAGTCAATACAAGGGCGACGTCTTTAAATGGAGGACGCGCACTCCAATTAGTTGGGAATAAATTAGTTTGAATAAAGAACAAATTACAGAGGGCGAGGCCATTATAGGAGGGCCCGCACTCCTATTGTCTTGGCAATAATTAAGAGTTCCTGCAGTCAGGTTCCGACAGTTTGAGAGGGCGAGGCTGCATCTGCTTTCTCATCTCCTGCTATCCCTGTCTTGTTCGCCTTTGCCTCAACAATAGCTTTCTTCTCGCTCTCAATTTTTAGGCGTAGTTCTTCTTTAGCAGCAGCGATAAGATCAGCATTGTCGTCCTTAAACTGAAGCATAAAGCTAGGAGTAGAAGGGGCGAAGTGTGTGGACCAGTTATAGTCAGGATCAGCTGCCAGAAAATTGCGAAGATAGTCCAAAAATCCAGCATTATAAGCTTCGCTCTGGCCTTTCCTCATTCCAGCAGAAAGCATGTCGTTCTCACCTTTCAGCTTAGAGATCTCGCTCTCATGAGATTTTCCTATGCTGTCCAGATCAAAGTTTGCTTTGTCCAAAGCCAACTGGAGCCTGTCTACGTCATCTTTTCTCGCCTTCACTTCGTCATCTAGTTTCTTTTGGATCTCGCCCATCTTGGAGTTATAGGAAGAAGCTTCGCTTTTTAGTTTCTTGAGAGATCTTTCTTGATCCTTGATAGTCGAGTTCTTCAGAGCGAGAACTCTTAAGCCATGATAAAAGGCATCTCCAAGCCCGGCTTTGAAATTAAATTCAGCCTCCTCGTCGGTACGGTTCTTTAGAAGCTTAACCTCGCTGTCAGAGAAGTTTTCTGCGGCAACAGAGCCGAATGTTGAGGCCACGGAATCAGATGGCGATTCCTCGACAGTAATCCCCTTTTGTCTCTTGTTTTGTAAAGTCTTACCAGCATCATCTCGCTTTCTACCCTTATCATGCTTTTCTCCGAGATTAGGAGGAGGAGGGCGAGATGCATTAACCAGAACAGAAGGAGATGGGCGGGCTTGTTCCGCTACCATGGAGGGTGTGGGCGCAGTATCAGCAAAAGGGTTTCGTCCGAAGGGAAGTCTCGACATTTGACCTGCACATAAAGTAAACAGGTTATATAAACGAATCCGTGAATTATACAAGTAAAAAGTAATAAATCCCATATCGAAGGGCGAGATGTATTTTAAGAGGGGGCGAGATGTATTTTAAGAGGGGCGAGGTACCTTTATCAGTTAGCACTTCTATTTGCTTTCTACGAGTACTTCTCTTAGTTCCTCTCTTGAATTTTATGTATGGGACTTGACCGAACCCTTTGTTGTAAAAGCCATGATTACGAAGATTGTCACGAGTTACTAAAAAGTCAAGATCTTTCTCCGACTTGGGTAAGTTAGAAATAGCAAGAGCTCTTGCTGCAGCGTCGCCTACCAACTTAGATTGAGATGGTGTGTCTAGAAAAATAAAAGCAAAGATATACATATAAAAAGGACGAGATACTTAAGGTGCGAGATTTATAGAGAGAAGGGCGAGATACTTACATGGGTGAAGATTGAATTGGGTTCTTATTCTTGGAATGTCAAAAATATAAAAATAATCTTCTTTCCAAACCTTCATGTTACTGGGATTCCCAGTAAGAAACCCTTTCCTATTATGAGTCGCCCAGAAGGCGAGGTAATAAAAATCGACGTCTTTCCCGCAACGTCTCAAGGAGAGAAAATGGCTGAGCTCATGCATTGTTGGGGCTTCATATCCTTTATTTCTATACATTATGTATAAACCAATTGCCGCCCTATAGCTGTTAGGCGACAACTGAATAGGGGCGATGTTGAAGTAGGTAATAATTTGCTGAAGAAAAGAATGCATGGGCGATCCGAATCCTAGTTCAACTAGTTTGTTTGTAAGGACCATTCTCGGTGTTGGAAGTCCGGCGATGTCGAAGACATGCATTCGCATGAAAGAACGGGGCCTCAACCATTTTCCTTCTAAGTTATAGTATTCCATTAGGAACATGATTTCTTCAGAAGAGATTTTTGAGGCGAGACCAGCACAAGATATCACGCCCTGGGTAAATCTGTGTTTCGCCCTCAGTGGTTCAGAGACATCATCTGCAAAGTTTAAATCAATGTCATGACTTCGGACGGGCTGTTTGTACGGGTTGTTTGGGGGAGAAGTGATCTCCATAGCATATCTCACAGGGGAAACAGATATCGCCTCATCACCATCCTCCATTTCGGCATCATCATCTTCGACTGCTTCATCATCTTCTTCTCCAATTATATTCTCGCCCTCGTCCAAGTCTTGGACAACGTTTTCCTTGTCATGGCTGTAAGAATTTGAAAGGGCATCGAGCATTCTTCTATATTGGACGAGGTCTTTACCACGACCTCTACCTAGCCTAGAAGGACCTGGTTCCTGGGGATCTATGTTAACAAAAAAGTCACGAAGGTCATCCTCGTTCTCGTCCTGATCCAAGTCTTGGGCATGATATGTGCTAGTCAGGTCCTCGATGTCTCCTGTAAGGTGAAGGCTGTCTGAAAGTTCTTCCGGGCGAGATTGAAATGAAGAAGATGTCGCCTGATTTCCAGAAGACGATCTTTCGGAGGATGTTTCTTCGCGAGACATCTGAAAATAAAGGGCGAGGACGGAAATTAGGGAATGAAAGGGAAAATTCAGTGTGATTCTAGAAAAGGGGAAGTCCTCGCCCATTGATTGGGGAACGCGCCTAGGGTCACTAACGAATTAAGAATCTAAGAGTGTCTCTCTCAATTAGTATACATGTTCAAACATGGTAAATTAACTACGAATTGACAATAAATACTGAAAGAAGATAGGGACGAGTACCTTTTTCTGAAGAAGAGTCGCCTTGAGAAAATGAAGAAATCGCCTAGAAAATGGAAAACTCGCCCACAGCAATTATAGACCTCGCCCTCTAGATAAAAAATGACACAACACTTCGTGAGCTTTTGAAAAAGAGATGGGAAAAGAAGGAAAGTTTGGGGTTTATATAATAGCTGGTATGGGACACGTGGCATGTCCTGATTGGAATAGGAACAGAAATCGAGGCGTGGCAATTTTAATAGAAACGGTTCGCTTATAATTTATTTTTTGGAATAAGGCTCGTCTATGTTTTGTAAAGATACTTCGAGGAATTAGTTCCTTTTATAAAAATATATTGCAAGAAACTGGGGGGTAGTTGTTATGGCTAGAAATATCCTCGCCCTATTTTGGAAGTGTCGACCTCGTTTGGGCCAGAGAAAGAAAGTAATTCATGTCATGGGTCGTAGCATGAGGAAATGTGGCATTTATTGGGCCTGACCCAAGGTAGGATAATATTATTTTTACAGAAGACCTCGCCCGTATATAAAGGAGCTCGCCCTTTTAAAATGGCTAGGCCCAATACTGTAATATCTCTCCCTTTTTGGTGGCGATTACTAAATTCGAAGATTATGGACTACGAATAAGGTCCTCGAACTAAAAGCTAGATCTCGCCCTTTGTGACGGATCTCGTCCATTTCGAAAAGATCTCGCCCTCCATCAGGGCTGCCCTACAGCTATTTTTTCTCCGTAACTTAGGGAAAGCATTGACCCCGAAAATACCGGGTCAATAGCTTAACCGATACGTTCCGAGAAAGTAGTTGGGCTTTGAGGTCCGTAATGATAACATCAAAGGCGGTGGTCTTAATCCAATGGGCTTCTTAAAAGCGGAAACCTAGCCCATTACGATAACTTGTTCCCCAAGAACTACGTTTGGCTTGATCCCTATATATAGGGTACGTAGGCACATTGTATGTCATGATGCAAACCCTTGTGAAAAAGAGAGAATACAATATTCGATCTATATTGCAATAATCACCTCATACAATCTCAGCCATTCTTAAAGTATAAACCCTAACCCTAATCACCCTACATCAATCACCGCACTCAATAACCACTATAATTCCAGCAACCCTCCCCGAATTTGTTTTCCCAAATTCCTCCGTTAACATTTTTATAACGGTCAATGTATTTAATTTTGCTTCGATTAGTCTCCTTGTCATGTAATTTGTGTGATCATTTTATTTCTGACAATTGTTTACATATTCTTTTTCGGTTGTGTGCATTTAATTGACATGCATTTTTCTAATAGTAGGATTTTTTTCCCTAATTGTAAATTTTATAATGACAAATCTTGATTGAAATTTTAACATTTTGTTAATAGATTGAAATGACGAGCAAGTTGATTGCATATGAATTGGCTAAGATTGAAAGGTTGAATGGCACTAATTATGATATGTGGAAAAATTAGATATGGCCTGAGCCGTGACAATTTGGAGAGTTCCATTGAAAAAGATGGTCTGATTTTGGGAGAAAAATCTAGTGATGCTGAAAAGGATGAGTATGAGCAATGGAAAATTTGTGACAAAAAGGCGAAGAGTCTCATGTTGATGTTTATGGAAGACAACTTGATCAAAGTATTTGAGACATATGAAAGCGCCAAAAAGCTTTGGGATTCGCTCAAAGAAAAATACGATGCCATTTCTGATGTGAATGTGCAACTTCTTTTGCACAAGTACAATACTTGTAAGATGAGTGAGAGCGATAATGTGATTGACCATTGTAACAAGATGATAGTGATGGCTAAGGATTTGGTGGCAACAGCCAGCAGGAAATGAGCTTTCTGAAAATATGCAAATTACGGGGATCTTGAACAGCCTGCCAAGCTCACTTAACAGGGTTGCAACAACTTTGAGGTTGAATGGAACTATCAAAAGTGCATCTCAACTTTCTGCGGCTTTGGCTATGGAACATGATTTGGTTAATAGCCAAAGGCGGTTGGAGTTGAATATGGTGCAAGATGAGGAGCTAAACTTGGCTCAAGGAAAATTTAAGTCAAGCCATCAAAACAAGGGACAAGGAAGGCTAGGTCCTTCGAAAGGAAGATTATTTAAGCCACATCAGCAAAAGAAAAGTTTCCACTTGGAAGTTGTTATGCTTGTGGAAAGTATGGACATTTCAAAAATGAATGTCCCGAGAATCAAGAAGGAGATGAGGGCAAGGGCCAAGATCAAAAGGGGTAAAACAAACGTGAGTTTGTTGGCCGGGGTTATTGAATGCAATGCTGGTCATGTAGCCACAGACATTGATGGATGGTGGATTGACTCTGGAGCAACCCGCCATATTGCAAAAACTAAGCAAGGCTTGACCGAGTTTGAAGAGTTGAAGAAGGGTGAACAAAAATTTTTATGGGGAATAACACCTACTTGGATGTTGTGGGAATTGGTTCTTATAGGTTGGATCTTGGGGATAGTGTGATGGTCCTCAAGAATGTGATGTTTGCTCCTAGAATGAGGCGCAATCTAGTTTTTGTTCCTGCACTTCTTAAGAATGGATTGGAAGTGCGGTTTTATAATAATCGAGTTTCGATCGGAAAGGATAAAAAGGTGTATACTACGGGCAAGTATGAGCCCGATCATGAGTTGTTTAAGCTTTGAATATGTAACTTTAATTTATGAATAATGGGTAAGTGTGGGGCCCGGTAATGAGTTGTTTTTTAGTTTTATATTGTGTTTTGAGTGTATCAATAATGGGCATGTATAAACCCATGAAATGTTTGAAGTTTTTATTGAAGTATTATCAATGATAATAATATACGGATTTCAAGTTAAAAAATTTTTTTTGTGTTATTTTACATGTGTTTGTATGACATATAAGTTTGAGATGTTGTGAGAAAATAAATAAATTGTTGCCTTTGTTAAGAGTTTTAAGGTTGCAACGAAGAAGTTAGGCGAACAAGTTGTTTTAGAGGCTATCGAATCTCTATTTTTGTAAAAGTGTTTAATCATTTGGGATGCAGAATTGCAGTCTGGCGCCAATCTTGTTGATCATGGAAAATGATTAAAGTATTTCAATGTGAATCCGTGTACTTGGAAGTTTAATGTTTGTTAAGTAGCAAGATGAAATCGACGTGTTTTATGTTATCCATTCTTTTTTAATTGATGAGAGAAATTTAACTTAAATCTTATTTTTAATATGTGAGAAAGTGGGAGTTATATAGATATTTATCAAACAAGTCAAGTGGGAGATATTGTAAATTTGACTTAGTTTGAAAATATAAATTATAAAAGAGTATAATGTTCCTGAGATTACCTCAGGGACTTACCTGAGATCCTTTGCCTAAATTCTTATAAAATATGGGGTGGGCATTTTTGTAAAATCAGAAATTTTTAATTAACCCTGCGGGCCCAAGCAAATTTAAAGTTTATTTTGTAGGTATCTCAGGAAAAGTTTCATGAGGTCAATCTCAGGAACCTTTTTCTCATTATAAAATGTAATAATTTGTGTGGAGTTACAAATATAATTATTGTAATATATTTGATTTGGGAGTTACAAATCATTTGTGTGGGAGTTATAACTATTGGGAGTTACAAATATTTTTGTAGGAGTTATAACTATTGGGAGTTACAAATCATTATTGTAGGAGTTACAATAATAAATATTGGGATTTACAAATATTTTCTTTATTGTATAAGAGAGAATCAAGGGGTCGTTACATATTGAAAGGGTGGAGATGGTGCTAAGAAGGCCTATAAATATTGAAGAATATTTCAATGAAAAGGCACACTTGAAGTTGCTTGTTCTAGCTATCATCGGAATCCTTTTACTTAATCTCAAATTTATATTAGTAAGTGTAATATATATATAGGCCTTTGCTCCATAAAGAACACTCTTATATAACAAACAATAAAGAACACTATAAAATCATTTATTCCAATAGATCCATTGGCCCCGCCAGGGGCCCCCAATACAAAAAGTTCTTATTTTTTTAGGCTCTATCCATCCAGCAAAAAAAAAAAAAAAAATTGAAAATTTTACTGTTCATGATGACGTCACTGATGACGTCATCAATGAACAGTAAATTTTTCAAATTTTTTTTTTTTTTTTTGCTGGATGGATAGAGCCTAAAAAAATAAGAACTTTTTGTATTGGGTGGCCCCGCCAGGGGCAATGGATCTATTAGATATGAGGTGTTCTTTGTTGTTCTTTATATAAGGTGTTCTTTATGGAGTCCAACCCTATATATATATATATATATATATATATATAGGGTTGGACTCCATGACAAACACCTTATATAACAAACAATAAAGAACACCTTAGATCTAATAAATCCAATGCCCCTGGCGGGGCCACCCAATACAAAAAGTTCTTATTTTTTTACCTTCTATCCATCCATCATCTCAAAAAAAAAAAGTTACTATTCATGATGATGGCGTCATCAGTGACGTCATCATGAACAGTAAACTTTTAATTTTTTTTTTGCTGGCTTGATAGAAGGTAAAAAAATAACAACTTTTTGTATTGGGTGCCCCTGGCGGGGCCAAAGGATCTAATAGATCTAAGGTGTTCTTTATTGTTTGTTATATAAGAGTGTTCTATATGGAGCAAAGACCTATATATATATATATATATATCTATATCTATACAACATTGATCGTCTTGTTATTCCGCGTATTTTCAATAATTACGTTCGAATTGTTAGTTCTTGTAATGGCATTATATGTCTATCTAATGGAAAATGCTAGAGTTACATAAAGTTTCACAAAAACTTTCACAAAATGATAAGTGTCTTAATTTAATTGGTTATAACACAATGGGCCCCCTGTATTCACATTAGTATCAACCAATAAAAACATTTATTAGTGGAATCCACAAATTTTCTGTACACCTAGCACTACTCCTATCTAATATGTTTGGTCATTTTATATATCTTTGGAATCCATCCATCAGGCAATGCAAGAAACTTGATCCTGCTCCCACACCACAAACTTCACTTCCAATTGACATAGGGTTTGGTTATGATTCTGTCTCAAATGACTACAAGGTTCTTAGGGTTGTGTGCGAACAAAAGTTTGATAATGTACCATTAGTACAAGTATATTCTACTAATGCTAATTGTTGGAGAGAATTTTGGGCTCTCCTGTTCTGGAAAATTCGGAGTATTTGGAACAAACTAATATTGTTATAAACGGGATCCTGTATTTTGATGCTATGAAAAGTTTATTCTCATTCGATTTGAACAAAGAGGTTTTTGGAACTGTTCCATACCCTAGCTTTATTAAAAGCAAAAAATCAAATGTTTTGGATTTCAAAGGTTCTGTTACTATGGTCTTTGAATCTGAATTTGGGGTTCATCTATGGACGTTGGATGATGTTTCTGGCGAGTTGTCTTGGACTAAAACATTCAGTATCGAGGCTGATACGGATCCGAAAGCAGAGATAAGGCTCTCCAAGTATTTGGGTGCAGGATAGTTACGTGTTGTGGAAGTAATAAGATATTGAATTCTTATATCTTTTTGTATAATGTCTTGTATGATTATGAAAAACAAGAAACCAAAATTTATGGACTTGGAGAAGAAAACGTTCATGCAACTCTCAAGTACACTGGCACACTTGTTTGGCTAGATGGCTTCGAACCAGTGGAGTAAGATATCAACTAATTAGCCTCACCGAAGAAACAAGTAGAGGTAACTCAATTTATAGACACAGGCTTTATCATTGTATTTAGTATTTACCACGTTAATATATTCATATACTGTATTTGTTCCATTGTTATAGATTATACCACTTGTTTACTCTGGGGTGATGAATCTTTTACGATTCTTTATGCACGTTTATCACTCTATTGCTTCATTTGTCTGACC
Organism: Kitagawia praeruptora; assembly: GCA_037693485.1. NCBI lineage: Eukaryota > Viridiplantae > Streptophyta > Magnoliopsida > Apiales > Apiaceae > Kitagawia > Kitagawia praeruptora. The sequence goes on along the minus strand of CM075344.1, from coordinate 115,175,772 downwards.
CCTTTAACACTCTAGCATCCTTCTATCTTTTTTATTATACTGTGTGAACAAAGTTGCCTTTAGTTTTCGGAATTGCTTAATAACACAAAGTTACTAGAACACTGACATACATTTGGTGTTATTAAATATTTGTTCTTGAAGAGGTTATAAGGTTTTTAGAAGATAGGAGTACCCTTCTGCATAATTTACCTTAACATTTAAATATGAATTTCCAAAGTCTCTCTTTTTCACTGTAATTAATCAGGTATACAATATAATTTTGGTACATTATAGAATAATTAATGTAGGTCTATGAAGCTCATCCAATGGTGATATTAAAAAAACATTAGGAAAATATAGAGCCTCACCTTGTGGCTTTTGGTGTGTTAAACTGTTTATTTTCATCAATTGAAAATAGTGGAAGATTGATTTTAAGGTGTTTCTTTTACTTTTTATATCTCAATTATTCATTCTATTGCTCTATTTCTACTATCATAGTTTCTGCTTGTCATTTCAGTTTCAGCCCCAATAGTTTCAACAATATAATTATGAAATGGTTTGAGCTGTTTTGGCGATTAAAACTCCCATGTTTTGGGCACTATGGACTTTGTTATATAAAAGTTTTTTCATTAGTACACTTCTAATTTAATGAACCTGCTAGATAGCTAGCTAGTAATACTATTGATGATGAATTGAGCCGTCAATTTTTTTTCCCATACGTGTATTGAGGTTAGAGTATTTAATCATATCTCCAGATCTCCCTACATCATATCTCTTTGTACATGCTGGTGAAGAAAGAAACTTGAGCAGTGTAACAAAAAATCTAAATGGCGTATTTTGCTTACATATATTGACAAGTTTTCTTAGAGTTTTCCTGCTTCAAATAGTAAATGAAAGAATATAATCCTTCACTTTATTTGGATTATGTTGTAATTAAGCACTTAACCACTTTAGTAAATTCTTGGGAATGCAAGTATGCTTTATCCTGTTCCAAATGTTATATATTCTTACAATGTATAATCTTTTGAAAAACAACTTTGCTTTGGATTTGTGCTTGATTTTAAATCATGCCCCTATCTTTCTAGCATCTCAAGGGATTGTTATATATCTAAATTTAATCTTTGTGGTTAGTGCAATAAAAGGATGTAACCTGTGGTTTGAACTGGTACATAGTAATTTGATGCAAAAAATTTAGTGTTTGTTAAATATCGTAGATCCACTACGCCAAAAGTGGCCTTACGCAACCCCCGAATAAAGTTGCATAAGGCCGTTGCCTAAGGTCATAGGTAACACCAGAGCAGCGTTGCCAATACCAACGTTGCGTAAGACCCCTAATGCAATGGTAGAAACTTAAAAACCTAAAAAAAATGAAGAACAGAATACCTGAAGGAAATGAATTACAAAATATCTTATTAGCTTTCTAGTAAGTTCCCAAGAATTCAAGTGAATTTTTATATTATAAGATAGGCCTTGAGAAGTTGATAATATATAGAATACCTAAACAAGAATACTTAACATTCATAAGCTGAATAGTGGGACAAACTAAACTTATAGTTGTAGTATATATTGACATAAATATAGCTACTTTCAAACTAATTACTGACTAAACAAATTTTATCAGGGTACCTTAACCTGGAGCATATAGTTTCCTACATTTCCAAATCATCCAAACGTGTTTTTTATACGTCGCTTATGGCATCTAAAAGGGCAGGTAAATATTTTAGTTTTTTGTTAATATAACAAAAGGGTGTAAGCTGGGGTTTAAACAAGTAAACAATAATGTACTGCCAAATTCGGTGTCTATAATATTATAGTACGTTAATTAGCCACTTGGCTCAAGTTAGAGTAATTTGTGCATATTGGCCACCGTCATTGTTAGTATAAGGTTACTAATATGAGCTGTAGTCCCATAAAACAGCTTAATGTTTGAAACTTTTCCCTGATATCCCATTTACTCTTCACAGGATGGCCTACACTGATCAGCATCATGGCAATTGGCAAGTAAAGTGTGATTATAGACTGAATTTTTTTTCATGCTTCATAGCTGGGAGGAAGAACCTAAAGCATGAGATTTGCTACTAGTGCCTATATGACTATATATGTTCCTCGGAACAAGTACTAAATTTGTATCTATTCTTGCCATGAGTGGATTTATTACCGGTGCGTATGTGGCTTTAGGTGTTCTAGGCATTGAACAGGTTACAATGCCATGGGTGGATTTGTATTAAGATTTGTGGTTTGTTTAATCATCATCACGAGTAAAAGTTTCTCAAGTGTCTACGATTTTGCAATACAAAAACTGATTAAGCAATCAGCCTTGCTTGGTTATGTCAGTGTTACCGTCAGTCATCACCATCCACCTTTTATAAAAAATTTCTTGTTTTATATAGTAAAAAATTATCTTAAAATTTGATCAAATTAATGTATACTTATACTTGATATATAACAGAAGGAAAATGCTAGGTTTCCCGAATTGGATCCCAAAAATTTTCCCAAATTGTATGTGTCATTCCCTAATTGGCTATAACTTTAATGGATTCGCCAAGGTCACATCAATCTCACCAATTAAAAACGTTCATAGTGCCAACTCATTCATGCCACATCATTCGAGAATTTTTTTTGGGAACCAATTCGGGTACCTAGCACTACCCATAAAAGAAATAACTAAGTAGTTATCTTTTATTATAATACCTGAGTCTACCACACCATCCGGTTAACCAATCAGATTTTAGGAATTATTTTAGGACTAATCAGAGGTCATTCCGAAATTTTAGACCAATCATATTATATTAAAAGTTTTCCTTATTTACCATTCTCATCCTATTATACTAATCATGGTTAGTTAACAATTCTAATTTAAATCTATATAGTAATGACTTGATTTAACATATCCATATACTACATATTTTTTAATGTCAAAAAATATTTATAATAAATTAATATTTAAAATTAAAATGAATTATGATTATACAAATATATAATATTAAACGATTTTCGCAATATGAATTTTTCAATCTTTTGATTTAAAATTAATCATAATTGCATTATTATATATTTCGAACTGATTTTCATAATAATATATAAGAGCCAATTAGAAATTAATAATAAAATTAAATTAATTATAAAAATCAATCATGAATATATTATTATATACTAGCACATCTGTTCTTTGCGCCAATCTCTATGTATAGAGCCATTTTCCAAAATTGCGTATTTATTAATTGTTTTTAGGGATAGTTTCAAAACTACCCATGTGAACTATTAGATTTTTAAATATATACTACACATCTTTCTAAAATTCTAAAAATACCGACCTTGTTTTCAAAATTCCAAAAATACTACCTTCCTCAATTGCAACTTTTGCAACCTCATTTGCAACTTCCAGTTTTCAAATTTCTGATTTCATGTTCTGGGGTTCAGATGTCATTTTCGACCTCTTTTTTGGACTCTGATATATATATATATATATATATATATATATATATATATATATATATATATATATATATATATATATATATATATATCAGAGTCCAAAAAAGAGGTCGAAAATGACATCTGACAAATGGAACTTGAAATCAGAAATTTGAAAATTGGAAGTTGCAAATGAGGTTGCAAGGCCCCGCCAAGGGCACTCATAATTGGTGACTTGGGTTGCAAGGCCCCGCCAGGGGCACTCATAATTGGTGGATTTCTGATTTGCAACTTTCAGTTTTCAGTTGCAACTTTTGCAACCTCAGTTGCAACTTTTGCAACCTCAGTTGCAACTCCTCAGTTGCAACTTTTGCAACCTCAGTTTTCAGTTGCAACTTTTGCAATCTCAGTTGCAACTTTTGCAACCTCAGTTGCAACTTTTGCAACCTCAGTTGCAACTCCTCAGTTGCAACTTTTGCAACCTCAGTTGCAACTTTTGCAACCTCAGTTGCAACTTTTGCAACCTCAGTTGCAACTTTTGCAACTGAGGTTGCAACTCCTCAGTTGCAACTTTTGCAACCTCAGTTGCAACTACGGTTTGCAACCTGAATTGCAATTTTGCAACCTCAGTTGCAACTTTTGCAACTGAAAACTGAAAGTTGCAAATCAGAAATCCACCAATTATGAGTGCCCCTGGCGGGGCCTTACAACCCAAAGTCACCAATTATGAGTGCCCTTGGCGGGGCCTTGCAACCTCATTTGCAACTTCCAGTTTTCAAATTTCTGATTTCAAGTTCCATTTGTCAGATGTCATTTTCGACCTCTTTTTTGGACTCTGATATATATCTACATATATATATATATATATATATATATATATATATGTATATACATATATATGTAGATATATATTAGAGTCCAAAAAAGAGGTCGAAAATGACATCTGAACCCCAGAACATGAAATCAGAAATTTGAAAACTGGAAGTTGCAAATGAGGTTGCAAAAGTTGCAATTGAGGAAGGTAGTATTTTTGGAATTTTGAAAACATAAAAGTATAATGAGGTAGTATTTTTGAAAAAATGATTTTATAGAAGTGAAAAGATAGTTGGGTGGTAGTAAAATTGGAAATAATTATTAAAATCTTATGTATTTATGTAAATATCCCTTGTTTTTAATACAATTATATTATTTTAATGCATGGATCTTTTTTATCTATATTATAAAATATAATATTTTAATATCTCAAACTCTCGATTTACAATCATAAGGTGCAATCAAATTTGAATAAATCTACTCTTAGTCAATTAAATATTTTTTAAAATTTAAAATATTTACTACACTATTCTAAATACACCTTCAAAATTTAAGTTATATAAACTTTTAAATTAATCAATTATAAAAAAAAGCTAAATTCAACCAATTCAAATACTAAAAAATGAATTTTAAACCAATTATCATTAACATTTTATTTATCAGAATTTTTTAGTTACGCAAGAATTAATGGGACAAATAAATTGACTTGACGATATATTTGAATTATTCAAGATACTAAATAGACTATCAAATAGTATTAGACATTATTTGGTGTATAAATTATCAATCCAAAACATAAAATTCATTATAGAGTCAATAAAAATACCGTTAGTGAATATTTTCATAGCAAATTGGTCAACTCAACGCAAAAATTCTAATAAATCACTATTTTTTTGATATTTCATAGCAAATTGGTCAACTCAGCGCAAAAATTCTAATAAATTACTATTTTTTTTAATAAATAATTAATTTATCAACAAAAGGGCATATGTCATCTACACAAATAATCGTTCAAATATTCTTCTAAATCACTGTTTTTTATAGGTAAATAGTTTATCAATAAAATGTCATATGCAAAAATAATCAAGATTGGATAAACACATATTAAAATAGATCATATCAAGGTAACAAGGTTTCCTTAATTCAAACTACAATCATTGATCAGATCTTAAATTATAGTAGATCACTCGCTTATATCATTGAAATAATAGTCTTTCTAGCAAAATAATCCAACAATTTATTTTAATCGTGAGGGAAATACATATGTGATTTGTAAGAACGTATTCAAATAACTGACCATAACTGCGATTCCATACTATCCAAATCAATGAACCAATATAACAAAATCATGTATATCTAAAATCCCGGATGCTAAAATAAAGAGACAAAATCCGGTATATGGATAGACAAAATCCACTAACGGGATACTAGACTCTCAATAAAGAGATATATTTATTGAAAAATAAAGTAAAATCAAGGAAAATAAACGGGAGTTATCATTCACAAGGAGAAAGTACAAAATACAATATTTCAGTAGATAAAATCCACCGACGTGGTATTAGACTCTTAATAAAGAGAGATATTTATTGAAAGACAAAGCAAAATCAAGGAAAATAATAAAACGGGCTTATCATCAACCAAAACGTAGATGTCAACCCCTAAACTTTAGTTTAGTATTTTTTTAGGATAGGAGGAAAGAGAGAAACGGCTATAGCAATCGTTTAAAAATTAATATTATTGATAACTAGATAGGTCGATATGTATAAAATTATATATTTGTTTCTAATAAAAGGTGCCCATTTTAATTTAGTATTCTTGAATTGAATTCAAGTAATAGTATTCAATTCTCATATCCTTGTAATAACCACGAATTTTCTTTAATAATTTTATGACGAGCCTCTCCGAATAAAATATTCTCTCGATCTTGTTAATTTCTCTGGATGTTTATAAATAATTATTTAGTGCGATGCTGCATAAAAATTTTATGATTTAGGTGTATTTTTATATTATTGCTATTAATATTATTGCTAGAAATTCTTTCTTTCTAATTTATTTATGTTGCAACTATAATTATAATTAGGAATTTAGAGAGTGCCTTGCTAATAAATCGATTTAATGGACTTGGGTGGAAATTTTCATAGTAATTGGGTTGTGCTCATTAACCTTAATTAATACCCAAGCCCATTTAGAGATCAACCTAGTTCTATTAATTAGTAAAGTTTTTTATTGATCAATTGAGGCCCAACTAGTATTAACCCACTAAGGCCCTAATTATGTTGCCTAGTATTTATAAGAGAAAGAGAGAGAGAAATCATCTCTTCCATTTTTTTCCATCCGAACAAAACACCACCATATATATATATATATATATTATCCTCTCACCTCCATTAAAAACAAACCTTTAGAAGCTTATAGTTAATGAAATAGTGGGTTGATCTTGCATGCAAATTGATATTTGTGGAGCACTCTAAAAGCTTTTCAAATCGATATATATATATAAAGGGTTTCAAGAAAGTTGTTTTTTTGATCAATTCTAAAAGCTTGATTTTTCATAAAAGGGTATGAGTTTATGCCCCTAAATTTCTTTAATTATGAATATACATGCTTTGTTATTGTATTTGCTTGAAAACCCTTGTGTTAATTTAGGAAATTATTTTTATTTGAGTTAGGGCTTTTGAAAAATTTAATTAATTGATTTAGCTCTATGTTGTGGGTGTGCTTAAAATTGGGGATTTTATTATTTGGGGTGTTTGTGTTTGTTGCATGGTGAGCCGGAGACCACCACCGCGTCGGCGACGGTGGTCGGCGGTGGTGGGTGTTGTTTTGGGGTGCAGAGAGGAGGTGAGAGAGGCGAGAGAGGCCAGGGAGAGATGGGAGATGGAGAGAGAGATGATCGGGGAAAAGAGAGATAGAGGGAGAGATCGGAGATGGGCGGAGGGAGAGAGATCGGAGGAGAGAAAGAGAGAGTGATGGCGGAGAGATTAGAGAGGAGGGAGTCGAGAGATTGAGAGAGGGAGAGAGGGCCGGCGAGAGATTCAGAGAGAGGGAGAGAAAGCGAGAGATTGAGGGAGAAAGAGAGATCGAGAGAGAGAGAGAGAGAGAGACGCAGCGGCGAGAGAGAGAGATCGAAGGTGAGAGACGGGGAGAGGAGGAGAGGTCGAGAGATTGAGAGAGAGTGAGGTCGAGAGAGAGTGGAGCAGGGAGAGAGGGAGGAGGAGGTGATGGTGTCGGTGGCCGGTGGTGTTCGTCGCCGGCGCCGTCACAGTGGACGACCGGAAACCGCCCAGTGGCGGTGATGGTTGGTGGGGTTAATTGATTTTTATTGTTTTACTTTTATTGATTTAAGTAATAATTAATTGTAGAATTTATTTATGTGGAAAAAAAATAGAATAAAATGTGAAATTTCCCATGAATAAATTATTGTTGTTGAAATTCTATTTCCAATAAGTAGGTTACCGGAATTGAATATAATGCAGAATAAAAAGGAAAATTTAGTACATCATAACAATAAAATGGAGTGGATTTTCTAAGAGTGGGAATAAGGTAATCAAAATTAAGTTAAGATAATTTAAGTGGTTTTCATAAAAAGAGAAAGGGTTTCTTGAGTTATTAAAATCAAAGGAAATTGTAAGATAGCGGAGTAATAAAACTAATCGATTATTTAGTGGAATATTAAAATAGGAAGGAAATTAGCATTTGTGAGATTTCAAAAATAGAATTGTTTCAATAAATTCACATTTTGTTAAAAGTAGAGATAATATTATGGATTTGAGTTCGGATGAAAATTTAATTCTTGAGTTATTTATTTGAGAATAAATGGTGAATTATATTATTGCTCCTTTAAAATAAACTTTAGTGAATTAGATAAATTCTTGGATAAATAGAGAATGTCTAGATAAAATTTTAGAGACTTGATACGAGCCAAATTAAATAATTTATTTAAATTAGTAAACTCCGCCATAAAATGAAAATGGTCGATAATATATGAGGACCTTAAAAAAAAGTATAATAGTAATACTTCTATATTTGAAGTGTACTTCAAATAAATCAAATAGCATTGCTTATTAAAATTAAATAGAGGCTTTTAATGGAAAATTTTCCCTTGAGAATACCTAGAGCGAGATTTTCCCAGTACATTTTGTTTAAAATCTTATGATACCATAGAACTCGAATTATTAAAATTAATAGGAAAAGCGAATAGAGCCTCCATTAATTTATTAAATTGAGAATTTGGTGTCAGTGAGATTTTAAAGTTACGAGAATATCTTAAATTTTATTTGTTCGAGAATTATTTATCAAGAGCATGATTACCGAATTATTTTGACACTTCGTGATTAAATTCTTACCCGAGTACTAAAATTATTCTGATAATTACTATAGAGATTCCTTTTCGAGAATTGAGATTTCCGCTCGCGGGTAACGCTTTTATTTATTCGGTTCGTTTAACGTCGAGATAGAGGCAAGTTCATTCCTACCCTAACTCTCGGAAATTTTGTATTCTGTTCGTATTATTTCATTTCTTGATTATTTTCGAGCTATCAATTTTGAGATTTATTTGCTGCTCCTTATGATACAATAATTTCTTTTTGAGTATTATTTTTCGTTAAATATTACGATACTGTTAATTAGTTTACTTGAGAAATACAATCCCTATAAGCGTAGAAGAAATTTCGTTGCTATCAGGTCGATCTCATTAATTCGAGACGACTATTATTTTGATTCAGCGAAACTAATCTCATTCGTTCGAGATAGTTAAACTCATTCTTTTCAGTTGAATTTATTGTACAAATTCAACAATATTTATTGATTATCTTTTAGTTGGTTCATTGTCCGAATCAACCGATAGGAGTATAAAATTTAAATCGTTAGAGTTTTACTCATTGATCAAGTGAAAAATATTCTATTTAACGTTCATCAATTTTGAGTATTTTAATCATTCGAGTGGTACTATTTGTTCAGTACGACTCATTATGTTTCATTTTAAGACTATTCTCATTGTTTCGAGATAGTTGTCTTCCTTGTCAAAGGTTGGCACTTTGTTCGTGTCAACCAATTTAAATATGTTTATTGAGAGTTTACATCAGTCCATTGTTCGGATTGGTGGTACATTGAGTAAAAATGGCAGTCCGCCAGATCAATTAAATACTTTCTTGTGAAGTTTATCTCAAAGTGTCAGTTCATTAAATGTTCGGAAATTCTGTATTCTACTGGTCAATTTTGGGAAAGAGGCCCATTTAGAGAAAGAGAGACTTCTGTACCTTTATATGGACACGAGAATATTTAGGCACTATGATGCCAGGGTTGATATAATCACCCACTATGATGCTAGCATTCATACTATTATTATATTCGTTGATATCGTATTGTAGCCGTGATCGGGCGAAGTGTGGTGTCATTGGAGGAAGGTATTCCCGGTCGGATAGTTGATCGTCCCGCCGAGATACCGAAAGGATGGAAGACCAGTTATTCTTTTATCATGAGTCATCAGAGTTTCACAAAAGGAGTCATTTCGAGTATTTCTATTTTCGAGACGAGTCTTGAGTCAAAATTTTCAGAGTTTGTTATCTTATCAGTTTATTTAAATTCGAGTATTTTCTTTCGGTATATATTACTATATTTATGTACCGAGCAAGGAGAGAATTTGCTGAGCACCATAGTTGCTCACTCTTGCTTTACAACATTTGTTCAGCTGTCAAGATGGAGAAAGGCGAGACATCCAGCCAGAGAAACAAAGGGAAGGAGAAAGCTCCAGGCTACGCTGACAAGGACTAGAATGGCCAGCTGGAACCTTTTATCTGTTCTACCTTTATAGACTTTTGCAAGATATTTTTGGTGATGTAATAAGCGTATTGTAATAAAGTGTGAATCCGATCTTGGATCTGTGGAGTGGGATTGTTCTGCTCCGTTGTAATAAAGATTTTATTATTATTGAGCTAACGTGTGATGCAGGATGCTGAGACCTGATGTGGCGACCCGGGTCCCCGGACAGGGCGGATTTGGGGGCGTTACAGCGTTGGTATCAGAGCACGTTAGTTATATTTTAGTAATCGTACGAGCGAGCCTAGAATTATAACGCAACGTAAGAGTTTAGAGATATATTGCGATGTTGAGATTTTAGCACGAAGTTCCTTTCACCCTTATGTAAGTATATCTATATAAGTATCTAATCGATTAGAACCTGTTGTGACCGAAGTTACTTGTACTTTTGTAGATGACTACTTCAGGACTTGATGATTTCCGTTCAGCTAGAGACAGATCTCCTACACCTTACCCTCAAGGACCCCTAGATCCCAGCTCAGGTTCAGACAGTGACCCGTCTGAGGAGATTGTACCGATGGACAGCGACTCGGAGGACTCTTCTATCCAGATTCTTACACCTTCTCCACCTCATGTGATAGATTTGGTATATTCTCCTGACTAGATCATAGAGGTAGCTGATTCTCCTGTGCCAGTGATTGACTTAGAGGCACCTACTCCAGAGATTGAGCAGCCAGCTAAGATTCCAGTATCTACTATGACTGCAGCGACCACTCTTCTGTTTACACCTGAGATGTTCAGATTTGAGACACCCGAGCCTATTGCTTCCGAGCCGATTGATAAGGGCCAGCTTTCGCCCGTCCGTACTGAGACTTTACCTAGCTCATTCTGCTCCAGTGACTAGAGTTGGTACACCTACCAGAGTATCAGCTTTTGCTGACTTGTTTACTGCTCCAGTTCCAGTGTATGCTGCAGCTCCGACAGTCCCTACTATACCTGATTACATGTTTCCACCTGTCAGTGCTACTCCTACTTGTGATACCGCACCATCTGCACCTACCATACCTGCACCTGTATCTACTCAGCCTCCAGTGGCTGCTTCTACTGCTGTTTTGCCACCTGCTCCTTCTGAGCATCCTGTTGTGGCTGGAGAGACGGTTCCATGGCATATCCATCATACCCTGTTCCAGCAGTACCGTTGGTTATGGTCTCGTTATGAGGAGATCTTTGCTACTAGGGATGGTATTCTCTGACTGTTGTCTGTTCCAGATCCTATTGCTGTGCATCATGGAGGTAGTCTGTTGGTGAGGGACGTACCCATGGAGATTGTGCACCAGATAGCCCTGACTAGTTGACCGGGCTTCAGACTGACTTAGCTGCTTTGCCATCATCTAGTACCGGGCAGATTGACCGTGCCCGAGTTTCTACCCTGACCTCAGACATCATTGCAGAGTTCCATAGGAGGGTGGACGAGATGTTTGCCCGTGATGGTTCGACTTGACTTGCTGCTGCTGTTGACTTAGCATAGTCTTTTTGGTTTTAGGGGATGTCATATATCTACGCTTGCGCATTCCCATCTTTTGGTTAGCATGTATATTATAGCTAGTGGTGACCCGCTTTTTGTATGGCGTCATGATAGATCTTTCTGTATAGGGTGCTTATATTCTGCTGATCGATATATTCGATGTAGTTGACTTTATGCCCAGCTTGTTGGGTAGTTATCTTATTATCTCCGTACTAGCATGATAGTAGATGTTCCACGATGTATTTATATTCTGATGATGGGTCTATATTACTATGATGATGTATTCGGTATTGTGACATGGACTGTACCAGTATGGTACCTTGTGATATATATATTATGATCTGCTAGTAGTACTGCTGCTTTACTTTATCTGTTATAGAACTGTGTTATACTAGAAGAGCATGCTAGATTATTTCCCTACTACTCCTGATAAAGTAGATTCCATTTAGATATTGCGACTTAAAATGAGTTTTTAAAAAAAATGAGAGTTTTCGAAAACCAAAGATTAAGACGACGATTGAGTTTTAGAACTTAAAGATTTTATAAGAATTGCCAGTAAAACCTGAATTTGTTTCTTTCACGAGCACCCTGAAATTTTTTTTATATAAAGGGAAAAGAGTAACGGTTTTATAAAGAGACAAGAGAAAGAGTCATGATTTCGAGTATGGCTTACTTTGAGAAGCCAGAGATTTTGACCAAGTAAATAATTGTTAATGCCTATCATAACTATGCCAGTAATGGTGACATATAATTGCATACCTGTGATATAACATACCATATTGTTTTCGTTCTTATAGAAAAAAATGCCACCTAAAAGAGGAAGACCCCCAAGAAACCCTCGTCCTCAACCTGTAGAGAATCAAGATGATGAGGTTCCACCTCGAAACCCACCTCAAAACCCAGTTCCAAACCCGGAATCGGAACCCGCTCAAAATCCAAACCAGAATAATAACCCGATGAACCTGCTTTTGGACTTTCTTCTTCAGCATGCCCAGAACCCTCAGCCTCAGCAGAACCCTAACCTAGTGGGAGGAAATCCACCTCCAGCTCAGCTGACTCATGCTATAGTGACTTTCAAATCATTCAAATCTCTGAACCCACCTGATTTTAAAGGTACCACTAACCCCGTGGAGGCCAGAATTTGGTTACGAGAAATAGAGAAGACTTTTTAGATTGTGGGAGTAGAAGAGAATAAGAAGACAGTGTTTGCAGCGTACATGTTGAAAGGTGAAGCCAATTACTGGTGGGAAGCAAATAGAACTTTGGAAGGTAATGCGATCATTCCATGGACCAGATTCACGACCCTGTTTCTAGAGAGGTATTTTCCTAAGTATCCAGAGAACCAAATGGAGATCAAATTCTTAGAACTCAAGCAAGGAGCGATGACTGTTGCGGATTACGAAGCCAAGTTTACAGAACTTTCAAGGTTTGTACCCTATCATGTGGACACTGAGGAGAAGAGAGCCAAGCGTTTCCAGCAAGGGTTGAAGCCCTGAATCCAGAATCGAGTTGCCGTATTTGAGATCACTAACTATGCAACCTTAGTTCAGAAAGCGGCTATAGTGGAAAGTGGAAGTGAGTTGTACCCGAAGGATCGGGATGGTAAGAAGAGAATGTTTCAAAGTGGTGGAAGCAGTTTTGTGAAGAGATCTAATAGTCGTAGTGACAAGAGGCCGTTTGTGAAGAGAGAAGATAGAAGCTCAGATACTAAGAGAATTGGGAACCACGACACCAGAGGAAGCAATCAGAGGACCAAACCTCAGCAGACAGTGAACGTGATGCAAGGAAGACCACCATTGCCAGAGTGTAAGACATGTGGGAGGAAACACCCTGGACCCTGCCAGCAAGCTACTGTGAATTGCTACAACTGCGGACAGAAGGGTCATTATGCTTCTAGTTGCAAGGATAAATCTGTCACCTGCTTCAACTGTGGACAGAAGGGTCACGTGTCCCGAGATTGCCGACAGACTGCTAAGGAAAATCCACTGCCTCGACTCACAGCACCTCCCAGCAACAAGCCGACAGCAAGGACTTTCAACATGACCGTGAAGGATGCTATTGATGACAGCGATGTGATTGCAGGTACGCTTCTAGTAAATTCTGAGGATGCATGTGTTCTAGTTGATTCTGACGCTACCAAATCTTTTATTTCTGAGAACTTCATGAATAAGCTTAATCTTGAGTCTGTGCCCTTGGAGGGAATTCTGAGTATAGAAGTAGCGAATCAGGAAGTCATTCCAGTGAGCCATTTGTGCCCGAACTATTTTATAGAAATTCAAGGTCAACGTTTTGACGCCGACCTCATTCCTTTTAAGTTGGGGGAATTCGACATAATCTTAGGGATGGATTGGTTAGCACGTTACGATGCCCAAATTGATTGTCGTCGGAAGAAGGTTAGCTTAAGTGGACCTAACGGTATGAGAATTCCGTTTCGCGGATGAAAACCGGCTAAAGATTTTCTGTCAATAATTCAAGCTAAGAGATTACTTCGGCAAGGATGTCAAGCCTATCTGGCTCATGTGATAGACAGGAAGAAGCCAACTCCTACCATTGAGGAGATTCCTGTAGTCAATCAGTTTAAAGATGTTTTTCCCGATGACTTGCCTGGGATGCCACCAGACCGAGAGATAGAATTCACAATTGATCTAGCACCAGGAACCGCACCCATCTCGAAAGCACCTTACAGAATGGCACCAGTGGAAATGAAGGAATTGGCAACACAATTGCAAGAGTTACTGGAAAAGGGTGTAATTAGACCTAGTGTATCCCCGTGGGGAGCTCCAGCTTTGTTCGTGAAGAAGAAAGACGGAACCATGCGGCTGTGTATTGACTATCGCGAACTGAATAAGATGACTATCAAGAACAGGTACCCTCTGCCTAGAATCGACGATCTGTTTGATCAGCTTAAGGGAGCTACTCATTTTTCGAAAATTGATTTGAGATCTGGCTATCATCAACTGAAAATCAAGCCTGAGGACATTCCTAAGACTGCTTTTAGGACCCGATATGGACATTACGAGTTTCTAGTTATGTCTTTTCGATTGACGAATGCTCCAGCTGCTTTTATGGACTTAATGAATCGTGTGTTCAAGAGATACTTGGATAAGTTCGTGATTGTATTTATTGATGACATTCTCATTTACTTGAAGTCACCTGAAGATCATGCAGAACATCTCCGTCTAGTTTTGGAAGCACTAAGGAAGGAAAAGTTGTATGCAAAGTTTTCGAAGTGTGAATTCTGGCTGAAAGAAGTTCAGTTTTTGGGGCATATTGTGAGCGGTGAAGGAATTTCTGTCGACCCCGTAAAGATAGAAGCCGTAGCAGACTAGGAAAGACCTAAGACTCCAACAGAAGTTAGAAGTTTCCTTGGACTGGTTGGTTATTACCGCAGATTCGTGAAAGATTTCTCAAAGATTGCCACGCCACTGACTCGACTTACCAGGAAGAGTGAAAAGTTTGAGTGGACCGCCAAATGTGAAGATAGCTTTCAGGAATTAAAGAAGAGACTGACAACTGCCCCAGTTTTGACCTTACCCGATGAGAACGGCGATTTCATAATTTTCAGCAACGCTTCTCACAAAGGTTTAGGATGTGTATTGATGCAACACGGAAAAGTAATAGCTTACGCTTCCCGTCAATTGAAGGAATATGAATCCCGATACCCTACTCACGACTTGGAACTTGCTGCCATTGTTTTTGCACTCAAGATTTGGAGACACTATTTGTATGGAGAAAAATGTGAGATCTTCACAGACCACAAGAGCTTAAAGTACATATTCACCCAGAAGGAATTGAACATGAGACAGAGAAGATGGTTGGAATTGATCAAAGACTACGACTGCTCGATAAATTACCACCCAGGAAAAGCTAATGTTGTAGCTGATGCTTTAAGTAGAAAAGAAAGACTCAACTTGTTGACAACCTCAGAAGAGTTAGTCAGAGAATTCGAGAAGATGGAGTTACAAGTCAAGGACCCAGTCCAAAACAATGAAAGAGTTTATACCATTCATTTTCAACCAGAGCTGCTAGAGAAGATTCGCCGTTGTCAGGAGCAAGTGATGGAAGAAAGAAGATCAGAGTTGATAGGAGAAGAATTTCTGAGTTCAAAAGATGATAAAGGGATTAAGCGATTTGCTTTGAGAATTTGGGTTCCTAATGTTACAGAATTGAAAGAAGAAATCATGAGTGAAGCGCATAACTCGAGATATTCCATTCACCCAGGAAGCACAAAAATGTATCAAGACATCAAGCAGAATTATTGGTGGCCTAATATGAAGAGAGAAATTGCAGAATGGGTAAGCAAGTGTTTGACCTGTCAAAGGGTGAAAGCAGAACATCAACGACCCAGTGGATTACTCCAATCATTAGAGATTCCAGAATGGAAATGGGAGCACGTCACCATGGACTTTGTAGTAGGTTTACCTCGGACCAGAGCAAATTTCGATGCTATTTGGGTTATAGTTGACAGACTTACGAAGTCCGCGCATTTTCTGCCAATCAGTGAAAGATATTCAGTGGAAAGACTGGTAGGTTTGTATTTGAAGGAAGTGGTAGTTCGGCATGGAGTGCCTGTGTCAATAGTGTCAGACAGAGATGCCCGTTTTACTTCAATATTCTGGAAGAGTTTTCAAGAATGCCTTGGCACCAAGTTAAATTTGAGTACTGCCTATCATCCGCAGACAGACGGTCAGAGCGAAAGGACAATTCAGACGATAGAGGATATGCTGCGAGCTTGCACCTTAGATTTCAAGGGAAGTTGGGATGATCATATGCCGCTAGTAGAGTTTGCTTACAACAATAGCTATCACTCCAGTACCGGTATGGCCCCGTATGAAGCTTTATATGGAAGGAAGTGCAGATCCCCACTTTGTTGGGATGAAGTCGGTGAAGGAAGATTACTAGGACCAGATATGGTCCATCAGACAAAGCAGTCCATAGAAACGATTCGAAGAAGATTAATTGCTGCTCAGGACCGCCAGCGAAAATATGCAGATCTGAAGAGAAAAGATAAATCATTCGAGATAGGAGATAAAGTGTTACTGAAGATTTCTCCTTGGAAAGGAGTGATGAGATTCGGAAAGAAAGGGAAACTGAGTCCCAGGTATATCGGACCCTTTGAGATTCTTAAGAAGGTTGGAGTCGTGTCATATCAATTGGCCTTACCGCCAGATCTTCAGCACGTTCACGATGTTTTCCACGTATCAATATTGAGAGCTTATCATCCTGATCATCGACACGTATTAGAGTATGAACCCGTCGATGTCAAAGCTGATCTGACCTACGTAGAGCAACCAGCGGAAGTTGTGGATTTCAAAGTGTAGGAGTTGCAAAATAAGAAAATAAATTTAGTAAAAGTGATTTGGAGAAACCGACAGATCGAGGAAGCCACTTGGGAACTTGAGAGTGAAATGCGTAATAAATACCCTGAGTTGTTTAGTAAATAGTGTGATCCCGAGGACGGAATCCTTTTAAGGAGGGGAGACTGTAATAACCACGAATTTTCTTTAATAATTTTATGACGAGCCTCTCCGAATAAAATATTCTCTCGATCTTGTTAATTTCTCTGGATGTTTATAAATAATTATTTAGTGCGATGCTGCATAAAAATTTTATGATTTAGGTGTATTTTTATATTATTGTGATAAGTGGAGTTATATCCACTTGGAGCGTTCCATATCGGCTTAAATTGATTGTCTTAGACTCAAGTTTGTGGTGGTTTTGATGTGTTTTGTTTAGTTGTGCAGATTTACGAGAATGTTGATTAAGGTTGATGCTTCTATCATTTTTGGAGAATAAATTGATTAAAATTCGCTGCTGGGGAGACAGCGAGTTTCTGTTGATTTTAATTTAGTTGTTTAGATTGTTTCCATTGTCTCGTTGGAACCTTTGTTCCAATTGAGGCAAATTTTACTACGTTTTCTTGGCTTTGTTGAGTGTTTACAGGTTTACAATGGGTGAAGTTGATACTTTTGCACTCTTATCTTCCCTAGTAGAGGCACATACTCGAGAGATTGCCATGTCGAAGACTACAGAGCCCACTATGCGTCCAATGAGTATCAATGAGATGTCACAAGTGGCCCCTAAAACTTACAACTTCTGTCAAATTTGTGGTATGCAGGGTCACTTTGGTTTTGAATGCTCTTACAATGTCTATAATTCTCAGAGTGCTCAGTGCGGACAATTGAATTCTTTTGAAGAAGGATATGGGTAAAATCAGTATTCAAACACTTTTGATCAAAAATGCGTGAATCAACCAGATTTCTACTACCAGGACAATGGTGCTCAAAAATTTTCATATCATAATCAGCAACAGTTTGAGCAACAATATTATCAGTCATATGAGCAGTCGCCACAGCAAGAATATCAATATCCTCCTCTACAAGAAGATCTACATGTTTCTCAATCCAGCGTAGATGTGCAAGCTGATCAGACAAATGAGATGTGGGATATCTTGAATAAATTGCTAAAGAGTTCTGAAGAACAAGCCGAGAAGATCAAAGACTTAAAGACTCAAAGTCTGGCGATTGAATCTCAAATTGCAAAGTTGGCTAACTCTTCTACTACAGGGCAGCTCGACTATTTACCATCATCATCTATCCGATCCGAAGAGCACCTGATTGCTATCAATCTCACAAGCGATCAGGAATATGATAGTTTCTCCATGTATGTTGATGATGAGGCCATTGATAAAGAGAAGGAGTATGCCACCGATGACGAGATCAATGATGTTGCTGCTACCGAGAACAATGTGACTGATGATGAGGCTACAAAAGAAAGCAATACAGAGATAGTTGTTGTTTCTCTTCCACAACCTGTGACTAAGCTACCATGTATTGGTAAATTTGCTTCCGGTCTGGCCTCTACTTACAAGGCTTCTTTGCTCAAGACTACCTATTACAAGGTTGACATGATGAGAGTTGTCCAAGAAGATCTTTCTCAAATTATGGTTGAGGATCCATACAAAGTGGCTCATACGTTTCAAGCTCGAGAAGAGGGAGAAGATGCAAGTGTCTTATTAGCCAATGATGTGATAAGCCAAGATGTCTGAATGACTCCAGTGAAAGTGAGGAGTGAAGAAAAGCCACCACCAGAACCTCCACCTTATGTCAAGGGAGTTCAATATTTTCGTGGTGTTGAATTTTATCGCTGTTTTATCAGAAAGTTTTCCAAAACTACACAAGCACTCTCTCTATTGCTTATTAATGACATATTTTATTTTGCTGATGCTTGTTTGGAGACTTTCTGCAGGATAAAGACAACCACAGATGTTCTTGATACTTTTTGTGGTGGCGAGTTTATGATCGAGAAAGTGGATATTACGCCTTTACCAGAGTATTTTTGAGGAGGTCAAGCTATTGACGTTAAAGAAGCGCTTTGTGGGAGGCAACCCATGTGTTTCGATGATTAGGTATCTTTCCTACTATCCCTCCTATTTACTTTCATTCAATGCGGACATTGAATATTTTAAGTTTGGGGGTGGTTTGAGGGATTAGTAGTTGTTGTATTATGTGTTCATGTAGGATATCATGTTTGCATTTTAGTTGTAATTCATGCATGTTTGTTCGTATTATTATCATGTGAGTCCATAATAGTTGCATTTGCACCCATGCTTGATAGGAATTTTGTGTTGTTGACGCTTTTGATTGAGAAGTGATATGCTTTGTTCTTGTGCACACACATACACTAGTAAGTTGAAGCTAGTAGACTTATTGAATGTTGTAAGTAATTAGAAGGACATGAATATGTGCAAGTTGATTTAGTTTGCATGCTTTGAATACAAGTCGGTGCATTAGAGAGATTTTTGCTTGGGATTGAGTATGTTTTTCCACCAAGTGAGATTTTGAGCCATATTGCATTTTTTGCAATTTATTCGTTTGCTTGAGTGTCCACATGTTGTTTGCATTGTTAGCACTTACTTGAGATCTTTCTTGAAATGCATGACATTACTTGATGATGAGATGATAAAGGCAATTAGGTATAACCTCGTATTTCCCATATTTCCACACCTTTTAAACATGATCAATTAGTTACCCATTGAGCTTAATCCTATTCTTTTGGTGACACACCACATTACTTGCCATTATCCTTTTTATTCTATTGGCCTTATATTGAATTTGAACCTAAATTGTCAAAGGCTAGTATCGTGCTTAAGGGAGTAATAAGGTGTTCATAAAAGGGGGGTTATTGATGATCATACTTTTGGGGAATATTGATTTTGGGTTGATGCTTGCTAGTCGAAATTCATAAAAATATCTATGGATCATTGTGTTTATTATTTAGCTCTCTAAAAAAAAGAAAAAAAAAAGAAAAAAAAAGAAAAAAAAATTTGAGAGCATTCTTATGTTTGTATGATCCTTCTTCATTCGACTAGTCAAGTTATTATGTAAGGGTTATTGAAAAATCCAAGTGTGGGGAAGTATTTGTTTTAATAGAAAGGGAATTGAATAATGATTATTGTTGGGTACTAGCTTTTGACATTTAACCTGTTTTAGCTTTACTTGACATACCTGGTCCCTAGCCCACGCTACAACCCGAATAAAGACCTTTTGATTGTCATCAGTGATGTATGTTGTGTTGAGAGTGAGATTCATTGCGAGTGTCAAGTTGTGTTTATGATTTTGTTGGAATTGAGTGATACACTTACCCTTGTTCTTGAGTGAATATTCTTTTGTGAGTGGATTGTGAGTGTTTGCTTGTTTTTGCGTATGAGATCCCGAGTTTTGACTCAAAGATGTGCTCTTGTAGGCTTAGCATGTTTACTAACTTATTCTTACACTTGACATGGACTTGTGAGAACTTATGCATGTTCATTGAGTAGACTATGTGAATACTTGCACTTTCGACACCAAGACATTGCGTATTTACTTTGATCCTTAAGTTGATATGGCATGAGAGGATTTGAAGATATGGTAGGATATTAGTACTAGATTATTTGCATTTTCATATTAGTTGCATTCATGCATTGCATTGTATTAGGTTACATGGATTTTGTGGGTACATTCACTATAGGCCCTCACGAGACCTTACTCGTCCACTAGGGCTGCCTAGGGGTTTAAAGGGCTTGTTGCATATGCCAAATGAAACCGTGATCACCTACGGAAGTGGTACTAGTTAGTTAGTTAGTTGTAATTGTTTATGCTTGATGACAAGCATCGGTTTAAGTTTGGGGGTGTGATAAGTGGAGTTATATCCACTTGGAGCGTTCCATATCGGCTTAAATTGATTGTCTTGGACTCAAGTTTGTGGTGGTTTTGATGTGTTTTGTTTAGTTGTGCAGATTTACGAGAATGTTGATTAAGGTTGATGCTTCTATCGTTTTTGGAGAATAAATTGATTAAAATTCGGATTTCTGAGACGGTTGCGCAGTCTACACTATTTTGGACATATCTGGAGTTCTAGAAGTCCGTTTTCAGCGATCTTACTGCCCACGCGAAGCTTGGGAGATTTTCTATAATATGGTACAGGTGTTTCACGAGCAGGTTGCGCGTGGTGGGCGCAGGTTGCGCGAAGAACAAACTGATGGGCGCAGGTTGCACGCGCGCGGTGCTGAAAAATTACAGTTTTTACTATTTTGGCCATATCTTGAGTTCTACAACTCCGTTTGAGACCCATAAGCAGTCCACGCGAAGCTAACGAGATTCTCTATCATTTTAAAGTGGTACAGAGGTCCAATTACGATTGGAACGTTCCAGAATATCTGAAGAAAAGTCAGCCACGAATTTTCCTTAAAAACAGAATAAGTTTAGGAAACGTATTTTGCAGAAATTCTATTATAATTCTGTTTTGGTATTTTCTTGCTGGGCAAGACTTCAAGAGGCTATATAAACACATCTTGGGACACATAAAAAAAGGATGTAATATTAGATCAGATAATATAGTTTATAGTAGATTAGTATTATTAGTGGGAGATGTAGAGAAACACCATGACTCTTCTTTTGGGTGACAACATTGAAGTTTGAAGGTTTTGTTCTCTTAATCTTTTCTTTGTTCTTATTAGTTTAATTATGTTTTCTTATTTTACTAGTTGTTTTACTTGTTTAATTATTAGCGAGTAGTTATTTCTAGGGCTTAAAGGGAAGCCATGTTTGCACTAATATTGGCATGATTTTCATAGTGGTTTGATTGGTTATGGTTAATTCTGATTGATATGTTTTAATCATTAATTTGTGTAATTGGCCAATATCATGGATTAATTATATGCAAATAGGGGTATGGATCGAGAGATTTACTTACTAGAGGCACACATACGATTAGCAGAATTGAATTTGAGTGCGGAAGCATCATTAGATTTCTGAGAGCGTTAATTCTTGGAAGAGATTAACTTGACTCTAATTACCTGATTGATTGAATTACTAAAAGTGGTTAATTGTGTTGAATGTTTCGAGAGTGTTAATGCTTGAAAGAGATTAACATACTCTAGTTATAGGATCACATTGATTGCTTTAGCTTAAGAGCCAATTGTGTAAGCATGGTGGACCTGATTGCCCTAGGTTTTAAATAATTTGTTTATCATCTGTTTAATTAGTGTTAATCTTGTTTAATTAGTTAATTAATATTCTTCAATAATCGTTTGTCCCTGAAACAATTAGCGATAACTGAAAAGGAATTAGTAGAACCTGTCTCCTTGTGGATTCGACCCGCTTGCCATTTGTACTAGCAATAGACACCGTGCGCTTGCGGTTAGGTATAATTTGACACATCATATTGCTATTAATATTATTGCTAGAAATTCTTTCTTTCTAATTTATTTATGTTGCAACTATAATTATAATTAGGAATTTAGAGAGTGCCTTGCTAATAAATCAATTTAATGGACTTGGGTGGAAATTTTCATAGTAATTGGGTTGTGCTCATTAACCTTAATTAATACCCAAGCCCATTTAGAGATCAACCTAGTTCTATTAATTAGTAAAGTTTTTTATTGATCAATTGAGGCCCAACTAGTATTAACCCACTAAGGCCCTAATTATGTTGCCTAGTATTTATAAGAGAAAGAGAGAGAGATAGAAATCATCTCTTCCATTTTTTTTCATCCGAACAAAACACCACCATATATATATATATATATATATATATATATATATATATATAGGCAAATGATCAAAAGAGAACTCTTGTTTTGAAGAAAACTAAGGTACTAATCCTAACCATTGGATGTATTATAATCAATGGCCCCGCCAGGGGCACCCACACACTAATCAAATACACCCTCACACACACAATCCCACCTAATCCCCTCCGTTTTTAATTTGATTTTTCCCGTCAATCGGTGATATTTTTTTAAAATCTAATTTCACCACATTTTTCTCCATCTCCCAACGATCAGTTTGAATACCATATGTGCTATATTTTAATTTAGTTTTCTAAGTTCTCCTTTTAAAGGGGTTTTCTCTAGATCCCTACTCTATATATATATATTATCCTCTTACCTCCATTAAAAACAAACCTTTAGAAGCTTATAGTTAATGAAATAGTGGGTTGATCTTGCATGCAAATTGATATTTGTGGAGCACTCTAAAAGCTTTTCA
Source organism: Kitagawia praeruptora (assembly GCA_037693485.1). NCBI lineage: Eukaryota > Viridiplantae > Streptophyta > Magnoliopsida > Apiales > Apiaceae > Kitagawia > Kitagawia praeruptora. The sequence continues at coordinate 115,152,756 of CM075344.1, read as the reverse complement.
AATCGATATATATATATAAAGGGTTTCAAGAAAGTTGTTTTTTTGATCAATTCTAAAAGCTTGATTTTTCATAAAAGGGTATGAGTTTATGCCCCTAAATTTCTTTAATTATGAATATACATGCTTTGTTATTGTATTTGCTTGAAAACCCTTGTGTTAATTTAGGAAATTATTTTTATTTGAGTTAGGGCTTTTGCAAAATTTAATTAATTGATTTAGCTCTATGTTGTGGGTGTGCTTAAAATTAGGGATTTTGTTATTTGGGGTGTTTGTTTGTGTTTCATGGTGAGCCGGAGACCACCACCGCGTCGGCGACGGTGGTCGGCGGTGGTGGGTGTTGTTTCGGGGTGCAGAGAGGAGGCGAGAGAGGCCAGGGAGAGATGGGAGATGGAGAGAGAGATGATCGGGGAAAAGAGAGATAGAGGGAGAGATCGGAGATGGGCGGAGGGAGAGAGATCGGAGGAGAGAAAGAGAGAGTGATGGCGGAGAGATTAGAGAGGAGGGAGTCGAGAGATTGAGAGAGGGAGAGAGGGCCGGCGAGAGATTCAGAGAGAGGGAGAGAGGGCCGGCGAGAGATTGAGGGAGAAAGAGAGATCGAGAGAGAGAGAGAGAGACGCGGCGGCGAGAGAGAGAGAGAGAGATCGAAGGTGAGAGACGGGGAGAGGAGGAGAGGTCGAGAGATTGAGAGAGAGTGAGGTCGAGAGAGAGTGGAGCAGGGAGAGAGGGAGGAGGAGGTGATGGTGTCGGTGGCCGGTGGTGTTTGTCGCCGGCGCCGTCACAGTGGACGACCGGAAACCGCCCAGTGGCGGTGATGGTTGGTGGGGTTAATTGATTTTTACTGTTTTACTTTTATTGATTTAAGTAATAATTAATTGTAGAATTTATTTATGTGGAAAAAAATAGAATAAAATGTGAAATTTCCCATGAATAAATTATTGTTGTTGAAATTCTGTTTCCAATAAGTAGGTTACCGGAATTGAATATAATGCAGAATAAAAAGGAAAATTTAGTACATCATAACAATAAAATGGAGTGGATTTTCTAAGAGTGGGAATAAGGTAATCAAAATTAAGTTAAGATAAGTTAAGTGGTTTTCATAAAAAGAGAAAGGGTTTCTTGAGTTATTAAAATCAAAGGAAATTGTAAGATAGCGGAGTAATAAAACTAATCGATTATTTAGTGGAATATTAAAATAGGAAGGAAATTAGCATTTGTGAGATTTCAAAAATAGAATTGTTTCAATAAATTCACATTTTGTTAAAAGTAGAGATAATATTATGGATTTGAGTTCGGATGAAAATTTAATTCTTGAGTTATTCATTTGAGAATAAATGGTGAATTATATTATTGGTCCTTTAAAATAAACTTTAGTGAATTAGATGAATTCTTGGATAAATAGAGAATGTCTAGATAAAATTTTAGAGACTTGATACGAGCCAAATTAAATAATTTATTTAAATTAGTAAACTCCGCCATAAAATGAACTTGGTCGATAATTTATGAGGACCTTAAAAAAAAGTATAATAGTAATACTTCTATATTTGAAGTGTACTTCAAATAAATCAAATAGCATTGCTTATTAAAATTAAATAGAGGCTTTTAATGGAAAATTTTCCCTTGAGAATACCTAGAGCGAGATTTTCCCAGTACATTCTGTTTAAAATCTTATGATACCATAGAACTCGAATTATTAAAATTAATAGGAAAAGCGAATAGAGCCTCCATTAATTTATTAAATTGAGAATTTGGTGTCAGTGAGATTTTAAAGTTACGAGAATATCTTAAATTTTATTTGTTCGAGAATTATTTATCAAGAGCATGATTACCGAATTATTTTGACACTTCGTGATTAAATTCTTACCCGACTACTAAAATTATTCTGATAATTACTATAGAGATTCCTTTTCGAGAATTGAGATTTCCGCTCGCGGGTAACGCTTTTATTTATTCGGTTCGTTTAACGTCGAGACAGAGGCAAGTTCATTCCTACCCTAACTCTCGGAAATTTTGTATTCTGTTCGTATTATTTCATTTCTTGATAATTTTCGAGCTATCAATTTTGAGATTTATTTGCTGCTCCTTATGATACAATAATTTCTTTTTGAGTATTATTTTTCGTTAAATATTACGATACTGTTAATTAGTTTACTTGCGAAATACAATCCCTATAAGCGTAGAAGAAATTTCGTTGCTATCAGGTCGATCTCATTAATTCGAGACGACTATTATTTTGATTCAGCGAAACTAATCTCATTCGTTCGAGATAGTTAAACTCATTCTTTTCAGTTGAATTTATTGTACAAATTCAACAATATTTATTGATTATCTTTTAGTTGGTTCATTGTCCGAATCAACCGATAGGAGTATACTATTTAAATCGTTAGAGTTTTACTCATTGATCAAGTGAAAAATATTATATTTAACGTTCATCAATTTTGAGTATTATAATCATTCGAGTGGTACTATTTGTTCAGTACGACTCATTATGTTTCATTTTAAGACTATTCTCATTGTTTCGAGATAGTTGCCTTCCTTGTCAAAGGTTGGCACTTTGTTCGTGTCAACCAATTTAAATATGTTTATTGAGAGTTTACATCAGTCCATTGTTCGGATTGGTGGTACATTGAGTAAAAATGGCAGTCCGCCAGATCAATTAAATACTTTCTTGTGAAGTTTATCTCAAAGTGTCAGTTCATTAAATGTTCGGGAATTCTGTATTCTACTGGTCAATTTTGGGAAAGAGGCCCATTTAGAGAAAGAGAGACTTGTGTACCTTTATATGGACACGAGAATATTTAGGCACTATGATGCCAGGGTTGATATAATCATCCACTATGATGCTAGCATTCATACTATTATTATATTCGTTGATATCGTATTGTAGCCGTGATCGGGCGAAGTGCGGTGTCATTGGAGGACGGTATTCCCGGTCGGATAGTTGATCGCCCCGCCGAGATACCGAAAGGATGGAAGACCAGTTATTCTTTTATCATGAGTCATCAGAGTTTCACAAAAAGAGTCATTTCGAGTATTTCTATTTTCGAGACGAGTCTTGAGTCAAAATTTTCAGATTTTGTTATCTTATCAGTTTATTTAAATTCGAGTATTTTCTTTCGGTATATATTACTATATTTATGTACCGAGCAAGGAGAGAATTTGCTGAGCACCATAGTTGCTCACTCTTGCTTTACAACATTTGTTCAGCTGTCAAGATGGAGAAAGGCAAGACATCCAGCCAGAGAAACAAAGGGAAGGAGAAAGCTCCAGGCTATGCTGACAAGGACTAGAATGGCCAGCTGGAACCTTTTATCTGTTCTACCTTTATAGACTTTTGCAAGATATTTTCGGTGATGTAATAAGCGTATTGTAATAAAGTGTGAATCCGATCTTGGATCTGTGGAGTGGGACTGTTCTGCTCCGTTGTAATAAAGATTTTATTATTATTGAGCTAACGTGTGATGCAGGATGCTGAGACCTGATGTGGCGACCCGGGTCCCCGGACAGGGCGGATTTGGGGGCGTTACAATCCTAATCTAAGAGTAAACATATCGAATTTGCTTGGCTGATTAATATTATTTATTTTTAATATCAACAAAACCTTAAATATAGGTAAAAAAATATTGGATCAAACCTTCACACCTGCAATATATGTATATGTATAGACTGTTTATAAGAGTAGACACACACACACATATGCTCGCCAAACGACTTGCGTTTTTATTGATAATGCAATACGATATATATAGATTACAATCTTCAACTAACAGCTAGAAATCAGTGACTAGAAATTAGGGACTGGACTCATGGCTTGACTGACTCCTTCCTAACTTCATTCTCCTAAACAAACGTTGCCTTCTAGAGGCTTATTCAAAGGCTAAACAATGCCAACAAGTATCACAAGATTGAAGATTAATTGCTAACATTTTCCCCCGTAATCTTTAATCTTGCTTGATGAGATCTTTGACACCTAGCAGTTTCCTCATCCTCTCGAATTTCACAGTGGACATTGCTTTGGTCAAGACATCAGCTTTCTGGTTCTCACTGCAGACATGATTTATGATTATCTCGCCTCGTTCAATACATTCCCTGATGAAGTGATATCGAATATCGATATGTTTGCTCCGTCCGTGAAACACTGGGTTCTTAGCCAAGTCGATTGCTGATTTGTTATCCACATAAATGACTACAGGGCCTATCTTTTCATCTGTTATCTGATTCATCAAATTCCTTAGCCATATCCCTTGGCAAGCTGTTGCAGTAGCTGCCATGAACTCTGCTTCACATGAAGAGAGAGCCACACATCTTTGCTTCTGAGAAACCCAAGTTATAATGCTGTCATTTAAGTAGAATACCATCCCTCCAGTGCTTTTTCGATCATCAAGGTTTCCAACTAGGTCACTATCTGAGTATCCTGTTAACACGTTATTTCCTCCCTTCTCTGTGTATACCAAACCAAACTGCAGTGTTCCTTTTATATAACGCAAGATTCTTTTTACAGCATTCTAATGCATGACTGTTGGCCTCTCCATGTATCGACTTACAACACCCACTGCATACGATATATCAGGCCTAGTGTGGACCAAGTAGCGTAAACCTCCAATCATACTTTTGTACTGTATAGCGTCCACAACCTTTCCTGTTTCATCTTTTGTAATGCACTCCTTTGGGTCCATGGGATATTTCGTTGGGTTACAACCAGCCATGCCTGCCTTCTCAAGCACCTTACGAGCGTATCCAGACTGTCTGAGCTCTATATAGCCATCACCCTGCTCAACCTCAATTCCTAGATAGTATGACAGTCTCCCTAAGTCACTCATCTCAAACTCAAGGCACATCTGTTTCTTGAACTCGTCTATGAGTGAAGTATTGGAACCAGTAACCAAGAGATCGTCAACATACACTGCAACAATCAAACTTTCATCTCCCATTCTCTTCGTATAGACAGCATGTTCATAAGGACATCGCACAAAACCAAGTTTGATTAAGCAGATGTTGAGTTTCTTATACGACGCACGTGGGGCTTGTCGAAGCCCGTACAATGCCTTCAATAATTTGTAAACCATGTGTTCCTTGCCCTTTTTTACAAATCCTTCTGGTTGGACAACATACACTTCCTCAGTAATGTCACCATTCAAAAATGCGGTTTTTACATCCATATGATGTACCTCCCACTTGTTCTTTGCTGACAATGCCAATATCAATCTAACAGTCTCCAATCGTGTAACAGGTGCAAACACTTCTTTGAAGTCTATCCCCTGCTCCTGAGCATACCCTTTCGCGACCAATCTTGCCTTGTACTTCACTATGTTTCCATTTGCATCTCGTTTGAGTTTATATACCCACTTTAAGCCAATAACCTTATGGCCAAAGGGCGCCTCTGTCAGTTTCCAAGTCCCATTCTTTTCTATAGACTCGATTTCCCGTTGCATAGCCAACTTCCATTCTTGATCCTTTGCTGCACACTTGTAGTTCTCAGGTTCATCAATTCCTACAAACAACAATTCCTCCTCCATTTGCACTTCTTCTGTCTCAGCATATACTTCTTCGAGTTTTCTGAACCTCTTTGGCTCAGTACTACCATCGTAGTTATCAGGATTATAAGAAGGTATGTGAGTTTGCTGTGGAGTCACCACCTCTGAATATGAGCCACTTGAGTTGACAAAATGATTATCAGTAAATGGACTATTCGAGCTGCTCCTGTTTGGAGTATCTTGATCACCATCATTTGTGTACATTGTATCTGCAACTCCCCCAGCTTCTGTGTTCACTTCTAACACTGAGAATGAATCAGTCGTGTCTATCTTTCTTGCAGACTGTGAGTTCCATGGCCATGGTTTATCTTCTTCAAACTTAACATCTCGACTAACATAGACACGTTTTCCTTCTGGATCATACAAACGATATGCTTTAGTACCTGCTTCCTTTCCCAGATTAATCACCATTATGCTTCGATCATCTAATTTCTTCTTTTGAGGCTCGGGCACTCTCATGTGAGCCAAGCATCCGAATACTCTTATGTGTGCAACATCAGGTTTTTTTTCAGACCAAGCTTCATAGGGAGTTACTCCATTTAGAGCACGTGTAGGTAGTCTGTTAAGAACATACACCGAGTGTCGAATAGCTTCTCCCCACAGGAACAAAGGAACCTATTTTTCTTTCAAAAAACTCCTTGCCATTTCCACCACTGTCCTGTTTCTGCGTTCCACAACGCCATTTTGCTGAGGCGTATATGGTGCAGTGTAGTGCCTAGTGATCCCAGCTTCATCACAATAAGTGTTAAATTCGTTTGACATGAATTCCCCACCTCTGTCCGTTCTAAGCACTTTCACCTTCCTGTCATTCCCACTTTCAACTTTTGCTCGGAATTTCTTGAAAGCACCAAGTGCCTCACTCTTGTTTCTCAGAAAGTACACCCACATGACCCTGCTAAAATCATCTACCAGGAGGAAAAAGTACTTATTCCCAGCTGAAGTCTCTGGTTGTATAGGCCCACACAGATCCCCATGAACTAGCTCCAGTAGTTTCTTTGCAGTGTACTCAGTCTTGGTTGGAAATGACCCCCTTACTTGCTTCGACATTAGATAGCCATGACAGATTTTCTTTGGTTGAACAATCTTGGGCATGCCTCGAGCCATTTGTTTTCTTGACATAAGTTCCAGAGCTTGAAAATTAACATGTCCCAAACGGGAGTGCCACAACCAAGAAATATCCTCCAACTTTGTAAACAAACACACAGGACTGTAGGTCTCAATGTTTAATTTATAGAGTCTGTTAGGTGATTTCTTGACCTTCATTAACAATCTTTTATTCTCATCATACACACGTAAAAATTCACCATTGATTATTACTTCTTTTCCCTCTTCTGTTAATTGACCCAAACTTAAGATGTTATTACAGAGAGATGGGATATAATATACCTCATTGACAGTTTGTTCTTCCCCATTTTTGCACTTGAAGCCAATCGTACCCTTTCCTTGTATTTGAACAGTCGAGCCATCACCAAACTTGACCTGTCCAGTGACTCCCTCATCCAGCCTTTTGAATTTTGATTTCTGACCAGTCATATGATTGCTTGCTCCATTATCTAGGTACCAAATGTCAGACTCCACTTGCTTCTTTTCAGTTGTAGGAGTGATTACTGGTGTTGCATTATGTTCATGCTGCAATTCCATGTCATTCTTTCCCTTCTTGTGTTCAGCCAGAAGTAGAGCTGGTTCCTCATCATCTATCTCAGCCACATTCACTTCTTGTACTTGCCCCTTTGATCTTCGTGGTCTTTTGCACTCTGCTGCGTAATGGCCTAGAATATTGCAATTGTAGCACCTTATCGTCCTCTTATCTCGACCTCCATGTCCCCTTGTATTGGATGTCCCTTCAAAGTTGCCTTTTTTCTTCTCTTTCAACCACTCATCCTTGGTAAACAGCACCTTCATTTCTTCATTTTCTTTCTTCGACCATTCTTCTTTGGTTAACATCAGTTGTCCACCCCCACCTTGATTCTGACTCTGTCCTCGTAGACGTTCTTCATACGCTTTCAAGGATCCTATAGCCTCCTCAACAGTCATCTTTTCCAAGTCACCAAATTGTTCGATTGTCGATGTGATTTGCAAAAACTTCGACGGAACTGCCCTTAGTAATTTTCTCACCACATATGGTTCTGCCATGCTTTCACCCAGTGATCGAATTATTGTAACAATTCCATTCAGTTTCATGTAGAACTCATCAATCTGCTCTGTTTCGCCCATGCTTAGTGACTCGAATTCTGACTTTAAGGTTTGAACCCTAGCCGCTTTCACACGATCTACACCAAGACACATAGTCTTTAGTGATTCCCAGGCTTCCTTAGCCGTTTTCTTCTCTGAAATAGACAGCAACATCTCTTCTGGAATGCCTTGATAAATCATGGCCATTGCCACTTTATCTTTCTTAACCTCGATCACTGCTTTTGGATCGCTAGGTTCTATGGCTTCCCAGACCTCATAAGCCTGCATGAATACCCGCATCTTCAAGGACCACGACGTGTAGTTACTCCTTGACAACATGGGATAACTCAGACCAAGGCTTCCTCCCTTACTCTTGCTTGTCTCCACAGTCGTCGTCATTGATATGAACCAGGCTCTGATACCAAAATATTGGATCAAACCTTTACACCTGCAATATATGTATATGTATAGACTGTTTATAAGAGTAGACACACACACACATATGCTCGCCAAACGACTTGCGTTTTTATTGATAATGCAATACGATATATATAGATTACAATCTTCAACTAACAGCTAGAAATCAGTGACTAGAAATTAGGGACTGGACTCATGGCTTGACTGACTCCTTCCTAACTTCATTCTCCTAAACAAACGTTGCCTTCTAGAGGCTTATTGATCAAAGGCTAAACAATGCCAACAAGTATCACAAGATTGAAGATTAATTGCTAACAAAAAATTTAATAACTTGGTAGATAAATTCTAACCAAACGGAGATATTTATTAACAATAAACAAAATTAAAAAAAAAGGGCTTCATTTTTATGTACTCTACTCTTAGTTTTATTTTGTAGCATTTCAATGTTATTTTCAATTATATAATAACATACTTAGATAACTTGGGCAGAGAGTAACATTACATGTAATTGTCATATGTTTTCTTTTCGCTTATTATTTTCGTTTCGTGTGCAAAAACAATTGCGTAGTTTAGTAGCATTTTGTGTTAGAAATTTAGGTACACAAAATAGTTTCATGTAATTTTCATGCAAGATCCCAAAGACACGTGACATGAATGTACACAACACAAACGATTTTTCAGATCTACGTAAGCGCTTTCTTTTAATATTCGTCGAAAAAATATACTCACTTTTAAATGAAAATGAATTTCATGTTTTTTTAACCCGATAATTAAATTACAAGGACACATATATAATAATGTGATTACGTGTTTATATATTACACATTTAATTTTAGTTTCATGTACAGTTTTCTATTTAAACATGTTGGTCAAATTAAAAAAAGATAGGTGATACTCATTTTCAAATATCTTATTTTACGCGTTTGGATGACAATGGGTTGGGTTTGATCCCAATTTTGTAAAATTTTCAAATATTTTTGGGTTTTAAAAATAAATCCAAATCCAAAACTCAATATCCAAAACCAAATTCGTCGAATTTTGGATTAGATTTGGTTTTTTTGGGTATCCAAAATTGGTAATAATGAAGTTAAAATTATAATAATTGTTACACGCAAACAATATTAATTATATTTATACAAAAATTAAAAATTAAAATTATTAACTTAAATAGTCAAATATAACATATTATACGAATTAATATACTAGGTAAAATTTAAAATTTGTTAAAAAATAATTCTTTTTACACACATAAATGAAAATTTTATGTAAAGTAAAGAAAATTACATCTTAAATATATCAATAAAATTTGGGATTGAGAAATAGAAGTTCTAATTACTAAATTAGTATTGACTATTTCTAATGAAATATTTGAATAAAAAAAATAAAATTATATGTCTTACATCTAAAATATTACATAAAATAATTTGTAATTATAATATTATATTATTTATGTATCGGGTTTCGATAGTGGATCGGGTTTCGAATTTTGGATAGGATATCGGTTCAGTACAACTTAAATCAAAATGCAAATCGAAACTATTACGGGTTTAAAATTTATATCCAAACTTAAATCCAAAAATTCGTATTCGGTATATCCAAAATTTTTGGGTTCGTACCATCAGATCGAATTAATTTTTCTTCCTTATTTATGTGTAAAATACAACTAATATACAATATACCATATTCTGATAGAAAAGAATAAAAAATTCAACTCCCAAACTGAAAATACACATTTTAAGTTGTCATTAAAAATAAGCTGATGACAATCACCATAAACTCTAATAGTCATCTCTTACTCAAAAAAATGGGATATATTGCATTTGTTTGGTTAATTAATAATGTTTATTTTTCTATAGTAAATCAATTCACTAATAAAAGAACATAAAATTTGTAAAAATGATATATGTAATAACCGAAAAATTTATTAATATTTTATCAATGACGAGCCCCCTTAGAATTCATTTGGTAATTTAATATTCTCCGTAAACTTTAAGTATTCGTGCAAATATTTAATTATTTTAGTGCAATACTGGACTATAATATTTTATCTTATTATCATTACCATTATGGAGTTATTATCATTCTCATTATGTAGAATAAATAGAATTTTGTGTAGTGGATCAGATTGTGAGCCCAAGTAATCTTGACAAAACTTAATTAGATGGACTTAATTAAAATTAGTGTGTAATTAAATATAAAGCCCAAGATAGTTAGTCCATTGAGAGCCCAAGAGGGGATATATTACTTATACAATAAAAAGGGTAAAATGAGCTCATCTCCCTCATTTGTTACAAACACCTGTATAAAAAAAAAAAAAGAGAACAAAACATATACTCTCCTTTTCCACCATTAAAACCCACACACTCTAAAGCTTATACACCCTTAAATTTTAGCCCAATCTTACATGCAATGGGAGATTATTGCTCCCCGTAATCAGCCCTTCATATCCGTGTATTAAAGTAGTGATTCCGAGGAGTTGGATTAAAATCAAGCTTGATTAATTCGTGTTTTTGTAAAAAGGGTATGCTTTTGAGTCTTTAAAAACCCTTGATCATGCTTTTAATTATATGGATCATGTAATTTTGAGGTGCTCATGTTTCTAAATCATGAATTCTTAATTTATGTGTAAGGGTTTTAAATAATTGTGGTGCTTATATTGTTTTTGGATCAAATATATAGATAATTAGGGGCTGCTTATTTTTAAATTGTGAATTTGGGGATTTTGTGTATTGCATGTCAATTTGGGGGCCACCACCGCGGCGGTAGAGGTGACCGGCGGTGGTGGGAGGCGCCGGTAGTAGAACAGAGAGAGTGAGGGGGGTAATCGAAGGAGAGAAAGGGAGAAATCTAGGGGGGATGGTGAGATACGAGAGAGGGAGGGACGGAGATGGGCGGAGGTTGAGAGAGATTGTGAGGGGCGGGGGCGAGATAGAGATGAAGGAGAGAGAGAGAGAGATAAGAGAGGGAGGCGTGAGAGAGATTAAGAGGGAGAGAGATGGAGGCGGAGAGAAAGAGAGGCGGGGGGAGAGAGAGATCGACGGAGAGAGATCGACGGGGAGAGATCGGGGGAAGAGAGAGCGAGAGATTGAGGGAGAAAGAGAGATCGAGAGAGAGAGAGGGGGGGAGAGAGAGATAAGAGGCTGTTGGTGGTGGTGATCGTCGCCGGCGCCGCCGCGACCGTCCGGCCGGCAACCACCCAGCGGTGGTGGTGCATGCGTACAGGTTATATATATACATATAAAATGGGTTTAATTAATTAATTAATAAAAGTGTGTTAAGTAAAATAGAAATTTAATTATAAAAAATGTTGATTTGAAAAGAAAATAGAGAGAATAAATGGAGTAAAGTTTAGTCCTTTTACTTGATTCATTTACTTGAGATTTATTAAATTAAGGTAAAAGAGACTTCTTGATTTAGTGGAATAATTGGTTTTAAAAGAATATTAAAATAGGAAAGAAATTTGAAGTTAGCGGGATTAATAAAATTAGGATTAATAATAATACTTATGGATTAAAGGTTTTATAAAATGAATACTTGCACCATTTTATTTCAATAATGAGATAGGAAGGATTTAAGTGAATTAGATAATGCTAAATAAATTGAGAATTTTAGAAAATCAAAGAGAAATTTATAAATGCCGTCTTAATTTCGAGATGTGAATTTTACGAGCCAAATTTAAATTAGAGGTGCGAGTTAAATAATTAATCAAATTAGTGACTTTCGTCATGAAATGAGAATTTCGATAAATAGTGATGACCTTATAAAAATACTTGTTTTATTCGAGATATGTCTTTAAACAATTAAATTAGTGCCACATATTTAGAAATAATTAGAGGCCTTCTTATAAAAATCTCCCTTGCGAATAATTGTATTTGAGTTGCATAATGTATAAAACTCGAGATATTAAAAAGTATAGGAAAATCAAATAGAGCCTCCATTTAATTCATTATACTTTGCAAATAAGGCATCAATGAGATTTTAAACTTCGAGAATATTCCCAATTATTTGTTCGAGAATTATTTAGTTATCAAGAGCATGATTACCGAATTATTTTGATAGTACATGATTAAATCCTTACTCGAGTACTGAAATTATTCTGATAATTATTATAGAGTTTCCCTTTTCGAGAATTGAGATTTTCGCTCGCGGGTAACGCTTTTATTTATTCGGTTCTTTTAGCGTCGAGATAGAGGCAATTTCATTCCTACCCTAACTCTCGGAAACTTTGTATTTCTGTTCGTATTATTTAAATTCTTGATTATTTTCGAGCTATCAATTATGAGATTTATTTGTTGCTCTTTATAATGCAATATTTTCTTTTGAGCATTATTTCTCTTTAAATATTACGATACTGTTAATTTAGTTTACTTGCGAATTATACTCCCTATAAGCGTAGAGGCAAATTCGTTGTTATCGGGTCGATCTCATTAATTCGAGACGACTATTATTTTGATTCAGTGAAACTAATCTCATTTGTTCGAGATAGTTAAATTTATTCTTTTCAGTTGAATTTATTGTACAAATTCAACAATAATTTATTGATTATCTTTTAGTTGATTCATCTTTCGAATCAACCGATATGAGTTATAAAATGTGGATCGTTAGAAGGTTATTCATTGATCAAGTAAAAGCATTCTATTTAACGTTCATCAATTTGGTGTATTATAATTATTCGAGTAGTACTACTTGTTCGGTACGACTCATCAAATTTTGTTTTGAGACTATTCTCATTATTTCGAGATAGTTGCATTTCTTGTCAAGGGTTGGCACTTTGTTCGTGTCAATCAATTAAAATATGTTTATTGAGGGTTACATCACTCCATTGTTCGGATTGGTGGCACATTGAGTAAATCTGGCAATCCGCCAGATCAATTAAATATTTTCCTGTGAAGTTTATCTCAAAGTATCAGTTCATGAAATGTTCGGGAATTCTGTATTCTACTGGTCAATTTTGGGAAAGAGGCCCATTATAGAGAAAGAGAGACTCGTGAACCGTTTTAAGGACACGAGAATAATTAGGCATTATGATGCCAGGGTTGATATAATCACCCATTATGATGCTAGCATTCATACTATATATTATATTCGTTGATATCGTATTGTAGCCGTGATCGGGCGAAGTGCGGTGTCATTGGAGGACGGTATTCCCGGTCGGATAGTTGATCGCCCCGCCGAGATACCGAAAGGATGGAAGACCAGTTATTCTTTTATCATGAGTCATCAGAGTTTCACAAAAAGAGTCATTTCGAGTATTCTATTTTCGAGACGAGTCTTGAGTCAGATTTTCAGAGTTCTGATATCTTATCTATTTATTTAAATTTCGAGCAATTCTTTTGGTATATATTACTATATTTATGTACCGAGCAAGGAGAGAATTTGCTGAGCACCATAGTTGCTCACTCTTGCTTTACAACATTTGTCCAGCTATCAAGAAAGAAAGATGTGAGACGTCCAGCCAAGGATCCAGAGGCAAGGGAAAAGCTCCAGGCAATGCTGACAAGGACTAGAATGACCAGCTGGAAACTTTTATCTTTTCTACCTTTATAGACTTTTGAAGGATTTTATTCGAAGATGTAATAATCGTATTGTAATAAAGTGTGAGACCGATCTTGGATCTGTGGAGTGGGGCTGTTCCGCTCCGTTGTAATAAATATTTTATTATTATTGAGCTAACGTGTGATGCAGGATGCTGAGACCTGATGTGACGACCCGGATCCCCGGACAGGGCGGATTTGGGGGCGTCACAATATAGAACAAACAAGGAAACTAAATTAGATTAAAGTTTTTCTTTATCATAATTATGTTCGTTTAATGTAGGGGTGAGCAAAAAACCAAATTGAAACCGAAACCGAACCGAAACCGGCCAAAATCGAACCGAAAAAACCGAAACCGAAACCGAACCGGCGGTTGCGGTTTTTGATTTTTAAAAACCGAGACTTTCGGTTCCGGTTCCGGTTCCGGTTTTAGGTTCAAACCGAACCGAAAAAACCCGAAACCGAACCGATTATTTATATAAATAAATAAATATTTATATTTTTTATAAATATTTAAAATTAAGCACATTCACACACACACACACACACACACACACACATATATATATATATATTTGAAAAGTACATTCACACATATATATATTTGCAATAATAATGTACTAAAAGGGTACTGTAAAATCTGTAATGTATCTGATTCTGCCCCCTATTTTATCAGATGTGGTAATAAAATGATGGTCCCAAAGAAATGTCTAATCGCTCACTTTTTTCAGCTTAGTGCCTAGTTCTTTTGTGGACAATTTCAGGTTTTATAAACTTAGGTTAATCTTAAATGAATAAATGTGGCTTTCTTTCTTTATATTCATCTGCCATTGTTTGCAAATTTTAGCAGTTGATTTGTTTTACCTTTTTGAATATGCAGTCTTGAGAAAGGAGTCGAGCTTGATTGTCATTGGGTTGAGTTTAACGATGTGCGATACCATGTTCGGTTTTATTTTTTATTTTTATTTTATTCGGTTTCAAAACCGAAACCGAACCGATAAAAACTGAACCGGGTTTTAAAACCGAAACCGATGGTTCAGTTGCGGTTCCGGTTTTCAATTTTTAAAACCGAGGACTTCCGATTTCGGTTCCGGTTTTACCCAAAAACCGAACCGAACCGGGGTTTGCTCTCCCCTAGTTTAATGGATCTTGCACAGTAGTGATCCTTTCTCATATCGTTAAAACATGCAACATTTTTTTGAGAGACAATCTAAAGATTTATAACGGTTGTTAGAAATAAGTGTTTATAAATTTTTAATATCTATTCGAAAAATTGATCACGACCCATGCAAATATTTTGAATATTAATATAATAAAAAATATAGAAACTCATTATACTGCACACTTATATATACCAAATTTTCAAAATAATAAAACTTAAAATATGGATAAAAAACTTATGAACTTGGTTGAAAGATTCTCAAAAATGAGAGAAATCAAATGAAAAATAAAATTAAGAAAATCGTTTAATGGATCTTGCACAGCAGTGATCCTTCTCATGTCGCTGAAATATGCAATATTTTTTTGAGAGACAATCTAATGATTTATAACGGTCGTTAGAAATAAGTGTTTTTTATGAATTTTTAATATTTGTTCGAAAAATTAATCGCGACCCATGCAAATATTATGAATATTAATATAATAAAAATTATAGAAACTCATTGTATTGCACATTTAAATATACCAAATTTTCAAAATAACAAAACTTAAAATATGGATAAAAAACTTATGAACTTGGTTGAAAGATTCTAAAAAATGAGAGAAATCAAATGAAAAATAAAATTAAGAAAATCATTTAATGGATCTTGCACAGTAGTGATCCTTTCTCATATCGCTTAAACATGCAGCATTTTTTTGAGAGACAATTTAATGATTTATAACTATCGCTAGAAATATATTCTCAAAAAAAAAAACTATCGCTAGAAATAAGTGTTTATGAATTTTTAATATCTATTCGAAGAATTGATCGCGACCCATGCAAATATTTTGAATATTAATATAATACAAATTATAGAAACTCATTATATTGCACATTTAAATATGCCAAATTTTCAAAATAACAAAACTTAAAATATGGATAAAAAAAACTTATGAACTTGATTGAAAGATTCTAAAAAATGAGAGAAATCAAATGAAAACTAAAATTAAGAAAAAATAATAATGAGGGGTTTAGAATGTTTGAGCGGGGATGTGAATGTTTTGATAATTGTTTGACAATATTGATATTAATGTAATTGGTATAAATTGAAGATAATTTTATACTTAAATTTTAATGAAATTATCTTTTTTATATATATATAAATAATGATGAAAATAATATGTTTATATTAATTAACTAATAAATTTTATCATTTGGTGCGTAGCACGGGTAGAACGCTAACCAATCAAAATATGACAACTCACTTTTTGGAATTTTTTTGGGACCTCGAGAATTACTCCCAAAAATTGCTCATTTTCTATTCTTTTTGCATTTATAGAATGAAAAATATGTATTAGATTTATTTTTCTATTAATAATTATGTTTTTATTGTTCTCTACGTCTGATCCTCGAACCATGATTATATTGAACCAAATTTTCTATTTCCGAAGCCTTTCAGCAGTAGGGTTATTCTCTTTACAGAAGCACGAGTGGAACGCTTTCATGGCTTTATCTGTAGCATTTAAGCCGCGCCTTGAGACTCCCGTTTTTCGGGCACAACCCTATAGCCGTTATAAGAAAACGGACTATAAAGCGGAAGTCATTAGCATGGGTTAGTCTTAGATGTCAGATCAAAGATCTTTTAGGAACGGATGATGATTGACCTCAGCCCCTAGCCGTGAGAGTCTTTCGATGGTGGATCCAACACTCCAGACCTTCCCACCCATTAGGCTCTCCAGAGAGAGCTCGAAGCAATAAGATGAAAGATGAGCTAGAAGCTCTGCGTGAGCACCAGCTGAAAGCCCATACGGAGAAGAGCTTACTTATAAGCAAAAAGGGATGAGGGAGCTGGTATACTTGGGGCACATCAACGGCTCATCTGCATCCGGCTAGTGATTCTGAGAAATACTAGGAGCTTCGTGATAGGATACCACTTAGTAGGCAGATGCTAGGGATTGGTGAGTTAGGGCAGCGAGGGATTTCAAGAGAGATTGGGTCTGGTTTTTCTAACTAATAGAAAGTAAAGGGCTTTTCTTGCTTGTTTAGTAAAGTCCCGCTTTTTTATAGGAGTAGGTGCTAGGAAAATTGATATGTATCTCAGGTAAATTTTATCATATATCAAATGAATGTATTTTGATATTAATTTTTTTTATGGGCATGGAGTTTCTAAAGTACACAATAGAGAAGTTATCTATTAGTGCACCTTAAGTCATGTATTTTATTATTACTTTTGATAATCCAACCGTACTGATGAAAAGTTTATGTCGAAATAACATTGTATACAAATTTTTATTATATTTAAAATAGTGGAGCATCACTTTTATAATAATAATATTTTCTATATATATTCAACGACACAGATTTATCATACTCTTATTGTTATAAATTTATAATTCCAAATAATTAAACTACACGAAAATTTATACATTCACGTATTTTTGTATGAATTTAACATCTCATATTTTAAACCGCACTAATAGAGAACTTCTCTATTGTGTGCTTTAGATACTCTTTTCCCTTTTTTTATATACACAATTTTTCAAAATCTTTTAACACGTGTCCATACAATCACATATAATTTGAGGAAAGTTACTTGAGATTCATATCGGGTTCGTTGCTCTCAAAACAAAATATAACATAATAATTTTTTTTTAATACACTATATATTTTTGTAACTATTTCAAAATTTTACAATTATTTTTTCGTGCGGGTAAAATGCTAGTACTTTAATATAGGTACCTCAAATTGGTACCCAAAAATTTTCCCAAATGCCAAGTGTAACAATTTAATTGGTTGTAATAGTAGTGGATCCCCCTGCATTCACACCAACCACCCAATTAAAAATTTCCACCATGCCATGTAAGCATTGCCACATCATTTGAGAGTAATATTTGGATACCAATTTGGGGTACCTAGCATTACTCTTAATATAAACTCCTCTGATCTAAATCAAAAGTAATCTCCGAGTTTATCGTAACATGAAAGATAGATTGACTTTTTCTACATGAATCCCTACACGTAAGTTTATTATTCAGCTGTAAACACACCAAACCCTCCGTTGTCTATTAAATTTTCGAGAAAAAAACGATAGACAATCTGGTGGTAGATATTAACAATAAACACACACATACACATGTGATGTTTTCGCGTTAATGGTTTCATAATTTAACCACAAATTTCCCCATAATCTGTGTGCTTACATATATTTAAATTTAAACAAACGTCTAATCTTTGAAAGTATGAGACATGAAGTTCTGTAAGAGATATGAGGAGTACATGCAAGGACAAGACCATGAAAAATTACCTGGGGTTGGTTTTAAAAAGCTCAAGAAGATTTTGAAAAAGTGTCGTAGAGAAGAAGAACAAAATCATCAGTTTCATTCGCAGAATCGAAGCCTTGATACTTCTCTCCGGGGCTCTTTTACCTGCCCGGACCATTGTTCTGGTATTTAACAATTATATATACATTGTTATTTTCTCTGTTAAAGATTTGTCTTTATTTTGTATTTTTATAGGTTGCAGTCTCCGCTAACCTTCGAAAATGAGTGTAATGTTTTTAACCAGGCTGATTTTTGAAAATTGGTAAAATTTTGTAGCTCTAATTGGATATTATATTTTAGAAAAGGGTCCTTTCAAACCAAGGCTTCCGTGCTGTATTTAAGAATCGGTTCAAATACTAACATGCGGGTAAATTAGTGAATTAGATTCGTATTTCTTGTGAATTTACTTGTATGATGAATTTTACTTGTATTTCTAGTGAATTGTAGCTAATTGTATTCTTACAGACTTTCATAGGCTTGTAAATGTGGTTCGTACAAGGACTTGGTCCATGTAAATGGTATTATTTTGAACTTGATCCATGTAAATACTATGTATGGTAGTTCATATCCTAGGATCTTTTTTCATGCAATCTTTAGGTGAACTACTATATTTGTATTCGAGGTGTTTGTGCATATTCCTAAAAGGTTAGAAGTGTCATTGTTTGGTAGTATATTATATATGATGATCTTCCTTTTGCAGTTTACTTGTACTTGACTTGGATATTTTGTTTTCCCCTTGGTTTATTATGTTAATTCTTGGTCGTTTCGTTGCATTAATAATTGATTTGTTCAATAGCGAGCATTCTTTGTGTCTAGTGAATTGATTATCATTTAACTTGGGTTGTATAAGAAATCTTAATCAGGTGTAATTCTAGCTTTTCTACTAGATCTTTCTGAACTCTATATCTATTTGATTTTCCACTCACTAATTAACTTCTACTAGTACCTCGTAATGGCATGACAAATGCATCAGTAGTAACCGTTGGAATCGACTAATGTTTCGGCAAAACTGGAATTGTATTTGCTGGTTTTGATTTGATTAAGATTTCTCACGGTATAAACAATACATCAGTAACAATCATTTGCTGAAAGATAAATGGAAACTTATTCATTCTAGATTGATGAAGAGTATAACCTCATCTGGCACTGTACGCATATGAAAATATACTCAATACTTCAACAAATAAATATCAGCTTTTTGTTTTTTGCCTTCTAATTATTCAATTGTATCTCTGCCTCATTAAGAACCTTGTTCCCAATTCTATTGTTTCTGATTGTATCATTGGCACATTACAGTTTGCGATGGAACGTTTTTCCCATCCCTTCTCGATGAAATGTCTGCTGTAGTTGGTAGCTTCAATGAGCGTGCACAAAAATTGCTTGAATTGCATTTAGCTACAGGTGTTAGCAAATGCTTTATCTGGTTCAAATACAAAATACAGGGGAACCATGTTGCTTTAATTCAAGAAGGAAAGGATTTGGTTAGTTATGCTTTGATCAATGCCACTGCAATGCGTAAAATATTGAAAAAATATGATAAGGTATGTTTATAAGCTCTCCATTGTTCCAATTTATAAATTTGAAAACAACCATTATAATTTCTCATTACAAATATTAACCCTCGTTCCTGTCTGATGCAGGTTCATTATTCAAATCAAGGCCAAGTATTTAAATCACAGGTCCAAAAAATGCATATCGAGATCCTTCAGTCCCCCTGGCTGTGTGAACTTATGGCTTTCCACATTAATTTGAGGGAAACAAAGGCCAAGAAAAGGAAGGGGGCTGCATTCTTTGATGGCTGTTCCCTTGTATTCGACGATGGAAAACCATCTCTCTCTTGTGAGCTCCTTGATTCTGTCAAGATTGACATTGACTTGACTTGTTCTATATGCTTGGTTAGTCTCCTATTTTCCTTTATAACTTTCGTAAGAATTGAAAAATTAGGACTGACCTGTACTTCTGGAATAAGGTTTACGGAGTAAAATTCTGAAATTCATGTTTTCTCATATTGATATTATATATGATTTTATATTGGCAAGTTGCAGCAAGTATATGTTAAAAATTTATCATTTGGTTCCTGTTAATTGTTAAAACTTGTGGAAATGAGTTTTTATTTTGAATCTGTAGTGTTGAGAGCCTCTTGTGCTCCAGTTCAAAGCTTGTTCTGATACTTTGGTATATCTTTCATCCTTATGCTCTCTTTTTTCTTAAGAATTTGTTATTTGCTTCCACTTATATATTTGTAGTCTTATAGTTAAAACTTTTAAACATATCGAAGGACTAGTTTTTTTGCTGCTCTAGCAAAAATTTGTATGGTTGCAGTTTATAATTGTACATGTGTCACATGTGTCGCTACATTCATATCTATCTGACCATTAATACACCCTATATAAATCGCTTCAGTTTTCGGTTCGTCCTTACTAGCATTAACATTTACGTATTTAGGACATCTCTCTTGAATGAATGGAGAAAAAGAAATTGTGAATAGCATTCTCCTTTTCTATCAACACTGCTAATGAACATGACTCATTTGAAACAGGATACAGTATTTGATCCAGTATCTCTGACATGTGGTCACATCTTCTGCTATATGTGTGCTTGCAAGGCTGCATCAGTGACAATTGTAGATGGTCTGATTGTCGCAGAATCCAAAGAGAAATGTGCTCTGTGTCGAGAGGTAAACGTTGGTCCACATTTCTGTTTAACTTCATTTCTTTGTTGTATGACTTGTATTATGCATGCTATTTGAAGCCTCTTTTGACTGGTCATCACAGTGTATTAAGCTTAACATTCCATGATTCCATTTTGAAGATGGCCACTTCTAGTATTGAAAATAAACATGCTCCTACAATTTAAAAGTTAGGGAGAACCCTTTGGAATCATTCTCCTTTAGACTTTTTATGTTTACATACTCTAACTTGGGCATCATACCTGATAATGACCATTTTAAAGGTCTGTGATTACTAGTTACTTCAGTCTTCTCAAAGGCTGCGCCGAATGCAGAAGGCTCTCACAAATAGTTGTTGGGAAAGATGCACTACCAATCTTACCTCTATTTGTAAAGTTATTGTTCCCAACTTAAATACCATTGGTGATTAAGCTAGATGCACTAAAAATCTTTCCTCCAAAAACCGGCTCAAGTGCGCAACTTCTTTCAGAATTAGTATAACTATTAAATATAAATAATTTTCGATATTGATATTAAAATACTGTGTCTGGAGTCTGGACATAGGTTCATGCCATCTTGTAAGTCTCAACTATTTTAAACTTGTAATTTACTTCACTAGTTACAGTAGCAGGTGGAAATTGATGGTGCAAGTTCTATTTGCTCCCCAACGAACAATAGTAATCTCAAAGAAAAGAAGAAATTTAAAATTTACGTCCTAGTCAGGTAGAAACCTCAAACCAGAATAGGTGTTTATGTTGACACACATAGTAAGTTTAACCAACGAGACTTTCTACTCCACACTAGCTACCCAAGGAGTTGTTTTTCCTTGCCCAAGCCTATCTAGAGTTGAATGATACTTTAGGTTTTGGACAAGTTATATGTAAACATATGAATGGTTCATACATAAAGTAATTTAATCTATCATTGATCAGCTAATAACTTTTTGATTTCTTTGCATCGCTTTTAGGCAGGAGTTTATGAAGGTGCTCTTCATCTGGAAGAGTTGAACATTTTATTAAGTAGAAGGTATGTACTTGCTTGATTGTCATGTATAATTGTCTGCTATCAGCCGGCATATGTATTAGTCCATTTACTTGTCATTTTACCTGTTGTTTACTCGCTTGGACACATATTTTAACAGGTGCCCTGAGTACTGGGAAGAACGTCTGCAATCTGAAAGAGCTGAGCGCACAAAGCAGGCAAAAGAGCACTGGGAATCTCAATGCCGACTATTCATTGGTGTCTGAATATAATTTCTTTTCTATATTAAACCACTACATGTCCCCGTGGCTTTCTGTGTGACTTGGAGCTTCTAACGATAATTAATAATAAATCCGTTACCATTGCTATTCTATGTCGTTTAATTCCAGCAAATTCATGAACATTGCTACTGACTAAATCTTGCTGCAACACATTTAGAGCCTCTTGTTGATTCAATAAATTTCTTTGTTATTGGCCTGAGAGTATTGTGATGTGGGAATGCTAAATGTTCGGTTATGATTGAAATTTTGTTATAAAATATACAGTGCATCATCCATACATTACTTTATGTTGAGATATGAAGTAAAACACTATGCTACTCCGAAGCAGAGACATTTTTAAGAATCCACAACATCATCCATGACTCCATGTTGAGAAGTTTGGTGATGCTAGTATCTTATCTGCAAACAACTTTAAGCTGCCGTTCGCTTAGAACTTATAGAATTGCAAATCTTTAAAATTTGTTTTGAGCACTTAACATTTGAATTTCATAACTTTACTATCAACATTCAACCCACACTATAAATTCTATTATGGTCATTCTTTTTTCTTCCCATTATAACTTGCTCTTATTAAATTACTATTTAGACATGAATTTTGTGGAAAAACAGTATTATTTCTACTCTTTTAGAAGTAAAGAAGATCAAATACAGACACATATTTGTTTTTTTTTATTTTGTTGCTAAATTCATATTTCTTCCTCAAAAGTCAAAATCAATGTTTTTGTTTCAATGTAGTCGGTAGTAGATATATCTTGGGCTTGGATTCTGTAAACCCATCATACCACTACATACAAATGGACAAGACAAAAGTGAAGGCCCAACCCAAAAGGAGGGAGAGTAGTACATTCTAGGCATCTAACCTAACCACCCAATCTGGACCGTTAATTATTGACCTCTTTGTTGATTGAAAGACCGTCGAGAGAAGAAAAGAAAGAGAGAAATAAAAGCACACTAGCTAGCCTGTCTTTTTCTTTAGTCTTAAAAACACACACAACACAACCCCCCTTTGCTTCTCTTCTAGGGTTTTCATTTCTTCACTCCTCAAACCCTAATTCAACAACATGAGGTAACCCCCTTTTCTTTTCATTCCATTATTTTCACTTTCAGTTCATCTGTTTCACGATCTATGCTTTTAGTTGTAAACCCCATGTGTTTGTTTGCTTTTGTTGTTGGTCTTATGTTGTTGTGAATCATGTGTATGTGTGTTTGTGTTGTGGGTTCGTTTGTGTGTGTTTATTTATGTTGATACTTTGTTGGATTTGTGGGTCTTGCTATTGAGGTGTTGGGTGTTCTTGGTCAATATTTAAATTCACATATGTGTTTGTTTATGTTTATATTTATGTTTTTGTGTATGTGTGTTCTTGTAAATGGTTACTGTAGTAAGTATATGTTGAGATGTGTTGGTGAAATGGAGCTTGCAGATGCTGTGTTAAGTGTTCTTGATGAATATTACAACAGTGTGTGTAGTATTTTAAGTTAAATTGGGACTTGTATGATATGTAGGTAGGAATGGAATTTACACACGGTCTAGCCGTTATTAGTGTTCGTCGTTTATATCATGTATGTATTTATACAGAGATACATGTTTCCGAGTGTGACCTCAACTTATTTGATGGTACAAGTTTATAACAAATTTTGTATAAAACAAATTCATATGAGTATTTTTGTAATTATTGAACCCATTCTTTATTTACAATTATACCTTCTTGTTGATTGGCATATCTGTATTGTTAGTGTATTATATTTATGTTATACTTGTATGAATTGAGACTTATATGTTATGTGGATAGAAATTAATTCATAAATGATATGTTGCGTGTTCAAGTATAATCTGTTACCGTTGTTTGAGTAAGAACTTACTGCAGAAGATAGTTACAGTGTCTCAGGGTTTTGATAGTTATATCTTTGTTTTGATAATTATATCTAGTTTAAGGTCCTGGCTTCTATTTGAAGGTTATCTTAGATTTGCTCTGTTGGTTGTCAGAAATGGCTTCTGTTTGAAGATTTTCTTAGATTTGCTCTGTGTTGGTTGTCAGAAATGGTTCATAAGATTATGACTTGATTGTTTAAATTGTTATATGCATTCATGATTTGCCATGCTAATATAATGTCAATTTTGTAGTCGCCATCCTGAGGTCAAGTGGGCTCAAAGGGAGGACAAGATTTTCCTAACTGTTCTTTTGGCAGACACAAAAGACTCCAAAGTTAATGTTGAGCCTGAAGGTGTTTTCAAATTTTCTGCTACTGCTGGTGCAGATAATCACTATGAACTGATGCTTGAGCTGCTCGATAAGATTAACGTAGAGGTACGCTTCTTGTTTTCATAGTACTTTAACCTTGTACTTGTTATGTATGTTTGAATATTATCTGTGAAATCTCTGTTCATGTTGTGTGTTGCTATAGTTTTTCATTATATTTGTCCCTGCTCTTGTGCTGTGTTGTTTCACTGGGTTATTACTGGGATTTGTCGAGATCGACTTACATTTGGGAATATGTATTAAAATAATTAGTCTGGTGGGATTTGCATTAGAGTGATGTGACTCTACAGTTGGTTTTTTAAATTCTTTTGGATTTCTGGCACATTGCACTTGACATCCCAGCTGAACTGATTTATTAGTATATTACTAATCTGACTTGTATTTGGTTTATTTATTTACAGGAAAGCAAAATAAACATTGGCCCACGGAGCATATTCTGTATTTTGGAGAAAGCAGAGAGTAAATGGTGGAATAAATTGTTGAAGGGAGATGCTAAAACACCACACTATGTTAAAGTAGACTGGGACAAATGGGTTG
Source organism: Kitagawia praeruptora (assembly GCA_037693485.1). NCBI lineage: Eukaryota > Viridiplantae > Streptophyta > Magnoliopsida > Apiales > Apiaceae > Kitagawia > Kitagawia praeruptora. Next base: position 115,127,919 of record CM075344.1, on the reverse strand, counting down.
ATGAAGATGATGATCCTGGTACTTCATATAGCTTCTTTTTTTATATTTAGCTTCTGGATCTTCATTTCATACAACTTACTTGAACTTGGCTAATGTAATAATGGTCTTTGATTTGTTGATGTGTTACAGCTCCTGCTGATGCAGGCATGGATGGAATGGATTTCTCGGTAAGGCCCTTTTAGTTTTTATAGCCAGTCATTGTTACTTAGCTTAATGAGTTGATGCATATTGGTGTTAAGAGTACTTGCTTTATGTTTTTTTAGAGCATGGGAGGCATGGGAGGAATGGGAGGTATGGGAGGCATGCCAGGAATGGAAGCATTGGCGGGCATGGGTGGAATGGGAGGCATGGGAGGAATGGGAGGCATGCCTGGCATGGAAGCATTGGCTGGCATGGGCGGCATGGGTGGCATGGGTGGCATGGGCGGCATGGGCGGCATGGGCGGGATGCCTGGCATGGGGGGAATGCCTAACATGGGTGACTTTGGTGACGACTTTGACGACAGTGATGATGAAGGTAATGATCAAAAATGGCATTTCTACTCTGCACATTACTGTTCTACTTGTTATGTAATGTGACTGGGTGTGTACAATAATTATGGAATTGCTCAATACCAAATATGTTTCTGTCCTTGGGCAATAAATATGGGATATTTCTGGAAAGAGGAAGTTGTAAAGTACTTAATAATTTGAAGGAGATGTATATGTCTTCCTTGAGGTTATTTATGGGATTGAATTAACTGTGATCTCTTTTTCCTTGCAGTTCAAGAGGCAACAAAACCTGAAGGTGACAACACTGAAAAGGCTGGTGAGGAAACTAAAACAGGGATATCAGAGGAGAAGAAAGCAGAAGCACCTTCAAGCACATGAGTATCTGCTCACTAACTGAATGCTCCATGTCTCTAGCATAGTTCTCTTGCTCTGATGTTGGACCTAGGCACTTATATTGGCACAAGTACTTTAGGTTTTAAAACAATTTTATGCTTTGACATGCAGATATCATATCCCTGCTTTGTGAACTTGAGTTTGACTGTTGTATTTCATTATTGATTGTAATATGGTTACAGTGGTGCACGGTTTTTTGGATGATATTATGGTAAACCTTTATTGCTATAGTTGAAATGTCATGGCAGATCCTTTTACCACATCGACCTGCTTTTATCATTCATAGATTTGTATCTGTTGACTGTCTCTACTATGGTTAATAGCTTGTCAAGTGGAGAACTTGCTTTACAGAGTACGCAAAAAAGAAAATGTAGTGGCATATTTTCACGGGTTTCAAAAACTTCCCTAGTTGTATCAAAATCACATTAGCAGAGTTAAAACGTGAAATGAGTTTTTTTTTTGGTTTTGCCAGTCATAGGTTTGTGGTTTTGTTTTCATTTGTGAGGGCAGAGTAGAGGCCCATTTGAGCTATGAAGTTGTAGTCGACTAGTCGCTGAAATCGATACATCCCCCAACAAAGGCAACCTTTGTCCCACTGTCAAGGCTTGTCTACAGAATTGCTTCATTTCACTTATTCAAGTCCAACTATGGGCATGTTTGGGAAATCTTATTTTTCAGAAATAAGTTATTTATTCTGGAAAAAAGTTGGGAAATATGTATTTTTTTCTGAAATAAGTAACTTACTTTTGTAGGATAATGAATATTAAACTTCCCGTACACATTTTTCTCTAAAAAAAAGTATGTAAATATGAATTTTTTTCCGAAATAAGTAACTTATAAGTTCGAAAACTTATTTGCCAAACGGGGCCTATAACTACTGCATACTCACATTTATTTATTTATTTATTTATTTTTTTGCTAATTACTCACTTGGAGACGCATGTTCATCCAGGTATCAGAGCTGACCAAATGTGAAATGACCACTGTAAAATCTTCCATTTTCAGGCTCTTAAAAACAACTCTTAACATAAAGGAAATTTAAAAGTAATGCAACATACAAGAAAACAATAAAGGGAAACTAAAAGCTAAAGTAATTTTATGCCGGGTAACTATGTAAAAAGAAAAAAAAAAACATGTAATTAGATTTCTTTAGATGCTTTTTGGTTTGCAATTCTATATTTACATCTAAGTTCAGCATGAGACATGAGTACATATCAGATTTTGTTATCAGTGATTCAAGTTCTCATTGATCTATTATTATCTGTTTACATACATCGGTCCTTATATTTGGAAAAGATGATAAATCAAAATGGACACGATCAAAATTTGTCCTAAGTGAACCAAACAAAAAACATGTGTACAAAATTTGATATCAATAATATAATGAGTAGTGCTAGGTATCCCAAATTGGTACCCAAAAAATGTTCCCAAATGATGTGGCATTGATCAGTTGGATGTATAGAAAATTTTAATTGGTGGGATTTATATGGCCCTGGCGGGCCCATTGTAATTATAACCATTCAGATAATGACATGTGTATTTTTGGAAAAAATTTGGGTACCAATTTGGGGTACCTAGCATTTTCCATAATATAAACTATTTTCTTGTTTATTTAATTTCTAAACTTAGACAAGTTTTATACGAGTTTATATGAAATCTGTTCCCAAATACAATTAAACATTTATAAATTAACAATTTCAGGACCGGCAAATTTTGTTTGATTTATCAAATTATAAATTTATCAAGCTTCACTATCAGTTGAGACCAAAAGAGATATACTAAAAAATATTAATTTATCGATTATTAATTGATGAAATAGCCTCGCAGTATGTTTTGTCATAATTTTCACGACTTCTTTCAGCTTTAATTTAATCTTTTCAAATAGTTTTTCCGATTCTTATTTGATTGTGGTTTTTTCAGTTTGCCATCAACTAGTTTTACGATTCTTCGTTACAATATGAAATGAATTTCCAGTAACTTGCTAAAAGAAATTCTTTTGTTTTGCGGAGTACTATAAATTGATCATGTTACTGTATGATAAACTTTTTAAGGCAACGTGCAGTTAGTTTTGCAACCTCAAATGCAAGAAAACTAACATACAGTTTGTAGCTTTTGTAGTTCCTGTAGCTAAGAAGTTGAGTGTTTCCTTAGCTTTTCCGTGTTCCTGCTGTTTCAAGGAGACAGGAGAAGCTATGTCCCATAGTGGTAGATAAACCCCCTAGTAAATTAGGAGTTAGAAGAGCTAGAGCAGCTGTTGTTAAAAGTGACTAAAGCGGAAAGAAACTCGACCAAAATCTTAACCAATAGACTCCTCCTCCCCCCCAAGAAGTGGAACAAGTGGCTGGATGAAAAAAAGGATTTTTGGATGTACCTGCTAATCGCCTAATCCTAATCCTCATGTTGATGAGTGAAAAGGTGGTTATTAGATAGCTCTGTTGTAACTTTGGAGTTGAAGACCTAGCTCAGCTGTTGTTAGAGTGGCTAGGTGCAAGAAACTCGACCAAAGTCTTAACCTTTAGACTCTGCCTTCAGCTTAAAAAAAAATGGAAGAAGTGGTTGATCAAGAAAAGGCTTTGTGTATGTAGCGGCTAATCTTAGTCACGTTGTTGAGTTAAAACTAGGCGGGCTATGTTAAATATATATGAGTGATAATGCTCCTCGCTCCACTCTACCGCACTTTCTCTCTTCCGGTAATGTTTGGACGGAGATGTGGTGTAGCTGTCGGAAGGGAGCCTGCAAAACAATGCTTGTCCGGGGGTGGTGGCCGTCAAGCACCTCCGGCGTGAGAGTAAGTAACTTGGTGGTGGAGAATACAAGAAACAATATCGGAAAATGCAAGTACTAGTGACTGAGATTTAGAGAGCAAAATGTGAGATGTGAGAGTGTGTGAATGAATGTGAGAATTTTCAGCCCCCTTGTATGTGTGAGTTAGCTTGGTATTTATAGAGTTTGGGGTTACCTACTTTTGACCGGAAGAATATTCCCTTCCTTTGGACAGGTGTCGGTTGACAGTCTGTCTCTTTCACTTTCTTCTGTCAAGGTGACTACCTTCGTGAAGGCTCCACATTGTCCTCTTGTCCGAAGGGTAGAGCATTGCCTTCCGGGAGGGTATGCGCTGGAGGAAGAGTGTGCATTTTGCCCGGAAGGATGTGCTGGAGGAAGAATGTGCCTCATGTCCAGAAGGATGCGCTCTGGTGTTACCTCCTCTTGTCTGGAAGGATGTACCTTGGTGTTACCTCCTATTGTCTAGGAGGATGTATCTTAGTGTTACCTCCTCTTGTCCGGAAGGATGTGTTGGAGGAAGGATGTGCCTCTTTCCCGGAAGGATGTGTTGGAGGAAGGATGTGCCTCTTGCCCGGAAGGATGTGTTGGAGGAAGGATGTTCCTCTTGCCCGAAAGGATGTGCTGGAGGAAGGATGTGCCTCTTGCCCGGAAGGATGTGTTGGAGGAAGGATGTGCCTCTTGCCCGGAAGGATGTGCTGGAGGAAGGATGTGCCTCTTGCCCGGAAGGATGTGCTGGAGGAAGGATGTGCCTCTTGCCCGGAAGGATGTGTTGGAGGAAGGATGTGCCTCTTGTCCATGTTAGCATTGATAAGAGTGCTTCCGGGAGGGTATTATCATCTCAAAACAAAAACATAATTCCTTTTCTCAACCTTGCCGTCTCCTTGATGGGTGAGGAAGGGTCATCTCAAAACAAAAATATAATTCACTTTCTCGACCTTGCCGTCTCTTTGATGGGTGAGGAAGGGTCATCTCAAAACAAAAACATAATTCATTTTCTCAACCTTGCCGTCTCATTGATGGGCGAGGAAGGGTCATCTCAAAACAAAAACATAATTCCTTTTCTCAACCTTGCCGTCTCCTTGATGGGCGAGGAAGGGTCATCTCAAAACAAAAAAAAAAATTACTCTCAAACATTCTTTAACTTCATGTCTCACCCTTATAGGCATGTTGGTGGGTGAGTAAGGTTGTTTCATAAACATCCATCTCTCAACATCAAGCAACATATGAACAGACACAAGTTCTCTTGCAACAATTCAGACACAAGTAATACTATCTCAGACACAATTTAATGCATCATATTATCTCATGAGATTTACTCAAACACAAGGCAAATAACATCATCTTGGACAAAAAGATATTTTATCTCAGACACAAGCAACATCATCTCAGACACAAGTAATATTCTCTCGGACACAAGGCATTCAAAGCCGCTTCAGACACAAAGTAACATTATCTCAGACAAAATTAAAGGTTTTGCTTTACCTCATGAGATTCATTCAGACACAAAGAAATCAAACTAAGTCACAAGAAATATGTGAACAGACACAAAGTCAATTGCAACAATTCGGGTAAAAACGCTTCAGACACAAGTAACATTATCTCAGACACAATTGTATACATTATACTATCTCATGAGTTTCATGTAGCTACAAGGTGGGTAAAACCACTTCAAACACAAGTTACATTATCTCAGACACAAGTAACAACATCTCATGAACGATTAAGAGCACTATATTGTCTATTGCGACTCATTCGAGCAACACAAAATATTTTTTCTGAAAGCTTTCATGTATTATAATCTCACAAGTTTTATGCAGATAAAAAGTAGGTATTTCAATTACATCTCAAGTCACTAGACCATGCCATTGATTCCCCGCCAACAAGATGCTGGAAAGAAGCCTAACACTACGATTCATTCAAGTTTAATTACAAGTACAAAAGGAAAGGGAGGAGTACTAGAACATGCTAAAATACAAAGCTAAGCCAGAGGAATAGCAACTCAAAGGTGTATTCCCACATCCTTATGGGTTTGAGACCTCTATTGGGCTCTCATCCACTTCACGAAGAAAGTCTCAAATCCATCCTTGGTTCGTCTGAGGTCATCTTTTAAAGATTCTCGAAAGTAATCAACAACAAGTGGTGCCAAAGAAACACTTAGTAAAATTTCAGGGGGGGAGGCACCAAATTCCTTTTCCCTCCTCCAAGTTTGCTCCCTTCTCAAAGAAACACTTGGCACAAAAAATACTTCCTTCTCAAACACTTCCTCCTCCTCCCAAAAAATACTTCCTTCTCAAAATTTCTTCTCCCACAAAAAAAAAATAATAAAAAAAATATATATATATATAAATAAATAAATAAATACTTCCTTCTCAAAATTTCTTCTCTCCAAAAATCCCCCTTCAGAAATCCCCCTTCCAAAAATCCCCCCTCCAAAATTCCCCCTTCCAGGAAATCCCCCCTTCACAAAAAAAAACCCCCCCTCCAAAATTCCCCCTTCCAAAAACCCCCCCTTCACAAGAAATCCCCCTTCCAAAAATCCCCCCTCCAAAAATCCCCCTTCCAAAAATCCCCCCTCCAAAAATCCCCCCTTCAGAAATCCCCCTTCCAAAAATCCCCCCTCCAAAATTCCCCCTCCTTCTAGCGCCAAATGATAATGCTCCTCGCTCCACTCTACCGCACTTTCTCTCTTCCGGTGATGTTTGGACGGAGATGTGGTGTAGCTGTCGGAAGGGAGCCTGCAAAACAATGCTTGTCCGGGGGTGGTGGCCGTCAAGCACCTCCGGCGTGAGAGTAAGTAACTTGGTGGTGGAGAATACAAGAAACAATATCGGAAAATGCAAGTACTAGTGACTGAGATTTAGAGAGCAAAATGTGAGATGTGAGAGTGTGTGAATGAATGTGAGAATTTTCAGCCCCCTTGTATGTGTGAGTTAGCTTGGTATTTATAGAGTTTGGGGTTACCTACTTTTGACCGGAAGAATATTCCCTTCCTTTGGACAGGTGTCGGTTGACAGTCTGTCTCTTTCACTTTCTTCTGTCAAGGTGACTACCTTCGTGAAGGCTCCACATTGTCCTCTTGTCCGAAGGGTAGAGCATTGCCTTCCGGGAGGGTATGCGCTGGAGGAAGAGTGTGCCTTTTGCCCGGAAGGATGTGCTGGAGGAAGAATGTGCCTCATGTCCAGAAGGATGCGCTCTGGTGTTACCTCCTCTTGTCTGGAAGGATGTACCTTGGTGTTACCTCCTATTGTCTAGGAGGATGTATCTTAGTGTTACCTCCTCTTGTCCGGAAGGATGTGTTGGAGGAAGGATGTGCCTCTTTCCCGGAAGGATGTGTTGGAGGAAGGATGTGCCTCTTGCCCGGAAGGATGTGTTGGAGGAAGGATGTTCCTCTTGCCCGAAAGGATGTGCTGGAGGAAGGATGTGCCTCTTGCCCGGAAGGATGTGTTGGAGGAAGGATGTGCCTCTTGCCCGGAAGGATGTGCTGGAGGAAGGATGTGCCTCTTGCCCGGAAGGATGTGTTGGAGGAAGGATGTGCCTCTTGTCCGGGAGGATGTTAGCATTGATAAGAGTGCTTCCGGGAGGGTATTATCAATGAGTATAAGATCGTTGGAAGGGCCTTCCCCAACAGCTTAAGGTTTTGGGTGAAACGGTTTCTAACATGGTATCAGAACTCTGGTGTTTGTGGAGGTCTCAAGTTCGAACTCCACCGCCCCCAATATTCTCAATTTAATTTGGCACAGGCTATATTTTAATGGTCAGGTAGGGCCTCGCAAATTCATCCAATCATAGCAAATTCTTCCAATCAAACCAAGGTGAACATACTTAGAGCATCTCCAATAATAAGTTGATTTAAGGGTTGCCAACCTATGCCAAATTAACATTTATATTTTATTTTATTTTCTCTTACATCTATGTCATTATTAGAAACTTTTATTAAAATTTTACTCCAATAGTTGGTAACTCCAAAAGTTGCTAACACGGTCCCCATATACACTTTATTTTAAAAATTAAAAATATCAAAAACATAAAAGTGGATAGAGATAAATGTGCTTTTGAATTGTTTAATGAGTTTTATCCAAATTAGGAAGTTGCCAACTTTTGGCAACCTTGCTAGGCAACCTCCCAACTCCAATAGATTTGCAATCAAGGTTGCCTTGCCGTATAAGCTTGACAACCTTTTTAGCAACTCCTATTGGAATTGCTCTTAATAGGTTTCACTCCAAAGTAGAAGAGATACCTAGAAGTAGAGACGTTCCGCGAACGAGTCAACCAAACCATCATTACTCTGACAAAAATCAAGATTATAACAAAATAGAAGCAAACGAATAAGATGATCTACAATGACCAAATTAAAGTTTCTCAGATAAAAATTAAGGACATGAATATCCAAAGCGTATGTACATGCTTACCCTATAATTTAAACTTTGTATTGGTGGTATAATCCAAAAGATAGATATGATACAATGGGGGATCTACCCCAAACATAGGGAAAGAGATCTGGGTTTCACAGCATGCCTTCATTAGCTGTAGGCTATATTGCTTGAAAATCGATAAAAGAACAACTCTACGAAATTCTATACATCTTGAATACTTCCTCTACATGAAGTAGCTGAGAGAAGTCTTCTTTCTTGATCCGCCTTCCCCGTATAGTTCATTCTACTGGAGAAGCTCACTCATATTTGTAGACTCCGATGACACACTTGCACATACCTGCACCCGAATCAAGATTACTGAAGCTCCTAACTAGAAACATCTAAAGCACATAATTTAGCAAAAAAAATAAAATAAGAAGCATATATAGCACAAAGATCAAATTTAAAGATTAAACTTAGAACATAGATCAGATTAAAGATTAATTTTTAGTGAGTCAGATAAGCCTATTTCTAGAACAAAGGACAATAAAATCCCTTAAAAGACAGAACTGGTTCGAGACAGATAAGGAATGCATGACGAGCAAATGCGAGCTGAAAAGAATTTCAAATGTATGGGAAGAAATTAAGAATATAAATTTTAACATTTCAGTGACAACCTTCTTTTCCTTCACAAAAATTTCTTGTATGGGGCAATGAGCAGCAGTCACACATAGATTCTAAGGGAACAAGAGAAATGTAATGTAAAAGACCAAAAAGAGGGGGACAATGGGGAACACGAAGAGAAAAAATAATGAAATACATAATCAGGGGAAATGAACCTTTAAATCACTTCCTGAATAACCATCAGTCCTTATTGTTCCTTGGCCAATATAACTCTTAAAATTTTCACCCTATTTTTTGCATCTGGGAGGTTCACCATTAACCTGCAATATGCTACATCATAATCATAAAGAATAAACCATCCATCTACTCTTTATATATACAAAGATAAAAAGAATAAGTAATTGTTAAAACCCTTGAGGAAGCCTTTGCACAACAGCCTCATCAAGGTTAAATGGACAGCAAGTGTACGAGTTCTTTATCTTTTGTAACATGAAGCACTCCAGTCTACCATGAACTCATTCTTCATTATACGCATCGCTTTATGTTCTCGACGATTTTCCCCCTTCCTAACATGATAATTGATATCTAACCATAGAAATGTGGCTTATCAGTTGCATTTAGGAAAATGTCCTTAAAAAATATAGTATATGCAATGTTTTTCATATTGAAAGGAACATTAACATAGGTGAAATTAAGAAAATCTATCACTAATGCGGGTGTGTACATACAAATAAGAATTAGAAATATATAGTGAGATGGTAATGACTTATATAGGGAGAAAAAAAATACCTTAAAGGAGTGTGGAAAGGGGAAAACCGAGAAGGCAAGGACCCAGCAAATTTTATTCTATCACCTGAAAATAAAATTAGCTTGTAAGCAAGGCTGTAGTTATGACTGAGAGTGTACTTAAAAAATACGGTACTGATAGTATTTTTCAGTAAACAGAATACCTAGAAGTTTATGCATCGAATTTAAAGGGAGAAGAATGGAAAAAGGGTATGGGAAGGCAATTTCCCTACATTAACAGACGGAAATTAAGAGAAAATACAGTACACTTCCGCTCCTCCCTCCCATATACAATTTGAGGTGAAAAGAGGAGCAACCATGAGTCGTTGAATGAACTCACAAAGTTGTAACTTTCAATTCTAAACATTTTTTTAAAGTACCAGAAGAAATAAAAATGGGAAGAAATCTTCCTTCAGTATTGTCATAGTGATTAAAAAATAGATGGAAAGAAAGAGCCCCCCCCCCCCCCCCCCCCTCTCTTCTCTTTTATATTAAGATGAAAAGAGTGAAAAGAAGTCTTCTGATGAAATCATTAACTTAATTGTAACTTTACTTCTAATTATGTAACTGAAAACTACACCTGCATCTGCTTCCTCCCAACAGTCAGCATATGGTAAAGTTTTCAGGAGAAACCTAGGTTCACTTGCACGATAGTAACGACTGAGGTACCTTCTTATAGAATGTAGTTATTGGGTGATGCAGTAGACGTCTCCTGTTTGGGTTTCGCTTTAGAGCTTAAAATAGATCCTACGGTTATATCGGCCTCCACACTTGAGGTTGGGTTTTTAAGATGCAATACTAAAGCCTGAACACGTCTAGCACACTTTCAGGCCTTGACATTTCTTTTATACGGTCAGTTTCCTTTGCTGAAAATCCCTGATCAAATTCAAGGTATAAAACATATTTAAGATTTAAAGTTTGTTAAGTAACCAGCTCATCTAAAACCTTAAGGTGTTAGAGGAAGGCCCCGACAGGATCATATACTCTTCAACACTCCTCAATCATACGATTGAACAAACTGACAACAAAGTTTCAGACTACCTTATCAACGGTGTCCAATACAGCTTGGGGGGCTACTAACAGAGTCATATGTTAGTATAATATCGGTACTATCCCAAGCAGGGTTGGCTCTGAGGGCAAGCAATACAAGCCATGGCATGGGGCATCCAACACTTAGAGGGCAAATTTTTTTAAAAAAAAATTAGAGAGTAGTTTGAAGACCTCTTGCATGAATCTTGAAGAATTTTTAAAGCATGATTTTGTTTCTGATATTGATGGAAATGTCCTGTTTCTTAAGTTAAGAATTATAAAAGAATGCTTACCTATAGAAGTGAAAAAAAGTGATTGATATGTTGAACTTTTTGAAGAGCATGGAAGGTTTCTATTTGACTGCCACAATTGCTTACAGAATATTATTAACCATTCCGGTTACAGTGACTTCTGCAGAACGGAGTTTTTCAAAGTTAAAATTGATTAAGTCGTATCTCCGCTCTAGGATGTCATAAGAACGATTGAATGGATTGGCTATGTTATCCATCGAGAGGGATATGCTTGCAAATTCTAATTTCGAAAGCTTGATTGATGATTTTGCTAGCAAAAATGCGAGAAGAATAATTTTTAAGTCATGAATTATCATTTTTTTTGTTGGTAGTTACTAAAATGAGATGGTTGATTTTATTATAGGAGCAAAAAATTTTTAAGATCGCATAGGGCATCTTCCAACTCAGGGCCGTCCCTGATCCCAAGGACAACTAACCACAGGATAATATTCAAACAGGACTTGAGAAGATCTCACACCAGGCAATAGAAGGGAATCAACAACGAGAAGTGCCAAACCAAAATGTTTGGCAAGCTCCTTGGCCAGTGTTTCTTGAAATATTTCAGAACCTGGTGGACGTAAACGTGAATTTCAAATTTCTTATGCATGCTCAATTAACAGAAGTAGATGATATTCATCAGATCCCAGTTATAGTAACAGATATCAGAAAGCTTGTAACATAAGATTTCTTCTGAGACATTAGCAATCTAAAATGGGTCCGGATCCTCTGGCCCCTTCCTCCGTGTCCCCTGCTTTTTTTAATATAAAAAGAGTGCCCTTACGGGGCCCATTTTAATAAATAATAAAAATGGATCCCACAAGGGCACTCTTTTTGTATTAAAAAGAACAAAATAATAAAAATGGGTCCCACAAGGGCACTCTTTTTGTATTAAAAAGAAAGAACAGGGGACACAAGGGAGACACGGAGGAAGGGGACAGAGGATCCCATTTCATCTAAAATATTTATATGACCCATGGATGTGTATTACATCTATTATATACTCCCTCCGTCCCAGCCTGTTCTTTACATGGCGGTTGGGCACGGAGGTCAAGGATAGTGGGTGTAAAGTGGGTGTAATATTGTTAAAATAAATGAGGTAGTGGGTGTAATAGTGATTTTATTGTTAAAATAAGTGAAGTAGTGGGTGTAATAGTGATTTTATTGTTAAAATAAGTTAAGTAGTGGGTGAAATAGTGTAAAGTATTGTTAAAATAAGTGAAGTAGTGGGTGTAATAGTGTTAAAACTTACTATTTTGGGTAATGTAAAGAAATGGTGGGACGGCCCAAAAAGAAAATTGTAAAGAAATAGATGGGACATAGGGAGTATCTAATACACCAACAGGGATTTCCCTGAGCAAATTAATTCCGAGAATTCGAACACAGGACCTTGGGAACTAATTTCACTACCATAACCAATTGATCTATCTTAATTCTTAACATTTGAGTCTATATTAAAAATCAGTAACTACATACATAAATATTTGTATAATGTATAATCCCAATAATTATACATACATAAACACATACATACATACGTACATAATTATTAATTATACATACAGATACATAAATAATTATACATGCATAGACACATACATACATACATACATACATACATTACATACATAATTATTAATTATACATGCATATATACATACACACATACATACATGCATACATACATGCATACATACATACATACATACATAATTGTTAATTATACGTGCATACCTACTATATACATACATACATACATACATTTATGTTGTACAATCTATTAATATTTCATTATTTGTAATATATTAATTGTTGTATAATTAATATGCATATTTATATATACATACACATGTACAAACATAAATACATACATATTTAAATTTATGTGGATACATAATAATATACTATAATATTATATACATACATACATACATACATACATACTATATAACATACATACATGCATGCATACATGCATGCATACATACATACATACATACATACATATATACGTACAACATAACTATTAATTATACATGCATACGTACATACATACATACATGCGTACATACATACATATAATATATACATACATTTATGTTGTATAATCTATTAATATTTTATTATTTGTAATCTATTAATTATTGTATATTTAATATGCATATTTAAACATACATACATACTATAATATTATATACATATATACATACATACTATATAGCATACATATATACATACATACATACATTTTTGTTGTATAATCTATTAATATTTCATTATTTGTAATATATTAATTACTGTATAATTAATATTCATATTTATACATACATACACTTGTACAAACATAAATACATATATAAATTTATGTGGATATGTTATAATTACTATAGTATTCAATAATCACTACCATATCTTATTAATCATTTTAGATCTATTGTAATTATTTACGAATTAAATATTATAAAAAATATCCCAATACAAAAAAAGAACCTTCATCCGTATATAAGTATAATAGAAACTTGTATTAACATTAACTATCATAAAACTCTTCAATCACATCTTTAATACGTAAACGCACAAAACAATATAACACACACACATATAAATGGGTGGTTCCATGAGCAAATTTATTAATATAAAAAGTCATATTTACCCCCTACTAATTATATCTATGTTATATTTCCGGGGGTATTGCAACACCAACATATTTATTTCATAATAATAACTGATATGGACTAATATGTATTTATTATTATGTAATTAATATTTGTATGTATCTCTGTATCCATCCATGTTAACTCTATATATTTATATTTCGAAGTACGGTTTTGATTATATCATTGACCAATTTATTACATATCGTTCAAGTTTTTTTGAACAAAATAAAACATAGCGTAAAATATAAAATAGATTTAATTTAACCAGAATTATAATTTGCATGTCACGATCGGGTATTGCATAAATTCTATTTACTCATAATAATTGTTACGAAGATATGAACAATCGAAGATATCAACAATTCAATCCTACGTGATTACGCATAATACATAAATATTTGTAATCTAGAGCATGCCCGTGCCTTGCACGCACTACGAAGCTAGTTATTCTAATACCTACTCAAACAAATTGAAAAAACAAGAATATAACAGTTTTGGGATTCCAAATGTTGTTTAAAAAACATTCAACACACTTTCTCAAAGTGGATCAAGAAAAATTAAGGCCATCAGTTTTGAAACTGTTTGTCTATCAGAACTAAAAACTTAGCTTACTCAGTTATAATACCACTCAAAGTGGTGTCTGAGGAGGGTAAATGTACGCAGACCATGTCCCTATACAATAGGGAGGCTGTTTTCGAAGGACCCCCGGCCAAATACAAATACAAATACAAAGAAAGGAAACTAATACAATCTAAACTCACACACACCCAGGGGTCGAACCCTTGATCTCCTACAAAGGAGACAAGGGTTCAACCCACTGCACCAACATGTTGTTGGCTTTGTCTATCAGAACTATGGGCCTCAAAGATTCTTATTCTTGTGTAATGTGCAAACAGGTAATTGAATATTATCAACATCTCCACTAAGGGATTCGAGAAGATATTATAACTAAAAATGCTTTGAATTTAGCATGACTTTGCACTAGATGTCTGTTCAAAACTATGTAGAGTATCTCTTTCAGTTTGATATTTGTATCTTTTTCCAGCATTAACTTCTGTTATGAGAGTCTTAAATCTCGTCCCATTGTTATTCTTGACATAAATATTAAATATTATCCTTTAAATTAATTACTTCTAGTACTGTTTGTGTTCTTCTTTCTGTACTTGACATAATTTTAAGTGTAGGCGGAGGGGAATGTGAGAGACGGACTCTAGACCTCTTTTAACACTAAGGGGGTGGTATTGTATTATGACTTTTAATGACAATTTTTGGGGTAATGACTTTTATGGATTTTATAGACTTTTAACGACTTTTAATGATTCTTGTTGAGTCATTAAAATTTTGAAATACTTTTGATGACTCCTAATGAAATGACTTCTAAAAACTTTCATAGACTTTTTGATAGATTTTGTGGTTTACTATACTAACTACAAAGATCATATATTAGCCTATATAATGCCATGAAATTCTTTAACCTTTTTTCATTGCAATCCAATTTTGATTGTGTGTTCTCTTATTAATCCGGCCACCAAAAAATTGTGTATAAGGTATATTTCTTGTTAAATTGAGTATTCATTGCATATTTTTATCTGAGAATTATATATTTGTCACTATTCATAGCTAATGATGATGCACAGCTATGTCATTAGTCATCAATATTTTTATGATGCAAAGCTACTTTATTTGTGTTTTATGTGAATTTATGCAAGCACAATATTTTTAGAAGACCATGAATTACTATAATGTTTGATAGATTCTTATTTTACTTTGTGTGTTATGATCTAGTTTTACAAAATTACAAAAGATGATCTAACTTTACGAAATTGCAAAAGATTGCACCCTCAATAATGAGGGTGTTTGGCATTGCTTAAAATAAGTTACTTTTGACTTAATGGAGGTGTTTTTAACTTAAAGGAGAAAGTAAAGTTGTTTACTTTAAGTTGAATGAATGTGTTTGGGTAATTTTACTTAAAGTTAAATGGGAATTTAATAATTTTGACTTAAAGTGATATTTGACTTAAAAAAATTTAAAATTCATAATATTTAAACTTTACAAGAATTGTGAAAAAAGGGAAAAAAAAAACTCCATAAGCCATAAGTCATAAGTCAAAAGTACCTAAATGGAACTTATAACTTAAAGTAGTTTTTTAACTTAAAGCCGGCTTAAAGCCGGTGTTCCCAAACACCCTAAAATTAACTTAAAGCATTTTTTTCCTTTCAGCCGAAGTTGCCAAACAGGCTGAATATTGTTTATTAAAATGAATATTTAATATGAAAATTGAAAGCCAAGAAGAGGAATAAAAAGATATGGAAGAAGAGGAAGAAAGAGAAGAAAAGCGACAAGAAATTTTAAAGAAATTATTGACAGTAATGAAACAATAAGATGATTTTAATAGAATTTTTAGAAGTCATGTCAAATCTTATCAAAAACCTCATGACTTTTTTTTCAAGGGATGTAGTTATAATTTTGGTTAAAAGTCATTAAAAGTCATTCTCATTAAAAGTCTTTGACTTTTTGAATAACACGATACTTTTAAAGAGTCTATAAATGTCTAAATTCAATTCCGCCCTACTTTTAAATAATTCTTAAAAGTCTTAATTGAATAACACCATACTTTTAAAGACTCTTTAAAAGTTAGAATTGAATATCCCAAAACTATTAAAATCATTAAAAGTCTTTAAAACTCTCAATACAATACCACCCCCTAAGGCCATGATTATTACCTTATAAATCCCAAACGTAAGGGATTATAATCCCATGAATTCACATTTTGATCATTGTTTTAATTCACTCCCATGGGATTATAATACCTTGTGAAAGAAGGTACTCCGTATTATAATTCCATAGAAATGAATCAAAAAGATGATAGCAATATATTTCCATGGGATTATAATCCTTTAAATTTAAGAAAGATAGTGTAATTTTTCAAGGATTATAATCCCCTAAAACAAACATGGCCCAAGAGCACCTTTGCCACGGCTCAAGCGCTCCTTGATTCTCCAATTTTATTTAATTTTTTTACTTTCGATAACCTACAAGTTATACATTATTAATTGTCTAAATGATACTCCCTCCGTCCCTTTTGATTCTTAACATTTTACTTTTTCAAAACTTTCTGGCACGCATTTTAAGGTGCATTTTAAGGATAGTTAAATAACTTTTTTTTTAAATTTTCTTTTTCTGTATAAAAATTTAAATAACATTAATAATAACATTAAATTTTTATACAGAAAAAGAAAATTTTAAAAAAAAGTTATTTAACTATCCTTAAAATGCACCTTAAAATACGTGCCAGAAAGTTTTGAAAAAGTGAAATGTTAAGAATCAAAAGGGACGGAGGGAGTACTAGTATCTAAACATATTAATAAGCCCAACAGAGTCGTTTAACGACTGATACCAGCATTATCAAAGTAGCCTTATCTATCAGTTGGCCTTCTGGTACAAGGCATATCTAAGTTGGGTCTGCCTCTGTGGTTCATAATTATCCAATTAATTCTTATCTTACTATTAAGGGTTAATTGCAAAAAATTGGCCAAATTTTATACTCATTTTCAAAAAAGTTGTCAGATTTTCGATTTTGTAAAATAGTGGCCAGACTTGCCTTTTTCCTTCAAAAAAGGTGGCTACAAATGATTTTCAGCTTATTTAGCAGGGGTAAAATGGGAAAATATGTTATTTTACTAAATATAATGCTAAAAATCCCAAAAATTATCCAAAAAATCCCCAAATTAATATGTGTCACCATATGATTGATTATATTCGTAATAATAATAATAATGTCTCCCTCCATGCATGCACATAAATTGACTAATTAAATCTTGACAACTCATATTTGTGGATTTTTTGGTAAATTGATGTGCATACATGGGGGCATTATTATTATTATTACGAATGTAACCAATCATATGGTGACATATATTAATTTGGGAATTTTTGTGGAAAATTTTTGGAATCTCTAGCATTTTTTCCCATTTTAACCCTGACAAAAAGCTGAAAATCGTTTATAATTGTAGCCACCTTTTTTGAAAGGAAAAAGGCAAATCTGACCACTATTTTGCAAAATTAAAAATCTAACCACTTTTTTGAAAATGAGTATAGAATCTCGTCACCACTTTGAAGTTTACTCTACTACTCCCTCCGTCTCACTAAACATTTCCCGTTTGACTAAAAACACGGGTTTTAAGAAAAAATGTGTATTGAATATTATTTGTAAGAAGTAGTGGGTATTGAATATTGTTTTTAAAGAGTAGTGGATATTGAATATTGTTTTTTTTTGGAGTAGTGGGTATTGAATATTATTTTTAAGGAGTAGTGGGTGTAATAGTAGGTATTGAATATTATTTTTTTGGAGTAGTGGGTGGAATAGTGGGTGTTGAATATTATTTGTAATGATTAGTGGGTGGAGTAGTGGGTATTGAATATTATTTTTAAGGAGTAGTGGGTGGAGTAGTGGGTATTGAATATTATTTTTTATGGCTTAAAATAGAAAGGAGAAGAGTATTTTGATAGTCCCGATTTAGTAAACAGGAAACGTTTTAAGAGACGGAGGGAGTACTAATTAAGTTGTAACTTCCCTAGATCAATCTCGACGAGATTTGCAAGTATCTACTTCTGTAAAAGCCCTGTAAAACAGCTCAGAAACAATAATTTGTCAATCCTACGATAAACTAAATTTAAAAAGAAAGCAAACATTTCCACCTACAAATACATACGACTACGGAAAAAACGGGTGAGGATCCTCTGTCTCCTTCATTGTGTCCCCTATACAAAATGAGTGCCCCTGACGGGGCCCATTATAAGGAAAATGGAAATAATGAAGGGAACAGAGGATCCTGGCTCGGAAAAAACTAAACAAGAGCTCAAAGCAAATAAAATTGACGAATTTAAAATACACAGAATAAATCCAAAGATGTTGTCTTTGCAACTAAATATGTGAACCTAAATAATTATTAAGATTTGCCATTAATTCCAAAGCAACAACACTGACTTAACTTACAACAACATTAGTCGTTCCATTTTCAGCTGCCTGAAAAACTTTTCCCATTCTCTCTACCGGAATCATTGGCATATAAAACGACACCGTATAGCCTCCATCCGCCAAATAAGCCACGGCATTATTATACTTCTCCGACCAATAAGCCACTGTGGGTACCACTATGTGAGCCACTTGTGGAAACAAAGGAAGCTGATTGAGCGAAGACCAAGCCAATACCGCATATTGCTCGGCTACTGGCTCGTACTTGATGTAATACTCTTTAGCCGCTGGCTCATACTTGGTGTACATAGTTTTGGCTATATTTGAAGCTGCATGTACCACGCCAGCATGCTGGACTTCGGAAGCCACGGCTTGAGCCATCTCTGGAACTTTCTGAGCCGCTGAAATTGCTTGGCTTGAAACTTGCTTTAGCAGTAAAGGAACGTGATGATCCACTTCGGTTATAAATTCATCAACCTGTAGGTTACGTGCACAAACGATATGTATTAGGAGATCGGCTTACCAGGATCATGTATCATATTCTACGCACATTCTAACATGCAGCATTGATAACGGTTATCCTAGTGTTTTAAAAATTAAAATGTACATTCGGTAAATATATTTGATTTGAATTTAAAAATGTCGATGTACAGTTAATCAACATAACGATAAAAAAAAAAAAAAAACTCTAAGAAAGAAAAAATGTAGAAACAAGGACCTTGCGATCGACAAAGGAGAGTAATTCAAAAGGAAGGTCATGGAGGTTGTGATAAACCGGTCCAATAACGGTTTTGACGGTGTCTTGAACGGTTTGAACACCGGGTTTGAGTGGACCGGAGTTGTCCTTGGCGTATTCGTAGATTGTGGAGAAGCAGACGACAGAATACAAAGCTGCTACTTGTACGAAATCCAGGTACTTGAGATTGTCTGCATCATCTTGAACCTTCAATTAAGTAACATAACACATGGTTCCATTAAATAATTAAAACAGAGAAAGCATATAAAAAGAAAAAAAAAAGAAATATAAGAATATGGAAATGTACTAGAAATGAACAACATGCGATGGTAGATTATTGGAAATGTATATATGTGGTTACCGTGTGGGAAGGTTGGTTTGATTCAGAATCTGCCATAGTTTTTAAGCTCAAGGTTAATATAGAATCGAGTAATGTAGTCTTTCAGAGAGAGATTTTAAAGAGAGAGGGAGGGGGGAGAGAGAGAGATTTAAGCTTTGAAAATGGAAGTCATGGAATTGTCAAGGAGTTGACCAAACCGTCCTTCTGGACTCCAGTGGCAGACTGGCCGTGATAATATTGATTATAAGCTAAAGTTGAGGCAGTGCCAGAGATAATATTGATATCTGTAGCAGGCACCAGTCATGGTCCACACTCCAGATTCAGAATAACACAAGTACGGGCACGCTTTTCAATGGACAGCCGGCACGGGGTTCCATGAATTCATGCGTATGCTAAGAAGCAAGGACACGGGTGCGGGGTGCGGGGTGCGGGTGTGTAGTACGGCAATATATGAATTTGGCCAATTTAAAAATATGGGGATACGGGTGCGGGGAACACGTCTTGCATAACTATAAATTTTCATGTTTAGTCCAGGTTACCCATATAGAAAACAATTGACAAAACCAAGAATTTTATGCAAGCTGAATAAAATGCATAATTTATTCATCCAACATATGAAAGTATAAGTACAATTTCTTCATTTATGCAAAATTGAACATGATAATCAATACGTTTGTATTTGCTTATGGATATTGATACTTAATTTTGTGAAAATAC
Source organism: Kitagawia praeruptora (assembly GCA_037693485.1). Classification (NCBI taxonomy): domain Eukaryota; kingdom Viridiplantae; phylum Streptophyta; class Magnoliopsida; order Apiales; family Apiaceae; genus Kitagawia; species Kitagawia praeruptora. Next base: position 115,107,747 of record CM075344.1, on the reverse strand, counting down.
TTAGTTAACAAAAATTTTGACTACAATTGGTGAAAACAAAATTTGAAAGTAGGATTGAAGAAGAATCCCCGTGTCTAATATGGGGACACGCGTGTCCAAGAATCCGACAAGAGAATACGGCGGGTGACCCAAGTGTCCCTGCATCCTAGTGCGTATGCTTCAGGTGTTGGTCATTTGAGCGTATCTAAATAGATACTGGGTCCTCCCTGCTTGCGGAAATGAATGGATGGTCCCAAATATTATAGTTCAAAAACTTGGCCCCAAATATCACTTCAAAACACAGTTATTACTCCCTCCGTCTCAACCAATTCTTTACATTTCTTTTTACACTTTCTGGCACGCATTTTAAGGTGTATTTTAAGGATAGTTCTATAACTTATTTTTAAAATTTTCTTTTTTTGTATAAAAGTATAAACATCATTTTGAAACGTAAACAATCACATGGGACTGAGGGAGTAATATTTATAAGAATATAAAATATAAGAATATAAACTTGGCCCCAAATATCACTTCAAAACACAGTTCAAATATCTATTGTGATAAAATACTTTAAATTTAAGGACTTCCCGGAATTTATAAGAATATAAACTCATTTGCAAGATATATAAATTTAATGATTCAAATAAAAATATTTAAAATTTATTAATATTTTTATCAATTTATTTAATGATTGTTATTAAAATTAAAGAAAAAAAATTCTGAGATTTTTTTTCTTTTTTGCCAAGTGAAAAGCTCTTAACGTTGAAGTCAAGGGAGATTAGATGATTACATAGTATAAATAATTGACATTTTTGTAAATATTTCAAATTTTCTGTAATTATGATAAGGGTTTGATGTTTCTGAGTTTACCTCAGGAAAATTCCCTGAAATAACTAAAATTCTCCAATATTAATGCATGAGGGTACAATTGTAATTTCATGATTTTTTTAGAAAGTTACCAATATTTACAAAAATGCCATAACTATTTACACTATAACGTTAGGTAAGTCTCTTGAGGTAATCTCAGGAACAGTTTTCTGTTATGATAATACACCTCATGCATAACTTTGTAAGTTTAGGTAGTTACCCGAATGACCTCAAAACATGAAATCTGTTGTAAAATACTAGCTTATTTTAGTATGATACTACTATAATTTTACCCAAGAAGAAGGATTAAAAAGAATAAGCCAATAAGAGTGATAGACAAGAATGAAAAGAGAGAGAAGTATATAAACGGAGGGAACGAATGAAAATAAGCAAGCAACTGCTAATGAGATTGTTATTTAGATGCAAGATATCATGTCCTATTTATAGGACAAATTCATCACTTGATACAATTAAAATAAATATAAATACTCCACTACCACCACACTATAAATATAAAAATAATCCAACCACCACACTCACATTTATAATTATTATTACAACACTCCCCCTTAATTGTCAATGTGAGTTATTACAAAGATTGACTGCCTCGTTAAAACCTTGTAAGGAAAAACCCAGTGGGATAAAAACCTTGACGAAGGAAAAAGAGTACAGTCTCCCCCTGAATAAAACGTCTCACAATTTGACATCTTGGTGTATCAAGTTCCTCAATCTTCGCATACCAATATTATTTCGCAGCTTTTCAAATGTTGAAGTGGGAAGAGACTTTGTGAGTAAATCTGCCAGATTATCACATGACCGAATTTGCTGTACATCAATGTCACCATTCTCTTGTAGTTCATGAGTGTAAAAGAATTTTGGCAGGATGTGCTTCGTTCGATCTCCTTTGATATAGCCTTCCTTGAGTTGTTTAATACAAGCTGAGTTATCTTCAAACATAACTGTAGGACTGTCTGAGAATATGTTGAATGACAGATCGTAACCAAATACATTCTCTGCTTGCTTCATGAATTGCAAGTAATTCTGCATGATTCGATGAAGTTGCCGCCATAGTCTGTTTTGTAGACTTCCAAGAAATAGCGGTGCCACAATATGTGAATAGATAACCTGTTTGAGATCGCCCAAAATGAGGATCTGACATGTACCCAGCATCCGCATATCCAATCAGCTGCGATTTTGAATTGTTTGGGAAGAATAGTCCAAGATCAATTGTCCCACGAAGATATCTGAATATATGTTTGATCCCATCCCAATGCCTTTTAGTTGGATCAGAACTAAATCTCGCCAACAGGTTCACAACAAATGCAATATCAGGTCATGTGTTATTTGCAAGATACATAAGAGCTCCAATTGCACTAAGATATGGAACTTCAGGCCCAAGTGCATCTTCACCTTCTTTTCTAGGACGGAAAGGATCTTTCTCAACTTCTAGTGATCGAACAATCATCGGTGTAGTTAGTGGATGAGATTTGTCCATATAGAATCGATCAAGAACCTTTTCTGTATAGGTTGACTGATGAACAAATATGCCTAAAGATAAGTGCTCCACCTGTATACCTAAACAAAATCTAGTCTTAATTTCCAAGATCTTTCACTTCAAACTCATTTTTCAAATAGTTAGCATCATTAGTAATATCTTCAGAAGTACCTACAATATTCAAATCATCCACATATACTGCAATAATAACAAAACCAGATTGTGACCTTTTTATAAACACACATGGACACACTTGATTATTTATATACCCATCATTCAATAAATATTCACTAAGCCTGTTGTACCACATACGACCAGATTGTTTCAAGCCATATAATGATCGTTGTAGTTTAACTGAGTATAAATGTTTAGGCTTAGTTTCCTCTAACTTTAATCCTTCAGGGATTTTCATATAAATATCACTATCAAGTGATCCATAAAGGTAGGCTGTCACAACGTCCATCAGACGTGTTTCCAATTTTTCCATACAAGCCATACCCATAAGAAAACGAAAAGTAACTCCATCCATCACAGGAGAGTATGTTTCCTGGTAATCAAATCCAGGTCTTTGAGAGAATCCCTGGGCTACCAGCCGGGCCTTATACCTCACAATTTCATTTCTCTCATTTCGTTTTCGTACAAATACCCATCTATTCCCAATGGGGATTACACCAGCTGGTGTTTGGACTGCAGGTCCAAAAACATTTCTCTTGCGCAAGGATTGCAATTCTTCTTGGATTGCAATTTTCCATTTTGGCCAATCATCTCTTTGTCGACATTCTTCCACACTTTGTGGTTCAGGATCGGAGTTCATAATAATATCACATGCCACGGAAAAAGCATACATATCATCAACCTCACTACTCCCACGATCCAATAATTTTTCGTTATGTACATAACTCATTGAGATCTCATAATTTTCAGGTACCTTCGCTTCTGTGGAAGCATGTGCCACTTCAGGGACAATGTCCTTTTCTAGAGGTAATACCACTTCAGGTGGTTTTGTCACGGCCACTTCAGGGGCTTGAACCTCTTCAGGAGGTGATACCACTTTTGGGGTATTTGATGTAGTTACTTCAGGAACATTTGCCACTTCAGGGGCAGATCTATTCAATTTCTGTTTTCGTGGTACAACATCTTTTGCACCAATTGGTCTACCACGCTTCTGGCATGGTTTTGACTCACCAACCAATTCTTCAGGAATTGATTTATGAATAGGGATTTCAACCCTGGCCGGAGCATTAACAGCGGGTATATGCGATTTTATAATTAGTCTGGAATCATTAAAAGCATTCGGCATTTGATTAGCAATATTTTGCATATGAATGATTCTTAAAACCTCAGATTCACATTGTTTAGTACGTGGATCAATAGCATTTAATCCTGATGCATTCCATGATAGTTCAGAATTTAATTTATGCAAAACATTATCTCCCCCTAATGGAGGGAATACGGACTCCTCAAAATGACAATCAGCATAACGAGCAGTAAACAAATCACCAGTTAACGGTTCAAGATATCTTATGATAGATGGTGAGTTAAAACCAACATATATGCCTACTCTTCTTTGTGGACCCATTTTGGATCTCTGTGGGGGTGCAATGGGAACATATACGGCACAACCAAAAATCTTAAAGTGGGATATATCAGGAACTTGACCAAGAACTAACTGTTGAGGGGATTGTTTGTGGTAAGCAGATGGTCTTATCCTAATTACATTTGCAGCATGGAGTATTGTGTGGCCCCAAACGGATGTAGGTAATTTGGCTCTCAAAAGTAAAGGACGTGCAATAAGTTGAAGCCTTTTAATTAGGGATTCTGCTAAGCCATTTTGTGTATGTAAGTGAGCTACAGAGTGTTCGACTGAAATTCTTACTGACATACAATAATCATTAAGAGTTGCAGATGTAAATTCAGCAGCATTATCTAGTCGAATCGATTTAATGGGATGGTCAGGAAATTGGGCTCGCAATTTGATTATTTGAGCAAGTAGTTTGGCAAAGGCTGTATTTCGTGTAGAAAGTAGACAGACATGTGACCATCTAGTTGATGCATCAATTAGAACCATGAAATATCTGAATGGACCGGATGACGGATGAATAGGACCACAAATGTCACCTTGGATTCTTTCTAAGAAATTTGGAGACTCGGTTTGAAGTTTAACTGGAGATGGTCGAACAATTAGTTTTCCTAAGGAACATGCTGAACAAGGAAGTTCATTATGTGGTAGGACCTTTTGATCTTTAAGGGGATGTCCAATAGAATTTCCTATAATACGACGCATCATAGATACTCCTGGATGACCAAGTCTTTCATGCCAAAGGGTGAATGATTTTGGGTCTATGATTTTCGGAATGGTGATACTATGAGATTCAATGACTCTAATTTGGGTAGCATATAATCCAGAAGATATTGACTGTAATTTTTCTAAGGTTTTCTTTTGACCTGAAAAGGTTGAAGTGATAAGGAGATATTCCTTTTCATTCTCACTAGTAGTTTCTACGTGAAAAGCATTAAGACGAATGTCTTTAAAACTTAAAAGATTTCTAGTGGATTTACTAGAATATAGAGCATTATGTATGTGAATTTGTGTCTCGTTTGGTAGGATAAAACTGGCTTTCCCAAAACCCTCTATTATATCTGATGTACCCGAAATCGTCCAAACATGTGAGCTGGTTTTAGTAAACTGTGAGAAGTATTTCTAATTTTGTAGAATTGTGTGAGTGGTGGCGCAATTAGCAATGCATAAATCTCCCATATTTTATGTTGTGTACATATATCAGTGAACAACAATTTTATTAAAGCAAACCATGTACTTAAATCAAGAACACAAAATACGCTTATGAAAACATGAAATTGAAGAAGATACATAAGGAACATGAATTCAAAGAGATACATATGAAAACTAGTCATCTAAGCCATAAAAAGGTTAACGCCAGTGTCTAGTTCATTTGAGGTCTTGTTGATTGGTTCATCATTAAAGCTAGCCAAATTTGTTTCCACTCTTTGCCTATTCTGCTTTTGGGATGACTCGTAAAGATCTACAAGATGTCTGGGTGTGTGACAAGTACGAGTTCAATGCCCATGAGCCCCACATCTAAAACATATATCTCTAGTATCTCCTTCCTGTGGTGCTTTCCTTTTATTTGGCACCTCATTTTGCCACTTCTGGTGACTAGAGTTGTTGTAACCATCACTTTGCCACTTCAGGTGGCCAAAGTTATACTTATTTTGAAATCGACCATGAAAATTTCCACGTCCACGATTTCGTCCATAATCCCGTCCTCCTCTATGCCCTTTCCCACGCTCATTCTTCCGGAATGCCGTGTTATGTACTTCAGGTAACTGGGCAGAGCCTGTGGGACGTATCTGATGATTTTTCAACAACAACTCATTATTTTTCTCAGCTACAAGAAGGAGAGATATCAACTCACTATATTTCTGAAAATTGCGTTCCCTGTATTGTTGTGCCAAGATCATAGTGTTGGGGTGAAAAGTCGAAAGAGTCTTTTCAATCATCTCAGCATCAGTAATTTTCTCACCACACAGGATTAGCTTGGAGCTTATTTTGAACAAGGCAGAATTATATTCAGTAACAGATTTAAAATCTTGTAACCTTAAATTGATCCAGTCATAACGAGCATGTGGCAGATGTACAAGTTTTTGGTGGTCAAATCTATCTTTGAGATTGGTCCAAAGAGTGAGTGAATTTTTGACTGTGAGGTATTCAGATTTTAAGTTTTCGTGAATGTGGTGCCTAAGGAAAATAATTGCTTTGGCATTTTGTTCAACAGTTGGGTTTTTCCTGTTTCTATGGTATCCTTTAGCCCGTTGGCACTAAGGTGTAATTCCGCATCGAGTACCCAAGATAGATAATTATCCCCAGACATATCCAAAGCAACAAAGTCTAATTTTGCAAGATTCGCCATTCTGAACGTAAAATAAATATTTAAAACTTGGTATAGCAATATGGCATATTAAGGCATGAACAATTAATCATGTATCATATAATAAAAATTGTAGCATAGAATAATAGATAACGTAATATAAATATTAAAATTACGTTAACATAATCAACTTTTAATTTAAACAATAACATAAATAAATTTATAAATAACGGGCATAATAATAACAATGTTTATAAAATAAATAGGGTTAGATCGTACCTTATTTATCAAACAAAATTTGGACAGGACCTCAACTAAAATGGATTAAATTTGAATTGTACTTCCTTCGTCAGATAAAGCTCGGGCAGAAACTCGTGCTGATAACGTGTTGTAAAATACTAGCTTATTTTAGTATGATACTACTATTATTTTACCCAAGAAGAAGGATTAAAAAGAATAAGCCAATAAGAGTGATAGACAAGAATGAAAAGAGAGAGAAGTATATGAACGGAGGGAACAAATGAAAATAAGCAAGCAATTGCTAATGAGATTGTTATTTAGATGCAAGATATCATGTCCTATTTATAGGACAAATTCATCACTTAATACAATTAAAATAAATATAAATACTCCACTACCACCACATTATAAATATAAAAATAATCCAACCACCACACTCACATTTATAATTATTATTACAACAAAATCCTTAAAATTATTATAAAAAAGAATACTTATCTAAGTTATGAAAAATATTCCAAATTATTTATTCTTATATTGATATAGATAGTTATAGGATATAGTGGAAAGAAAAAAATAATGTGAAAGTCCAGGACAAATTAAAACATTTTTGCTCGATATAATAAATTGAAAAATATTAGATCATTTTCTGATAAAAAAAATATTCGGTCATTTATTTCTTCGAAATATGGGCCGGAAATATCCAAGACGTCAAACGTGAGAGAGTTGGGTTAGGTGAAAAAGTTGGACCAACCACTTTGAGTAAAGCCCAATAATTTTCCTGAGACAACAATAATGGAAAGTAAATAAAAGAAGAAGAAAAAGTAGAAAAACGGAGATGGAGACAGAAGAATTGACCGACGACACTCCCTGTTCTTCCATCGCCGTTGATTCCATCCTCCGTATTGGATATGTATTTATTCTCTCCTCTCTCCTCTCTCTCTCTCTCTCTCTCTCCTATATATATATGTATGTATGTATTATGCTGTAAACACATGGGTTTTATTTTGGCAGGCAGGGTTGATATGGGGAGTGTGTTCAGCTCCTTACAATGCTAACAAATTAGGTCTCTTCTTTTTTTTTTTTTACTTTTTTTTTAAAGTTTGAATTTGCTTCATCTGTTTTCTTTTTATGATAGAAATTGAAATTTTAAGTGCTGCTCTGGTTTAAGGTTTTTTTTTTTTTTTTTTCCTTAATTACTATAGGGCTGGCTGGTGTTCCTCGCGCAGCTTTCGTGGTAATCTAACTGCATTGTTTTTTCTTTTGGTTATATCGAGGCCTTTTTGGCAGAATTGTTATGTGTGTGTGTGTCTGTTTTTTTTTTCCCTCTTTTGACGGCAATGTGTTCCGCTCATTCTATTGTTTGTGACAGGCGAAGACAATTGGAACGTATGGACTTCAATGTGGTAATTGTATACTATTTTTAGATATTCAATTGACTGTCAATGTGCTTAGTGGTACTAGATATTAAAATATGATTCACCAAATTGTATGATCAATCTTCTTATATCGTATGATCAATCTTCATATATCTATACATTCGGTGTTGCACTATGATGTTTGTGTTACTGTGTGCCATTTAAATTTAAAAATACTCGGATTGTTGTTTTTCCACCAATAGGGGCTGTTGTTGTTGTCGTTTTACTATTAGTAGAACAATTATATGATAGGCTTTTTGTCTCTTTTATTCAGAGCCCTTGTGTGCATTGTAACCAATATATAGCACATTTCTACACCTTTTTATTATTTTTGATTTTAAGTCCTGACGGCGCATATGTTCAATTTTTACATACATATTTCAAGCTTCATAGAAACCATTTGAAATTCTACTCTGCAATTTCATTTAAATCAATAGGAGGTTTTTGGAGCCTATTTCCCCCAATTGACTTACATAAATCATTAGCCAATCAAAGACAATGGAATGAGGTAGAATTTGGAAAAGAAGATAGAACATAATTATATTGATATGCCAGATGAATTGTAATCTAAAACTCATAGATTGATCCTCCAAAGCAAGGTACAACTACAAAAAGAAATAAAAGTTAGTTTAATAATCTTAACTACCTCATACTAAGCAAAATAAGGAAAGAAAGAGAAGTAAAGGAAAGGAAACTTACCTTCACCTAAGCCTTTAAAAAGGAAATATGTAAAGTTTAAACATGTTTTAGGTCTCTCTATAAGGGTGGGGGTGGGGGTTGCAATTAATATCTGCAAACATGTGCATTTTCATGTAAGACCATGGGTTATAGCAGGTTTTATTTTGTCGTCCCTGTTTCTTTTTAGCCTTCCTCTTTTTCCCTTGTGGTCCATCTATGGACATTGACTTGCTCATGCTCATACAATCTTGAGCTGTTTGACATTGATGAAGAATAATTTGGTTTCAAGAGCTTCACAGTGACTCCAGATGAGGACAAAAGATGAAAATAGTTGAGAAGAGAAAATATAGAATGTGCAAACTTCTTTAGATTCAAGTAATGTTAAAAAGAAAGGGAGACTGGTTAATTGCAGTAAGAATAGGCATCATTGATGTACCATATGTGGGAATTCTTTTCCTGTAAAATGTATGTGATCTGTTTTTAAGATTTTTTTATCTTTCTTCTGTGAAACCTTTTAATTGACTATGTGTGTACCTGTTCTCTTTTGCGATAATTATACATTTTGTGCAGCTTGTAATAAGTAAAAGTCGGGATATTTAGTTGATTTCAAATTTTTAAAACTGCTACTATTAGAAACTTAAACATCACACTATCACAGTCTACGATTCTGTACCCTAAAATTATTGACCATTTAGGTAGTGGGTCATGTACTTATATACAAGGTTAATTGGGACTCATTACTTATATTATGTCCACATAGATGGATAAAATGCACGAGTGACAGTAATAGAAGAAATAGGCCTACGAACATGGAAAGAGGTGAGAGTGAAGAATATGATAGAATGCAATATTTCATTTCAAAATTTTTAATGAAAAACGAGTGGAAAGAAAATATTCATATTTATACGGGAAGTTACGTGTATGGTCCTTTTCATTCAAGTAGACACAACCTTGGGACTTGAATAAGCACCAAGAACTTAAATTTTGCTTGATTCCAGACACAACCTGTATTTTCAATTCAGTATACTGAATTCGTCATACTCTCTTGTTTTATTCATCTATTATTTAAGTCTCTTGTTTTATGTTAAGATTTTCCAATTTTATGTTAGGACTGTTTGCTGGGATTTTCTCCTTTTCAAGCTGTCGGATGCAAAGATATCGAAGGGAGAAGGATTGGGTAAGTCTGCTATCTTTGCTGGAACTGGCGCACAGACAAAGTTTGTATGTTGAATTGTTTGACCTCATAATCCGCACTCCTTTTATTGTTTAGAGTAAAGTGCACTTTGTGTACCTGAACTATGCTGAAGACACCACTTGAAATACCATATTTTAAAATCTACCACGTGTAATACTGGACAAACGATTTACTTACACTTAGTGTACGGCAGTCTATTCGAGACTAACGCCGTTACAAACTCATGGGTAAAGAAGTCTTTTCCCATAGTTTTTTTGCCAGTTCCACCATTTTCATTATCCTCACCAAAACAAATACGCAATCTCTCTGGATTTTCTAATCTAAATTTCAGTAAAGCATCCGATACCTCAGCCTCTTCGGAACCAAATCCAGTATAGTAAAGCCATTAAACAGCACTATTTGCTCTAATCTTCGCACTAGACATAACCACTACCTCACCTGGCCTAATACCTTGAGTATCAAATGCCCACCAATCTTTACTACAATTCATCACCAAACCCACATCAACACTAGACTGAACAGCTCCTCCACATCTCTCCCAATGAATCCCATTGCTCGAAACTGCCAACCCGATATAATCGGAGCCCGGAATCTTACTTGAACTCCCATGGTACCACATATACCATCTTTCTTCCTCATCAGTTAAAAACCTTCTCACTACAGGGGACCCTACTTCAGCACTATCCCCAGCACTCTTTTGGCCTAAATCAAACATTAAACCTCTCGAAAACGATGAATTTGCGGAGGAAAGAGCTTGGGTTGAAGTGGGTACTGGTGTATTTTGTATGTTGGAATTCGAATTGGGAACATCAACTGAATTTGGATCAGTTACATTGTCTTTGTTAGTATTTGGTTTTGTGGAGCAGCTGGTGAGAAAAGATATAGAGTTTTTGTATCTATAAACTATAATTAAATTTGGGGGACTTTTGTCAGTTGATAGAGGTGTAACAGGGATAAAGATGATGCCTTTTGATGACAAAAGATGATGAATTTAAGTTGGTGATTGAAGCTGCTAGTGTAGTTTCCATGGCTGTTTGAACTGCTAACATATTTGTTGCATACTTCCAGGAACTCTGTTTTTTCTTGCTAAACATATTATAAAATAGTTCTGGCTATGTCTCCTTCATTTCGAAATAACTATTATTGGGGCTGAGAATGATTTCTAGAAATTCGGCCTCTGATGGTAACTTGTATGGTTCTCTTAAGGGCTAAATTTTTCCAAACAATGAAATAGACATCAACGCCTTTTAGCTGCAGTCTTTCTCTGTATATCTTCTCTGTGTATATTACTCTGTGTCTATCTTCTTGCTGAAAAGACTTCATTACCCCTGACTTTGTAACGGTGTTAGTCTATTTTAGACGGCAGTACACTAAATATAAGTAAATCGTTTGTTCAATATTGCAAGTGGTAGATTTTAAAATATGGTATTTCAAGTGGTGTTTTCAGCATAGTTCAGGTACACAAAGTGCATTTTACTCTATTGTTTATATGCATGTATCTGGCCAATTAGGTAAGTGTATATGTATTTGCTTTTTAAATCTCTTCCTTGTTTGTACCTCCTACTGTAAAGATTTTCTCCTTGTGTATAATTATGCGTGACAAGGCGTTAGTTGATTTTAGACTATAATTAGATTAGTTGGAAGAGCAAGTTCTCTGCCTAGGTTTAATGGTATAAATGCCTAGACTTTGAAGTGTCGGATTGATTTATTAATACCCAAATATATTACGTATGGATGTCCTTCTTCAATGTCGTTCTGCAGGTAAATGCCTTATTTGGTGGTGCTATAGCAGGTGCTGCTGTTGGTGCAGGGACCCGAAACTGGAAACAGGTAGCTGTGCTGGCTAGTGTCGTATCTGCCACTCTTTCTGCTGCTAATGGATCTAAAGTACTATAAAGTGCTTCGTTAGACGAAGCTGAAAGAGCCGGATGCTGCACATACATTGATTTTTTTTTTTCTTCTATCACTTGCAATTTGAGGAGTTTTGATTGTACCATGGAAATGACTAACGGAGTATGTTACTTGTCTTCAAGCGAAGTAGTTCAGAGGCTTTTCGAAATATCTTTCCAACTTTTGTATGTCGGAATCAGGAGTATCTATAAAATAGATTATGCATGCCAGGGAAGAACATCCAAATATTCATTATTATCATGTGAAGAATAGTGTCCCAGAACTTGTGACTGTATTTAAGGGTAGACTTGTAAAATGATTCTTTTATTCTTTTCGTTGTCTAGTTCTTTGCCAACCATTATTCAATTTCTTGGGAAAAAAAGGAACTAAAGTGATTGTTGAACTTATTTATCAAATGCTGTTTGATTGGATGGAAAGAGGGTAATGAAAAGATGGATTGTTGAACTAAAGTATGATTTAGAGATCAGTGTTTCTTTAAAATTAAGATTGTTGTAGTGCACGAATAGAAAATTGATTACATATAAAAATGTCTTAATACAGTTGGTAAATTTATTCACAAACATTCACCATTACATTGTTTTTAAGCCCCTTGACATGGCATGGCAATGTCGTCAATGAACTAAAATCCTACAAGTGGACATTACAAAAGTTCGATCATAGGACATGGAGAATACATAAAGTCAATCACTCTTTGTATGATGATGGAAGATGCTCTGCAAACTTGTGCTTTTGAGATCAGTCACACATAAAAAGGTCAATGACTCAGTATTGCAGCAACAGCAAGTCTATTTACGTACTCAAAATTTACTATGATATTTTTTTAGAAAAATAAATACTCCGTCCGTCTCTAAATATGTTTCCTGTTTCATTTTAATCGTTAATATCTCCCATTTCGTATTAGTATTAGATATAAAAACTTTATTGTATTAAATTACTCACAAATACGAATTCAACAATATCACTCATGACTATATTTTATCTTATAAATTATGCGTAAATTAATAGTCAATCGCTTAGAATGAACAGTACCAAAAGTTAAAACAGGAGACACATTATGGCACAGAGGGAGTATTGTTATATAATGTGTTTAATTTATTGATCAAAATTGATAAATTTGACTTTAAAAATTGAAATTAAGACAAAAATTATGGAACAGAAAAAAAATTGAAGCTGAGACAAAAATTATGGGACGGAGGGAATACTACCTATGGATGCACCGAATGGGACAGTTAACAGCCCACGCCAAGATTATTATTTTTTTTTTTTCTGTTTTTTCGTATTCTTCTTCCTATTCCAACTTCCCTTTGTTTCGCACACACGCACTAACAAATAACAATTTTATCAATCTTGTTTCATATAGAATTCATAAAGAAGAGGGGAAGAATGGATTTGGACAGTATGACTATAGCATTTGCTACGGAGACATGGTCTCAACTCTCAACTAATGCACTCAATTACATCAGATAGTGATATGTTAAGAAAGTATTATTACGCACGTCCATATATTATTGAATTTGTACAGATGCAATTGAAGCGCAACATAGATGAATTTCAGCTAGGGGCTGAGAACTTGCAACCCAGAAGGACATTTGAATCTATGATGGTGGAAGTAAAGACAATGAAATATCGTCAAGAGATGCAGCACTTTCGAGAGCAAAAAATGAAGATAAGTATCCGCAAGGATCGAAAATATGCATTATGACAATATGTTATGAGAATCATGGATGATGAAGTGGTGCCAAAAAACGAAGATATATATCAACTAGGGATCAATCATATTCAATATGCTATGTGAAGCATTGTTTATAAGGAAGTGGTGCAGGGAAATGAAATAATTATCAGCAAGGGATCGAGCACATTCAATATGCTATGAGAACCATGAATAATATAATGGTGCAAGCAAATGAAGATACATAACAGCAAGGGATTTACATATTTAATATTCTGTGAGAACCATGAATAATGAAGTGGTTCAAACAAATGGAAGATATATATTTTGAACGTAGAGTGTTTGTGTATTGTGTGTAAATTGTGAATGAATGAGAAAGTGAACCTGATCAAGAACCATATTCTCTCCTCTTTAGACGGTTACCGAAGAGTGGGTGTCATGGGGGAACGTGTCCCACGTCCTCAAGAGCGTGCAACCATATGACCATTGTAGGTAAGTGGACCGGACGATCATGGGCTTTTATTCGGATTCAGGGTGTTGGGCCTCTAACATGTCCCTGGGCTTCGTACGGATATCCTCAGGACGGAGGCCAAAGCCAGGGCCCATCTTCGGAGTTTACTCTTCGGACGTTGTCTTTGGATAAAGATGGCGATGGACAAAGTCCAGACGCTTCCTAGGAAGACGTGTCCCTTTATCGTAGCCATTGAATTCGAAAAGGCTCTTGTCCAAACGTCGCGTCTCTGTACTTAAACCCATAAAACTCTTTCGCTATCTCTTTTACATTTACAATACCATCTAATTTCTCAGAGCAAAAACCTTTCTTATAACGGCAACGATTGGAAACGTCGCCACATCCCCGGAATCTCCCAGTTCTCCGATCCCAGTAGAAATTCATCTTCAAAAGTTTTATCCTCAAGAATCAGACCTTATACTTCATTGGCAAAACATTAAGTTCTTCCCTGCCTCTTTCAATGTTTTTCATTCCTGAAATGCTATAAACTGTACCACAATCTCTGTATGTATTTGTCTGGGTGTTTATTCGTTTTTGCATTTCACTTTCGACACACACTCCATCCACACGCGTATGTGTATTTTTATGCATGGTAGGTGAAATAGGTTTCTGTTTAGAAACGTGAATAGGTTTATACTCACTTCTTGGGTTTAATGTACCATTCGTAGAGTCTTTACCTTTCTTAGGTTCTAGGACTGTTGAGGCGTTTCTCTGGGCTTGAATATTCTTCGGGATCTTCAAGCCCAATGAACATCCTTCGGACGTTCCCTATCTTCACATGTAACAAATCCTGAAGTCTTTATACCTTAGCCAATGGCTTTTTGGTTTAGTCGCCTTTAGAACCTAGGATGTCCCCGACCGATCCCATCCAAATGTACTCGGCTCTTGTTGTTTTCTCTTTCATGTCTTTTCATGTTCGTTCTCCGAGTACATGGCTGATGTCGCTTCATTTCCGAATGCAGGGACATGGATCGGTCATCTGAAGGTGCTGGCCCTTCGACCCCTTCTCCCTTTGCCAATACCTTAACTTATCCAGCGGCGAACATGCGCTCAAAGCTAACCGAGAGCGATGTAGCCGTCCTCCACCAGAAGTATAGTATTATAAGAAATCTCTGGCACGTCTACCCGGCCGACCGAAGGGATCGCATATACCACAACCCTCCAATTCCAGAGAGTCTCGGTGATGTAGCCATAGGCATTTCCGAGGCCGCTTTCAAATGTGGCTTTCGGGTGTCGATATTACCTCTTTAGAAGAGGCTGCTGAAGAACATGGGGATTTCCTTGGGTCAATTGGATCCGAATTCTTTTATCCATGTGAACTGCTTCCAGGCTCGATGTCTCGCGGCGAAGATCCATCCGAGGGCATCCCTTTTTGGGTGCCACTACGAATTCCGGAAGAATCCGAAGAGTAATGGTTTCTACTCCATTGCCCGAAGGAACAACCGATCGGATTGGGCGCAAACCAATTCCAGTAACAAAGGAACTCACGACAAGTGGTTCTTTATCTCGGGATGGAAGATAGCCAAGTTTACCGTGTGGAATGAGGTCGATCCAACAAACGTTGTGTTGCCTTCGACCCAGGCGCGGATGAAAATGACTATACGATCCTCTGTGATCTAGAGATGGAGAAAATCCCTCTCACTAGCAGTCGGGATGCTGACTGGTTGATCACCCTTTGGGGTAGCGGTAGCCCTCATTCTTACTCTGTCTCTAGTTTCATACTTTATATACTTCTTCTTTCAGCCATTTTTATGTTTTGACTTGGTTTATTTCTTGTGCAGTGTCTTCCCAACATTCTGTTTATCGTGCTTCCTGCCCCCACCACGCACAAATTGCACGTGTGGGACCTATCCCATGTTATAGAAAATCTCCCAAGATTCGCGTGGGCAGTAAGATCGCTGAAAACGGACTTCTAGAACTCCAGATATGGCCAAAACAGTGTAAGCTGCGCAGCCTTCCCAGAAAATCCGAATTTTAATCAATTTAATCTCCAAAAATGATAGAAGCATCAACCTTAATCAATATTCTCGTAAATCTGCACAACTAAGCAAAACACATCAAAACTACAAGAAACTTGAGTCCAAGACAACCAATTTAAGCCGATTTAGAATGCTCCAAGTGGATATAAAATCCACTTATCACACCCTCAAACTTAAACCGATGCTTGTCCTCAAGCATAAACAATTACAACTAACTAACTAACTAGTACCACTTCCGTAGGTGATCACGGTTGCATTTGGCATATGCAACAAGCCCTTTAAACCCCTAGGCAGCCCTAGTGGACGAGTAAGGTCTCGTGAGGGCCTATAGCGAATGTACCCACAAAATCCATTTAACCTAATGCAATGCAATGCATGAATGCAACTAATATGAAAAATACAATTAATCTAATACTAAAATCCTACCATACCTTCAAATCCTCTCATGCCATATCAACTTAAGAATCAAAGTAAATACGCAATGTCTTGGTGTCGAAAGTGCAAGTATTCACATAGTCTACTCAATGAACATACATAAGTTCTCACAAGTCCATGTCAAGTGTAAGAATAAGTTAGTAAACATGCTAAGCCTACAAGAGTACATCTTCGAGACAACACTCGGGATCTCATACGCAAGAACAAGCAAACACTCACAATCCACTCACAAAGAATATTCACTCAAGAACAAGGGTAAGTGTATCACTCAATTCCAACAAAATCATAAGCATGCTTGACATTTGGTACCAATCTAACTCTTAACACAACATACATTAATGACGATAATCAAAAGGTCTTTATTTGGG
This sequence comes from Kitagawia praeruptora, assembly GCA_037693485.1. NCBI lineage: Eukaryota > Viridiplantae > Streptophyta > Magnoliopsida > Apiales > Apiaceae > Kitagawia > Kitagawia praeruptora. The sequence goes on along the minus strand of CM075344.1, from coordinate 115,091,115 downwards.
TTGTAACGGGGCTAGGGACAAGGTATGTCAAATAAGCCAAAATAGGTGAAGTGTCAAAAGCTAGTAAGTACCATAATAAATCATACACAACACCCTTTCCCCCCCCCCCCACATAATTTTTACTCAAAACAAACACTCGACTAGTCGACTGAAATAGGATCACAACAAACACAAACATGCTCTCATAATATTTTTTTCTTCTTTTGTTTTAATTTTTTTTTTCTTTTTCCTTTTTTTTCCTTTTTTTTTCGAGAGCTAGATAAAACAATAATTTAAACAATAACAATGATCCCACAATTTTATTACACATGCCGACTATCAAGTAGTAAACAAACCCAATTTTCAATATTTCCCCCAAAAGTAAGACCAACAATAAACCCCTCCTTGCACACCTTATTACTCCCTTAAGCACTCTACTAGCCTTTGAAAATGTGGGTTCAAATTAATGTACGGCCAATACAAGAAAAAGGTCTGGGCAAGTAATGTGGTATGTCACCGAAAAAAAATAGGATTAAGCTCAACGGGTTAACTAATTGATCATGTAAATATGGTATGGTAATATGGGAAAATATGCGGTTATTCCTAATTGCCTTTATCATTTAATCGTCAAATAATGTCATGCGTTTCAAGAAAGACCTCAAACAACTGCTAGCAATGCAAACAATCCATGGACACTCAAGCAAACGAATAATTTGCAAATATGCAATATGCAATAAGGCTCAAAAACTCACTTGGTGGAAAAACATACTCAATCCCAAGCAAAAATCTCTCTAATGCACCAACTTGTATTCAAAGCATGCAAACTAAATCATCTTGCACATATTCATGTCCTTCTAATTACTTACAACATTCAATAAGTCTACTAGCTTCAACTTACTAGTGTATGTGTGTGCACAAGAACAAAGCATATCACTTCTCAATCAAAAGCGTCAACAACACAAAATTCCTATCAAGCATGGGTGCAAATGCAAACTACTATGAACTCACATGATATACAAACATAAAAACAGAATGTCCTATATAAAACAAACGTAGAAAACACGAACATAAATGCATAATTTACTACTACTAATATGCAAAGCATGAAATCCTACATGAACACATAATACAACAACAACTACTAATCCCTCAAACCACCCCCAAACTTAAAATATTCAATGTCCTAATTGAATGGAAGTAAATACAAGGGATAGCAGAAAACATACCTACCCATCTAAGTCCTCATCCTCCGCGAATGAATCATGCGGAAGATACTGCGAACGAGCTCCATAGACTGGCCACCTTGCCTGAATACTACAAAACCCACAATTGACAAGAACACAAATTCGTAATAAAAATAAAATTTAAGAAGAGATATCCCACTACGAATCGAAGAGGTGAACTTGTTGACAAGGCCGTCGCGTGCCTATCAAATAATAATATCTAACTAATCCTTCTAACAATGTAGTAGGGTAAGTCAGAGTCGATCCCACAGAGACAAACGTATCAATCACTAGTTGTTTCTGATTTAATTCGGCTAAGCAAGTAACATAATTAATATTGAGAATTTTATTAAACTAAACTTATGCTAAGCGAATTGTGTTTATATTAAATCAAATAATAAAAACATCCAGAATTAAGTGTCCCCACTAGCATGAATTGATGTAATTGTGAATTCCCGCCCCAATTAATCGTACGCTGCTCAACAGGAAAGATGCGCCCTATAAATACCAATAACCTCTCTCGAGTATTAATGGCTTCTCTTAAAATACAATCAAGCCTATTCTCATGGTATCATGTAATTTAGAGACATTAATTACAGCACCTTAAATTCCTAACAATCCATTCTACCTATTCTCATGAAGAATTTCATGTTCTTACTGGATAAATCACAACCATCTAATCCAACTCTCGTTGATAATTAGATATTGGTTCAAACAATATACATAATCACGTCTGATTTGTAATTGCTAATTAAAACAACTCAATAAGCAAGAGCAATTAAACAATCAAATTGGGGGAATTGGGAAAATCACACATCAATCATAACTAGGGTTCTACTTAACCCTAGATTAATTATCTACTCACTCATGATTGAATTAATAAAACAAGAATTAATAATTGAACACATAATTATAAGAATAGAAGAAAAACCTTTAATCTTGATCTTCAAAGAAAATAAATATTCTCCCAAAAATCTCCAGAAGAAAGTGTTTACAAAGTTGTGTCTATAATAAAATTTTCGGTCCCTAAATTCAATACCTCGATGTGTTTATATATTTTTTTACAAGGCTAAAAATAATTAATTGCCACAATTTAAAAGCCCAGTTTTTTTACAATTCAAGTCACGTACAGGAACAACTTTGCAGGCTCTGGAAAAAGACAGCTGTGTGGGACCCGCATGCATGTGAGATAAGAAGCAAACCAAAAAACCAAGTTCACGTGTTCATGATTTAATCAGGAGTAACTTGCTTTGCCGCCTGCCACTTTCCTGTCTCTTGCGTGCCATGCACGCGCCAGATTCTAATACACAACAGCCGCGCGTGTAAGACAAGCAGCAAGTGGGGCGCGTTTGGTTGAGAAGGAAAAACCCCGCTAGCATATTTGTTTACAGAAAATTGACCACGTCGGTTAATGAATTAGCACGGCAGTTCATAAATTTCTGTTTTCCGCGCACTTTACAGAGATTGTTGCACGGGCATGGTGATTTCCGCACGCCCCACATATAATTTCTGCTCCTCTGTTTCAAAATGACACTTGTTGATCACAAAATTCTGCTCCAAAATGCTTAGAAACGAACCGAAATTTCATCCTTTCTCCTCATAAATTCATAAAATCATTCCTACGAATTAAAAATACCGTAAAATCATCAAATAATGTCAAATCCCTTCCAACTTGGCATTTATTTATTTCCTGCAACAAACTCAAATAAAACTAATTAAATCGACACGATTATTCACAAAAGCACCGTAAATGTGGGAATAAAATCCTATAAAATATATATAAAATACACTCTATCAAATATCCCCACACTTAGCACTTTGCGCGTCCTCGTGCAAACTAACATAATAATACTATACTAACTAATTAGTACCACTTCCGTAGGTGATCACGGTTGCATTTGGCATATGCAACAAGCCCTTTAAACCCCTAGGTAGCCCTAGTGGACGAGTAAGGTCTCGTGAGGGTTTATAGTGAATATACCCACAAAATTCATCCAACCATGCAAAAGATTAACGCCAACACAACACCACACACACAAGTCCTCTCATGCCACATCAGCTTAAGAATCAAAATGAAAATGCAATGCCTTGGTGTCTAAAGTGCAAATATCCACATAGTCTACTCAAAGAAGATGCAATAAGATCATAGAAATTCATGTCAAATGTAAGAATAGGTTGGTAAACATGCTAAGCACACAAGAGCACATCTTTGAGACAAAATCTGGGATCTCCTATGCCAAAAGCAAAAACTCACCCTTCACTCACAAAGAATATTCACTCAAAACAATTGGTAAGTGTTTCACTCAACTCCAACAATATCATAAACATGCTTCGTCCTTGTTATCAATCTAACCTTTAACGCAACATACATCATCAATGACAATCAAAAGGTCTTTGTTAAGGTTGTAACAGGGCTAGGGACAAGGTATGTCAAGAAAGCCAAAGAAGGTTAAGTCAAAAGCTAGTACCTGACAATAAAATTCAAACAACTCCCATACTTTCATCCCCACACTTGAACTTTTATTTATAAACAACTTGACTAGCTAGTCGAAACAAATTAGGATCACAAAAGATAAAAATGCTCTCAAATTTATTTTTCTACTTTTTTTTTCTGTTTTTTTTCTTCTATTTTTTTTTTTTCAAGAGAGCAAAAATAATAGCAAGAACAACGATCCCATAAATATGATTTCAAACTTCGACTAACAAGCTATGAACCAAACCCCAAATATTCCCCCAAAGTTATGATCATCAATAAAACCCCCCTTTTATACACACCTTATCACTCCCTTACGAACAATACTAGCCTTTGACAATTGGGTTCAAATTTAATGCAAGGCCAATAGAATAAAAAGGATAATGGCAAGTAACTTGGTGTGTCACCGAAAGAATAAGATTAGGCTCAAAGGGTTAACTAATGGATCATGTATAAATGGTTTGGATATATGGGAAATATGAGGTTACACCTAATTGCCTTTATCATGTTATCATCAATTAATGTCATGCATCTTAGGAAAGACTTCAAGCAAGTGCTAGCAATGCAAACGACAAGTGGACACTCAAGCAAACGAATAATCATGCAAAAGATATGCATATAGGCTCAAAACTCACTTGGTGTGAAAAAGCATAATCAATCCCAAATAACAGTCTCTCTAACGCACCTACTTGTACTCAAAGCATATAGACCAAATTACCTTGCACATATTCATGTCATTCTAATCATTTAGCACATTCAAAAAGTCTACTAGTTTCTACTTGCTAGTGTACGTGTGTGCACAAGAACATCACATATCACTTCTTAAACAAAAGCATCCATAAACACAAAATTCCTACGCATGCATGGGTGTAATTAGCAAAATACAACAACTAATCAAATTGCATGGCTAGAATTATTTTTGGTATTTTTTTTTTTTAATTTTTTTTTTTTTACTACTACTACAAGCACATCCCCACACTTAAATGTGACAATGTCCTCAATGGCACAATACTAAGAATATCAACTAATAACAAGAAGGAAAGAAATACTCCCCTATGCCGAAGCATGAAGTGCACCAGTCCTCCACAATATACAGAATCCATGGGTTGCCTCCCAAGTAGCGCATTTGTTTAACGTCGTTAGCCCGACACTGACTCATCAATCATTCAGCAGAAGGAGAAGACAACAGAATATCCATCTCCTCGTTAATTGGTTCACCAGCTCTATAGTGCTTTACTCTTTGCCCATTCACCTTGAATGACTCTCCATGGCTATTCATCAATTCAACTGCACCATAGGGAAAAACCTTGCGTACCTTGAACGGCCCCGACCACCTAGAACGAAGTTTTCCGGGAAAAAGTCTTAACCTCGAATTGAATAGAAGAACTAACTCCCCTTCCTTGAATTCTCTTCGTAACAGCCCTTTGTCATGCCACTTCTTTGTTTTCTCCTTGTAAAGCTTAGAACTTTCATAAGCCTCAAAACGAAGCTCATCTAGCTCATTAAGTTGTAGAAGTCTCTTTTCACCCGCTGCTGACATATCAAAATTCAAACCCTTGATAGCCCAAAATGCACGGTGCTCTAACTCAACGGGAAGATGACATGCTTTTCCATATACCAATCTGTACGGAGTTGTCCCAATAGGTGTCTTAAACGCAGTTCTATAAGCCCAAAGTGCATCATCAAGCTTCATAGACCAATCCTTCCTTGATTTTGCGACTGTCTTCTCCAAGATATTCTTTATTTCACGGTTAGAGATCTCCACCTGACCACTGGTTTGGGGATGATAAGAAAGTCCCACCTTATGATAAACTCCATATTTCTTCAACATTGCTTCAAAATGATTTTCGAGAAAATGCTTTCCTCCATCACTAATCAAAATCCTTGGCACTCCAAATCTAGGAAAAATCGTCTTCTTAAAGAACTTGCTCACAACACGAGCATCATTAGTGGGTGATGCAATGGCTTCAACCCATTTCGAGACATAATCCACAGCTACCAAGATATACCTGTTCTTAAAAGATGGAGGGAAAGGTCCCATGAAATCTACTCCCCACACATCGAAAAGCTCCACTTCAAGAATGCTATTGAGAGGCATCTCATTGCGTCTTGAAATATTTCCAGTTCTTTGGCAACGATCACAAGAATGAACATATTGGTGGACATCTTTAAAGAGAGTTGGCCAATAAAAACCGCACTGAAGAATCTTTGCAGTAGTTTTCGTAGTACTTGCATGACCACCACTTGGCAAATCGTGACAATGTGAGATTATAGAGGAAATCTCATTATACGGAACACATCTTCTAATGACTCCATCAGCACAAGATTTATAGAGAAAAGGATCATCCCAAAAGTGCTTCCTCACATCATAGAAAAATTTCTTCTTTTGCTGCGATGAGTAACCATGAGGAACAGTTCCACTAGCTAAGAAATTAGCTATGTCAGCATACCAAGGAACCTCTAGACTTGCAAGAGAAAGTAGATGATCGTCAGGAAAAGAATCATCAATTGGAGTAGATTTACCATCATCCTCATCAAGAGTAAGGCGTGAAAGATGATCAGCAACCACGTTCTCAGCCCCTTTCTTATCTTTAATCTCTAAGTCAAATTCTTGGAGAAGCAAAATCCAACGAATCAGACGAGGTTTAGCATCCTTCTTACTCATCAAGTATCTCAAAGCTGCATGATCAGTGTGAACAATAACTTTCGAACCAACGAGATAAGATCGAAATTTTTCCATAGAATACACCACTGCTAGCAATTCTTTCTCCGTTGTTACATAATTAATCTGAGCCCCATCCAAGGTCTTGCTTGTATAGTAAATAGCATGAAGCTTTCCATCTTTCCTTTGGCCTAGGACTGCACCAATAGCTTGATCACTAGCATCACACATGATCTCAAACGGTAGACTCCAATCCGGTGGTTGCATAATTGGAGCAGAAACAAGAGCTTTCTTTAACGTTTCAAAGGCCTCAACACAAGCATCAGTGAACACAAAAGGTACCTCCTTACCCAAGAGCTCGGTAAGAGGTCGAGCAATCTTCGAAAAATCTTTGATGAAACGGCGATAGAATCCAGCATGACCCAGAAAACTTCTTATCCCCTTGACTGAAGTAGGGTGTGGTAAACGTTCAACAACCTCGACCTTGGCTTTATCAACTTCAATGCCTCTCTTCGAAACAACATGACCCAGAACAACTCCCTCTTGTACCATAAAGTGACATTTTTCCCAATTGAGAATGAGATTAACTTCTTGACATCTATGAAGCACCTTCTCCAAGTTATTTAAGCATGCATCAAAAGAAGTTCCACCAACTGAGAAGTCATCCATAAAAACCTCCATAATGTCTTCAATGAAATCTGAGAAAATTGCCATCATACATCTCTGAAAAGTGGGAGGAGCACAACATAGACCAAACGGCATTCTGCGGTATGCAAATGTACCATAGGGACATGTGAAAGTCGTCTTTTCTTGATCATTCGGATGGATAGGAATCTGAAAGAAGCCTGAATATCCATCTAAGAAGCAGAAGTAAGAATGTTTCGCCAACCTTTCAAGCATTTGATCAATAAAAGGGAGAGGAAAATGATCTTTCCTTGTGGCCTTATTCAATTTCCGATAATCAATGCACATGCGCCACCCTGTGACAGTTCTAGTAGAGATCAACTCACCCTTATCATTCTTCACCACGGTCATTCCTCCTTTCTTTGGAACAACATGCACAGGACTAACCCACTTGCTGTCAGAGATAGGATAGATTATACCTGCATCAAGAAGTTTTAAAACCTCCTTTTTGACCACCTCCATCATATTAGGATTGAGTCTCCGTTGAGGCTCAATAGAAGAAGCTTGCTCATCTTCCAAAATAATCTTATGCATGCAGAATGATGGATTAATGCCCTTGATATCATCAATGGAATACCCAATAACATTTTTATATTTTCTCAAGACCGTGAGCAACTGCTCAATTTGAATGTCATCAAGCTCAGAATTAACAATAATAGGATATGATTCATTAGGGCCCATAAACACATATTTCAAAGATGCAGGTAGTGGTTTCAGTTCTACCTTAGGAGGCGTGGAACTCTCCTTAATTTCCTCATGATGTAGCACATTAGAATGTTCATGCTTATATGTAGGTGCTGCATCCAAAAGCTTCTCGTAACCCTGACACTCTCCATTTTCTTCATCAACATTACCCTCAAGAACAGCTTGAAGTGGATCCTCAGATAAAAGAATTTTGGCTTTCATGTCGATCACTTCCTCTAGTGCATCCACCCTATTCACAAACTCATCCGTAGAAGGATGTCCCATTGTACTTTGCAGCTTGAATTCCATCTTCTCTTCGCCTACCTCAAAAGAAATTCTTCCATTTTTCATGTCAATGATAGCTCCAGCTGTTGCTAAGAAAGGCCTCCCAAGAATGATAGGAATATTTGCATCCTCTTCCATTTCATGACAACAAAATCACACGGAATATAAAACTTTCCTACCTTAAGGGGCACATCTTCAAGAATTCCAAGTGGAAATTTCACACTTCTGTCTGCCAGTTGTAAAGAGATACGTGTGGGTTTTAGTTCACCCATCTGAAGCTGTTCACAAATTGATAAAGGCATCAAACTGACACTTGCTCCAAGATCGCACAAAGCTCTTTTAATTTCGACATCCCCAAGCTGAACAGGAATAGAGTAGCTACCTGGATCCGCTAACTTCTTCGGAAGATCATTTTGCAAGATGGCACTGCACTCTGCCGTTAATGAGATGGTAGAGCTTTCTTCAATTTTTCTCTTCCTTGACAAAATATCTTTCAAGAACTTTGCATAAGATGGCATCTCAGTGATAGCATCCATGAATGGAATATTGATATGTAGCTTCTGCAAAATTTCAAGGAATTTACCATACTTCTTTTCTAGCTTTGCTTGTGCTAACCTTTGTGGAAAAGGAACAGGTGGCACATATGGTTTAAGAGGAACAGCTTCTGATTCTTTCTTTTCTTCATCCACGATCTCTGGTTCTATCGGTTTCTCAGTTGCAATCTCCTCTTCACCTTCCTTAGCATTCACAACATTTTTGCTCACTTTCAATTCTGGCTCCTTCAATTCTTTACCACTTCTCAAAGTGATAGCATTGATATGGCCCCTTGACGGTTGCTCAGTTTGGCCAGGAAGTTGGCCTGAAGACTTATTAAGTTGGCTCAACTGTTGAGAAATTTGAGTGATCGTGTTCTCCATCATTTTGTTGTGAGCCTTTATCTCATTGATGCTTGAATCGAAGTGCTCATTCTTCTTTGATTGAGTAGAGATAAATCCTTCCATAAGACTTTCCAAGTTGGATTTCTGCGGCTGAGCTTGTTGAAAACCAGGAGGCTGAGAAAAATTATTTTGTGAAGATTGTCCTTGACCCTGATTATTCCTGTAGGAGAAATTTGGATGATCTCTCCAACCTGGATTGTACGTGTTGGAGTAAGGATTATACTGCGGCCTCTGATTCTGATTGTAAAGAGCATTAGCCTGCTCAACTGCCATTCCAGAAGGATTGTATTGACAAGCAAGTTTGGTGTGTCCAACAACACCACATATCTCACATGAAGCAACAGTAGATGAAGTGCTTCTGGCATCCAATTGCTCAATCTTTTTGACCATAGCCTGCATAGTAGTATTCAACATGGTTAGAGCATCAACATCATACTTACCACCTTTCTTAGGATGATTTCGATCACTGTAAGGATAATTATCATTAGACGCTATCTCGTCTAACAAAGCTTTCGCATACTCAGTACTCTTCTTCATAATAGAACCACCAGAAGAAGCATCAACAAAGTTTCGGAACTCTTGTGTCAACCCATTATAGAATGTTTGGATCAACAACCAGTCAGGAATTCCATGGTGAGGGCATTGTCTTTGAAGTCGCTTAAATTTTCTCCAAGCATCATGAAGTGACTCGTCATCATCTTGACGAAAATTAGATATCTCATTCCGAAGCTTAGAGGTCTTCTTCTGACTGAAGAATTTAAGTAGAAAAGCCTTCGCAAGACTATCCCAAGTAGTGAATGTGTTTGGTCCTTCATCTTTCAACCAATCTTTTGCTGTATCTCGAAGAGAGAATGGAAATAAGCGCAGCTTTATAGCATCATCACTAACATTGGTCAGCTTTATTGTATCACACTTCTCAAGAAAACTCTCAAGATGATCAACAGGATTTTCAGTGGACAATCCTGCAAAAGAATCATTGGAGATGAATTGGATGAACTGAGGCTTGAGCTCAAAGTGTGTAGCTGTGACTGCTGGTCTGACAATACTAGAGAGTACGCCTGTAGCATCTGGCATACCATGCTCCCTGAGAGCTTTAGCTGTTGTATCAGTCATAATTTCCTTATCCTTGTTTTTCCTTCGCTTGCCTGCTTGCCTTCTTGCTGTAGCTTCAATTTCAGGATCAATTTCAATTAAGTTTTCAGTACCTGAACTTCGAGTGTGCATGCAACAAGAGAACTAGAAACGATGATCAATTAACAAGGGAATAATAGCCGAAGCAACTCAACTAAAATACTTAGCTAAATCAATTCAAAATTAACTAATCTAACACTGCTTTGTCCCCGGCAGCGGCGCCAAAAATTTGACAAGGCCGTCGCGTGCCTATCAAATAATAATATCTAACTAATCCTTCTAACAATGTAGTAGGGTAAGTCAGAGTCGATCCCACAGAGACAAACGTATCAATCACTAGTTGTTTCTGATTTAATTCGGCTAAGCAAGTAACACAATTAATATTGAGAATTTTATTAAACTAAACTTATGCTAAGCGAATTGTGTTTATATTAAATCAAATAATAAAAACATCCAGAATTAAGTGTCCCCACTAGCATGAATTGATGTAATTGTGAATTCCCGCCCCAATTAATCGTACGCTGCTCAACAGGAAAGATGCGCCCTATAAATACCAATAACCTCTCTCGAGTATTAATGGCTTCTCTTAAAATACAATCAAGCCTATTCTCATGGTATCATGTAATTTAGAGACATTAATTACAGCACCTTAAATTCCTAACAATCCATTCTACCTATTCTCATGAAGAATTTCATGTTCTTACTGGATAAATCACAACCATCTAATCCAACTCTCGTTGATAATTAGATATTGGTTCAAACAATATACATAATCACGTCTGATTTGTAATTGCTAATTAAAACAACTCAATAAGCAAGAGCAATTAAATAATCAAATTGGGGGAATTGGGAAAATCACACATCAATCATAACTAGGGTTCTACTTAACCCTAGATTAATTATCTACTCACTCATGATTGAATTAATAAAACAAGAATTAATAATTGAACACATAATTATAAGAATAGAAGAAAAACCTTTAATATTGATCTTCAAAGAAAATAAATATTCTCCCAAAAATCTCCAGAAGAAAGTGTTTACAAAGTTGTGTCTATAATAAAATTTTCGGTCCCTAAATTCAATACCTCGATGTGTTTATATATTTTTTTACAAGGCTAAAAATAATTAATTGCCACAATTTAAAAGCCCAGTTTTTTTACAATTCAAGTCACTGTTAGTAGTATTTTTGTTGTTCGTTCGCAGGGAAGGACTGAATTGTAATATCAAGTTCAGGTTTCTTATCTCTTTACGTCTAGAAGTGTATAAGAAGAATTTTGGGTTTTTGTATTAACTAAATTAACCAAGAACTAATTATAAGCACTAAGAATTGATTTTAAACTGAGATTCAAATATATGGGAAAACAATCTAAGAACTGGGGTTCTTCACTTGGTCTCAATACATGCTCAATATTAATGTGATATCTGTGTTCCTACCTTGCTGAAAACAATTCTTCTAAAGTTATACTGCACCCTCCCAGGTTACAATATAGTGCCTACAGCTACACCCTAATTGTCACTCCCGTGATACAATCAAAGTATATCTATAAACTGTTAAGTGCCAAGAATTATATGTCTCACAATTCTCCTATTAATCTCCCGATCTAATATTCAAATTATGTCTGTTAAATCATGTACTAAGATTGCAACTTCTCTCCCAAGCTTATTACAATCCCTAGAATACAATCAAAAGTTAGCTACTCTTCTAATTGTGTTAAGATCTCATTAACAGATCAACAAAGCAGAAAATCACGTAATCAAGCATGCATGAATACCAAGGAATACTATCCAATCCTCAGATTAGAGAATTAGTTACACATATTTAATAAAGAAAACATAATAATAATAATAATTAATGAAAACATAATATTGAAAAAGAATTGAAAATCAAAAGTACCTCGATACGATTACAAGCTATGAAGTGTTAGCTATGAATTGTTATGATTTACAATGGTAGGATGTGTTTATATAGGCTCTACAAATCTTGCCTAGCAAGATATTGCCTTCTATTACAATTAGGATTTAAAGAAGGTACCCAAAACTGCCCAGAATACAATTAGAATTAGAAAAAGGGCAAAACAGTAAATTCCCAGCCTTCTTTAATAAAGAGTACGTGCGCGCCTTTAATAAGTACGTTTCTTGCACTTGTTTCCTATCCCAGGTTGTAGAAAATCTCTCAAGCTTCGCGTGAGCAGTAAGATCGCTGAAAACGGACTTCTAGAACTCCAGATATGGCCAAAACAGTATAAGCTGCGCAGCCTTCCCGGAAAATCCGAATTTTAATCAATTAAATCTCCAAAAACGACAAAAGCTTAGATATTCTTGGAAACCTGCACAACTACACAAAACACATCAAAACTACACAAACTTGAGTCCAAAACAATCAATTTAAGCCAATATAGAATGTTCCAAGTGGATATAAAATCCACTTATCAAACACCCCCAAACTTAAACCGATGCTTGTCCTCAAGCATAAACAATTATAACTACCTAATTAGTACCACTTCCGTAGGTGATCACGGTTGCATTTGGCATATGCAACAAGCCCTTTAAACCCCTAGGCAGCCCTAGTGGACGAGTAAGGTCTCGTGAGGGCCTATAGCGAATGTACCCACAAAATCCATTTACCTAATGCAATGCAATGCATGAATGCAACTAATATGAAAAATGCAATTAATCTAGCCTACCATACCTTCAAATCCTCTCATGCCATATCAACTTAAGAATCAAAGTAAATACGCAATGTCTTGGTGTCGAAAGTGCAAGTATTCACATAGTCTACTCAATGAACATGCATAAGTTCTCACAAGCCCATGTCAAGTGTAAGAATAAGTTAGTAAACATGCTAAGCCTACAAGAGCACATCTTTGAGACAAAACTCGGGATCTCATACGCAAAAATAAGCAAACACTCACAATCCACTCACAAAAGAATATTCACTCAAGAACAAGGGTAAGTGTATCACTCAATTCCAACAAAATCATAAACATGCTTGACATTTGGTATCAATCTAACTCTTAACACAACATACATCAATGACGATAATCAAAAGGTCTTTATTTGGGTTGTAACGTGGGCTAGGGACAAGGTATGTCAAATAAGCCAAAACAGGTGAAGTGTCAAAAACTAGTAAGTACCATAATGAACCATTCACAACACCCTATTTTCCCCCCACATAAATTTTACTAAGAACACTCGACTAGTCGACTAAAGTAGGATCACAACAAACACAAACATGCTCTCATAATATATTTTTTTTTTTTTTTTTTTTTTTTTTTTTTTTTTTCTCGAGAGCTAAATAAAACAATTATATAAACAATAACAAATGATCCTACAATTTATTACATATGCCGACTATCAAGTAAACAAACAAACCCAATCTCAATATTTTCCCCAAAAGTATGACCAACAATAACCCCTCCTTGCACACCTTATTACTCCCTTAAGCACTTTACTAGCCTTTGACAATGTGGGTTCAAATTAATGTAAGGCCAATACAAGAAAAAGGTCTAGGCAAGTAATGTGGTATGTCACCGAAAAATAGGATTAAGCTCAACGGGTTAACTAATTGATCATGTAAACATGGTGTGGTAATATGGGAAAATATGTGGTTATTCCTAATTGCCTTTATCATTTTAATCGTCAAATAATGTCATGCGTTTCAAGAAAGACCTCAAACAACTGCTAGCAATGCAAACAATCCGTGGACACTCAAGCAAACGAATAAATTGCAAAAAATATGCAATATGGCTCAAAATCTCACTTGGTGGAAAAACATACTCAATCCCAAGCAAAAATCTCTCTAACGCATCAACTTGTATTCAAAGCATGCAAACTAAATCATCTTGCACATATTCATGTCCTTCTAATTACTTACAACATTCAATAAGTCTACTAGCTTCAACCTACTAGTGTATGTGTGTGCACAAGAACAAAGCATATCACTTCTCAATCAAAAGCGTCAACAACACAAAATTCCTATCAAGCATGGGTGCAAATGCAAACTATTATGACTCACATGAATACAAAAAAAAAATAAAAACAGAATGTCCTATATGAAACAAACGTAGATAACACAAACATAAATGCATAATTTACTACTACTAATATGCAAATCATGAAATCCTACATGAACACAAAATACAACAACAACTACATATCCCTCAAACCACCCCCAAACTTAAAATATTCAATGTCCGCATTGAATGGAAGTAAATACAAGGGATAGTAGAAAACATACCTACTCGTCCTCCTCCTCGGATGAATCTGGCGGAGGATACTGCATACGAGCTCCATAGTCTGGCCACCTTGCCTGAACACTACAAAATCCCATTGACAAGAACACAAATTCGTAATAAGATTAGAGAAAAAGATTTACCCAATACGAATCAAAGAGGTGAACTTGCAATTAATTCCTCTTTAGAATTGAATTTTTAGAGATTTAAATAAATAGAAGAGGAATTTGATTTGTATGTATAGGTGGGTATATACAAAAAATAATAATAATAAGAATAATAATAAGAATAATAATAATAATAATAATAATAATAATAAGAATAATAAATAATGATAAAAATAATAAAGATAAAAATAATAAAGAAAATAATAATAATAATAACTATAATAATAATAAATAATAACTATAATAATAATAATAAATAATAATAATTATAATAATAATAATAGTAAGAATAGAAATAGGTTTAGAATTTTTGGAGAAAAGATGGGAGGTTTTGGAATTGAAATAGGAAAAGAATTAGAGAGAATGGGGGTATAAATAGAATGAGGGGGCAAAGAATTTTTTTTTTTTTATATATGTAAAGCACCTCCACAAAAAACCATCGGACAAAACAGCAACCTGCTCGCGCGTCCAAGCAACCTGCTGCACACCCAGACACGCAGGCGCAACCTGCGTGACAGGCATGCAGGCTGCCCCATAACCAGTAACGCAGGCGCAACCTGCGTTACCCACTGCGCCAGAAACAGAAACGCAGGCGCAGCCTGCGTTACACACTGAAAATTCGTTTTTTTTTTTTTGTTTTTTTTTTTTTTTTTTTTGTTTTTTTTTTTTACACTAATGCGTGGGTTGCCTCCCACGAAGCGCTTCTTTAACGTCAATAGCTTGACGTTACTTCCTCAACTCATAGTAGGGTCTTGGAGGTGAAGAACGCTCATTCCTTGCTCCACTGTTTCTCCAAGCAGGTATGGCTTAAGTCTCTGCCCGTTCACCTTGAATATATCCGACCCTTCTCGAAAAATCTCACAAACCCCATTAGGATAGACCTTCACAATCTCAAAAGGTCCGGACCATCTTGATTTAAGCTTTCCAGGAAATAAACGGAGCCTTGAATTAAACAATAAAACATGTTGCCCAACCTCAAATTCCTTCTTCTGAATGTGCTTGTCATGCCACAATTTGGTCTTCTCCTTGTAGATACTAGCATTTTCATAAGATTGAAGCCTAATCTCCTCAAGCTCTCCAAGTTGAAGTAAACGCTTCTCTCCCGCAGATTTTAGATTAAAATTCAACTCTCTTGTCGCCCAAAATGCCTTATGCTGAAGTTCCACCGGCAAATGACATGGCTTCCCAAAGATCAACCTATATGGAGACATTCCAATAGGTGTTTTAAACGCCGTCCTATATGCCCAGAGTGCATCATCAAGCTTTATTGACCAATCCTTTCTCGACATTGCCACTGTCTTTTCCAAAATTGACTTCAGCTCACGATTCGAAATCTCAACTTGTCCACTTGTTTGCGGATGATAAGGAGTTGCCACCTTTTGTGTCACACCATACTTTTTCAAGAGATCATCCACCTGTTTATTGCAAAAGTGTGCACCTCCATCATTTATAATAGCCCTTGGCACTCCAAATCTAGTGAACACATGCTTCTTTAGGAACTTCTTCACCACTCTAGCATCGTTAGTAGGAGATGCAATAGCTTCAACCCATTTAGAGACATAATCAACTCCCACCAAAATATACTGGTTCCCATAAGAAGATGGAAATGGACCCATGAAGTCCATCCCCCATACATCGAATATCTCCACCTCAAGAATAGACTGTAAAGGCATCTCGTTCCTCCTTGAAATATTTCCAACTCGTTGACATCTATCACACTTTGCCACAAAGTCTCTAGCATCCTGATGCATGGTTGGCCAATAGAATCCTGACTGCAAAACCTTCGCCACTGTCTTCATACTACTGTTATGACCTCCACACTCCAGAGAATGACAATGCCTGAAAATATGAGGAACTTCATCATGAGGCACACATCTACGAAACATTCCATCAGCACACTCCTTGTAAAGTAGCGGTTCCTCCCAATAGTAGTGCTTCACATCATAAAAGAATTTCTTCTTTTGGTTATAAGATAGATCATCCGGCACAACTCCTCCCACAATGTAGTTCACAAAATCTGCATACCATGGTGTAGACAAGGATACACCTAGAAGCTGCTCTTCCGGAAATTTATCATTGATAGGTTTTTCTCCTCCTACCTCTCCATCTCCTTGATCCAACCTAGATAAGTGATCAGCTACCAAATTCTCGGACCCCTTCTTATCTCGAATCTCAAGATCAAATTCCTGGAGTAAGAGAATCCAACGAACTAGACGAGGCTTGGCATCCTTCTTTGTCATCAAGAAACGAATTGCAGCATGATCTGAATAGACAATCACCTTAGACCCAACAAGATAGGATCTAAATTTATCAAGTGCAAACACCACTGCAAGTAGCTCTTTCTCCGTAGTTGAATAGTTGATTTGTGCATCATCAAGAGTCTTGCTTGCATAAGCTATCACATGCATACGCTTATCCTTCTTTTGCCCAAGAACAACACCCACAGCATAGTCACTAGCATCACACATAAGTTCAAATGGCAAGCTCCAATCGGGAGATGTAACTATGGGTGCAGAAGTAAGTTCTTTCTTCAGCTTGTTAAACGCAACAAGACAACTTTCATCAAAGTAATCCTTGATGAATCGTCGATAAAAACCAGCATGACCAAGAAAGCTTCGAATTCCTTTCACAGATGAAGGTGGTGGCAATTTTTCAATAACTTCAATTTTTGCTCTATCGACCTCAATGCCTCTATTAGAGATTTTATGCCCAAGCACAATGCCTTCCTTCACCATAAAGTGACACTTTTCCCAATTAAGAACAAGATTAGTTTCAGTACATCTCTGCAACACCTTCGACAAACTGGCTAAACATGATTCAAAGGAAGAACCATAAACTGTGAAGTCATCCATGAAGACCTCCATGTCTTTCCCTATAAAATCTGAGAATATGTGGTTCATGAGCCGTTGAAACGTCGAAGGACCATTACACAAACCAAAAGGAAGCCTCCGATAAGCAAAAGTACCATAAGGACAAGTAAAGGTGGTCTTCTCCTGATCTTCGGGTGCAATAGGAATCTGAAAGTAGCCCGAGAAACCATCCAGAAAGTTGTAATACTCATTACCCGCCAACCTTTCGAGCATTTGATCAATGAATGGGAGGGGAAAGTGATCTTTGCGAGTAGCGTTATTCAACTTCCTGTAATCAATGCAAACTCTCCAACCTGTTACTGTTCTTGTGGGAATTAATTCATTCTTCTCATTGTGAACAACAGTCATCCCACCTTTCTTAGGCACAACATGAATAGGACTAACCCACTTACTGTGTGGAACCGAATATATGATACCAGCATCAAGCAACTTAGTGATTTCTTTCTTCACCACCTCTTGCAAATTCGGATTCAATCTTCTTTGTCCCTCAATCACAGGCTTATGATCATCTTCTAAGGCAATTCTATGCATGCAAAGAGCAGGGCTAATTCCCTTGATATCTTGAATTGTCCAACCAATAGCTGATTTATGTTGCCGAAGAACATGTAATAATTTTTCCAGCTCATCATCACTAAGCAATGCAGAAACTACCACAGGATATGTATCATTAGGACCAAGAAAGGCATACCTCAAATTAGCAGGTAGAGGTTTAAGTTCCACCTGTGGTGCCTCTGAAAGCGTAAAAACCATCTCAACTTCTGTGTCTCGAACAACAAGTGCTTCTTCTTCTACTACATCATCTAATACCCTTTCTGCTCCAATGAAGTGTTCATTTTCTAGCTGCACAATTTCATCAACAATGTCAACAGTAAAACAAGTTGCTCCAAAAGGAGGTATCTTCATTGCTTTGTTCAGATCAAATTCCACTTTGTCCTCGCCAACATTCAATGTCAATTTTCCAGCTTTAACATCAATTGTAGTGCCAGCAGTAGCCAAGAATGGCCTTCCCAAGATAATGGGTATCTCGACATCTTCATCCATCTCTAACACCACAAAATCACAAGGTATGACAAATTTATCAATTTTGACAACCACATCTTCAACGACCCCCAAAGGATATTTAACAGAACGATCCGCTAACTGAAGTGAAATCCGTGTCTTTTTAAGCTCTCCAAGACCAAGTCGTTTGCAGATTGAATATGGCATCAAACTCACACTAGCCCCTAAATCACACAAGGCTTTCATGTTCTCCATCTTCCCAATAGTGCAAGGCAAAGAAAAGCTTCCCGGATCTTTCAACTTCTGAGGAATGGCCTTTTGGATGACTGCACTGCATTCAGCATTGAGAGTAATGGTTTCTGCATCCTCAAGTTTCCTCTTCTTTGTCAACATCTCCTTAAGAAATTTAGCATAGAGTGGCATTTGATTCAAAGCTTCAGCCAAAGGAATATTGACATGCAATTGCCGGAACATAGTCAAGAACTTCTCGTACTGCTTCTCTAACTGCCTGTTGTGGAGTCTCTGTGGAAAAGGAATTGGAGGAACATAAGGTGGCGGAGGAACATACGGCTTTTCTGGTTCTTCTTCCTTCTTCTCTTCATCTACTTTCTCTGACTTTTCTGCATCGATCTCTACTATCTCACTTTCTTTTTCAGCATCCTTCTCTTTAGGCTCAAGAACCTCAACCTCGGGCAACTCTTTCCCACTCCTCAAAGTAATTGCTTTGCATTGCTCTTTACCAGTCTGATCGGGTTGACTAGGAAGTGATCCTTGCTCACGAACACCCATCTTGGAGGCAATCTGTCCAATCTGTGTTTCTAGCATCTTTTGAGATGATGCCATCTGCTCTATTCTTGATTCCATATTAGCCAATGCCCCAGAAGTTCCTTGCATAATCTTATTTAGTGCAACCTCCCAATCAGCTGGTTCTTTCTTCGGAGGAGGTTGATACTGCTGCTGTGCTTGATACGGTGGTCGTGACTGAAAACCAGAAGGTTGATTCTGCCTTGGAAATGCATAAGAAGGATTAGCCGCATGATTATTACTGTAAGCAAGATTGTTGTTTGGCCTTTGATTTGGATTGTAATAGGAGTTATTCTGAACAGGCCACGGCTGTCTTCCCTGAATAAAAGATGCTTCTTCTGGAAATTGTTGCACATAAGAGTTCTGATTAGCACCATAATCATTATATCCCTCCATAGGTGAAGAAATAGCATTCACATTTGCTCTTTGTCCTCGCACCTCCTGAGTTAGAGTATCCAATTTTTGAGCCAGCATGTTGATCATCTCAGAGTCTTGTGCTGCTTTAGCTGAGCTCGTCCCACTAGGTGCCCATGAATAGTTATTAGATGCCAATTCCTCAAGGAGTGCTTTAGACTGTGTAGTTGGTGCCTTCTTGAAATTTCCACCAGCAGCCACATCCAAACTCAAACGAATATCTGCATTCATGGCCCCATAAAAATTACTGATGATCTGCCAATCTTCCAAGCCGTGATGTGGACACTTCCTCAATAGTGCCTTGAATCTCTCCCATGCCTGATATAGACCTTCACCCGGTTGTGCTTTGAAACTCATAATCATAGTCCTCAGTTGTTGCGTCTTGTCAGAAGGATAATATTTGGACAAGAATGCAGTAGAAAGACTATCCCATGTAGCAACCGCAGTGTTTGGAAGTTGTTGAAACCATTCCAAAGCTCTTCCCTTAATAGAGTAGGGAAACATATGGAGACGAATCTGATCACTTGTAACACCATTGATTCTGAATGAGCCACACATCTGCACGAAACGCTCTAGATGTCTGTGTGGGTCTTCTAATTCAATATCTCCTTCAAAAGCTTGATTGCTGATCATCTGAATTAAACTTGGGTTAATATTGAATTGGGTTGCACCAATCTCTGGAGTTTTGTACATGCAATTGGCAGGATTAGGTGTCTCATGGTCCCAAATAGAAGTCTGATCAACATTAGCATCAGCATTAACATTAGCATTAACATTCGCGTTAACATTCTCAGCGTCCGTCATCTTAGCTTTATCTTTTCTTATCTTTCTCAAAGTACGCTCGATTTCAGGGTCAAATTCCAACTTTCTAACGCAAGATGAACGTAGCATACACCTGAAAATCACCAACAAAACAACTTGTAGAACCAATTAAAATCTAAACAATAAGAAACAATTAACCTAAACTCAACTATACTGCCTTCCCCGGCAGCGGCGCCAATTTGTTAGTAGTATTTTTGTTGTTCGTTCGCAGGGAAGGACTGAATTGTAATATCAAGTTCAGGTTTCTTATCTCTTTACGTCTAGAAGTGTATAAGAAGAATTTTGGGTTTTTGTATTAACTAAATTAACCAAGAACTAATTATAAGCACTAAGAATTGATTTTAAACTGAGATTCAAATATATGGGAAAACAATCTAAGAACTGGGGTTCTTCACTTGGTCTCAATACATGCTCAATATTAATGTGATATCTGTGTTCCTACCTTGCTGAAAACAATTCTTCTAAAGTTATACTGCACCCTCCCAGGTTACAATATAGTGCCTACAGCTACACCCTAATTGTCACTCCCGTGATACAATCAAAGTATATCTATAAACTGTTAAGTGCCAAGAATTATATGTCTCACAATTCTCCTATTAATCTCCCGATCTAATATTCAAATTATGTCTGTTAAATCATGTACTAAGATTGCAACTTCTCTCCCAAGCTTATTACAATCCCTAGAATACAATCAAAAGTTAGCTACTCTTCTAATTGTGTTAAGATCTCATTAACAGATCAACAAAGCAGAAAATCACGTAATCAAGCATGCATGAATACCAAGGAATACTACCCAATCCTCAGATTAGAGAATTAGTTACACATATTTAATAAAGAAAACATAATAATAATAATAATTAATGAAAACATAATATTGAAAAAGAATTGAAAATCAAAAGTACCTCGATACGATTACAAGCTATGAAGTGTTAGCTATGAATTGTTATGATTTACAATGGTAGGATGTGTTTATATAGGCTCTACAAATCTTGCCTAGCAAGATATTGCCTTCTATTACAATTAGGATTTAAAGAAGGTACCCAAAACTGCCCAGAATACAATTAGAATTAGAAAAAGGGCAAAACAGTAAATTCCCAGCCTTCTTTAATAAAGAGTACGTGCGCGCCTTTAATAATTACGTTTCTTGCACTTGTTTCCTATCCCAGGTTGTAGAAAATCTCTCAAGCTTCGCGTGAGCAGTAAGATCGCTGAAAACGGACTTCTAGAACTCCAGATATGGCCAAAACAGTATAAGCTGCGCAGCCTTCCCGGAAAATCCGAATTTTAATCAATTAAATCTCCAAAAACGACAAAAGCTTAGATATTCTTGGAAACCTGCACAACTACACAAAACACATCAAAACTACACAAACTTGAGTCCAAAACAATCAATTTAAGCCAATATAGAATGTTCCAAGTGGATATAAAATCCACTTATCAGTCACGTACAGGAACAACTTTGCAGGCTCTGGAAAAAGACAGCTGTGTGGGACCCGCATGCATGTGAGATAAGAAGCAAACCAAAAAACCAATTTCACGTGTTCATGATTTAATCAGGAGTAACTTGCTTTGCCGCCTGCCACTTTCCTGTCTCTTGCGTGCCATGCACGCGCCAGATTCTAATACACAACAGCCGCGCGTGTAAGACAAGCAGCAAGTGGGGCGCGTTTGGTTGAGAAGGAAAAACCCCGCTAGCATATTTGTTTACAGAAAATTGAGCACGTCGGTTAATGAATTAGCACGGCAGTTCATAAATTTCTGTTTTCCGCGCACTTTACAGAGATTGTTGCACGGGCATGGTGATTTCCGCACGCCCCACATATAATTTCTGCTCCTCTGTTTCAAAATGACACTTGTTGATCACAAAATTCTGCTCCAAAATGCTTAGAAACGAACCGAAATTTCATCCTTTCTCCTCATAAATTCATAAAATCATTCCTACGAATTAAAAATACCGTAAAATCATCAAATAATGTCAAATCCCTTCCAACTTGGCATTTATTTATTTCCTGCAACAAACTCAAATAAAACTAATTAAATCGACACGATTATTCACAAAAGCACCGTAAATGTGGGAATAAAATCCTATAAAATATATATAAAATACACTCTATCACTTGTACTAATTTTCCCCCAAACATGAATTTTTTAGAGATGTAGAGGAGGAATAGAATGAATTGGGTGTGTATGTATGGGTATATATAGATAATGGAGTGATAGGATGAATATAAAAATTTTAATGTGAAAAGGAAAAAATTTGGGTGGAATTTGGAATTTGATATAGGATAGAAAAATATTTAATGAATAAAAGAAAAAGAATAAGAAAAGAAATAGGTTTAGAATTTTTAAGGAAAAGATGGGAGGTTTTGGAATTGAAATAAGAAAAGAATTAGGGAAAAGATGGGAGTATAAATAAGATTTGGGGTGAAAGAAATTTATTTTTATTTTTATATAAACACAACAGCAACACGCGGACACACAGACCACAACACTGATCTCCTGGACGTCACACGCAACTTGCGCGCGTGGGCGGCAAACTGCGACTAAAGCAGATGCGCCAGCGCAAGCTGCGCAACAGGGGGGCAAACTGCCTCGAGGTCAGTAACGCATGCGCAAGTTGCGCGTTAGGAGCGCAAACTGCCTCCAGACCAGTAACGCAGGCGCAACCTGCGTTACACACTAAAAATTTCGATTTTCTTTTTTTTTTTTGAATACTAATGCGTGGGTTGCCTCCCACGAAGCGCTCCTTTAACGTCAATAGCTTGACGTTACTTCCTCAACTCATGGTGGTTTCAAAAGAATAACTGAACCATCCTCAACAGAAAAACCATTCATACGAACGTTGACATCTGGTTGCTTGCTTTCCACAAAACACTTCCATCAGATTTCAACCTAATTTTACTACCCAACGACCTAATCTTCTTCTTTTTCTTCTTCACACCTCTAAGGTGCTTCTCCGACTCAACCGGCTGAACAAAAATTTCTTCTTCCTTATCATCGGTTTTCCACCTTCGCAACACGTTATCATGCCCCTCTTCAAAAATTACTAGCTCATTATTCAAAAGGACATACCTCAAATGTGGTGGAAGTTTCCCAAGCTTTACACTCGAAAGATCTCGAACCGAAGAACTGTCCGATTTCTCGCTCAATAATTGATCAAACTTCTTTCTCTGACCCGTATCAACTATTTCCACACTGCAACACTCTTCATCCTCTGTCGGGAATTTCATGGCCTTGAACACATTAAAGGTGACATTCTGATCTTGCACCCTCATTGTAAGCTCTCCTTTCTGCACATCGATCAAAGTACGACCCGTAGCTAGAAAAGGCCTTCCCAAGATTATGGGAATCTTCTTGTCTTCTTCGAAATCCAAGATAACAAAATCAGCAGGAAATATAAGCTTATCAACCTTCACCAAGACATCCTCCACTATACCTCTTGGATACGTGATAGATCGATCAGCCAACTGCAAAGAGATGTTAGTTGGATTTGGCTCCGGTAGACCAAGTTGCTTGAAAACAGACAAGGGCATGAGATTAATGCTAGCTCCCAAATCATATAAACACTTGTCAAAAGACAACTTCCCAATGGTGCATGGAATTGTAAAGCTTCCTGGATCCTTAAGTTTAGGAGGCAATTTCTGTTGCAACACCGCACTATACTCCTCTGTCAATGCCACTGTTTCAAAATCTTCCAACCTTCTCTTCCGTGACAAAATATCCTTCATGAACTTTGCATATCTCGGCATCTGCTCCAATGCTTCAACAAAAGGAATGTTAATGGACAGTTTCTTGAAGACCTCCATAAATTTCTTAAACTGTTTCTCTTGACTTTTCTGCAAACGTCCAGGAAATAGAGGAGGCGGATAAATATGAGTATTCTTTGAAGATTGCTCCGGAGTAGACTTTTCAACAGGTTTCTTGCTCTTCTCACCATCAAGCTGATCAGCCACTAAATCAGATTTCTCAATTACTGGCACTGCAGATTTTTCAACCTGCTGATTCTGAACATCCTCATCTTCCTCAGTTGCTGATTTAGGATCACTTGTGACTTTTCCAGATCTCAAAGTAACTGCATTCACCTGTTCTTTGTTGTCTCTCCTACCTGGATTAGTCTCTGTATCACTAGGAAGAGTTCCTTGTGGCCTACTAAATAAAGCACTTGAAATCTGTCCCAACTGGCTCTCCAAGATCTTTTGAGAAGCTTGCAGGTTCTTCACCATCATCCTCAAATCATCCATCTCTGAATTTTCATTAGAAGTTTGCCCCGCATGAGCCTGGGGTTGTTGCTGCTGAAATCCCGGAGGTTGATATGGTGCCCTCGGAGCATAAGGCTGCTGATAACCTTGATTGAATGGCTTTGCTTGCTGATAAGGTTGTTGTACACTTTGATTGTTGCTCTAGCTGAAATTGGGATGATTCCGATTACTAGGATGATAAGTGGCTGGAACTGGTACATTAGATCTCTGGAAATTACTCACGAATTGTGCTGATTCAGAAGAGATAGCACACTGATTGGTCTCATGTGCGCCCGCACATAGCTCACAAATACTAGCTACCTGCTGAACTCCATAATTTGCAAGAGAATCCACCTTCATAGTTAACGCCTTCAACTGAGCTGTAATAGCTGAAGCTGTATCCACCTCAAAAATACCTGCTACCTTGCCTTGAGAAAGCCTCTGGGTTGGATTCTGATATTCATTGGCAGCCATAATCTCAATAAGATCATAAGCTTCATCATAGCTCTTAGCCCATAGAGCTCCTCCTGATGCTGCATCTAGCATAGGTCTAGATTGTGCTCCCAACCCATTATAGAAACTATTGATCACCATCCAGTCAGGCATACCATGATGTGGACACCTACGAAGCATCTCCTTGTATCGTTCCCAAGCCTCACACAAAGATTCTCCAGATTGCTGTTGAAACTGAGTTAGCTGGTTCCTCATTGCTGCAGTTTTCGCCATAGGGAAGAATTTAGTAAGAAACTTCTGAGCAAGATCCTCCCATGTAGTAATGGAACCAGGTGGTAGAGAGTGTAACCAGCCCTTGGCCTTATCCTTCAAAGAGAATGGGAAAAGCCTCAACTTGATAGCATCATCCGAAACACCATTGAACTTGAAAGTATCACAGATCTCGATAAAGTCCCGAATATGCATGTTAGGATCCTCCATAGAAGCACCCCCAAACTGAACCGAATTCTGTAGCATCTGAATAGTGCCCGGCTTGATCTCGAAAGTGTTATCTGCAATTGCTGGCCTGATAATGCTAGACTGGATATCATTGATCTTCGGCTGAGAATACTCCTTCAAAGCTTTAGCTGTTGCTGCATCTGCCATTGCTACTGTAGCTTCAGATTCCTCTTTCTTATTCTCTAAATTCTCTATAAGATCGTCTTTTGCCAGTTCTTCCAACCGAGCTTGTAAGCGTGTTCGCATACAAACTTAAGTACCTGAAACACCACGAAACAAACAAACTAAATAAGAATCCAAGTCAGTGAACGCTAACGACCACTATTGACAAGCACATAAACCAAAAATAAAATACCGATGATCCCCGGCAGCGGCGCCAAAAACTTGTTATGCCAAAGTCACGCAAGTATACGTGGTCACAAGTAATACAATTAAAGTTCGTTTCACTGAGATCTGGTTAAGTTTCAATCAGTAAATATGCCTATGCAACAATGTATTGTCTTAATTCACTGCTAAGAAAAATAACAAATTGGGGTTGATTATCTAAATTATGCTAAGACGTAAAATATTAAACTAACAATTAATTACTAATGAGAATTGAAATTGAATTACTTATGAGAATAAAAACATGGGACTCTAACTTCATTATCTACTTCACTTAGAGTTGATGCCTTTAATCAATACACATGTGGGATTTGATATCTGATCGGACAACACGAAACAAGTAAAAGTTACCTCTCGGTATACTAGTACCAAACTACGCATGCATCCACAAAAGAGATAGAAGATGGGTAGACACCAATTATGTTTAGACCCTATATCTCTATAGAATTTGAAAACATAGAGGTTTAAGCACAAGTTATCCACATAGATCACATAGGGCAGCATAATATCTCTATTCATGCCACAAATCATGATGCTAAAACATCAACCTATCCTATGCTAGCATGGCAAGTTCTAAATCTCAAGATTCACTCTCGCTTCACAAGAGATTAACAATTCAATTTAGATGTTAGCTACGCATCTAAAAGCATTAAGATTAACCATACGAGGATATCAAGAATTCACCACACGTAATCTTTAAAGCAATCAAACTACTAAGCTACATAGACAACTCCGTTAGAATCCCATGACAACGATTAGCCCATAATTGAACCGTTCATCGTCATGGGATTTGATGAAAACATGATAATAAACAAGATATGAATAAAAGAAGCAATAATATTAATAAAACAAAAGTTGAGAAAACAAATCTATAATCCAAAGTAACACAAAAGATGAAGTAGATCTAGATCCGTTGCTTGTCACGAGCGTTGAATCCTTCTCTCCTTTTCTCCCTTGCAGATCTAAGCTATGATACAATAATAAAACTATGATACAAATTACAATGGGGTTATGTATCAAACGGGCCACCCATTTCGTTCAAAACTATCAATTAGGCCACCCAATTAAAAACTATATCATTTAAACCACCTAAATCACAATATATATCACTTAGACCACCCAGTTAAAAAAAACTTAACAAATTGAACATAAAATAATAATAATAGACCCCCTGTATACAAATAAATATCCCAAATAAACATGCGGTAAATTTAGGTGGGTATTTATGTGCATACAGGCGGGCTCACTATTATTATTTTATGTTCAATTTGTTAACTTTTTTTAAATGGGTGGTCTAAGTGATATATATTGTGATTTAGGTGGTTTAAATGATATAATTTTTAATTGGGTGGCATAATTGATAGTTTTGAACGAAATGAGTGGCCCGTTTGATACATAACCCAATTACAATGCTAGGATGTGTTTATATAGGCTTTATAATTCTTGCCCAGCAAGAAATTGCCTTCTATTACAATTAGAATTTAATTAAGGTGCTAAAAACTGTCCAAAATACAATTAGAACTTGAAAAGGGCAAAACAGTAATTTCCCTGCTCCCAACATTCTGTTTGTCGTGCTTCCTGCCCCCACCACGCGCGAATTGCACGTATGGGACCTATCCCATGTTATAGAAAATCTCCCAAGCTTCGCGTGGGCAATAAGATCGCTGAAAACGGACTTCTAGAACTCCAGATATGGCCAAAACAGTGTAAGCTGCGCAGCCTTCCCAGAAAATCCGAATTTTAATCAATTTAATCTCCAAAAACGATAGAAGCATCAACCTTAATCAATATTTTTGTAAATCTGCACAACTAAGCAAAACACATCAAAACTACAAGAAACTTGAGCCCAAGACCACCAATTTAAGCCGATTTCGAATGCTCCAAGTGGATATAAAATCCACTTATCAGCTATATTTTTTTACTAAGGGCTAGATGGTTGGAGTGCTCAAGTTTTTACATAATGTCTAAAAAATGCCACCTAGATGCTACATAGATGATTTTAGCTAAGGATTTTATCTCATTGGAGATGCTCTTATAGAGGTAAATGCCTCATTTACTGGTTTTATAGCAGGTGCTGCTGCTGGTGCAGGGACCAGAAACTAGACACAAGTAGGTGTGCTAGCTCATGTTGTATCCGCCACTCTTTCTGCTGCTAATGGACCTAAAGTATTATAAAGTGCCTCTTGGACGAAGTTGGTGTTGGAATTCGGGCATAATAACGCAACGGAAATGACGTAAATAACAATTAAAAACGAATTCCAAAGCCCGGATCCATGTATAAAATGATGATCATGGTATAAAATTCTCAAGAACAAGATTGTACCTTGTTAAAGCTTTCCAATGGATGACAAATGGAGATCCTAGCTTGTTGATCTTGAGAGCAAACCTTGTTGATCTTGAGAGCTAGAAGTGTAACTCCTCCACCGGTATCCACACTTGAATGCTTGCTTGAATCGTCGAACGATTACGCCACGGAATTTGGTACTAGCCAAAATAAATAATCCGGATGTGTTCTTTGAAGACTTGCCAACACTTGGTTTATAAAGAGAAATAAAGCAAAGTGGAGCCTTAAACAATTAAGCCATTTTTATTTAAACAAATCTTATTTATTTAAATAAATTAATTAAGTCATACTTAATTAATCAAATAAGTCAAGAAAATACATCTTCAAATTTTATCTTTAACTAATCAAGTCTCACTTAATTAATTTTATAAAATTCGAATTATTATTTATTATTAATTTAAAATCATAATTTAAATTATTATTAATTTAAATTCATGAAATAAATTAATTTCCCTTTTAAACATTCTTTGTGTGTGACCCTGTAGGTTATTATTTCATTGACAATAATTTTATTCTCTAATAAAATTATAAACAATAAGCGGCGTCTAGTAACACATTATTGCTACCCAATAAAACAATAATTAAATCAACGATTCAATTAACCTTTTATGACTAATGTTCCATGTAATATAATCCCTTTAAATCATGATATTATAGATTAAACTCGAGGCATGTAATGTGTCATCCTCTTCATAATTTAATCTTCATTTTCTTGATCGATGAGTAGACTATTAATCAAATCAACATTTGAGCATGGCCATGCATTTCATAGTCTCACTCAAACAAGAGGCCGATAATATCACTCCTTTATCAGGAGATTTAAATCCCATCTAGATCGTTCATATTTCTCACATGATTCATAATATATCCGATATTCACCTTTATCATTATCCGGCTAAAGATAACTTTTGACGAATTCAAAATATATTAATTCTCATGTAGAATTATAACGACTTCAGGTCTAAGGATCATTACACCATTATCACTGTGAAAATACATATGACACATTTATTATTTACCATGATGTATCTCACTGTGGGTCTGTCCAGTACCCTGTACTCGTACAGTTACCTATGCATTGCTTTTAGTATCTTCATACTAATGACCAATGAGATGTGGTCATCAGTCAATTATCATACTAGGCTCAGTGTATTATTATTGTCCTAATTAATAATAATACTCGGCTAGGGACATTTAAGAATATGATACAATCATTATATAATCTCATGTTCAAGTCACATACTTGCAACTATATAATTTGTATCAAGATTCTAAGGACATTTATTATACTTTATTTATTTCGCAGTAAATAAAGCCAATAATAAACATATATATATTGAATATATAAAATCACTCAAACATAAATATAATGTGTTGCATTGCCTCTAGGGCACCAATACTAATAATCTCCCACTTGCACTAGAGCCAATCACCCATGTATCGAATACCCATGCTACTAGTGTGACATTAATGCTTCTGCTGCGACAGAGCCTTAGTCAGCGGGTCTGCAATATTATCATCAGTATGCACTTTACATATGTGAATATCCCCTCTATCATTTATTTCTCGAATAAGGTGATATCTCCGAAGTATATGCTTTGTCCTTCTATGAGCTCTCGGCTCCTTGGCTTGAGCTATAGCTCCATTATTATCGCAGTAAAGATCTATGGGATCTGCGATCGATGGAACGACACCAAGCTCTGTAATGAACTTTCGTAACCATACAGCTTCCTTGGCTGCCTCACATGCAGCAATATACTCGGATTCCATTGTAGAATCAGCTACTGTCTCTTGCTTCGAACTTTTCCAGCTTACAGCACCTCCATTTAGGCAAAACACAAATCCAGACTGAGACACAGAGTCATCTCTGTCAGTCTGAAAACTAGCATCCGTGTAACCCTTTACCGTTAGCTTCTCTTCTCCTCCATACACCAAGAATGAATCTTTAGTCCTTTTCAAGTACTTAAGAATATTCTTGACCGCCGTCCAGTGACCTTCACCTGGATTAGACTGGTATCTGCTCGTCATGCTCAAAGCATACGAAACATCCGGACGAGTACATATCATTGCATACATGATAGATCCAATTGCTGAAGCATATGGAATCTTACTCATGCGGTCTTTATCATCTAATGATTTAGGACCATTCTCTTTTGAGATCGTTATCCCATGAGATACAGGGACATATCCCCTTTTTGCATCTTGCATTTTAAAGCGATGCAAAATTTTGTCAATATATGTACTCTGGCTTAAGCCGATTAATCTTCTTGATCTATCTCTATAGATCCTGATCCCTAATATATAGGTAGCCTCGCCCAAGTCTTTCATAGAGAAACTTTGTCCTAACCAAGTCTTTACAGCCTGTAGAAAAGGAATGTCATTCCCTATTATTAATATATCATCGACATATAATACTAGGAATGCCACATGGCTCCCACTAAACTTTTTGTAAACACATGGTTCATCCATGTTCTGAATAAAGCCAAAACCTTTGACTATTTCATCAAACCGAATGTTCCATCTCCGAGAGGACTGCTTCAATCCATAAATGGATCTACGCAGCTTACATACTTTTCCAGCATCCTTTGGATTTCTAAAACCTTCAGGTTGTGTCATGTACACATCCTCTTCAAGGCTTCCATTAAGGAAGGCTGTTTTGACATCCATCTGCCATATCTCGTAATCATAGTAAGCCACTATTGCAAGCATAATTCTGATGGATTTTATCATTGCTACTGGTGAGAAGGTTTCATCATAGTCAATACCATGAATTTGTTTGAAACCTTTTGCAACCAGTCGAGCTTTATAGGTCTGTATATTACCTTCCATGTCGATTTTCTTCTTGAAAATCCATTTGCACTCGATAGGTTTTACCCCTTCAGGTGGATCAACCAAAGTCCATACTTGGTTTTCATACATGGAATCCATTTCAGAATTCATGGCTTCTTGCCATCTCTTAGAGTCTGGTGAGTTCATAGCATCTTGATAGGTGAGAGGCTCATCTTGATCTATGAGCATCACATCGCCATTTTCAATTAGGAGAAATCCATAATTTCTTCTTGAATCATAGCGAGTCCTACTAGATCTACGAACAACCTGTGTTTCTTGAGCAGTGTTATCTTGTATATCTTGCTCATGCTCCATCTCAGGTTCAATGTTATCAAGTGGTTCTCGATCTTCATCGAGATCTATTTTCCTCCCACTGTCTTTTCTAGAGACTAGCTCTCTTTCTAAAAATACAGCAGTTCGAGCAACAATTACTTTGTTCTCTGAAGGATTATAGAAAGAATAACCCTTTGTTTCATTTGGGTATCCCACAAAAATACATTTTTCAGATTTTGGTCCAAGCTTGTCTGACATTAGGCGTTTCACAAACGCTTCACATCCCCATACTTTCATAAAGGACATGCTTTGACGTTTTTCTGTCCATATCTCATATGGAGTTTGTTTAACCATTTTAGTAGGAACACGATTTAGTGTATATGCAGCCGTTTCCAGGGCATAACCCCAGAAACTAATTGGAAGATCTGCTTGACTCATCATTGATCGCACCATGTCCAACAAGGTACGATTCCTCCTTTCAGAAACCCCATTCCATTGTGGTGTTCCAGGAGGAGTGAGTTGTGATACAATACCACACTCCCTCAAATAGTTCTTAAACTCATGGCTTAAGTATTCACCTCCTCGATCAGATCTTAGAGTTTTTATGCTTTCGCCAGTTTGCTTTTCTACTTCTGCCTTATACTCTTTGAACTTTTCAAATGCTTCGGATTTGTTCTTCAAAAGATACACATATCCGTATCTACTGAAATCATCAGTAAACGTAATGAAGTAGAAATAGCCACCCCTTGCCATCGATCTCATAGGACCACATACATCGCTATGTATTAGTTCTAGTCGTACGGTGGCCCTCTTACCCTGTCCGGTAAAAGGAGCTTTAGTCATCTTGCCTAGTAAACAAGCCTCGCATTCATCATATGATTCAAAATCAAACTGATCCAAGAAACCATCTTGATGTAACTTGGAAATGCGTTTCTCGTTTATATGGCCTAGACGACAGTGCCAAAGGTATGTTTGATTTGAGTCATTAGTTTTAAGTCGTTTGTTATTTATATTCAAGATAGGAGTATCTAAATTAAGAACATACAAACCGTTAAATAACTGTGCAACACCATAGGTAATGTCATTCAAACCAAAAGAGCAACCATTGTCTTTAAAGGTAAATGAAAAACCTTTCTTGTCTAAACAAGAAACAGAAATAATGTTTCTACAAATAGAAGGCACATACAAACAGTTTTCAAGTTCTAATATAAGCCCAGTGGGCAATGATAAATGGTAAGTCCCTACAGCCAAAGCAGCAACCTTTGCTCCGTTGCCAACTCGTAGGTCTACCTCTCCCTTAGCCAGTGTCCTACTCCTTTGCAGTTCCTGCACATTTATACAAATGTGAGAACCACATCCAGTATCCAATACCCAAGATGTAGAAGTAGACAAATTGACTTCTATAACATAAATACCTGAAGTAGAAGTCTGACCAGCAGCCTTCTTCTTCTTCAGCTCTTCCAAATAAGCATGACAGTTTCTCCTCCAGTGTCCCGGTTTACCACAGTGGTGACAATCACCCTTTTCGACACCTCCTTTGGGCTTAGTAGCCTTCTTGGGAGCAGAATTAGGATTGGCAGCAGATTTGGATGCAATCCTCTTCTTATTGCCTTTCCACTTTCTTTTCCCTTTGGCACCCCCTTTGTTTACCATCAGCATGGGAGCAGGGGATTCCTTCTGAATGTTGGTTTCAGCAGTTCTTAACATGCCCAACAATTCAGTGGGTGTCTTATCTATCTCATTCATGTTGTAGTTCATAACGAATTGAGAAAAGTTCTTGTTAAGTGATTGTAAGATCAAATCTATTTGAGCCTCCGGACCAATCGGGAAGCCCAAGGTACTTAGTTGTTCAATGTACCCAATCATCTTAAGAACGTGTGGTCCAACCGGGTCTCGCTCTCCCTGTTTGCAAGCATACAAAGCCTTGCTCGTATCATATCTTTCCTGTCGAGCTTGTCCCTCAAACATACTTTTGAGGTGCTCAATTATTTCATAAGCATTCATCAACTCATGTTGCTTTTGAATCTCAGGAGCCATGCATGCAAGCATAAGGCATGACACATCAGTTGAGTCATCCATATGCTTCTGATAAGCATTATGCTCGGCACGTGTGGCTCCAACAGGAAGAGGATTTGGGTGAGGAACTTCAATGACATAGAGCTTTCGCTCCTGCCTAAGGACAATCCTTAAGTTCCTAAACCAATCCAGGAAGTTCGTCCCTGTCAGCTTTTCCGTTTCTAGGACTGATCGTATCGAAAAGTGATTTGTGTTGTTTGCCATTTATTATCTACAATTTTGTAAAAGCGCATAAAATGAGTTAGTTTGCATGTTTCGTAAAACCTAATTATGTTCAAGTTGATTTATAGCATATTCGTAATATACCTCCCACTATTTTTATCAAATTAATAGCCCTTACTATCAATTCGGAAAATTGTTCCCATAAAACCTTTCTTAGTGATCCAAGATCCATATTTCATCATATTTTAAGTCAGCTTTGGCTTTCCTCTTAAATATAATTATTTAGGTAGACCGTTATGTCAATTATATCGTATATAACTCTTGGATAGCTTAGTGAACAACATATTGCTCCGATCTATCTAATAGATTTCACTAAACTCTATGCTTCTAAGTTCATAATCCTATTATGACGACTTATTTAAGTTGGACCCAATAATAACAATTCAAGTAAGCTTGTTTACTCAATCACATCTCACCACGATAAAAGAGAAGCCCTTGCTTTGGCAAATCCACTCCTCAATGATCTAGGATTTAATGAGTGTTATTTATTGGAAAGCATCTGTTTAACTTAATATTTCTTAAGGGATTTTTTAGAAAAATTTAACGATCTTGATCGTTTGTTTAAATCTTAAATCGTTATAGATTTTATCTTGTTTAAACATGGCATATGTGTCGTATCTAATACATATATTCTAAAATTTCCATTCATCCATGCATCCATACATATATCTAATATATCCATGCATCATATGTAAAGTGTAGTTACGCAAAATTAAACGTGCGATGGTTATGGCCCGATCCTATGCGATCTTTTCGAGCTAATGAAAAGATCAAGGTCAATCTATGGTTGTAATAACTAATTATTACATAATTCTTCATTGCTTCCTAAGCCTCCATTGATTGCCTCCAAGCTCGTTTTGAAATACATTACAAAAGAACTCGAGTTGCATTCGAGATTTAATAATTACAAGAATAACGACATGCAAGCCGTATTTAATTATTACAGACCATAAATAAAATTACAACATTTATTCTACGGGTCTTTAGGCCATAACCAATGCACCATGCTCATATAACAATTATAGACATCACATTAATCATGATCACATCGATTAATATTTAACTCCTTAATTTAAATACCTAATTATTTAAAAAGGAATTAAAATTAAAAAATCAAATATAATTAATTAAATTCGAATTAAAATTAATTAAACTTTTTTTTTAAAAAAAAATTAATCCGAATAAAAAAAAATTAAATTAAAATTAATTAAAACAAAATTCGAATTTAATAATAATATTTAAATTCATAATTTAAAATATATTATTAAAATTCGAAATTAAATTAATTAATAAAATTTTGAATTAATAATAATTTTTAAATCCATGATTTAAATATTCAATTATTAAAATTTTAATCATTAAAAGCATTAGGAATGTAATGATTAAACCAATAAGTCTATAATGGGCAACTAACATTATTCTTAAAGCAAAAGCAAAAAGAAAATGTTAAAAAAAAAAAAAAGAAAGTCAAAAAGTTACAAATCTGCTGGACATTTGTATTTAGTGTCGCCTATTATGTTGGACATTTCTTTCAACTGTTGCCTATTCTAATAATGTGTAACATTTAGTATGCGCGTCAGATTGTGAACTATGGCCTAACCTTATTATACGCAACACTAGAATACGCAACACGTTTTGCTACAGCAACACTAGCAGAAAATTTCCAGAATTGCAGAAAACTTGCAGAATGTGATTTTTTTCAGTTCTGATCAGTTCTAAAATCATTCTAATGATGTGTTTAACATATCTAACATATAGTACATCATCCAAAACATGTTATAACAATTTATAACAACATACAAACAATTATAACAATTTATAAATAATCTTTTGTATGTTAAAATGAAGCATGGCATAATTAAAAAATTCATGTATGATTCATTTTCAAGAACACAACACCAAATCATCCTTTTATACATGTAGCTCTGATACCATTGTTGGAATTCGGGCATAATAACGCAACGGAAATGACGTAAATAACAATTAAAAACGAATTCCAAAGCCCGGATCCATGTATAAAATGATGATCATGGTATAAAATTCTCAAGAACAAGATTGTACCTTGTTAAAGCTTTCCAATGGATGACAAATGGAGATCCTAGCTTGTTGATCTTGAGAGCAAACCTTGTTGATCTTGAGAGCTAGAAGTGTAACTCCTCCACCGGTATCCACACTTGAATGCTTGCTTGAATCGTCGAACGATTACGCCACGGAATTTGGTACTAGCCAAAATAAATAATCCGGATGTGTTCTTTGAAGACTTGCCAACACTTGGTTTATAAAGAGAAATAAAGCAAAGTGGAGCCTTAAACAATTAGGCCATTTTTATTTAAACAAATCTTATTTATTTAAATAAATTAATAAAGTCATACTTAATTAATCAAATAAGTCAAGAAAATACATCTTCAAATTTTATCTTTAACTAATCAAGTCTCACTTAATTAATTTTATAAAATTCGAATTATTATTTATTATTAATTTAAAATCATAATTTAAATTATTATTAATTTAAATTCATGAAATAAATTAATTTCCCTTTTAAACATTCTTTGTGTGTGACCCTGTAGGTTATTATTTCATTGACAATAATTTTATTCTCTAATAAAATTATAAACAATAAGCGGCGTCTAGTAACACATTATTGCTACCCAATAAAACAATAATTAAATCAACGATTCAATTAACCTTTTATGACTAATGTTCCATGTAATATAATCCCTTTAAATCATGATATTATAGATTAAACTCGAGGCATGTAATGTGTCATCCTCTTCATAATTTAATCTTCATTTTCTTGATCGATGAGTAGACTATTAATCAAATCAACATTTGAGCATGGCCATGCATTTCATAGTCTCACTCAAACAAGAGGCCGATAATATCACTCCTTTATCAGGAGATTTAAATCCCATCTAGATCGTTCATATTTCTCACATGATTCATAATATATCCGATATTCACCTTTATCATTATCCGGCTAAAGATAACTTTTGACGAATTCAAAATATATTAATTCTCATGTAGAATTATAACGACTTCAGGTCTAAGGATCATTACACCATTATCACTGTGAAAATACATATGACACATTTATTATTTACCATGATGTATCTCACTGTGGGTCTGTCCAGTACCCTGTACTCGTACAGTTACCTATGCATTGCTTTTAGTATCTTCATACTAATGACCAATGAGATGTGGTCATCAGTCGATTATCATACTAGGCTCAGTGTATTATTATTGTCCTAATTAATAATAATACTCGGCTAGGGACATTTAAGAATATGATACAATCATTATATAATCTCATGTTCAAGTCACATACTTGCAACTATATAATTTGTATCAAGATTCTAAGGACATTTATTATACTTTATTTATTTCGCAGTAAATAAAGCCAATAATAAACATATATATATTGAATATATAAAATCACTCAAACATAAATATAATGTGTTGCATTGCCTCTAGGGCACCAATACTAATAGTTGGATGACAGGATCCGAGGAGCAGGATGCTGCGCATACCTATATTCTGTTTCTTCTGTCTCTTACTGCTTGCGATGTGAGGAGTTATTCTTGTACCATAAAACTGAGTACGTACACTGTTGTAAGGTTCCCAAAGCATATCGCCAGAAATTTGAAAATGCAGTACTCCATAATTAGTACTACATAAATAAATTAATCTAGCTAGGAAGTTAAAATATACAATATCCGCATAATTAACGCATTACCACTTAAGGAGAACTTAAGTTAAAGGTTAAAAAGAACATTAGTTAGCAGATAATTAATAATACACAACCAAGCACAACCAAGCATAATGTACCTATTTCATTATCTGTCGAGGCTGTATCTGAACTCCTACTTAGACATTAGGTGAATCTAGGTTTTCAGTGTCAGTTACCATGTCATAATAGCTAATATGATCGATCGATATTTTTAAGACCCTGCAATCTACTCACCTCGGAATTGTAAATACTATGCGTGATCCAAACTTGAGCAAAATATCACCATTGGTAAAAATGCATAGCGTTGTATAGCATTATTTCAATGGATTATCCATTTCTGGGATGACTACTAATTTTGTCCAAGACTCCTTTACACCATATATATTCCTTCATCAGCCAAACAACAACTTGATTTCCATGACCATTACCAAGTACAAACAAACAATTTCTCAGAATTCCAATGTCAAATTGTAAATGCCATCTCCATATTCTGGTTGGATAACTCCACCGTACGTCTCCCGGCCTCTCCATATCAAGGGACACAATAATCCACGAATAGTGCATGCAAATGTGAAACCGAACTAACAAACCAATGTAGAGCTCCATTTACAAACACTCCACCGTGAAAAACCAAAAGGAAAATTGTCAATCCTTTTCCAACAATCCATTTTTGTGCTACAAATTTTCGCTACAGCCTCATAAATACCAGGCCACATTAGAAAAAGCACGAAAGATCTCAATTACCTTTATCAAATTAAACCCATAAATTTTATATCTCCGATGTCACCCGGCCCCTATCATAATCGCACACTCTTCTTGATTTTTTTTGGGACAAAAATGACATATTCATTCATGAAAAATAACAAATAATACATCTATAGAGATAATAAAAACTCATCATCTCACAAAACCTTATGGAAAAAAATTTAGATAATAAAACCTTTATATCCACCAAAAAGTCTTCGTTAAAAATCCCACAAGTGCAAAATCTTATGGAAAAAAATTCAAGCGGGAAAAAAGAGTGTCCTACTAAATATATGAGTTATGCCTCCATCCATCTTCTCTTTAAAAACTTTTCTGCCCAAAGAAGCAACATCAATAATATAGCACAAAGATTTTAATCGGACACTCTTCTTGATTTTAATATAGCAGGGTTACAAAGATTTTTCTTCATCAATAGAACAAACTAACCCATTACATAAATCCCAAATTTTAATATTTCATCTGTAAATTTATAGAATTATGTTTATATTTATATTAATGGGTATGATTCAGGTGAGAACATGTATATGTTGGAGAATAATGAGAACACCATAAAGCTATTCTAAAGGGCCCCGCCAGGAGCACCCAATACGAAAAAGTCTTATAATTCTACCCTCTATTCATTCATCAAAAAAAAATTAAATTTTTTTAAAAAAATTTAAAAATGATGACGTGGAGTAGTTTTTTTAATTTTTTTTAAAATTTTTCTTTTTTATGAATGGATAGAGGGTAGAACTATAACTTTTTTGTGAACGTGCCCTTAACGAGACCCTTTACGATAGCTTGAAATGTGATGAATACGTGTGTTCTCACTATTCTCACACTAACATACGAGACCCTTTACGATAGCTTGAAATGTGATGAATACGTGTGTTCTCACTATTCTCACACTAACATGTTTTCTCACTGGAGCGTGAGCCTTATATTAATATATATAATAAAATATATAAAAATAGAATTATATTTATTTGGATCCGTTTTTTTTACTTCGATTTATATGAAATTCATATCAATATTAATTGGATCGGATCGAATTCGTTTATAAGATCCTGGGTCGGATTGAATCGAAACTCTAATCGATTATTACTCGTGATTGGATGCGACATACGATGGAGACCCATAGCTACAATAATTTCCCTTATCCGTTTTCTAGAAGAAAGGAATAAAATAAATTATCATAGTGATATCGGGATCAGTGAGGTGAGTGTATCGTGTAAGTAGCTAGTATGGGTGTGCGTTTTGGAATTTTGGAGTTTTGATGAGCACTTCTCTTACGTCATCGCCACTTAATTCACAGTTTCATATCTTATCGTTATTATTATATTTGAAATACGATCATCAGCTTCTTCTCTTACACGTAAAAAAAAAAACTGTAACTGTTGAGCTCTTATCCAGATCCATATCAAGTCTGTTCTGCTGATCTTCTTTCATTTTTGTATCTCTCACTTCTTGCCATTTTTTACTTAAATGAGTTGCAAACTTCACATTTTCTTGATCTTTAACAGTTGATAATGTGGATTCTCTAGCTTCTACTTATAAAAGTCTTCACTAGTTGATAATTGTTCTGGTTTTCCTTTTCTGCCTGTTGAGATGGAAGTTGAATATCATGAGGTATGTCTCTCTTCAACTCTCCCAAAAACATGTTAGGACTTGGGAAGACCAAGTTGGTAATATGTATAGACTATCGTGTTATTTTGAGACCATGTTACATTTTAGTGATTATGTCGAAAAGAGCTGTGATATCATGTTGAGTAACTGACTCTACTCTGGAGGATGCTTAGGAAAATAGTTTATAGAGACTATGTTTCTAATGTGCCTGTCTGTTTATTAGGAGTACATTAGAAATTCAAGAGGAACTCAGCTATTTACTTGCAGATGGTTGCCGTTCTCTTCTCCAAAGGCCCTTGTTTTCCTTTGCCATGGTACTATTTCTTCTCCTTGAACTTTTGCATTTCCTTTGTGTTCGTGTGTGTGTGTGTGCGCGCGCGTTTTCTTTTTAAATAATAATTTCAAAATAAATGAATTCATGAGAGATGCAGGGTATGGCATGGAATGCAGTGGTTTCATGAAAGGTAAAGAATAAATGTTTTCTCATGACTGTTGTGTTTTTACCTTCCCCTTTGATTGTTCCTTGAGTGTCTTTCTCAAATACTAGGTAACCATGTCTTCAATTTATTTAGTCCTTCTCAGAAGCAGTTCCAATCCCATTCAATCAGAACGTTTCGATACATGTGACTCTTTCTTGTCCCATCAGTTTGTCACTTGACTCTCATAATAAGTACTAACAAGATTTAGTTTACTCCCACATGAACATTACTAGTTAACGTATTGGACAGTCTTTCCTAATAACAAAATTATGTTTAAAGGTCTCTGTTGCTTTTCTTTCTTCTGGATCCAACCAAACGGATTTGAAATTGGCAATTAAATCATGTCAATTGTTGCTACAATATGGAGGTAGTCTGTCTGCAGCATGCCGGTCCCATGTAGTAATTATAAATCATGCTAGCTGATGAAACCTAAATCTAAGTTTTTTTCTAAATGTAATTACTCCTTCTTTTTTTTTTATTTAATGTTAGATGTTGTAGTGGTTGTTGAGAGGCTTTTGATTCTGCTAGTAACAATATGGTTGTCATCCTTCGTGTCATCCTTCCTCTCATTTTTCAAATTTACTCACTCTTCACACAATTCACAGTTCACCTGCAGACTTGTAACTGTGATCGGTCTGTATCAACAGAATCCCGATATTGCAATCAATTGCAGGTTGCAACGTGTATTTCATCGACCTGTGCATTTGATGAAAAGAAATGAATCTTCAATAGCCTGGGTGAAAATTAAGAAATCTGGACCTGATTCCAAACTGGAAATGCAGGCGATACAATTCTTAACCTTTCCTTTGCCCAAATAATAGTAATACGTTTCAAAGAACAAGAGCGATGATCTGCTGTTTGGTTACAACTTACAACTGCATTTTTCACTGTTCTACTTTCTTTTTAATTTATTAGTGTTCCTTTCAAACTCCCATAGAAAACAATTAACTTATGTGCGTTGTCAGTGTAATAGCAGATTTTTAGGTTGACAAATAAACTTAATTTGGTAATTATATGCACATGCTTATAGTTTGGCAATGTTAAGAAAATAATTCAAGTATTGGTAGTTCTGACTGGAAAATATTAATACTTAGATTACAAGTTAATTACTCAGGTCAAGAAACAAGTAAAGTTTGGGAACTTGCCCATTGTGATCTTGACTCTAGTATATGGCCACTTGTCATGTGCTGAGTCTCTGATACTCGCCTCCCTTCACAAGTTGATTTGGGTCAAGACTCTTACCAGATTTCATCTTGATGTTCTTTAAGGTTGTGGGAACAGACTAGCAAGCTATGGGTATGCTGTTGTGGGGATTGACTATGAGGGACATGGGCGTTCCATGGGAGCTCGTTGTTACATCAAGAAATTTGATAACATTGTTGATGACTGCATCAATTTCTTCAAATCAATTTGTGGCAAGTTACCGAAATTCATAATTTCTTCTTGCATGCTTCTAATTTTAATGCACCAGAGTAAGAAATTGTTTTCAACATTCTCAATCTATATGATATTCATTGATTTCTGGAGATTGGAGGAGTGGTGTAATTTTTACCAACCTCGGTCGTAAAGAAGTACTTATAAAACCAAAACATTAGGAAGTATATATGCTGGAACAACGTTCTCAATCTATATAAATATTTGTTGATATTGCTGCTGAAGACTGGGTAATATTGTGTGCTTGAACCTCAGGCCAGGAGGAGTACATGGATAAAAGAAAATTTCTGTATGGAGAATCTATGGGAGGAGCAGTGGCTCTACTCATTCACAAGAAGGACCCTGATTTCTGGGACGGGGCTGTCCTTGTAGCGCCAATGTGCAAGGTACTCAGCAGAAACTAGAAACTTGCTATACAAATGTAACAAGGATACAACTTATCTGAAAGCTACAAAAGATTGGCTAACTCATGTTACTACTATCAATGTTGTCAGATATCTGAGAAGGTGAAACCACATCCTTTAGTTATAAGCATGCTAACTAGGGTTGAAGATATTATTCCAATGTGGAAAATAGTTCCCACAAAGGATGTTATTGATTCAACCTTCAAGGACCCTGTTAAGAGAGAAGAGGTGAAGATATCATTATTGCATTTGCTAAGATTAACGGAACTTTGATAAATGAAAAAAAAAAGGTTTTACTCACAGCTCCTATCTCCCTCAATATTGTAGATACGTGGAAACAGGCTAATTTATCAAGACAAGCCCAGGCTAAAAACTGCGCTGGAAATGCTCAGAACTAGCATGAACCTTGAAGATAGCTTATCCCAGGTTATTTAGTGCTGTAAACTTTAAGTATATAAATGCTCATTTTCATATTTAATATAGTATAGTCTCATCCTTTGGTTCAGCAATGTACCAGCGACCTATACATGGTTTGTTCAAAGAGTTCTATACAATAGGACAATAATCATCATTCCTTAAAGCTCTATATCCTCT
The DNA here is from genome assembly GCA_037693485.1 of Kitagawia praeruptora. Taxonomy (NCBI): domain Eukaryota; kingdom Viridiplantae; phylum Streptophyta; class Magnoliopsida; order Apiales; family Apiaceae; genus Kitagawia; species Kitagawia praeruptora. The sequence continues at coordinate 115,048,423 of CM075344.1, read as the reverse complement.
TCATGAGCAGTGCCTTGTATGTAGTATGCATCTGTCTGTTTTCTGCTACTTTTTAGATGGAACTGAAAAAAAAAATGCCCTTTTGACTGGTAGGAATAATTGAGTCAGACTTGAGCTGAAATTCTTTTACTCCATTTGATTCGCAGAATAGTCATAACTCACAAGTATGAAATGATTCTACTTAGTACTGATGCACATTCACTTTGTCACCTGGAAATTAACGCCTCTAATTTCAACTAACTATTAATCCTTATGTCATTTTGATTGTGTTTGTCACTGTCTAGCCGTTCATATCCGTCAGCTTTGGCTCCTTATGAAAGTTATAGATTTGAAGCCTGGTGCGACATCAGTAATACTGTAATAGAGTAAACAAATCTATTCACCTACCATAACAATCACAGCCACAAATGCATCATATAACCATGAGATCTTATCTTTTTTAACCTATATGCTTTACCTTGTAGAACTTCCTGTGTCAATATCTGGTCATTAAAATTCAAGTCTTCTTACAAGGAAAGGGATCTAAACTCAAGACCTCTCCACCTTGTAATCAAAACTCAAGACCGTGTATTGTAGCATAACGAATAAATCTCAATCATTGATCACACATAATCCACGGTTAAGATTAGTCCTAATTAAGTTCTAATTTAATAGCAGATTCTAATTTGAACTTTACCCTCTCAAGAAATGATTAAATATTTCTTTTACTGATAGAAACTGGTACTTTGAGACTTAGTGTTCAAATATGAAATGTCAATATGTTTATGTCTATTTAATTACTGGTCTCGACAAACTTGGCTGCTCAAGTAGCCTGGACAATATAATGGGACACCTCTGCTAATTAGGTAGCTAAATGGTGTATTGCAGGTGACACTACCCTTCTTCGTATTGCATGGGGAGGCAGATACCGTGACAGATCCTGAAGTTAGTCGAGCATTGTATGAGAGAGCTAGTAGTACTGACAAGACCATGAAACTATATCCGGGGATGTGGCATGGTTTGACATCAGGCGAACCAGACAAAAACATTGATGCAGTATTTAGAGATATCATAGCATGGCTTGACAAAAGATCTGACGATGAGAGTACGATTACTGCAGAACCATTGCAGAAATCTAGCTCTGACATTGATAAAATGAAGACCGTTACATCATCGATAATCATATCAGAAGAGAAGCAAGAGAAGAAAAAGTCGCATGGAAAATATATCTGTGGATGGAAAGGAAACCGTTTACATCACCGTTCAGCAATGTAGACCATGGTTCTCTTTTTGGCCTCGCTTCTTAAGCCTGAATTTATACATGGCGAAATGGAACATTTAAGCAGCTTAGCGATCTTGTAATTACATGCCGTTTAAAAGCCTTAATGATTATCAATGTGATTTATTTTGTGCAGGGCCGGTCCTAGAGATTTGGATGCCCAAAACGAATTTTTGAGATGGTGCCCCTATTTTTCAAGATCGTGAAGAAAATTTTTATCCATATTCAAAACAATACTTGTTAAACCGAATAATAAAATTGAAAAAAAAACTTTTAGTATTCAAAAACACATTCAAATGATCTTAGCAAAAAAAAAAAACACATTCAAATGCAAGCATATCAATTTATATATCTAAATTTATGTTATCTACTACATATATATATTTTTTTTGGTGCCCCTTGACGGGATGGTGCCCTAGGCGTTCGCCTTGGTCGCCTTACCGCCTTACCCTAGGACCGGCCCTGATTTTGTGTTGCTGTTTGTAACTTCAGGTTCTTTTTTGCCAAGTTCGAATCGGTTGCATTTTGGTGGCCAAAGTTTACATCGAATTTCAAAACGGTGGCTATAGTTTATGTTAGGTCGAATACACAATATATATATAATCAAGTACTGTATTACTAAATAATAAGAACACAAGTTTTAGTACTTAAAACTGTTTGGAATTAATAATTCCTCTCTCAGTGATGTAAAATATCACAGAGAGCTGCTTAGGTTACAATGAATGATATTCGTTCACGATGGATACCCTTCTAGGGTTAACCTAACTGTATTTATAAGATATACAGCTACGTACAATCGTTAATTGATTCTCCTAAAATTAAGCTATACAATTGATATCAATTACGATTGCTACACGTCTTCTAAGTCAACTCAATCTCTTTGACAGCTATCCAATCTTCAAAGATATTGCTTCCATATTAATCTTGAATTAATCTTCAAACTCTGTTGACTTGTATACGCTTCCAGTAGACAGACTTTAGCAAACTCTGATGCTCTCCTAGCCAGCAGTGTTTGCGCTTCCATGTGTTCAGCTAGCAGTGTTTACGCTTTCTTCTGTCAGCGTTTGCGCTTCCAGCTATCAGCGTATACTCAAACTCTGCTACGACTGCTTTCAATAACAAGTTAAACTCTTTTTACCTGTAACACTTAAACACTGACATTAAATCACATCAATTATATCTAACAATCTCCCCCAACTTGTTCATTAGAAAAATGTACAAGTTCACAGTAATTGATGATGTCAAAACAATCAAATAAAAACACAGTGTTTAACATATAATCAGAGTTTAATCTTGACTTTAACAAAAACTACAGAAAATTCAAATTACTTACAAATTCTGTCTACCTAACCTCCTCAAGATCTGGAGTTGTTCTGAGATAGTCGATCAATAATCTTCTCTCAGCATTTTCAAGTTCAATCTGCATAGCTTCCTTGATCTCTCTTAATTCTGGATCATTCTCATCAGTTTGAAAGATAGCAGCTCTTAGATCATAGATTTTATTTCTCCTCATCTGATTACCCAGTCTAATGAATTTGACTTCCTCTGATTGAGAATTAAAATCAAGAACTGTAATCCCCAGATCAGTCTTTGATTTAGCAGTTCCTTTCTTCATCTGCACAAGATTTCCATTCCAATCTCTGTATCTAGGAACATACTCTCCAGAAGTTTTTGATCCTGTAAAGACTCTGGCTTTCAGCATATATTCCCTTATAGAATTAGCAATAAGCTCTGTTCGTCTGTTTCTGACTCTGAATATATGCAGAACATACTGAAGTTCTTTAAACAACTTTAATTTGATTGCTTCTTCATTCACTCTATACACTGTTCCATCTGCCATAAAGTATAACAGAAAGTGAATATCTAAGCTCCTTTGATGAACTAGCTGAACTGATTCCAACTTGTCTAGATTTTCTTGAGTAATACCAGAACCAAGAGAGACAAGTGCAGAGGGATCTCTTGGACTGTTACTAACTCTCAAATCTCTTCTTGAACCTAAACCAGAAGTATTCCTGCCTGGTGGCTTTCCTGAACAAGCAACATTGTGTTGATAACCACCAGTCACTCCTGTTTGTTCTTGAACTGGAATCTCTGGTCTAGAAAACCCAGGTAAAAGTTTACTTTGAGTCTGTACAACTTGTGTGGCAACAGAAGTTGTAACTATCATTTTGCCTTTGCTCTCTTCACCCATCACTCCTTTTAGCTTTAACTTGGCATCAAGAGAAGACTTTCTTATCAACTTTCCTTCTTCTTCTTCTTCTTCTTCTTGAATACCAGATAAATTCTCTTTGATTACAATCCCTTTCATTGCAGGCTTTGAAACTTTGACAGTCTTCTTTCCTTTCTTGGACTTTAGTGCTTTTAAATGTTCTTTTTGCAACAGCTTTTCTTCAGCTTGTATGTCCTCAAGTGTAGCCTCAGCATTTTCCTCACGAAAGATTTTAGCAGCCAACTCTTCATCTGTTTGTGGATTGTCAGTGAATGACAAATCCTTTTGCTTTGAAGTAGAAGTACTCTGAATATTTGTATCTGTCACCAAATTTGGCTTTGACCTTGTAGACCTTCCATGTCCATGTCTAGGATTTGCACTTCTTAACCCTTTATCAGCATTTGCACCTTCTTCATCCAGATGATCCTTCTTTAACAGAGTTTGAGTTTGCTTACATATAGTTTTAGCAATTCTCTCCCCCTTTTTGACATCATCACCATCTGGAATCAGAATAGAGGTGATTAACTCAAGAGAGTTTGCAATAGAATCAACCTTCTCAGTCAGCAAAAGCTGATTCTGTTCAACTTTGCTCAATCTGGCATTAAGATTCTCTTGAGCTTTGGAAAATTGTTGAAAAAGCTTAGAATTAGCTCTTTGAGATTTCTCCTCATGAGTAGCAACCTCTGTTCGAAGATCAACAACGGCCTTCTGATTATCATCAAATCTGTGATTCAAGGACTTGATCTGAATCACTGTTCCTTGCAAACAAGTTAAAATATCAGGATTTGAAATCTTTGAAGAATTTGCCTTGAGAAAGGTAGCTGCTCTGCCAGGAGGAAAAATACAATCTGCCTTGTACCAATCTGCAGTTTATTGGGTCAAATAATTATCATCAATCTCATTAACAGAAGGTCCAACAAAGTCTGGTTTTTCTCCTGTTTTCTGACCATCAGATTGAAATTGGTTTTTATGAGCTTCTGTACTCCGTTCTTCAAAAGAATCACTGACAGAAACATCAGTAGGAGCAACTGAAGCAATGTCCTCATCTTGAGCAGCAATTGGTTCTTGAACAACCTGTTTTCCTTTATCATCTTGAATATGCTCTGAAGAATTAACTTTTTCTGGTTTATCAATCTCCTCACCATGATCAGAAACATGATGTGCATCAGAGTTTAATTCTGTGTGCGATGCAACCTCAGTGTCTTCCAGGACAACAGTAGGCCCATCTGCAACACCAGTATCAACAGAGTGTGTAACCTCCATGGGTATTGGAGTAGATGCTTCATTATCAAAAAAAATGGAGTTTCATCAAACTCTTCCATTGTTGGCAATGCATCTCTAACATCTTCATTAGTTTGAACCTTAGCAAGTTCTGGTTCAGCAATCTTGAAACCTGATTCTTCTATAGTAGGTTCGATGAGAGTCTCTGTCTCACCAGTAGGAATATCATGAGAAAGTTTCTCTTGAGCCTCAACAACTTGCTCATCTTCAGAATCTGTAAGAATCAGTCTTCTCCTCTTTGCTTGAGGCACTTCAATCATTTCTTCCTCTTCACTAGAACTTTCCTCAACGGGTGGTGAAGAAGGCCTATTTGCTCTTTTAATGATTCTTCTGGAATAAACAGCTCTAGGAGATGTCTATTTAGCCTTGGAATGTTTTGTGTTGAGAGCAGTATGCTTCTTTCTTTTTGGCTTAGATGTTGGTTGAGGCTGAGTAGTAGTGACAGGGTTTGTTTATGTTGGCTCAGGGTTTATTGGTTCAGGTTGTGTTTGTGGTGATGTAGTAGGTACAGTGTTTGTTTGTGTTGGCTCAGGTGATGGTATAGGATGAGAGTGTATGGTTTCAGTGTGGTCAGTGGCTAAAGGTTCAGGCATGGTTTGTGTTTCTGGTTGTTGTGTTTGGTGTGATTCATGTTGTGGTGATTGAGAATCTTGTGGTTGGTTGAGAAAGTTCTGCAAGGCAAGTGGCAGAACAAAAGCAGGTAAATCTTTACCAACATCTTTATTAGTCATATCAGAGAAAATTCTCTTATTGACTCTAAAAGGTTGAATCACATCAGCTACATCAACTTTTAACCCAGGTACACAGGCATTGAACAAAAGTTGACAAAATCTAGCAAAATAAATTGTAGTAGACTCTGACAACTTATCACCTAAGTTCATTAGCACATATCGACCAAAATCAAAATTACTGCCATAGAGTAGAGAATACCCAATTTGCAGACTATCCATTGGAATGGCATCCCAGTTGGTGACTTTCTTCTGGAATGTCCTGGTGATACAATCGAAGAAAAAATTCCATTCCTTTCTAAGATTCGGCCTTCTCACACTGCCCAGCTTTGCAAGAGATTCCATGTACCCAATCTCTGTTAACATTTCTCTCAGATTCTGTTCAGAAACAATAGCATACGATGTGTGTGTGTCGAAGTCCAAGGTCTCTCGAACAGTTTGTGGAGTTATCACAAACTCTTGTTCATCATGAGTAAAGATGATAGTTGGAGTCCCATTCTCTCCTCCATCAATATACCTTGAGTTTTGCCAGAAATTTACTATCTGAGATGCAGATAGAACAGCAGGTGCAACCAGTGCCTGCCCAATTTCAGAGTCACGAAGAAAATTTTGCATGAGGTGAAACGCTTCTGGAGCACGGTCGTTCTCAAGTAGAGCTGCAAAATTGTTAGGCACAAAACGAAGACCAAACAAAGTAAAAGGTTTTGTTGCCATTAGATCAAAAAATAATCAAGAAATGATAGTGAAAATGATGTGTATGAAAGGTGTTTGGGAAAATGTCAAAGTGAAAAACAAAGGAGGGCTGTGCTTTTAGTAAAGTGAATATGAGTGGATGAGAAGTGATTGTAACAAAAAGTGATTTGAGTAGTAATTGAAAATTAAACTCAAACGTTTTTACATTGAAAACACGCAACTGTCTCTAGAATAGTGTGAAAGTGGGACACAATGATGAGTGAGTGGGACACGTGTCAAACATGCAGCAAATCACTTAATCACGCGCAGTAAAAGTCATTATTACTGCTGTCTTTCCTATTATCAAGACACTTTACCACAAAATACACTCATTAACAGTTATCAAACACTCTATTTACTCCAAAATTTTCAAATTATCTTAATGAAAATTTACCTTAGAGTACGAAACACAATCCATCAGTGTTTGTCAAATTTTCAAACTTTATCACTAAAACCCTTTCAAAAATTGCACAGTCGTGAATATATGTGTGTGTGTAGCAGAGGTTACCACATCAATTTTTATAGCATCTAATATTTCATAAAATCCATAAATCAAATCAATAAACACTGAATGCTCAAACTCTCATATTAAACACGGAGTATGTGATGAATGCTAAACTCTGTAGTTCCTTAAATATAGAAATCTGAATAACCCTATTCCCATTGATGTTCATGATTATCCAAGTAAGCACACAGTCATTATAGACAAAAAGATCAGGAGATAGACATCAAAGCATCATTCAGTGAGTAACATGTCAAGGATTTCCTCACAAACTCTCAAAGCACACAAGTGTTTAGGTGAAGTATTTTCTCTCAAATTCAATCAGTAAAAGCAAATACTACCATAGGCTTGAATTTTCACCAAATCTACACTACTTTGATTACATATATGCACAAATCAAAAGGACTTTATCAGGGTTGGAAGTTAGTAATATCAAACAGATGAGTAGAGATGTTTTGAAAGAATAAATTTTGAATTGAACAATTTAACAGACCAAAGTGTTCAGTCACACTGTTAGTACATATTTGTACAAGATGATCAGTATATATACCCTTTTTTTTTATATATACTGAGAAAACTTTTCTTTTCTTAAGAAACACTCACCTGCTTGCATTTGATTTTCCAAAAGAATATAACTGCTCTTAATACGTCAGAGTTTAAGAAAAATGAGCAGTTAATTAGGCTCAAAGGGGTTTACTAAGGGTGGTATTTATGAACAGTGTTTGAAGAAAGATGGTAAATCCTAGTGCCTTTATCATTTTCATGCACACACATATCATGTAATCTCAAAATGATTTAATACAAGTTCTAGAGCAACATACTCACTGATGAACATCACACATCAATAAAATCTGATTGATATAAAATGTATCAATCACTCATTTGGCTCAAAATCTCACAGGGTGCAGACATGTATTATTACTCACCAAAATAAACAATGACACATCTCAAGTTTTAAAATTTTCACAAGTACAAACAAGGAATCATTAAGAACTATGTATGTCTTAGGAACAGAGTGTTACTAATCAGAGTTTAGAGTTCATCAATATCAGAATTATTCATGAGAGGCAATACACTCAGTATTCATAGACTCAGTGTTTAGGACCAAATAAACTAAGAGATGCTCTAAATATGAAACAGTATCATGCTGTGTTAACTTACTGCACAATTCCTGATTAGATCACAGTGACTCAGAAAGAATCTTGATTTATTCACTGAGAATCATGCTACATACATATTTCTTCATTGGTGTTTTCATTCAGGCAAAAATCAATTCAGAAATCACAGAGTTTATCAAACGTATTAACAGTGTATGACAGACAAACATGCTGACAGAGTTTAACAGTGTGAGAACAGAAACATGTGAACAGAGTCTGCATAACATAGTTTAAACAACAAGGTTCACATAGCACTTAACAATTCACAGAAATATGAACAACACATTTTATAAGAAAATTTTGAGGCTAACCAACATGTTTAGCCAAAACCAGAGACCATCCCTAGTTCATTGACCAGCCTTGTAAATACTGCTTCACTCAAAGGCTTGGTGAAAACATCTGCAAGTTGTTGATCTGTAGGTACAAAGTGAAGCTCAATGTTGCCTTCCTCTACATGTTCTCTGATAAAGTGATACCTTATGCTGATGTGCTTGGTCATTGAGTGTTGTACTGGATTACCTATCATTGCAATAGCACTTTGGTTATCACAGAAAATAGGCATTTTGCTATACCTCAATCCATAATCCAGCAATTGATTCTTCATCCATAGAATCTGTGCACAGCAGCTACCAGCAGCAATATACTCTGCTTCAGCTGTAGATGTTGATATTGATTTCTGTTTCTTGCTGTACCAAGAAACAAGTCTATCACCAAGAAATTGACAACTTCCACCGGTGCTTTTTCTGTCAATCTTACAGCCTGCAAAGTCTGCATCAGAGTAACCAAGTAGTTTAAAATCTGATTCTCTTGGGTACCACAGCCCTAAAGTTACAGTGCCCTTGAGATACTTGAAAATCCCCTTTACAGTTGTTAAATGTGGTTCCCTTGGATCTGCCTGAAACCTTGCACACAGACATGTTGCATACATGATATCAGGTCTACTTGCTGTTAGATAGAGAAGAGAGCCAATCATTCCTCTGTAACTTGTCATATCTACTGATGACCCGGTATCTTTGTCCAATTTTGTTGCAGTTGCCATGGGAGTTGTTGTAGATGAACAGTCAAGCATGCCAAATTTCTTGAGAAGATTTCTGGTATATTTTGCTTGATTGATAAAGATTCCATCATCTGTTTGCTTCACCTGTAAGCCTAGAAAGTAACTTAGCTCTCCCATCATACTCATTTGATATCTGGACTGCATGAGCTTGGCAAACTTCTTACAGAGTTTATCATTAGTAGATCCAAAAATGATATCATCAACATATATCTGAACTAAAAGCAAGTCACTTCCAGATTTGAAATAAAATAGAGTTTTATCAATTGTACCTCTGTTGAATCCACTTTCTAAAAGAAACTGAGCCAGGGTTTCATACCATGCTCTTGGTGCCTGCTTAAGTCCATAAAGAGCCTTGTCTAGCCTGTAGACATGGTCAGGATATTTTGGATCTACAAAACCAGGTGGTTGTTCAACAAACACTTCTTCTTCAAGTTTTCCATTCAGAAAAGCACTTTTCACATCCATTTGAAAGACCTTGAATTTCTTGTGAGAAGCATAAGCAAGAAACATCCTAATTGCCTCCAATCTGGCAACTGGTGCAAAAGTCTCATCATAATCTATCCCCTCTTGCTGTGAATAGCCTTTTGCCACAAGTCTTGCTTTGTTTCTTGTAACAACCCCTTCACTATCAGTTTTGTTTCTAAAAACCCACTTAGTACCTACAATAGACCTGTTCTTTGGTCTTGGTACTAGTGTCCACACTTCATTTCTTTCAAATTCATTTAACTCTTCTTGCATTGCTGTTATCCAGTCAGCATCTTTGAGAGCTTCTTCAACTTTCTTTGGTTCATTTTGTGACAAGAATGCATGAAACAGACATTCATTTGTTGTTGCACTTCTTGTCCTTACTCTTGCATCTGGATCACCAATGATTAAATCAGGTGTGTGAGATTTGGTCCATTTCCTAGCTGAAGGCAATTGATTTCTTTCAAAGTTGGATCCTCCCCCTTGATCCATGTTCTCCTGATTTTCTTGATATCTTCCTTCATTCTCTGAGGCTCCCCCTGAATTTGACTGCTCAGTGTGTGAATTGTCAGATTTTGGACTTTCAGAGTTTGAGTTACCAGAGTTTGATTCAGAATTTTCAGCTGAGTCATTATCAGAATTTGAGTTATCACTTTGATAAGTTTCTTCATGCTCCCCCTCAACTGGTTCTTCTCTTGTTTCTGGCTGAAAGGTCTCTTCAGTATTTACCAGTACAGGTTCAGAGTTTGTCATATCAGACTCATCAGAGTTTAGTACATCAGAGATTAAATCTTCATTTTCGAAGTGCAGTTGATCATGTTCATTTACATCTTCAAGTCCAGTCATTTTCTTGTCATCAAAAGACACATGAATAGATTCCATGATCACTCTAGTTCTCAGATTATAAACTCTGAATGCTTTAGTTGACAGTGGATAGCCAACAAAAATTCCTTCATCTGCCTTCAAATCAAATTTGGTCAACTGTTCAGGATGAGTTTTCAGCACAAAGCATTTGCACCCAAAAATATGAAAATATTTCAGGTTTGGCTTCTTTTCTCTCACCATTTCATATGGTGTTTTTCCATGCTTATTTATCAGAGTGGCATTCTGAGTAAAACAAGCTGTTTGAACAGCTTCTGCCCAGAAATAGGTTGGTAATTTTGCTTCATCAAGCATAGTTCTGGCAGCTTCTATCAAAGTTCTGTTCTTCCTTTCAACTACACCATTTTGTTGTGGAGTGGCAGGTGCAGAAAACTCTTGTTTAATTCCTTTGTTCTTGCAAAATTCTTCCATTGTTGAATTCCTGAATTCAGTTCCATTGTCACTTCTGATAATCTTCACTTGGTTCTTTGACCCTTTGTCCAGTTGCATTATATGTTCTGCCAGTGTTAATGCAGTTTCATCCTTCTTTGCTAGAAAATACACCCATGTATATCTGGTGTATTCATCAACAATGACTAGAGCATATTTCTTCTTTCCAAGAGACATAACATTCACTGGTCCAAAAAGATCAACATGTAGAAGATGATAAGGATCAACAATTGAAGACTCAGATTTGCTTTTGAAAGAGGCTTTTCTCTGTTTGGCCTTTTGACAAGAATCACACAGGCCTTCTGCATTCAACAAAGACTTTGGTAGTCCTCTTACAAGATCATTCTTTATTAGCTCATTGATGTTGTTCAGGTTCAAATGAGAGAGTTTCTTGTGCCACTTCCAACTCTCTTCACTGGACATTCTTGTTGACAGACACACTGCTTTGCCATCAGAGTTTGTTGACAATTTTATTTCATAGATGTTATTGTGTCTGTTTCCAACTAGAGCTATTTTCCCTGTAGATTTACTGATGACTTGACAATATTCAGGCTGAAAATCTACATGATATCCTCTGTCACAGATTTGACTCACAGAAAGCAGATCATGCTTGAGTCCTGGAACCAGAGCTACATTAGTGATGATGACACTTCCAAGATTAATATTGCCATATCCCAGAGTATGTCCTATGTTGCCATCTCCATAGGAAACTTTTGGGCCAGCCTTCTCCTCATACTCTGATAGCAGGGCTTTATTTCCAGTCATATGTCCTGAACATCCACTGTCCACGACTAGGGTACTTACCCTGGTGCCCTGCAATCACAGACAATCACTGATTGTTAGTTTTAAGGATCCAGACTTGCTTGGATCCTTTTTCTTTATTGAATCTGTTAGTTTTTGCAGCGGATTTGTCATTATCAGAGTTTAAACTAACATTTTCATTCTTAGTACTTGCAGAATCAACTTTAACCCATTTCAAATTAGGTTTCAGTTCATAATAATTATGATAAATAGCGTGATAATTCTTGCAAGTATAAATTGAGTGCCAACTACTTCCACAATGTTTGCACAGAGTTTGTGGTCTTGGTTTGACATTATCCTTTTTCACTCCAGATTTGGAGGGTAAAGAATTAATGTCTTTATTCTTCCTGCAAAAACTAGCAAGATGATTAGTGCTACCACAATTATGACAAGTTTTTCTAGGTGCAAATGTAGCAAGCATTGGCTTAATCCCTGATGTTATGCCTACCTTTCCATTTCTGTTTTTCCTAGGCATTCTCTGTTTGTTGACAGATTTTATTTCTTTAAGCTTATGCTTGAGTTGTTTATCTGTCATTGAACCAATATTAACCTGTTTGACACAGGTTTTTGCTGGCTCACTTTCAACAGCTCCATGTTCAGTTTTAACAGTACCATGAACAAATGTTCCAAATTTCTTAGAAGAAAGAGATGGTCTAATCTTGACTGTATTCTGAAACCTAAGCACATCATCCTCAGAATAACCTAGACCTACTGTGTCTGATTGAAAAACCTCTTGAATGTCTTTTCCATAATGTGTCCAAGTTTTAATAATGTGCTTTGCATCCTCCAATTCAGATTCTAGTTGCTTATACTTTCCTAGCAACTCCTGTTCTATAAACACAGCATCATCTCTCTCTTTCTGAATTTTATTCATGTTTTCAAGTTGTTCCTTAACAAGTTTATTTCTTTCTTTAAGTTGAGAGCACTCAGACTTGATTCTCTCATTTTCTAAAGTCTGATCCCTATAACTGATATGTAATGCCTTAAGATAAATTCTCAATTCAATTATATTATCAGTACTATAAGCATAGGTAGTTGGAGGTACCTTTAGTTCAGAATCATCATTCTGCGTAGAGGCCATGAGTGCATAGTTCACCTCCTCATCTGAATCTGAGGTGTCTGCCCAGTCTCTGCCTTTGGTGTATAGTGCCTTTTCAGTTTTACCCTTTTTGCACTCAGGAGCATAGTGACCCATCTCCTTACACTTGTAGCATTGAATCTCAGACTTATCTTTCTTACCAGATTTGAAGTCCTTTCCCTCAGATTTTCTAAAAATTTTCTTGTTAGACTTTGAGTAATCCTTGGAGAATCTCTTTCCCTTCTTGTAGTTCTTGAAACCCATCTTCTTGAAGGTCTTTACCATCAATGCAGCCATTTGCATCATCTCTTCATCATCTTCAGAATCAGATGATTCATCTGTGTTTGAGTCAACATCAGTGTTTGATGACTCACTTTCTGAATGGATGACCAAGGCTTTTCCTTTTGCCTTCTTCCTTGATGCTTCTTTCTTTGAAGATTTTTCTTTAACTTTCAGAGCAACAGACTTTGACTTCCTTCTTGATCTTCTATTTCTCTACTCCATTTCCAATTCATGAGTCTTGAGCAGTCCATAGATTTCATCAATCTCAGTAATATCAAGATCATAGTTATCTCTTATAGTGGTTGTCTTCACATCCCACTTTTCTGGTAGAGAGAGAAGAAACTTGAGATTTGAGTCTTCTAAGTCATACTCTTTGTTAACCAATGACAAATCATTGAGCAGTTTACAGAATCTGTCAAATGTTTCTGTCATGGTTTCTTCAGGCTTTGCTTCAAAATGCTCATACTCCTGTGTGAGTATGTTCCTTCTATTTTTCTTGATTGCAGCAGTTCCTTGACATCTAACCTCAAGTGCATCCCAAATTTCCTTTGCAGTTGTGCAGTTAATCACTTTGTTAGACATAACATTGTCTAGAGCACTGTGAAGTAAATGCCTTACTTTTGCATCCTTAGCAATAGATGAAAGATCCTCAGCAGTTAGAGCTTTCTTTTCCTTAGGAACCACCTTTGATTCCTCACCAGCAGCAGCAGCAGTTAACTTTGTAGGTTTATGAGGACCTTCATAAATTCTATCAAGATATTCTGGATCTGTGGCTTCCAGAAACATGGTCATCTTTACCTTCCAGATTGCATCTTCTGATGGCTTGAGTATTGGAACCCTAATCGTTTCATACCTACTAACAGTAGTAGGTGCTTTCTCAGAACCTGATGGAGGAGGAATCTCTGCCATTGATTACTATTGTGTTTTGGATCTTTAACTGTAATAAAGTAACAGATTGGCTCTGATACCACTTGTTAGGTCGAATACACAATATATATATAATCAAGTACTGTATTACTAAATAATAAGAACACAAGTTTTAGTACTTAAAACTGTTTGGAATTAATAATTCCTCTCTCAGTGATGTAAAATATCACAGAGAGCTGCTTAGGTTACAATGAATGATATTCGTTCACGATGGATACCCTTCTAGGGTTAACCTAACTGTATTTATAAGATATACAGCTACGTACAATCGTTAATTGATTCTCCTAAAATTAAGCTATACAATTGATATCAATTACGATTGCTACACGTCTTCTAAGTCAACTCAATCTCTTTGACAGATATCCAATCTTCAAAGATATTGCTTCCATATTAATCTTGAATTAATCTTCAAACTCTGTTGACTTGTATACGCTTCCAGTAGACAGACTTTAGCAAACTCTGATGCTCTCCTAGCCAGCAGTGTTTGCGCTTCCATGTGTTCAGCTAGCAGTGTTTACGCTTTCTTCTGTCAGCGTTTGCGCTTCCAGCTATCAGCGTATACTCAAACTCTGCTACGACTGCTTTCAATAACAAGTTAAACTCTTTTTACCTGTAACACTTAAACACTGACATTAAATCACATCAATTATATCTAACAGTTTAAAATTTGCAAATCGATGACCGAAGTTTTTACCGAGTTTCAAAAAAGTGGCTATATTTGAGATTTACGATTTGGCGGCTATAGTTTATCCTTAATTTAAAAAAGATGGTCGTGCTTTAATAATTTAAGAGATATAACAAAATAAATAACAAAAGAATTATCAAAGAATATTAAGTTAACAATTTTAAAATAATGTTACGACATATGAACACATAAATATTCATCTGAAATACAAAACAGGTTATCGAGTCTAAATAATTTATTCTAATTAACTAGAACTCCAAAAAGTATTATAGTCGAATTTGAGTCTACCTATTAAATGGAGTTTAAATTGCTCCAAATATGACCTTACATTTAAATCGAATATAACTTGAATTAAAACTCGAACTCGATAACCATTTTACTTCAGAAAAATTATAATACGTCAACATGATATTTTTCAAAATATTAAATTACTATTTGTCACATGTATCACATAACTTTTATTTATAAAATAAAATTTAACTACCTTTTTGAAATTTGGAATAAACTGCAGTCACCAATTTATAAATCTCAAAGTTTAGTCACTCTTTTGAAATTTAATAAAATCACTAATTTGTGAATTTTAAACTACAACCACCATTTTAAAATTCGACCCAAAATGCAATTGACTCCCCAAGTTCTGAATTTTTCTGTCTATTCCTGCGTTGTTTTGCGTTGTTTTCCGTGAGAATCTTTTGACAAGCCGATAAATTAAAGCCCAAGCTCAGCCACTTCCCAAAAAGTAGTTTTATCGAAAAATGGACAATTTTTTCCGAACTTTGCAAGGATTAATCATTAATCGGGAATTAATTGAAAAGATTAATTGAACTAAAAATTGGATGCATTTTAATATTATAATATTATTTTTTAAATTATTTTGATTTTATTAGTTTTTTTTTGAATAATATGTATTTATCATATCAAGTATATAATCATTTATATTTGATTAATAAAATACTTTTATTCTAATAATTTATTATAAATATTCCGATCAAGAAATACTCGTAAAGATTAATCGGAAATTTTAAAACTTGAATCATCTTATAAAAAAATAATCGAAAATTAATTGATTGAATCAAGAATTTTTAGAATAATAATTTTACAATTAAATCATCAATTATGGAAGTACCCAAAGAGGAAAAAGGAAAATGGGAAGCAGAAGAGGAAAGGAGCAAGTTCAAGAAAATCTATCAAAACTAATTTATAAAAGAATAATAGTGCTGTTTGGGTGGACTTAAAATAAATTTTTATGAACTCATTTTCGAGTAAAAATTTCATATTTTAATAATTTTTTTATACAAGTATTTAATGTATATTTGGAATTCCATAAGTTGCAAAAAAAGTGCTTTTTTCAGAAAAAATTGTAAATCTTAGCTTATTTCATAAAATAAGTCAATTTTCTAAAAAATAAGCTCACTCAAACATCCCAATAATTCAAATAGATAATAAACTTTTATGGATGAAAGAATGTCTCAGTCCTTTTTCTTCTTGGACTTTGTAATTTTTATCTTTTAAATGAAATCTTTCATTTATGCAAAAAAAATAAAATCTCAATATAAGGTTGGTGAGCGGGGCAACTCCACAATTCAAATAGACGACAAATATTTGTGCACCCAAATTGATTGTTACATATCCTTCCTTTATATATACTAGCTTATAGCCCGTGCAAAGCACGGGCTACTTCTAATTTTTTATAATTTATTTATAGTATAATATAATATTAATTTAAATATGTTATTGATTCGAATCTTACATCTTTGTATATAATAAACTTTAGTATTAAATATAAATTAATATTTTATTGGCGGGAATCGAACCTTGAACCTCTGCATATAACAACTTTTAGTATTGTTATATCTAACGGCCATGATCTATTTGAGTTGCTGATCTAACGGTGATAAATGGGGGATACCTGTTGGAACCAATTTTCTGCGTGCATAGCCTTCGTTCGGACCTGTAAAGAGAGAAGAATGCGAGGGTGGTGCCCCTCGATTCACCTCCGGCGTGAGAATAAGTTAATTGGTTCTTGGTGAGTAATATTGAACGTAGAGAGTTTTTCTTGTGTGTGAATTGTGAATTACCTCCTGAATCAATATTGAACCTGATACTTATTCTTTCTTCACCACTCTTTCCCTGTCGTGCAGAGAACGTGGGTGTCCCCTGTGGGATGATGACCGTGTCACCTACTCGGCCACGATCTGTCTTTGTTGAAGTGGGCCTTCGTACTTTCATGGGCCTAGTTCGTTTGGTAAGAGCATTGGGCTTAATGGAGCCCACAAGGGATTGGGCCGATGGACCTCCAACATGTCCCCGGACTTCAGTCAGTCGAAGAGTGAATGAAGGCCATCAACTTTTCGGTCCATCTTCGGGAAGCTCCCTAGGACGATCGCTAGACCATGTCCGAAGATTCCAAAAATCGCATCCCCCAACTATAGATACGCATCCCATATGATGGGATACAGCTATCCCCTATTTATGACGGGTGCAGATCCCGATTTTGAGCTTTCTGACAAGTTGTTTTTAATTATTGCTGAATGATGTAAGCCTTCGGGCATAAACTTTGTAGTTCTACCTCGAGGCATATTTTGATGATGTATTGAGCCTTCGGACGTAACTCTTGTTGCCTTCGGGCTTTAACTTTTATCAATGCATCTTCGGCTCTTGTTTTTTGCCTTAGCATGATATTTTGTCTTTTTATGACTCGTCTTATTATGCATCTTTGGCCAAAGTTTTGCCTAAGCATAATTTCTTGTTATTGTTCGTGCTTTTTCGGCCTGTATTTTGCCTTGGCATAATTTCTTGTTTTATTTTATTCATCTTCGGCTTCATTTGCTTTTGTATAATTCGTTACATTCTTGTGCATCTTCGACCTTAGTCTAGCTCATATGTGCATCTTCGGTCGTAATCTAGCTATTGTTTGCCTTCGGCTGTAGCCTAGCTTGTCGTTCGACTTCAGCCGTAGCCTAGCTATCTGTTCATCTTCGGTCGTAGCCTAGCTTATCGTGCGTCTTCGACCGTAGCCTAGCTATCTTTTCATCTTCGGCCGTAGCCTAGCTTATCGTGCGTCTTCGGCCGTAGCTTAGCTATCTTCACTACGCCATAGATGGCCTATAGCAACCCCCAAACTGTGTTACTATAGACCCCATTTTGAAGTTACCATAGGCCAAAATAGGGCTATGGTAACTCCTCAGCTGTGTTAGGTTCTCAGCAGTAACTACATGTATCTAAGGTAACATCAAAACACAGCCTAAGGTAACATAGCAAATGTGGTTACCAAAAACCTCTATAGCAACATCTTAAACACTCTATAGTAACATAGTTTGTGTGTTACAATAGATGATACAAATTTGCATAATATTATGGGGCCCACACGTGGGATCCACACGTACGTGGGATCCACGTACATTTGGGTCCACATGTGGGGCCTACTTTTTGGACCTACTGTGGGGCCCACCTGCTCACTATGCAAGGCCTATTGTAACACCTAATGTTACCTATTGTAACACCTAATATCACCTACTGCAACACCCCTGTTGCAACACACATTTTACCTATTGTAACACCATAAATGTAACAAAATAAAAATGCACCAACAGAATATTGAATTTCTATAAAACAAACCAACAACAATTCACGTCCTAATTTAATTCACCAACAACATTTATCTGACGAATGGACAAGAACATTTATCTGAAGAATGTATACTAACTTTACAATTCTACCGATATAAGAAACACAAAAAAAATAAAAAATCAGCTTCCATGTATGTGAAGTCTTTGATCCATCTTTTAGTTGCATAGTCTCCGAGACGCTATAGGTATAGGCGTATAGGACGTTGAAAATCTGCATGACCTTGTCTTTTGCCTTCTTGAAATCTGCATGTGTTGCCTCAAAGCTTTGAATGGCACCAGCAACAACTATATAGTTAATACGAAGCAGTAAGAGATACGATGCAAATAAAAAACTTATCGATTTTATGGCAAAATCGTTATGTAAAAACTAATCCAGTAAAAGGTACGAAGCAGTAAGAGATACGAAGGAATATGTGTAAATGTTTTACATAACTTGAAGCAAATATTGAAGATCTTCACAAATTGCCTCTGCAAATACAAAAAATATTAATGAGGTATATGGTATGCGATAATCACAAGAATCTTCTTGTCATCAATTTCAACTTCCCTTGTACAGGGCCAGGCCATGGCAACCATTATAAAAAAGTAAAAAAGAGAAAAAAAGAGGTTGTAAAAAACAACTATATCGTTAATACTCAACTGGATTCTCTATGCAGCACCTTAAGACACAAACTGTTTATGAAACACCGTCGAAAAGACTGCTAAAACTGGGAACCGGACTATAAAAAACATGAACACTCCACACTTAGTTTAACCGTTTCCTTAAAACTATAATATACAAATAGGACTCATGTAGCACTTAAGAACACACATTAGTAGCTCTAGCAAAAGGAGATGTACATAAGGAACCACATATTACACATGATAAAATAAAATTCAACAGCAGCATCATGGAAGGCAGTAAACCTGATTTTTCTTATTGGGATGTTTTTCTACCCTGTCAATAAACTGGCCAATCTTCTCATCTACTTTCTTGTCAAGTTCTACATCCACAAATTGCACCTATACAACAACAAATGGTAGTAGCTTTAACTAATAAGAACCTAGAAATGCCAAATCAACTACTGTATGAATGTCACTGAATCAATATTAACAGGTAAATTTTAACATATTACAATAATTTAAAACAACTACAAGAATATCAACTAAAATAAATTGTTTATTTTTGAAAGCATCAATGATCAGCCTGCTTATGATAGTCATAAAAGCATATCTGCAAAACATGCCCATCCCAATTTTGCACACAAATGTCAGGCAATGCACTTGCTAACAACATACTATAACTGAAGGAGCTCATAATGTCATGACGTGCAACACATTATATGTTCATAATGCCCAAAATTATAAGCATTTAACTGTGCAGAAAATTCTTTTTGAAAGAGTTTTAAGGAATACTAGTAGCATTAGGAGCTCAATACTTTGCATAATAATATCAGGAAAAATACCAAAATTGAAATGCCTATCACAAACTTTCCATAAAAAAGTTGCACCATAAAATTTGCTATGCTGGTACTACTTATTCAAAGAACAGTATAATAACAAACTTTACGAGAAATGAATCAAAAAGAGATTAAAACATAATACAACAATATAATAACAAAATTGCTATCTAAAAATGAACAGAACATAATTAATGAACCTAAAAAGCCCTGTGGAACAAAATAGTGAGTAGAATGCCTACACTAATATCACATAATTGTTAAACCACGGGAGTAGAAAATAACTATGCTAAATTTAAGAGAAGATTTATGAGATATAAATTAACGAGATAGCACATAATATAACAACGAAATTACAATATATATATCTAAAAACAAACAGAACAGTCCACACATAGTAGCAGCAGCACTACATAACCAAAATAACTATAATCACAACTGAAGTGAAGTAATAAACTACTATTTACATAAAACTTTTGAAAGAGTATTAATCTGTAATGCCTTCAATACAAAATTTTAACAGTAATATAAAGTTGCAGATAAATTAAATTAGCAACCAGTTGCGTAAGAGGAAATTATAGGTCATCGCATAGAAACGGTCAATATGATTAATCACTAGATTGCAGAAGCATAGCTGTATAAATATATACTCCTGTACACATAAACACACACACACACAACAATTAGGTATATGTATAATTCACCAACGTACATCCCAGAACTTCGCGTATCTCGAAGTGCTCCACATCCTACAGTCATTACCCAAAATTGTTGAAATTTTAGGACGAATTGATGAATCAATTGATCTCAAAAGTTCATATATAAGTGTGTGTGTGTGTGTGTGTGTGTGTGTTTGTGTGATAAGGAATGAAGCAGTTAAAAGAAAATTACTAGTTCTTTGAGGAAGCAATTGATCTCCACATCATAAATATAATTGTGTGTGTGTGTGTGAGAGAGAGAGAGAGAGGAAAGAAAGGGAGAAAGAGAGAGAGAGAGAGAGAGAGAGAGAGAGAGAAAGGGTGAGACAGGGTGAGAGAGAGAGAAAGGGAGAGAGTGAGGGGGAGAGAGTGACTAAACCGTAGATATTGAACACAAACCAAGCTTCAATCTGAATCTCTTGAACCCACTCAAACCCTAATGGAAACAGAGTAAAGTGAGAGAGGCGAGAGAAGTGAGACTTGTGTTTTTCCCCAATTTTCCCCCGTTTTTTCCCCAATTTCCCCCCTTCCCGATCATAAATTTTCATTTGCCGCTTTGTTTTTGTTTATCGCCCATCTCTATTTTTGTTTACAGCCCAGCTCAATAATGCAGTGTACTACTCATTTTTTTTAAAAAAAAAGTATTTTAAATTTATCTTAATTTGTTGGTATTAAATTATAATTTTTCAATTTATTATTTCAATTAATTTGAAATAATTCATAATTTAATATTTTAAAATCTTTTTATGTGAAATTTATAAACAAAATTTAATATTTTAAAACCTTTTTATGTGAAATTCATAATTTAGTATTAATTTATTTTAAAACCTTTTAATGTGAAATTTATAAACAAAATTTAATATTTATGAAAAATCAATAATTTAATTATTTTATGGAATATTACGTTTTAAAATGATTATTTCAATGATTTTGTTAAAATTAATTATTTTTAAAGTAAAATAATTATTAAATCATTAATTTTAAATTAAATAAAAATTTTGTTAATGAATACTCTATGATAACACACCTCATGGTGTTACCCAATGTTAACAACTTTTATAACTAAAGTAACATACTTTTGTGTCTATGGTAACACCGCAATCAAAAGGTTGCGATAGGTAAAAATTTTGATAGCTATGGTAACACCCATGCCAAAAGGTTGCGATAGGCCATCTATGGCGTAGTGTTTTCATCTTCGGTCGTAGCCTAGCTTATCGTGCGTCTTTGGCCTTGGCCTAGCTTATCGTTCGTCTTTATTTTATGCATCTTTGGCTTTCATGTTTGCCTTAGCATAATTCGTTGCATTTTTATGCATCTTCGGCTTATTTGCCTTAGCATAATTATCGTCAATTTTATGCATCTTCGGCTTTAATTTGCCTTAGCATAATTATCTTTAATTTTATACCTCTTCGGCTTTATCCACCTTAGCATAATTACTTTTGATTTTATGCATTTTCGGCTTTAATTTGCCTTAGCATAATTATCTTTAATTTTATGCCTATTCGGCTTTATCCGCCTTGGCATAATTACTTTTGATTTTATGCATTTTCGGCTTTAATTTGCCTTAGCATAATTATCTTTAATTTTATGCCTATTCGGCTTTATCCGCCTTGGCATAATTACTTTTGATTTTATGCATTTTGGCTATAGCCTAGCTGCCCCCAGTTTTTAAGGGACTTGAGAGTAATTAAGGTCCCATTCAGTCATTGAAAAAATGTTTCCTCCCAGCCTTAATTACGTCATAGTAGCTTAAATACTAAAATAATCATAAGGACTCATGTTTTTATTGGTCGGCCCCAAACATGGGTTCGTTCAGACGATTAACTGTCCCTAACCGCTTAATTGTTGATTGGGCATCTTCGGTCGTAACCTAGCCGCTCCCCATCGAGGGGTTTGTAAATAATTAAGGTCCTCTTAGGTCGGTGAAAAGTTTTTCCTCACGGCCTTAATTATGTCAAAGTAACTTAAATACCACAACATTTTATAAGGACGCACATTTTGTTCAGTCGGCCCCAAATATGGGACCGTTAAACCTTTTTTAATGTACTTAGTTATATTAACATTAAATGTACTTTGGCCATAGCCTAGCTTATCGAAGCATCTTCGGCCTCTCGGACTTAATTATTTGTCAAGTGACTTAAATACTGAAACAATTATAAGGGCACATAATTAGCTAGGGCTTTGTATTTAATGTTTCGCCTCAGCGTAATTTCTTAAATCGTGCTTCTTCGGCATTTACGCATCTTCGGGATTCGGTACCTTAGCTTATTTTCCCCCAGTATTTTAGGGATGCAATGATTCAAGTAGTTATGGCAGATTGGTGCAACTTCCCTACTTAAATTATAAGTCACGAATGTGATTGTATGGTGTCTTAAAGATTTGTTCCGCTTCGAGGTAATTATTCCCCTTGGATGTTATAAGCAAGTTCCTATCTTCTTCGGGATACTCCCCTGAATAGTACTTTGCTTACTAATTTGTTCTATTAATGTACTAAATCCGAATGAATGTACTTGATTCAAATAAATGCACTTAAACAAAATAACGTACTAAATCTGAGAAAATGTACCTTTGGTCGGATCGAAGCTAGCCGCCAAGAACCCGACTGCTTTTACCCCATTCCGGTTTTTTGTTTATATTCTTCTCGTAACCATTTGCTAGCTACAGTGGCAAGTAACCTCTTCTTTATGGTTTTGTATTCTGCATTTGACTTGTGAGTGCATAGTGAATCTTACATGCACCTTTATATAAACCTGCCATCACCAGCAATGGAACCAAGCATCTCTCTCTGCTATACATTTCTTAAGCAAATACTTAAAACATGAGAGGGTTCAACAGAGGATGTTCCAAATTCCTGGTTGTAACTGCGTTGCTAATTGTCTAGATTTGGTAGGTGCCTAGTTCCAATCATTTTCGTGTTATTGCCATCTCTGGGGATTGCTTGCATACTCAAATTTGATGACTGCACAGCGGTTCAGGTTTTTGGCATCACTGTCTCATCTCCAGGTGACAGGCCGAATACAGACGGAATCCACCTTCAGAACTCCCAAAATGTGTTAATCCTCAACAGCAATCTTGCATGCGGTAGGCAAACCTAGTAGTCTATACACAGGAGATGATTGCATTTCTATTCAGACTGGGTGTTCGGGCATATTCATACATGATGTGATTTGTGGATCTAGACATGGAATCAGCATTGGAAGCCTTGGAAAAGATTAGAAATTTACTTCTGTAGTGTCACTTTACTTCTGCGGATTAGGCCTCTATTCATCTGAATTTTTTTCCTTTTCTTGTATGCTGAGTTGAATAGCCGTGATTCTTTCTCCTGTACAGTGCTAGTTATGCCCAGCTGCTTGCACATTTAATCTAGGAATAGCTTTTCCTATGAGTTTCAGATCCCTTTTGGTCAAGAACTGGATAAGCTTCTGGATGCTTTCACCATCTGCGTGCTAATTTAATTCTGGAACAAAATTATGAGCACATGATCTATAGATATGACATACATATGCTACTTGCCATGGATATATAGCTGATAACATGCTTATGTTGGCCGGTGATGTGGTGTTGATCACAAATCTTTCCCATATAACATAAAATTGTCAAAGGATATATTTTCCAGGCTCAGTAATTTAGACTTGAGATAGTAGGTTAATAAATGTGAACCAATCATATAATATTCTATTACAACTTTCGCTCATGTTTACGGCAATCGAGTAATTACAGAGGCGTATGATATGATTATATGAATATCAGATTTCTCAGAGAACTAGTTAACGCCCGTACCTTAGCTGCAGGACATTGTACATGCAGTAATTACCTCTTTTTATTTTAGTCCAAGTCCTACTGAGTTATGCCAGTACCAAGAGTGACCAGTTTTCGTGGAGTTGATTCATCGTGGTGTTAAGTGCGAATGGAGTGGGAAGCCACGTTGTCGGCTTGATTGGCAAACAACAATTATGGTTTTCACTTTGATATTTACAAAGTGTCCAAGCCTTCACCAGTGGCATTTTGTAGCACTCAAGGCAGAGAGGCTGCTCAACCTGTATCAGTAGGTTCACCCTCGTGCGATGGCACATGGATCCCCCTTGCATCGGAGGCAGATTCACACTTACAAGATCACTTCTTCGTTTCCCACAGACGGCGCCAAATGTTGGAACCAATTTTCTGCGTGCATAGCCTTCGTTCGGACCTGTAAAGAGATAAGAATGCGAGGGTGGTGCCCCTCGATTCACCTCCGGCGTGAGAATAAGTTAATTGGTTCTTGGTGAGTAATATTGAACGTAGAGAGTTTTTCTTGTGTGTGAATTGTGAATTACCTCCTGAATCAATATTGAACCTGATACTTATTCTTTCTTCACCACTCTTTCCCTGTCGTGCAGAGAACGTGGGTGTCCCATGTGGGATGATGACCGTGTCACCTACTCGGCCACGATCTGTCTTTGTTGAAGTGGGCCTTCGTACTTTCATAGGCCTAGTTCGTTTGGTAAGAGCATTGGGCTTAATGGAGCCCACAAGGGATTGGGCCGATGGACCTCCAACAATAACCAAAAAAGGGGTAACCAACTACAAATTATACCCCATTTTGCTTATTATAATATAGTATAGTATATATTATATGTTAACATGGCTTTTCATGCCATTTAGTAATTTACTAAATTTTATAAATATATTAAAAATAATGCTGTTGTCATAGATTGAACCCATGATCTCTTGCTAATAATCAATTTCATGGTCACACCATTACCATTATGCTAGAAGCCCACTTTATGCAAAGTTTGGAACTCATCCACTATATTCTTAAATAGTTCTTAATTCTTCATTTTATTTAACACTTATTTTAGAAATAATTTCAAAAAAACAAATGAAATGATGTCTTTTTTCATTTATTATAGGTCAAAATGCACTTTCAAGCCAATTTAGTAATTTAACAATATACCCCTCTTTATATTAATGTTAAAATAATTATTTTTATTAGGAATAGATTTTATAAGCCTCCATATGATACAAACAACTAAAATTTATGCACACAACCACTACACCATAACAATTTCTGATACCTACTTTAAAAATCATTAACTACATTTTCAAAGAACCCGCTTCCTAGATTTTCCTTGATTTTTTTTTTTTGAAACAAAGAACTTTTCATTAAGATAAATCTGAATCAGATACAATCGTCTCCAACACAGACAACGGGGGAGACACAAATGACTTATAGTTACCTAGCTCACAAGGGACTCGCGCCATCAAATGTGTCGCCTTGTTTGCTTGCTTTCTAACATGATGTAAAGACAGGCCAGAACTAGAGTTAAGAATCGTTCTGCAAATGTCGAAAACATTTCCAACCTCCAGATTTTTTACTGTATGCTTGCAAATGGCCCTTATTGCATTAAGGGAGTCACTTTCAACCTGTACTACTTGCCCGATTCTCTACAACATCCAGGAGAGAGCCTCATAAATGCCAATAGCTTCAGCTTCAAGGACTGAGACTTGACCAACCATATGCATACACTTCCCTTGAACAAACTGTCCTCTCCAGTCGCGAAGTACCAGACCAATCCTAAAATTCGAGCTACCTGTAATCACAGCTGCATCAACATTGAGCTTCAGGTGTCCTTGTGATGGGGGTTTCCAGATATTGTGCTACACTACCTGATCACTACTAATATTGCCTCCAGGGACAGTTCGTTTGGCCATGACCCCCTTCCATTCATTCACTTGCCTCTTATTGCCTTCCATTGCTATTGCAGGAGTTAGAAGTTTATTTTCCCAGACCTTCAAATTCCTGGCATACCATATTCCCCATAACACAACTACAATTTTAGTAATTTCCTCCATAGAAACCGTAGCAAGCTTTTGCAAAAGCCAACTCGGAGCAAAATATTCTTCCAACATGTCATAATTTAATTCCAGATTCTGCCAGCAATCCGATGCAAACTTGCAGTCGAAAAAAACATGAAGTAAATGTTCCACATCAGTATTGCAAAAAGGACACAAAATCGTGACATTCACACCCTTCCCTCGCAGCATATTTCTTACAGGAACGTTATTTCTACAGAATCTCCATAGAAACATACGAACTTTATGAGGAACCTGTAACGACCATAATCTTTTCCATCCCCTCGAACTCGAATGATCATACTGTTGAATATTCTGGTTCGACCATAACCTATACCCCGACTTGACAGTAAAACAACCATCATTTGAGTGGCTCCAAGCCACACGATCCTTAACCTAATTCTGTGGAATCTGAGTTGCAAGACTAATTTCTGCATCAACTTCTTGGAAGCAGTTTCGAACCAACTGCGTGTTCCATTGTTTGGAGTCTGGAAGAAAAAACTCACACACCTTCTCACTCCTCGAGATATTCGATTGCGAATCCTCCACACAGAAATCAAACTTTGGTTTCAACCAAGCATCAGAAAAAGCATTAATCTCCTTGCCATCTCCTAAAATCCACCTGAATCCCTTCTTAAAAGCCTCCTTTGCTTGCCATATTCCAGACCAGATGAAACTAGAACCACCCCCTCTACCTGCTTTTAAAATGCTTGTCTCAGGGAAATAACGGGCTTTAAAAACTCTAGAAACCAACGAATCCGGTTTGTTGGAAAATTGCCAGACATGTTTGCCCAAAAGCGCTAGATTAAAACCGTGAAGGTCCCTAAATCCCAAGCCTCCGTTACACTTAGACATACTCAAATTCTTCCAGGAATGCCACCTAATCCCCTTGCTAGCAGAAGAGTTCGTTTTCCACCAATATCCATTCGTCATGATTTCTAATTCGTTGCATAACGCTTTAGGGATTAAAAAACAGGACATGCAATAACTCGGAATTGCTTATGCAACATTTTTTATCAAGATCGTTTTACCTGCTTTAGAAAGTAGCTTCGAACTCCAGCTTTGAATCTTCTTACCAACTCGATCTTTAAAAAAAGAGAAAACCCTCTTCTTCGAACGACCTATTAAAGAAGGAAGTCCCAGATAACTCCCCTGACTTAAGTCATTACTCACCCCTAGGATCTCTGTAATTTCAGCCTGCTTGTCACGTCGAACATTAGCACTAAAGAATATGCCCGACTTCTGATAATTGATGGCTTGCCCAGATAACAGCTCATAGTTGCCCAAGAGAGACTTCACTGCCTCTACTTCTTTATTGGTCGCTTTGAAAAACAGAAACGAGTCATCTGCAAAAAGTAGATGGGTGACTGCAGGTGCATTGGAACTCACTTTACGGCCACTAATACTACCATCAGCTGCTGCTCTCCTAAGAGAGGAGGATAACCCTTCCACACATAAAAGAAACAGGTATGGGGACAGCGGGTCGCCCTGCCTAAGTCCACGCTTCGGTTCTATAGGATAAGACCCGTTCAGGCAAACTGAGTAAGACACAGTAGTAATACATAGCATAATCCATGAAATCCACTTCTCACAAAAACCCATCTGAAGCATTCGATTTTTCAAGAAACTCCAGTCAACCCTTTCATATGCCTTACTAACATCAAGCTTAAGAGCTACCTCTCCTTCCGACCCATAATTCTTTCTCTGCAAAAAATGAATGATCTCAAATGCAACAAGAACATTATCAGAGATGTCTCGCCCTGGCACAAATGCCGATTGGTTCTCAGAAATAAGGCCAGGAAGGGTGACCTTTAACCGATTAGCAAGAACCTTAGCAAGAATTTTATATAGCACATTGCATAGAGCGATAGGCCTCAGATCCTTCATACAATCTACATCTTCCTTCTTAGGGATGAGGACCACGTTCGTATCATTAATTCCCAACGGAAAAGCACCATTAGCTAACCATGATTTGCAACACGTAAACACCTCCAACCCAAAACAGTCCCAAAAGTGTTGGAAGAAAGCAGGATTAAGACCATCAGGGCCACTAGCTTTATTGGGATGCATTTGTTTCACTGCCTCTGTGAACTCGTCATACGATAATTCCGTCACCAAACATTCATTCTGAGCTTCCGAAATCAGATTATCATTCCTGCTCCTGTCTTGTTGTCTATGATTCGTAAGCCCAGCAAAAACATTCAGAAAATACTCTTTAACTATAGCGCACAACCTTCATGATCTCGAACAACAACTCCCTCCTCATTCTTAAGCTGCTGGATATTATTCATCTTCTTTCGAAGAGAAGCAGAGGCATGAAAAAAACGAGAGTTAGTGTCACCCTCCTCCAGCCAAAAGACTTTAGCACGTTGCCGCCAATAGGTTTCCTCTTGAACTAGTAAGTCGTCAAGTATACTTCTCTGCATAAAATAAGCCTTCACACTCGCCTCATCGGTTCTATCCACCAAACCATCCACCACCTCCTTTTGATGCTTAATCTTGTCCCGAAACTTGTGAAAAAAATTACGGCTCCACTTGGCCATGAAAGTAGAGACAGAGTCAAGCTTAGGAAGTAAGTTACTAGCATGTAACGTAGACCAGAAAGCAATCACTTCGTTCTTGAAACTGGCTTCCTTTAACCACACATTCTCAAACCGGAACTTGAAATTCCTCACCGGCATATCTAAATTCATCAACTCCAACATAATCGGGTCATGATCCGACGCTATAACATGAGAAACTAGCAGCTTACATAACGGAAATTTTCTCCACCACACTTCATTAGCAAAAGCTCAATCCAGTCGTTCTCTAACCCAATCAGACGAACCTCTACCACGCTCCCAAGTAAAACTACCACCTACCAAGTCCAACTCAATCAAAGCACTATCTTCTATAGCTGAACGAAAACCATCCATTAACGACTGAGGATGATTAACGTGGCCCATTTTATCAGCAGAGTACAGAAGGTCATTAAAATCTCCTAAGATGCACCAAGGCAAAGGAGATACCTCGACTAGATTCCTGATTAAATTCCACGATTCCCTCCTCCTAGCCCTTTCTCGGAACCCATAGAAACAGGTAAGCCTCCACGCAGGACCATGCATATCGGAAATACACACATCGATATAGTTGCTAGACGACCCTATCACACTACAGTTCACATTTTGCTTCCACAGAACAGCAAGACCACCCCCACGCCCTACTCTGTCAACAACAAAGGACGAAGAAAACCCAAACTTTCCTCGAATCTCCTCAATTTTATTACTAAAAGAAATAGTTTCTGAAAGAAAAATAAAAGCAGGTTTGCGAGATTTAATTAAATCTTTTTAAAATTTATGCATGACAAAACTATCAAAAATATATTTTCATCTCATTTAATTAAAATTAAAATTAAAATTTTTATTATTAATATTAATATTATTATTATATTTTCATGAAATTTTAAAATTATAAAGTATTCTTTTTATATTAGGTATGTGATACAAAAATGATACAAATTCATATTGTACACGAAATGACATAAATTCAAATTTTAATTTCTGGTACATATATAATAGTATTTTTTCGTGAAATCATAAATCATAATATTTATTCTTGTTTGTTAGGTTCATGACAAACATAGAATAAATTCACTTGGTATACGTATAGACGAGAATTTCATCCATCCCGTCCGATCGCGATCCAATCCCCTTCCCATTCGGGTTGGGGATTGCAAAAATTTTTCTATCAATATGAGAAATGTGGAATATTATAAAATAAAAATTCGGGGAATGAGAATGGGATCGGCGATTAAGGTATCCCGACCTGATCTCCAATTCACGTTCCCAGCCGATTATCGGGGATTCAGGGAATATTATATTTACTAGATTATTAAAGATAAATACAATTCAAAATTTTAAAATTTTGATAAATTTAAAATTTCATAAAAAAAACAAAACAAAATTTTAATTTTAATAATTTTAGTTATATCTTTCATCATTTATTGTAAAAATGTAATTTGAATCGCCATTTATGATATAATAATAATATTTATCATGATTTATCAAATTATTTTTGTTATTAAATATATTAAGGAATTATAAATTTCAACTAAAAAATAAGAATCCTTAATTTCTCGTGGGGATACTCGTTCCCCTTTTGAAGTAGTAAAATAATCCCCATTTAGGGATCGATAAGGGTTCAACGATTATGTTCGAAATTTTAATTAAAAATAATATTTCATTTTTTTTTTGAAAAAAATCACGATTTCTCCGGGGATCCTCATTCCCATTTGGGGCAGTAATCGGAGAGCAAAATAATTTTCGTTCAGGAACCGGGAAAGGTTTAATGATAATGTTCGAATTCGAGGATCGCCATGGGTATAGCACTGTTCGATCCTAAATTGACCTGATGCCACTCCCAGGTACACAAAATAACATAAATTCATTTGCTGTCAAATTTGGACATCTAGATATAAAAAACGCTCATTGCAAATATTTATATCTCAATTAAATACTAACAAAAGAGTAGGTACATCATTTTTTTGTCAACTTAAAAACAAATGGTAATAGAACTAAATAGTTGATAAAATATGTTAATCTAACTATTGACAAATATTAGATGAGTTTAATTAAAATTTAAAATTATAATGTTAACAAAAAACATTCGAAAGAAGTAAATGTATAAGATTATTGTACGAGTGATTTGGCAATTAAAGATTTTTATACCTAATTAGCTCATTATCATATAGTGATAATTTCATACGAATATGTGCATGTAAAATTATTATAGTTAAAATGCAGGTCATGCATTACATGACTATCACGCTATCATAATAATTTCACTTTTAAAATTCTAAGATAAAAGTGTTTTAAAAAACTACAAAAGAAAATTATTACCGAAAAAAAATTGTTCTGAAATTAGAATTATAGTGTTTTGAAATTATAATACAATACTATTTTTATCTATACTATGAATATGCCATGAAAATAAGATATGCATTCACGTGGTACACAAGACAACACGTGAGTTTTTTAACCATCGGAATAGGACATATAATATAGAATATACGGAAACACGACATGATTTTTTGGTCTTATGATTAAAGGAACTAAATTTATGACCTCTAAATACAAATGGAGTTAAATTCACAACTACTGAATAAGTTATCTCTTTTTTAGTTTTTGTTTATATCTTATTTTAAATTAACTTTTATTAAATTTAATTAATATGTGATTGTTGGGGCTAGATACCATTACCTAAAATTATTGTCTACAAAAGTTGCAATTGTGAAAAATAAATGTTTTTGCTAAAGCAATTTTTTTTTAAAAAAAGTTGTTGAAAAATTGGTTTTAGATTTACTAAGCTGTTTTGAACCAAGTTTTCTACAAAAAAAATTGTTGTTGCGGTCTGCAACATCAATACCAAACCAAAAAGACCTTCAATGTGATTGATACTATGTACAGTATATATCTATATAAAAAATCAGAATTAGCTGATATGTTAGATTTGGACTATATAAGTTATCGATTAAATAAATGAATAAAATGCATAGTTGAATTATAATATAGTAGCATAAACAAGATTATATATATATATATACTAAACAAAGATGTAAAATTATATATGACTACCTATAACATAATGATCGATTAGTGATATTTTAAGACTGTATAAACTATAATTTTTTTTCACTGTAGTACAACATACATTTTAGTTGATTTTTTCTAATATTAATCCGATTTTTGCTATTGTTGCCATAATACATCTCCTACCAAATATGTAATGATCCACATATCTCCTCTTGCTGGTTTACTATTACTAATGGAAATAAACTAAATAGCATATCATTATCGTGATAATCATTTAAAAAACTGCTAGAAAATAGATTAAACGACACATTATTGTTGCAATAGTATTTAAACACTAATGAGTAACTTTTATGTATCATTATTATCAGTCATTCATTTTACATTCAACGAGTATTGTTTACAAATATGATGCATAGGTCAGTCTTGAGAAATTGAAAGTTCAAGTGAATTTGAATTTTGTACTCTAACTAAAAATCAAAATCACATACATATCATTTATTTTTCGGCACTTCTTATATCTCAAACCGTTTTTAGTGTCATCATGAACGTGCCCCAAATATCATTTTTGTGCCTCTACGTACTTTTAAATTTTTTTTACTTATTAGAAAAGATATGCCCCTAAATTATATCATCTTTTCGGTGCCACATTGCATGAGCGGCTTAATCTAAGGATTGCCTATGTATGATATTCAAAAATATAGAATACATTAATATTTCAAAATTTGAACGGTTACCAACTATTGACCTTAAATAAATCAAACCATATAGAATAGATTAAAAAGAAGATATGACTAACTCAAACATGATTTATGAAAAAATTATGAAAATTAGAATGTGGCCCGTGCCTTGCACGGGCTTTCATGCTAGTTTTATTTGATTACTAACTTATAACCCGTGCGATGTATGGAAGATTTAAAATATTTTTACCTTAATATTTAATATTTTTATTTTATTATTTATAATTTTAATATTTGGTTTTTAATTAGTAAGAAAATAAATTATAGTAAATAATAAAATATAATAATACGTATTTAATAATATTTTAAATGATACATTTTTGCTTGTACATTGAAAATAGATAAATAAATTTCTAAATTTAACATGTTGTTGAGAGGAATTGAACCTTAAAATTCTTAGAGTAGTTTATAATATAATATAAATGTTTAAAAATAATATGGTGAAAATAGGTAAAACAAATTTTTAACAAAAATATGTTGTTGAGGAGAATTGAACCTTGAATTTCTAGGAGTAGTTTATAAGATGATATAAATGTTTAATAATATGAGTAGAAGATTTTTAGGCCGAGGCATAAATAAATCAAAAGTGTAAACTCAAAGCGCTTATTAATTAAGTTGTGTATTAGTGATTTTAAATTTAATTTATAAAATATATATTGTTGTTAGAAGTCGAACCCTTGACCGATGTTAGTATTCATTTATTATCACTCTTACTTTTATTATATAATAGGATATAATTATATTCATATTGTTTTATTGAAGTATTATATCCTAATTGTGTACTCTTTTTTTTAATTTTTACAAATAAATTTGAATTACATGAAATTTTTATATTAATTTATTGAAAAATTAATTATAATATCAAAGAAAATTCAAAATGTTTCTTTAGTTCTGTAAGTTAAACATAAATAAATCAATTTTTGTGATCACTTGAACTATCTATAATTTCTTATTCTAACATTATAATAAATGTGTTAAATTCAAACTAGTGCACCATATTTTATTTAAAACAAAATTACCTATTTCCTCTATGCCATATTTCTTTGTGTCATATTAATTATATAATACTTTTATAGAATTAATATAATATCATTAACACTTTTATATGTTCTCATTAGATCTCTAAGAAAATAAACTTTTTCATGTTTTATATTTATGATATTTATCATAATTTTAAATAATTATAACTGAAATAAAATTTATTTAATTTGTATATAACGTAAATATGATGGATTTTAGAAGCAAATTTTGTATTCAACTTCTGAAAAGATGTTTTTGTTATATCATATACGACTATGCAAAATAAAATACTACAATTTAATTACTAATCCAAAAAATATTGTAATTTTATAGTGTTATAATATAAAAAAAAATCAAGAAATAAACAATCATTATACGCTTACGGGGCAATAGGGCAATAAAAACATAAAAATTTAATTGATTAAATGCATGCTGACTGAATGGACATAATGGGTAATATGAAATAAAATGAGGATAATTTGGTCAACAAAACAAAACATATAAGGGTGGCCAACAATCAATTTATGGTGTGCAAACATCAACATCCTATAAAAAGTATACAAATTTAATTGCTGAATGGACATAATGGGCAATATGAAATAAAATGAGGATAATTTGGTAAACCAAATATATAAGACTGTGTAACAACTATTTAACAATCAATTTAAGGTGTGTCCATCAACACCCTTCAAATAATACGAAGAAAATTATGGTCATATTTGGCAATTTGCTGTTAACCGTTAACGATTAACGAATTGATTAAGCTATTCTGATTGAGTTATCTATTTTGACTAGCGGATTATACTAATTGTTTTATATGAAACTGTTTAGTATAATTAGTGATTTGAATTATTTTTTTGTATATTAACCAGGCACATCACAAAATTTTAATTGAAAAAACTTCTCAGTTCTCTAATTGAAAACGTTCTTCTAAACAATTTTTTCAAAATTAGCTTCTTGAGTCCGAAACATTATTTTAATACGCTAACTATCAAACACTAATGTTAAAGGTTTCATTTGATCAAACCTCTAATTTTTTCTCAAAACTTTAACTTCCAAACACTCCATATATCCTCAACTATTTAATCGAAATGATTGTAGAAAAATAATTATAGTTTCGTTCTATTATTTTTCTGATCCTTTCTTGTGTATGTACTTTTTAACTTTCAAGTTTTAAGAGGTCGATGCCATATCTTATGATCTTTAATCTTAGTTTTGTTTATTTTTCATATGTGGGAAACAAGGTTTTGTTTTACCAAAAGAAAATGCTTTATATTAAATCAGCCAAAAGAACATTCTTTACTTCAATAGGGACATTCCCCCCGTCGAAAATTCAATCTGGATATGAAAATGACAACTTAGCCATGCTGTGAGTCGCCATATTAGCAGACCGTCTAACAAAAAACAACGAAACTTTGTTTAACTGAAGCAACATATTTCGACACTCATCCACCAACAAACCAAACGGAGAAGTCAACAAACCAAACGGAGAAGTCATGACCATCATACTGCGAATTGCTTCAATTGCTAACAGGCAGGCTGACTCAAGAACCACAGACTGCCATTGTCTCTCTTTAATCCAACTTAAAGCCTCTTTTTTGCCATAATTTCTGCTAATTCAGGAGAGACAGCACCATGAGTAAGAACAGTTCGAGCCTGCACTAATGCTCCTGCAGAGTCACGAACTACAATACCTGAACCAAACGCTGAAGACTCTCTACCCAAGCAAGAGCTCCATCCTCCACTCGTCCTAACTGAGATAGAGCCATATACGACCGATATTGGGCACTTCTCCATTGTGTAAGGTATTGTTTTGCTGAAGCAATAACACCATTTATAGAGTCATTTCTACCATTCCACACTTTAGCATTCCTCGCCTTCCATATGGCCCAACAAACAGTAGCAATTGTTGCTCGTTTATCCTGGCCACTAGCATCAATAACTGTTAGGTCCAAATGTGTTGTAGAGGGGGGGGTGAATACAACTTTTCGAATATGAGAAGCAATAAATACGATGCAATAAATGAACACGCAGATTCAAGGAATATATTTCTTATATATAACTTGAAAAGGTTGCTACAACATTCATTACAAAGTATAACAGAAGTTCAGAGAGAAGTGAATGATTCTAAGCTCTGTGAATGTACTCTCTCTCTTTTTCTTGTGTTTTCTCAATATTGCTCACTAAAATAAAACATTACACAAGTACTTCTATTTATACTACATGTAATCTATGTCCTGTAGTCTTCAAAGACTAAGATATACGTGGCCCAATGATGTCCACATAAATCTTGCCTTATCTTGAAAGCTTGGAAATCTGCCAATCAGAAGATGCCATGTGTCATGTTGAAGCTGCACTCTAAGTAGAACTTCTACTTGAGAATTTCTACTTAGCCATCTCGAATTTCTAAGTAGAACTTCTACTTAGAAATATTCTACTTGGTCATCTAGAATATTTAGTACTTAGAAAATATTCTGGTCTTCAACTTGAAACTTCAATGCACATCTTGAACTTGTGATATCTTCATGTCTTCTTTATTCTTCAGCAAGCTCTTGAACATGGATCTTTATTACTGATATAAACTTGCTATCAATGTCCTGACACTTGATGCACTGGTCTGGTTCATAAGTGACTAGTCTTGATAGTGTTTCTGCTTCTTGAATAAATTACCATATTCACTTAGTAACTTGGCTTTCCAATGTTCGCTTTCCTTCTTGTTCACTTGAAATCAATTGGTCTTGTTGATACTGATAGTTATGATCTTGATTCTCGATTTCTCAAATCACTGAGGCATGAACAACTTTGACTTGAACTTCTCTCAATGATTTCTTCTTGGCTTGATCATAGTTAACATGTTCAATTGTATCAATTACCTTGTCTTCATATAGTGTTGATTTCTTGTGACTTCTTGTTCTTGATTGTCTTCTGGTTAAGTATCTTTTCCTTTAATTGAGTTACATTAGTTATAGTGTTACAAGTTTACACACTCTGCCTTTCAATCTCCCCCTATTTGATTGTCTAACAATGACATTCAAATTAATGAAGGATAACTCAACTAAACAAGAGACGAGAAAAGATAATTAACATTACAGTCTTGAAAAATGTACAATTGAAAAGTACTTGAAAACAATACAAAGAACTTAAACTAGAAACAGAATTCGAACCTCGAATTAAAGATCATTTGAATGATTCCTATCACCTGGATTATTTCATATCTTTTAGTCAAACTTATATCACCTTATTGGATTCACTCTAAGGTGAATTTTCCTCAAGTGAGTTAAAGCAACCGAAAGACATGAAGTTTTTCCAACTTCAAGTTCACACCACTCTGACCTTTAACCCTAATTCCGTTTCCTCTTCCTAGCTTCAGCAGCTTGGTCTTTCTCTTCTTTCTGCCTTTTGCGCTTCTCCTTCTGCTGCTGTTCTTTCTTGTACACTGGATCGTGAAGCTGCTTCCACCTAGCATTCAACAGACTTACAGCTTCCATTTCTAGAGGATTCTTGGGCTCTGGGTAAGGATGTTTGAAAAGCCTTCTGAGTTTGTCCACCTCCTGAGTAGTCCTGATCTTTGGAATGTCCTCAAAGTTCTTCATTATAAGCTTAGGTTTCCAATGAGCTTTATCAGCTTTAAACTGACAATAGATCATTTTGGGATAGCCCTTGACACGGTTAGTATTGTGGACACTAGCCGCATCTTGCTCCATTCGCTTCTTTTCCACTACTACTTCAGACAGGTAACTCATGAGTCTCTGCTTTTCTTCCACATGCTTATCTTCCACTTCGTCCCATTTGAACACATATAACACTTTCTCCAGAAATGCAGCATCTTGAGTCTGTAGCAGCCAATTTCTACTCATATGCAAGATTGTTTTATTCTGGTCTGCATCTATGAATACTAAGGCATCAGCTGTATCATCAACATAAGAGTGTATCCAGTATACACTATCTCTTCCTGGAACGCCAATTGTCTCCCTTATCTCTCCTTGTTCCAGTGCTCCAGAAGGAAGAGTCAGAGCTTCATCTACATTCTTCATTGCTTGAAGAATATTCCATTTCTTCTCTATCAGCTCCGGTTCAATCTTCACGTTATCGAGAGGGTTTGGAGCAATGATATCACACTTCCACACCTCATTGCTCTTCTTGAATATGACACTTTCAATGATCTTCACTGATTTATCTTTAATCTCAGAAGCGAATCCCTTACTCATCATTTGTCTACAGACGGCCTTAAGAGATTCCACTGAAAGTTCCATTAAATCCTTTTCCTCCATGCTAACCCTCTTCATTTTCTTGTCAACTACCATCCGGACAACATTAGGATATGCTGAGAATTCTGGACCCTTGTCCTCTGCTAGCTGCATTAACTGATCCCTATACAGAATGCTTAGCTTCTCAGATTGAGAGTATTGAATTTTTGTTGCTAGCAAGAACAACTCTGACGCAGATCTTCTCGTTATGAATTGGTCATCCACATATAGGAAAGACATTGGGACTCCTTCTACCAAAGACAAAATAACCTGCCACTCCTTAAGCGTTGCATTGTATCCAACCCTGACTTTAGAAATTAATCTCTTCAATGCACTTATGTAGTCCGCAGCCATTGGATTCTACAAATTCAGGTTGTAGAACAGATCATCTGCCTCCTTGTTATGAACTCCTTTTGCACAGGGTCCCATCATTATCTTCCTTGCTTCATCCCACTTCTGCCCTAACCTTCTCTTGTCCAGATCCACTTGAGGATCAGCTAGCCTTGCAAGCTCATGATCGTACTGCTTCCCTTGTAGCTCCACTTTCTTTTCTAGAAACACAGCACGTTCTTGCATTGCCTTCATTTTAAAGAACTCAGCTTGTTCCAAGGCTAACTGTTGAGACTTAAGGGTTTCCTCATCAACAGTAATTTCTTCAGGCATTCCGAAAGACATCCCAGCACCTCCACCTTGTTCCTTCAAAGATCTTTTTATTGCATGTGCTAAAGGTACGTCTTCCGTATCAGAATCTGAATCAAGTACCACCTGTACTTTTTCTTGATGACTCAGGTCAACGAATGGCTCATCTTGCTCAATCGCTATTGCCTTACCCTTTCTCCTCCTCAGAGCCTCTTCATCAATAGACGGCTCAATTTCTTTTTCTTTGACAAGATCAGCTTGTTCTTGAATTTCTTCGATTTGAACTCCCTGCTGTCTCGTCTCCTTTCCACTCTCCCCCTTAGGTGAGTTATCCTGAACTCCACCTTGGTCTCCAGATCCACCAGCTGCATAAGAATCTTCAAAACCAGAACCATAGGCTCCTGCTCCACTAGCACCACCTGTACCAGCATCAGGGGGAGGTTGTTGCGGCTCGAAACACTCCGGGGGCACAAAACTTCTGATTGCGAACATCACTCTACTGATCTCCACAGCCAGAGTATCCATTGTAATCTCCATTGCTCCCATCCTCTCATTCAGAGTGTTTCCCAAGACACCACCAGCATGGCCCAAGTCATTTACCTTGTTTGTCAAAACATTAAAAGATGTAGCTTGACTTGCCATTCGTGCTGCGTAGTCATCAAGAGCCCTTTGATTGTTTCCAATGTTCATCCCTAACTGCCCCATCGTCTGCCCAAACTGCTTCATCTGATTTTCCATAGAAGTCATACGTGTATCAAGATTTTCAATGTTAAGGGACGGTGTTTGGTTTAGGTGACCTCGCTCTAATACTCGTTCTGTTAGTATTTGGCGCTCGGTTTCGGGCCTTAAAAATGAAGGTCCCTCTCTCCCTAACCTCTCACACACACTCCCTGTCTCACGCTCGTGTATGTCTTCAATGAGTGATCCAAAATATGAAGCAGTACCTGCAGAAACTGGATAAGCAATATAATTGGCAGTTATGGGATCAATTTCTGTTGTTTCCTGAGTTGGAATCTCAGGCTGAGAGGCTGCAAAGTGTTCTTGTACAACATCAGAACCGATCCTCTTTGCAGCATCAGTACGTACCGGTGAAGGTACGGCTGAAGCTTTTAAAGCTTCATGTCCTTTTGAAGCAACAGTATCTTCAAGAGGTACATAATCCTCATCAAAATCCCTATGTGCAGATTGTTCAAGGGGAGAACCACTCTCGTGAGGTGGAGTGGTTGCGTATGACATTCTAGGGTTTGACTGAGTTTTAGAAGTAGCAACATGAGAAAATTTGGCTTTCTTTCGAGTAAGAGGTTGCTCTTCGGGGTCACTCTCCTCATCATATCCTATATCTACATGTGCTGGCTGTTTGGATTCCGGTGACAGGGGTGAACGAGAATAAGAATGTATGACAGACTCAGAAATATTGCTCGCACCCTGGGATAGATCCTGCGGGCTAGCAGTCTCTTGGGTCTCGGAATCAGATATATAGGAAGAGGAATGAGTAGTATGCAGAGAGAGATTACCTGATTCATTACCTTGTTCGTCATCGCTTTGCTCATCAGGAATCTCTTCAAATGCCTCAGCATGAGCAGACCGATTCTGAGCATATGATGAAACTTGCGATGATGCTGCCAAAGTGGTAACTCCCTCATCATATGTAAGCCACGTTTGTAAGGTATCAGGAACTGACATCGGTTTTCCATGATGTTTATCCTGATTATCAATTGTTGAAAGTGACTTAGTGCCCATCCCTAGTGGTGCAGATGTTGGACTTCTGGCAAAACTCTGTCTAACTACAAGAGCATCCTTCGATATTAAATCATTAATCAGCATCTGTAAGAACCGAGGAAACCAGCAGACAACATCTGTTATGTTGAGGTCTCTGCTTGCAGGAGATCCCATTACACCCACTATCTCAGAGAGAACTATGCGTCCATAATTTATATCCAGTTCTCTTGCTAGGGCAATTCCAAAGGTTTGCATGGGAATGGAAATTTGATGGAAATCGCTTTCTCGTGCTCGAAAACATCTTGTGATAGCCTCGAAAAAGTAATTCCATTCCACATGAAAGAATTGTTTTTGGATGTTTCCAGTGATCCGGCCAGACGGAGGATAACATCCTATTTCTTCAAAGAATCTGAGGCGTTCTGCAGCTGTAGGTTCTGGATCATAAGCATCTTTTATCGGGAACCCCAGAACCCTGTTGACAATTTCTTCAGTCACCTCGTATTCCTGACCCGCTAAGGTAAACCTGAAACCGTAGAGGGTTGATTTGCTCCCAAAAGAAACCGCACTAGTCCATAATTGCTGTAAAGCATCATGCACTAGTGTAGGTTTAGCAGTAAAAGCATCGCTGGCTTTGGAATACAAATTGAGAAATCGTATCCAAGACGTAAAGCGCGGGAGTTGATCACCAATTTCCGTAGAAATATTATAAAAATTGTTTTTAGCAAGTGAAAATTGGTGAGCCATTTTTTTTTTTAATAAAATGTTTTTTCCTTAAAAATTGTGATATTTGTTGAAAAAACAATCAATTAACAAAACCAAAGTTATAGTCCTTTTAATTTCGTTCGTGAATACCAGGAGTCACTTGAGAAATTAAACTACGGAATATCAACAATGATTAAGTAGAGGCGAAAATTACAATCCAATTACCAAATCTGTGATATACAATGAAGATGTATATTTGTTTGTGTATACCAGTGAAGTCGAGTTATGAACAGACACACAAGCACAAACACACAAGCACTTGATGTTTGTGTGTATATATATATATGTGTGTGTATATGAACGGTTACAAAACACACAGACACAAAGATTTATGATAACACAGATAACAGTAGTCTAAAATCGGGCATTAATTCGTGGTCTGTATGAGTTTAATCACAAAAATCACGAACAGTGGTTTGTAAGTCGAAATCGCCTGTATGTATATGGAGGCTGCTGTAAAACTTAATTAGGTAAAAGTGAATGAATTGATCGAGTTAGAGATGTATATATAGACATGATTGTGAAATGACAAAAGTATCCCTGTTAAAAAGAATGAAAACACTAAGTACATACAGGGAGAACCTAAGTCGAACTCTATCTCGAACATTTTAAGTCGAAGTTTATCTCGAAATGTTATCAAGTCGAACTTCGAGATAAATTTCGAGATAGGTTAACTCGAAAACTTGAACCATTTAATCATTAAAGACCATTTAAACAGCAAAAACCACCAACATTACTAGGGAAACCTATCTCGAAATTCAAGTAGAAATTCGAGATAAGTTTCGAGTTAGGAGTTAACTCGAAAAATCCCCTTAGACCAACTGAGAACTCTATCTCGAACATCAAGTCGAAATTCGAGTTGAGTTTCGAGATAGAGACTAACTCGAAGTTATTAACTAACTCGAAGTTATTCTCTCAGATCTATTAAAAAATATCCCCTGTAAGATAGACTTTATCTTGAATATTTTGAAGAAAGAAATAGGCACACTGGTAACTCGAATTCGAATCTTAAGTCGAATTTCGAGATGAATTTCGAGATAGAGCCTAATTCGAAATTCTTCCCAGACTTAAAATTTTCAAAACTTCACTCTGGAAGCTCAAATCGAAATTCAACTAGAATATCAAGATGAGTTTCGAGATAGTGACTAACTCGAAATTTTGAAGATACTTAGAATAATTTGACAATTCTCTTTGAAAAACTTAACACTTAATATTGCCAAATTAATATAAATATCAATTCAAGGATTTTAATATATGACATAATTAAAACATTCCTTGATAATTCTAAGGCCTCTAATTACATGAAAAAACACAGGTAAATTCATCTAAAAATCATGCAAAATTTAGAATATTATGAATTTAACTCCCCCTATGATCATGCAATCTAACAATCATAAATTCAAAGATTTGTGCTATAAAAGACACTTAAAACACAATGAATTCATGTAAAATGACACTATATGCAACCTATAACAATCATTAATTAGGCATTTTAAAGTCTAAGCACATAATGATTAAGTAGCTTGCATATACAAACATAAACATGGATTTTACAGATGGAAGGCTTTACTAACTTGTGTTAAGCATTCCCAATTCACCAACCAACCTATTGAATGTTACTTCATCAAGAGGTTTGGTGAATATATCTGCAATTTGTTGCATTGTGGGCACGAAATGTAGCTCCACAGTCCCCTCCTTGACATGTTCTCTTATGAAGTGATACCTGATGTCGATGTGCTTGGTTCTTGAGTGATCTACAGGATTGTTGGTTATGGCAATAGCACTTGTGTTGTCACACATAATTGGAATTTTCTTGTGCTCCATGCCATAATCCTTCAATTGGTTCCTCATCCACAGTATTTGAGCTACACAGCTTCCAGCAGCAATGTACTCAGCTTCAGCAGTAGAAGTAGATACTGTATGTTGCTTTTTACTTTGCCAGGACACCAATCTTCTGCCAAGAAATTGACAAGCACCAGATGTGCTTTTCCTATCAATCCTGCAACCTGCATAGTCTGAATCCGTATAGCCAATTAGATTAAAACCTGTATCTCTTGGGTACCAAATTCCTAGATTTGGTGTGCCCTTGAGATACCTAAAAATTCTTTTGACGGCTATGAGATGTGATTCTCTAGGATCCGCTTGGAATCTTGCACATAAACAAGTCGCGAACATTATATCGGGTCTACTTGCAGTTAAATAGAGAAGTGAGCCAATCATACCTCGATAGCTTGTGATGTCAACTGGTTTACCTGATTTGTCTTCATCAAGCTTCGTGGCTGTTGCCATGGGAGTCTTAGCTGCTGATGCATCTTCTAGATTGTACTTCTTGAGTAAATCTCTGACGTACTTGGATTGACAGATAAAGATACCATCTTTTCTCTGACTGATCTGTAATCCAAGGAAGAAGGACAGCTCTCCCATCATGCTCATCTCGTATTTCTCTTGCATTAGCTTAGCAAATTTCTCGCACAAGCGCTCATTAGATGACCCGAAGATAATATCGTCCACATAGACTTGAACAAGTATTAAATCATTCTTCACATTCTTATAGAACAATGTTTTGTCAATTACTCCCCTAGTAAAACCACTTTCAATTAAGAATACGGATAGGGTTTCATACCAACATCTTGGGGATTGCCTGAGGCCATAGACAGATTTGAAGAGAAGATACACAAAATCTACAAGTTCTGGATCAATGAAGCCAGGCGGCTGTTCCAGATACACCTCTTCTTCTAACTCTCCGTTCAGGAAGGCACTTTTCACATCCATCTGAAAAACCTTGAAGTTCTTATGTGCTGCAAATACCAAGAACATCCTGACTGCCTCAAGTCTTGCAACCGGTGCATAGGTCTCATCATAATCAATTCCTTCTCGCTGAGAATAACCTTTTGCAACCAAACAAGCCTTGTTTCGAGTTACAAGTCCGTTTTCATCCATTTTATTTCTGAATACCCACCTAGCTCCAATTACTGATTTGTTCTTTGGTCGGGGTACTAGTTTCCAAACTTTCTGCCTTTCAAACTGATTGAGTTCCTCTTGCATTGCAATCACCCAATCAGCATCACCAAGAGCTTCTTCTATTTCTTTAGGTTCAAGCTTGGATAAGAACCCAGAATATAAGCAAATATTAGCCAGGTCAGCTCTTGCAGTTCTTCTAGTAGACACACCAGCATCTGGATCACCAATAATTAATTCAAACGGATGGTCTCTATTCCATACCCGTTCTCTTGGAAATTGTCTTGATGATTCAGCATGACTTTCTGAGTTGTGGTGCTGACTACTTTGATTACTTTCACTAACTCCCCCTGAGTTAGTGCCAGCTCCTACAGAACTAGAGTCAACTCGACTCGAGCCTTGAACAGTAGTCCTTGAGCTGCTATTTACTCCCCCTGAGTTGTTGCCAGTTCGTACTGAAGACGTCTCTTCTGATCTTGTAGGATTAGCTTGTTCACTAGACTCAGGTTCTTCACGTACACTTGGAACATTTAATGGGACAACCAACTCAGGTTCATCTTCAAGTTCTTCTAAGTCCAGATTCTGAAATTTTAGGGACTCAGGTTCACTAGAATCTCTTGAAATTGATGAGAGTTTGGTATCGTCGAATCTGACGTTGTAGCTTTCAGTCACTTTTCGATCATTTACTAAGAACACCCTATAAGCTGCTACCACATCTG
The DNA here is from genome assembly GCA_037693485.1 of Kitagawia praeruptora. Lineage (NCBI taxonomy): Eukaryota > Viridiplantae > Streptophyta > Magnoliopsida > Apiales > Apiaceae > Kitagawia > Kitagawia praeruptora. The sequence goes on along the minus strand of CM075344.1, from coordinate 115,003,981 downwards.
TGGAGTAACCAACAAAGATTCCTTCACGAGCTTTTGCTGCAAACTTGCCTAGATTTTCATCATCTATAAGTACATAGCATTTTGCTCCAAAGACATGAAAGTATTTGATTGTTGGTCTTCTGCCGTTCATTAGCTCACATGGTGTCTTTTCTTTATCTTTTATAATCAAGGATCGATTTTGAGTGTAACACACGGTACTCACTGCTTCTGCCCAGAAATACAGAGGAAGTTTCGAATCATACAACAAAGTTCTTGCTGCTTCAACCAATGTTCTATTCTTCCTTTCAACTACTCCATTTTGTTGTGGAGTTCTCGGGGCTGAATACTGACGACGTATTCCCTTAGATACACAGAAGTCATTTAGCACTGCGTTTTTGAATTCAGTGCCATTGTCTGATCTAATCGTCTTCACAGTAAGTGTTGAAACATTCTCAATTTGAGTGATGTGATCAATGATTAGGAAAGGTACTTCGTCTTTCGTCATTGCGAACAATACCCATGTATACTTGGAGAAGTCATCCACGATTACCAATGCATATCTTTTCCTAGACAAAGATAGGACATTCACTGGGCCGAACAAATCCATATGAAGAAGTTGCAGAGGCTCAGTAATACTAGAAATTTCTTTGCTTTTATGCGATGCTCGTTTCGACTTTCCCATTTCACAAGCTTCACAGAGTCCTTTCGGAGCGAACTCCATTTGAGGTAGATCTCTCACCAATTCTCGCCTCGCGAGAGCATTCATCGTTTTGAAGTTTAAGTGAGATAGCTTTTTGTGCCATAACCAGCTTTCATCATCCGAGGCTTTGCTGTAGAAACAGGTGACCTCATTCTGATTTGCTGAATCCATGTCTGCAACAAAAAGATCTGCCTTTCGAACTCCTCTCAAAGCCAGTGAGCCTTCCTTGATGTGAGTGATTGATACACCTTTCTTGTTGAAGACAATTTCGTAACCTTTGTCACAGAATTGACTGATACTCAACAAATTGTGCTTTAATCCCTCAACATAGGAAATATCTTCAATGATGACATTGCCAGTTTTCAGTTTGCCATATCCCTTTGTCACACCTATGCTGTCATCTCCAAAGGTAACATAAGGGCCAGCCTTCATAACCAACTCTGTAAGCAGGGACTTGTTTCCAGTCATATGTCTTGATGCTCCACTGTCTAGCACCCATATGACTTTATTTCTATTTTGCTTAATGCCCTGCAATGACAGATTGATTAGACTTTCTTCGGAACCCAACTTTGATTGGGCCCGGCTTTTCGATAAGATCGAGAATCAACAGATTTAACAACAGAAGATGCACTTTTCTTAACATTACTAGAGCTTTCGACTTCCTCCTTTCCTTTCTCAGACTTGACATGTTTGTCAGTCCTAGGAGAAGGTTTGTCACTCCTAACTTTAGGAGGACTGACAGTCTTGGCTCTCACATGCTTTTTCTTGATGTTTGAACTAGCAGCAGTATTTGAGCATGACTGGCTAGATGCATTCATTAAATTCACAAAAGTTTGCATGACATTAAAAGTGCATGGCATACAATTAGGTTGACCACACTGTGCATGATTCGGATGCAGATTATTCATTGTATGTGTGACAGGCATGGCATGTGCAGCAGGAACATTTATGTTAGCTTTAAATGCATAAGAAAGATGTTCAGTAGATTTGCAGTGATAACATGCTTTCTTTAACCATTCAGCCTTAACCTCTTTTATGCCTTTCTTCCCTTGTTGTTTAACAGCCTTAGCTCCTAATCCTAGTCTAGATTCATCTCTAGGAAAATTGATTTTAACTTGTTTGATAGGAGTTATGGGTTGTGCTTTCTGGCGATCTTCCATCTCAATCTCATATCTAGCTATCAATTCAGTCTCTTCTTCTTCTATTCTAGGAACAAGGTGTTTGTAGATGGGTTTGACAGAAGATTTAAAAATGCTAGGAATTTCATTTTTAAGGTCACTGGAACTAGTGTCGATAGGTCTCTTCCCTTCTTTCTTAGAAAGGATAGAATAGTCAAGTCCTACACCTACTCCAGTTATCTTCTTAAATATGTCATTATCTACATACACTTTACTAGCAGCTAGTTTGTAAGCTTTGCATTTAGTTTCTAACTCAGCTAGTTTGTTCCTAAGACATGCTTCTACTTCTTCCTTAAGGACGAGCTTGTGTTCCAAAGATTTAATAAAATCTCTTAGGGAAGTATCTACAGTGCAAGCAGCCTCTAACTCTTCCACTTTTGCCTCAAGCATTCTGCTTTTGGCGACAAGTGTTTTCTGTTCCTTTTGAGAAGTGTCTAGGCTTTTGCACAACATGTAGATCTCTTCGCTAAGAGCCCCGTTCTGTTCCTTATAATCATCAATAGACATTTCTACTTTAAGGGTTAGAACTGGTACCTCTGGTTCCTCTGATGTCTCAGCCATGAGCGCAAAGTTTGCTACATGCGTAACATCTTCCTCATCTGAATCATCCCAAGCTCTTCCTTCTGTTACTAATAAAGCTCTTTTTCCATGTTTTTCTTTCACCAGCGATTCATACTTGCTTTTGAGGGCTTCAAATGACTCTTTTGGATAAGTCTGTTTAGGCTTTTTGCAGTCTGAAGCAAAGTGTCCAGCTTCTCCACAGTTATAGCATTTGAACTTCATTTTGAAATCCAAAGGAGATTTGTAGCTGGTACTTTTGCCTTTACCTCTGAAGCCTGACGAACTACCACCACCCTTAGCAGCCCGATAGTAAGATGAAGAATTTCTCTGTGGTCGGTTGCTCTTTCTGAATCTCATGTTGCTGAACTTCCTTGCAATGTATGCCACGACACTATCGTCCATGTTGTCCAGCTCTTCTTGGGTGAAGTAGTCATCATCACTGTTAGATGTGCACTCGTCATCATTCTCAACTTGATGTGGTGCAAGTGATGATTTAGGCTTTGCTGCAACCATTGCTTTCTTAGACTCTTCCTCATCAGCAACTAATCCTGATGCAGTTTCTTTTCCTTTTGAATCATTGTCCCATGCTTGATCTTGAAGTGTCTCCAGCTCATAGGTCTTTAGAATTCCATAATATTCTTCCAGAGAAGTTGTATGCAAATCTCTGGTTTCTCTGATTGCGTAGACCCTATGTTCAATGCTCTTTGGCTGGTTCCTCAGATATCTCGTATTGGTTTCAACCATGGGGAGAGTAACACCTCTCAGATTCAAATCCAAAACCAACTGACTGAATCTTAGATAGACGTCTGTTATGCCTTCTCCTTTTCTTATTCTGAAGGTGTCATACTCCATCTTGAGTATAAGTGTCTTGTTGCTTCTAACCTCTGCAGATCCTTCCATGACAACTTCTATCTTGTCCCAAATCTTCTTTGCTGTATTCAAACCTTTGACTATGTTGAACATTTCATGATCAAGGGATTCCATCAAGGTTTGTCTTACAGAAGTATCATAAGCTATTTGCTCCTTGTCAGCATCCGTAAAGTCCGCTGCCTTTTTAGGCTCAGACCGAGCAGGTATAACCTCCTCTCCTTCCGTACGCTCAGGAATAGCTTTCATTGGAACGAATTTACCCTTTTCAAGGACTTCCAGATATTCAGGGTTAACTGTCTCCAAGTAGAGTCTCATTCTGAAAACCCACTCTTCATAGTGATCTCGGTTGAACATTGGGATCTTGAATGTATTTTTAGGAGCCATTTCAATTCTGGTCACTAAAAAGTTTCTAAGTACCCAAGACTAGGCTAAGTAGAATATATATGTAGAACTTCTGCCAAGTCGAAATTTCTCTAAGTAGAAATTTTGCTCAAGTCGAACTTCACCAAGTAGAAATTGTCCAAGTCGAAATTCTATGTAGAAAATCTCAAGTAGAAATTCTATGTAGAACTTTTGTCCTTAGAATAAATTTTCTGCAGATTACTTTAATATTGAATAAACAATATTATCTCTTTAACACCTTTTTGACTTTTGATACTTTACTCACCGAAAGCAGCTAACCCACTTGCTAGGTATTGATTTTGTATTGTTTTGCTTTCGGCCAAGGAATAATTATCAAATCAAAAGTACAAAAACACCTTCTTTTTTTTTTTGACTATCTTATCTGTTTGAAAAAGGAGATCAAAAAGTTGTTGGGTTGTCTTCTTTGATAAGAACAGATGATGAACACTCAAGAACACCAAATATCAATGAACCCAGATTAATTCACAAAAATTAATTAAAATACACCCAAGCTAAATAATCACACCTGGAGTATTTAAATAATTTTTCGGATGAGTTTTCACTACCAACGAATTAAAGCACACTTTTCGATAAAATGAAAAGTAGATCTAGAAAATGAAAACTCACGATTCTTCTACCAAACACAAGGATCTATGTTTTGTATGTTAAACATCCTCTCTGATACCAATTGTTAGGTCCAAATGTGTTGTAGAGGGGGGGGTGAATACAACTTTTCGAATATGAGAAGCAATAAATACGATGCAATAAATGAACACGCAGATTCAAGGAATATATTTCTTATATATAACTTGAAAAGGTTGCTACAACATTCATTACAAAGTATAACAGAAGTTCAGAGAGAAGTGAATGATTCTAAGCTCTGTGAATGTACTCTCTCTCTTTTTCTTGTGTTTTCTCAATATTGCTCATTAAAATAAAACATTACACAAGTACTTCTATTTATACTACATGTAATCTATGTCCTGTAGTCTTCAAAGACTAAGATATACGTGGCCCAATGATGTCCACATAAATCTTGCCTTATCTTGAAAGCTTGGAAATCTGCCAATCAGAAGATGCCATGTGTCATGTTGAAGCTGCACTCTAAGTAGAACTTCTACTTGAGAATTTCTACTTAGCCATCTCGAATTTCTAAGTAGAACTTCTACTTAGAAATATTCTACTTGGTCATCTAGAATATTTAGTACTTAGAAAATATTCTGGTCTTCAACTTGAAACTTCAATGCACATCTTGAACTTGTGATATCTTCATGTCTTCTTTATTCTTCAGCAAGCTCTTGAACATGGATCTTTATTACTGACATAAACTTGCTATCAATGTCCTGACACTTGATGCACTGGTCTGGTTCATAAGTGACTAGTCTTGATAGTGTTTCTGCTTCTTGAATAAATTACCATATTCACTTAGTAACTTGGCTTTCCAATGTTCGCTTTCCTTCTTGTTCACTTGAAATCAATTGGTCTTGTTGATACTGATAGTTATGATATTGATTCTCGATTTCTCAAATCACTGAGGCATGAACAACTTTGACTTGAACTTCTCTCAATGATTTCTTCTTGGCTTGATCATAGTTAACATGTTCAATTGTATCAATTACCTTGTCTTCATATAGTGTTGATTTCTTGTGACTTCTTGTTCTTGATTGTCTTATGGTTAAGTATCTTTTCCTTTAATTGAGTTACATTAGTTATAGTGTTACAAGTTTACACACTCTGCCTTTCAATAACCCCCTGCATCCAACTGAAAAAATCCCCTCTAATCTCTTGATTTACATCTGGTATAACAGAATACCAAATCTTAGCAACTCTAGGACATGTAACCAACGCGTGAATGATTGTTTCTTCCTCCCCATTACATAATGGACAACTATCTTGAACTGGGACATGTTTTTGTCTAAGCATCGACAAGGTTGGTAAACAACTCGTAGCAGCTCTCCACATGAGGTTCAAAACTTTGGCTTGAGCTTTAATTCTCCACAGTTTACGCCAACTGCTTGAATTATATGTCACATTCCAGAGACCCTTTTGTGCTTGTAATAGCCTATACGCACTTCGAACTGAATATGCCCCTGAATTTTCTGTACTCCAATAAATTTTATCTTCCAGAACACTATCACGAAGCTGAACATCAAGAACGAGCTGTTGATCTCTTTACATACATTAGAGAAGCCACCTTGCTTTTACTCAACGTTTAAGATACAGTAGTAACATACGGATTATCTATGTCACCTAGCCATGGCTGATTACAAAAATATCAATCTTTTCACCCGAATCAACCAACCACCTAGCTCCTTTTTTAATCAGTTCATTAGCTTCCCACACACTTCTCCATACAAAACTAGGATTGTTACCCAGAATGGATGTTAGAAAATTACCTTCAGCGAAATACCTCGCCTTGAACACTTTACTAACCTGCTCTCTGGGTTTGTTAAAAACCTCCAATCCTGTTTACCCAACATTGCTAAATTAAAATCCCGAAACCCCAGCCCACCGTTTGCTTTGTGTCTACTCATTCGAGCCCAACACATCCAGTGAATACCTGTATTCCTGTTAGCATTCGAACTCCACAAGTATTTTGCCAAGGTACTTTCAATATCCTTAGTAATTTCGAGTGGCAATAAAAACACACTCATTACAAAGCTCGGTAACGTTTGAGCCACATTTCTTATCAGAACCCTCTTCCCTCCTTGAGAAATCAGTCTCCCATCCCAACTCTGAACTCTTTTAGTAACCTTATCCTTCAGATAACCAAACATAGCTGACTTATTTCGCCCTAAGATGCTTGGCAATCCCAAATACTTGCTTCTCTCATCTGCCTCCCCCAAGTTTAGCACCCCACAAATACTCCTACGATTCGTTTCAATAATATTTGTGCTAAAGAAAACCGACGACTTCATCGAGTTCACCTTCTGCCCTGTTGCTCTCTCAAATGTGTCTAAAAGCTACAACATATGAGTAGCTTCCTCTTCATTAGCTCTACAATAAATGTAACAATCATCCGCAAAGAGTATATGTGTTATTTGGGGAGCCTTTCTACATATTTTCACCCCATGAATCCACTTTCTCATCTCATATTTTTGAATTAACGCGGACAACCCCTGGACACACATAATAAACAAATATGGTGACAAAGGATCACCCTATCGAATTCCACGTGCAGATAAAATTGGTCCCATCTCCCTACCACCATGAGTGATATTATACTTAACCGACATGACCCCTTGCAAAATCAAATGAATCCATCTGTTATGAAACCCCATTTTATTTAGTAAAGCTCGTAAATAGTCCCATTCAATCCTGTCACATGCCTTACTCATGTCTAACTTGACTGCCATATCACCCTCCTTACCCCTACTTTTTCTTTTCAAGAAATGCATGACTTCGTAGGATATCATAATGTTATCCGAAATCAGTCGACCAGGTACGAAGGCACTCTGATTCTCCGCTATCACCTTATCCAATAAATCTTTCATCTGGTTTGCCATCACTTTTGTTATGATTTTTGCGAGGACATTTTAGACAGAGATCGGTCTTAAATCTCCCATCTCTATTGGACTCTTCTTCTTCGGGATCAAGACTACGTTGGTTGCATTCAGATCATGCGGCATAATCCCATCCTAGAAAAACCTCCTGATCAGACCCACTACATCCTTCCCCACAATCGCCCAGTGCTTTTGATAAAAAGCTAGGGTCATTCCATCTGGCCCGGGTGACTTATCCGGGTGCATTTGGAACAAATTAAGCATGCTTAACTTCTTCGTCTGTAATAGCCTGCAATAACCTATCATTCTGTTCCCTAGTTATTGTTTGAGGCACACAATCAACAACTTCCTCCCATTGAGCATTAGCAATGCTGAACAAGTTTGCGTAATAATCCGTAATGACCTTTGAGAGACCATTCTCCCAATCCCACCACTCCCCTTCACTATTTTTCAGTTTATGGATTTGATTGACTCGACGTCTTGTAGTGGTTGATGCGTTCTCAAAATGAAACTTGCCCCTCCCTCTGCTCGGTTCTAATTTTGTCGGAACTAAGAAGATTGGACTATGATCCGAAGTTGAACCTTCTAAGTTATACAGTTTAGCTAGTGGGAACATATTCAACCAACTTTCAGATGTCACTGCTCTATCAAGGTGCACTTCAGTCCACTCCTCCTTACCACGACCTCTTTCCCATGTGAATTGATGCCCTACATTCTCCATATCTATCAAACCTGTGTCAGCCAATGCTTCATTAAAACCTTCCACCAACCAACGTAGATACTGATCCCCACCTCGTTTATCCTGTTGAGAGCACACATTATTAAGATCCCAAATCAGGCACCAAGGTAAATTAGAATCTCTAGATAAATTCCGTAATAAATCCCATGTTCTTCTATGAAGTCTTCTGTTTGGTTCTCCATACAGACCTGTTAACCTCCACTGACCAAAACCCTCCATGTTTGCTTCTATATCAATGTGATTCTGTGAGAAGCTAATGACCTTAGCTTGATCCCTCTCCTTCCAAAGCAGAGTAAACCTCCACTTCTACCTTGAACCTCTACCACGAACAAACCTTCGAACCCCAACTTACACCGAATAAATTCCAACTTGTCTTTCCTGCTAAGCGTTTCACACAGAAAAATAAAGGTGGGCTTTTCTTGTCTCACCATCTCATTAAGGAACTCAACATTCCAGGGAAGCCCAAGACCCAGGCAGTTCCAACTCAAAGTACTCATAATGATGGGCGGGTTTGCATAGTAGAGCCCGCCACAATCAAGTTTTTTTGGTCCGAGTTTGTATTGGTTTGCAAATCCACCATTACTTCATCACCTGGGCTTTGCATTGATGGAGGCCCATCTATTTTATGCTCTTCCATCCTGCGCCTCTTAGGATCCGAAATAACCAGCCCAATATTCTCCACCTCCGGATTTATCCTCTTCCCGCTCTTCATCTAAAACAGATAATGTTTCCTTAAATTTTGTGCTTCTGTTAACATTATCATTAATATTTCCTGTAAATACGATACCTGTTATCTGATTGACCTGCTCCACATTATCTCTTCTTATCCCTGATTTGTTGGGATTATGTAATTCTTTCGCGCCAATCTTGCTTTTTGAAATTTCACCACCATTTCTGTTATCAGCCGCCGGATTAATAACCGAAAAAGCTCCCCCTTGCCTGAGCCACTTAGAACCCATTGTGTAATTTCTCCGTTTTGGCTCTACTCGCATCCAAATGCCATAGGGTTTCTCGATTAATTCCAATGGTGTATCGAAAATTTTCTCGCAGAACTTCTCACTATGCCCAATTAATCCGCAGATGAAACAAAAAGTAGGCACGCCTTCATACTTAAAGTTTGACCTACACTATTGTGACTCTGATCTCTTCAACTTCATGCGCCTTTTTAATGATTTCTCTATATTAATCGATACTCTCACCCAAAGGTAATTTCTCCGTACACCCATAAAATTATTAGGATCGGAGTCCACATGCGTGCCAATATAATTCCGTACATCCTTTACGACTCTTTGAGACATAAACCCAGGATCCATGCCATGCAGTTGGACCCAAAGTTCTATCTTGTTAATTTCTACCAATCTTGGATTTTCCCCAATTTTTAGCCTTTCAAACATTAGTTGAAACCGCCCGAATGTCCACAGACTCCCCTCGATAACACGTTTGATATCGACCTCATGATAGAACTGAAAAATTTACCTATTATGCTCAATTTCCTTCACATACATCCCTTTTCCTGGCTTCTAGAGAGACGCCATTTTATGTTGCATTGCTTGGAAGTCAATATGTGACTCAGTTAAAAAACGACCGACTAAGCACCAACGCACATCAATCTCGGACAAGTTTTCCGATGCTTCATTATACATTAAGCCTCCATCCTCCTCATCTTCAATCCTAACCAGAGCAAGCCTCTCCTCCATCTCTTGTATTGAACTCCCCTTGGACGACATAACTCACAGTAGATACGTATCGCACTTAAAACAAAACTACTGACAAAAATAAACGGAATTGACTATACCACCATGTCAAAAGACAAGACTTTAATCAAAGCATTTTCCTACTTTTAAGCAATTTTTTGTTTTCTGTAATTTTAGATTTTTAGTGGAAACAATGTTTTTTAAAAGTGAAAAATTGATTTATAAAAGAAATCCAGTTTTATAAAATGGTGAAAAATATTTTATCAAAAACATATTTCTCATTTGATGGCGGAAGTCACTTTATAAAATCTTTTAAATTTTGAAATGAACCTTTTTTTCTGTGTAACATATTTTTCGGATTTGACATGAAAAGAAATGTATGTGATACTGTGTAGAGGATTTCGACCAAAATGGGGGTACCGATTACCCGTCTCATTCCATCATGTTAGATAAACTTTAAAATCAATTGATATGCTAGTTTACAGTTGCAATGGAAGAAAACATACCTGTGTTAAAATATAATTTTTCCAAAGAATAGATTTGATAATATGATGTGGGAAATCTTATTTTTAGAATTTTTTAATTTATTTACAGAGCTATGTATGTTGCATATTTTCCTTGCATTCTTAATTTGTAGCATATTCTCAAACTATATGCTACAAGTAAATCCAAAAATGAAAAAACCATTTGAAAATAACATTTTTCCGACGATGTTTTATAATTGATTAGGCAATTGTATAGTTAGTCAAGATAAAACTGGATAATATACCAAACACATGTTTATTCCGTTTATTTTTAACATAATTGGAATTCTAACATTTGACCAGTATCGATCCTGGACCAATGCTGACAGTGCGACTGTACTAGGCCCATTAGATCGAGGACCCAATACAATCGCACTAAGTCCACTGGACCAAGGGATCCAAAAAACGTCAAATTTCACTTTCGGTTTAAGATGAGATTCTCACTCTTTTTGATTAATTCTAACTCTTTGTCCTTTTGCTTTCCAAACGTCAAACATATTTGTCACATGTGCATATTAAAATTATTAAGATATAGTTTTATACCCGTGCGATGCACGTAATAATTTGTAAATATGATTTATAAATTTATATTAAAATTTTAGTTTTCAGTTTTTGTTGGAAGAACTGCAAACTGCACTAAATTGATGATATTTATTTTAGGACTTTTTCCAAAAGTACTCATGTTGCAAAACTTTTTTTAAAAAATATGGTATTTGCAACCTGAAATGTAACTGATTTCATCTTGATTCACAGCTTCGTATCCAACTTTTACTGTATTTTTGAAATTTTTTGAAAACAAATGTATTTTTGATAATTTTCTTGTATTTCATTAACATTAATTTGTATTATTTTAGTTGTTATTATATTTTCACCAGAAATTCATGTTTTTATAATTTTAAAATTCTTAATGTTAATACTTTCTTCACACATTAACTTTATTATACTCTATATAATTAATTTTGAGTTTTCACCAAAAAATTCGAAAATTATATCTACAAATCATATTCTTCATTTTCGAAATAAGGGGTACAATTTAACAATATTTTTAATTTTTACTTAATATTATTTAAAATATAATTATTATTAGTATTTCTTAAATGACATATATGTCCTTAACTATCAAATCATATAACCCATATATTATTAACATTATTTTTTTTATTTTAGTTGTTAGTATATTTTTTATCTAAAATTTCATGTTTTTATATTTGTAAAATTAGTATTAATTATTATTAATAGATTTTTTTCACTCAAAAATTTTATTATACTCTATATAATTAATTTGATTTTCTCTAAAAAAATTCAAAATAATACCTATATGTCCTATTCATAATTCTGAAATAAGGTATACAATTTAACAATATTTTTAATTTTTACTTAATATTATTTAAAAATACAATTATCATTAATACTTCTTAAATAACACATCTGTCTTGATGATCAAATCACATTAAATTGCCTTAGACCAATTATATAATGTCTATAAATCTTATTCATAATTTTTTAAATAGCATGTACTATTTAATAATATTATAAAATTCTATGTAACCTTCTTTAAAAATATAAGAAATAGTATTTTTGAAATGACACACGACCAAAATGTATGAATTCCTTTACACCAATTATAAAACTTTTGAAATAAGGTGTACCTTTTAATGATATAATAAATTTCTATTTAAACTGATTTAAGAATATAAAAAATAATATATTTGAAATGACAGTTATACTCCTGACAACCAAACCAACTTCATGAACTCCTTTAAATCAATTATATTAGGGTTGTAAAAATCGGTAACTCGGGTCGAGTACTCGTTTTGGACCCCTGAACCGATTCGAGTAGTGACTAATCGGACCAAAAACCGATTTTTGCTATAACTCGGTCAAGACTCGGGTTGACTCCGAGTAATCGGGGTCAAACTCGGGTTTGACTAAAAAATATATTTTTTTTGCTAAGTACTAAAATATAATTTTTATTGCTCAACTTATAGACTATAGTTATAATCTAGATTCGGCCCAATTAAAAGTCCTCTCTCTCAAAGATTCTATACATACACTTATATCATGTTTTAATATTATTAGTAATATTAATATTATTACTTGGACACATGTACACTAAAATTAGAATAAATATTATTAGTAATATTAATATTATTACTTGTTAGCAGGGTTGTAATAATATTATTATTAATATTAATATTATTGTTAAGTTTTAAGTTTAACACATGTACACTAAAATTAGAATAAATACATATAAAATATGAGAAAAAAAAAGTTAAAAAATGATATCCGATTAATAGTCCGAGTACTCACGAGTACTCGCCGAGTTTCCGATTACCCATTTTTCTGGACCAAAACCGAGTTGATCCGATTTCCAATTTTTACAACCTTGAATATAATATAATAAGTGTGCAACTTAGGCCTTCAACAAATTACTTGAATCATTATATTTATATACCTAAATTTTGTCTTTCTTGAAACTTCATTCTTTAAAGTAATTATTTTATCAATCCTGTTTATCTATTACGTCAAGATTCTTAACTTGGTATGTTCTTATTTCTTTTGTCAAATAATATAACGTGAATATGCATAATTTCTTGTTTAATTAACCAGACATTACTAATCAAAATTTTTAAGACCGTTGATATCACTTGATTTCAGCATATAAATTATTTTCGTGAATCAATGTGTTGCGATCATAAGCATTGTTAGTTACAGTGATAGTTTTGAATAGAGCCGGCAATTTCGTACATGACACGAAAACTCGACACGAAAATTACGGGTTTGGGTTGACCTTTACGGTACACGAACATGAAAGTACACGAATACGAAATTACACGGATGAATTTAGTGTCGGTTTTGGGTTTACCCTTGGGTACACGATACGAAAATACACGAAATAAATAAATAATTTTATTAAAATTATATGAATACATATTTTAAAATAATATTTTATATATAATTTTTACATAAGATAATTATAAAATAGTTTCAAATTTTAGTCTCACAAGATTTGAACACACTTGATTCTTTATGACATATTGACTTATGACTCAACTAGTAAAAATTTAATATTTAAATATTTTTATTTTTATTCAAAAATTACACGAAACACGACACGAAATGAAGATACACGAACACGAAACGAAACAAATCTTTCACGGGTCGGTTTTGAATTTGACATTACGTACACAAAACATGAAAGTACACGACATGAAAGTATACGAAACGAACGAATTGCCAGCTCTAGTTTTAAAGGCTAGTTTTGAAGCCTATTTATAATACTGGTCGGGAAAATCACCAACAAGCCAACCATAGCCATTTCACAGCCAAAATATCTATCTATTATATCTATATATTCTTAAAGCATGAACATGAAGGATTCCAAAAATGACATATTTTACCCCTTATCTTTTAACTATCATTTAGCTTCCTAATTATTTGCAAGGTCATTGTAGACAATTGACTTATTTTCTGATCCAATGGATAAAACCCGTTTACCCATTAACAATCATCCAATATAAAATATACTTAGTTAGTACAAGACCCATTTTAAAATGGATATGACCCATTGGATCTAAAACAAATTATATGCAAATATACTGTTATGGAAAGCAATAAATGAGACAATTTTCCTCCACGATTTTAGCAAACTTTCAAAAATATGGTAACTGAATATATGTAATTTATTCAACCATGGAAACCAATGGATATGACCCATTGGATCTAAACAACTTCTCTTACCTCTCTCTCAAGAATGGCGGTATACATAAAATATCTTTAATCTCTCTCATCCTCTCTCTCAAGGCGGTACACATAAAATATCATTAATCTCTCTCATCTTTTTTCTCCTTCTTAGTCATTTTTCTTTCTCTCAGTCTTCATGGTCTTTTTTTAATGTATTCATATATGTGTGTATGTGTATACTATATTTGTTGTTTACTAATATTTTTTTGTTTGAATTTACAGAATATGAAATGAGAATGATTTTACAAGGAATTTGTGATTGAGACAAGTTGCAAGATACAAATTCAACGGTGAATATGATTAATTGGGTGTGTATCTTGATTCTAAAAACCTATAACTCGATTCAATATCGTCTTCTCTGATTGTTAGCAAGGTTTTCTTTTCCATTTTTTCTCTTTTTCCATGCATTTTATTAATGTTTTAATCAATATCGTCTTCTTTGATTATTTTCTCTTTGAGTATCAATGGCAAACAGTTCTAACAGGTCTGCATAAAAGGTGTTTGATTAAAGTTCTGTATGATTTAAAGTATATTTTGTTTGTTATTTTGATGTTCTTTGACATGCTTTCTTTTGCTTTTTTGTAGCCATGACAAGAGAAATCAAAAAAATGGCTTCATTTTTTTTTGTATTTTGTTTGGGGTTCTGAATTCATCGGGAGCTGCAAAAGGTCTTTAATCTAGAGTCAATTTCAGTGTGTATATAATTCGTTGTGCTTATCTTTATTTCGTCAAATGTCCAATTTTTGTGTATGATATACGTTTATTTATCTTTAAAATGTTTGTTGCAGGCTTTAAATTTATCCACTTTTTCCTACAAATGGACGGATTGAGTTAGTATTGTAACTGAAAAATGTATGTAATTTATTATGTTATGGAAAGCAATAACTGACACAATTTTCCTCCATCAGATTTTCTTCCAATATTCCATTTGTAGATGATCTTTTTCCCATCTACAATATTCTACACCTCAAAGTCTGCATTGTAATGGATAAAACAGGTGCGCAAATTTTTTGTTTATATGTTGGTTCCGTTATATTTTAAATCTAGACATTTGCTTAATTGTGAAACAGGTCATAAGAGGATTCCGCTTGGTTCTTTTTCTCCTACTTCAGAATGAAACTATAAGCGAAGCATTTGTACTTGGATTCTTTTGTTTTTTATGTTTCTGTTGCCTAGGTTTAGCTACTTGCTTTTCCTGATACCTTTTTTCTGGGACATCTTATTAATTGTTATACATCTCCAATCCATATACTGTATGTTCCTTTCACAAATTTGAATCTTTTGTTCATTTTCTGGTCATCTCCGGAACTGCATTACAGAAATTAAGGATTTGAAGCATTGACTTCTCTTTGGTTTTTTTTCTTGAACTTGCTTCTTGGCATCAAGCCATTGTTATCTTCAAGATTGAGATATTAACTTATTGTAATATGTTTCCTAAGACATGATAATCAAATCTATTTTTGTGTTAAGTTTCACAAAGTTTATATGTTCATTACGTTATATTTTAAATCTAGACATTTGCTTAATTGTGAAACATGTCATCAGAGGATTCTGCTTGGTCCTATTTCTCCTACTTCAGAATGAAACTGTAAGCGAAACATTTGTACTTGGATTCTTTTGTTTTTCCATGGATTATCCATATTATGATCCTTTTTCAATAATCTGTGATTATGTCAACACAAACTTTCTATTTATTTCATAATAAATTTTCAAATTCAAATTACTTATTTAATACACAATCTTTTCATTTAATTCACAATCTTTCTTGATTTTCTGTTATAAGTTTCCTCTCATATATTTTTTAAATATTTTTGAATTCCTAATTACTCATTTATGGAAGCAACGACTCATTCAAAAAAAATTTCAATATTCTATATGTAATGTATTCCATTGTAATTCACAATATTCCGGAATATTCATATTATGATCCAGTTCCAATCATCTAAAATCAAGTCAACTTGATATTTTCATTTAATACAAGATAAGAATTTGAAATTCAAAGTACTTATTTAATACACAATCTTCCCAATTAATTCAAAATCTTGCTTGATTTTCTCTTATCATATTATGATCCATTTTCAATTATCTATAATCAAGTCAACACAATCTTTTCATTTAATACATAATAAGAATATGAAATTCAAATTACTTATTTAATACACAATCTTCCCAATTTATTCAAAATCTTGCTTGATTTTCTCTTATCATATTATGATCCATTTTCAATTATCTATAATCAAGTCTACAAAATCTTTTCATTTAATACGTAATAAGAATTTGAAATTCAAATTATTTATTTAATATACGATCTTCCCAATTAATTCAAAATCTTGCTTGATTTTCTTATTTAAGGAAACTATAACTCATTCATATAGTATCAGTTAGCATTAATTATTCATATTATTCACATATCCATTTTTCTTTTTCTTTTTCCCCAAAAATTTCCTTTTTGACGGGTTCAAAATCTTAAATTTAAACATATTTTTGGATCAATTAAAGACTTTGAAATTCAAATTACTTATTTAATACACAATCTTCCCAATTAATTCAAAATCTTGCTTGATTTTCTCTTATCATATTATGATCCATTTTCAATTATCTATAATCAAGTCTACAAATTCTTTTCATTTAATATGTAATAAGAATTTGAAATTCAAATTACTTATTTAATACACAATCTTCTCAATTAATTCGAAATCTCGCTTGATTTTCTCATTTATGGAAACTATAACTCATTCATATAGTATCAATTAGCATTAATTATTTATATATCCATTTTTTTAAAAATGGATACTATATATTTTTAAAGCATGAACAGGAAGGATTCCGAAAATGACATATTTTACCCCTCACCTTTTAACTATCATTTAGCTTCCTAATTATTTGCAAGGTCATTCTAGACAATTGACTTATTTTCTGATCCAATGGATAAAACCCGTTTACCCATTAACAATCATCCAATACAAAATATAGATAGTTAGTACATGACCCGTTTTAAAAGGATATGACCTACTGGATCTAAAACAAATTATATGCAAATATACTATTATGGAAAGTAATAAATGAGACAATTTTCCTCCATGATTTTAGCAAACTTTCAAAATTATGGTAACTGAATATATGTAATTTATTCAACTATGGAAACCAATGGATATGACCCATTGGATCTAAAAATGCAATATACTGTTATGAAAAACAATAAATTTAGGAATAAAACAAATTTTCCTCAATTTAGGAAAGCAATAAATGACATAATTTTCCCTCATGATTTTAGCAAACTTTCAACCATATTCAACCATGTAAAGCAATAACTGACACAATTTTCATCCATCAGATCTTTTTCCAATATACCATCTGTAGATGTTTTTTTTCCATCTTCCTTCTTTACACCTCAAACTCTGCATTGTAATGGATAAAATAGGTATGCAATATTTTTGTTTATACGTTGGTTCTGTTATACTTTGAATCTAGATATTTGCTTAATTTTGAAACAGGCCGTAATAGAATTCTGCTTGGTCCCGTTTCTCCTACATCAGAACAAAATCGTAGCGAAATATTTATGCTTGATTCTTTTTATTTTTATGTTTATGTTGTCTCGGTATTTTCATTTAAAACAAACAAATTTCTACTCCATCCATCCATCTTTGTGCTTTTCTTCAAGGGGTATTAATGGACTAATTAATTTCATATTATCGTTAATTAATTTTCTGATTGGAAGTTTGACTTTCTTATAAATTACTTTTTTCGTATTTGTAGTGCTGAAGCATCCTTCTAGACGTGTGACATGTAATGAGAGGCAGGGAAGTGTACCTGCAAAGAAAATTTCTTTTGATTTGGTGGAGAATATAAATAACAATACTCCTACTCAAAGTGGGCTATTGAGTGGTATGCTATCTGTTCTTAACGAAATTTTATGATTATATTTAGAAACTAATTGATGTTTAATTTTCAAACAGGTCATAAGAGGATTCCACTGGGTCATGTTTCTCCTTCTTCAGAAAGAAACTGTAAGCTAATCATATTTGTTAATTAAATCATACATCTCATTCTTAACAAAGGAGTTTGATTATCATGCTCCAATGTATAATATGTCTTCACAAAATCCATGGTGCTTTCCATTAAAGATGGTCTGTTATAGATTATTAAGTCTAACCGTAATTGTATTGCATTTCTAATCGTAATTATCAAGTCTATCCTTTCCAATTTTAAATTTACACTACTCACATGTCCTTTTGGGTCAATCTACTTGAAACCGGATCACTCCATTCATAAATGGGTAAGATCCAAATCCAAAATTCTCTCACAAATCAGTACAAATTATTATGATCCGGATTAAAATGGGAAATACCCATGCTATGTTTAAGCTAAAACGTATAATCATAATCATGCTATCTTCTCATATATGCTTCCACTAATTCAGCCCTCTAACATGGCAACAAATTATACGTTTGAATTTCAAAGTTAACACTCATGTTTCATCCCTGTTATTTGTTACGACCAACTCAACACGCAAGTGCACGTGATCTCAAGTAATACAGATAGCAAATAAGGTTCGTTCCTACAGGGACTCGTTGTATTTTCCAGCTAATTCACTCACCAATGTATGATTATTTTCCGATGCTAAAACAAATAAATAAGTGGATTGTTGTTATCACTAAAGTTTATCTAAGAAATTTAACTAATAATCAACTACTTGAACTGAGATTTAGGTCGAATTACTTATGCAAATAAACATGGGAATTTAGTTTCTTTAAACAATCCATCTATAGTCTCCAAATCCCTAGCCTTGTTCATGTGATTTATTAACACCTGATCGAACACACAAAACTGATATAAGCCAACTTCCGTTACACAAATACCATCCTAAACAATATCCACAATAAAGATAGAAATCATTTAGTCTCCCGATTATGCCAAGTCTTCATATATCTATAAAGAATAAAACATAATGGTTGAGGTGCAAGCATTCAATTAATCACATAGTCGTCATAAAACGATTAGAGTTACGACACTAATTACGAATGATATTATCACGCATAAACCCATGCTAACATGGCAAGTTCTAAACTCTTATTTCCACTTTCGCTTCAACAAGAATTAACACACAATTACAGGAGTTAGCTACTCTCCTATAACGAATTAAAATCAACCATGATAGGATATCACTTCAATCACACTATAGGCATCGAGAAGATTCAACACATAAAATTCATGAATAAATCCACTAAACCCCCATGACAACGAATTAGTTCATGATCGAACTAATCATCATCATGGGTTCTATTGAAAACATAACTCTAAAATAAACAAGTAAAAATAGAGAAGAAGTAATAAGGTTTAGAATTAAATCCCCACAATAGAAGAATACAAAGGTTCAAGAATAATCCTTGCTTGTCACTAGCTTGGAGTAATTCCTTGAAATTGTGCTTGAAAAAACTCGATAAAAATTGTTGATAGTTGCTAAGCAAAACTAAGAATACCTCGCTTGTATGTTTTTAGGTCTACAAATATATATAGATGCCCAAATAAAAATAGGCCCAAAATGTTTTGACCCGGTACAAAGCACAGAAGCTGCCACAAAAATGACCCAACCGCGCCATAGCGCATGAACCAAGCGCAAGGACGCTCAAAACTGCGCCACAGCGCCTCACACTGCCTCCACTCGCGCAACTGCGCGCAACATCCGCGCAACAGCGCTCCTGGCAACCTGGAAAATCAGCCTGCGCGCTATAGCGCTCCTGGTACGCGCCATGGCGCCTTCCCCCCTAGCGCAACAGCGCCCTTGGCAAGCGCAACGGCGCCCCAAGGCTCCTGGACAACACTTTTTTTTCCAACTTTTGCGCGCAATGGCGCCCAATATCTGTGCCATTGCCCTTCACCTCTCCTGGAATCCTAAGCTGCATGCTGCCTTCCTTGCTCTTATTTTCTTGCACCATCTTAAAATCAAATTCACACCACCATAATACTGCTTTAGCCCAAAATATTTTCGATGTCACAACCTATACAAATTCCATCAAAACATATTAAATGACAACGAAACTTAAGAACTTGCAAACGATTAAAGTCCAAACGGAAGGTAATTTAGTGGATATAAAATCCACTTATCAAACCCCCAAACTTGAACCGTTGCTTGTCCTCAAGCAATGCAAACTCAGCTTAAAATGATGAATGAATGCAACTAATAACTACATGTCATGATAATGCGAAAATGTCCTAATGCAATGATCCCACACAAATTATCCGAAACCAACTCAACAAGCAAACGTCTCAACGAATGCAACAACTCCAAACAGAGCTCGACTAAGGCCCCGTATACTAACAGTACATGCTCGGAAACGTAGTGTGTGCATTTCTCACTAGATATACTCTCGAAACTAGATCAAAGGCATAACCAATTCTTCGCCAAAACAATCACATGTTTATAAACAGAATAGACTTTAGACACTCCATAACCTAGGAACACCTCCACCCTCATCCAAGGTAGACAGAAACTCATGCTTTATTACTATACTACGACACTACATATACAATACGCATGCTTATTTAACCGTGCAATGAATGAGACCCCAAAAGGCTTATACAATAATACCCATGTAGCGAGTGTTGGGTCAGTGGATCCCAGACTATAAAGCCTTAGGTCACTAGGACTAAGTCCCCTCAGACTTAATTACTCGAGTATTAAAGAGCTCACTCTGGTTAATTTTGCATTAACAAACAATACTTGACTCTTTTTTTTCTTTTTTCTGTTTTTTTTTTTTATTATTTTTTTTATTTTTAGAATCTGGAATGAGACTTTCTCATTTCCAACCCTAGACTACTCATATAAATATGAGCTGGCTACTAACCATTTGACGCCTAGCCTTTATTGACACATATTAACAACTAGCATGAAAATTCCTGGTTTCCCCCAAACTTAGACTTTAATGTTCATACGCTATAAAGGGAATAACGAAAATTCTAAGTATAAATAAGTGATTAAATCTCAACACCCAAACCAGGTATGACTCGATCTAGCTCAAAAGTAAACAGTGAGACCGTGAAAAGATTGTGTTCCCGACACATGCAAGTCAATTTCATAAGTACTTAAATCAACCCTCTATTCATTGTCATCACACCCAAATTAACGTCGACCTATCGAGCCAGAAACAGACACTCATATGGAATCATATAAAATGCATGAAATGCATGAACAACATGATAATAAATCCTAATTAAAACTATATGACATGGCATCCTAAATGCAAACTAAATGGCATGGCAAAACTAAATGCAAAAATACTAACATGAATATGCATGAATATGCAACTATATGCAATGCAACTACTCTTGATACCCTAAAATCACCCCCAAACTTAAAAATTTCAATGCCCTCATTGAAGGTAAAATTAAAGGGTACAAGAGATACTCCCCTAGTCGTCGGCATCGTCACCCTCCTCGGGTGGTGTATCTGGTGGTGGATAGACATGGTGCGCTCCAAAGATAGGCCATGTGACCTGAAAACCCTGCTGCTGGTACACTCCATCCAATGACTGAGTCAAGTCTGTAGCAAATCTGTGTAACATGGCATTCGTAGTATCCTGACGCCTCAACATGCGTCTGAACTGAGCATCACTAAAAACCACAGTACCCTGACTCGTCTGTGCCTGAGAAGGTCCCGCTCGGTCTAGGTGTGGCTGCGGAGGTACCTGCTCAACCGGTGGTGGAGCACCACCCTCCTCAAAAATCTCAACATAACCCAGACCCCTCGGGTGAGGAACACCACCCGACCACTCCGCCATCTTATTAATAGCTGCGTGCTTGATAGAACCCCTCGGCCTGAGCAGCGTCTCATCACTATGCCAACGAACACCCACATGAACACACAACTCAGCGATAATGACTGCATGTGGGATCCCACCTGTTGTACCACCCTTCAAGAACTTCAAGATATTTTGATAGACTAATTCTCCCAGATCAATATACTTCCCGTTCAAAATACCCCACAGAATGATGGCACGCTCAACACTAACATCAGTAACATGAGTAGTAGGCATTACACGAGCACAAATAAACAAGAACCAAGCTCGGGCATACCTCGTCAAAGCAGCTGCCGGAAATGTACTCGGCGTGGTAGAACCTGCCTTATACCTCCAAACCGTACCCGGGATACACATCCCCGCTATGATAGCATCTAGGTCAACATCATCCCTAGCTTTCTGCCCCCAATCCTCAACATTCCTAGGCTTCGGTGATTGAGACAAAACACGCCGGATATACCCAGGCTTATAAGCAACTGCCTGCCCCCTAACCATAGTGATTCCATTCTTGTCATCCTTGGCATTAGCATAAAATTCCCTAACAATGCTCAAGGGAACTGCCACCGGCTTAGCACAAAACATCACCCAACCCAACTCCCTAACCATATCGCTCAATTCACCATCCTCACCCGAAGGCTCAAAACCCCTCTCCTGAACAACAGCTCTTGACAATAAATTTTCGAACTCATCTTGAGCCGCCTTAGACACAAATTTATCAACATCATAATTCGGCGCCACCTCCTCCTCCGAACTACTACTACTCGGCACACGTACTCTTTTGGGAGCCATACCACTCTTAGAACAACCCAATGTCAACAAACACCCCAAAAATCCACAATATATTTCCACACACAATATCCCAATTCCAACAATTCAATTCACTAAATAATTAATTTAAGAGAGAATATTACCACTTGAATTGAAGATGAGAACCTTGAAAGCACTCCCCCAAACTTGAATTAGAGAAATCTTGAAGCTTGTATGGAGTTTGAATAATTTGGAATAAAGAGGGGATTTGTGTGTATAGGTAATTATGTAGAGATAATTAATGGGATAGGATTTGAGATGGGTTTGGAAGATATAGGATTTGATTGTGGAAAATGGATGAGGTATAGATTTTGGGTAGAGAGAATTTTAGGTTTAGGAGAAGAAAAGATGTGGGTGTATGTATGTAATGTTTCGGCTGGGTCTTTTGTTGGCTACAGTTTTTCTATATTTTTTTTTTTTTTTTTTTTATACAGGGACGCGCCATTGCGCATAGGGAGGCGCCATTGCGCTAAAGAACTCCTGGAAACAGCCCTTGCCGAGCGCTGTTGCGCGAGAGAATGGCGCTATTGCGCGTATTGGCTCCTGGAAGTCAGTAGCGCCAGGCGCTGTTGCGCTATAGAGGCGCTGCTGTGCTTGGAAGCCCCTGCTATATTTTTTTTTTTTTTTTTTTTTTTATAAAGAAGAAATACACCAACCGCGTGGGTTGCCTCCCACGAAGCGCTTCTTTTACGTCAATAGCTTGACGTGACTCCATTTCCTTAATTTGCACAAATTAGAACCGCAGTCTCAATTTCGCGATTCAACTTCTCTCCAAAATATGGTTTCAATCGCTGACCATTGACCTTGAACGACTGTTCCGGTAACTTGTCAAAAATCTCCACTGCCCCATGTTGAAAAACTGTTTTGACTGTGAATGGGCCTGACCAACGTGACTTCAACTTACCTGGAAATAACCGAAGCCGAGAGTTATACAACAAAACCAATTGTCCGGGTACAAACGTCTTAAGAACCAACCGACGATCATGCCACCTTTTTACTTTCTCTTTGTAGAGTTTGTTGTTCTCATAAGCTTGCAAACGGAACTCGTCCATTTCATTCAACTGAACCATACGCCTCTCACCTGCTGCTGTAAGATCAAAATTCAGCTTCTTCAATGCCCAATATGCCTTGTGTTCTAACTCAGCTGGAAGATGGCAAGCTTTCCCATACACTAGTTGAAATGGTGACATTCCCAACGGTGTTTTATAGGCTGTCCGATAAGCCCACACTGCTTCATCCAGCTTCAATGCCCAATCCTTCCTAGAAGGACTAACTACCTTCTCAAGAATCCGTTTAATTTCGCGATTAGAGACCTCGGCTTGCCCATTGGTTTGAGGATGATAAGCTGTAGCAACTCGATGATTGATGTTATAGCGTGCCATCAGAGATGTAAACTTCCGATTGCAAAAATGCGTACCCTCATCACTGATTATAACTCGTGGAGTGCCAAATCGAGTAAATATGTTCTTGTGGAGAAAATTAAGCACCACCTTAGCATCATTCGTTGGAAGTGCTTTTACCTCCACCCACTTAGACACATAATCCACGGCCAGAAGAATATATTGATTACCACATGACGGAATGAACGGTCCCATGAAGTCGATTCCCCACACGTCAAAGATCTCTACCTCCATCATGACATTCAGAGGCATCTCGTCCCTACGAGAAATATTACCAACTCGCTGACATCGATCGCACCTCAACACAAACTGATGAGCATCCTTGAATAGAGTTGGCCAATAGAACCCTGCTTGAAGAATACGTGTGGCTGTCTTCTCACCCGCATAATGACCTCCATAAGCTGTAGCATGAAAATCACTAAGAATAGCCTCGGTCTCACTGTAAGGAACACAACGCCTAATAATCCGATCAGCTCCTTGCTTGAACAAAAACGGTTCATCCCAAATATATTGCTTGACATCGTGCAAAAATTTCTTCCTTTGAGCATGAGAGAGCTCAGGTGGAATGATGTTGCTTACTAGATAATTCACGAAGTCTGCAAACCATGGTTCATCATCTTGCACTTTGAATAATTGCTCATCAGGGAAGAACTCATTAATGACCGTGTTGTCTTTAGGTGACTTGCCATGATCTTCCAATCTAGAGAGATGGTCAGCTACCTGATTCTCCGTCCCCTTTCTATCCTTGATTTCCACATCGAATTCTTGTAACAGAAGAACCCAACGAATCAATCTTGGCTTAGAATCCTTCTTCGCAAGGAGATATCGAATGGCAGCATGATCCGTATAAACTGTCACCTTTGTACCAAGCAAATAAGAGCGAAACTTTTCAAACCCGTAGACAATAGCAAGTAGCTCCTTCTCAGTGGTCGTGTAGTTCAACTGAGCATCAGTTAGTGTTTTACTTGCATAGTAAATAACGTGGAACACTTTTTCTTTCCTTTGGCCTAGAACGGCCCCAAGTGCATAATCGCTGGCATCACACATCAAAGCAAATGGTTGACTCCAATCAGGAGCTGTAATAACTGGAGCAGAAATTAGTTTCTTCTTCAAGATCTCGAACGCATGTGAACAAGCCTCATCAAACTTGAATGGCACATCTTTTTCCAAAAGATTGCATAACGGCTTAGAAATTTTTGAGAAATCCTTTATGAAGCGCCGGTAGAACCCCGCATGACCAAGAAAGCTGCGAATACCCTTGACTGAGACAGGAGCAGGAAGGTTCTCAATAGTCTCCACCTTTGCTTTGTCAACTTCCAAACCTTTACACGACACCTTGTGTCCCAGAATGACACCTTCTTGTACCATGAAATGGCACTTTTCCCAATTTAGGACAAGATTCGTCTCCACACAACGTTTTAGAACCAAACTCAAGTTTTCCAAGCACTCATCAAAAGAATCCCCAAAGACTGAGAAGTCGTCCATGAATACTTCCACATTAATTCCAATCATGTCAGAGAAGATGGCCATCATGCACCTTTGAAATGTAGCTGGTGCACCACACAACCCGAAAGAAACACGTCTGAATGCGAATGTGCCAAATGGACAAGTGAATGTAGTCTTCTCCTGATCCTCGGGTGCTATGCAAATCTGATTGTAACCAGAATACCCATCAAGCAAGCAATAGTACTGATGTCCAGCCAATCTGTCGAGCATCTGATCAATGAATGGAAGTGGGAAATGATCTTTCCGAGTGGCCTTGTTCAATTTCCGATAATCCATGCAAATCCTCCAACCCGTAACTGTTCGCGTAGGAATGAGCTCGTTCTTCTCATTAGTCACCACTGTCATGCCCCCCTTCTTAGGCACACACTGTACCGGACTCACCCAAGAGCTATCAGAAATCGGGTAGATAATGCCCGCGTCAAGCCATTTAAGAATTTCCTTTTTCACAACTTCTTTCATGACAGGATTCAGTCTCCTTTGATTATCAACTGTAGGGTTAGCTCCCTCTACCAAAGGAATTTTGTGCATGCAGTACGACGGACTGATACCCTTGATATCTGCAATAGTCCACCCAATGGCTGATTTGGAATCCCTTAAGATTCGCAATAGTTTTTCCTCTTCTATTCCTGAAAGC
The DNA here is from genome assembly GCA_037693485.1 of Kitagawia praeruptora. NCBI lineage: Eukaryota > Viridiplantae > Streptophyta > Magnoliopsida > Apiales > Apiaceae > Kitagawia > Kitagawia praeruptora. The sequence goes on along the minus strand of CM075344.1, from coordinate 114,977,944 downwards.
TGAGAAGATATAATAACAGGTAAGGTAGAAGAATCACCAAGATAGGCATACCTTAAATGTTCAGGCAATGTCTTAAGTTCCAATGTAGGTGCTTCCTCGATGGATGGCTTAAGTCTAACATGAGACTTTTTCAATTCTGACAACCCCAATGATTCAAATGAGCTATGAAACTTCTTCCATGGTGATGCATTAAGATATTGCAATTGTTCTTCATCCTCTTCGGTTTCAACCTCCAAGTCATTAGCAAGAACTCTTTCCAACACATCAGCTTTTATCAAGTGTTGAGTTGCGGGGTTAACCACCTTGTCGACCATATCAATTTTGAAACACTCTTCATCGTCAGTTGGAAGCTTCATTGCATTGAAAACATTAAAAGTGACATCTTGATCGTGCACCCTCATAATGAGTTCCCCCTTTTGGACATCGATAAGAGTTCGGCCCGTCGCCAAGAATGGTCGTCCCAAGATGATAGGGATCTTCTTGTCTTCCTCGAAGTCAAGAATAACAAAGTCTGCTGGAAAGATAAGCTTGTCGACCTTCACCAAAACATCCTCAACTATCCCTCGCGGATAAGTAACGGAACGGTCAGCAAGTTGTAGAGTCATGGTAGTGGGCTTTGGCTCTGGAAGACCAAGTTGCATGAAAACTGATAAAGGCATGAGATTAATACTTGCACCCAAATCACACAAACATTTGCTGAATGAGAGGTCTCCAATAGTGCATGGAATGGTGAAGCTTCCAGGATCCTTCAACTTAGGAGGCAACTTTTGTTGCAAGATGGCACTACATTCCTCCGTCAAGGCAACGGTCTCTAACTCCTCAAGTTTCAATTTCTTCGAGAGAATACCCTTCATGAACTTAGCATAGCTCGGCATTTGCTCAAGAGCCTCCGCAAATGGTATGTTAATCTGCAGCTTCTTGAATACATCCAAGAACTTAGCGAATTGCTTGTCTAACTTTTGCCTTTGAATTCGTTTTGGGAATGGAGGAGGTGGAAACACCTTATCTTCTACTTCTTTTTGGGAATTAACACTCTTGTGAATGATAGGAGTTGAAGGAGTAGCATTAGGAAGCAAATCAGAACCAGATTCGACCTCAACTGAAAATTCAAGTTTTTCCTCCAGAGAGCTCGGCGACGCGTCGCCGTTTTTGTACTGTGAGGCGGCGCCGCGGCGCCGTAGGGCCTGCTCAGGAATTTCATTTTTTTCCTCGGTTGCTTTTTCTACGTTCTGACCTTGTAGACTTCTTCCTGATCGTAATGTTATTGCCTGAACCTGTTCCTTTTGATCTTTCTTGCCTGGATTCACCTCTGTGTCACTCGGAAGCGTTCCTGGTTGACGGTTCAACAAAGCATTGGCTAGCTGGCCAATTTGATTCTCTAAAGTTTTCAATGACACTGCCTGACTCTTATACATCATTCGAAGCTCTTCCAATTCCGACTTCTCAGACTGATTCAATGAAGTTCCTTGAGATGGTTGAAACCCCGGTGGATTGAATGGTTGCCTTGGAGCATATGGTGGTGGTTGATAGTTCTGATTACTTGGCCTTACATTGAACTGCTGATTTGGTGGTTGCTGAGCACCTCCCTGATTGTTGCTCCAACTGAAGTTAGGATGATTCCGATTGTTGGGATGATAAAAATTTGGCACTGGTTGCTGAGATCTTTGAAAATTACCAACAAATTGTGCGGATTCAGCTGAGATAGCACACATATTTGTGTCATGTGCCCCTGCACACAATTCACACACCATAGCAACCTGGTTAGTACCAAGATTAGAAAGGGAATCTACCTTCATTGTCAACGCTTTGAGTTGGGCAGCAATAGCAGTAGCTGCATCCAAGTCAAGAACTCCAGCCACTTTAGCAGGTGGCAAGCGTTGAGTAGGATTCTGAAACTCATTGGCCGACATCATTTCAATCAGATTATAAGCATCCTCATAGCTTTTTGCCCATAGCGCACCTCCAGAAGCTGCATCTAACATAGGCCGGGACTGAGCTCCCAACCCGTTATAGAAATTGCTGATTATCATCCAATCCGGCATTCCATGATGAGGACAACGTGCCAATATCTCCTTGTACCTCTCCCAAGCTTCTCCCAAAGATTCCTGGGAATGCTGAGCAAACTGAGAAATGGCATTCCTGTAAGCTGCTGTCTTCGCCATGGAGAAATACTTGGTCAAGAACTTTTGAGCACAGTCTGCCCATGTTGTAATAGAGCCTGATGGCATAGAATGTAACCAACTCTTGGCTTTATCCTTAAGAGAGAAGGGAAATAGCCTCAATCTGATTGCGTCATCTGTAACTCCGTTGAATTTGAAGGTGTCACAGATCTCAAGGAAGTCCCTAATATGAGCATTGGGATCTTCAGCAGGACTACCCCCAAACTGGACTGTGTTCTGAATCATCTGAATGATGTTTGGCCTTAGCTCGAAATTGTTAGACCCTATAGCTGGGCGAACAATACTAGTATGAATGTCCTCCACTTTCGGCTGAGAGAATTCACTCAAAGCCTTCGCTGCTTGATCTTGATTTGCCATAACTTCCTTTGCTTCAAGATTGTCTTCTAACCCGAAATCAAGTCTTCTCCTAGCTAGTTCGTCTCTACGTGCCCGAGCTCGTGTACGCATAAACTCTCAACACGTACCTGAAATTCACCAACAAGAAATTTTATAAAAACGTCCTAGTCACCGAAATTCAATGACCACTGATGGCAAATATTGAAACTAAACAAAAAAAAACCGCGTCCCCGGCAGCGGCGCCAAAAACTTGTTACGACCAACTCAACACGCAAGTGCACGTGATCTCAAGTAATACAGATAGCAAATAAGGTTCGTTCCTACAGGGACTCGTTGTATTGTCCAGCTAATTCACTCACCAATGTATGATTATTTTCCGATGCTAAAACAAATAAATAAGTGGATTGTTGTTATCACTAAAGTTTATCTAAGAAATTTAACTAATAATCAACTACTTGAACTGAGATTTAGGTCGAATTACTTATGCAAATAAACATGGGAATTTAGTTTCTTTAAACAATCCATCTATAGTCTCCAAATCCCTAGCCTTGTTCATGTGATTTATTAACACCTGATCGAACACACAAAACTGATATAAGCCAACTTCCGTTACACAAATACCATCCTAAACAATATCCACAATAAAGATAGAAATCATTTAGTCTCCCGATTATGCCAAGTCTTCATATATCTATAAAGAATAAAACATAATGGTTGAGGTGCAAGCATTCAATTAATCACATAGTCGTCATAAAACGATTAGAGTTACGACACTAATTACGAATGATATTATCACGCATAAACCCATGCTAACATGGCAAGTTCTAAACTCTTATTTCCACTTTCGCTTCAACAAGAATTAACACACAATTACAGGAGTTAGCTACTCTCCTATAACGAATTAAAATCAACCATGATAGGATATCACTTCAATCACACTATAGGCATCGAGAAGATTCAACACATAAAATTCATGAATAAATCCACTAAACCCCCATGACAACGAATTAGTTCATGATCGAACTAATCATCATCATGGGTTCTATTGAAAACATAACTCTAAAATAAACAAGTAAAAATAGAGAAGAAGTAATAAGGTTTAGAATTAAATCCCCACAATAGAAGAATACAAAGGTTCAAGAATAATCCTTGCTTGTCACTAGCTTGGAGTAATTCCTTGAAATTGTGCTTGAAAAAACTCGATAAAAATTGTTGATAGTTGCTAAGCAAAACTAAGAATACCTCGCTTGTATGTTTTTAGGTCTACAAATATATATAGATGCCCAAATAAAAATAGGCCCAAAATGTTTTGACCCGGTACAAAGCACAGAAGCTGCCACAAAAATGACCCAACCGCGCCATAGCGCATGAACCAAGCGCAAGGACGCTCAAAACTGCGCCACAGCGCCTCACACTGCCTCCACTCGCGCAACTGCGCGCAACATCCGCGCAACAGCGCTCCTGGCAACCTGGAAAATCAGCCCGCGCGCTATAGCGCTCCTGGTACGCGCCATGGCGCCTTCCCCCCTAGCGCAACAGCGCCCTTGGCAAGCGCAACGGCGCCCCAAGGCTCCTGGACAACACTTTTTTTTCCAACTTTTGCGCGCAATGGCGCCCAATATCTGTGCCATTGCCCTTCACCTCTCCTGGAATCCTAAGCTGCATGCTGCCTTCCTTGCTCTTATTTTCTTGCACCATCTTAAAATCAAATTCACACCACCATAATACTGCTTTAGCCCAAAATATTTTCGATGTCACAACCTATACAAATTCCATCAAAACATATTAAATGACAACGAAACTTAAGAACTTGCAAACGATTAAAGTCCAAACGGAAGGTAATTTAGTGGATATAAAATCCACTTATCATTATTGTTCTATGGTGATTTCAGTTTTCAAACCCTAAACTGATTTTTGTATCGTCTTCTACAATGGAAAACACACTCTGTTTCATTGCATGACATCAAAAAAATTAAACCATTAAAAAATTCGTGTTAAAATGAGTCTTAAAATGTGTGTCAAACCCTCTGTTCCAAACGTAAAGAATTGAGCTGGACAAAGGGAGTAATGTATAAGATTAACTAAATATCACACAAATAATTTTTCCGTCGATTTAACACGTTAACTAAATAGTAAACAATCGAAATACTCTACTAAATTCAAGTATATGTGTTTTTTCGTTAATATAAACGCGCCGAGGTGTCGCCGTGAGACGACGCCGAGCAACTTTTACCAATAAATAATTTCACAATTCTGTTTTTTAAAACTAAATTTATTACGTATGATATTATGTATGTGATATTTATTATTTTAGTAAAATTCGGTTACATTTATACAATTTAATTATTTACATTATCAAAATGTATTATTTAAATAAGTATATTCAATTAAATAAAATAACTTTTTTAAATTACGAAGGGTGGCGGTTTAAATATTTTGTAGTTGTATGTAACATACTCCCTCCGTCCCTCCCAATTCTTTACATTTTCTATTTTGGGATGTCCCTCCCAATTCTTTACATTTCCAAACTTTCCAAAAATAGTAAAGTTTTAACCTTTAAACAAATAAGGAAAATGTTAACCACAACCCTTAGGGCTATGGTTAAGGTGTTATGTGGTAGTTTTTAATTGGCTCAAGGTTGTGGCCCACTTGCAAAAAAGTATGTGCCCCCATGCATTCACATAAATCATCCAATAAAAATCTACCACATGGCAAAAATTAGTCCTTAAACATAGCCCTAAGGGCTGTTGTTAACAGGACCCAACAAATAAAAAGGGCCCACCACTTCCCACTACTTTCCTCCATCTTTTGAATCTATTACTTAAATATTGATAGGACCCACAATTTTACCCACTTTCCACTCACTTTCTTTCTCTCCCTACTTACTTTTTTCTCCTTTTTTAATCTCCGTGCCCAACCCAAATGTTAAGAATTGGGAGGGACGGAGGGAGTAATAGTTTAGAAATTTTGTCTGTGAAAAATTTTTTTTAAACTAATACTCCCTCCGTCCCTCTAGGTTCTTATCATTTGCGGACCAATGTCCGGCACAGATTTTAAGGTGCATTTTAAGGATAGTTCCATAATTTATTTTTAAATTTTCTTTTTTTATATAAAAGTAGAATTGTTCTATTTTTATACAAAAAAAAAAAAGAAAATATAAAAAATAAGTTATAGAACTATCCTTAAAATGCACCTTAAAATGCGTGCCAGACACACAGTTTTTTATATAAAGAAATTAGAGGGACAGAGGGAGTAGCTTATAAACCATGCAATTCACGACTATTTTTTAATACTTATAATTATATAAATTATAATATCAAACAAAATATGATATAATTTTGATCGTCTAATTTTTAAAATATTAGATATAACGATTCATAATATAAAAGTTATAAGTTTTTTCTTTAATGTGAGGAGAAAGTTTTAAATTTGTTTCATTATGTCATTCCAATTTTAATTGATGGCCTATTACAATTTTTTAAAATTATAACATGAAAAGAAATCAAGTACAATTGTTTTTTTCATTAATATAAACGCGCCTAGGCATCATCGTGAGTCGATGCCGAACAACTTTTACCAATATATAATTTAACAATCATCGCAGTAAAATTGTCCGATACAATAATCTACTAGCATTATCTACAGAGGGAGTAATATATAGGGATATTTACATAAATACATAAGATTTTAATAATTATTTCCAATTTTACTACCACCCAACTATCTTTTCACTTCTATAAAATCATTTTTTCAAAAATACTACCTCATTATACTTTTATGTTTTCAAAATTCCAAAAATACTACCTTCCTCAATTGCAACTTTTGCAACCTCATTTGCAACTTCCAGTTTTCAAATTTCTGATTTCATGTTCTGGGGTTCAGATGTCATTTTCGACCTCTTTTTTGGACTCTGGTATATATATATATATATATATATATATATATATATATATATATATATATATATATATATATATATATATATATCAGAGTCCAAAAAAGAGGTCGAAAATGACATCTGACAAATGGAACTTGAAATCAGAAATTTGAAAACTGGAAGTTGCAAATGAGGTTGCAAGGCCCCGCCAAGGGCACTCATAATTGGTGACTTTGGGTTGCAAGGCCCCGCCAGGGGCACTCATAATTGGTGGATTTCTGATTTGCAACTTTCAGTTTTCAGTTGCAAAAGTTGCAACTGAGGTTGCAAAATTGCAATTCAGGTTGCAAACCGTAGTTGCAACTGAGGTTGCAAAAGTTGCAACTGAGGAGTTGCAACCTCAGTTGCAAAAGTTGCAACCTCAGTTGCAAAAGTTGCAACTGAGGTTGCAAAAGTTGCAACTGAGGTTGCAAAAGTTGCAACTGAGGTTGCAAAAGTTGCAACTGAGGAGTTGCAACTGAGGTTGCAAAAGTTGCAACTGAGGTTGCAAAAGTTGCAACTGAAAACTGAGGTTGCAAAAGTTGCAACTGAGGTTGCAAAAGTTGCAACTGAGGAGTTGCAACTGAGGTTGCAAAAGTTGCAACTGAGGTTGCAAAAGTTGCAACTGAAAACTGAAAGTTGCAAATCAGAAATCCACCAATTATGAGTGCCCCTGGCGGGGCCTTGCAACCCAAAGTCACCAATTATGAGTGCCCTTGGCGGGGCCTTGCAACCTCATTTGCAACTTCCAGTTTTCAAATTTCTGATTTCAAGTTCCATTTGTCAGATGTCATTTTCGACCTCTTTTTTGGACTCTGATATATATATATATATATATATATATATATATATATATATATATATATATCAGAGTCCAAAAAAGAGGTCGAAAATGACATCTGAACCCCAGAACATGAAATCAGAAATTTGAAAACTGGAAGTTGCAAATGAGGTTGCAAAAGTTGCAATTGAGGAAGGTAGTATTTTTGGAATTTTGAAAACAAGGTCGGTATTTTTAGAATTTTAGAAAGATGTGTAGTATATATTTAAAAATCTAATAGTTCACATGGGTAGTTTTGAAACTATCCCTAATATATAAGATTAACTAAATATTACGCAAATAATTTTCCGTCCATTTAACACGTTAACTAAATAGTAAACAATCGAAATACTCTACTAAATTCAAGTATATGTGTTTTTTCGTTAATATAAACGCGTCGAGGTGTCGCCGTGAGGCGACGCCGAGCAACTTTTACCAATAAATAATTTCACAATCCTGTTTTTTAAAAGTAAATTTATTACGTATGTGATATTTATTATTCTAATAAAATTCGGGTACATTTATACAAAATTAATTATTTATACTAGCAAAATGTATTATTTAAATTAGTATATTCAATTAAATAAAATATTTTTTTTAAATTATGAAGAGTGACGATTTAAAAATTTTGTAATTGTATATAATGTAATAGTTTAGAAATTTTGTCTGTGAAAAAACAATTTTTAAACTAATAGCTTATAAAAATTGTCCGATATAGTAATCTACTAGCATTAGATACTAACAAGAAGATTAAAAGTTGAATTGTCACAGAACAATGTCGTTGAATTTTACTGGTAAAAGAATAAATCTACAAACTTATGAACTGTCATTGTTTACAGGAGAAATGAATCATATGAATCTCTGGAGCTATTTTGATGATTTTAAAACCTTAAAAGCATGATCGACATTTTTGTTATTCGGAGTTGGTTATTGATACTTTATTTGGATTGTTTCTATTGTTTCTATATTTTGATTATCATGGATTTTTTATTATTACTTTGTTGTAAATTTTTGGTCCAAGTACCAAGAGTGTTTAGTTTAAATGTTAAAATCTTAAATTTGGTTTGTTTTTAAATCAAATATGTGCTCAATTTTACTTTTAATAAGATGGAAGTAGTAGTTCAACATTATTATCGCACGTACATGTGATATTGTTGGTTAAAATAATAGAGAGAAAATAATAGAGAGGATAATGACATATCGTAATATGCTTTTACAAAAAAATTATTTCGAGATGAATAACGTCATAAATGTACGATATTAAGAAATCATAAATAAATTATAAAATAAACTAAACAAATATCATTCCGTGTGCGAAGCACGGGCAATATTGCTAGTTATATATATAATACCATAACATGTCACATTTTAATCCACTTGGATTAAATTATTTTCAAAAAATTAACATGTCACATTTTAATCCACTTGGATTAAATTTTTTTCAAAAAATTGTTGCTCATGAGAATCGAACCTAGGTCTTTAGGTTCATTTGCACATCACCTTACCACTAGGCTAACACATCACATGTGTTATAAGTCATAAAATATGTTATGCATGTTGGGTGATGAATGAAGAATCTTTGGTATTTTGATTTCTAAGATATTTTAATCATTTTTCTTCGTTTTACATTTACATATTTATATTTTATTATGTTATAGTTTAGTATAAATGAGTGATATATGGTATTTAGTGAACTTAGATACTTTGAAATTATTCGATTTAATGAAATAATATTAATAATTATTATTTGCAATACATAGATAATTATAATAAATTTATTAAATTTGAATACATGTTTTCTAAAAAATGGTTAATGAACACGTAATAATCTAAATATTTAAATGCATACCACAACATGTCACATTTTAATTTATTTAATTTTACAAAAATGCCCCTAAATGTCAAGTCAAGTAAAAAAAATATTACGATATAGATGACGATCGAACCTTTGACATAATGAATCTACTAATCATGAATTCAAATTCACCGTTATGACCATTCAGCTACATGTATATTTGATTAAATTTTATGATTCATTAGATACATTCACAAGTGTCAGAGTGTCCTATATTATGTCTTATATTATTTACCTTATTTACCTATCAATCATGTGTTTTTTTTATCAGTATTTGTTTTATAATTTTACATATTATTATTTGTATATATACAAAAATCTCTATGTCTACTTCATTTTAATAAAATTTGTATTATTTTATTTCATGAGAAATTTGAAAAAAGTGACAGGATCTTAAATAAAATATTTGAAGGGTATTTTGCGGAAACAAATCACCATTATTTTAATTGTTTATAAAAGCACCAATAGAAATGTAAAAAATGTTAAAGATATTGTATAATTATACAATTATAATATTCGGGTTAGAAATGTGATAATAAAATCTTAGTACTCATTTAAATTCTGAACGATCTTATTTTTTGTTATTGCTTGTCTTTTTAGAAAATACGTTTTTTACAATATTTTCAAACTACCGTCCTAACTGACCGGCACATCGCTTTCTCCCGAATATTTTGGGAGATTCGAATACTTAATCGATACATGTGATTTGAATTGCAATTTGGGAGGGTTGGCTACTAGATCGACGCATATTAATTATAACCTAACACGTTTATAACTCGTGTATGGTCAAACTTTTTATATCAAATTCTAGGCATGTATCCTAGATAATCAATCGGACATGTAGTAATTACAGTATATGAGGCTCTAGGTAACTAGTGGATATGAAATGATAAATTATGATAGGGCAATATGTCACATTTTAATCTATCAAATTTTACCATTATGTTTCTCAATTTGTTATGATTTACCATAGCGTCATCTGAAATTAAGATCTACAATATATTAAAATTGTGTCACATAAGTGAGAACTGAACCTTTAACATCTATAACAATAACCTTATTTTTATGAATTCATATTTTATAAATCCATAAATGAATTATTGAAGCTTCAATAATACTTAGTAGTAGTATTAAATCAAAAGTCACATTCATATAATCCCATAATATATAATTATATGCAAATATAACAGTTTAATATAGATTAAGAGATGATCATCCAAATAAACTTATGAAAAACGTTGAAAGTACATTCGTCAATTATTTTTCTAACTCTAATCGCAAGAAAGGCATCAACACTCTAAAAACAACAATAAAAAGAGAGAGAAGCAAAATATCGGTCTCTTTAGATACATATTTCAAAAAAAAATATGCATATCTAAAAGAGTTAATTGCAAAAAAATGGCCAGATTTTACACTCATTTTCAAAAAAATGGCCGGACTTTCAATTTTGTAAAATAGTGGTCAGACTTGTCTTTTTCCTTTCAAAGCAGTGGCTGGAGACGATTTTCAGCTTATTTAGCAGGGATAAAATGGGAAAATATGTTATTTTACTAAAAAAAGCTAAAAATCACGAAAATTATCCAAAAAATCCCCAAATTAATATGTGTCACCATATGATTGGTTATATTCGTAATAATAATAATAAAGCCCCCATGCATGCACATAAATTGAATAATTAAATCTTGACAACTCATATTTATGAATTTTTTGGTGAATTGATGTGCATACATGGGGGCATTATTATTATTATTACGAATATAACCAATCATATGGTGATACATATTAATTTTGGAATTTTTGTGGACAATTTTTGGAATTTCTAGCATTTTTTTCCCATTTTACCCCTGTCAAAAAATTGAAAATCGCCTGCAGCCACCTTTTTGAAAGGAAAAAGGTAATTCTGGCCACCATTTTGCAAAATTGAAAATCTGACCACTTTTTTGAAAATGAGCGAAAAATCTGGCCACCACTTTGAAGTTTACTCTATCTAAAATGATTTTTATCGTCACAATATAAACATCGGGCATTAACATAATGCACACTGATTCATATCGTAAATTAGAGCAATCCCGTGCCTTGCACGGGTATTGAAGCTAGTTTAATTAAACGGTCATGAGGAGCGGAGCAAGGAGCCAGGAGCGCACGAACCAAGGTAAGAAGAAAATTCAAAATTTGAATGATTCTAGGGTTTACAAGCAGGTAGAAGTCCAAAAGGGAAATCAGGTAAACAGATCACAAACGAAAGGGTATGGAGATAAGGCTCTTCTAGACTTCATAATGGCAAATTCAGATTTAGTGGATAAAAATGTATTGTATAATCTAGATTCGGCCCAATTAAAAGTCCTCTCTCTCAAAGATTCTATACATACACTTATATCATGTTTTAATATTATTAGTAATATTAATATTATTACTTGGACACATGTACACTAAAATTAGAATAAATATTATTAGTAATATTAATATTATTACTTGTTAGCAGGGTTGTAATAATATTATTATTAATATTAATATTATTGTTAAGTTTTAAGTTTAACACATGTACACTAAAATTAGAATAAATACATATAAAATATGAGAAAAAAAAAGTTAAAAAATGATATCCGATTAATAGTCCGAGTACTCACGAGTACTCGCCGAGTTTCCGATTACCCATTTTTCTGGACCAAAACCGAGTTGATCCGATTTCCAATTTTTACAACCTTGAATATAATATAATAAGTGTGCAACTTAGGCCTTCAACAAATTACTTGAATCATTATATTTATATACCTAAATTTTGTCTTTCTTGAAACTTCATTCTTTAAAGTAATTATTTTATCAATCCTGTTTATCTATTACGTCAAGATTCTTAACTTGGTATGTTCTTATTTCTTTTGTCAAATAATATAACGTGAATATGCATAATTTCTTGTTTAATTAACCAGACATTACTAATCAAAATTTTTAAGACCGTTGATATCACTTGATTTCAGCATATAAATTATTTTCGTGAATCAATGTGTTGCGATCATAAGCATTGTTAGTTACAGTGATAGTTTTGAATAGAGCCGGCAATTTCGTACATGATACGAAAACTCGACACGAAAATTACGGGTTTGGGTTGACCTTTACGGTACACGAACATGAAAGTACACGAATACGAAATTACACGGATGAATTTAGTGTCGGTTTTGGGTTTACTCTTGGGTACACGATACGAAAATACACGAAATAAATAAATAATTTTATTAAAATTATATGAATACATATTTTAAAATAATATTTTATATATAATTTTTACATAAGATAATTATAAAATAGTTTCAAATTTTAGTTTCACAAGATTTGAGCACACTTGATTCTTTATGACATATTGACTTATGACTCAACTAGTAAAAATTTAATATTTAAATATTTTTATTTTTATTCAAAAATTACACGAAACACGACACGAAATGAAGATACACGAACACGAAACGAAACAAATCTTTCACGGGTCGGTTTTGAATTTGACATTACGTACACAAAACATGAAAGTACACGACATGAAAGTATACGAAACGAACGAATTGCCAGCTCTAGTTTTAAAGGCTAGTTTTGAAGCCTATTTATAATACTGGTCGGGAAAATCACCAACAAGCCAACCATAGCCATTTCACAGCCAAAATATCTATCTATTATATCTATATATTCTTAAAGCATGAACATGAAGGATTCCAAAAATGACATATTTTACCCCTTATCTTTTAACTATCATTTAGCTTCCTAATTATTTGCAAGGTCATTGTAGACAATTGACTTATTTTCTGATCCAATGGATAAAACCCGTTTACCCATTAACAATCATCCAATATAAAATATACTTAGTTAGTACATGACCCATTTTAAAATGGATATGACCCATTGGATCTAAAACAAATTATATGCAAATATACTGTTATGGAAAGCAATAAATGAGACAATTTTCCTCCACGATTTTAGCAAACTTTCAAAAATATGGTAACTGAATATATGTAATTTATTCAACCATGGAAACCAATGGATATGACCCATTGGATCTAAACAACTTCTCTTACCTCTCTCTCAAGAATGGCGGTATACATAAAATATCTTTAATCTCTCTCATCCTCTCTCTCAAGGCGGTACACATAAAATATCATTAATCTCTCTCATCTTTTTTCTCCTTCTTAGTCATTTTTCTTTCTCTCAGTCTTCATGGTCTTTTTTTAATGTATTCATATATGTGTGTATGTGTATACTATATTTGTTGTTTACTAATATTTTTTTGTTTGAATTTACAGAATATGAAATGAGAATGATTTTACAAGGAATTTGTGATTGAGACAAGTTGCAAGATACAAATTCAACGGTGAATATGATTAATTGGGTGTGTATCTTGATTCTAAAAACCTATAACTCGATTCAATATCGTCTTCTCTGATTGTTAGCAAGGTTTTCTTTTCCATTTTTTCTCTTTTTCCATGCATTTTATTAATGTTTTAATCAATATCGTCTTCTTTGATTATTTTCTCTTTGAGTATCAATGGCAAACAGTTCTAACAGGTCTGCATAAAAGGTGTTTGATTAAAGTTCTGTATGATTTAAAGTATATTTTGTTTGTTATTTTGATGTTCTTTGACATGCTTTCTTTTGCTTTTTTGTAGCCATGACAAGAGAAATCAAAAAAATGGCTTCATTTTTTTTTGTATTTTGTTTGGGGTTCTGAATTCATCGGGAGCTGCAAAAGGTCTTTAATCTAGAGTCAATTTCAGTGTGTATATAATTCGTTGTGCTTATCTTTATTTCGTCAAATGTCCAATTTTTGTGTATGATATACGTTTATTTATCTTTAAAATGTTTGTTGCAGGCTTTAAATTTATCCACTTTTTCCTACAAATGGACGGATTGAGTTAGTATTGTAACTGAAAAATGTATGTAATTTATTATGTTATGGAAAGCAATAACTGACACAATTTTCCTCCATCAGATTTTCTTCCAATATTCCATTTGTAGATGATCTTTTTCCCATCTACAATATTCTACACCTCAAAGTCTGCATTGTAATGGATAAAACAGGTGCGCAAATTTTTTGTTTATATGTTGGTTCCGTTATATTTTAAATCTAGACATTTGCTTAATTGTGAAACAGGTCATAAGAGGATTCCGCTTGGTTCTTTTTCTCCTACTTCAGAATGAAACTATAAGCGAAGCATTTGTACTTGGATTCTTTTGTTTTTTATGTTTCTGTTGCCTAGGTTTAGCTACTTGCTTTTCCTGATACCTTTTTTCTGGGACATCTTATTAATTGTTATACATCTCCAATCCATATACTGTATGTTCCTTTCACAAATTTGAATCTTTTGTTCATTTTCTGGTCATCTCCGGAACTGCATTACAGAAATTAAGGATTTGAAGCATTGACTTCTCTTTGGTTTTTTTTCTTGAACTTGCTTCTTGGCATCAAGCCATTGTTATCTTCAAGATTGAGATATTAACTTATTGTAATATGTTTCCTAAGACATGATAATCAAATCTATTTTTGTGTTAAGTTTCACAAAGTTTATATGTTCATTACGTTATATTTTAAATCTAGACATTTGCTTAATTGTGAAACATGTCATCAGAGGATTCTGCTTGGTCCTATTTCTCCTACTTCAGAATGAAACTGTAAGCGAAACATTTGTACTTGGATTCTTTTGTTTTTCCATGGATTATCCATATTATGATCCTTTTTCAATAATCTGTGATTATGTCAACACAAACTTTCTATTTATTTCATAATAAATTTTCAAATTCAAATTACTTATTTAATACACAATCTTTTCATTTAATTCACAATCTTTCTTGATTTTCTGTTATAAGTTTCCTCTCATATATTTTTTAAATATTTTTGAATTCCTAATTACTCATTTATGGAAGCAACGACTCATTCAAAAAAAATTTCAATATTCTATATGTAATGTATTCCATTGTAATTCACAATATTCCGGAATATTCATATTATGATCCAGTTCCAATCATCTAAAATCAAGTCAACTTGATATTTTCATTTAATACAAGATAAGAATTTGAAATTCAAAGTACTTATTTAATACACAATCTTCCCAATTAATTCAAAATCTTGCTTGATTTTCTCTTATCATATTATGATCCATTTTCAATTATCTATAATCAAGTCAACACAATCTTTTCATTTAATACATAATAAGAATATGAAATTCAAATTACTTATTTAATACACAATCTTCCCAATTTATTCAAAATCTTGCTTGATTTTCTCTTATCATATTATGATCCATTTTCAATTATCTATAATCAAGTCTACAAAATCTTTTCATTTAATACGTAATAAGAATTTGAAATTCAAATTATTTATTTAATATACGATCTTCCCAATTAATTCAAAATCTTGCTTGATTTTCTTATTTAAGGAAACTATAACTCATTCATATAGTATCAGTTAGCATTAATTATTCATATTATTCACATATCCATTTTTCTTTTTCTTTTTCCCCAAAAATTTCCTTTTTGACGGGTTCAAAATCTTAAATTTAAACATATTTTTGGATCAATTAAAGACTTTGAAATTCAAATTACTTATTTAATACACAATCTTCCCAATTAATTCAAAATCTTGCTTGATTTTCTCTTATCATATTATGATCCATTTTCAATTATCTATAATCAAGTCTACAAATTCTTTTCATTTAATATGTAATAAGAATTTGAAATTCAAATTACTTATTTAATACACAATCTTCTCAATTAATTCGAAATCTCGCTTGATTTTCTCATTTATGGAAACTATAACTCATTCATATAGTATCAATTAGCATTAATTATTTATATATCCATTTTTTTAAAAATGGATACTATATATTTTTAAAGCATGAACAGGAAGGATTCCGAAAATGACATATTTTACCCCTCACCTTTTAACTATCATTTAGCTTCCTAATTATTTGCAAGGTCATTCTAGACAATTGACTTATTTTCTGATCCAATGGATAAAACCCGTTTACCCATTAACAATCATCCAATACAAAATATAGATAGTTAGTACATGACCCGTTTTAAAAGGATATGACCTACTGGATCTAAAACAAATTATATGCAAATATACTATTATGGAAAGTAATAAATGAGACAATTTTCCTCCATGATTTTAGCAAACTTTCAAAATTATGGTAACTGAATATATGTAATTTATTCAACTATGGAAACCAATGGATATGACCCATTGGATCTAAAAATGCAATATACTGTTATGAAAAACAATAAATTTAGGAATAAAACAAATTTTCCTCAATTTAGGAAAGCAATAAATGACATAATTTTCCCTCATGATTTTAGCAAACTTTCAACCATATTCAACCATGTAAAGCAATAACTGACACAATTTTCATCCATCAGATCTTTTTCCAATATACCATCTGTAGATGTTTTTTTTCCATCTTCCTTCTTTACACCTCAAACTCTGCATTGTAATGGATAAAATAGGTATGCAATATTTTTGTTTATACGTTGGTTCTGTTATACTTTGAATCTAGATATTTGCTTAATTTTGAAACAGGCCGTAATAGAATTCTGCTTGGTCCCGTTTCTCCTACATCAGAACAAAATCGTAGCGAAATATTTATGCTTGATTCTTTTTATTTTTATGTTTATGTTGTCTCGGTATTTTCATTTAAAACAAACAAATTTCTACTCCATCCATCCATCTTTGTGCTTTTCTTCAAGGGGTATTAATGGACTAATTAATTTCATATTATCGTTAATTAATTTTCTGATTGGAAGTTTGACTTTCTTATAAATTACTTTTTTCGTATTTGTAGTGCTGAAGCATCCTTCTAGACGTGTGACATGTAATGAGAGGCAGGGAAGTGTACCTGCAAAGAAAATTTCTTTTGATTTGGTGGAGAATATAAATAACAATACTCCTACTCAAAGTGGGCTATTGAGTGGTATGCTATCTGTTCTTAACGAAATTTTATGATTATATTTAGAAACTAATTGATGTTTAATTTTCAAACAGGTCATAAGAGGATTCCACTGGGTCATGTTTCTCCTTCTTCAGAAAGAAACTGTAAGCTAATCATATTTGTTAATTAAATCATACATCTCATTCTTAACAAAGGAGTTTGATTATCATGCTCCAATGTATAATATGTCTTCACAAAATCCATGGTGCTTTCCATTAAAGATGGTCTGTTATAGATTATTAAGTCTAACCGTAATTGTATTGCATTTCTAATCGTAATTATCAAGTCTATCCTTTCCAATTTTAAATTTACACTACTCACATGTCCTTTTGGGTCAATCTACTTGAAACCGGATCACTCCATTCATAAATGGGTAAGATCCAAATCCAAAATTCTCTCACAAATCAGTACAAATTATTATGATCCGGATTAAAATGGGAAATACCCATGCTATGTTTAAGCTAAAACGTATAATCATAATCATGCTATCTTCTCATATATGCTTCCACTAATTCAGCCCTCTAACATGGCAACAAATTATACGTTTGAATTTCAAAGTTAACACTCATGTTTCATCCCTGTTATTTGTTACGACCAACTCAACACGCAAGTGCACGTGATCTCAAGTAATACAGATAGCAAATAAGGTTCGTTCCTACAGGGACTCGTTGTATTGTCCAGCTAATTCACTCACCAATGTATGATTATTTTCCGATGCTAAAACAAATAAATAAGTGGATTGTTGTTATCACTAAAGTTTATCTAAGAAATTTAACTAATAATCAACTACTTGAACTGAGATTTAGGTCGAATTACTTATGCAAATAAACATGGGAATTTAGTTTCTTTAAACAATCCATCTATAGTCTCCAAATCCCTAGCCTTGTTCATGTGATTTATTAACACCTGATCGAACACACAAAACTGATATAAGCCAACTTCCGTTACACAAATACCATCCTAAACAATATCCACAATAAAGATAGAAATCATTTAGTCTCCCTGATTACTTGGCCTTACATTGAACTGCTGATTTGGTGGTTGCTGAGCACCTCCCTGATTGTTGCTCCAACTGAAGTTAGGATGATTCCGATTGTTGGGATGATAAAAATTTGGCACTGGTTGCTGAGATCTTTGAAAATTACCAACAAATTGTGCGGATTCAGCTGAGATAGCACACATATTTGTGTCATGTGCCCCTGCACACAATTCACACACCATAGCAACCTGGTTAGTACCAAGATTAGAAAGGGAATCTACCTTCATTGTCAACGCTTTGAGTTGGGCAGCAATAGCAGTAGCTGCATCCAAGTCAAGAACTCCAGCCACTTTAGCAGGTGGCAAGCGTTGAGTAGGATTCTGAAACTCATTGGCCGACATCATTTCAATCAGATTATAAGCATCCTCATAGCTTTTTGCCCATAGCGCACCTCCAGAAGCTGCATCTAACATAGGCCGGGACTGAGCTCCCAACCCGTTATAGAAATTGCTGATTATCATCCAATCCGGCATTCCATGATGAGGACAACGTGCCAATATCTCCTTGTACCTCTCCCAAGCTTCTCCCAAAGATTCCTGGGAATGCTGAGCAAACTGAGAAATGGCATTCCTGTAAGCTGCTGTCTTCGCCATGGAGAAATACTTGGTCAAGAACTTTTGAGCACAGTCTGCCCATGTTGTAATAGAGCCTGATGGCATAGAATGTAACCAACTCTTGGCTTTATCCTTAAGAGAGAAGGGAAATAGCCTCAATCTGATTGCGTCATCTGTAACTCCGTTGAATTTGAAGGTGTCACAGATCTCAAGGAAGTCCCTAATATGAGCATTGGGATCTTCAGCAGGACTACCCCCAAACTGGACTGTGTTCTGAATCATCTGAATGATGTTTGGCCTTAGCTCGAAATTGTTAGACCCTATAGCTGGGCGAACAATACTAGTATGAATGTCCTCCACTTTCGGCTGAGAGAATTCACTCAAAGCCTTCGCTGCTTGATCTTGATTTGCCATAACTTCCTTTGCTTCAAGATTGTCTTCTAACCCGAAATCAAGTCTTCTCCTAGCTAGTTCGTCTCTACGTGCCCGAGCTCGTGTACGCATAAACTCTCAACACGTACCTGAAATTCACCAACAAGAAATTTTATAAAAACGTCCTAGTCACCGAAATTCAATGACCACTGATGGCAAATATTGAAACTAAACAAAAAAAAACCGCGTCCCCGGCAGCGGCGCCAAAAACTTGTTACGACCAACTCAACACGCAAGTGCACGTGATCTCAAGTAATACAGATAGCAAATAAGGTTCGTTCCTACAGGGACTCGTTGTATTGTCCAGCTAATTCACTCACCAATGTATGATTATTTTCCGATGCTAAAACAAATAAATAAGTGGATTGTTGTTATCACTAAAGTTTATCTAAGAAATTTAACTAATAATCAACTACTTGAACTGAGATTTAGGTCGAATTACTTATGCAAATAAACATGGGAATTTAGTTTCTTTAAACAATCCATCTATAGTCTCCAAATCCCTAGCCTTGTTCATGTGATTTATTAACACCTGATCGAACACACAAAACTGATATAAGCCAACTTCCGTTACACAAATACCATCCTAAACAATATCCACAATAAAGATAGAAATCATTTAGTCTCCCGATTATGCCAAGTCTTCATATATCTATAAAGAATAAAACATAATGGTTGAGGTGCAAGCATTCAATTAATCACATAGTCGTCATAAAACGATTAGAGTTACGACACTAATTACGAATGATATTATCACGCATAAACCCATGCTAACATGGCAAGTTCTAAACTCTTATTTCCACTTTCGATTCAACAAGAATTAACACACAATTACAGGAGTTAGCTACTCTCCTATAACGAATTAAAATCAACCATGATAGGATATCACTTCAATCACACTATAGGCATCGAGAAGATTCAACACATAAAATTCATGAATAAATCCACTAAACCCCCATGACAACGAATTAGTTCATGATCGAACTAATCATCATCATGGGTTCTATTGAAAACATAACTCTAAAATAAACAAGTAAAAATAGAGAAGAAGTAATAAGGTTTAGAATTAAATCCCCACAATAGAAGAATACAAAGGTTCAAGAATAATCCTTGCTTGTCACTAGCTTGGAGTAATTCCTTGAAATTGTGCTTGAAAAAACTCGATAAAAATTGTTGATAGTTGCTAAGCAAAACTAAGAATACCTCGCTTGTATGTTTTTAGGTCTACAAATATATATAGATGCCCAAATAAAAATAGGCCCAAAATGTTTTGACCCGGTACAAAGCACAGAAGCTGCCACAAAAATGACCCAACCGCGCCATAGCGCATGAACCAAGCGCAAGGACGCTCAAAACTGCGCCACAGCGCCTCACACTGCCTCCACTCGCGCAACTGCGCGCAACATCCGCGCAACAGCGCTCCTGGCAACCTGGAAAATCAGCCCGCGCGCTATAGCGCTCCTGGTACGCGCCATGGCGCCTTCCCCCCTAGCGCAACAGCGCCCTTGGCAAGCGCAACGGCGCCCCAAGGCTCCTGGACAACACTTTTTTTTCCAACTTTTGCGCGCAATGGCGCCCAATATCTGTGCCATTGCCCTTCACCTCTCCTGGAATCCTAAGCTGCATGCTGCCTTCCTTGCTCTTATTTTCTTGCACCATCTTAAAATCAAATTCACACCACCATAATACTGCTTTAGCCCAAAATATTTTCGATGTCACAACCTATACAAATTCCATCAAAACATATTAAATGACAACGAAACTTAAGAACTTGCAAACGATTAAAGTCCAAACGGAAGGTAATTTAGTGGATATAAAATCCACTTATCAAACCCCCAAACTTGAACCGTTGCTTGTCCTCAAGCAATGCAAACTCAGCTTAAAATGATGAATGAATGCAACTAATAACTACATGTCATGATAATGCGAAAATGTCCTAATGCAATGATCCCACACAAATTATCCGAAACCAACTCAACAAGCAAACGTCTCAACGAATGCAACAACTCCAAACAGAGCTCGACTAAGGCCCCGTATACTAACAGTACATGCTCGGAAACGTAGTGTGTGCATTTCTCACTAGATATACTCTCGAAACTAGATCAAAGGCATAACCAATTCTTCGCCAAAACAATCACATGTTTATAAACAGAATAGACTTTAGACACTCCATAACCTAGGAACACCTCCACCCTCATCCAAGGTAGACAGAAACTCATGCTTTATTACTATACTACGACACTACATATACAATACGCATGCTTATTTAACCGTGCAATGAATGAGACCCCAAAAGGCTTATACAATAATACCCATGTAGCGAGTGTTGGGTCAGTGGATCCCAGACTATAAAGCCTTAGGTCACTAGGACTAAGTCCCCTCAGACTTAATTACTCGAGTATTAAAGAGCTCACTCTGGTTAATTTTGCATTAACAAACAATACTTGACTCTTTTTTTTCTTTTTTCTGTTTTTTTTTTTATTATTTTTTTTATTTTTAGAATCTGGAATGAGACTTTCTCATTTCCAACCCTAGACTACTCATATAAATATGAGCTGGCTACTAACCATTTGACGCCTAGCCTTTATTGACACATATTAACAACTAGCATGAAAATTCCTGGTTTCCCCCAAACTTAGACTTTAATGTTCATACGCTATAAAGGGAATAACGAAAATTCTAAGTATAAATAAGTGATTAAATCTCAACACCCAAACCAGGTATGACTCGATCTAGCTCAAAAGTAAACAGTGAGACCGTGAAAAGATTGTGTTCCCGACACATGCAAGTCAATTTCATAAGTACTTAAATCAACCCTCTATTCATTGTCATCACACCCAAATTAACGTCGACCTATCGAGCCAGAAACAGACACTCATATGGAATCATATAAAATGCATGAAATGCATGAACAACATGATAATAAATCCTAATTAAAACTATATGACATGGCATCCTAAATGCAAACTAAATGGCATGGCAAAACTAAATGCAAAAATACTAACATGAATATGCATGAATATGCAACTATATGCAATGCAACTACTCTTGATACCCTAAAATCACCCCCAAACTTAAAAATTTCAATGCCCTCATTGAAGGTAAAATTAAAGGGTACAAGAGATACTCCCCTAGTCGTCGGCATCGTCACCCTCCTCGGGTGGTGTATCTGGTGGTGGATAGACATGGTGCGCTCCAAAGATAGGCCATGTGACCTGAAAACCCTGCTGCTGGTACACTCCATCCAATGACTGAGTCAAGTCTGTAGCAAATCTGTGTAACATGGCATTCGTAGTATCCTGACGCCTCAACATGCGTCTGAACTGAGCATCACTAAAAACCACAGTACCCTGACTCGTCTGTGCCTGAGAAGGTCCCGCTCGGTCTAGGTGTGGCTGCGGAGGTACCTGCTCAACCGGTGGTGGAGCACCACCCTCCTCAAAAATCTCAACATAACCCAGACCCCTCGGGTGAGGAACACCACCCGACCACTCCGCCATCTTATTAATAGCTGCGTGCTTGATAGAACCCCTCGGCCTGAGCAGCGTCTCATCACTATGCCAACGAACACCCACATGAACACACAACTCAGCGATAATGACTGCATGTGGGATCCCACCTGTTGTACCACCCTTCAAGAACTTCAAGATATTTTGATAGACTAATTCTCCCAGATCAATATACTTCCCGTTCAAAATACCCCACAGAATGATGGCACGCTCAACACTAACATCAGTAACATGAGTAGTAGGCATTACACGAGCACAAATAAACAAGAACCAAGCTCGGGCATACCTCGTCAAAGCAGCTGCCGGAAATGTACTCGGCGTGGTAGAACCTGCCTTATACCTCCAAACCGTACCCGGGATACACATCCCCGCTATGATAGCATCTAGGTCAACATCATCCCTAGCTTTCTGCCCCCAATCCTCAACATTCCTAGGCTTCGGTGATTGAGACAAAACACGCCGGATATACCCAGGCTTATAAGCAACTGCCTGCCCCCTAACCATAGTGATTCCATTCTTGTCATCCTTGGCATTAGCATAAAATTCCCTAACAATGCTCAAGGGAACTGCCACCGGCTTAGCACAAAACATCACCCAACCCAACTCCCTAACCATATCGCTCAATTCACCATCCTCACCCGAAGGCTCAAAACCCCTCTCCTGAACAACAGCTCTTGACAATAAATTTTCGAACTCATCTTGAGCCGCCTTAGACACAAATTTATCAACATCATAATTCGGCGCCACCTCCTCCTCCGAACTACTACTACTCGGCACACGTACTCTTTTGGGAGCCATACCACTCTTAGAACAACCCAATGTCAACAAACACCCCAAAAATCCACAATATATTTCCACACACAATATCCCAATTCCAACAATTCAATTCACTAAATAATTAATTTAAGAGAGAATATTACCACTTGAATTGAAGATGAGAACCTTGAAAGCACTCCCCCAAACTTGAATTAGAGAAATCTTGAAGCTTGTATGGAGTTTGAATAATTTGGAATAAAGAGGGGATTTGTGTGTATAGGTAATTATGTAGAGATAATTAATGGGATAGGATTTGAGATGGGTTTGGAAGATATAGGATTTGATTGTGGAAAATGGATGAGGTATAGATTTTGGGTAGAGAGAATTTTAGGTTTAGGAGAAGAAAAGATGTGGGTGTATGTATGTAATGTTTCGGCTGGGTCTTTTGTTGGCTACAGTTTTTCTATATATTTTTTTTTTTTTTTTATACAGGGACGCGCCATTGCGCATAGGGAGGCGCCATTGCGCTAAAGAACTCCTGGAAACAGCCCTTGCCGAGCGCTGTTGCGCGAGAGAATGGCGCTATTGCGCGTATTGGCTCCTGGAAGTCAGTAGCGCCAGGCGCTGTTGCGCTATAGAGGCGCTGCTGTGCTTGGAAGCCCCTGCTATATATTTTTTTTTTTTTTTTTTTTTTATAAAGAAGAAATACACCAACCGCGTGGGTTGCCTCCCACGAAGCGCTTCTTTTACGTCAATAGCTTGACGTGACTCCATTTCCTTAATTTGCACAAATTAGAACCGCAGTCTCAATTTCGCGATTCAACTTCTCTCCAAAATATGGTTTCAATCGCTGACCATTGACCTTGAACGACTGTTCCGGTAACTTGTCAAAAATCTCCACTGCCCCATGTTGAAAAACTGTTTTGACTGTGAATGGGCCTGACCAACGTGACTTCAACTTACCTGGAAATAACCGAAGCCGAGAGTTATACAACAAAACCAATTGTCCGGGTACAAACGTCTTAAGAACCAACCGACGATCATGCCACCTTTTTACTTTCTCTTTGTAGAGTTTGTTGTTCTCATAAGCTTGCAAACGGAACTCGTCCATTTCATTCAACTGAACCATACGCCTCTCACCTGCTGCTGTAAGATCAAAATTCAGCTTCTTCAATGCCCAATATGCCTTGTGTTCTAACTCAGCTGGAAGATGGCAAGCTTTCCCATACACTAGTTGAAATGGTGACATTCCCAACGGTGTTTTATAGGCTGTCCGATAAGCCCACACTGCTTCATCCAGCTTCAATGCCCAATCCTTCCTAGAAGGACTAACTACCTTCTCAAGAATCCGTTTAATTTCGCGATTAGAGACCTCGGCTTGCCCATTGGTTTGAGGATGATAAGCTGTAGCAACTCGATGATTGATGTTATAGCGTGCCATCAGAGATGTAAACTTCCGATTGCAAAAATGCGTACCCTCATCACTGATTATAACTCGTGGAGTGCCAAATCGAGTAAATATGTTCTTGTGGAGAAAATTAAGCACCACCTTAGCATCATTCGTTGGAAGTGCTTTTACCTCCACCCACTTAGACACATAATCCACGGCCAGAAGAATATATTGATTACCACATGACGGAATGAACGGTCCCATGAAGTCGATTCCCCACACGTCAAAGATCTCTACCTCCATCATGACATTCAGAGGCATCTCGTCCCTACGAGAAATATTACCAACTCGCTGACATCGATCGCACCTCAACACAAACTGATGAGCATCCTTGAATAGAGTTGGCCAATAGAACCCTGCTTGAAGAATACGTGTGGCTGTCTTCTCACCCGCATAATGACCTCCATAAGCTGTAGCATGAAAATCACTAAGAATAGCCTCGGTCTCACTGTAAGGAACACAACGCCTAATAATCCGATCAGCTCCTTGCTTGAACAAAAACGGTTCATCCCAAATATATTGCTTGACATCGTGCAAAAATTTCTTCCTTTGAGCATGAGAGAGCTCAGGTGGAATGATGTTGCTTACTAGATAATTCACGAAGTCTGCAAACCATGGTTCATCATCTTGCACTTTGAATAATTGCTCATCAGGGAAGAACTCATTAATGACCGTGTTGTCTTTAGGTGACTTGCCATGATCTTCCAATCTAGAGAGATGGTCAGCTACCTGATTCTCCGTCCCCTTTCTATCCTTGATTTCCACATCGAATTCTTGTAACAGAAGAACCCAACGAATCAATCTTGGCTTAGAATCCTTCTTCGCAAGGAGATATCGAATGGCAGCATGATCCGTATAAACTGTCACCTTTGTACCAAGCAGATAAGAGCGAAACTTTTCAAACCCGTAGACAATAGCAAGTAGCTCCTTCTCAGTGGTCGTGTAGTTCAACTGAGCATCAGTTAGTGTTTTACTTGCATAGTAAATAACGTGGAACACTTTTTCTTTCCTTTGGCCTAGAACGGCCCCAAGTGCATAATCGCTGGCATCACACATCAAAGCAAATGGTTGACTCCAATCAGGAGCTGTAATAACTGGAGCAGAAATTAGTTTCTTCTTCAAGATCTCGAACGCATGTGAACAAGCCTCATCAAACTTGAATGGCACATCTTTTTCCAAAAGATTGCATAACGGCTTAGAAATTTTTGAGAAATCCTTTATGAAGCGCCGGTAGAACCCCGCATGACCAAGAAAGCTGCGAATACCCTTGACTGAGACAGGAGCAGGAAGGTTCTCAATAGTCTCCACCTTTGCTTTGTCAACTTCCAAACCTTTACACGACACCTTGTGTCCCAGAATGACACCTTCTTGTACCATGAAATGGCACTTTTCCCAATTTAGGACAAGATTCGTCTCCACACAACGTTTTAGAACCAAACTCAAGTTTTCCAAGCACTCATCAAAAGAATCCCCAAAGACTGAGAAGTCGTCCATGAATACTTCCACATTAATTCCAATCATGTCAGAGAAGATGGCCATCATGCACCTTTGAAATGTAGCTGGTGCACCACACAACCCGAAAGAAACACGTCTGAATGCGAATGTGCCAAATGGACAAGTGAATGTAGTCTTCTCCTGATCCTCGGGTGCTATGCAAATCTGATTGTAACCAGAATACCCATCAAGCAAGCAATAGTACTGATGTCCAGCCAATCTGTCGAGCATCTGATCAATGAATGGAAGTGGGAAATGATCTTTCCGAGTGGCCTTGTTCAATTTCCGATAATCCATGCAAATCCTCCAACCCGTAACTGTTCGCGTAGGAATGAGCTCGTTCTTCTCATTAGTCACCACTGTCATGCCCCCCTTCTTAGGCACACACTGTACCGGACTCACCCAAGAGCTATCAGAAATCGGGTAGATAATGCCCGCGTCAAGCCATTTAAGAATTTCCTTTTTCACAACTTCTTTCATGACAGGATTCAGTCTCCTTTGATTATCAACTGTAGGGTTAGCTCCCTCTACCAAAGGAATTTTGTGCATGCAGTACGACGGACTGATACCCTTGATATCTGCAATAGTCCACCCAATGGCTGATTTGGAATCCCTTAAGATTCGCAATAGTTTTTCCTCTTCTATTCCTGAAAGCTGAGAAGATATAATAACAGGTAAGGTAGAAGAATCACCAAGATAGGCATACCTTAAATGTTCAGGCAATGTCTTAAGTTCCAATGTAGGTGCTTCCTCGATGGATGGCTTAAGTCTAACATGAGACTTTTTCAATTCTGACAACCCCAATGATTCAAATGAGCTATGAAACTTCTTCCATGGTGATGCATTAAGATATTGCAATTGTTCTTCATCCTCTTCGGTTTCAACCTCCAAGTCATTAGCAAGAACTCTTTCCAACACATCAGCTTTTATCAAGTGTTGAGTTGCGGGGTTAACCACCTTGTCGACCATATCAATTTTGAAACACTCTTCATCGTCAGTTGGAAGCTTCATTGCATTGAAAACATTAAAAGTGACATCTTGATCGTGCACCCTCATAATGAGTTCCCCCTTTTGGACATCGATAAGAGTTCGGCCCGTCGCCAAGAATGGTCGTCCCAAGATGATAGGGATCTTCTTGTCTTCCTCGAAGTCAAGAATAACAAAGTCTGCTGGAAAGATAAGCTTGTCGACCTTCACCAAAACATCCTCAACTATCCCTCGCGGATAAGTAACGGAACGGTCAGCAAGTTGTAGAGTCATGGTAGTGGGCTTTGGCTCTGGAAGACCAAGTTGCATGAAAACTGATAAAGGCATGAGATTAATACTTGCACCCAAATCACACAAACATTTGCTGAATGAGAGGTCTCCAATAGTGCATGGAATGGTGAAGCTTCCAGGATCCTTCAACTTAGGAGGCAACTTTTGTTGCAAGATGGCACTACATTCCTCCGTCAAGGCAACGGTCTCTAACTCCTCAAGTTTCAATTTCTTCGAGAGAATACCCTTCATGAACTTAGCATAGCTCGGCATTTGCTCAAGAGCCTCCGCAAATGGTATGTTAATCTGCAGCTTCTTGAATACATCCAAGAACTTAGCGAATTGCTTGTCTAACTTTTGCCTTTGAATTCGTTTTGGGAATGGAGGAGGTGGAAACACCTTATCTTCTACTTCTTTTTGGGAATTAACACTCTTGTGAATGATAGGAGTTGAAGGAGTAGCATTAGGAAGCAAATCAGAACCAGATTCGACCTCAACTGAAAATTCAAGTTTTTCCTCCAGAGAGCTCGGCGACGCGTCGCCGTTTTTGTACTGTGAGGCGGCGCCGCGGCGCCGTAGGGCCTGCTCAGGAATTTCATTTTTTTCCTCGGTTGCTTTTTCTACGTTCTGACCTTGTAGACTTCTTCCTGATCGTAATGTTATTGCCTGAACCTGTTCCTTTTGATCTTTCTTGCCTGGATTCACCTCTGTGTCACTCGGAAGCGTTCCTGGTTGACGGTTCAACAAAGCATTGGCTAGCTGGCCAATTTGATTCTCTAAAGTTTTCAATGACACTGCCTGACTCTTATACATCATTCGAAGCTCTTCCAATTCTGACTTCTCAGACTGATTCAATGAAGTTCCTTGAGATGGTTGAAACCCCGGTGGATTGAATGGTTGCCTTGGAGCATATGGTGGTGGTTGATAGTTCTGATTACTTGGCCTTACATTGAACTGCTGATTTGGTGGTTGCTGAGCACCTCCCTGATTGTTGCTCCAACTGAAGTTAGGATGATTCCGATTGTTGGGATGATAAAAATTTGGCACTGGTTGCTGAGATCTTTGAAAATTACCAACAAATTGTGCGGATTCAGCTGAGATAGCACACATATTTGTGTCATGTGCCCCTGCACACAATTCACACACCATAGCAACCTGGTTAGTACCAAGATTAGAAAGGGAATCTACCTTCATTGTCAACGCTTTGAGTTGGGCAGCAATAGCAGTAGCTGCATCCAAGTCAAGAACTCCAGCCACTTTAGCAGGTGGCAAGCGTTGAGTAGGATTCTGAAACTCATTGGCCGACATCATTTCAATCAGATTATAAGCATCCTCATAGCTTTTTGCCCATAGCGCACCTCCAGAAGCTGCATCTAACATAGGCCGGGACTGAGCTCCCAACCCGTTATAGAAATTGCTGATTATCATCCAATCCGGCATTCCATGATGAGGACAACGTGCCAATATCTCCTTGTACCTCTCCCAAGCTTCTCCCAAAGATTCCTGGGAATGCTGAGCAAACTGAGAAATGGCATTCCTGTAAGCTGCTGTCTTCGCCATGGAGAAATACTTGGTCAAGAACTTTTGAGCACAGTCTGCCCATGTTGTAATAGAGCCTGATGGCATAGAATGTAACCAACTCTTGGCTTTATCCTTAAGAGAGAAGGGAAATAGCCTCAATCTGATTGCGTCATCTGTAACTCCGTTGAATTTGAAGGTGTCACAGATCTCAAGGAAGTCCCTAATATGAGCATTGGGATCTTCAGCAGGACTACCCCCAAACTGGACTGTGTTCTGAATCATCTGAATGATGTTTGGCCTTAGCTCGAAATTGTTAGACCCTATAGCTGGGCGAACAATACTAGTATGAATGTCCTCCACTTTCGGCTGAGAGAATTCACTCAAAGCCTTCGCTGCTTGATCTTGATTTGCCATAACTTCCTTTGCTTCAAGATTGTCTTCTAACCCGAAATCAAGTCTTCTCCTAGCTAGTTCGTCTCTACGTGCCCGAGCTCGTGTACGCATAAACTCTCAACACGTACCTGAAATTCACCAACAAGAAATTTTATAAAAACGTCCTAGTCACCGAAATTCAATGACCACTGATGGCAAATATTGAAACTAAACAAAAAAAAACCGCGTCCCCGGCAGCGGCGCCAAAAACTTGTTACGACCAACTCAACACGCAAGTGCACGTGATCTCAAGTAATACAGATAGCAAATAAGGTTCGTTCCTACAGGGACTCGTTGTATTGTCCAGCTAATTCACTCACCAATGTATGATTATTTTCCGATGCTAAAACAAATAAATAAGTGGATTGTTGTTATCACTAAAGTTTATCTAAGAAATTTAACTAATAATCAACTACTTGAACTGAGATTTAGGTCGAATTACTTATGCAAATAAACATGGGAATTTAGTTTCTTTAAACAATCCATCTATAGTCTCCAAATCCCTAGCCTTGTTCATGTGATTTATTAACACCTGATCGAACACACAAAACTGATATAAGCCAACTTCCGTTACACAAATACCATCCTAAACAATATCCACAATAAAGATAGAAATCATTTAGTCTCCCGATTATGCCAAGTCTTCATATATCTATAAAGAATAAAACATAATGGTTGAGGTGCAAGCATTCAATTAATCACATAGTCGTCATAAAACGATTAGAGTTACGACACTAATTACGAATGATATTATCACGCATAAACCCATGCTAACATGGCAAGTTCTAAACTCTTATTTCCACTTTCGCTTCAACAAGAATTAACACACAATTACAGGAGTTAGCTACTCTCCTATAACGAATTAAAATCAACCATGATAGGATATCACTTCAATCACACTATAGGCATCGAGAAGATTCAACACATAAAATTCATGAATAAATCCACTAAACCCCCATGACAACGAATTAGTTCATGATCGAACTAATCATCATCATGGGTTCTATTGAAAACATAACTCTAAAATAAACAAGTAAAAATAGAGAAGAAGTAATAAGGTTTAGAATTAAATCCCCACAATAGAAGAATACAAAGGTTCAAGAATAATCCTTGCTTGTCACTAGCTTGGAGTAATTCCTTGAAATTGTGCTTGAAAAAACTCGATAAAAATTGTTGATAGTTGCTAAGCAAAACTAAGAATACCTCGCTTGTATGTTTTTAGGTCTACAAATATATATAGATGCCCAAATAAAAATAGGCCCAAAATGTTTTGACCCGGTACAAAGCACAGAAGCTGCCACAAAAATGACCCAACCGCGCCATAGCGCATGAACCAAGCGCAAGGACGCTCAAAACTGCGCCACAGCGCCTCACACTGCCTCCACTCGCGCAACTGCGCGCAACATCCGCGCAACAGCGCTCCTGGCAACCTGGAAAATCAGCCCGCGCGCTATAGCGCTCCTGGTACGCGCCATGGCGCCTTCCCCCCTAGCGCAACAGCGCCCTTGGCAAGCGCAACGGCGCCCCAAGGCTCCTGGACAACACTTTTTTTTCCAACTTTTGCGCGCAATGGCGCCCAATATCTGTGCCATTGCCCTTCACCTCTCCTGGAATCCTAAGCTGCATGCTGCCTTCCTTGCTCTTATTTTCTTGCACCATCTTAAAATCAAATTCACACCACCATAATACTGCTTTAGCCCAAAATATTTTCGATGTCACAACCTATACAAATTCCATCAAAACATATTAAATGACAACGAAACTTAAGAACTTGCAAACGATTAAAGTCCAAACGGAAGGTAATTTAGTGGATATAAAATCCACTTATCATTATTGTTCTATGGTGATTTCAGTTTTCAAACCCTAAACTGATTTTTGTATCGTCTTCTACAATGGAAAACACACTCTGTTTCATTGCATGACATCAAAAAAATTAAACCATTAAAAAATTCGTGTTAAAATGAGTCTTAAAATGTGTGTCAAACCCTCTGTTCCAAACGTAAAGAATTGAGCTGGACAAAGGGAGTAATGTATAAGATTAACTAAATATCACACAAATAATTTTTCCGTCGATTTAACACGTTAACTAAATAGTAAACAATCGAAATACTCTACTAAATTCAAGTATATGTGTTTTTTCGTTAATATAAACGCGCCGAGGTGTCGCCGTGAGACGACGCCGAGCAACTTTTACCAATAAATAATTTCACAATTCTGTTTTTTAAAACTAAATTTATTACGTATGATATTATGTATGTGATATTTATTATTTTAGTAAAATTCGGTTACATTTATACAATTTAATTATTTACATTATCAAAATGTATTATTTAAATAAGTATATTCAATTAAATAAAATAACTTTTTTAAATTACGAAGGGTGGCGGTTTAAATATTTTGTAGTTGTATGTAACATACTCCCTCCGTCCCTCCCAATTCTTTACATTTTCTATTTTGGGATGTCCCTCCCAATTCTTTACATTTCCAAACTTTCCAAAAATAGTAAAGTTTTAACCTTTAAACAAATAAGGAAAATGTTAACCACAACCCTTAGGGCTATGGTTAAGGTGTTATGTGGTAGTTTTTAATTGGCTCAAGGTTGTGGCCCACTTGCAAAAAAGTATGTGCCCCCATGCATTCACATAAATCATCCAATAAAAATCTACCACATGGCAAAAATTAGTCCTTAAACATAGCCCTAAGGGCTGTTGTTAACAGGACCCAACAAATAAAAAGGGCCCACCACTTCCCACTACTTTCCTCCATCTTTTGAATCTATTACTTAAATATTGATAGGACCCACAATTTTACCCACTTTCCACTCACTTTCTTTCTCTCCCTACTTACTTTTTTCTCCTTTTTTAATCTCCGTGCCCAACCCAAATGTTAAGAATTGGGAGGGACGGAGGGAGTAATAGTTTAGAAATTTTGTCTGTGAAAAATTTTTTTTAAACTAATACTCCCTCCGTCCCTCTAGGTTCTTATCATTTGCGGACCAATGTCCGGCACAGATTTTAAGGTGCATTTTAAGGATAGTTCCATAATTTATTTTTAAATTTTCTTTTTTTATATAAAAGTAGAATTGTTCTATTTTTATACAAAAAAAAAAGAAAATATAAAAAATAAGTTATAGAACTATCCTTAAAATGCACCTTAAAATGCGTGCCAGACACACAGTTTTTTATATAAAGAAATTAGAGGGACAGAGGGAGTAGCTTATAAACCATGCAATTCACGACTATTTTTTAATACTTATAATTATATAAATTATAATATCAAACAAAATATGATATAATTTTGATCGTCTAATTTTTAAAATATTAGATATAACGATTCATAATATAAAAGTTATAAGTTTTTTCTTTAATGTGAGGAGAAAGTTTTAAATTTGTTTCATTATGTCATTCCAATTTTAATTGATGGCCTATTACAATTTTTTAAAATTATAACATGAAAAGAAATCAAGTACAATTGTTTTTTTCATTAATATAAACGCGCCTAGGCATCATCGTGAGTCGATGCCGAACAACTTTTACCAATATATAATTTAACAATCATCGCAGTAAAATTGTCCGATACAATAATCTACTAGCATTATCTACAGAGGGAGTAATATATAAGATTAACTAAATATTACGCAAATAATTTTCCGTCCATTTAACACGTTAACTAAATAGTAAACAATCGAAATACTCTACTAAATTCAAGTATATGTGTTTTTTCGTTAATATAAACGCGTCGAGGTGTCGCCGTGAGGCGACGCCGAGCAACTTTTACCAATAAATAATTTCACAATCCTGTTTTTTAAAAGTAAATTTATTACGTATGTGATATTTATTATTCTAATAAAATTCGGGTACATTTATACAAAATTAATTATTTATACTAGCAAAATGTATTATTTAAATTAGTATATTCAATTAAATAAAATATTTTTTTTAAATTATGAAGAGTGACGATTTAAATATTTTGTAATTGTATATAATGTAATAGTTTAGAAATTTTGTCTGTGAAAAAACAATTTTTAAACTAATAGCTTATAAAAATTGTCCGATATAGTAATCTACTAGCATTAGATACTAACAAGAAGATTAAAAGTTGAATTGTCACAGAACAATGTCGTTGAATTTTACTGGTAAAAGAATAAATCTACAAACTTATGAACTGTCATTGTTTACAGGAGAAATGAATCATATGAATCTCTGGAGCTATTTTGATGATTTTAAAACCTTAAAAGCATGATCGACATTTTTGTTATTCGGAGTTGGTTATTGATACTTTATTTGGATTGTTTCTATTGTTTCTATATTTTGATTATCATGGATTTTTTATTATTACTTTGTTGTAAATTTTTGGTCCAAGTACCAAGAGTGTTTAGTTTAAATGTTAAAATCTTAAATTTGGTTTGTTTTTAAATCAAATATGTGCTCAATTTTACTTTTAATAAGATGGAAGTAGTAGTTCAACATTATTATCGCACGTACATGTGATATTGTTGGTTAAAATAATAGAGAGAAAATAATAGAGAGGATAATGACATATCGTAATATGCTTTTACAAAAAAATTATTTCGAGATGAATAACGTCATAAATGTACGATATTAAGAAATCATAAATAAATTATAAAATAAACTAAACAAATATCATTCCGTGTGCGAAGCACGGGCAATATTGCTAGTTATATATATAATACCATAACATGTCACATTTTAATCCACTTGGATTAAATTTTTTTCAAAAAATTAACATGTCACATTTTAATCCACTTGGATTAAATTTTTTTCAAAAAATTGTTGCTCATGAGAATCGAACCTAGGTCTTTAGGTTCATTTGCACATCACCTTACCACTAGGCTAACACATCACATGTGTTATAAGTCATAAAATATGTTATGCATGTTGGGTGATGAATGAAGAATCTTTGGTATTTTGATTTCTAAGATATTTTAATCATTTTTCTTCGTTTTACATTTACATATTTATATTTTATTATGTTATAGTTTAGTATAAATGAGTGATATATGGTATTTAGTGAACTTAGATACTTTGAAATTATTCGATTTAATGAAATAATATTAATAATTATTATTTGCAATACATAGATAATTATAATAAATTTATTAAATTTGAATACATGTTTTCTAAAAAATGGTTAATGAACACGTAATAATCTAAATATTTAAATGCATACCACAACATGTCACATTTTAATTTATTTAATTTTACAAAAATGCCCCTAAATGTCAAGTCAAGTAAAAAAAATATTACGATATAGATGACGATCGAACCTTTGACATAATGAATCTACTAATCATGAATTCAAATTCACCGTTATGACCATTCAGCTACATGTATATTTGATTAAATTTTATGATTCATTAGATACATTCACAAGTGTCAGAGTGTCCTATATTATGTCTTATATTATTTACCTTATTTACCTATCAATCATGTGTTTTTTTTATCAGTATTTGTTTTATAATTTTACATATTATTATTTGTATATATACAAAAATCTCTATGTCTACTTCATTTTAATAAAATTTGTATTATTTTATTTCATGAGAAATTTGAAAAAAGTGACAGGATCTTAAATAAAATATTTGAAGGGTATTTTGCGGAAACAAATCACCATTATTTTAATTGTTTATAAAAGCACCAATAGAAATGTAAAAAATGTTAAAGATATTGTATAATTATACAATTATAATATTCGGGTTAGAAATGTGATAATAAAATCTTAGTACTCATTTAAATTCTGAACGATCTTATTTTTTGTTATTGCTTGTCTTTTTAGAAAATAAGTTTTTTACAATATTTTCAAACTACCGTCCTAACTGACCGGCACATCGCTTTCTCCCGAATATTTTGGGAGATTCGAATACTTAATCGATACATGTGATTTGAATTGCAATTTGGGAGGGTTGGCTACTAGATCGACGCATATTAATTATAACCTAACACGTTTATAACTCGTGTATGGTCAAACTTTTTATATCAAATTCTAGGCATGTATCCTAGATAATCAATCGGACATGTAGTAATTACAGTATATGAGGCTCTAGGTAACTAGTGGATATGAAATGATAAATTATGATAGGGCAATATGTCACATTTTAATCTATCAAATTTTACCATTATGTTTCTCAATTTGTTATGATTTACCATAGCGTCATCTGAAATTAAGATCTACAATATATTAAAATTGTGTCACATAAGTGAGAACTGAACCTTTAACATCTATAACAATAACCTTATTTTTATGAATTCATATTTTATAAATCCATAAATGAATTATTGAAGCTTCAATAATACTTAGTAGTAGTATTAAATCAAAAGTCACATTCATATAATCCCATAATATATAATTATATGCAAATATAACAGTTTAATATAGATTAAGAGATGATCATCCAAATAAACTTATGAAAAACGTTGAAAGTACATTCGTCAATTATTTTTCTAACTCTAATCGCAAGAAAGGCATCAACACTCTAAAAACAACAATAAAAAGATAGAGAAGCAAAATATCGGTCTCTTTAGATACATATTTCAAAAAAAAATATGCATATCTAAAAGAGTTAATTGCAAAAAAATGGCCAGATTTTACACTCATTTTCAAAAAAATGGCCGGACTTTCAATTTTGTAAAATAGTGGTCAGACTTGTCTTTTTCCTTTCAAAGCAGTGGCTGGAGACGATTTTCAGCTTATTTAGCAGGGATAAAATGGGAAAATATGTTATTTTACTAAAAAAAGCTAAAAATCACGAAAATTATCCAAAAAATCCCCAAATTAATATGTGTCACCATATGATTGGTTATATTCGTAATAATAATAATAAAGCCCCCATGCATGCACATAAATTGAATAATTAAATCTTGACAACTCATATTTATGAATTTTTTGGTGAATTGATGTGCATACATGGGGGCATTATTATTATTATTACGAATATAACCAATCATATGGTGATACATATTAATTTTGGAATTTTTGTGGACAATTTTTGGAATTTCTAGCATTTTTTTCCCATTTTACCCCTGTCAAAAAATTGAAAATCGCCTGCAGCCACCTTTTTGAAAGGAAAAAGGTAATTCTGGCCACCATTTTGCAAAATTGAAAATCTGACCACTTTTTTGAAAATGAGCGAAAAATCTGGCCACCACTTTGAAGTTTACTCTATCTAAAATGATTTTTATCGTCACAATATAAACATCGGGCATTAACATAATGCACACTGATTCATATCGTAAATTAGAGCAATCCCGTGCCTTGCACGGGTATTGAAGCTAGTTTAATTAAACGGTCATGAGGAGCGGAGCAAGGAGCCAGGAGCGCACGAACCAAGGTAAGAAGAAAATTCAAAATTTGAATGATTCTAGGGTTTACAAGCAGGTAGAAGTCCAAAAGGGAAATCAGGTAAACAGATCACAAACGAAAGGGTATGGAGATAAGGCTCTTCTAGACTTCATAATGGCAAATTCAGATTTAGTGGATAAAAATGTATTGGAGGAATTTTGCAGAGGAAATAAGCAAGCTATAGTGGATGCCTTAAATCAAATACATTGGAAAAGCCTGAAGAAGAGGAAAGTTTTTGTATGGAATGAAAAACTAGAAAGTAAAATTCTGCCGAACAAGACTTTCCCTGATATCTTGAGCAATGGAGTTTCACCAACTACCAATAAAGATGTGGATGCTGACAAGGGAACCTGGTCTGTAGTCAAGAACAAAAAGCAGCAGAATACGAAGAGGGTTTCAAATCATATTACTATTTTCCTCCATGGGATCCCAGAAAACACTATGGATAGAGAGATTTGGAACCTATTTAAAAGTTGTGGAGTGATAATTGATATTATCCTTCCGAAGAAAAGAGATAAGAGAAATCAAAGGTATGGTTTTATCAAGACCACTACAGAAATGGAAGCAGGGTCAATAATTAATAATGCAAAGGAAATGGGTGGTTTGGGGTCTAAACTACGAATGTCCATTAATCAGCCTCGCGAACTAAATTCAGGTACTCACTCATTCCGAGAACCACATGAGATTCTAGCTCCAAAAAATACGATAGCTAAGCCCAAAGTGATTGAAAAGAAAGAAGCCTTAAAGGAGGAAATTCCTTTTGCTAAGAAGATGTTTGAATATATTGAAGCAGAAGTAGATTTAGAAGTGGAATCTGGACTTTTCCAAACAAAGGTGGGGTTTTCCAATTTAAATGAAACTCCCATAAGTCTTCAAGATAAATTGTCTCGAAAAGGTTTGGATTTTATAAAAGTTGTAGGATTATCGGGGAAAAAGTTTCTACTCAGAACAGAAAAGGTTGAGGGCTGGGAAAACTTTGATGAAGATTCACTGTCAGATTGGTTCATTAAAATCAGACCTTTTAAAGAATCAGACCTCCTAATGGCTAGAACAGTATGGTTGGAATGCAGAGGATTGCCCATGCACGCATGGATCGAAAGTAACTTAAAAGCTTTTACAAAGTCTTTTGGGGAATGGATTTCTTGGACTTATCAAAGGGATAATATGAATGCATTATTTAATCCCTTGATTTGAATTTCGACAAGCAGTTTGCACTCTATTGAGGAAGACATGAAAGTATTGATTAAAGGGAAAAGTTGCAACATTTGTTTCTCAGAAAAAGAGGGTGCTGAATTTTTAAAAGACATGCTATCCCTAATGGAGGAGTCTTCCATCAGCTTAGGAAGTAAAACAATAGTTTTAGCAAATTCTAAAGCAGAGAATGATAAATTTAATGCAGGGAATTCTAAAAGTGACATTAATGATATGTCCAAGGATATAGTGGTAGAGTCAAGTGATCAAGCAAGTGTTGACAGACACTCAGATGTGGTTAAGGGGCAAGCTAACA
Source organism: Kitagawia praeruptora (assembly GCA_037693485.1). Lineage (NCBI taxonomy): Eukaryota > Viridiplantae > Streptophyta > Magnoliopsida > Apiales > Apiaceae > Kitagawia > Kitagawia praeruptora. The sequence continues at coordinate 114,939,563 of CM075344.1, read as the reverse complement.
AGGATTATAATGTTTCCCAAAATGTTGTAGTGAGCAAAGATTCCAATTCAGAACTAACTCTCTCAGGTAGTGGCATTGAAAGAGTTTCAGCCAGTGAGGAGGAAGATATTGTGAGTACCTTAAAGGAACCTCAGAAAGACCCAAATATATTAAGTAAGCCTAAGTTTCATCTTTTGCCAAGAGCTCACTCTTCTTCTCTGAGTTCAGACTCAGATTGCAGGCTTTCTACTCAGCTTGAAGAACAATCTTCAATTGGTTCAATTATAGATTTTAATCCTCAGACTTCTCTCTGAAACAACCTAGGAGGTTTAAAAATGGGCAAAGCAAGGGGCAGACCTAGGAAAAAATTTAGGTCCTCAAAAAATCCTTTTGGTCTAGGACTTAGTAAATTAAAGCTTGCTAAGAAAAGAAAAGCTGATGGAAAATTTGTTGAACAATATGTCAATAAACTTGACAGAGAGCTTTTTACACCAGTTCCAGAGAAAATTGGTGAGGCCCTGAGAAACGAGGCTGATGAAATTGTTAAGTGTGCTAAGGATTTGGGACTTGAGCTTGTGGGGGATAAGGACACTATGACTCAGGAGATTGTGAAACAGCTCCAAGAAGGAGGGCTGTAATTCAGCAGTCAGTTCTTACCAGGTTGTGTTTATAGTTTTTAGTCTTTTACAAATTTTAATGAAGGAGCTGAAATTAATGTCATGGAACTGTAGAGGTCTAAGCAACAGTGTGGCTAGAAGAAACCTTAAGGATTTAATTGCAGCTTCAAAAGCAAATGTAATTTGCATTCAAGAAACAAAGTGTGAAATGTTGGATTACTGGCAGAAGAATTCAATTTGGAGTGACTATTCTCATGGTTGGGTTTTCCAAAAATCCCAAGGTCTCTCTGGTGGACTTTTGTGCTCTTGGGACTCAAGCATTCTTACCTGTTTAGGTCTAGCTCAATCCCAAAATTGGATCTGGTTGCAAATGAGTTTAGTCTCTTCTGGGAAAAGAATTAATTTGATAAATGTATACAGCCCCCTCAACAAACTTGGTAAAGAAAATCTTTGGAAGGATCTTCAGATCATAGTCAATCTAAGCCAGGAGGAAGCATGCTGTTTGTCAGGGGACTTTAACTGTGTTAGAAATTGCAGGGAAAAGGTGAACTGTGAGTACAGAGTAAGAGACTCATTAGGTTTTAATCTATTCAAATCTTTTGGATATAAAACTTCAAAACTCTGATTTTACCTGGTTTGACTCAAAGGGAAAAAAGAGTAAGCTGGATAGATTCCTACTCAATACATTGTGGTTTGAGAGTGGACAATGGGTTGTAAAATCATTTGGAAGAAAACAATCAGATCATAAGGCCATAGTCTTGATGGTAGAAGAGCAAAATTGGGGTCCAAAACCTTTCAAAGTTTTTAATTGGTGGTTGAATGAAGAATCTCTGAAGAATTCCTTGCAAGTTTTCTGGGATAAGAGGGATCCTTAAGCTAATTGTAGCATCCAATCCCTCATCAAAGAAGTTAAGTCGGTGATCAAACCCTGGGGTAAGAATGCAAAGCCTGATCTTGAAAATAGGATCCAGTTTTTGGAAAATGAATTAGAATCACAAGATCAAAGTCTTGAAATTTCCAGCATTACTCAAAGAATCCATCAAGAATTGGAATCTTGCTACATCAAAAGAGACTCCTCTCTCAGGCAAAAGGCTAGGGTAAATTGGTATACTTTAGGGGATAGAAATACTAAGTTTTTTCACCAAGCTATTCTAAGAAGAAGAAATAGAAATAACTTGAGGAAAATTCTTTGGAAAGGAAATTGGATTACAAATCCTAGAGAAATTAAGCAGGTTTTCTTTGATTATTTCTCAAGTTTTTTCAGTGTTCATTCGAGCAAGGAAATACTACGAATTGGTACAATCCTTAATCAGAATTTGAATGTAGCTGAGAAATCTTTTTTGGAGGCTAATTTTACAATGGAGGAACTGGACCTTGCTATCTCTCAATCTGCAAATGATAAAGCCCCTGGTCCAGATGGTATGAACATGAGATCTCTAAAATTTCTTTGGCCAAATATTAAAGGCACTGTGTTATCAAGTTTTTTGGATTTTGCTCATACTTCAAAGGTCCCTTTTGGCTTCAACTCTTCTTTCATCACCTTAGTGCCTAAGGTGAAAGAACCTAAGGAAGTGCAGGATTTCAGACCCATAAGCCTCATAAATTGCATTACAAAGCTTCTCACCAAAATTTTAGCAAATAGGCTAAATCCTTTGATGGGTAAATTGATAGATGATACACAGACTGGTTTCATGAAAGGGAGGCAAGCAGCAGAAAGTATAGTGGTAGTAAAAGAGGTGTATCATAGCTTGAAAAGGTGCAAAAAAAAAAGGTTTTATTCTAAAACTTGATTTTGAAAAGGCTTTCGATTCAATCAAGTGGGATTTTTTATATCAAGCTATGAGGGAGTTAGGATTTGGTGATAGGTGGATTAGTTGGATAGAGGGCTTCTTTCAATCAATAAGAATCTCTATTCTTATTAATGGTTCACCTACAAATGAATTCTCTCCTCGAAAGGGTCTTAGGCAAGGTGATCCTTTGTCACCTTTACTCTTTAATCTTGCAGGAGAGGTGCTGAACAAAATGCTACAGAAGGCAAAAAATCTGAAAATTTTTCAGGGGATTGAAATAAATAAAGATGGAGATCAAATTTCACATCAGCAATTCGCAGATGACACAATTATCTTCATCAATGAGGATCTTGATTCCTTAAGAGGCATTAAGAGAGTCTTGCAGTGTTTCCAAATTTTGTCAGGATTAAAGGTTAACTATCACAAAAGCAATCTATACTCTTGCTCCACAGATGCAGACCTGTTAAAACAAGGAGCATCACTTCTTGGTTGCAAAATTGGTACTTGGCCAATGAAGTATTTGGGTGTCCCTATTGGTCTCTCAAGTAAGAAAAAAGTCTTCTGGAAACCCCTTATTCAGAAGTTGAATAAAAAATTGGCCTTCTGGAAAGCAGAATCCCTAAATGAGGCAGGTAGATTAGTCCTTCTGAAATCAGTAGTGGAAGGCTTGCCTGTATATTGGTTAAACCTATTCAAAATGCCTAGAGGTATTAGCAATCAACTAGAAAGATTGAGAAGGGACTTCTTTTGGGGGCATAATCAGAATGGTGATATTCTGAAGAAGAACAAAATGCACCTGATTGCCTGGGAAGCCATTTGTTCTCCAAAAAAGGTAGGTGGATTGGGATTAACCAATTTTGAAGTCAAGAATTTGGCTTTAATGAGTAAATGGATCAGTAAATGGCACTCAGATAGAAATAGAAGTTGGAATAAGTGGTTAAGAAGCAAGTACATATGTTCTAAAGGTGGAGATTTAGTAAGTAATATTCAAGGAAATAATGTGTCAGAGTTCATATCTAATCTGATGGATCTGCAGAACAACTCTGTGTTGGGTGATGATCTTGTGTTGAAAAACTTCCACTGGAAACTTAATAGTGGAAATTTGGTGTTGTTTTGGGAATACATTTGGATCCAAGCAATCCCTCTGAAGGATTCCTTCAAAAGTCTTTTCAGAATATCAAAATTAAAAGAAGTGGAAGTTAGCATTTTCTATGACCTTTGGAACTGCTATGATCATGAAGATGAAGTTTTCTGGAAAAGGAAGTTGAGAAATTCTGAAATAGAAGATTTGTTATCTCTAGATAACATCCTTAATAATTTGAATCTCTCAAACTGCAGTGACAAGGTAATATGGTTGCCGTCTAATGATACCTTTTCTGTAAAAGATGGAGTCAAGAAAATCCATGATTCTCTTCATTACAATTTAGTGGATTGGAATTTCTTCTGGAGCATCAAAGTGCCAGCAAAAGTTCTCACTTTTCTTTGGAAGATTCATCGAAAAATTTTGCCTACAAAATGTTTCCTCCTTGCTAGAATAGGAAATTCTTTTGGCTCTTCGATTTGCAGTTTATGTAACTCTTTTGAGGAATCTTTGGAGCATCTTTTCTGGAATTGTCTGTGCTCTAAAGCATGTTGGAGATCAGTACTTGATTGGTGGGGTTTTTCGAACAAGAATACCTTTACAGGATTGTCAGAAATGTGGAGTTCAACTTTTTGGTTCAGCCAACAACATCTAAAGAAAGTTTGGCAAATTGTTTTAGTGGCTACTTTATGGACAATATGGTTAATAAGAAACGAGGTCATTTTCAAAAAACATGTGTTCAAGATGGATTATATTATCTTTCTGATAAAATTCAGAGTCAAGGAATGGGCATTGGCAATGAACCTTATTAATAAGGACTTAATGATCTGGTGGGAGCTAAATCCTGTAGGTTCTGTCACAAGGTCTGAGAGCTTAAGGAAACAATGCTTGTACCTGGCAGGTTTTGATTATATAGGATTCATTGATGGTAGTTGGGTCAGTAGCAATGGAGTCATTCATGCAGGCATTGGAGGTTTCTTAAAAAACTCGATAGGAGAAACCAAAATGTCTTTCTCAGGATCAATATTGAAGTCAAGTCCTTTTGACTCTGAGTTGGAAGCACTTAACACTTTCTTGCAGTTGGTTTCAGGTAAGGGCCTTGTCAACTCTAAAATGGCAATTTACACTGATAATGCAACTCTAGTTGATTCAGTACTTAAATTCAAGGCCCTAGGTTCAATATCAAGTTCTCAGAAAATTAGGATGAATTCACTTCTAAGAAAAGCTCACATTTCAGTCAGTAAAATCCCCAGACATGATAATTTTGAAGCTGACAGGCTTGCAAAAAATGGAGCTAAAAGTGCTAAGTTCTCCTGTTTGTGGTTTTAGTACTATCTCTATTAAAATCATTCCAAGAGAAGTTCACTTTTTAGTGGTTTGCTCTGACTGTAATCTTTTAGTAAGATCAGTTTCCAGGTTTTCTTAATGGAAGGGTTAGTTCAAGTTAATAATGTAGGAGCAAGGTTTTCTTTTAGTAGCTCCTTTTCAAGTCTCTATGAAAGTTGGTGGTGGATCAAAATTAGTAGAGTGCTTTTTAAAGAGGTGGTTTTATTAGCTAAATGGGGTCTTAATCAGGGCCTTATCAATCATCAGAAGCGTTGTTATTCGATGGGCTGGGGTTATGGCCCAATTAGTTGAATTTTAATCAATTTCCAGTTGTGTCAATATTAGCTAAATGGCATTGGGGAATGTACAGACGCTTGGTATTGCCTGGGAGTCTTTACACATCTCTAGGCTCTATTTAAAGCCAACATCTGTACCTGCTAATTATCATCTTAGAGGCTTAGTATTCACTGAGAGAATAGTTAAAATGGAGGAAGAAAATGTGAATGTTAATGCTCGTTGGATTATGCCTCCTAAAGGTGTAATCAAAATCAACGTGCATGGGTTCTATTCAGACCAGGCGTTCGAGAATGGGAATCACTCAGGAATTGGTGTAGTGTGTCGTGACAGTGAAGGAGATATCATAAGGCTGTTAGGAGGGTCTCTCTGCTTGGAAAATCAAAGGGAGAATGAATACAATGCGTTCCTAGAAGGTATGAAAGTGGCTTTTGAAAGGAATTACAGGAACATTATCCTGGAAACAGACCATCTAGATGCGTACTGGGATTGGAAGAACTCAACAGTTCTGGGAGCTCCATTGGAGCATGCTCGCATTGTTCAGCAACTTAATCAGCGTAGAGCAGACAAGAACTACACTACTGAGGTTAGACTTGTTGATCCTGAGGACAATATGATTGCTTCGTATATGGCTCGTCACGGTGCAGAAAACTGGAAGAACATGGTGCGTATAAGGAGGCCTTTTGGAAGAATTGTGGAACTCTGGAATTATGACATGGGTCTTGGCGAGATTGGCCCCCAATATAATGTGGTTAGAGAGGAGGATTTGAACGAAGATTTGGCTGACGGAGAGGTGGTAATTATTGAAGACGACGATGACGAAGAAGATGATATGGAGGCAGATGATCTCGTTGTTGTGGTGGGATTAGCTGCGCAAGGAGCCAATGCAGGTGACGAGCACGACGATGGCCAGTAGGCTTCGGAAAATGAATCGTTTCTAGCTCCTTTTATTTATTATGTCCGTTTTAAGTTTTAAGTTATTGGGTTATTTTGTAATGGTTGGGCTAGTGGCTTAGTGGGTTTTGAGAATTTGTGTTGGGTCAGTATTTTGAGCCCGGTAGTGGCTGGATTTTGTATCTGCTGGTTTATCAATTTAAGTCTTTTGCTATTCAAAAAAAAAACTAACATTAAGCTATTAAGCATTAAAAAGATAAGTGAACTTTATTAACAAATCATAAAATCTTAACTACATAATTTATATTTATTTTTAGCAATTTTTTTATAAAAGAACGCTAAATTATATCTCGGGTCAAAAATAAGAGTTATATTTGTACTCCTTTTGTCCCACTCATTTCTTTACACTTTTTCAATATTGTTTGGCACGTATTTTAAGGTGTATGTATAGTTCCATAACTTATTTTTAAAATTTTCATTTTTTGAATAAAAATTTAAACATTAAATTTTTATTTAGAAAAAAAAATTTAAAAATAAGTCATGAGACTATACTTTATCATAGCCTTAAAATGTGTGTCGAGCCCTCTATCCCAAACGTAAACAATTTGCTGGTACGGAGAGAATATTATTTTTGAAGCAAGCAGGAGTAATATTGTAAATTAAAATGAGGAGAAACAAAGAGAGCAAGGGTTATTGGTTAAAAATAACTATTTTTTAAAACTCGAAAATACCCAATTTGGAAGTGATTGGTTATTTATAACACATGAGATACATATTTGTGAGTGGGTATCTAATTTTATTTAGGATACCCATTTGCCATTTTTGAGTTGGGTATCACAATTTTTTTAATTTTTAATTTATTAGGATACTCATTGAGATACCCAACTTATCACGGGAGTAAAAATAACACTATATTTTAAAAATTATTATTTTTGTCTTTTTTAACTCAAAAAATGGATATTTTTATCATTTTTTATAGAGAGGGGGTGGGCGGGTGGGGGGAGGGAGCTTCACTTACAGCTTGTTTGACTGCAACTCCTTTAAGGAGTTTTTCGGCTTTAAGGAGAAAAAGATGTGTTTGGCTATACGGGGTTTAAGTCGGTTTTAAGTTAAAAAACTATTTTAAGCCTTAAGTTCCATTTAGGTATTTTTAACTTATGACTTATGGAGTTTTTTTTTCCCATAATTCTTGTAAAGTTTAAATATTATGAACTTTAAATTTTTTTAAATCAAATTTTAATTTAAGTCAAAATTATTAAACGCCCATTTAATTTAAGTAAAACCCGAACACATTCATTAAACTTAAAGTAAACAACTTTACTTTTTCATTTAAATTAAAATTAAGTCAAACAATCCCAAACGGCCTCCTGATCAGTTGGGAAATACATACTCCCTCTATCCCATTCATTTGTTTACACTTTCCTTTTTGGGATGTCCCATCTAATTCTTTACATTTCTAAACTTTCCTAAAATAGTAAAGTTTTATAATATAAAAATCAACTACATCCACTAATTTTCTCCACTAACTTATTTTATACATTATATATTAATGAATCCCACCACTTTACTCATTTTTCCTACTTCTCTCGTCCTTCTTTATATTTTTCCTTCGTCTCCGTGCCCAAACGGAGGGCAGTATTTGTTTTTCCTTGATGATACTCATTGCCTCGCACCGACTCAATTTGAAATCTTCTTGATTTATTCTGTCATCTCCAAAACCCCCAGTACACAGCTGATAAACAATCATCATGCTTCACGAACTGTTGCTCTCACTATTAGGTTACACAGGCGATCTCATCATTAACGAAAGAGAACACCGCAAATCTCTCGGCATTTCTCCTTTATCTCCACACGCTCCTATTTCCCAAACCAAACCTACTTTCAAACTCGCCTCCGATCTCTCCTTCCTTCAACCTAGCGAAAGGTATCTAAATTTATCGAGATTATTCATTTATCGAGATTTAAAATACACCGTCTCCTATTATGTTTCGCACCGGAAAAAAGTATTACTTCTAATTAATTAATCGAGCTTAAAAATACACTGTATCTGTTAATTTATTTAGGTTCTTTTGCATTTGACTACAATTGATGCTTTAGTTGTAATGTTTATTTATGTGCGTTTGCAGGGATGTAATTGAGAGGATTATTACATTAGGTTTTTATTACCGAGAGCTTAATCGATTTGCCACTAAATCGAGGAATTTGAGTTGGATAAATCAGTCTCTTTTGGCTTTGACATCGCAATTGGCAAAACCTGAAAGTGAGAAACAGAGTGTGTATAGGAGAGCTATTGCTAATGGTGTTATGGAGGTTTTGTCTATTTATAAGTCCGCTGTTTTGCATATCGAGCAGAAATTGTTGTCCGATACCTTGCCAATTTTGGCTGCCGTTACTCAAGGCCTCAATAAGGTACATTGTTTAATTTTCTTTTGATAAGGTCAATTATAAGAAATTTCATGCTTTTGGTAAGGATATCCGCTAGGCTAAAGCTTTTAGGGTTTTGTGATTATATTTCCCAGGCGTTAGAATTCTAGATAACATTTAGTATTTGCTATGTGGAACTACTGTGTATTATGGATACTTGAAACCTTCAACAATCAGAGAAGAGTGTTTATTTTAGCTTATGTTACTTGGACTGTCCCGTTTCAGCCACATGACCTGTACTGTGTCACATCCTTCGATTGGAGTGTAAACACTTAGACTAAAACACCACAAGATGAATTTAGATTGGAAGATGAAGAAGGAAAAAGACAAGGAGAAAGAGAAAAAAAGAAGAGGAGAAGATGACACTTAATTTGCCTAGTCTTTCAATTTATAATGTTGATGAGAGTTCTTTTGTTATATTTTGCTACAAATTTATATTTATTATACTTCTATATTAATGAATTATGACGTTTCTGTGTACCTGAGTTTGGGTAACTTAGTTCAAAGCCTTACCTCTATGATTTATGGTCTGCGTTATCTACTTTGTATCAGATGTTATTCGTTTAGTTGTCTAGTTTGTGCTGTTATCTCAATCTCTTTATATGCAAACAATTGGACTTTATAATCGCCATAACTACTGTTTGACAAGAAGCAAATATAAGCCTTGTAAATGTATTATGTAATAAGTTGCTAGCAAACTATATAGCTCTTTGCTTTTGTATGCAAACTATGATAGTCACAGTGATCATTTCACTTTGCATGTAATTACACTATTTACATGTTCTAAAGTAATTTAGTAAAATTAGCCCATGTCACCATCAACTCATAATCTAATTTATTTCAGCCTGGTATACTCTCAGTCTATGTTTGTATTTTACCATCAACTTCCAAATAATAAATCCATCATTTGTAATCTAGTATGTTTTATTTTTAACATTTTCTTTTTCACATTATCGGTGAAATGCTATTCTAGTTTTTTGTTCTTCTGCCACCTCTCTATGAGCTAATTCTAGAGATCGAGCGTGATGGTATATGCGGAGGGCGGCTTCTCAATCTTCTGCACAAACGATGCCACTGTGGGGTGCCTGAACTGCAGACTTGTATCCAAAGGTATGAACTTCGTTACCCTTCCATACTTTTTTAATGGTGTTTTAGTACAATTACTTTTTTCTTTTCCAGTATCACTTTGGAAATGAGGTAGGAAAAATAATGATATCTAAAAGAAAATCCTTTTATTGGTCACCACTATATAAATTTAGAAGTTAATTATGTGTAACCAATTTTTTTTTTGTTTTAAACATAGGTGTAACAATTTTATGAAGCTATATTCCTTAATTTACAAGTGTCCTACAATTTGGGTCCTTTCCATGTCCTTCCATTTGCCTCAATATTTCTACATGTGATATGAAGTTATATACCTTGATTTTGAATATTAGTGACAAAAAAGCTCTTAGAGGGTCATAATTTCCACTTTTCAGCAGGCTTGGTTGGTAAAGAGAAGCTATAGAGGAGCTAACTAGATTGGGTCTTTGTCTTGCACGATGTGTATTGTTTTAGAAGTTAAAACAAATGGAATTGGACTGGCCTTTGACTTAGTTAAGTACTTGGTTATACAACTTGCCTTCATCGATTGAGGACTTCTTAGCCACTCAGACTGCGCTTACTAGTTACTACTGTTGAGCTTAAGCACTTAAACAATACTTGACTTCAGACTCCTCATAGATTATCGATTTTTTTACTGTCAATTAGTGTGTGTATGTCAAGTAATGTTAACTGACTATTTCTTGACTTTATGAATGAAAGTAGAGTATATGACCTCTTTAACTTAATGTTTTCTGCTTGGGGTTAATTGAGCCAGGTGTCAGTACAATTCTTTCTTTTTGTCCAGTATCAAAATTATACGTATATATGTTCTTTTATATTAACATTTATGGTATAGACTCTTTAATTCTTTGTCTGCTAGGGTCTAATTGAGCTAGGTGTGAGTCTGCACACTGGATTTTTATCTTTTAATTTTTACTATTTGGTGGAGCAACCTTAAACTTGTATATAAACACACATGAGTGCGTACATATGTAGTATGTTTCCGTCCGACTAATACGGGCTGTACCCTTTATTTGCTTGAAGACTAATTTTTCATTTTTTTCCTTGAAGCTTAGACTTCTTTGGCACGGTCATCAGGTCATGTATAATCAACTAACTGCTTGGATGGTATATGGGATTCTTCATGATCAGTATGGGGAATTTTTCATTAGCAGGTATATTTAACAACATTGTGTATTTCTGCCTGGTTATTGCCCTTGCATTTTAGATGCATTGAACTCGAAATTGCCATTGATAATGACATGAAGAACTTTTATAGTGGTTGGCTAGCGGGGTACCTCTGCAAGATTTGAACCATGCCGATTTATCAATTTGTGCGTCTTCGTTCCATTCTGGAGTTAGTCCTCTGTAGTCTTAATTGATAAAGGTTTTGTTATGTTTTGGGAATAAATGTTATCATACAAAATCCTTACAACTAACAGAAAGTCAGCAAATAGTCCTCCAGATAACAGAAATGATGTAATTCGGGGGATAATATAGTCTGCTATTATACAAAACTGTCTCAGTTAGTATGATCCCAAAGTTAGGCTTTGATTCTATTTTATAGCAGGAGGGGGAAAAGTTTGAGAAGAATTTGAATAAATAAAAAGCAGCACCAGCACCTATTTTCTTGCTGCCTACATTTTAGGAGCATAACATCATACATATTTTTCTATTGTAAATAATAATATTTTTTGGAATTAAGTTGCCTCTTGCTCTTAAATGAATACTAGCCTATAACCCGTGCGATGCACGGTTGCTTGTAAATTTTTTAATTATATTTTATTATTAAAGTTTTAAGTTGTATATATATTTTTATTAATAAAATAATTTATAACTTTATAATCCCATGTATATAAATATTATTAAAATTATTTATTTTGAATTATTATAGTTGTATTTTGAATTATTATATTTGTGTATGTGGTGCATATTAATATTAATACATATTATTTAGGCTATGTGTGTTTTTTTTTGAATTTTATTAATAATAGATATTTAACCAAACCAAAGAGTGACAAAAAAAAGAGTACAAAAAAAGAGTGACAAAAAAAAGAGTATCAAACCAAATATACACTGTTTTGCTTATATTTTGAATTATTATAGTTGTATTTTGAATTATTATATTTGTGTATGTGGTGCATATTAATATTAATACATATTATTTAAAATATACCCTATTTTGCTTATAATAGTATAGTATAGATATTTTGCTTATAATAGTATAGTATAGATGTGTTTTTTTTTAATTTTATTAATAATAGAGATTTAACCAAACCAAAGAGTGACCAAAAAAAGAATACTAAAAAAGAGTGACAAAAAAAAGAGTACCAAACCAAATATACCCTGTTTTGCTTATAATAGTATAGTATAGATGACACAACAAAGTGCAAAAGAAACCTTCTGAAATCATGTACTTGCTTGACCTATTGATTCAATAAATCTTGATGTTTTAATTACCTTCTCTTTTTCTTTGTTGATAATAGTATTTTTATTATCAACTAAACTTTTTTTTATATTTAGATGAAACATACGAGCTTCCTCAAAATAGAATATTGTTTTTTCTTATACCCAGGCAGGAGGACAGGGATAGCGAACATGAATCTTCTAACGTAGACGTGCTTGAAAAGCTGTCACAAATGTCAATTAATGATGCATCTCTCGCAGACTGGCACCTTGGTTTCCACATATCTTTGGTATCTAAATCTGTGTTCTATGATATGCTTTTTCTACTTGAATTAAAAATTTTGGTAATTGTAACTGTTTTGGATCATAGATACATGTCGGTAACTGTGTAGTGCATATTATTGCATTATAGATCCAGTAGCAACTACATATACCCAAGAATTCGCATTTTAGAGTATTTCGCTTTTCTGTTAGAACCAAGCAAAATCTTGCATTGTGGTGCTTTTGTCAATCAGTGTCTTACACGTTTTCCATGCTTGTCACTTCATTATAACTCTAATTTTGTGGAGCTCTATGGATCATATAATCCACTTATTTTGGACACTGGTGTATCTGCAGGATATGCTGCCTGAATATATTTCTATGAGAGTAGCTGAGTCCATTCTTTTTGCTGGGAAAGCAGTCAGGGTTCTTCGAAATCCAAGTCCAACTTTCTGCTTCCAAGATATACCAAAAGGATCACAAAGTAGTCCGGGATTAAAAGGTCAGAAGGAATCCATGTTGGATACGAAGTCAATAGGAGAGAAGTTACTTCCACAGGTGGAAGCTGATAAGATTGAGTCTATGCTTCAAGACTTGAAGGTCTTTCTCTGAGCTTTAAATTATGACGTTGTCACCTTTTTGTTATTATTGTTTTGAAAAACATCTTGTTTTGTAGTAGCATTCTTATGTTCATAATGGTGTTGGCATACCATGTGCAGGAATCATCTGAGTTCCGCAAAAGATCTTTTGAGAGCTCTGTTGACACCATTAGGGCCATTGCAGCCAGTCATCTTTGGCAGGTGAATGATCAGTAAAATTTAACCTTCTTGTTTTGGGAGAATCTTTACATGTTTATGCACCCTCCTCCCCTGGACACATAATGTTTCGCTCTACTTGCAGCTTGTGGTAGTACGTGCGAACTTAGATGGCCACTTGAAGGCACTTAAGGATTACTTTCTTTTAGCAAAAGGTGACCTTTTCCAGGTATAGAATGAAAAAGCTTCAGTTATGCTACAATGAGGAGTTCCTTCTACTATAGTCTTGCTTTGTGGTCAATCTAAAAGTATTTTGAGAGCGTCAATCTAGGTAGATTGCGATATATCTTCAAGAAAATAGATTAGACTTTATTATTTGGCTTCGCTATTCTACTAAAAAAAATGAAAGATGACACCTGAAATAATCTGAGATGATGACCAAAAGATAAACTGTTTAGATCATTTTTGAGTGGTACAATATCTGCATCTTCTGTCATAGTCATTTTGTTGTTGACCAGAGCTTTTTTGATATTGAAAGAGTTTCCTTGAGGAGAGTCGCCAATTAATGCGCCTACCACCTCGCCAATCAACTGCAGAAGCTGATCTCATGGTTCCTTTTCAACTGGTAAGTTTCATATGGAACATTTAAGAGATGAATAATGGCTGTCTAACCGCATGTGCTTCCAATTTACTTGCACTTAAGAAGCAGTTATTATATATGACTGCGTATGGTCCTGCTGTAGATTTATGATGGAATAGAGAGTTGCTTTATGTTCCTACATTAAAGAAATTACATTTATACGATAAGAAATTATGTAATAGGAGCCTTCTAATATAGAAAAAGTTGAGAACTGGGATTTGAGAGCTAAAATGATACGGAGTTGAATACTTATAGAAATATACTAATATGATGATATATTAGTAACATCTCCCTCGAGCTGAAAGTCTTAAAGATCATGACTATAAGCATGTTACAAATACAACTTTAAATACAAGCTTTAATCTCTTTTTTTCTTGTCTCTAAATACACCCCCTTATATTATGTTCCTAATTAAAGCAAAATTTAATGCATTCTCTTTCTGTTGATCTCACTTGTGAGAAACAATGGAGAAAACTCCAACCAAAACAATTGGTCATATATTTTTTGTTATATGAGCCTTTTAATGTAAAAAAGAAGGGCAAAAATATACGGAGTTGTATACCAACATAAATACTAATACGGTCATATTCTAAAGTAACATTCACCCTCAAGCTGAAATTCTGTTATATCATAAATATTAGCATGTTTAGATATACAACTTCAATACAAGATTAATCTATTTTTGTTCAGGTCTTAGATACACCCTCTTGAATCTTGCCCCTAATCGAAGCGTACCTGCTCACATTCACTTTTCTGTTTATCACATTTGTCAGGGGTGATAATGCCAAACATACAGTTATTCACATAATTTTATTTGCTGATTATGTGTTTTTCTCACATAGTTGGTCACATGCCTTTTAACATTCTCTTACGATTTTTTTCCTCAATATATGCTTGTGAAATATTACTTTACAATCCACCATCCATATATGTATAATTTAAACATGTGACAACATGCCGTAGACCAGTCGGGCATAAACTCATACTTGAGTGTATACTACTAGCAGACGAACATGGCATAACTCCCACTAATAGACAAAACAACAAAAGAATCGTCATTTCGTTTGCTCCCCGCCCTCTTCCCTTTTTCCTCTTCAAATTTTTCTACTGTTCCCTTTCAACTGTATTACAGTAGTACTGTACCACTAAAGGAGATATCTTGTTGAATGTTGAAGGTCATGCTTGGCGCAATACTCAACTGTATATTTTCTATCCGCAAAGTCACAGTTTCAAATCCCTTGAAACAGCCTCTTTATGAAAATTAAGGGCGAGTAGCCTTTTAAATAGGAACAGGAAATACTGCTATGTTAGGGTACTAATACGATAATTATCCATAGATATTTATTCTAGCACTTTTTAAGGTAAAACAAAACTTTTCTAGGTTATTGGTACCACTACAGTTTACTGTACGGTTCTTTTCTTGCCCGCTACTGAAGGTAGGGGACTTGTTCCAGGTCTGTGTAACCACGTATGGGCACAGTCTTAAACCCTGTTAGTAAAACCTTATGCAACTTGTTCTCTGGTATCCTAAAGTTGAATGTTGTCATGCCTCAACTTTTGCAATTCTAAGGTGTACAGTGTACATCATGTTTAATGATGTTGTTGGTACTGGGTCGATTTTGCTTCTTTTGAAGAAGTTACAAGTCATATTTGCATCGCAGGCAGCTATAAAGACTATTGGAGATGAAGACCAATATTTTTCAAGAGTGTCCTTACGGTGAGGACCCACGATGACATGAATTGACTATTCCAGTTTTTTCTGGTGTCTTTGGTTATTGCTTCTATAATTTCTGTTACATCTTTTTGTTCCATAAAGATAGTTAATATGTTATTATTCCTCTTTTCCACCACTTCTAGGATGCCTTCATTTGGAGTCACAGTTAAACCTTCCCAAGTAGACTTGCCAAAAGCAAAATCATATACTGATGGCGACCTTGCTGTTCTGTTGGATTCTTCTTCGGAGATGTCACTTGATGGATGGGATGGCATTGCTCTTGAATATTCTATTGATTGGCCCTTACAGCTTTTCTTTACACAAGAAGTGCTTTCCAGGTGAACTTTTAGTTATTTGTAATGATATGACTTTTAAGTGGCTAGCTGGTAGGTATGCTAGAAATAAAAGACAAGACCTTGTTAAGTTGAAAGTTCCAATATTGCTTTCTAAGAAGCACACATTATTGACTCACTTGTTTCCTTTGGTACATCATCTAAAGTTTACAGTTGCAGAATTACTACCCTTTCTTGTATATCTGATTAAATGTGTAACCAGGTACGGGAAGATATTTCAGTATTTACTTCGTCTCAAAAGAACTCAAATGGAATTAGAAAAATCCTGGGCTTCTGTGATGCATCAAGATCACACAGATTTTGCCAAACGTCGTAATGACCGCTTGAACTGCTCAATTTCTCAGCAAAGGCGACAGCGGTTTAGACCGATGTGGCGTGTTAGAGAACACATGGCCTTTTTAATAAGAAATCTTCAATTTTACATTCAGGTGAGTAGTTCTATAATTCTCTTCACACGATTTATTACTTATTATCTACCTTGCTGAACTAAGTCAGTTTGCTACACTTTACGTTAATGATTAATGAGAATTAGCTATGTTAATGCTTCTTACTTGAAGAATGTAGAAAATTTAGTTTATCTTAAAACTTGAGATCAGTAGCCTTACACTTCTCTAGTTCTCTTTGGTCCTTAAGCCGGTAAGATATGTCATTCTATCCTGATATGCTTGTATTTTGAAATCCTCAATTGTGCATTTTTCCATTTCCAACCCAAACTATACTGGTGCCTAAAAAAGACACGTTTAATGGTTTGTCTGTGGTTAAGCATTATCAGATAGCAAAAAATCCCTTGTGATTGTTCTGCTGTTATGATAGTTATGCACTTCTGCGTCTTGCATTATAATTTTCTTTTCCTTTTCAGGTGGATGTGATAGAATCTCAGTGGAACATATTGCAAGCTCGTATTCAGGATTCTCATGATTTTACTGAATTGGTGAGCTTTCATCAAGAGTAAGTAAAAGAAGAAAGTTTATTTTTATATCTGATTCATTTCTGTATACAACTACATGGTCATGATTATTATTCCATCTTAGGAATTGATAATCATTTTTAAGGACACGTGTACTGAATTTTTATGCTGCAATTATACTTTTAAATATAGTTCATGTCATTTAATACTGTTATTAGATTCAAGGGATAGAAACTTATTTAGGTTGAATATCATCATGCCTGTATGTATATCCTTGTATCTTGAGACCCTTGCACACAACAAAATTTACTAGGATGCAATAAATTTAGGCCAGATCTAAATTTGTAAACTAATTAAAGTGCTTGTTTTGTGAAAATAGTCTACACCTTGCTACTTGCAAAATCATGTTTTAAATAATGTAATCGAATCGAAAAAGTGTGTTACTCAATCACTAAATTAGTGGTTCATCATGAACATATATGATCACAAGTTAGAAGTGAAATTGTTAGTTCTTAATGATAGCTGAGAGCTATAGCATTTTGATTGCCAAATCTTTGTTTTTAAGTTATTTATATAAATATTGTTTCCTTCAGGTACTTGTCGGCCTTAATTTCGCAATCTTTCCTGGACATTGGAGCTGTCTCCAGAATATTAGATGGCATTATGAAGCTCTGTTTGCAGTTCTGTTGGAAGATAGAGAATCAGGAAAACAGTACAATTACCGCAGAACTGGACCACATAACTGAGGAATTTAACAAGAAATCGAATTCACTATACACAATATTGCGGAGTAGCAGGCTTGCTGGGAGTCAGAGAGCCCCATTTCTAAGGCGATTCCTGTTACGACTAAACTTCAATTCATTCTTTGAGGTAAATCTACATGCTTGCCCCTTGCTATCATGTTTTATTTTCCCTAATTGCACACACACCTATCCACTTTGCCTTTGACAAGGTTTGAATCCCTCAACCTCCTATAAAGGATACCTTTCTATCATGTCGATAGTCACTCTGTCACAAATAAGATTAATGTTTCTCAATTCTGTGAACAGACAACTGCTAAAGGTGTGATGAATTATGTTAGACCACGACCGACGCTCCCGGTTTTGTAGGAATGCACTGCATTCACTCTCCACTCAAGTCTCTGTAAGGTTTCCACAGCTGCCAGTTCCAACGCCAAAGTGATGTATAATATTGTCATTGTTCAAGAAACGCGTTGATATTCGTACCAGAGTGTATTGCAACTTTCTAGTTGAACTATTCGCAAAGTACATACTTGTCTAATCTTCAACTTGTGAAGGATAGGAAATTTTAATGCATCGTAATTTGTAAACAAGCCAAACATGCTAACTATATTTCGCTCAAAAGTAGGAATATGATGAGAGAGATGTGCTCAGACTTTGTTTGCAATTCATCTTTCCCGGCAGAGTAAAGTGTGGAGTAGGAATTCTTATAGTTCCCACTATACAAGGTCACTTCAAAATCTTCTATGTTTTCTTTTTTGCTAAATAAATTTCTGTGTTTTGCTTTCTCGAATTCTCAAATGTGCACTTGTGAGGAAATGCGGCATACATGAAATTGTTTATGACAGTAAGCAGGATTAATTATTGACAGAAACTTTTGTTTTTCTTTCGGCAGACATTTCTATAGCATAGACTCTTTCCAACGCTATACACACCTTAGTTAAAATCCTAATATGTCATTAAATTTATGTAAGGGTTTTAATTTATCCATATCCAATCATCTCTTCCCTTACCTAAAATTTTACATAATT
Organism: Kitagawia praeruptora; assembly: GCA_037693485.1. Lineage (NCBI taxonomy): Eukaryota > Viridiplantae > Streptophyta > Magnoliopsida > Apiales > Apiaceae > Kitagawia > Kitagawia praeruptora. The sequence goes on along the minus strand of CM075344.1, from coordinate 114,921,268 downwards.
TATTATATAGTCAACATCTAAATTTTTTACATAAATTCTATAAGTAACCCATCATTATAATTTCATGACTTCATCAATTATCTATACAAGATTAGTTTTAAATTTAAAGGTAACATGTTTTAGTTAGAAAACAAATATTAGCGTTTGTAAGATATGATTCAATTTTAGGTGTTTATAAAAGGTAATTTCTTCAATTAAAAGTAATGTTAAAAAGGCAATCGGCTGATAACTATTTATTGTATTATTATAAATAATAATTAAGTAATATAACATGTTTTATTAGTTAAGGATAAATAAGTAAAATTAACAGGTACCTTTCTTTTGATATGTTATAAATTTTATTTAATAATATAATTAGGTTTTATATAATCATTATTTTCAATAATTTTTTACTTTTAATATAATTTAATATACTCATGTTCAAGGATTATTCTCATGTTTTCTTTTTATTAGCAATGTATATAGATTTTTATTATATTTTATTAATGATTGTAAGATGCGGTGTGATATTTTTGGGTTCATATTAGTTATTGCAATATTAGTTTTAAATTTAAAGGTAACATGTTTTAGTTAGAAAACAAATATTAGCGTTTGTAAGATATGGTACAATTTTAGGTGTTTATAAAAGGTAATTTTTTCAATTAAAAGTAAATGTTAAAAAGGCAATCGGCTAATAACTATTTATTAGATTATTATTATAAATAATAATTAAGTAAGGATAATTAAGTAAGATTTTTATTAGTTAAGGGTAGATAAGTAAAATCAACAGGTACCAACCAACCAACCAAACTTTTAATGTTTCGGCTTTTATATAATTGTATATAGATTATTATAAACAATAATTAAGTAAGGATAATTAAGTAAGATTTTTATTAGTTAAGGGTAAATAAGTAAAATCAAGAGGTACCAACCAACCAACCAACCAAACTTTTAATGTTTCGGCTTTTATATAATAGTATAGATTTTTTTTTATATATAATCAATCATTTTACATAATATTATGAGAATACATTAGCTTATGGATTCGATTAATTTTACGTAATCATTATTTTATATAATATATAATATCATTAAAGATGCTCCTATGTTGAACTTGTATAAAAGTTGTATATGAATTACGTATATAGGCCTTACAAATATATGTTGGAATTCGGGCATGAAAACGCAGCGGATAATACGTAAATAACAATTAAAAACGAATTCCAAAGCCCGGATCCATGTATAAAATTGATGATCATGGTATAAATACTCAAGAACAAGATAGTACCTTGTTAAGCTTTCCAATGGATGACAAATGGAGATCCTAGCTTGTTGATCTTGAGAGCAAAAACTTGTTGATCTTGAGAGCTAGAAGTGTAACTCCTCCACCGGTATCCACACTTGAATGCTTGCTTGAATCGTCGAACGATTATTGCCACGGAAATTGGTACTAGCCAAAATAAATAATCCGGATGTGTTCTTGACTTATGCTTGATTTCTCTCTTGTGTTTATGAACTGAGATTTCAGTTTCTTCTCACCCAAATGGTTTGCCAACTCTTGGCTTATAAAGAGAAATAAAGTAAAATGGAGACTTAAACAATTAGGCCATTTTTATTTAAACAAATCTTATTTATTTAAATAAATTAATTAAGTCATACTTAATTAATCAAATGAGTCAAGAAAATACATCTTCAAATTTTATCTTTAACTAATCAAGTCTCACTTAATTAATTTTATAAAATTCGAATTATTATTTATTATTAATTTAAAATCATAATTTAAATTATTATTAATTTAAATTCATGAAATAAATTAATTTCCCTTTTAAACATTCTTTGTGTGTGACCCTGTAGGTTATTATTTCATTGGCAATAATTTTATTCTCTAATAAAATTATAAACAATAAGCGGCGTCTAGTAACACATTATTGCTACCCAATAAAACAATAATTAAATCAACGATTCAATTAACCTTTTATGACTAATGTTCCATGTAATATAATCCCTTTAAATCATGATATCATAGATTAAACTCGAGGCATGTAATGTGTCATCCTCTTCATAATTTAATCTTCATTTTCTTGATCGATGAGTAGACTATTTAATCAAATCAACATTTGAGCATGGCCATGCATTTCATAGTCTCACTCAAACAAGAGGCCGATAATATCACTCCTTTATCAGGAGATTTAAATCCCATCTAGATCGTTCATATTTCTCACATGATTCATAATATATCCGATATTCACCTTTATCATTATCCGGCTAAAGATAACTTTTGACGAATTCAAAATATATTAATTCTCATGTAGAATTATAATGACTTCAGGTCTAAGGATCATTACACCATTATCACTGTGAGATTACATATGACACATTTATTATTTACCATGATGTATCTCACTGTGGGTCTGTCCAGTACCCTGTACTCGTACAGTTACCTATGCATTGCTTTTAGTATCTTCATACTTATGACCAATGAGATGTGGTCATCAGTCAATTATCATACTAGCCTCAGTGTATTACTATTGTCCTAATTAATAATAATACTCGGCTAGGGACATTTAAGAATATGATACAATCATTATATAATCTCATGTTCAAGTCACATACTTGCAACTATATAATTTGTATCAAGATTCTAAGGACATTTATTATACTTTATTTATTTCGCAGTAAATAAAGCCAATAATAAACATATATATATTGAATATATAAAATCACTCAAACATAAATATAATGTATTGCATTGCCTCTAGGGCACCAATACTAACAATCTCCCACTTGCACTAGAGCCAATCACCCATGTATCGAATACCCATGCTACTAGTGTGACATTCATGCTTCTGCTGCGACAGAGCCTTAGTCAGCGGGTCTGCAATATTATCATCAGTATGCACTTTACATATGTGAATATCCCCTCTATCATTTATCTCTCGAATAAGGTGATATCTCCGAAGTATATGCTTTGTTCTGCTATGAGCTCTCGGCTCCTTGGCCTGTGCTATAGCTCCATTATTATCGCAGTAAAGATCTATGGGATCTGCGATCGATGGAACGACACCAAGTTCTGTAATGAACTTCCGTAACCATACAGCTTCCTTGGCTGCCTCACATGCAGCAATATACTCGGATTCCATTGTAGAATTAGCTACTGTCTCTTGCTTCGAACTTTTCCAGCTTACAGCACCTCCATTTAGGCAAAACACAAATCCAGACTGAGACACAGAGTCATCTCTGTCAGTCTGAAAACTAGCATCCGTGTAACCCTTTACCGTTAGCTTCTCTTCTCTTCCATACACCAAGAATGAATCTTTAGTCCTTTTCAAGTACTTAAGAATATTCTTGACCGCCGTCCAGTGACCTTCACCTGGATTAGACTGGTATCTGCTCGTCATGCTCAAAGCATAAGAGACATCCGGACGAGTACATATCATTGCATACATGATAGATCCAATTGCTGAAGCATATGGAATCTTACTCATGCGGTCTTTATCATCTAATGATTTAGGACCATTATCTTTTGAGATCGTTATCCCATGAGATACAGGGACGTATCCCCTTTTTGCATCTTGCATTCCAAAACGATGCAAAATTTTGTCAATATATGTACTCTGGCTTAAGCCGATTAATCTTCTTGATCTATCTCTATAGATCCTGATCCCTAATATATAGGTAGCCTCGCCCAAGTCTTTCATAGAGAAACTTTGTCCTAACCAAGTCTTTACAGCCTGTAGAGAAGGAATGTCATTCCCTATTATTAATATATCATCGACATATAATACTAGGAATGCCACATGGCTCCCACTAAACTTTTTGTAAACACATGGTTCATCCATGTTCTGAATAAAGCCAAAACCTTTGACTATTTCATCAAACCGGATGTTCCATCTCCGAGAGGACTGCTTCAATCCATAAATGGATCTACGCAGCTTACATACTTTTCCAGCATCCTTTGGATTTCTAAAACCTTCAGGTTGTGTCATGTACACATCCTCTTCAAGGCTTCCGTTAAGGAAGGCTGTTTTTACATCCATCTGCCAAATTTCGTAATCATAGTAAGCCGCTATTGCAAGCATAATTCTGATGGATTTTATCATTGCTACTGGTGAGAAGGTTTCATCATAGTCAATACCATGAATTTGTTTGAAACCTTTTGCAACCAGTCGAGCTTTATAGGTCTGTATATTACCTTCCATGTCGATTTTCTTCTTGAAAATCCATTTGCACTCGATAGGTTTTACCCCTTCAGGTGGATCAACCAAAGTCCATACTTGGTTTTCATACATGGAATCCATTTCAGAATTCATGGCTTCTTGCCATCTCTTAGAGTCTGGTGAGTTCATAGCATCTTGATAGGTGAGAGGCTCATCTTGATCTATGAGCATCACATCGCCATTTTCAATTAGGAGAAATCCATAATTTCTTCTTGAATCATAGCGAATCCTACTAGATCTACGAACAACCTGTGTTTCTTGAGCAATGTTATCTTGTATATCTTGCTCATGCTCCATCTCAGGTTCAATGTTATCAAGTGGTTCTCGATCTTCATCGAGATCTATTTTCCTCCCACTGTCTCTTTTAGAGACTAGCTCTCTTTCTAAGAATACAGCAGTTCGAGCAACAATTACTTTGTTCTCTGAAGGATTATAGAAAGAATAACCCTTTGTTTCACTTGGGTATCCCACAAAGATACATTTTTCAGATTTCGGTCCAAGCTTGTCTGACATTAGGCGTTTCACAAACGCTTCACATCCCCATACTTTCATAAAGGACATGCTTTGACGTTTTTCTGTCCATATCTCATATGGAGTTTGTTGAACCGTTTTAGTAGGAACACGGTTTAGTGTATATGCAGCCGTTTCCAGGGCATAACCCCAGAAACTAATTGGAAGATCTGCTTGACTCATCATTGATCGCACCATGTCCAACAAGGTACGATTCCTCCTTTCAGAAACCCCATTCCATTGTGGTGTTCCAGGAGGAGTGAGTTGTGATACAATACCACACTCCCTCAAATAGTTCTTAAACTCATGGCTTAAGTATTCACCTCCTCGATCAGATCTTAGAGTTTTTATGCTTTCGCCAGTTTGCTTTTCTACTTCTGCCTTATACTCTTTGAACTTTTCAAATGCTTCGGATTTGTTCTTCAAAAGATACACATATCCGTATCTACTGAAATCATCAGTAAACGTAATGAAGTAGAAATAGCCACCCCTTGCCATCGATCTCATAGGACCACATACATCGCTATGTATTAGTTCTAGTCGTACGGTGGCCCTCTTACCTTGCCCGGTAAAAGGAGCTTTAGTCATCTTGCCTAGTAAACAAGCCTCGCATTCATCATATGATTCAAAATCAAACTGATCCAAGAAACCATCTTGATGTAACTTGGAAATGCGTTTCTCGTTTATATGGCCTAGACGACAGTGCCAAAGGTATGTTTGATTTGAGTCATTAGTTTTAAGTCGTTTGTTATTTATATTCAAGATAGGAGTATCTAAACTAAGAACATACAAACCGTTAAATAACTGTGCAACACCATAGGTAATGTCATTCAAACCAAAAGAGCAACCATTGTCTTTAAAGGTAAATGAAAAACCTTTCTTGTCCAAACAAGAAACAGAAATAATGTTTCTACAAATAGAAGGCACATACAAACAGTTTTCAAGTTCTAATATAAGCCCAGTGGGCAATGATAAATGGTAAGTCCCTACAGCCAAAGCAGCAACCTTTGCTCCGTTGCCAACTCGTAGGTCTACCTCTCCCTTAGCCAGTGTCCTACTCCTTTGCAGTTCCTGCACATTTATACAAATGTGAGAACCACATCCGGTATCCAATACCCAAGATGTAGAAGTAGACAAATTGACTTCTATAACATAAATACCTGAAGCAGAAGTCTGGCTAGCAGCCTTCTTCTTCTTCAGCTCTTCCAAATAAGCATGACAGTTTCTCCTCCAGTGTCCCGGTTTACCACAGTGGTGACAATCACCCTTTTCGACACCTCCTTTAGGCTTAATAGCCTTCTTGGGAGCAGAATTAGGAATGGCAACAGATTTGGATGCAATCCTCTTCTTATTGCCTTTCCACTTTCTTTTCCCTTTGGCTCCCCCTTTGTTCACCATCAGCATGGGAGCAGGGGATTCCTTCTGAATGTTGGTTTCAGCAGTTCTTAACATGCCCAACAATTCAGTGGGTGTCTTATTTATCTCATTCATGTTGTAGTTCATAACGAATTGAGAAAAGTTCTTGTTAAGTGATTGTAAGATCAAATCTATTTGAGCCTCCGGACCAATCGGGAAGCCCAAGGTACTTAGTTGTTCAATGTACCCAATCATCTTAAGAACGTGTGGTCCAACCGGGTCTCGCTCTCCCTGTTTACAAGCATACAAAGCCTTGCTCGTATCATATCTCTCCTGGCGAGCTTGTCCCTCAAACATGCTTTTGAGGTGCTCGATTATTTCATAAGCATTCATCAATTCATGTTGCTTTTGAATCTCCGGAGCCATGCATGCAAGCATTAGGCATGACACATCAGTTGAGTCATCCAAATGCTTCTGATAAGCATTATGCTCGGCACGTGTGGCTCCAGCAGGAAGAGGATTTGGATGAGGAACTTCAATGACATAGAGCTTTCGCTCCTGCCTTAGGACAATCCTCAAGTTCCTAAACCAATCTAGGAAGTTTGTCCCTGTCAGTTTTTCCTTTTCTAGGACTGATCGTATCGAAAAGTGATTTGTGTTGTTTGCCATTTATTATCTACAATTTTGTAAAAGCGCAAAAATGAGTTAGTTTGCAATTTTCGTATGTTTCATAAAACCAATTATGTTTAAGTTGATTTATAGCATATTCGTAATATACCTCCCACTATTTTTATCAAATTAATAGCCCTTACTATCAATTCGGAAAATGATTCCCATAAAACATTTCCTAGTGAGCCAAGATCCATATTTCATCATATTTTAAGTCAGCTTTGGCTTTCCTCTTAAATATGATTATTTAGGTAGACCGTTATGTCAATTATATCGTATATAACTCTTGGATAGCTTAGTGAACAACATATTGCTCCGATCTATCTAATAGATTTCACTAAACTCTATGCTTATAAGTTCATAATCCTATTATGACGACTTATTTAAGTTGGACCCAATAATAACAATTTAAGTAAGCTTGTTTACTTAATCACATCTCACCACGATAAAAGAGAAGCCCTTGCTTTGGCAAATCCACTCCTCAATGATCTAGGATTTAATGAGTGTTATTTATTGGAAAGCATCTGTTTAACTTAATATTTCTTAAGGGATTTTTAGAAAAATTTAACGATCTTGATCGTCTTGTTTAAATCTTAAATCGTTACAGATTTTATCTTGTTTAAACATGGCATATGTGTCGTATCTAATACATACATTCTAAAATATTCATACATCCATGCATCCATTCATATATCTAATATATCCATGCATCATATGTAAAGTGCAGTTACGCAAAATTAAACGTGCGATGGTTATGGCCCGATCCTATGCGATCTTTTCGAGCTAATGAAAAGATCAAGGTCAATCTATGGTTGTAATAACTAATTATTACAAAATTCTTCATTGCTTCCCAAGCCTCCATTGATTGCCTCCAAGCTCGTTTTGAAATACATTACAAAAGAACTCGAGTTGCATTCGAGATTAAATAATTACAAGAATAACGACATGCAAGTCGTATTTAATTATTACAGACCATAAATAAAATTACAACATTTATTCTACGGGTCTTTAGGCCATAACCAATGCACCATGCTCATATAACAATTATAGACATCTCATTAATCATTATCACATCATATATAACGATTAATATTTAACTCCTTAATATAAATACCTAATTATTTAAAAGGAATTAAAAAAAAAATCAATTTTAATTATTAAAATCGAATTTAAAATTAAAATTAATCAAAATCGCATTTAATAATAATATTAAATTCGAAATTTAAATATTCAATTATTAAAAGCATTAATTAAAATAAAATTCGAATTAATAATAATATTCAAATTCATAATTTAAATATATTACAAAATTCAAAATTAAATTAATTAATAAAATTTTGAATTAATAATAATATATAAATTCATAATTTAAATATTCAATTATTAAAACTTTAATCATTAAAAGCATTAGGAATATAATGATTAAAACCAATAACTATTCCTTTTTAAAGAGAAAGCAAAAGTAAAAGGAAAAGTTATTATTTAAAACAAAACAATCAACAACAGCACTAAGCTGTCCACTGCTCTGCTGAGATCTGTACTGTAACGCGTCTGTCACGCATGTCCGGAATGCGCGACCAACCATACAAACTGCTGATGCGCATTTCGCTAATGCGCAATACCTGTATTAATCTTGTAACACGCATTACATGAATGCGTTATAGCCTATTATACCAGAAATTTCCAGAAATTGCAGAATGTCCAGAAACTATGCAGATTGAGTTCTGATCAGTTTTAATCAATTCCAAATACATTCTAATGATGTGATTAACATATCTAGCATATAGTACATCATCCAAAACATGTTATAACAATTTATAACATCATACAAACAATTATAACAATTTATAAATAATCTTTTGTATGCTAAAATGAAGCATGGCATAATTCATAAATTCATGTATGTTTCATTTTCAAGAACACAACACCAAATCATCCTTTTATACATGTAGCTCTGATACCATTGTCTTTAAATCAACATTTGAGCATGGCCATGCATTTCATAGTCTCACTCAAACAAGAGGCCGATAATATCACTCCTTTATCAGGAGATTTAAATCCCATCTAGATCGTTCATATTTCTCACATGATTCATAATATATCCGATATTCACCTTTATCATTATCCGGCTAAAGATAACTTTTGACGAATTCAAAATATATTAATTCTCATGTAGAATTATAATGACTTCAGGTCTAAGGATCATTACACCATTATCACTGTGAGATTACATATGACACATTTATTATTTACCATGATGTATCTCACTGTGGGTCTGTCCAGTACCCTGTACTCGTACAGTTACCTATGCATTGCTTTTAGTATCTTCATACTTATGACCAATGAGATGTGGTCATCAGTCAATTATCATACTAGCCTCAGTGTATTACTATTGTCCTAATTAATAATAATACTCGGCTAGGGACATTTAAGAATATGATACAATCATTATATAATCTCATGTTCAAGTCACATACTTGCAACTATATAATTTGTATCAAGATTCTAAGGACATTTATTATACTTTATTTATTTCGCAGTAAATAAAGCCAATAATAAACATATATATATTGAATATATAAAATCACTCAAACATAAATATAATGTATTGCATTGCCTCTAGGGCACCAATACTAACAATATATACATAAGCTCACTTAACCAAAATTTAAACAAATAATATTAAAATGTTTATAAAGGTTGACAAATGTATATTACAAATTAGATGCTAGCCAAACGAAGAGTTTATTTCCTTCCCAGAAATGCATAATTATGACGTTGTAACCTTTTTTTTACAAAATTTTCTAAATCATAAATTTTGAAACTCATACAATAAATAACATTTCAATTTATTTTCTAAAAAAATTGTAGTTTTTTTTAACGTAAAACAAAGAATTCATCAAAATATTGGAAACAAGTCGGAATAAACCCCCAAACTGTCAACTACAATCTGGTTGTGAAACAAAAAACGAACTAAACAAATAGCCGTTTTGTTTTCAGATCAAAACACATAGAATATTCAAATTTTTTAATCTAAAAAGTATTAACTTCTATCAGCTGTGAAACTAATAGCATCACAATTGGCTTTTACATAAGCACCATCATTTTCATCTAACTGATATTGGAACAATAAATGCCCCCAAAATATGAAAAAAAAATTGTTGTGAAAAATGAGTTTTTGCGATATCCACCACCATCTCAGATTTGATGAGAGCCTTACAGATCTCCTAAAAGACCATATAAATTCTTGTCGGAAATACTATCAAAACCCGTAACAAGCCACAAGGCATACAAAAATATCGAAATATAACATACTAACATCTCAAAATGATGGAACACGACTACCGATCTTGATAACAAGGTACTCAACAAGATCTCAACCAAAAGAATTAGATCTCGATTTTGTTGATAAATTAGTATATAAAAAAAGGATGGAAGAGCGAAAGGAACTTAGGGTGTGTTCACTTGAAAAGAATGGAATGGGGTAGGAATGGAATGAAAATTGTAAACAAAATTTATGAAAAATGGGGGATGTTGGGGGAAATAATGAACAAATATGAGGGAGAAGAAGTTTTTTATGATGAAGATTGCAAGGAAAATGGTGAAGATTGGGAATGAAGCATTCCTTCCAAAACATGTGGGTTAGAATTCTAGTTCAAATCATTTGGAGGGGAATGAAGCAAGGAATGAAATTTATAAACACTTTCTCCAATCTCCCCCAAATAATAGTATAAATTTTATTCCATTCTCCCCTCATTCCATTCAATCCAAGTGAACATAACCTTAATCCATGGAATGAAGGTCGAGAAAATAGAAAAATGGTAGTTAAAACCCTAATTATGGGAATCGACTCACAATATAGCTTATGTTTTAACTAGGGATAATTAAAAAAGGATTTTGTAGTTTTTTAGGGGTAATGCTAGGTATCCTAAATTGATATCCAAAAATTACTTCTTCTGACAAATTAAAAAATTTTGATGGAGAGGACTGAGATCTATTTTATTATACACCTCCTTCCATTTATTTTGATCACAATATTTGTTCACTTTCCTTAAAAGAGGTAGGTAAAACTCTAAATATGTTAAAAATTTGTAAATAAAGTAAATTTAAGTTTAGTTATAGAAATTAAACAAAATATATAGTAAATTGATAAAAACGTGAATTTTGATTGATGAATAAAATAAGTAAAACGAAGAAAGTAAAATTTGTAAATAAAGTAAATTTAAGTTTAGTTATAGAAATTAAACAAAATATATAGTAAATTGATAAAAATGTGAATTTTGATTGATGAATAAAATAAGTAAAACGAAGAAAGTAATTAGTTACAATTATACACTTAACATTTCAAAATTATTTAGGATACTAATTTTTTTTTTTTTTTTGTCAGGAAATGAATATATTTTATAAATAAATTGTAATGGAATACAATGTTCTAAATAAGGAATTTCTTTCGATAAAAAAAGTTTATCATCATACCAAACAATAACACCTTTTCAAGTCAGAAAGGATACTAATTTAAGATACGTAACATTTTCCTTTTTTTTTTAGTCAAAAGAGACAAGTAAATTGGGTTTGGATATGGAGTCTGAGTCAGTTCGAAGTCCTAACCAAAAAATGAGGTGAAGGGATAAAGAGAATAGGTTAAGTATCAGTGGGCAATGGCCTTGACAGTTAGCCCTTCTCCATTGCACAACCATTACAGCCTCGTTCCATGCTCTTTCAAATTATCATCATTAACAACCATTACAAATGGAGTTTCTTGTAAGAACCCCATTTGTAGTTTGTCATTAAAGAGGTCTCTTTTTACTTGCTCCTCCTCGTCCTCGCCTTCTCCGTCTCCGGAAGTTAGTTCGGACACGGCAGAATCTTGTGTCAATTTGGGTCTCTCTCTTTTCTCCAAAGGACGGGTACTCTCTCTCTCTCTCTCTCTCTCTCTCTCCATACACACAGAGAACTACAAGCTAGTTAAATGCCCCCCCCCTCTCTCTCACACACACACACACAGAGGACTACAAGCTAGTTAAATGGTTTTTGCATTTTCAGTGATTTATAGTTTATGTCATGAATTTTACTTTCCAATCCAGTTGTGTTCTTTTAATGTTGTACATAGCCACATAGGTTAAACTTTGATATTTACTACCATGTTCAGTGTTAAATTCAGTTAACCTGTCTACAAAATGTAATTTTTAAATTGCTACTAAATGCTGGAAATTCCGATAGCAATATCAGTTGCTTATGTCACGTTGGTAGTAGGGGCATTTTCCTGCATAATGTTATGACACTTGTTAAATATGCTTTTGCTATTAATTTATATTTATGTTTTTGCTGAGTAATAAGTATATTATAAAAATTGGATTTTAGGGGATACCAACAAAGCTCCTTGGCAAATCATCTGAAAACTCTAGAAAAACTGTTAAACTAGTGGCCTAGGGAGGTTTGGTATCCCGAGAACCGGGTCCTGAAGATATCAAGTAAGCAAAAAACTTACTCACGCAGGGGCATGAGAGTTTAAATCATAGAAATCTGGACAAGACAACCCAAACCAGCCCAAAATGGGGCAAAATTTAATAATCCAAAAGCCAGGCAAAACTACCCCAAAGTTCATAAATGTTAAATCATAATATGAATAAAAAATATCAAGCATGAGTGAAAACAGCTTAAACAGATAGTCCATGATAACCTCCTAGACTGTGCATGATGAGATTTAATCATGAGAAAACAACCTGCAAATCCAATGCAATGCAGGCTGGTCAATGTGACAGATTTAGCATGACTTATCTGCTTGCAGCAGCCAAGGTGGTGATGTAAGCCATATGAAAAAAATCCTCAAACCTATAGAAGTGGGGCCTGCACTGCATCCTTGTGCACAGCAAACACGACGACTTGCCAGCAGGAAATCTGAAGAAGAACCTTGCACCAGCCGGAACAGATTGTTGTACTAATCAGCCAGAAATCAGTACTTTATCTCACAGCACAGTAGTTTTTAAAGTTTTAAACAGCAATCCCAAACGGAGCCCAAATCCACATGAAAGTTCTTGCAATAAACTAACCCCAAATCAAGAATTACTAAGTAAACCGGGCTACTTTAATTTGTAGAATCCATACCAACAAACTCACAAACCCCGTACACTGTTAAAGAAGCCCGTATTAGCAATAAGTTTGACTTCAAAGCATGATAAAGAGCAGATTCTTAGTTAGAATCATTTGCACTAATACTTAGCAGTAAAGAATGCCATCGATTTTTGTGGAAGTGGAAATAATTGTCAAACCCATAACCCATATTCCGCGGCGCTGAATACACGGCGGAAGATTTGAAAAGTACCATCACGTGTCAGTTATCATGGATAAACTCTGATGAACTTCTGGCAGGGCCATAACTTTTGGGCATTTTGAAGCAAGCTCTGCTCCAGCTCCAACCACACGTTCCCAACTAAACACCACTTCTCGGGTTGGAAAAGAGGGCAGGCGGAGACTATTGACAGATCATTACATTATATAACTCAAAAATTTGGTGTACAACAGTTGTTCATTGGAGTACCAATCAAGAGATAAGAATAGCATTGGTTCATTTTCAAAAAACTTCCAGAACTAATTTTTGAGGAACAAGGTCTTGTATAATGGGCTACTGGCCCTGTATTTGAGTGTGACAATCGAATCGTTGGTTTGTTCATGCACAATGGTGCCTTGAGGCGAAAAACATCTTTAGTAGGTTTAGAACATGATGCACAAGCTTCAGATGGTTGTGGGTAAACATTAAAGGGCTGGAATCGCTAGGAGAGTGAACGGAAAAAGTAGATCTGAAAATGGATGCATTTGATTTTGGGTCATCGAAACTGGGTTCTTGGGGAAGTGATACTTTTTATTATAATTAACACATGAAGCAAAAGCTTCAATTTGCGGTGTATAAGAATGAAATAGGTGAATTTGTGTGAAATATGAATGAGAGAAAGTAACTCTGAAGGTTAGTCGCTAGTTTTGGGAAGGGAACAGAGAGGGGTTTGTGGGCGGAGGAGAGAGTTGGAAATCGACTCATTTTAGGTGTATATTATCTTTCTTCCATTATTTCGTATCTCATTGTTCTTCCCCTGAATTTGACTTGCAGTGTCTTCCTAGTCCTCTTACCTTTAAAACTCCTAGTGTAGCCCTACTTGTGCCTTAATCAAATAATTAGAAAATAGTCATGTGAATTAATATGTATAAGTTGTTTTGCCTGGATTTTACTATAATTGTAAAATAAAATTCCACACCACTGTCCACGAATTTTCTGGTTCTAATGATAATGTGTACACATTTAGGTATTTTGAGTTCGGACCCATATTCGTAACTATGCACAATGTATCTAGTATCTCTGAAATGAAATGGTGGACATTGATTTTTAATATGAACATGTATTTTGTATATTCCTCATTAGAAATGTTTTATTATCACTCGTTTTATTCTTCAGTGATGTAAAAATTATCAGAATCCTTATACATTGGCTTGGCAGTTGACACTGTTCCTCCCTCCACAACCCACCCCCCCACCCACCCACCCAAGAATTAGCTAGAAAGCTAGAAATAGCTCTTAGGCTGTCAAATGATTGAATGAGTTGGTGATGAAACTATAATTTTAAAAAAAATAAACGAGGTGCAAGAGAGGATAGTGTAGAAGTAATTATGATTGACTAATTAGCCAAGTGTGAGTACTCAACCTTGGTATAAAACTTGAATATGCAAATATGGTTAAGAAGAATCAGTTTGGTAAAAGTAGCTTATTAAAAAATTTGTATAGCCAAACTGACAAATATTGCAGATTTGATATGTATCATCAGAACAGGGAGCTGTTTTCATGTCCAATTTTTTTTATTTCCCAGGTTAATGATGCCCTTAGTCAGTTTGAAACAGCACTCACTTTAAATCCAAATTCTGTGGAGTCTCAAGCTGCACTTTATAACAAAGCCTGTTGTCATGCCTACAGGTAAAATCTTTTATTTGCAGCTTTATATTTCTCTTGTCAGTTCCTAAATCCTTCACTTCGACCAAAATTTTGCCCAGTACTCCACCATATCCATATGAAACTATATATAATGTTGCAAGAACCATACAAGAGGGGATTTCTGGCCTTCAATATATACTAAAATATCAGATTATAACATATCTGTACCAATGTTTGTTTCGTCTCTGCTGGTAAAATTTGTAGCTATTTACATTTTCTGCATCTTTCATTTGTGTAGTTTTCTGTCTGACTTTACCTTTAAGTGTTCTCTTGGTCAATGAGCATATAAACAAAGTAATATTTACGCAAATACTGTTGTTATAATTATTTTATTGAAGAGGGGAAGGGAAGAAAGCAGCTGAGTGTCTCCGGATTGCTTTAAAAGATTTTGACCTCAAGTTTGGAACTATTCTCAATGATCCAGATTTAGCCTCCTTCAGAGCTTTACCTGAATTTAAGGAATTGCAAGAAGAGGTTTGTAGAATACCTTAATACATTTTATTATTATATTTTAGATTGTTCAAAACTGTGAACTAATTTATAAGTGGGTTACCAGGTATTTTCCAATCCCACTAAAACAGAGTATTAATAAAGGATACTGAAAGTTTAAAAATAAGTCAACTTTGGGCCTTACTTCAAAGCATATATATATCACTAATACTTAATGTTTATGTGCAGGCTATGCTGGGTGGGGAAGATATAGGTAACAGTTTTCGAAGAGATCTGAAACTCATAAGTGAAGTCCAAGCTCCATTCCGGGGTGTTAGAAGGTTCTTCTATGTGGCATTCACTGCAGCTGCAGGAATATCTCTCTTCTTCACTATACCCAGGCTTATTCTTGCATTTAAAGGTGGTGATGGAGCTCCTGATATCTTGCCAACTGCTGGAAATGCTGCCATCAATGTTGGAGGTAGACTGTGTTCTACTTTGCCGCAATTTCTTGTAATCTTATCTTAACATTAAACGTCGCTTCGCTTTTCAGAATGACTAATATTTTAAACCAGCCAATTTGCAGGTATTGTGGTCTTTGTAGCATTGATTTTGTGGGAAAACAAGAAAGAGGAGGAACAACTTACACAAATATCACGAAATGAAACTCTATCAAGGTTGCCTTTGCGCCTTTCTACTAGTCGAGTTGTTGAACTCGTTCAATTACGAGACACTACCAGGCCTGTTAGTACCAACACTATTCCTTACTTAATTGGGTTTCTCATTTTTTGCGATCTTAGACACTGAAATTGCATACCCTCTTTTTTTTTGGAAATCTATACATCACACATTCATCATCAACCCATAATTTTGCTGCTATCTAATGCTACTATTGTCTATTGACACAAACTTTGTCATAGAATCAGCTATTGTTTAAAGCAACAAATAGAAGGTGAACGACTTATTTGTCTTGAGCTGTAATTTTTTTTAAGAATTCTCATCTGAACCACCGAGGTCCTACATCTCGGCATACTTTCTGCTATTAGGAACTTTGGAGAGATGATAGCTTAATTCTCAGCTAGAGGTGCTATTATGTAGTGCTGTGTCTTTATGCGGTACTGGGACTAATTATATGCTTAGTCCTACAATCATTAGCAAATTTGACTTTATACTCTGTTCCCTTCCAACACAGCCTACAGTGGAAGGTTTACAACTCCATAGGTTTAGTAGATTTTACTCAATAGAAGTTTCTCTGAATTCATTTCTACAATCTGCTCTCCGTAAGACTCCTTGTCTGGTTTTTTACTGATTGTTCCAATTTGGTAGTGGGACTGGTTTTATCTACAACCCACAATTCTATTAGGTTCAACAGAGTTTTGTAAGTTCAAAGACTTCTGCAGATTCTGCTCAGTTTAGTCTTCTCAACCCCAATATCTTCTACTCACACGTTTTAACTAGCACCCAGCATTCTGAAATTTGTCAGCAAGGCTTAGCCTAGCAGATACCTCTCCCCTGTTGGTAGTAAAAGGTTGAGAGTTTGAATCCCAGTGAGGGCATGTGTGGGCATGTTTGCGTGTTCCTTAAATTTCTGTAATTGACCTTTACTCAAAACAAAATCATTTTGAAATTTCATTGCAGTTCAGTTCTTGGCTTACTTATATAGTTGTCGTGCAAAGACGTGCCCTATTTTTTGGGGAAGTTGATACTAGACCGGCTGCTTTTCTCTGATATATGTTTTTAATCTTGAAGCTACATTATATAATTTTGCTCAAACTCGTCTTATCAAGTTCTAATGGTCTAACTGGTATATGTATAGGTTATATTGGCTGGAAAGAAAGAAGTTGTGTCATCTGCAGTCCGGAAGGCTGAAAGGTACCGAACTGAGCTCCTTAGACGAGGTGTACTTTTGGTTCCTGTGATATGGGGTGAAAGTAGTGTACCGATATCGGAAAAGAAAGGTTTTGGTACCAAGAAAGCACCTGCCTCTCTTCCTTCTATAGGGGTAAGACTACAGAACTCCCATTGTCACGGTAACATTTTCTATTTGTGTCAGCTAGGTTTGACTCTTAAACTATTGTAAGGTTAAGCGCCGTATGCTTTTATAAGTGCATGCTGCCAGCAGTAAAAACACTTATATAAACATATTTTCTAATCTTGTTCAAATTTTAGACTTTCTCTGACACTTAATCGCTTATTGACATTATGGTAGGAAGATTTTGAGAAGCGGGCTCAGTCAATTACTACAAAATCAAAATTGAAAGCTGAAATTCGTTTTAAGGCTGAGGTGGTATCACCCTCTGAGTGGGAAAGGTCAGTCTTAGTCTGTTTCATTAGCAACACTTTTTTGAAGTTTGAACTCAACTAGCTTCCATATAATATTGTCTCAACTTTCAAGTTAATTTTAGCAAATTATAATAAAAATTGTCCATACATAATCAGGTGGATAAGAGAGCAACAAATGTCTGAAGGAGTTACTCCTGGCGAGGATGTGTACATTTTACTGCGGTTAGATGGCCGAGTTCGAAGATCTGGAAGGGTAAGTGCCTCATGTAGTAATGCTTCAGCTACATGTTTCTCCTTTTAAATCTGTCTTTCCTAGATGTTAGTGATTAACTGGTTCAGCTTGAAATCGATTAGTATTTAATTTTGTGGAATATGGCATTGGGGAAACTTATCTTGGTACAGATAATACAAACATACACGAGACTTCAAGTCAGCTATGTGTTTTGCATATGTATGTGTGTAAACATAAAATTATGGAATTGGACAGGTTCAGACAGGCGTAAATGTGATTTGAACTGTAACCTCATGGTTAAAACTCATTTGAGGAATGGTTTTTCTCTTGGTATCTTTGATGTGATTAAGTTCACATCATAACCAAGACATTAAGGAGATGATGTCGCATAGATGAATCCTTTAGAGAAAACGTCACTTATCATCTCCATGTTACATGGTTCTCTTTATCAAAATTATACTCCCTAATTCTTGTTTATTGCTTTTCCGTTTTTTAGGGTATGCCTGACTGGCAACAAATTGTTGAGGAATTGCCTCCAATGGATGCATTGCTGAGCAAACTTGAAAGGTGAGGTCAATGTGACCTAGGACTTTTACATCATCGTGACCTGGGACAGACGTGTGAGTTTCCCATTCTGTGTTTTCTCCACTCATTTGTCGTGAGTTGTTATTTACTAATGCTTTGTGTAATAGAAGGATAAATATAAGTTCTCAACTTTCAAGCA
Organism: Kitagawia praeruptora; assembly: GCA_037693485.1. Taxonomy (NCBI): domain Eukaryota; kingdom Viridiplantae; phylum Streptophyta; class Magnoliopsida; order Apiales; family Apiaceae; genus Kitagawia; species Kitagawia praeruptora. The sequence continues at coordinate 114,902,895 of CM075344.1, read as the reverse complement.
CACTATAATCGAGTTCACCATTGTTTCTCTAAACATGTGTATGAATTATGAAACATGTATGTAGTTGTAAGTTGTACATTTTTCAAAACACCCGAAATTACGGAAACAATGGAATGAGCACATGAGCAAAATAGTTAAATCTTAGATGCTCTAATTCTAATCACCTTGCAGTTATATCATCTTAAAGTTTTCTCCTGAAATTTAAAACCCTTGGCAATCCCTCAAGGGTCAGCTTAAATTTCTTTTTGCAGTTAATGCACGCAGATATTGTAGATTAGAGTCTGAGCTAAATGTTGCCTTCTCTAGTAGGGTTTGGTCTTGTTTCCCATATGAAAACTGGAGTGCTATCGTCTCCCGTATGAAATAGAAGGATGTTGATTGATAAATTATGTTATGCAATTAAATTTCTAGATTAGCTGTATCTAACCTGACTAAGGTGCATTAGTAAATCTAATATAACATTTAAACCATGACTTTGGTACCATTTTATATAAGCAACTTGGAGACGGTGCTTTTTCCGACATTTGACTGAAGAATATATGTATACATGGGTTGATATATCGTAATCGAATCAAAGCTGGTAAAATATTTTAATGAAAGATTTAGGCCATACGAGGAAAAGATTAAAATGGGTTTGGTAAGAGGGAACTTGTGACGCATACATTTGATATGAATTTGAACTAGTCTCCATATGATATGATAGTAGTTGTTATTTTTTCTTAACATATCCCTCTCCTTGGTAGGTTTTGAAAGAGTCATTGCAACTAAATTAGTATATGGAAATCAGAAATGGGAACTGAAAAAATTCAGTAGAACAATAAGAACCTTGTTTGAATATTATGCTGCTAAACGCACTTGTATTATATTTTTTATTTTGTCCTTGTGGTTGGTGTTGTGATCATTTTTATTGACAACATTGTGTTTATTTTTCCTACTCGTGCATTTTGATGCGAGTTCAGAAGCTACTTGATGATTTCTCTATTTGTCCTCTGGTTCACCTTATTATTTTTCTAATAAACTATTGGTTGATGTGTATCGTTTACTTTCAGATTAAAATCTAATAAAAATGATAAATTAATATTAAACTTGAAATATCAATAAATTTTCTGGTTTCGAAATTACTTTTGTAAAATTTTCTGGTACCGGAGTTACTAATTTATAAAGCTGAGTATGCTAACCTTGATTTACCTCATTTTCGACAAAAATATATATGGAAACTAAGAACATTATATAACAAGTATAAAAGTTTAAATTCGAATCTCAGCGGTCAGACATGCCTAATGATTAAAATTTATTAAATACTATGATTATAGTTCATTGACTCGATTTTTGATACTCCTAAAAGTCACAGTACGTATTTTTTGTCCGTATATATGATTCGGCGGAGTGCTTATCCGAAAATATAATGTTTAGTTGGCATGGCAGTTTGGTAAATATCACCACATAAGATCAATACCAAAATATTCTCAAGACTACTTTAAATGGTCTTCTGCCAGCAAGTTATCGTGTCAAATAATAAACAGAGAAGCATTTGGTTTTCAAGGCTAGAGAAGGAATCAAGGAAAACAAAAAGAACTACTCATTCCTCAACAAAAAATGGCAAATTCTTCTAGCTTACTTCTGATCATCCTATGTGCTCTATTCGTCTCGACAATGGTTTCATCCTCCGCGAGTGGCTACGACTGGATGGACTTAAAACAGGGGTGCAAAGGCTCCATCGTTGAGTGCATGGGTGTAGGAGAAGAGTTCGAAATGGATTCTGAAAGCAACAGGCGCATACTAGCCACCAGCAACTACATAAGCTATGCAGCTCTGCAGAAAAATAATGTTCCTTGTTCAAAGAGAGGTGCATCATACTATAACTGCAAACAAGGTGCTGAAGCTAATCCCTATAACCGTGGCTGCAGCGCCATTACACGTTGCCGGAGTTAAATTTTCTCTGTTTTTCTAGTTTATTCTGGCATGCCTGATTAATTTAAAGAATTATCATGATAACTAATATCTTATTGCTGTCTAGTTGTTTTGGATAACTAGCAAACATCTTGTGTTGCCTGTGATTAAGATTGTATGCCTTGTGATTTATGATAATTTTGGTTACATACTATAGTAGTAGTATGGTGTAGTTCACTGCTTTTGATATGATCTTTCTTTCCTGTACATACATCTTTCGGTCATTAATTCAAGATTTTTAATAAATTCTTTTTTATATGTAACATTGAAGAAAAATGGTAGAAATTGCAAAACATTTTTCAAAATTCTTTATAAATATTTATATGTTAAAATTAAATATTTGACATTTTTTTAATAAGAACAAATTTTAAGATATCTTAAATTAAATGTCCGCCAAATTTTGGGCTTGACTTCTTTGTCCTTTCAAACCAGCCTTGTTCAAAAGTTTTGTTGATTAATTTCATTCGAATTTTCCACTTTGTTCCTTTGAATTTCTTTTCATGTTACATGAATTTCCAACAACATTACTTTGTTTTCAGAAAAAAAATTATCACAAAAATTAATATCCAAAATCTGATTAGCTAATTTCTAAAGTATATTGTAAAATTAATTTTCCATGGTTCTGATTACCTCTCCTCAATCTTAGTTTCATACCAAATCTTAACAAATTGTAAAATGAACTACATAGAAGAGGCGTTTACATAAATACTATAGATGTATCCTAACTATCCTTTACATAAATTATTACATATTTTTGATGAAGTAGACATTCATGTAAATAATATTAAATATTAAAAATACAATGCCCGTGAGTATTTTTTTTTTGTTTTTGAAAAGAATAGAATATACACCTAAAAAGATGATAAAAATTTATTATTTAACCAAAATTTATGCTTAATCAATTCATGAGTCTAATGACCCATTAAAAACAGATTTTTCCAGAAATTTAGATAATAAAACCTTTGTATCCATCAAAAAGCCTCGTTAAAAAATCCTAAGAAAAAAAACTCAAACGACGAAAAAGAGTACTCTATAGGCATTCAGAAGTAATGCTCCGATGAGGTCTCGATACGGCGTAATTATTTTGGAATGCTGAAATATTATACGTCATCTAAATAATGTGGAATTGTTATTTGTGAAACAGTATGCAAATATATGGTGGCCCATCAGATTACTAGGGAATCATATTTATTATGAGGTCGTAAACTGGATAAGTGGTCAGTGCCTCAGCGTTAAAGAATGTATTGAGAAGGATTTGCTAAGTTAATAAAATCCCCAGCTTCGCGTCAAAAAAATAAATTAAATAAATGACTACATCACTATACAAAAGCCTAATAAAATAAGGGCTTCAAGTGCCTGAGGATGACCTCAGGAGAGGATCCTGAGGTTAAAACAGTTACAATATAAATAGGAGGGTATTTATGTAAATCACTGGGAAAAAAATTTTGTAATTACAAAAATGCCCCTGCGGGGCCCTTACTTTATAAGTAGAAATTGTTATAACCTTAGGAGAGGACCCTGAGGACAACCTCAGGTCCATTTTTCTCATAAAATAATTAGAAACTTCTTGATTCTTCAGCTTGATTCATCCACTATAATAATTCATATTTCCGCCTTCATCCCTCTTTTCACACTTCTTCCCATCAAAATAGGTATCTTGTTGATTACTCTAAAACCCAAAATTCTGCCGTCATCCATCTTCTTTTACACTTCTTATTACCCAAGAAAAACTGTAAATATCAACAAAACAACCACAACAAATAAAACTATGTCAAGAAACCATTAATCGAATATACATTATATAATTATGATACACAACATACATAATAGAACAAAACAGTTTTATATATCTAACCAAAGGGATGTAAAATGCCGATTTCTCATAAAAGTTCTACTAAAAAGTTATCTAAAATGACAACAAATTCATCAACTGACGACATATTGCAAACACCAATAAATGGTATAAAATCCAAAACAATATGGCACACTTTATGGGCACCAAAACCCATATAAAATAGTACAATATGTATTTGCCTTAAAAGTTTAAAAGCACAAAAACTGATCATATATGACAAAAATATTTTTCTTTTATAAAAAATGAAAAAATGATTATAAAAAGCAACTAATTCATATAGTAAGTATAAATAATAGCACATAAAAGCTGATATATAAAATAGTAATTCCAAAATTAAATAACATTTAATGATAATGATAGTAAATACCAAGCAATTAACTAAATTCAAACCACCAATTAATCCACTCCTCTAATAAATATCAATTAATAAAATTCATGACTTCCTCTAATCAAATATATAACTTTCATAGTTAGTCAAGTTTAACTGTTTAAACTTGACCAATTTTCATGGAAAAAGTAGAGAGTGAAATATTAAATTGATTTGATCACAATTAATTGTATAAATTGAAAGAGGAGATAGTCAAGATATTGAGAAACCATGCTAAATTTTTTTTATGTAAAAATAAATTCCAGTGGAGAACACTTTCGTTAATTAAAATGGAGAACACTTGTGTCTACTAAAATAAATATTACAATTATTTCTTCATTTCAGCTATTTTACTATTTTGAACTAGCATTCTGCCCATGCTACGCACCGAACAGTATAATTTATTAATTAATTAATATAAACATATTATTTTAATCATTATTTAGAAAAAAAGAAGAAGATAATTTCATTAAAATTTAAGTATAAAATTATCGACAATTTATACCAATTACATTAATATTAATATTATCAAATAATTATCATAACATTCACATTCCCGCTCAAACATTCAAAGCCCCCCTTTATTGTTTCTTCTCAATTTTATTTCTCATTTGATTTCTCTCTTTTTGGAGAATCTTTCAACCAAGTTCATAAGTTTTTTACCCATATTTTAAGTTTTGTTCTTTTGAAAATTTGATATATTTAAATGTGCAGTATTGTGTGTTTCTATAATTTTTATTATTTTAATACACTCAAAATATTTGCATGGATCGCGATCAATTTTTTGATTACATATTAAAAATTCATAAACACTTTTTTCTAACGACAGTTATAAATCATTAGATTGCTCTAAAAAAAGTTTGCATATTTTAGCAATATGAGAAAGGATCACTACTATGCAAAATCCATTAAACGAACGTAGTTATGATCAATGTTCTACTAAGCATTAAGCGGATCTAAACAGTGAAAGGACCTTCTAGAGTTTAAGCGGTTAAGTGGACGTTTAAATGGAATTTTAAGTGGGTCATTAAGCGAATAATACTAGCCTATTACCCGTGCGATGCACGATTGTTTATAATTTTTTTAATTATATTTTATTATTAAAGTTTTAAGTTGTATATATATTTTTATTATGAAAACAATTTTTTAACTTTATAATCTCATGTATATAAATATTATTAAAATTACTTATTATGAATTGTTACTTTAAAATACATACGTATGCATATAAATGTTACATTAATTTTTTTTTTTTAAACTTTTACTCCCTCCGTTCCTCTTGATTCTTTACGTTTGCGGACCAGTTTCTGGCACGGATTTTAAGGTGCATTTTAAGGATAGTTCTATAATTTATTTTTGTATAAAAATAGAAGAATCCAATTTTTATAAAAAAAAGAAAATATCAAAAAAAAGTTATAGAACTATCCTTAAAATGCACCTTAAAATGCGTGTCAGACACGCATTTTTTATGTAAAGAAATGGGTGGGACAGAGGGAGTATTTAATAGGAAAAATGAAATTTATCTAATCATATAGACCTTTTTCCGATTTTTTATACAAAAATTTCTAAATTGTAAGTGTCTTCCATATTTTGTTTAATTTTTTACTATATAACTTATTACTCGTTTGATGCACGGATATTTTTTTTAATATTGTTTTGTTTTATTATCCATATTTTCATATATATTTTTTAATTAGTAGGAAATAAATTATAGAAGATAATAAAATATTGTAATACATGTTTGATAGTATTTTTAACAATAGTGTTTAATAATTAATAATATGTTGTTGACGGTAATTGAATCTAAAACTAGTGAGAGTAGTTTATAAAATAATGTAATATTTAATATAAAAATGTTGTTGGTGGGATTCGAACTTGGAACTTGTAAAAGTATTTCAAATATTAGAGATGGAATATTCTTTTAGCATTAGATCCAATGATTCTCATTTATTTATCTTAAAATCTAACGGTTGTTATTGAGTGTACCAAAAAAAGTGTATCAAACCGACAACCAAATATATCTTGTTTCGCTTATAATAGTATAATATAGATATATTTGAATTTGTAAATACAATATTATTATTTGTAAAATTAAAATCATGCAATAATTAAATAATAAGAATTTAAACATGAAAAGTTCTTAATTATAAAAATATTTTTTTAATATTCTTTTATAATTGTTGTCATACTATAATAAATATTAAAATTTTAAAATTAAAAAAATAGCAATTCAACATCATTTTGACCGCTTAATTCGCTTAAATATCGCTTAATCCGTTTAATAGATCGCTTAAACTTCAAAAACGCTTAATCACCCGCTTAGTATGAAATCGAGGCGCTTAGTGTCCGATTCCGCTTAATCGTCCGCTTACGCGGTCGGTTAAAACGTTTTTTAAACATTGGTTATGATAAAAAAAACTTACATCTAATATACTTTCCTATGTGTTTGTTCAATATCATTTTTACAATTTTTTTGTACTTTTATTAGTGAATTGTATAGAAATAAGACATTATCAATCAACTAAACGAATCTAATATATCCCATTCTTAGAGCAAGATATGATTGTTAGAGTTTATGGTGATTGTCCTCAACTTGTTTTTAGTGACAACTTAAAATGTGTATATTCAGTTTGGGAGTTTGTCCATTGAATTTTTTATTCTTTTCTATGAGAATATGGTGTATTAAATATTAGTTTTCTTTTACCCATAAATAAGGAAGGAAAATTGATTCGATCTAATGGTACCCGATCCGAAACCCGAAATTTTCGATATACCAAACCCGAATTTCTGGATTTAGGTTTAAACATAAATTTTAAATTCGAAATAGTTTCAATTTGCATTTGGTTTTAAGTTTACTGAACCGATATCCGATCCGACACCCGATCCACTATCGAAACCCGATACATAAATAATATAATATTATAATTTGAATTTATTTTATGTAATATTTTAGATGTAAGACATATAATTTAGTTATTTTTATTAAAATATTTCATTAAGAAATAGTAAATACTAATTTAGTAATTAGAACTTCTATTTCTCAATCAAAAATTTTATTGATATATTTAAGATGCAATTTTCTTTACTTTACATAAAATTTTCATTTGTGTTGTATACAAAGAATTATTTTTGTATCATATTTTAAATTTTACTTAGTATGTCAATCCGTAAAAAATGTTACATTTGACTACTTAATTTAATCATTTTAAATTTTGATTATTGTATAAATATAATTAATATTGTTTGCGTGTAACAGTTATTTTAATTTTGACGACATTATTACTAATTTTGGATACCCAAAAAATCCAGATCTAATCCAAAATCCGACAAATTTGGTTTTGGATCTTGAGTTTTGAATTTGGATTTATTTTTAAAACCCAAAAATTATTTGGATATGGGTTTGGATTTTATAAATTAAATTCGGATCAAACCCAACCCGTTGTCATCCCTACGCATAAAATAAGACATTTAAAAATGAGTATCACCTATCTTTTATCTATTTGACTGACATGTTAAAATAGAAAAATTGTTGAACAATTGTTGGATTATCTTGCCAGAAAGGCTATATATTTCAGTGATATAAGAGAGGGATGTAGTGCTCTGTGTATTAGTAATCGTAATTGTTCAGATAAACCACAAAAAGATGAAGAAGCACTACGCTATTCGTGCCCACAACTTATTTAGAGTGCAACTAAGCATGATATATCTTAACTATTTAAAAATTTTAACTATTACCTTTAGATGCATTATACTTTTTTTTTTGAAATACTTGCAAACTGTAATAATTATAAATTGCATGTTGAAAAGAATTATATATTTAAAATACATTTATATTTAAAGTAAATGCATTGGTAAAGATCTTTATAACTTTACATTCTTATTATTTTTGAAAATGTTCTTGTGAACATGCAATAATAAAGATCTATTATCATCTTCAATACCTTTCTTTGTCTAAAACAACCCTCGAGCAAGTGTAGCAATAGTATTCATTCATTTGTTTTGTTATTTTCCACCTAACAATTACAACATGTCAAAACATATGTGAGCATATATTTAACCAATCCTGATTTCTACCATCACCGTTTCTCAGCCCTGTGAGCAGCATAGAAAATTCATGTACTAATAGAAAGGCAGAATTTAGAATATTTCACAATGTACAATAGTTGTACTGTCAACGATCTACTACCCCACCCCAAACCTTAGCAATAATTTATTCCAACATTTTAATATTTATTTCAATAATTCTGCCTATAGCCTAAATATTAAAAGTTTTGGTACCTATTTTTCGGTACCTGTTTTTTGGTACTCGTGAATTTACTTATTTACCCTTCATTAAAAAGAAAAATATATTCGATATCCATACTATTAAAACACCTAAAATAAATAATAACATATATAATTAATATGATATTTTAATGATGAATTATTTACTTATAAAAAAATAGTGATTTATAAGAAAATTTGAATGATTGTTTGTGTAGATGGCGTATGCCCTTTATTGATAAATTAATTATCTATCAATAGTGATTTATTAGAATTTTTGTGTTAGTCATAGAGACATGCCTGTGCTCATAATATAACTAGCCTAAGTATGTGTAATGCTATGCATTACCTACATGACTTCTTAATTGAGGGAACATCTACTTGTAGAGTTTCTGGGTGTTTTTGTACTTGTAATAGGCATCAAATCCTAGTTGTGTAAATGTACTTATAAAGTCAAGAATAATGCTTGAAAGAAGTTCCATAGTTCATGTCTCAAGCAAGAAGATAAAGACTGTCAAATAATCACAGTTGGGATTTGAAGAAATGAAGAATTTGCCTAAGTACCAATTCGAGAAGTATGTTTGTTATATTCGAGAAGTCTAGCATTCGACAAGTCAAGGATTCGATATCTGTAAAGACACTATTCGATATCTCAGAGATTCGATATGTCTAATACTCTATTCGAGAACTCAAGAAGTCAACAAGTCAAAGTGGTATCCGAGTTCTCAAAGAGTCAACAAGTCAAAGTTCCATTCGATATCTCAAGGACTCAGAAAGCTATTCGACATCTCAGGGATTCGACAACTCAAGGGTTCCATTCGACAACTCAAGGATTCCTGGAGAAAAGAGTTATTCGAGAAGTGATTCGATATGTCAAATATGCAGTATTCGAGAACTCAGAGTTATCTAATACTAGTTCTCGAATCAATCACTTAGTCACTTCTCGAATACATTCTTGGAGACAAACTATTGGAGAAATTGTACAAGTTAGAAACCTCCAACAAGCTAAAGTGCTTTATGGACCACAATCTGTAATGTACTTTGGAAAGACTACAAAGAAGCTTGGGGAGATGTATAAGAGACAAAGAGCTAAAAAAGTGGATCTGAACAGAACTTTACAAAGTCAAATATGTAGCCGTTTGGATGCTTACTCAAAAAGGATAGACACACTGGAAAGTAACTTGTTTAGCTACATTATTTGTAGTAAGTACGTTGTATTCATGGTCTATAAGAATACAACCTCACTTCTTTAGAGATTAAGTTTTTAGAAGTTTTTCAAATACATTGTAAGAGATATCTCTCTGAGAAAAATGAAGCTGAGAATACTACCATTTGTATTCACAGATTGTAGCAAATCTTTATCTAATAAAATATTAGATTAAAGTGATATCGTGTCTTGTGTTTTTCATAATCCGCACCAGTAAATCCACACACACAAACACATATTGTGCTACAAAGATTCAAGAACAAGAAAAAGTTCAAGAATCCATTCACCCCCTCTGTATTCTTTAGTCGTATTCAATACTCAATAAGTGGTATCAGAGCAGGCTGTTGATCAAAACAGAAAATGATCATGAGTTCGAATACACCAAAGACAACAGGAACAGTGAAGGTCCTTAAGTTTGACAAAGAAAATTACAACCTGTGGAAGATAAAAATGATGTTGTTCATCAAAGCTTCTCATCCTCTATATCCTGAGATTCTCAAGAATGGTCCTTCTGTTCCACAACAAGAAATACCTTGTTAGATATAATTGATGTAATTACTAATCAGTGTTTAAGTGATACAGTATTAAAACAGAGTTTAAACTGGAAGCAGTCAGAGTTTGAATAAACGCTGACGGATGGAAGCGCAAACGCTGATTACTGGAAGCGCAACAGAGTTTGTTAAACTCTGTCTGGCGGAAGTGTCTACAAGTCAACAGTGATTGAAGATTAATTGAAGATAAACATGGAAGCAATATCTTTGAAGATTGGATAGCTATCAAAGAGATTGAGTTGACTTAGAAGACGTGTAGCAATCGTAATTGATATCAATTGTATAGCTTAATTGTAGGGGTATCAATTTACGATTGTATAGCAGCTGTATGTTTTATAAATACAGTTAGGTTAACCCTAGAAAGGTATCGAACATTGAAATATTGATTCATTGTAACCTAAGCAGCTCTCTGTGATATTTTACATCACTGAGAGAGGAATTATTAATTCTAAACAATTTTTAATTAGAAAAACGAGTGTTCTTGTTAATCTCTCATACAGTACTTGATTATATTTTGTGTATTCGACCTAACAAGTGGTATCAGAGCCAATCTGTTACTTTATTACAGTTTAAGATCCAAACACAATAATAATCAATGGCAGAGATTCCTCCTCCATCAGGTTCTGAGAAGGCTCCTACAACTGTGAGTCGTTATGAAATTATTAGGGTTCCTATTCTTAGGCCAGCAAAATATGCAATCTGGAAGGTTAAGATGACTATGTTTCTGGAGGCTACAGATCCAGAATATCTAGACAGGATTTATGAAGGTCCTCATATGCCTACCAAGTTATCTGTTGCTATTGCTGGACAAGAGGCTAAAACAGTTCCAAAGGAGAAGAAAGATATGACTCCTGAAGATCTTTCATCTATTGCAAAGGATGCAAAGGTTAGGCATCTACTTCATAGTGCCTTAGACAATGTTATGTCTAACAAAGTGATTAATTGCACCACTGCAAAAGAGATCTGGGATGCTCTTGAGGTTAGATGTCAAGGAACTGCTGCTATCAAGAAGAATAGAAGAAACATACTCACACAGGAGTATGAGCACTTTGAGGCTAAATTTGAAGAGACCATGACAGAAACATTTGACAGATTCTGTAAACTGCTCAATGATTTATCATTGGTAAACAAAGAATATGATCTAGAAGACTCAAATCTCAAGTTTCTTCTTTCTCTACCTGAAAAGTGGGATGTGAAAACAACCACCATAAGAGATAACTATGATCTTTCTGATACTGAGATTGATGAAATCTATGGGCTGCTCAAAACTCATGAATTAGAAATGGAGCAGAGAAACAGAAGATCAAGTAAGAAGTTAAAGTCTGTTGCTCTTAAGGTTGGGGAGAAACCTATGAAGAAGAAAGCTAAAGGAAAGGCTTTAGTCATTCATTCTGAAAGTGAATCATCAAACTCTGATGATGATTCAAACACATCTGAATCATCTGACTCTGAGGATGATGAAGAGGAAATGAAGAAAATGGCTGTTTTAATGGTGAAAACCTTGAAGAAGTTGGGTTTCAAGAACTTCAAAAAGGGAAAAAGGTTTTCTAGAGATTCAAATGAAAACAAGAGGAATTTCAGGAGGTCTGAGAGAAAGGAGACCAAATCTGGAAAGAAGGACAAGTCTGAGATTCAATGCTATAAGTGTAAGGAGATGGGTCACTATGCTCCTGAGTGCAAGAAGGGTAAAACTGAGAAAGCACTTTTCACCAAAGATAGAGATTGGGCAGACACTTCAAATTCAGATGAGGAAATCAACTATGCTCTCATGGCTTCTATTGAGACAGATCGTGAAACCTCTGAAAACAAGGTACCCCTAACTACCTATGCCTATAATACTGATAATATAACTAAATTGAGAATTTATCTTAAGGCATTGCATATTAGTTATAGGGATCAGACTTTAGAAAATGAGAGAATAAAGTCTGAGAATTCTGAACTTAAATAGAGAAACAAAATTGTTGAAGAACAACTTGAAAATATGCATCAAGTTCAGAAAGAAAGAAATGATGCTGTTTATCTCGAACAGGAGTTGCTAGAAAAATATAAGCAACTAGAATCTGAGTTAGAAGTGAAAAATCACATAATTAAGACATGGACTCATTCTGGAAAAGACAATAATGAGGTTTTTCAATCTGACACTGTTGGTCTAGGTTATTCTGAGGAAGATGAACTTAGGTTTCAGAATAAAGTCAAGATTAGACCACCACTTCAACCTAAGAAATTTGGAACATTTGTTAATGGAATAATTGAACCTAGGTTTGAAGGTGGTAAACAGATTGTCAAGAAAGAATCAGTAAAAAATAGTGTTAAACAGGTTAATATTGGTTTAATGACAGATAAACAACTCAAGCATAAGCTTAAGGAGTTAAAATCTGTTAAGAAACAGAAAGTGTCTAGAAATAACAGAAATGGTAAAGTAGGCATTTCTCAGGGTAATTATCCAATGCTTGCTACTTTTGCTCCAAGAAAAACTTGTCATAACTGTGGTAGTACTAACCATCTTGCTAGTTTTTGCAGGAAGAACAAAAACATAAATTCTTTACTTTCTAAGTCTGAAGTAAAAAAAGTTAATGTTAGAACTAGACCACAGACTTTATGCAAACACTGTGGAAGTACTTGGCATTCCATTTATACTTGCAAAGATTATCATGCTATCTATCATAATTACTATGAACCCAATCCAAATTTGAAATGGGTTAGAGTTAATCCTGCAAGTGTAAACACTGATAAAGTTAGCTTAAACTCTGATAATATGCATTTCGCTGCAAAAGCTAACAAAGTTAAGAAAGCCAAAGGATCCAAGCAAGTCTGGATCCTTAAAACTAATCCTCAGTAATTGTTTGTGATTGCAGGGCACCAGGGAAAGTACCCTAGTCGTGGACAGTGGATGTTCAGGACACATGACTGGAAATAAAGCCCTGCTATCAGAGTATGTGGAAAAGGCTGGCCCAAAAGTTTCCTATGGAGATGGCAACATAGGACATACTCTGAGATATGGCAATATCAATCTTGGAAGTGTCATCATCACGAATGTAGCTCTGGTTCCAGGACTCAAGCATGATTTGCTATCTGTGAGTTAAATCTGTGACAGAGGTTATCATATAGATTTTCAGCCTGAATACTGTGAAGTCATCAGTAAATCAACAGGGAACGTTGCTCTAGTTGGAAACAGACACAATAACATCTATAAAATAAAGTTGTCAACAAACTCTGATGGCAAAGCAGTATGTCTGTCAACAAGGATGTCCAGTGAAGAGAGTTGGAAGTGGCATAAGAAACTCTCACATTTGAATCTGAACAACATCAATGAGCTGATTAGAAAGAATCTTGTTAGAGGGCTACCAAAATCATTATTAAATGTTGATGGCCTATGTGAATCATGTCAAAAGGCCAAACAAAGGAAGTCATCTTTCAAGTGCAAGACTGAATCTTCAATTATTGATCCTTATCATCTTCCACATGTTGATCTTTTTGGACCAGTAAATGTGATGTCAATTGGAAGAAAGAAATATGCCTTGGTTATTGTGGATGAACACACCAGATATACATGGGTGTATTTTCTAGCAAAGAAGGATGAAACTGCATTTACTCTTATGGAACATATAAAACAACTGGACAAAGGATCAAAACACAAAGTCAAGATAATCAGAAGTGATAATGGAACTGAATTCAAAAATGCAACAATGGAAGAATTCTGCAAAGACAGAGGAGTTAAGCAAGAGTTTTTTGCACCAGGTACACCACAACAAAATGGTGTAGTTGAAAAAAAGAACAGAACCTTGATAGAAGCTGCCAGAACTATGCTTGATGAAGAAAAATTGCCAACTTATTTCTGGGCAGAAGCTGTTCAAACTGCCTGTTTTACTCAGAATGCCACTCTAATCAACAAGCATGGAAAAACACCATATGAAATGGTGAGAGAAAAGAAGCCAAACCTGAAATATTTTCATATTTTTGGGTGCAAGTGCTTTGTGCTGAAAACTCATCCTGAACAGTTGACAAAATTTGATTTAAAAGCCGATGAAGGAATTTTTGTGGGCTATCCACTGTCAACTAAAACATTCAGAGTTTATAATCTGAGAACCAAAGTGATCATGGAGTCTATTCATGTGTCATTTGATGACAAGAAAATAACTGGACTTGAAGATGTAGATGAACATGATCAACTGCACTTTGCAAATGAAGAATTATTCTCTGATCGAGTAAATTAACTCTGATCAGGCTGAACTGACAAACTCTGTTGAACTTAACTCTGAGCCTCTATTGGTAGATACTGAAGAAACTTCTCAGTCACATACTAGGGAAGAACCAGTTGAGGGGGAGCATGAAGAATCACTTCAAAGTGATGACTCAAATTCTAATGATAAGTCAGCTGAAAAATCTGGATCAAACAGTGATGACTCAAACTCTGAGAATTCAAACTCTGAGCAATCAAATTCAGGGGGAGCCTCAGAGAATGAAGAAAGTCATCAAGAAAATCAGGAGAACATGGATCGAGGGGGAGGATCAAACTCTGAGAGAAGTCATTTGCCCTCAGCTAGGAAATGGACCAAATCTCATACACCTGATTTGATAATTGGTGATCCAGATGCAAGCGTAAGGACAAGAAGTGCAACAACAAATGAATATTTGTTTCATGCTTTTCTTGTCACAAGCTGAGCCAAAGAAGGTAGAAGAAGCTCTTCAAGATGCTGACTGGATAACAGCAATGCAAGAAGAGTTGAATGAATTTGAGAGGAATGAAGTTTGGACACTTGTACCAAGACCAAAAAATAGGTCTGTTGTTGGTACTAAGTGGGTATTCAGAAATAAAACTGATAGTGAGGGGGTTGTTACAAGAAACAAGGCCAGACTGGTGGCAAAAGGCTATTCACAGCAGGAAGGAATAGATTATGATGAGACTTTTGCTCCAGTAGCAAGATTGGAGGCAATAAGGATGTTTCTTGCTTATGCTTCTCATAAGAAATTCAAGGTATTTCAGATGGATGTGAAAAGTGCCTTTCTGAATGGGAAACTTGAAGAAGAAGTGTTTGTTGAACAACCACCAGGATTTGTTGACCCCAAATATCCAGATTATGTCTACAGGCTTGATAAAGCACTTTATGGACTTAAGCAGGCACCAAGAGCATGGTATGAAACTTTAGCTCAATTTCTACTAGAAAGTGGGTTTCACAGAGGTACAATTGATAAAACTTTGTTTTACTTTCAATCTGGTAGTGACTTGCTTCTAGTTCAAATATATGTTGATGACATAATTTTTGGGTCTACTAATAATAAACTCTGTACAAAGTTTGCCAAGCTAATGCAGTCCAGGTATCAAATGAGTATGATGGGAGAGCTTAGTTATTTTCTAGGCCTACAGGTGAAGCAAAAAGATGATGGAATTTTTATAAATCAAGCAAAATATACCAGGAATCTTCTCAAGAAATTTGGTATGCTTGATTGCTCATCTGCATCAACTTCCATGGCAACAGCAACTAAATTGGAAAAGGATACAGGAGCATCAGTAGATATACCAAACTACAGAGGCATGATAGGGTCTCTTCTTTATCTGACAGCAAGTAGACCTGATATCATGTATGCAACCTGTCTCTGTGCAAGGTTTCAGGCTGATCCCAGAGAACCACATCTCACAGTTGTGAAAAGAATTTTCAAATATCTCAAGGGAACCATTACTTTAGGGCTGTGGTATCCCAGAGAATCAGATTTCAAGCTTATTGGTTACTCTGATGCAGACTTTGCAGGCTGTAAGATAGATAGAAAAAGCACTAGTGGAAGTTGTCAATTTCTGGGTGACAGACTGGTTTCTTGGTACAGTAAGAAACAGAAATCAATTTCTACTTCTATAGCTGAAGCAGAGTATATTGCTGCTGGTAGCTGTTGTGCACAGATTCTATGAATGAAGAATCATTTGCTGGATTATGGATTGAGGTACAGTAAAATTCCTATTTACTGTGATAATCAAAGTGCTATTGCTATGACAGGTAATCCAGTACAACATTCGATGACCAAGCACATCAGCATAAGGTATCATTTTATTAGAGAGCATGTAGAGGAAGGAAATATTGAGCTTCATTTTGTGTCTACAGACCAACAGCTTGCAGATATCTTCACCAAGCCATTGAGTGAAGCTACATTTACAAGGCTGGTAAATGAACTTGGAATGGTCTCTAGTTTTGACTAGAGATACGGGTTAGATTCAAAATTCACTTAAGTAATGCATTATTCATGTTTGTGTGATGTGTTAAATGCCTTGTGAACTCAGTTTTTTAAACTCTGTTATGTAAACACTTCTCATAGACTGTCAAACTCTATTAGCATGCTAGATAAACTCTGAGTAATTCTGATAATGTTATTGTCTGAGATGAACACCAATGAAGAAAATGTATGAAGCATGGTTCTCAATTATTAATCATGAATCCTTCTAAATTATCTGTGATCTAATCTTAGACTGTGCAGAAATTCAACACAAGCATGATACTGTTCATATTTATAGCATCTCTTAGTTTATTTATCCCAAACTCTGTTCGCACTTATTCACGCAAGAGAACGTGGTCAACAAGTAATATAGAGTAAATAGGATTCGTTCCCACAGAGACTCAAATTGTTCGTTATGTTCACTTATGCACCAGCTTATGATTTACACTCACTGCTAAGACAATCACAATATTGGTTTGATTTAACTATTGATTAATTACCAACTAAGCCAATTACGAGGAAATAACTTAACTTTAACTTTATAATAAACAAACATGGGATTTCAATTTCATCTACTACTTCATCTAGAATCTTATGCCCTTTAGCCTAGCATGTGACAGAGTTGATTACTGATTAGATGCACTAAACTGATACACACCAACTTTCGTTGTGCATATACCATCCTACTGATCATCCACAATTGATAGAAGTCAAGTAGTCACCAAATATGTGTAGTCCCTATATGTCTATAGCAATTGAACACATACCGGTTGAAAATCAAGCACCCATTAAACCACATAGTCGATGCAAGACGGTTAGAATCACATCACAAATTAATACATGTTCTTCACATGCAAAAACCTATGCTAGCATGAATTGTTCTAAACCCTAGATCCACTTTCGCATTCACTAGGATTAAACTAACAATTACAAGTGTTCGCGACTCACTTATAACGAATAAGCATAAACATACTAGGCAATCAATACGTACAATCACACACCAAGGCATAATTAACACTCAATTACTAGAATCCATAGCAAAATCCATTAAAACCCCATGACAACGAATTAGCCCATAATCGACCTCATCGCCATCATGGGTTCAATTGATAACATAATTCTAGAACAACAAATAATTAAAAGAAGAGAGAAAATAAGGTTCAGAAATAACTCCCCAAAGTAGAAGAATACAAAAGTTCCAAAGATTACTCCTTGCTTGTCACTAGCTTGGAGATGTATCTTTCAATTGTTCTTGGCTACAATGTTGATGATCTTCCTAATAATGATGATATACAATGATAGGTAGTGTTTATATAGGCCCTAGAATACTTTTCCAACAAGAAAAGACCTAAAAATACAATTTAATTCGAAACAGGATAGAATTTCAGAATTTCCAGCGAGTTCGGGCGCACTCTGCGCGGTATCAGCGCAGTCTGCGCGGTCTGTTACTGTTCAGAATTATAGAAAACTTCCCAGGCTTCGCGTGGACAGCTTACGGGCCTCAAACGGACTTGTAGAACTCCAGATATGACCAAAACAGTGAAGACTGCGCAACCATCCGAATTTTACACAATTTGCTCCTTTCTCCTCCGTTTCTTTCGCATTAGCTAACATCTTTAATACCATGACACATGTAACTCCTTGGTAGCATAACACAAGTGTACCATCTTCATTCCAATACTTAATTCCGCTCTAATATCGATTAGAAACACCAACACTAACCGATAGCTACAACCCTGCACAACTACACAAAACACATAAAAAATACAACAAACTTGAGACCAAGTCAATCAATTTAAGTCGATATAGAACGCTCCAAGTGGATATAAACTCCACTTATCACACCCCCAAACTTAAACCGATGCTTGTCCTCAAGCATAAACAACTACACTATCTAATTAGTACCACTTCCGTAGGTGATCACGGTTGCATTTGGCATATGCAACAAGCCCTTTAAACCCCTAGGCAGCCCTAGTGGACGAGTAAGGTCTCGTGAGGGCCTATAGCGAATGTACCCACAAAATCCATTTAACCTAATGCAATGCAAATGCATGAATGCAACTAATATGAAAAAAATGCAAAGACCCCCTTCAAACTCACCAAAACCAACTAACAAGCAAATATCTCGACGAATGCAACAAATCCAAGCAGAGCTCGACTAAGTCCCCGTATACTAACAATACATGAACAGAAACGTGCGTGTGTGCAATGCTCATCAGAAATACCCCCAGAACTAGGTCAAAAATCATACATGCTTTCCGTCAAGACAATCACAGGTTTATAACTAGAATAGACTGTAGACACTCCATAACCTAGGAACACCTCCACCCTTATCCAAGGTAGACAGAAACTCATGCTTTATTACTATACTACGACACTACATATACAATAAGCATGCTTATTTAACCGTGCAATGAATGAGACCCCAAAAGGCTTATACAATAATACCCATGTAGCGAGTGTTGGGTCAGTGGATCCCAGACTATAAAGCCTTAGGTCACTAGGACTAAGTCCCCTCAGACTTAATTACTCGAGTATTAAAGAGCTCACTCTGGTTAATTTTGCATTTAAATTATTTATATGACTCTTTTTTTCTTTTTTTCTTTTTTTTTTCTTTTATATTTTTTTTCCTTTTTTTTTATTATTCCGCAATCTGGAATGAGCCTTTCTCATTTCCAACCCTAGACTACTCATATAAATATGAGCTGGCTACTAGCCATTTGACGCCTAGCCTTTATTGACAAATATTAACAACTAGCATGAAAATTCCTGGTTTCCCCCAAACTTAGACTTTAATGATCCTACGCTATAAAGGGAATAACGAAAATTCTAAATATAAACAAGTGATTAAATCTCAAAACATCCCACAGGCATGACCCTAACCTAGCCCAACAGCACCCCAATGAGACTGTGTAATAAATTTTGTTCCCGTAACATGCAAGTCAATTTCATAGAAACTATAAATCAGCCCTCTACTCATCATCATCACACCCAAATCAATATCCACCTATCAATCAGAATCAGCTCGTCCTAAGGGATCATGAAATATGCATGCCATGAAAATGCAACTAAATGAAAACTCACATGGTATACGAAAATAAAACAAAATGTCCTATATGAACAAACGTAGATAATACGAACATAACAATCATGCATGAACTATCACTACTATGCAACATGATATCCTATATGACCACAAAATACAACAATACATACAACTACTATTCCCCAAATCACCCCCAAACTTAAAATATTCAATGCCCTCATTGAAGGTAAAATTAAAGGGTACAAGAGATACTCCCCTACTCGTCGGCATCTCCACCCTCCTCGGGTGGTATGTCTGGTGGTGGATAGACGTGGAGGCTCCAACACAACTGTTGTTTTATTCGAAAGCAAGAAATCATGGTCAACAAGTTGTTCGCACTTATTCACGCAAGAGAACGTGGTCAACAAGTAATATAGAGTAAATAGGATTCGTTCCCACAGAGACTCAAATTGTTCGTTATGTTCACTTATGCACCAGCTTATGATTTACACTCACTGCTAAGACAATCACAATATTGGTTTGATTTAACTATTGATTAATTACCAACTAAGCCAATTACGAGGAAATAACTTAACTTTAACTTTATAATAAACAAACATGGGATTTCAATTTCATCTACTACTTCATCTAGAATCTTATGCCCTTTAGCCTAGCATGTGACAGAGTTGATTACTGATTAGATGCACTAAACTGATACACACCAACTTTCGTTGTGCATATACCATCCTACTGATCATCCACAATTGATAGAAGTCAAGTAGTCACCAAATATGTGTAGTCCCTATATGTCTATAGCAATTGAACACATACCGGTTGAAAATCAAGCACCCATTAAACCACATAGTCGATGCAAGACGGTTAGAATCACATCACAAATTAATACATGTTCTTCACATGCAAAAACCTATGCTAGCATGAATTGTTCTAAACCCTAGATCCACTTTCGCATTCACTAGGATTAAACTAACAATTACAAGTGTTCGCGACTCACTTATAACGAATAAGCATAAACATACTAGGCAATCAATACGTACAATCACACACCAAGGCATAATTAACACTCAATTACTAGAATCCATAGCAAAATCCATTAAAACCCCATGACAACGAATTAGCCCATAATCGACCTCATCGCCATCATGGGTTCAATTGATAACATAATTCTAGAACAACAAATAATTAAAAGAAGAGAGAAAATAAGGTTCAGAAATAACTCCCCAAAGTAGAAGAATACAAAAGTTCCAAAGATTACTCCTTGCTTGTCACTAGCTTGGAGATGTATCTTTCAATTGTTCTTGGCTACAATGTTGATGATCTCCCTAATAATGATGATATACAATGATAGGTAGTGTTTATATAGGCCCTAGAATACTTTTCCAACAAGAAAAGACCTAAAAATACAATTTAATTCGAAACAGGATAGAATTTCAGAATTTCCAGCGAGTTCGGGCGCACTCTGCGCGGTATCAGCGCAGTCTGCGCGGTCTGTTACTGTTCAGAATTATAGAAAACTTCCCAGGCTTCGCGTGGACAGCTTACGGGCCTCAAACGGACTTGTAGAACTCCAGATATGACCAAAACAGTGAAGACTGCGCAACCATCCGAATTTTACACAATTTGCTCCTTTCTCCTCCGTTTCTTTCGCATTAGCTAACATCTTTAATACCATGACACATGTAACTCCTTGGTAGCATAACACAAGTGTACCATCTTCATTCCAATACTTAATTCCGCTCTAATATCGATTAGAAACACCAACACTAACCGATAGCTACAACCCTGCACAACTACACAAAACACATAAAAAATACAACAAACTTGAGACCAAGTCAATCAATTTAAGTCGATATAGAACGCTCCAAGTGGATATAAACTCCACTTATCAAACTCTGAGTCTGTAAATGATGTGTGCATTGCCTCTCATGAATTATTTCTGATATTGATGACTCCTAAACTCTGTTAGTGACACTCTGTTCCCAAAACATTCACATGGTACTTGATGATTCCTTGTTTGTACTTGTGAAAATTTATAAAACTTGAGATGTGTCATTGTTTATTTTGATGAGTACCAAAGCATGCCTGCACCCTGTGAGAACTTGAGCCAAATAGTGATTGATACATTTTATATCAATTAATTTTTTATGTGTGCTGTTCATCAGTAAGTATGTTGCTCTAGAACTTGTTTTAAACCATTTTGAGACTGCATGATGTGTGTGTGCATGAAAATGATAAAGGCATTAGGATTTACCACACTTATCCAAACACTGTTCATAAAAACAAAACCCTTAGTCAACCTCTTTGAGCCTAACTAACTGTTTCTTTCAAACTCTATTTTAACAAGAGCAGTTATATTCATTTGGAAATTAAAAAGCAAACAGGTGAGAGTTACTCTGCAAAGGAAAGTTTATTTGGTGGAAATATATACATAAAAAAAATGTATATATATATACTGATCATCATGTACAAATGTGTACTTGCAGTACAACTGAACACTTTGCTCTTTCGTTTAGTTAGTCATTTCTTCTCTTTCTTCTTTTTCCAGTCACCTGTTTGTTCTTAACCAAATTACAACCTTGAACAAAGTCCTTTTGATTTGTGCATACATGTATTCAAAGTAGTGTAGATTTGGTGGACAACCAAGCATATTGTAGTATCTGCTTTTATTGGTTGAACTGAGTGTAAACACTTCATCTAAAACTTGTGTGATTTGAGAGTTTGTGAGTTTTTAATCCATAGCATGTTACTCATTGAATGCGACTTTGATATCTATCTCTTGATCTTTTTGTCTATAAAGACTGTGTGCTTACTTGGATAATCATGGACATCAAAGGGAATAGGTGTATTCAGATTCTTGTATTTAAGTTACTACAGAGTTTAGCATTCATCATACAGTCAGTATTTATAATGAGAGTTTGTGCATCCAGTGTTTACTGATTTATCTTTATGGATTTTATGAAATATTAGATGCTCTAAAAATTGGATTGGTACATTCTGCTATATACACACAAATATTCACAACTGTGCAGTATTTGAAAGGGTTACAGTAATAAAGTTGGAGAATTGACAAACACTGATGGATTTTGTCTAAATACTCTAAGGGTATATTTTATTTCAGATGATTTCAAATTTGGGGTAAAAAGAGATTTTGACAGCTGTTGATATGTGTAAAAGTATTTAATTGTGTTAGTGTTAAGAGAGAGAAGGTAGCAGTAATTATGGTTGAAATTACTGAGTCTGTGTATTTGTTCCTTTAAATGTGTGCCACGTGTCCCACTCACACATTTCTCAATGATCGTGTCTCACTACACATGGTAAGTGGTTACGTGTATTTATGGTGAAACGTTTGAGTTTAATTGCTTAATACATATCCAATCATTATTTATTTACACGATTCATATTCACTCATATACTTTCACCCACTCACAATTACTTCTTACACAACCACTCACGAGTCTACTCCATTCTCCACTTGCCCATTTCATAAAACACTTATCATTCATATCATTCTTTTCGTATTTTCTTCTCAATCATCCTAATGGCAACCAAAGCTTTCACTTCTCTTGGCCTTCTGTTTGTTTCTAATAACTATGCAGCACCTCTGGACAATGAAAACGCCCCAGAAGCGTTTCATTTGATGCAGAATTTCTTACGAGATTCGGAGATTGGCCAGGCTTTAGTTGAACCACACACACTGTATGCATCTCAAATAGCTTCATTCTGGCAAAACTCAGTATACGATGATGGAGGAGAGAATGGGACTCCATCCATTGTATTCACTTATGAAGATCAACAGTTTTTTATCACTCCAAACACTGTTAGAGAAACAATGGGTTTTGACACTCATACTTCGTATAGTGTGCTTTCTGAAACAAATCTGCGTGAGATGTTGCAGCAGATTGGGTATTCAGGATCTCTGGCAAAACTTGGATCGGTTTAAAGGCCACAGTTGCGAAAAGAATGGAGTTTCTTTTTCGACTGTATTACTAGGGCATTTGGAAACAAAGTCACCAACTGGGATGCAATTCCAATTGACAGTCTCCAAATCGGGTATTCTTTACTCTATGGTACTAATTTTGATTTTAGACGACATGTGTTAATGAATTTAGGTGGTAGATTGTCAGCACCTACAACAGTATATTTTGCTAGATTTTGTCAATTGTTATATACTGTCTGTGTGCCAAATGTTCAAACTTTTGAGGATGACAAAATTCAGCCCTTTAAAGTCAACAAGAGATTTTTCTCTGATTTGACAAACAAAGATGCAATCAAAGAGCAGTTACCTGCCTTGGTCTTTCCACTTGCTTTACAAAACTTCCTAAACCAACCACAAGAACCTCAACCCACTCAATCCTTAAACACTGATCCTATTTCAAACTCTGCACCCAATAAACCTCAACCAAAATCATACATCACACAACCAAAACCTACATCAACTCAAACTGAACCTCTAAACACTGAACCTTTAAACAGTGAACCACCTAAAACATCTCAATCCCAACCACAGCCTCCTCCTACTACACATCAACCATCCAAATCAAAGCTCAAACGTAAAGGGAGAACCAAGCATGCTGCTATTAACTCAAGACATAGCACTGCTAGAGCCACACTGGCCAGAAAGGAAAAGAAGGAAAGAGCAAATAGGTCCCCATCACCTTCTACTATTAATCTTGATGAAGAAGATTCAATTTCTAATGAAGAAGAAGTAGCTGTCGAGGTACAGACATATAAGAGAAGGAAGCTGGTTATTTATGATTCAGATGATGAGATGGTCATTGCAGCTCCAGAGGATATCTTTAAAGAGACTCCTGCTGTTGAGACAGAGATTAACACAGCATCTAATCCAGCAGAACATGAACTCATAATTGATGAATCAGTGATTGCTGAGGTTCAAATTGAAAAAGATGACAGAACTGAGTTACCTGTCATGGAAGAATTTGATGAAAATTTTATTGAAGTAGAGGTACCTACTCCAACACCCATGGTTGCAACAAATTCTGCAGATACTGGTGTTGCAGATCAGCCTACTGTAGTACTAGAAGAAATAGAGGTTGCATCTCAGACAGAGTTATTCTCTGATGCACATCAAGTCTCTAATCATGGTGAGGAAATTGATAAACCTGCAAAAGTTGTCTCTGATAATCATGAAGAACAAGTTACTAAAGAAGCATCTGTTGCTGAACTTCATGAAGAAACTACCTCAGTTGCAGATGCAGATGATCAAGATCAAGTTCAAGCTGATGAAAATGCAAATGATTTTTTTGCAGAACTGAGTGGAGATGCTAGTTCTGTTAAAGATCAAGTTCAGACTGATGGACAGAAAATAGGAGAGAAACCAGCCTTTGCTGGACTTTCTGTAAGGGAAATTGAAGATGATTATCTGGCTAAGCAAACTGCAGATTGGTATGAAGCAAACTGCATCTTTCCTATTGGAAGAGCAGCTACTTTTCTCAAGGATAACACTAAGAAGATTTCCAATCCAGACATTCTTACTTGTTTGCAAGGTACAGTGATTCAGGTTAAGACTTTGAATCATAGATTTGATGCTACTCAGAAGTCCATTATAGATCTCAGAACTGAAGTAGCAAATAGAGAAATGAGTCTACAGAGAGACAACACCAGGTTGTTTCAAACCTTCTCCAAAGCTCAAGAAAATTTAACTGAGAGATTAGGCAAAGTTGAAGAAAATCAGACTTTGTTAGCTGACAAGATTGAATCTATTGCAAATTCTCTTGAGTTAATTACTTCAATCTTAATTCCTGATGATGTCAAAAAGGGGGAGAGATATGCTAAGACTAAATGCAGGCAATCTCAAACTCTGACTAAAAAGGATGATGGTGGAGATGGAGGAGCAGATGATCAAGGTAGGAGATTGAGATCTGGGAAGTCGATTGCTCATTCTAAGAAAGTGGACAAAGTGAAAATTGCAAAGTCTGGCGGAACAAACACTGATGTTCAAAGTACTTCGAAGATCATGCATTTAAAATTCTCTGACAATCCACAAACTGATGAAGAGCTTGCTGCTAAGTTATTTCTTGAAGAAAATGAAGAGGGAGTTACTCTTGCAGACATTCAAGCTGAGGAAAAGAGTTTACAAGCAGAACATAAGAAGGCTTTGAAGTCTGGCAAGATGAAGAAGAATGTAAAAGCTGCTGAGCCTGTTCTTAAAGGCATTGTGATTAAAGAGAATGTTGGTGTTGATCAAAGGATGCATGTGTCCAGAAAGCCAACAGATGCAGAAAGTAAGCAAAAGCTTAAAGGCATTGCTGAAGAAGAAAGAGTTTTAAAGAAATCAAGTGCAACCTTTGTTTCTATACAAGTTGTACAGAAGAAAGGACAAATATCCTCTGATTCTACACGAGTTGTGCAGAATTCTCTATCTTCTTCGTTACAAGCAGTTTTTGGAAAGACATCTGTGTTTGAGGAAACCCCGAAGACTGAAGGTCCCATGGATTTTTCTGATGGAAGAGCTTTAACAGGGAAAATTGGAAAAAATAAAGCTGGACTGGGCTCTAATAGAGATCAAAGACAACAAACTGGTCCTAGAGATCCTTCCTCACTGGCTATTTCAGGTCGTGGTGTAACTCAAGAAAGCTTAGATAGACCGGAATCAGTACAGTTGGTTCATCAGAAAAGTTTGGAAAAAGATTTTCTTTTGTATTTTATGTCTGATGGAACAGTATATAAGATTGGTGAATTTGATCTTGATCTGAAATACTGGGAAGAACTTGAATATGTTCTGTATCTGTTCAAGGTAAGGAATCAAAGAAATGAGTCAGTTGCAAATGTGCTTAGACAGAAGATGCTTCATAACTTGGCAACTAGAGGCATGAAATACAACAGCAGATATGTCCCTAAATACAGAGATTGGAATGGAAATCTTATTGAGATGAAGAAGGGTACTACAAAGCTGAAGACTGATCTGGGTATTACAGTTCTTAATTTCAATTCACAATCAAAGGAAGTGAAATTTATCAGAATGGGAAATGATATGAGAAGAAACAAAATCTATGATCTAAGGTCTGCTATCTATCAGACTGATGAGAATGATCCTGAGTTAAGGGAAATCAGAGAGATAATGTAGAGAGAGCTTGAGAATGCTGAAAGAAGATTGCTGATAGACTATCTCAAAGCTACACCAGATCTTGAGGCAATTTGATAAAAGATGCTCTGTAAGAATTTCTTATTTTACTGTAGATTTTGTTTAAGTAAATGTTTAAACTCTGATTACTTGTTAAACACTGCATTTGTTTATTTTGTTTTGACATCATCAATTATCATTAACTTGTGCATTTTTGCTAATGAACAAGTTGGGGGAGATTGTTAGATATAATTGATGTAATTACTAATCAGTGTTTAAGTGATACATTGTTAAAACAGAGTTTAAACTGGAAGCAGTCAGAGTTTGAATAAACGCTGACGGATGGAAGCGCAAACGCTGATTACTGGAAGCGCAACAGAGTTTGTTAAACTCTGTCTGACGGAAGTGTCTACAAGTCAACAGTGATTGAAGATTAATTGAAGATAAACATGGAAGCAATATCTTTGAAGATTGGATAGCTATCAAAGAGATTGAGTTGACTTAGAAGACGTGTAGCAATCGTAATTGATATCAATTGTATAACTTAATTGTTGGGGTATCAATTTACGATTGTATAGCAGCTGTTTGTTTTATAAATACAGTTAGGTTAACCCTAGAAGGGTATCGAACATTGAAATATTGATTCATTGTAACCTAAGCAGCTCTCTGTGATATTTTACATCACTGAGAGAGGAATTATTAATTCCAAACAGTTTTTAATTAGAAAAACGAGTGTTCTTGTTAATCTCTCATACAGTACTTGATTATATTTTGTGTATTCGACCTAACATACCTGAAAAGACTGTTGGAACCACAACATATCCAAGATCTTATGTGGCCAAGGAACCATCCATATGGACAGAATCAGAAAAGGAGATGGTTGCTCTTGATAGTCACCTAATGCTATTAATCATAGACTCAATGGATATGTCAATGTTTGCAAACATAACATCTTGCACTTCTGCTAAAGAGATGTGGGATCATATTAAGGTTCTATGTGAAGGAACAGAGGAGGTCAAGGAAAACAAGAAACAGATACTGGTCACACAGTATGAAGCTTTCATGGCACAGCCCAAGGAAAGCATCACTGATATGTTTGAGAGATTTCATAAGTTGGTTACTGAGTTGTAGATGAATGGAAAGGTTTACAACACTAAAGAATTGAATATGAAGTTTCTATTGTCTTCTCCAAACCACCTAGAGTAGAGGGTCATTTCTCTAAGGGAAAGAGATTTGAACAAAATCACATATGATGTGCTCTATGGGGTTTTAAAGACTCATGAACTTGAGTTGCTTCAGAAGAGAGCTATTCAAGCCAACCAAGGCAGGATGGTAAACACATCATGTGCCTTGATTGTCAGCAAATCTGTACAAGACCTGGAAGCATCTACAAGTCCGCTGAGAATAGAGGAGATAGTAGATGATGAAGAAACTGATGCTGAAGTGAGTGAACCTGTTGAAGAAAAGGAAGAAGAAGAGTTCAATACTCTTGAAGAGCTAGATGGCATGGAAAACACTTCATATGCTTTCATGGCCAGAAAATTTCCAAACATCAGATTCAAGAGGAACCAACCCTTCAAACCTAAAACCCAAAACCATTCATTCAACAAGAGTAAAGCACCTGTGAAGCCAAACAAGAGTAAATTCAAAACTGGCTATGTGGATAGGTCATCTGTGAGATGTTATAGATGCAATGACCTAGGGCATTTTGCTAGTGAATGCAAGAAGCCTAAAAAGAAGGATATAGAGTTTCTAGAGCTTGAAGCTAAGTATGAGGCCCTTTTCAAAAAGCAAACACCAGGCAAGGCCTACATAGCTAAAGGGAAGTGTTGGGATGATACTGATAGTGATGAAGAAGAGCAAGGATTCTGCAACTTTGCCTTGATGGCCAATTCCAAGGATGACACATCTTCATCAGACTCTCAGGTACCATCTCTCACTCCCATAGACATGTCCGTTTCTGAGTACAAGAATATGATTGAACAACTATCCGTTGAAATGTTTAATATTCATACTAGTATGACTGCTGCTAATGAGGAAATTGTTAAACTGTCTGCTAGAAATAAATTATTAATCAAGAGGAATGATGAACTTGAGCTAACTGCTATGCAAGTAGAAAACCTTAAGAAAGAAGTTGAATATCTACATAATAAGGTTCTATGTGCTAGTCAAATTGAAAAGGCTTTAGGGATGAACTAGCTGAAAATGAATTCAAACTGAAAACCTTTAAGAACACATCTAGTCTACTACAATCCTATCATGAGAAAATCCAAGCTAAACCCAAGGCTGCCATTGGACTTGACTATGGCACTCTTAAACAGAGGAAAGGCTATGCTGTCATTGAAGATGACATAGTTGTTCAGAAGGAAGTGCCTCACATTTTGAAAAAGGTTGAGTCTCCAATTTTCAAAGAATCAACATTTGAAATTGATGAGGATGCCTTACTCATCAAGCAAATGTTGAATGATGAGGATGAGGCATAGTCTAGTGAACAACCAGCATCCTCTAAGAGTGAGAGTGTCAAGCCAAAAGCCAAGAAGCCTATAGAAAGTAGACCTAGAACTGAGAAGTTTGTTAAGTTTGTATCAGCTGGGAAGAATGAATCTAAGAAGAAAGTGGCTAAGAAGAAACAGAACAGAAATGGCAAGCTAGGGATTAACAAAGATAACAACTATGCTTATATGCCTAGTGCCCCTAGGAAAACTTATCAGAATTGTTTCAGTACCAATCATTTAACTCATGCATGCAAGAAACCTGTTGGTAGTGTGCCCAAACCTTTCTATGATTGTTCTGTGCCTTTAAGACATGGAGATGCTCCATTCTGTGATAAATTTGACTGTATGCCATGCAATATGAATGTTATGACTAGCTATTTCAATTTGAGAAGGCAATTCATTGATGGTTGTATCAGTCACAATTCTCACACACTACACAAGGTCAAAGTCTTCAAGTCCTCCTAGAGCTAGGAAGGTACCTCTGTCACCTAAGTCTGAAATCTCAGGTTCTAAGACTTCTAACAGTGACAAGAAGACTAACACCAAAAAAGTTGATAAGCATGTTGTTTATGATAAAACTGTTTCTAAGTCACATGGACCCAAACTTGTTTGGGTACCAAAGGAGAAGTAATACCTTTGTGTTTGCAGGGCAAAGAAAGTGAAAAGAAGGTCATGTGGATTTTGGACAGTGGATGCTCAAATCACATGACTGGTGATATGGCCCTGCTATCACAGTATGAGGAAAAGGCTGGCCCAATGGTTGCTTTTGGAGATGACATCATGGGTAACACATTAGGATATGGCAAGTTGAAAGTTGGTAATGTCATCATTGAAGATGTAGCACTAGTCATGGGACTCAAGCATAATCTACTATGTGTTGGTCAGTTTACTGATTACCCACAAGAAGACTGGTGATTTTGCTCTATCTGGAGTAAGAAAAAGAAGCCTGTTTGTAGCCAATATGGACTCTGCAAACAAGGATAAAGTTTGTTGCTTTTATTCAAAAGCATCAAGTGAAGACTGTTGGCTGTGGCACAAGAAATTATCACACCTAAACTTTAAAGCCATTTATTCTCTAGTCAAACGAGAGTTAGTGAGAGGCATGCCCACACTTGAATTCTGTCAAGAAGGAGTGTGTGAGGCTTGTCAAAAAGGAAAGATGAAAAGATCAAGCCACAAGTCAAAGACAGTGACATTAATAACCAAGCCCCTGCAATTAATTCATATGGATTTGTTTGGGCCTGTCAATATTATGTCACTAGGAAGAAAGAAGTATGCCTTGGTGATGGTTGATGATTTTACAAGGTATACATGGGTGGAATTTCTGACATCAAAAGATGAGGCTCCACAAGTAATCATTGAGCACATAAAGAAAGTTGACAAGGAAGTAAAGGCCAACAATGCAAGTATGATTGCATTGAGAAGTGATAATGGAACAGAGTTCAGAAATGCCATGCTTGAAGCATTCTGCAAAGAGAATGGTATTTCTCAGCAATTCTCAGCTCCAAGGACTCCACAACAAAATGGAGTTGTTGAGAGAAGGAATAGAACTCTAATTGAGGCTGCTAGAACAATGTTGCTTGATGCAAAGATGCCTACATGTTTTTGGGCTGAGGCTGTGAGCACTGCATGCTATATCCAGAACAGAACCCTCATCAACAAAAACACTGGAAAGACACCTTACCATTCGATGACTGGATAGAAGCCTACTCTAAAGTATGTTCATACTTTTGGAAGCAAATGCTTTGTATTGAAGGATAATTCAGAATATGTTGGAAAGTTTGATGCAAAGGCATTTGAAGGAATTTTTCTTGGCTACTCTATGGAAAGAATTGCATACAAAGTTTATGTCATCAGTCAAAAGAAAGTTATGGAAAGCACATATGTGACATTTGATGACAGCAAACTACCTGGATTAGAAGAAGCCAATGATGAAGATAAAGATCCATTAAAATTTGATAACCTAGATGATTCTGATGAAGAGATTGAAACTGAAGTTGAAACTGTAGTTCAACAAACTCAAGTGAATGATGATGTAAGAGAAGAATTTGTGCCAATCAACAGTGGAGAAACAAGCATCCAAGACACACCTGTGAATAGTACTTGCAACTTCATAGGGGGAAGAAATGAGAATGATCATGACTTGGATGATGAAGCAACATCAAGGATGAGAAATCAGACTTAGCATTCAAGGAAATGGGATAGATCACACACTGCAGAGCAAATTATTGGAGATCCAAATGCAGGAATAAGGACTAGGAGGGCAACTCAAAATGAGTGCCTCTATGGTTGTTTTCTATCTCAGATTGAGCCTAAGAAACTTGATGATGCACTGTTGGATCCAGATTGGATTATTGCCATGCAAGAGGAGCTGAATCAATTTGAAAGAAACAAAGTATGGGAACTTGTGCCTGCACCAAAGAATAGAACCATTGTTGGAACAAAATGGGTTCTGAAGAATAAGATGGATGGAGATGGTGTAATAGTAAGAAACAAAGCAAGGCTGGTTGCAAAAGGGTACTCTCAACAAGAAGGCATTGATTATGATGAGACATTTGCCCCTGTTGCTAGATTGGAAGCCATCAGAATATTCCTGGCATTTGCTGCTCACTCAAACGTTAATGTCTATCAAATGGATGTCAAGAGTGCATTTCTGAATGGAGAGTTGGAAGAAGAAGTTTATGTGCAACAACCACCTGGCTTTGAGGATCCACATTTCCCAGAATTTGTCTACAGATTGCTTAAGGCATTGTATGGACTTAAGCAGGCTCCAAGGGCATGGTATGATACTTTATCACAATTTCTCCTTGAAAATCAATTCACTAGAGGCACATTGGACAAGACACTGTTTTACAAGAAGCATGGTGATGATATTATCCTAGTTCAGATCTATGTGAATGATATCATATTTGGCTCTACAAATGAGAAGCTGTATGAGAAATTCTCTAAACTCATGCAGAGCAGATATGAGATGAGTATGATGAGAGAGTTAACATTATTTCTTAGATTGCAAGTTAGTCAGAGGAAGGATGGTATCTTTATCAGTCAAACCAAGTACATCAAGGATCTATTGAAGAAGTTTGACTTAGAAGACTGCTCACCTGCAAAGACACCCATGGCCACTGCCACTAAATTGGATGAAGATGCTAAAGGCAAGAAAGTAGATATCTCAGTCTACAGAGGCATGGTTGGTTCTCTACTCTATCTCACTACAAGTAGGCCAGACATCATGTTTGCTACATGCTTTTGTGCAAGGTTTCAATCAAATCCAAAAGAGTCACATTTGATTGCTATGAAGAGGATCTTTAGATATCTAAAGGGCACTCCAAACTTGGGTTTATGGTATCCTAAGGACACAGGGTTCAATCTGGTAGGTTATTCTGATGCTGATTATGCTGGATGCAGAGTGGATAGGAAAAGAACCTCAGGTAGCTGAAAATTTCTTGGACAAAGGTTAGTCTCTTGGTATAGCAAGAAACAACAATCTGTGTCAACTTCTACAACTGAGGCTGAATACATAGCTGCTGGAAGTTGCTGTGCTCAAGTGCTTTGGATTAGAAATCAGCTTAGAGATTATGGACTTGTGTTGGAAAGAATTCCAATCGTGTGTGACAACACAAGTGCAATCTCTATAGTTGCCAATCATGTAAATCATTCTAGAACAAAGCACATTGACATCAGATATCATTTTATCAGAGAACATTCAACTAATGGAACCATTGAGTTGCATTATGTCTCTACAGATAAACAACTAGCTGACATATTCACTAAGCCATTAGATGAAGCCACCTTCACAAGGTTGGTTAGTGAGATTGGAATGCTGAATTCTTCAGATTCTGGCTAAGTGAATATACCACCTAGTTTGTTGCAGCAGTAAACACTTATTTTATCTAAATTCTCAATATTTTTGAAGTAAGTGTTGGTTGAAATATGATTTATAAATATTTCAAATCTGTTGCATATGATGAAAAATCATATTATGTCAACTTGAAATTTCTATGAAATTTTGAGAAAATCACTACTTAATTTGTTAGAATATTCTATATAGAATATGTCTGGTGAATTTTAAAAGATAGTAAACATTGAATTTTTATGAGTGAAAAGAACATTTCGATAAGTCAGACTTCTCAAATGATTCATTTCTTGTTAATGCTCGACTTCTCTAACAAGCCTATTCAGGACACTCTTGAGTTCTCGAATAGAGTCTTTTAGAGAAATCGAACGGAGAAATGCTTGAGTTCTCGAATAGAGTATTTTAGTTCTCTAATGATTGAGTTCTCGAATACTATGCTTGAGTTCTCGAATCATTTGAAAAGGCTGAATTCTCGCTGAATCTTAACATTTTTTTGGATTTTTATTCAGAATTTTTAAATCACTCATAAAAACATATTTTATTTAATTTAGAATTATTTCTAAGTTAGATAACTGCCAGCTGTGAGTTACAATCTGCTTGAGATATCGATTAAGCCTTTATTGACTTATCGAATAGTTGTTTTCTACTTCTCGAATGCCTGACTTGTCGATACAAAACATACATCTAATCGACAATTCAAGTACCTCATACTTATACAATTCTACATCTATTCTATTCATTTCATCCAATTTCTCAAGCATCTAGAGTTCCAAAACCCCTGAAAACCCTAACCTCAAAAAGCTAAATTTCTTCTTCAACCTTCATTCTTTTCTCTCTTTTCTCTGTATCAATGGAAACTGTGAAATTCAACACCAACTTTATCGCCCTAATCAGTGATGTTGAGGCACCCAATGCCAATTTCAAATGTTTTGTGAAGTGGGTGTCTGAATCTTACATCAAGAATGCTCTGTCAACTAATCCTACCCTGTATCTAGACCTTCTAGAGCGATTCTGGAGCTCTACTGTCTATGAGACTAATGCACTTCAGGATCCCACTCTCACCTATACCATTTTCTGCAAAATTCAAGATAAGGACATCACTATTACTGCTAAGGATATGAATCAAGCATTAGGATTGGGCTCTCAACAAGAAGTTTATGACCCACTAGCCACCAATGCTGAGTTGCTGGACTTCTTCGAGTTCATCAGGTACTCAGATGAGATTAAACTTGGGCATTTAAACAGGAAGAATCTAAGAAAAGAGTGGAGCTATGTGTTTGCAACTCTTCTTCAAGTCTTCACTGCCAGGAAGTCTAGCTATGATCAAATCAGTGCACCTGCACAGCAGACAGGCTATGCCTTAGCCTATGGGAGAAAGATAGACGTTGGACAACTTATTCTACAAGAGTTGTATGGGAGACTTGGTAAGAACTCAGCCAAGAGAGGTACTGACATTTTCTTCCCTCGCTTTATTCAATCTATACTTAATTTTAAAAATGATAAATTGAGTGAATTACCTGGGATGGATAGAAATAGAATAGGCTATCCTAGATCCATGACCAAACTCATTTTTGGTAATTTGGAGACTAGGAATGATGTGGATGTAAGACTTAACATAACTCCCCACATGGACGGTTTATTTAGGACTTACCCCCACAACATGCCAATATTTGATTCTAAATCACAGTTAGCACAGCCCAAGCAAGTAGAACAAAATGCTAACCCAGGGCTTGCTAACCAACCACCTCAGCCAAACACTCTACCAAACACAGAGCCACCTACATCATCCTCTCAACAGGGTGGTGTTAGTAAAAAGGAGAAGAAGAGAAAACAGGTTGCTTCTGCACCTTTAACCATCTTATCTAAAGCAGCATTGGCTGTAGAATTAGGCATAGAAAGTGAGGAACCTGAGTCACCCTTACAGAGACAAAAGAAGAAGAAATCTAAAACCACCTCTTCAGTCACACAAATGGCTAAAGTTGTAAAATCAGGGGCAAACAGCTCACTAGATGTATCCTTTCAACAGGGTGCATCTATAGAATCAAGCATTCTCCCCTATGCATAATCATGTATGGAGTCTGCACAAAGGAGTAATAAGGATGGCACTACACTGAGTGGAGAGCACATCACACTTGAAACTCCCTCTATCTCTCAGGGGGAGTTTCCAAAATCAAATCTACAAGACACTTCTCTTCCAGAATCTCACACTCAAATTTCTTTGGAGCCTGCAACTCAATCAATTGGAGCAAGGCATTGATCATCAAGAATTCTTTTCTCTTGGTGAGCCAATGGACTCAAGTGACTTAGTGCACCCAGGAACCACATTCAGATGGTGAGGGAATGCAAGCTGGGGCATATCCCGATGACACCATCACCAACACAGAGGCTTCACTAGTTTTCACTAGAGACTCTGTGCCTGTGTCAACTGCTGGTGTAACTCATCCCACTTCTGTGGAGGCACCAGTAGTAGAGTCAATCCATCCGGTTGTAGAAGTTGCATTTGTAACTGAGGAGTCTAGCTTGCCTAGCTCTGGCTCTGACTTTATGTCACAATGGCTGAAGCCTGTGCAACATGACAGTGCTTCAGGATCAGGATCTGTTCCACTACAATTGACGGTTGAAGCACTTCAAAGCTTAGTTGTGGATCAGATTCCTGAGTTTGTAAAGATAGCTCAGAACCTTGTCACCTCAAACATGCCAAATCCAGACTATGAAGCAATTTTGCTATGTCACAGAAATGATGTGGAGTTGCAAAAGGCCAAGATAATAGATGATGCTGAGAGAGATGGCAATGTAGATGCCTGGCTGCAAGGGAAATATGATATTGCTCTCTCAGAAGGCCTCCAGTACCTCAAAGAAGAATACATCACATCACTAGGGTCCAATGCCAAATCTCTCACTCCTAGTGATGTATATGAAGCAATGAATGACACCTATAAAGGAATTCTCAAAGCTGCACACTATCTTGGCAAGGGTCTCAAGACAGAAGTAAATGAAGTGTGTGCAGCTATAATCAAAGAGGTGCAGAAAGTGAAAAGGGATTTTGATACCAAATTTCCCCAACTGGATAATGTTCTCAAGGAGGTTCAACTCTGCAAGTCTGAGTGCATCAAGATG
This sequence comes from Kitagawia praeruptora, assembly GCA_037693485.1. Lineage (NCBI taxonomy): Eukaryota > Viridiplantae > Streptophyta > Magnoliopsida > Apiales > Apiaceae > Kitagawia > Kitagawia praeruptora. The sequence continues at coordinate 114,866,912 of CM075344.1, read as the reverse complement.
GACAACTCTATGCTGTTGGTCCAGGGGTCTGTCAAGACTATGGCTGCTCAGATGGCAAAATTATCAGATCAGACAACAGATGCCAATGCCATGCTGAGGACTCTGTTTAAAAATCAATATGGAGATAAACTGGTGACTGAGGTCCCTATGCATGAGATGACCAAATTTGAAGTAGAGAGACTGAAAGATCAATCACTATCTGGTTTTAAAGCCACTAAGTTGTTCACAAAGGTGGAATCTCTTGAACAGGAAGTGGTCTCTCTCAAATAGTCCAATGCTCAGCTGACAGACAAAGTTACAACTCTCACTGAGCAATTGACCACTCAAGCCATACCACAGCTGATGTTCTTCTGCATCAACAATTGATGCTGTCAGCCATGATGAAACATATGGGTCTTCCTCTACCTGAGGAATCAATGCCTACCACCTTCAACTCCAAAGGCCCCTACTAAAACCTCAGTGCCTGTCAACAAGCCTAAGGGGGAGAAGAGGAACTCAAAGGACTCAAAACCTAAGGGGGAACATCAGACTAAGGGAGAGAAACCTCAAGAGAAGGGCATATCAATCAATGAGGGTGGTCATCCAAGAACAAGAGAGAAAACTCATATGTCAGGCAAAGGGAATCCAAAGTTGATGAGCCTCCAACCTTTCTGCCAGTTGTCACTCTACCAACTGTGCACATCACTACTCCTGATGGCCAAAAGCAATCTATCACCTCCACAGTGGTTGCAGGGAGTATGCCATTTGACAAACCTCTCCTTTCCAAGACTGAAAGTGCCAAGCCTGTAGAAGAGAAAGTTATTACTGAGGCCAAGCTACAAGAAGTTGCTAATTCAAATGTCTATCATGATAAAGCCTTCTTGGAGTTTCTGAAAGCCGCAAGGGAACAGGCTGGTGACACTCAATTCTATCTAAGGAAGTTGAAGGAGCAGATTGACTGCTTCACTATCATACCCAAGAAAATCAACAGCTCATGGTTCAGGGAGATATTGATGGTTTCTAAATCCAAAATATGGCATCTAACCTTCAAGACCCTACAAGGCTTAATGTACTCAGAGGTGGATGCCCTAATCAGTAGGATTGAGAAGAGAGATGCAAATGAGAACAACAAAAGTCTCTATAATGACTTGAGGGATGAGCAACCAACCAGATTCCCTGAGGTGATGAAAAATCCAAGGACAATTATCTACTAATCTGGCACAAGAATTGATGAAATCCAATAGTTGATCATTCCCAAGCATCTGGTCCCCAACAACAGAAACGTTATCATTGCCATTGTGGAACAGATAAACAAGAAGAAGGGTGTAATAACATCAGAAGAATTGAAAGCTATATCCTATCTCAGATCATACATTGCATCTGGCATTGTACCTGAATCTGCTAAGTTCAACTCAAGCAATGATGGTGATCAAGACAAAGATGGAAACAAGAGTGATGGTAGGAGAAGACATCACAGGAGTGATAAGAATGATGAAGACAAGAAGAAGGAGAGAGACAGCAAGGACAAGAAAGGTGATGATGACCGAGGCAGAGTTTATGAGAGGAAGAATGGAAAACAGCAAGCCTTAGGCATTACTGACAGTAATCTCACCACAATACAAGACTCTAAGTCTAGGGTGGATACTATTAGTAATGACCTATCAAAATCTAAACCTATGGCTTCTGCAACTATTTTACCACCTCAAGAAGAGAAGATGATTCAACTCAAGAAACCATCTGTGTGTTTCAAAAAGCAAACTGCTAATGGAATACTACAATGGTCTACCAACAAAGGTCACATGTTACTGCCATGCAACCATGTAAAGAAGTTCAAACTCAAATAGGCTGCAAGAAGGGTGAAACTATCCAATTCTAGGGCACTGACAATAATTCCAGGGTTAAACCTACCTCCCTAGATAAAGATTTTGATGAAGACCAACTACAATTTCTATGGGCTCAAAGAATCTATCATGTTGCCATTGTTGATGATTGTCTTGAATTTAAATACACTGATGGAAGACAGAAGAAATTTAGGCAAGGGACATGTCAGCATTGGGGCAAGCTATATGATATATAAAGGATTATTGCAATGTTGGATTCTGAAGATAGAGTGGAAAGGGTATGGAAGTTGGAGTTAATTGATTTTGTCAAAATGAAGAGAGATCACCAGGCAGAACAGAAAAAGAATAGTGAAGAGCTACTAAAGAAAAGGGAGGAGGAGTTTACTGCAATGGAAGCTAAGGCTGATGAATTAAGGGCTATGGGTCTGTGTAGAGTCAAATTTAATCCTTACATCATTGAATACAAGAAATATGGAAGAACTGTAAAGATTAGAATGGACTACATCAGTTTCTACTCTGAGAAACAGCTGAATGAAGTACTCAAGGACTTGTCAGGCTCCCATCTAATTGAAGAACTCACTGCAATGGAAGACATTATTCTTGCAATGGAAGAAAATGCAAAGAAGAAAGCTAAAGAAGCTGAGGAAAAGATGAAAAATGAGAATCTGCAAGCCAAAGCTCAAGAGATGAATCCAAAAGGATATGGATAGTATTCCTCATAACTTGTAAGAATACTTCTGTGTATTTTTCTTGATCAATCTACATACCTGTACTTTTCAAAGTTTTATCTTTATGTATGTTAGGTTTGTTATCAGGCATGAAATTGTGACTAAGGGTCTTACTCACAATTTGGGGGAGATTGTTAGTCATAGAGACATGCCTGTGCTCATAATATAACAAGCCTAAGTATGTGTAATGCTATGCATTACCTACACGACCTCTTAATTAAGGGAACCTCTAGTTGTAGAGTTTCTGGGTGTTTTTGTACTTGTAATAGGCATCAAATCCTAGTTGTGTAACTGTACTTATAAAGTCAAGAATAATGCTTGAAAGAAGTTCTAAGGTTCATGCCTCAGGCAAGAAGATAAAGACTGTCAAATAATCACAGTTGGGATTTGAAGAAATGAAGAATTTGCCTAAGTACCAATTCGAGAAGTATGTTTGTTATATTCGAGAAGTCTAGCATTCGACAAGTCAAGGATTCGATATCTGTAAAGACACTATTCGATATCTCAGAGATTCGATATGTCTAATACTCTATTCGAGAACTCAAGAAGTCAACAAGTCAAAGTGGTATTCGAGTTCTCAAAGAGTCAACAAGTCAAAGTTCCATTCGATATCTCAAGGACTTAGAAAGCTATTCGACATCTCATGGATTCGACAACTCAAGTGTTCCATTCGATAACTCAAGGATTCCTGGAGAAAAGAGTTATTCGAGAAGTGATTCGATATGTCAAATATGCAGTATTTGAGAACTCAGAGTTATCTAATACTAGTTCTCGAATCAATCACTTAGTCACTTCTCGAATACATTCTTGGAGACAAACTACTGGAGAAATTGTACAAGTCAGAAACCTGCAACAAGCTAAAGTGCTTTATGGACCACAATCTGTAATGTACTTTGGAAAGCCTACAAAGAAGCTTGGGGAGATGTACAAGAGACAAAGAGCTAAAGAAGTGGATCTGAACAGAACTTTACAAAGTCAAATCTGTAGCCGTTTGGATGTTTACTCAAAAAGGATAGACACACTGGAAAGTAACTTGTTTAGCTACCTTATTTGTATTAAGTAGGTTGTATTCATGTTATATAAGAATACAACCTCACTTCTTTAGAGATTAAGTTTTTAGAAGTTTTTCAAATACATTGTAAGAGATATCTCTCTGAGAAAAATGAAGCTTAGAATACTACCATTTGTATTCACAGATTGTAGCAAATCTTTATTTAATAAAATATTAGTTTAAAGTGATATCGTGTCTTGTGTTGTTCATAATCCGCACCAGTAAATCCACACACACAAACACATATTGTGCTACAAAGATTCAAGAACAAGAAAAAGTACAAGAATCCATTTACCCCCTCTGTATTCTTTAGTCGTATTCAATAATACTCAACATTTTGTGCTAAATTGAACAATTTGATATGAAAATATTCACTAACAATATTTTTATGGGCTCTATAATGAATTTTATTTTTTGGATTGATAATTTATACAACAAATAATGTCTAAAACTATTTGAGAGTCTATTTAGTACTTTGAATAATTCAAATATAATGTCAAGTCAATTTGTTTGTCCCACTAATCATTGCATAACTAAAAAATACTAATAAGTAAAATGTTAATGATGACTAGTTTAAAATTCGTTTTTTAATATTTTAATTAGTTGAATCTAGCTTCTTTTTTTTATAATTGATTAATTTAAAAGTTCATATAACTTAAATTTTGAACGTGTATTTAGAATATTGTCCTAAAATTTTTTTAATTTTTAAAATATTTAATTGAAATAAGAGTAAATATATTTAAATTTAATTGCACCTTATGATTGTAGATTGAGTGTTTGAGATATTAAAATATTCTATTATATAATATAGATAAAATACACCCATGCATTAAAATAATATATTTGTATTAAAATCAATTAATAAATACACAATTTTGGAAAATGAATCTATGGGGCGCAAAGAATAGATGTGCTGGTATATAATAATATAATTGTGATTGATTTTAAATTAATAATTGTGATTAATTAGTTAATAAGTATTTATAAAAATTAATCAGTAATATATAACTAAATTTTATAGTATGATTGTAGTTAATATTTATGAAAATTAGCTCGTAATATATAATATAATTGTAATTGACTTTGAATTAAAAGATTGAAAAGTTAGTAAATATTTTATCACGTGAAAAAACATGTAATTTATGCAAGTACTAAATAAAATTAATTTTGTATTTCAAAAAATTTGTTAACTAACCATGATAAATAAATTATGATGAGAATGATATGATTAATTTAATTTTAGTGGTAAATTTTAGTTGGCACTTATATATATTTATGAAAATTAATTCGTAATATATAATAAAACAATTATGGTTAATTCTAAATCAAAAGAGTCGTAAATTTATATTGCGAAAATTGCTTAATATTATATATTTGTATAATCTTGATTGATGTTAGTTTAAAATATTAATTTATTCTAATTATGTTTTGACATTAAAAAAATTTGTAATATATGCGTATGTTAAATCAAGTCATTATTATATTTAAATTAGAATTGGTGACTAACCATGATTAGTATAACAGAATGAGAATGGTAAATAAGGAAAACTTTTGATACAATATGATTGGTCTAAATTTACGAGTGACCTCTGGTTGGTCCTAAAATAATTCACCATTTTTTAATTGGTTAACTACATCTAACTGTATACCTGGGTAGACTCATGTATTATTATAAAGGATTTATCGATCATTTTTTATTTCAATTTAAAAATAAAAAATTATAAATATCCAAACTTTAATATGTAAGCTCCATTTTAATATTAATATTACTTAAATACTCATAATCTGATTATATAAACTTCAACATAAATATTTATGTTATTTACATATAAAATTGTAATTTAAATAATAATACTTGAAACTTAATTAACATTTTAATTTTTTTTCCTTTTATCAATTTAAAAATTGAACATTACGTTATAATAACAGTTGCATCTGCGCAGCAGGTTGCATACGTGATTGCAAACAATTGCATTTGATTGATTTGGTTGCATCTACCGTACTTTTGCAAATAAGTTGGTATTTTTGCAAATTATTTTTTTTCAAAAAAAATAATTTTGCAAAAAAAAAAAGTTGGTTTGGGTATTTATGTAAAAAGCTTTGGACAAAATCACGGGTATTTTGGCAATTTTTATTTTTTTTGTCGTATTGAAGACCGGACTATTAATCACCAAAATTTTGAACAAAATCACTAAATAATTTTAATCGTCATCTAATATTTTTAAAAATAGACGGTCAAGATTATATCATATTAAAAATAAAATTATAATCTAAAAATAATATAATTAAAAAAAGGTTGTATTAGAATTAAAAGTTTTTTAAAAAATAATATAAAAAGGATACAATTTTTTTTGTTAGTATAAAAAAAATTCATATTTACTATTTGAGCTTTATCTTGACATCTAAAAATCAGATTTGGATGATTTTACAACCCACGCGAATCTCATAAAATTTGCTTTAATTTAGTGATGATTTAACAATTATTATCGAAATGGAAACAATCAGAATCTTAAGAAAATATATAATTACAAACTTTTACATTAATCCTATTTATTGTAAAAGACCTCCGATAATAATCCTATTCAATGTAAAAAACCAAATTATATGATTTAAATCATTAACATACACTTTTTCGTATTTCAATATAAATCCACTTTTTAGTTTACGTGTTAAAAAACAAAAAAAAATATGCTAGATCAAACATCTTTCATCTATTTATTTTATGATCTAGCGATTCTTATTTATTTTGTCGTATTGAAAATTGGACTATCGACCACCAAAATTTTGTACAAAATCACTATTACACTTATTATTAAAATTGTATTTTGTTGTTAGTAGATTTACCTTCAAATAATAAGAATGGTATTTTGGTAAAGAAAATGAAAAATAAGTAAATTTCATAAATCGAATAGAATTGTCAACGTAAAAAATCGTTAATTTCTTCACTCTTTTGTTTCTGCGTTGTTTAAATTGGAAAACAATTGTTAAACCATAACTAAATTAAATATTATTTTGTTAATTTAATGTGTGCTGTAAAATTGTCGAAATCAAATTTTAAGAATCCAACACACAAATATTAAATTGAACTTGTAAAATTTTATGTATATCAAATTTTTAACAATAATTTAATATGTAAATTAACAACATATTAATATTAAAAATATAATATAATTATAAATATTAAAAAAGAAACAGTTCAAATTATAAACTAATATCTAAAATATTGTTAAAATAATTCTTCTTCGCGTAGGTTCACCTTTTCTTGCGATTCATGGTTACCTCTACTCAATCTCAATTTTCTACAATATCTTAACGAATTGTAAAATGCATACAATATCTTAACGAATTGTAAAATGCATTTCATAGTAGAGGCGTTTACATTAATTTTTACATTAAATGAACAATGTAGTGAACACACTATCATAGGAGTATCTTTTATTAGTATAAAATTAAACATTTTTTGAGTGAATGTTGAAGTAAACCTTCATGTAGATAATACTATATCCTAAAAATACAATACCCGTGAGTGTTTTACACCAACAGTGAGTTTTTATTTTAACACCAACTTCCACGGATAAACTAGAAGTTGATAAATAAAATTGATTTGCTCACAGTTTTTTTTTTTTAATAACAAGAGCTCACAGTTAATTGTACAAATTGAAATAGAAGAAATTGAGAAAGCAAGCCAAATTATTTCATGTAAAAACTAGGTGGGTAAAACCGCGCTTCGCGCGGTTCCAAAATAATATTAAGAAAAATTGGGAATAAAATTCATGTGTTCATACGAACAAACAAAGAATAACATTGAAATTATATAATATATTATATGGAGAATTACAATTATAAAGGGAAAAGGTATTCTTTTATTTCCAAATTTTGAGCGCTTGAAAAATGCTTTGTAAGTTATTACGTTGATTTCTTTTTTTTGCCTCACACATCTGGTTATGATAGTGCACTTCCCTTCCTTAATATTTTGACCAATAATACGTCAACTGTATTAACAGTTTAATCAATGAGGTTGTAAAATAGAAAGACTTCTATATAATAGCGTAACCCAATCTTCTCTTCATATTTTTATTCATATTGTTGAACCATATATGAAGCCCAAGTGATATAATTTGTATTTAGATTAATAGACTAATTTAGATTGTATTAGGTCCATTAATACTTTCATAATAGACCTCACAAGCCCACAAATGTAAACTTAGTAGCCAAGTAAATTAGGGGACCCACTAAGGATCCCCTATATACTAAACAAACCTCACTTGTAAAGGGGTTGAGAATTTATAAATTATAGAGTTGTACCTCCGACAAGGAGAGAGATATTTTAATGAATATAATCTTCACTAAATCTTAGATGTTTTCCCGAATCATATAATTTATATTATAATCACGATTAACTCTCCATCATTTGGCGCTAGAAGGAGGGCTCTAATTTAGAATTCCAACCAAAAACGGAGATGAATGAATCGGAGATTGGACAAATCGGTTCGAAAATGGAGATGTTAATGGCCCCCAGAGCTGGGGACCAAATGGCACCTCCTCCTCTAAAACCCAGACAGTTATTTCTAGCAATAGAAGATAATGTGAGTGGATCTAAACGACCCACTGAATCAGAACATCTGGATGCGAGACGAAAGGTGCAGCCAGATACTCGCATGAGGGTCACCACGGATACAGGGAAGAAGGTGTTAACAAGCGACGTACGTCTGCATTTGCAAAAGGTTCAAAGAGAAAAAGAGCCCGCTGTTGGGGTTGAAGATTGTCCCCAGGACTCCGATGAAGAAATATTTAACCTGGAACAACAAAAACGAGCCTTGGATGAAAAGCTGAGGAGATATCGACGAGCTCGTCAATTAAAAAGTGGATTGAGAAATACAACGACCTTGGCACATGATGAAGCCGCCGATGTAGAGAATGCATTTCAGGAAAATGATTATTTTAAAGCCACAATCTTGGCTATTTTAAAATCAGAACCCAACTACCGACCACTGAGGCCAATGAAGCCAGGGCGACCTCCAAGCTCCCGGTACTGCGAATACCATGAGGATACTGGCCACACAACAGACCAATGTTATCAACTGAGTAATCTTATCGAGTCCAAAATCAAAAGAGGACAACTGACTCATTACATCGACCACGACGCTGAAATACAAAATGATCGCCCTCGCGATCAAGATCGGGTCATTGATGTCATCAAATAATTCAAAAAAGTTGTATGCCAGAGAAGTGTTTCATGTGAACCCTGAGGCTCCCAAACGCCAACGTCCTAATCCATCCCCTGTGATCTCCTTTTTTGACAATGACTACCCTTCGGGGATAATCGAGTCTCACCAGGACGCTTTGGTAATTACAGCCAAGATTGGCACAAATACAGTGAAGAAGATCTTAATCGACAATGGCAGCTCTGTCGACATACTTTATCACCACGCTTTTGCTCGAATGGATATTGGGGATAGGAAATTGGAGAACGTGAACATGCCTCTATACGGCTTCACGGGAAATGAGGTCAAGGTCGTAGGCACTATCGACCTTCCAGTCTTATTCGGCACTCTCCCATGCCAAACATGGCAAATGACCAAGTTTCACGTCATCAACGCCAATTCAAGCTATAACGCTATTCTTGGTAGGACAACCCTTACAGCCTTGAAGGCCATTACCTCGATTCCTCACCTCAAAATGAAATTTCCAACAGAATTTGGAATCGGAGAGGTCGTGGGAGACCAGGTCGCGGCGCGCCAGTGTTATTTATCCACCGTTATACCAAGAACAAAACATGACGATGATTTGTCAATCAATCAAGTTGTAGATATGGATCCTCGGGCTATCCTTGAAACACCTAATCAATCATCTAGCATCGTCATTGAAGAATGTGATGAGATAGAGGTCGAGGAAGGCTGCCCCGACAAAGTGATTAAAATTAGAAAGTGTTTGAAAGGCGAACTCCGCCAACAAGTTATTGATCTAATCAGAGAATATGCTAATATCTTTGCATGGAATCCCAATGACATGCCGGGAATTCCCGAGATGATAGCTCGTCATTCCCTCCACATCAAGCCCGGAGCTCGAACTGTAAAACAAAAGAAATGAGTATTCTCGGAGGAGAAAACGAAGGCAATCGACGCCGAGTTAGACAAATTACTCGAGGCCGAATTCATTGCGCCAGTACAATTTCCAGAATGGATATCAAATGCAGTCCTAGTCAAAAAGAGCAATGGAAAATGGAGAATGTGTGTGGATTACTCCGATCTCAATCGAGCTTGCCCCAAAGACTTTTATCCTCTACCAAATATTGATCAGCTCATTGACACCACAGCTGGCCACGAGCTCCTATCATTCATGGACGCGTTCTCGGGCTATAATCAAATTAAGATGGATAGCCAAGACTGGGAAAAGACAGCTTTTATCACCCACGGAGGTGTTTTTTGATTTAAAAATATTCCTTTTGGCCTCATCAACGCAGGATCCACGTTTCAACAGATGATGGATACAATCTTTTCTTCACAAATAGGTCGAAATTTACAGGTCTATGTCGACGATTTGATCGTAAAGTCTAAGAGGTCGGAAGATCATGTAGCAGACCTACGAGAAACTTTTGACAATGTTCGACGTCATAGCATGCGCCTTAATCCTACCAAATGCTCTTTTGGGATGACTTCAGGAAAATTTTTGGGATTTCTTTTGACACAGAGAGGCATCGAGGCCGACCCAAGTCAGGTCGAGGCTATTGTCGACATGCCAGAACCTTCTTCCTTAAAAGAATTGTAAACGTTAACAGGCTGCATAGCCGCACTCAGGAGATTTATTCCACAATCATCCAAGCGATGCGCTCCATTCTTTGAAGCCATCAAGAACGCTTCTAAGAAGTCAAAAATTGAATGAAATGATGAATGCAAAAAAGGACTTGAAGAGCTAAAGAAGTTCTTGAGCTCGCCACCAATCTTGACACAAGCTCAACCACGAGAACCCTTGCGATTATATTTATCCGCATGCGACAACACGATTGCCGCAGTATTGATCAGATCCCTCCAGGGCAGTGAACTACCCATATATTACATAAGCCACACCCTACGCGATGCAGAGACTCGGTATCCTCAGGTCGAGAAACTTGTATACGCTCTAGTCGTGGCAAGTCGCAAACTCAGGCATTATTTCCAAGGACGAGAAATTCAAGTCATGACGAGCCAACCATTAAAGCGGATTCTGCATAAACCCGACATGACAGGTCGGTTGGCGGCATGGACAATAGAATTGAGCCAATTCTACATCGAATATAAACCCCGCACAGCGATGAAAGTTCAGGCACTCTCAGATTTCGTGGTCGAGTGCCAATTTGACAAGTCAGAAACTTTGAAATTTGATGCTGAACAAACTCAATCTCGACCTTGGGTCCTTTATGTGGACGGGTCGTCGACCTCAGAGTCTAGTGGAGCAGGAATTATATTGATCAGCCCAGAAGGATTTAAAGTCCAACAAGCTATCACTTTTGCTTTCCAAGCAACCAACAATGAGGCCGAATATGAGGCCATGATAGCAGGATTGAATCTCGCGATAATCCTTGAAGTGGATGTCATCGACGTCTATAGTGACTCGCAACTGGTAGTAAAGCAGATATCAGGGGAATTTCAAGCCCATAGCGACAGAATGGCAACTTATCTTGGTCGAGCCCAAAACCTTCTTGCGAGGTTTACTTCATGGAAAATAACAAATATTGATAGATCAGAGAATCAATGGGCGGAAGCCTTATCCAAGTTGGCATCGTCCTCGATTATTACAAATAACGAGCCAATCTATGTTGAAACACTTCAATCTCCAACAGTTGAACCAGTTGCGATACACAACATCTCGTCAAAATCTGACTGGCGAGTTCCCTTCCTCGACTACATCGTTAAGAATCAATTGCCAGAGGACAAAAACGAAGCTAGATTGCTGATGTATAGTGCGAGAAATTATTATGTAAAAGATGCTAAGTTGTACAGACGAGCTCTAAAAGAACCCCTTCTTCATTGCCTTACTCAAGAAGAGGCAGAAATAGCAATTATTGAAGTTCATATGGGAATTTGCGGAGAGCACCTGGGTGGCAAGAGCTTGGCACATAAGATAATAAGACAAGGCTTATACTGGCCGACAATGAGGAAAGATTGTGACAACTTGTGAAAAAATGTCCATCTTGTCAGCTATACAGTACAATCAGTCATAAACCCACGTAACTTTTGTCTCCAATACTCAATCCCTGCCCATTCTTTCAATGGGGAATTGATATCGTAGGGCCATTCCCAAAAGCCAGAAATCAACTCTAGTTCATAGTCGTAGCCATAGACTATGCAACAAAATGGATCGAGGCGAAACCGTTAGCAAGAATCAGAGAGAAAGAAATGATTGAATTTGTCATAGAACATATAGTTTTTCGCTTCGGAATTCCCAAGTCGGTTGTTACGGACAATGGAACCCAGTTCGTTGGTGAGAAATTTGGTTCGATGTTAAAAGAATTAAAAGTCAAACACCTTAAAGCATCAGTCGCTTATCCCCAAGCCAACGGGCAAGTCGAGGTATCCAACAGGATAATTCTCCAAGGACTTAAGAAAAGGTTGCAAGATCAAGCTCGCAAGTGGGTCGATGAGTTGCCAAATGTTCTATGGTCTTATAGAACGACCCCACGAACTGCGACAGGCTAAACGCCTTTTAGACTCGCATATGGCACTGACGCCGTGATTCCTGTCGAGGTGAGCTTAGATTCTCCAAGGGTCGAAAATTTTAATGAACAAGACTCCCTCGAAGGCATACGACTCGACAACGACCTCTTGGAGGAGGTCAGGAAGAAGCGACCTCAGCTATCGTCAAATACCAGGGCAAAGTTGCAGAGTACTTTAACAAGCGAGTGAAACCACGAGATTTCAAAGTTAATGATCTAGTTTTACGAGAATCTGCCTCATCCCAACCTACAGTCGCAGGTAAGTTAAAGGCTCCGTGGGAGGGCCCATACAAGATCTCAAAAGTCATTCGCCCTGGCACTTACGAGCTAGCTCTACTCGATGGTGAGCCGATTAAGAATGCGTGAAATGGTATCCACTTGAAGAAATTCTACCAGTAATTGTATGTTATCTCTTAAACAGTGGCTGACTTTATTCCTTATTCACCTATGAACTTGCTAAAATGAAAAGGATCTGAAGTAAGGATCCCATTTTAGCTCCACCCCCTACTTTAATTTATTATCAAATAAAAGTTTGTCACAACTCCTTGATTGAATTGCAAATTATATTATGTCGGTAGTCATTAACACACTGATATTGAAAAAATCTCTAAGGCAATTAGTCAAATTTCTAAAAATTCATATCAGTCCACGTTTATCTTAAATTCAAAGGTACAGCAGGACATGTCTTGTTTTAAAATAAGAAAGTCATGAATCTCACTTTGTTAATACTAAAATGATTAATTACACAATATCTCTAAAACCTTAAATACATCAATTAACAAGGTATATCATTCTTTCGGAGATGTTTAGCTTTAGAAGAAAAACGGTAAAGTTAATCAAAGGACATTTAAATATATCCTTGATAGATGAATCCTTACTATGCTCATTCTCTTTGAAGCAAAATAAGCATGATGACAATACACTCAATTCACATTGCTACTACTAAGCAAAAAGAGGTGTTAAAACTATACTTAAGAAATGAAATCCAGCAGTATAAAAAATAGATGCCAAATCATATAGCGAAAGCATGCATAAAGGCTCCACCAGGGATTAATTCAAATCAAAACAGATACCAAATACGGGGCAAATTGGGACAATTCCAAGCACATACAAAACCAAAAGTTTAGATAAGACTAAAATTCAGAAGTTACATAATCAATGGGGCATTCCCCACCTTCAATTAGTTGTCAGCGTTCACAACGTCGGCGTTGTTGGGAAGAGTCTTCGCTAAGTCAGCACAGTAATCTTCAAAGCTATGACCAGACAGGTCAATCCCGGCCTCTTTCAAACGATCATAGCAGCTCTGATAACCAGTCCCAATTCCTTGGGCCACATCTGCAATACTCTTCTCCAAATCCAACTTCAAATCGGCAATACTTCTCTCAAAAACTTCGTTTGCACCCTTCAAAATGGACAACTCACCCTTTGTGAAGTCTAACTCTTTACTCCCAGAAACAGCTTGTTCTTTCAGCTCATTGACCTCTTTAGCCCTAGAGTCAGCAACCTCTTTTATCTTCTCGTTCTCCAGCTTTAGCTTCTTTAACTCATCAGCGCACTCAGCCTCACGCTTCATCAGTTCTTCAACTCGACGCTCAGCAACGGCCTTTTCATTTTTCACATCAACGAGCTCACGAGCACTACCCTCTTTCCATCGCTTATCAACATCAGCTCGATAATCCCTAACAATGTGAGCAATATCTTCCAAGAACTGCGAAACAACATCATCAAGCAAATTACACAAAAATAAAGGGAAAATAAATAAAGACTAAAATAGGAAATTAACAACGTTGAGTAGACAGGTTACCCGGCCCCCACGAGCTAAACAACGCTCAGCAATCTCATCTCGAGTCTTATCAACGTAAGAGTTAAAATCTTGCGGCAAATTAAATGCCTGGAAAACTTGCACAGGAAAGTTTGATCCAGCAGACCACTTTTCATTCGGTTGCACCTCGATTTGAAGAGGAAGAACATGACTGGAACTTTGCAATATAGGGGGGAGAGAATCCCTACGAACTCCAGTGATAGTAAGAGACTTACCTGAACCAAAGCGAGCTGGATCTAGAGTTCTTCGTAAAATAGTTCGACGCGAGCCATCGTCATCCCCTTCACGATTTCTCTTACTGGAACGCGGCATCAGTTCGCCGCTACCATCAAGTACCTCGACAATGGACACAGGATTAGGATCGTTAACGGTCTTAGCAATACCAGGCGACTTCGTTGCCTTCGAAGAACTCGCACCTTGGCCTGATTGAGTCGCAACCGACCTCTTAGCGAGCAAAGCCAAAGCTTGATTCATGTCTCCAGGGATTCCGCTACAGAGGATTTTCTCTAAAGATGGCCCTGCCACTAAAAATAAAACAAAAAGAGTTACACAATTTAACAAACAAACAACATTTCATCAAGAGAAAACTAACGACCGAACAATAAAGCCTCACAATTATGTTCTTCTAAAAACTTTGAATCTTTTAGCTGACAATGGGTATAAGAAGGGCCAAGACCCAGAAAACGAGTAACAGTCAACATATTAAATTTCTTCAGTCTAGCAACCCGGTCAACCACATCCTCGCTAATATGTTGACATGGGCGTACGAGCTCTAATTCAGGACCACGATAGTACATCCATTTGTTATGCCATCCCGAATTAGAAGACTTAACATCGACAATCTTTGTAAAACCCTCTCATTTACTAAAATAAACTAAATCCTCTTGTTACTTCATACTATAAATCGAAAAGAACAAACTTAAAGACGGAACACAATTCCTTTCCGAACAGAGAGCTATGAAACCATTAGCTTGCACTATTGAATTTGGTGACAATTGCGCCATACCACAGCCAATAAACTCATAGAGACTCAAATGAAACGGATGCATTGGCAAGCGCAATCCATACTCAAAATGGCACATCGGAATGCCATGCACTACGAATTCCGACATCTCCCATATTTTATCATCTAATTGAGGGCTGAAACATCTATAACCACAATCCAACCTTACCCAAGGCTTAATGTCAACATCTAGAGGATGATTTGAATACATACTTGGATACCATAAATTGGATTCTTTAAACTCCACGAGCCCCTCGATAGCGGCCTCGGCCAAAACCCTGTTATGAGCAGCAAGGGTACGAGGACTCAATGGGGGTGGTGGCACCGGAATTGATAAGTGGAGTTTATATCCACTTGGAGCATTCTATATCGGCTTAAATTGATTGCTTTGGCCTCAAGTTTGTGGTAGTTTTGATGTGTTTTGTTTAATTGTGCAGGGTTGGTGTGATATAGATTAAGGATGTAGATTCCGTCATTTTGGGAGTTGTTTGATGATATGGATTGAAGAATGGAGGCTTAAGTCAGCTACCAAGTAGTATACAAGTCAAGAGGAAATGAAGACGGAAGCTATTGCAAAAGGAACGAGAAGAAAAAGCTGAAAAATGAGGAACATAAAATTCCATCAGATTGTGGCTGGGCAGACTGCGCCAAATCTGAGCAGTCTGCGCCAAAATTCGAACTGGAGTGCAGATTGGAGCTGAGCACCCTGTGCCAATTCTGAGCAGTCTGCGCCAAGTCGCGCTGAAAATTTCCAGTTTTGCCCTTTTTACGATTTTGGCCATATCTTGAGTTCTAGAAGTCAGTTTTGGACGATCTTACTGTCCACGCGAAGATAATGAGATTCTCTATCATTCTAAAGTGGTCCAGAGGTCCAATTACAGCTGGAAAGGTCCATAATTACTGAAGAAAAGGCAGCTACGAATTTTCCTTTAAAACAGAATCAGTTTAGGAAACGTAATTCTATTATAATTCTGTTTTGGTAGTTCTTGCTAGGCAAGAAATCTAGAGCCTATTTAAACACATCTTAGCTTTGTAATTTGGATAGCTTTATTATTGTAACATAGCTTAGATCTGCAAGGGAGAAAAGGAGAGAAGGATTCAACGCTCGTGACAAGCAACAGATCTAGATCTACTTCATCTTTTGTGTTACTTTGGATTATAGATTTGTTTTCTCAACTTTTGTTTATTTAATATTATTGCTTCTTTTATTCATATCTTGTTTATTATCATGTTTTCATCAAATCCCATGACGATGAACGATTCAATTATGGGCTAATCGTTGTCATGGGATTCTAACGGAGTTATCTATGTAGCTTAGTAGTTTGATTGCTTTAAAGATTACATGTGGTGAATTCTTGATATCCTCGTATGGTTAATCTTAATGCTTTTAGATGCGTAGCTAACATCTAAATTGAATTGTTAATCTCTTGTGAAGCGAGAGTGGATCTTGAGATTTAGAACTTGCCATGCTAGCATAGGATAGGTTGATGTTTTAGCATCATGATTTGTTGCATGAATAGAGATATTATGCTACCCTATGTGATCTATGTGGATAACTTGTTCTTAAACCCTTATGTTTTCAAATTCTATAGAGATATAGGGTCTAAACATAATAGGTGTCTACCCATCTTCTATCTCTTTTGTGGATGCATGCGTAGTTTGGTACTAGTATACCGAGAGGTAACTTTTACTTGTTTCGTGTTGTCCGATCAAATATCAAATCCCACATGTGTATTGATTAAAGGCATCAACTCTAAGTGAAGTAGATAATGAAGTTAGAGTCCCATGTTTTTATTCTCATAAGTAATTCGATTTCAAATTCTCTTTAGTTAATTCAATTCTTAGTTTTATAATTTGCATCTTAGTTTAATTTAATTAATCAAACCCCAATTTGTTAATTGTCTTAGCAGTGAATTAAAACCATACATTGTTGCATAGGTACTAAATTGAAGTAAAAACTTGATCTCTGTGGGAACGAACTCGACTTATATTTGTATTACTTGTGACCACGTACGCTTGCATGATTTAGTGCAAACAAGTTTTTGGCACCGCTGCCGGGGATCATCGGTGTTTTATTTTTAGTTTATGTGCTTGTCAATAGTGGTCGTTAACGTTCACTGACTCGGATTTCTTACTTAGTTTGTTTGTTCATGGTGTTTCAGGTACTTAAATTTGTATGCGAACACGCTTACAAGCTCGTTTGGAAGCAATGGCGGAAGACGATCTTGTAGAGACCATAGAGAATAAGAAAGAGGAATCTGAAGCTACAGTAGCAATGGCAGATGCAGCAGCAGCTAAGGCTTTGAAGGAGTATTCTCAGCTAAAGATCAATGATATTCAGTCTAGTATTATCAGGCCGGCCATCACAGCTAATAACTTCGAGATCAAGCCGGGCACTATTCAGATGCTACAGAATTCGGTTCAGTTAGGGGGTTCTCCTACGGAGGATCCTAACATGCATATTCGGGACTTTATCGAGATCTGTGATACTTTCAAGTTCAATGGTGTTTCGGATGATGCTATCAAGTTGAGGCTTTTCCCATTCTCTTTGAAGGATAAGGCCAAGGGCTGGTTACACTCTCTACCACCTGGTTCCATTACTACATGGGAGGATCTTGCTCAGAAGTTTCTCACTAAATTCTTCCCTATGGCGAAAACTGCAGCAATAAGGAACCAGCTAACACAGTTTCAGCAGCAATCTGGAGAGTCATTGTGTGAGGCTTGGGAGCGATATAAGGAGATGCTTCGTAGGTGTCCACATCATGGCATGCCTGACTGGATGGTTATCAACAGTTTCTACAATGGGTTGGGAGCACAATCTAGACTTATGCTAGATGCAGCATCAGGAGGAGCTCTGTGGGCTAAGAGCTATGATGAAGCTTATGAACTTATTGAGACGATGGCTGCTAATGAATATCAGAATCCAACCCAGAGGCTTTCTCAAGGCAAGGTAGCAGGTATTTTTGAGGTGGATACAACTTCAGCTATTACAGCTCAGTTGAAGGCGTTGACTATGAAGGTGGATTCTCTTGCAAATTATGGAGTTCAGCAGGTGGCTAGTGTTTGTGAGTTATGTGCGGGCGCACATGAGACGAATCAGTGTGCTATCTCTTCTGAATCAGCACAGTTCGTGAGTAATTTTCAGAGACCTGCTACACCAGTTCCAGCCACCTATCATCCGAACAACAGGAATCATCCTAACTTCAGCTGGAGTAACAACCAAGGTGCTCAACAACCTCAACAGCCCTATCAGCAGTTTCAGGGTCAGCAAGCAAGGTCATTCAATCAAGGTTATCAGCAGCAGTATGCTCCAAGGCAATCATATCAACCTCCTGGATTTCAGCAACAGCCCCAGGCTCATGCGGGGTAAACTTCTAATGAAAAATCAGAGATGGATGATTTGAGGATGATGGTGAAGAATCTGCAAGCTTCTCAAAAGATCTTGGAGAGCCAGGTGGGGCAGATTGCAAGTGCTTTATTTAGTAGGCCACAAAGAACTCTTTCTAGCGATACGGAGGTCAATCCAGGTAGAAGGGAAAGCAAAGAACAGGTCAATGCAGTTACTTTGAGATCTAAAAAAGTCACGAGTGATCCTAAATCAGCAACTGAAGAAGATGAAGATGTTCAGAATCGGCAGGTTGAAAAATCTGCAGTGCCAGTAATTGAGAAATCTGATTTAGTGGCTGATCAGCTTGATGGTGAGAAGAGCAAGGAACCTGTTGAAAAGTCTACTCCGGAGCAATCTTCAAAGAATAATCAGATCTATCCACCTCCTCTATATCCTGGACATTTGCAGAAAAGTCAAGAGAAACAGTTTCAGAAGTTTATGGATGTCTTCAAGAAATTGTCCATTAACATTCCTTTTGTTGAAGCATTGGAGCAGATGCCGAGATATGCAAGGTTCATGAAGGATATTTTGTCACAGAAGAGAAGGTTGGAAGATTTTGAAACAGTGGCATTGACGGAGGAGTGTAGTGCCATTTTGCAACAGAAGTTGCCACCTAAGCTTAAAGATCCGGGAAGTTTCACCATTCCTTGTACTATTGGCAACCTTTCTTTCAACAAGTGTTTATGTGATTTGGGAGCTAGTATTAATCTCATGCCCTTGTCTGTTTTCAAGCAACTTGGTCTACCAGAGCCGAAACCAACTAACATCTCTTTGCAGTTGGCTGATAGGACGATCACTTATCCGAGGGGTATAGTAGAAGATGTTTTGGTAAAAGTTGATAAGTTCATCTTCCCAGTTGATTTTGTTATCTTGGATTTCGAAGAAAACAAGAAAATTCCCATAATCTTGGGAAGGCCTTTCCTAGCTACGGGTCGTACTTTGATCGATGTGCAAAAAGGAGAGCTTACAATGAGGGTGCAAGATCAGAATGTCACCTTTAATGTGTTCAAGGCCATGAAATTTCTGACAGAGGATGAAGAGTGTTGCAGTGTGGAAATGGTTGATACGGGTCAGAGGAAGAAGTGTGATCAGTTGTTGAGCGAAAAGTTGGACACACACATGCTAAAGCATCACATCAGTGAGTGTTAGGTCCAATAAGATTGTAGAAGGGGGGGTTGAATACAATCTTTACCCTTTTATCGAAATTTGTCCTTAAGATTTAAATTTACTTTAGACAAATTTTGTGCGGAATTAAATGAAACAAAGTTCAAGTTAAATATAACAATATATTAAACTTGAGGGTTGTTACAAAATCAGTACAGAGTAATATCAAGTTAATAAAAACAAATTAGAAAATTCGACATGAACTTTTCTTAATTTGTTAATAAAAATCGAGATATAGATTAGGAGTAAAAACTCGCTAATAGTACAAGAGTCACAAGTAATCAAGCTTGAACGGATTAAATATTACAAATACAAAGCTTTTGATTTTTTGGGAATTTATTGCTCTTGAATGATGTCTTTAAGATGAGAGAGAGTTGCTGTGTGTTCTTTTTGATCTTGAACTGATATTTGTTGTATTTATAGCCCTCCTGTGTCTTTTTGCCTTAGTAGAAAAACTTTGTGTTTAACTTCCAAAGTCCCTGCCTATTTTCATTTCGGATTGTACATCAAAGACAATCTCCAAGACAATCTGTTCTTCCAAGACAATCAGCTTTGTACTGCCAAGACAATCTGTTCTTCCAAGACAATCAGCTTTGTACTGCCAAGACAATCGCCAAGACAATCGCCAAGACAATCTGTCTTCAGATATTTGTGTGACCATTTTTCTTGCCAAGACAATTGTTGATCTCCAAGACAATCTCTGTTTGGGCTACCAAGACAATCGGCAAGACAATCTCTGATTGTCTTGCTAGTTCATTTTTTTTCAGCTTTAAATTAATTTGATTAAAATGCATAATCATTTTAATTTAAGCTTGCTTAAATAATTATTCTGATTTAATTAACTTAATAATTAATTTAATAAATAAATTAATTCTTAAAGAATTCATTTATTAATTAAATTAACTACTTGATTTAATTAATTAAAGGAGAACAATTATTCAACCTAAGATTGACTTAATCCTTTTCTGAATCACTAAAATTAACAAAAGAATACCACTGAATATTCTGTTGACGCTCCATGCACTGTCTGGTTCATGAACGACTAACTTCAATGACTGTCTTTTATCTTTTCACATTAAAGTGTGATTCCTTTTCTCTTCTCATCTCTTTCTCTTTATCCTCTGTACTCTGTCTGAACCTGTCACTTGTAAAAATCTCTGTCTCTTAGAAATAAATCCACTTGTTTGATTTCATACTGAGGCTTGATCAGGAGACTGAACTTCTTCCAGTGTAAAATATCAAAACTATAGATTGACTTGTAGTTTTTCTTCTGACAGATAGCATCTTCTGAGATTCCTGTGACAGATTAAATTATTTACTTATTACAATCTAATTTAAGTTGAGTTGATTCCTCGTACTACAAATAGGCTGTGTCATATGCCTTTCAATCTCCCCCTATTTGTTTGTTAGAAAATAACAAGCAAATACCTAGAGGATAATTCAACTAACTCAACTTAACTTAGTAAAAGATAGAACTTTAAATGTAAGTAAATAAAGAAACAGTTCTGGTTTATATTAACATTTTCCAGATTCAAACATGAAAGATAAATATAAGATAGATGATCCTCTAGCCTGATCATATTTAACTTATCCTATCTTGATCTATCTAAGCTCTAAAAATATAACAAGTAGAGCTACTCTTCAGTTAGGATGGTCTTCACTTCGAACTTCTCCTTCTTCTGGTTCTTCAATGATAGGTTGCAGATTTGGTAGATTTGCAATCAACTCAGCATCAAAAGTACGTTCACGTTCATTTGGCATACCTTGAGGTCTAACTGGTTGAGGTCTGACTGGTTGATTTGGATATCCTTTTAACCTGTTCACCTCCTATTCATACCTTGTCATGTTTCTGATACAGTAGTTTTGAATGAAATCTGCAGCATCCTTCTTTTCTGTTGTATAAAGACCAGTGTTTCTCAGCATTTTTTCAACCCAAACCAAATGCTTAGCATTGTACTCTGGCAGCTTCACATTATCACAAATGATGGTTTGATATACATCTTTCTTGAGAAATATTACTTGAAATGGTATATGAGTTATTTCAGGACTGGCATTTCGAGCAAACTCCATGAGATGTTCATACAATAAGATATTCAGTTCAGAACAAAGTGATACCTTTTGTCTCAAAATCCAAAGCTCAGACAAGGTTCTTCTTTCTAGACAATTTAAAGATACATGGAACGAACCTTCAGAGCGACAATTAACAACAATTACCATTTCCTTTTTGTGAGAATTAAAACCAGCATTTATTCGAGAGATTTCACACTTCAAGGCCTCCAAGTACACTGAATGATTTGGATTGGCATCTTTATACTTGTAAATGATTCCAAGAAATTGCTTGTCATTATTTGTTGTAAGTTGTGGAAGACTGATTATCTTTCTGGCTTCATCCCATTTCTCACCAACTTTGAGTTTAATATCAAGTTTTCTCTTTTCAACAAGTATGTGATGTTGCCGTTGCCTTTCCACTTTTTCTTGTCTTAGAAGCTCTTCCTTTTCGTCCAACATCTGAGATAACTTTGCTAGTTCCTCTTTTCTTTTCTTCATACTAGCTTCATGCTCTAGCATTTTCTGGTCAAAGTGTGGGTCAGCTGGTTGCTCTATCCATTCACTGAGATCTGGTTCTTGTTCAAATTCAGGTACACCAATAATTTCATCTGGCCCTGCAAATGGATCAAAATCATCAGTCTCACCAGCGTAGTAAACAGTGTTGTCTTGTTCAAATATGCTCTCAGCTGCTTCAACTCCTTTTCCCTTTTCTGACTGCTGCTATTGATACTTATCCACAGATTCCCTAGATTTCTCCCCCTTAGTTGGATTATCCTCTACAGATTTAGCAAATGAACCGGTCACAACAGCATCACCACTTTTTCCTTCAAAGAATTCCTTTTCTTCTGCTGTGGGTGCGTGAGTTCTGCTAAGCATGTTAAACAAAAGTTTCAGCCCTTTACCTTGTTGTGAATTCTGCCTTTCAATCAATTCAAGATGACGTTCAGTAGACAATTGATTCTCATGCAGTTCTGTTTGGAGAATTTCAACTTTGTCGGAGATTTCAGAAATAAGCTTATCTTGAGCAATAGTAACATCTCCAGAAACATCAAGTGCCTTTTCATGAGATAGTTCAAGAGTCTTGATCTTGTTTGTGAATGTAGTCTTTATGTTGGTAATGGCAGCATGAAGTAATTGTTTCTCAGCTTCAGTTTTCTCAAGTTGTTCCTGTAGTGCTTGAAGTTGAGCCATAATTAATGAACTGTTTGTGTCAGTGTGTGCACTCACCTGAGGTTCACTCAAGGATGTTTCACTCTCCTTTCGTGCATGTGTTTCACTCAAATTTATGGTGGTCCTCACATCACTCAAAACTAACTCCTTTTCCTTAGATGTACCTGCAGAAGAAATCACCCTAGCCTCTTCTAGAGAGGTCAGTGGTGGTGCAATGGGAGTTCGCAAATCCCTATCCTTAATCAAACCTACCTGTTCATTAGGAATTGAAATCTGAATTGCTTCAGTGGTAGATTGATTAAGTTGCCTTCCACTTTCTCCAGTTGAAACTGCGAGTGAAAAATCCCTTAAGGGAGCCAGGAATGTTTCTCCTGGGAGGGGAGATGATGACTCTGTTATAGGTGGCAAAGAGTCAAGATTTCCCTCTGAAGCCTGTGAAGACTCTTCTACCGTGACAATGGTAGGCACTGTTTCAGTAGTAATCCTATTGTGCACTCCTTGCTCAGTGTCTCTAGCAACATCAAAATCTAAGGTTATGTTATCCCCCATTGTGAGTAATAGGGGTGTGCTTGACTCTGTACAGGGTGCCATGGCCGACTGGCGAATTTCAATGGACTCATCCTGTTGAGAGAATGGTTCCAGTAACTGTTCATGTGCCATTTCAATGTCCATATCCTTTTGGGAGGATATGGATGGGCTGACAGTTGCCTCAATTAGTAAGTTTCTTCTCTTCTTTAGTGGAGGCAGAGCTGTGGGATCACTCATATCACTACTTCTTACATTAGGTCTTTTCATTGTTAATTTACTTCTGGATTTAGGTTTTGAGATTTGAGATGACACTGTGTTTGGCTCTAAGACCTGGGATAGAAGTTGTGGTTCTACAACCTCTTGGTCTAACCTATCAGCCACTTGGGCTCCAGAAGTAGTTTGAGATACAGAAGTAGTTTCAGGGAAAGATGAGAATACATGTTCAGTAGCAGTTGCTGCTTCTTGTTCTGGTTGCTCAGGAAGAGGTGCAGGTTGCACAGGATCAAGAATAGGAGGCTCTTGAACAGGTTCAGGTTCAAAGACAGGTGCATTTACAAGTCTAGGAATGATAGGTAAATTTATGAATGTAGACAAGTATGGAGTCACATACACAGGCACATTTGGGAATTTTCTGTGGGTGTCTAGGCTAGTGAATATTTTCTTAGTTTGCTTGCCAGACATAACAGGATTATCATTCTGAAAAATTGTTTGTTCACCAACAGGAACAAGATGATTGAATATCAACATCAAAAATCTAGGGTAATAACAAAAGACTTTCTTACCCGCATCAAAATCCCTTCTGGTTTTAACAATTCGACCAATCATTGTATCCCAAAGCAATTTTCCAATATTGATTCTAAGATTGTTAGCAACAGCATAACCAATATTTTGTAACATAGAAGTAAGTAAGTGAAAATTACCTCTCTCAGAATTAGCAAATACCTTGGAGATTGTGTCAAAGAATGCGTCCCATTGTTGAACAAGATTCTTTTTGCTCAAATTGTTCACATCGAAAACACCATGATAATTAATATCAGTGAAGAATTGACTAAGCTCAGCATTGGTAGGTTGTGGAGCAAAATCACCCATTGGGAGGTCCAAAACAGTACTAAGAATTGATTCATTCACAATGTGATGTGTACCATTAAAATCAAAAGAAAATGAAGTCAAATCATCAGACACAACAGCTTCTGTGCAAATCAATCTCAGAGGTCCTAATTTCAACGGAACATCTAAAGATATAGCATTTCGAATAAGCGAATGATCGTTTAGAAATTGAATCCAAGGCTTAAATCGATCATAGGGACAATTATTTGGATTAAAATATCCAACCAAATTGTGCTTCATTATCTCAAAATTATTAGCCATTTCTCCCTTTTTAACACACAAACACCCACTGATTAAATTAACAAAAATCGAAAATTTTCAGAATTAATAATTAATTAAAATTAATTAAAAATTCGAATTAATTCGAAGTTGTCGGAAAAATCTCAGATTTCAATATGATGTTCTCCTAATCACTGTGAGTCTCAATCTATTTTTAGATTTATCAGATTAAATTTAGAACTCTCAAAACAGTCAAGAATTCGAATGGTTTTTCGAAAGAAAAAAAACGAAAACTCAAAGTCTTCACCAAACACAACAATACTCGGTTCAAAGAGTAAGAAATCGAACGATCTACTTAACCCAGTTCTCAGAATCGAATTTGGTTGAAGAAAAATGGGCAGTGGTTCGATACAGGAACGTGTGTATATGTATGTATATATCGCAGTGCTCGGTGTAAAGACACGCGAGAGAGAAAGACAATTGTGAGATCTGATAATTGTATTGATTTGTTTTTGTGTGTTTTTTTTAAGTACTAAACTGACTCTCCAAGACAATCGTGCGATTGTCTTGGCGATTGTCTTGGTAGTTCAAAATCTATCAAGACAATCGTTGATATAATAGAAAATAACAGAATATTCACAGAAATACATATTATTTTAGAAAATGACCTGCCAAGACAATCTGAGGATTGTCTTGGCGATTGTCTTCGAGTTAGTGAGTTAGTGACTATCTCGAACTTCAACTCGAAACTCGACTTAGATTTTCGAGTTAGTGACTATCTCGAACTTCAACTCGAAACTCGACTTAGTTTTTCGAGTTAGTGACTATCTCGAACTTCAACTCGAAACTCGACTTAGATTTTCGAGTTAGTGACTCTCGAACTTCAACTCGAAACTCACTACGAACTTCATCTCGAAACTGACTTAGATTTTCGAGTTAGTGACTATCTCGAACTTCAACTCGAAACTCACTAACTCGAACTTCATCTCGAAACTGACTATCTCGAACTTTATCTCGAAGTTCGAGATGAGGACCAATATAACTATTCTAAAAATCAAGTATTAACAGAATATGTACCAGATTATTTACATGAAGCAATTCTAACAATGAAGCAAATTTAATTATTAAAACAAGCTATAAAATAGCAAAATAATTTACACTAAAATTATAAAATCGAATAAAAATTATAAAAACAATCATATGTAGTCCCTTTTATGAAATCAAACATTAATAACAAAAGGACAAACACTACAAACCAATTAATAAACTATTAACTATTTACATAATTATTCATGGTAAATTAAGAAATCTATATATTTTCTAATAAAATAACTTTCTAATAGAAAATTATTTAAAAAGAAAATATGACTTATTAAACCATCATAAATATAATTTTCAAGAAAAATAAGTTTCTCATAAATTACAACTTGTAAAATTTGAGAAAAATATTTTTAAGGAAAATGAATTATTTTAATATTGAAAAGAAGTAAGTAGGAATATATTAAGATGATAATGACAATGGTTTGAACATTAACAAGTAACAAGGTAAGTTGATAAAATAATTATACAAGTGATTTTAATCAACAAATATTAACAAGATAATCACTTGTAAATTATTAAAGATCAAACCTCAGATATTAACTAGTTTAATTACTAGGACTATTTAACATACCCAATTCACCAACAATTCTGGTGAATGTGGATTCGTCAAGAGACTTAGTAAAAATATCTGCCGTTTGTTCTTCCGTGGGTACAAAATGTAACTCCACGGTACCATTCATGACATGCTCTCGAATAAAATGATACCTGATGTCGATATGCTTGGTCCTCGTATGCTGCACAGGATTGTTGGAGATTGCTATGGCACTTGTATTGTGACACAGAATTGGAATATTGTCAAGTACAAAGCCATAGTCACGTAGCTGATTCCTAATCCACAAGATTTGAGCACAACAGCTTCCAGCAGCTATATATTCTGCTTCAGCTGTTGAGTTGGAAACTGTTTGTTGTTTCATGCTGTACCAGGAGACCAACCTACCACCTAGGAATTGACAACTCCCAGAGGTGCTTTTTCTATCTACAACACTTCCTGCATAATCTGAATCTGTATATCCAACAAGGTTAAAACCAGATTCTTTAGGGTACCAAATACTTAAGTTAGGTGTACCCTTAAGATATCTCAAGATTCGTTTAACAGCAATGAGATGCACATCTCTAGGATCCGCTTGGAACCTTGCACACAAGCATGTAGCATACATAATATCAGGTCTACTTGCAGTAAGGTAAAGTAATGAACCTATCATACCTCTGTAGCTTGTGATATCTACCTTAGCAGAATTTTCACAAGCTCCAAATTTCACAGCTGTTGATGATGGTGTTCTTGCTGAAGATGAGTCCTCCATTTGATATTTCTTGAGGAGCTCTCTGACATACTTGGATTGACAAATAAAAATTCCATCTGTCCTTTGACTTACTTGTAATCCAAGAAAGAACTTCAGCTCACCCATCAGGCTCATCTCAAATTTACCCTGCATTAGCTTAGCAAATTTCTTGCACAGAAGATCATTAGTAGACCCAAATATTATATCGTCCACATAGACTTGGACTAATATAGTATCATTCTTATGTTTCTTAGTAAAGAGAGTTTTGTCTATGACACCTCTAACAAATCGATTTTCAAGTAAAAATTCAGAAAGAGTGTCATACCATTTCCTTGGAGCTTGCTTAAGACCATAAATAGCTTTGAAGAGAAAATAGACAAAGTCCATGAATTCTGGATCTTCAAAGCCAGGGGGCTGTTCTACATATACCTCTTCATCTAGCTTACCATTCAGGAAGGCACTCTTGACATCCATTTGATAAACTTTGAAGTTTGAATGTGCTGCGAATGCCAAGAATATCCTTATAGCCTCAAGTCTAGCCACTGGTGCATAGGTTTCATCATAATCTATTCCTTCAGCTTGGGAATAACCTTTAGCAACCAGTCTTGCTTTGTTTCTAGTTACAATGCCATCTTCATCAAGTTTGTTTCTGAATACCCACCTGGTATCAACTACTTTCCTGTCTTTAGGTCTGGGTACCAGCTTCCATACTTCTTGTTGTTTGAATTGATTGAGTTCATCTTGCATAGCAATAACCCAATCAGGATCAGAAAGAGCTTCTTCTGTTTTCTTAGGTTCTATTGCAGACAGAAACCCAGAATAATTGCATTGATTTTGATAGCTCCTTCTAGTTTTTACACCAACATCTGGATCACCAACGATCAACTCAAAAGGATGAGCTCTATTCCACACAGTCTGTCTGGGAAGATTTGACCTTGATGATTCGCCTTGTTCTTCATTATGATGTTGAGTATGACCAGCTGATCCTTCATCACCTCCCCCTGAGTTGTTGCCAGTTTGACTAGATGAATGTTTAGGAGTGTCAGTGGTATCTCCAGTCTGATCATTGTTTCCACCACCACCACCCTGATCATTATCATCATTATTACTGTTATCATTAGCAACAACATCAGGTTGGTTGTCATCATCTGAATCGGAGTCTGTCATATCATCGAAAGATAACTTTTCAGATGAATCCTCTGTTTGGATACTAGGAAGTTTAGTGTCATCAAATGATACATTGACACTTTCAAGCATTGTCTGATGATCAATCACATACACCCTGTAAGCTCTTCTTGAATAACCAATGAAAATTGCTTCATGTGCTTTGGCCTCAAATTTTCCACCACAATCATCTCCATCTTTAAGCACAAAGCATTTTGTTCCAAATACATGAAAGTAATTGAGTGTTGGTCTCTTCTCATACATTATTTCATAGGGGGTCTTCATCAAGTCTTTGTTGATTAAAGTTCGATTCTGGGTATAACATGCAGTATTGACAGCTTCAGCCCAAAAGTATAAGGGAAGCCTTGATTCACTTAACATAGTACGTGCAGCTTCAATCAAGGTTCTATTCTTTCTTTCTACTACCCCATTTTGCTGAGGAGTTCTTGGGGCTGAGTACTGCCTTGTTATTCCCTTTTCAGTACAAAAATCATTTAGAACTGCATTCTTAAATTCAGTTCCATTGTCTGACCTTATTGCTCTTACTGGTTTCTTGTACTCCATTTCAATCAACTTGATGTGATCAATCACTAACTGTGGAGTTTCATCTTTAGAATTCAGAAATAAAACCCATGTGTACTTTGAGTAGTCATCAACAATCACGAGAGCATATCTTTTCTTTGACATAGACATCACATTAACTGGACCGAACAGATCCATGTGCAACAGTTGTAGAGGTTCAGTTATTGATGATGTGTCAGTGCTCCTGTGAGTTGCTGTTTTCAATTTGCCTTTTTGACAGGCATCACAGAGTCCTTCTTGAGTGAATTCCATTGAAGGTAAACCTCTCACCAGTTCTCTTTTAACTAGAGAATTCATTGTCTTGAAATTAAGGTGGGAGAGTTTCTTGTGCCATAGCCAACTTTCATCTGTAGATGCTTTAGAATAAAAGTAGTTGATTTCTTCAGTGCTTCCAGTGTTCATATTGGCCACGTACAGATTGCCTTTTCTGACTCCTGTAAGAGATGGTTGTTCATGTCTCTTGTGTGAGATTAGACAATTCTTCTTGTTGAAGTAAGCCTCGAATCCCTTGTCACAAAATTGACTGACACTTAACAAATTGTGCTCAAGTCCTTTCACAAAAGACACTTCATCAATGATAACATTTCCAGCTTCCAATCTGCCATATCCATCAGTTGTACCTATGCTGTTATCTCCAAAGGTAACAACTGGGCCAGCTTTCTCAACCACATTTGTCAGCAGGGTTCTGTCTCCAGTCATATGCCTTGAACATCCACTGTCCAAGATCCAGGTCACTCGATCAACCTGTTTCACACCCTGCAATGACAAATAGATTAAACCTTCTTCGGAACCCAAATCTGATTGGGTCCAGAATACTTAAAGAATTGGCCTTTGTCAGGCAAAACAACATTTTTAACGTTGACACCATTTTCACCACTAACCAACAAACATTTAACCCTATAAACAGATTTGACAATCTTTTGTTTTATCTTGGGTATCCATGTTTCTTTTGCAGCAATGACATTTGTTTCATTGACTGGACATTTGACCTTGTAAGAAGCCTTACCAAAAGTCTGTTTAGGCTTTGATACAAATGTCTCTCTCCTATCTTGAGGAGGATTAGCAGTCTTTGATCTAACATTTTTATTCTTATTCATATGTTGTCGAGGAGCAGTCTTACCAGCACATGCTTGATTACCATTAAAGTAAGCAGACATTACATTAAAAGCACAAGACATACAATTGACAACACCACATGCTTTATGATAAATATCAATGGTAGGCATGGTATGCATGTTAGACATGTTATTGTTCTTTTTCAACTTATCACCACTTAACCCAGTTTTAGATGAACTGGTTGGATAAACAACCTTAACTGGTTTCTTAACAGATTTAACATTATCAAGGACTATGCCATTTGCACTGTCCTCATTACGCATCTCTTCTTGAATAATGATAGAAGTGAAGTTTGGAGGTTCTGCAATCGACTTCTTAAAGAGCGGATCTTCAACATTCTTAAGCACATGTGGTATACCCCTCTCTTTAGCACTAACAAGGTTAGGGGTATTTATGCCTAACAATCCAACAGCTTCGTTATAACCAAACCCTATTCCTACAGTTCGTTCTATAGCTTGTTTATTGAAATGCTCTTTAGAGAGTTTAACAGAATTAAAGCAAGCACTAACCTTGGTTTTAAGTTCAGCAATTTTAGAAAGTTGTTTAGTCACTACTTCTAGAATGGATTTCTCTCTTCTATTAAGTCGTGCTATTTCCTCTTTTTGTTGATCTTGATTAACATGCACCTTTTTTAGTTCTAACACTTCATTTTCAAGTTCAGTGTTTAACAGATTTAATCTAGCAATGTGTTTTTGTGCATTAACCAAGGAACCACCTAACAGACGAACCAACTCAGAGTCAGTAAGTTTTACCTGTGGTTTAGGATCAGTGAGCATGTCACCATTTGCCATTAGTGCAAGATTTCCAAATTCTTCATCTTCACTATCTGTGTCATCCCAGCTTTTACCAGCAGCCACATAGGCTTTTCCAGGTTTCTTCTTTTCAGGAACATAATCTCTCTTCTGGGCTTGTTTGGGTTTCTGACACTCAGTGGCAAAGTGTCCAAGTTCATTGCAATTATAACAACGAATTTTGCTTCTATCAACAGTTCCAGTTTTGTAGCCACCTCTGCTACTGGAGGATGAGGAACCTCCTCTCTGGAATCTGTTATTAGACTTGAACTTAAACTTAGGATTTCTCCTGAATCTAAAGTTGCCAAACTGTCTAACCATGAGTGCCATGGATTCATCCTCCAACTGATCCAATTCTTCTAATGAGTAAAACTCACTTCCATCCTGAGTAGCTGGTGTCTGACCATGTTCCACTTCAGTCTGCTCCTTGTCTGAGCTGTAAGGTCGAACAACCTTAGCTTCCAATTCCTTAGGAGCCTCAACCACTAATGCTGTTGATGAACTTGCAACTCTACCTTTACCATGAATCTCTTTCTGTTGGACTTGTTCCAACTCATAGGTTTTTAAAATACCGAAGAGTTTTTCAAGAGAAACTTTATTCAAGTCACGAGATTCTCTTATTGCTATTATCCTGTGTTCCAGGTGAGTCGGCATAGTCAGTAAGAACTTCAGATTAATCTCCTTCTGTGTATAGTTCTTGCCATGGATTTGCAAGTTGTTGATTATTTTATTATACCTTTCAAACACTTCTCGAATGCCTTCATTAGGGCCAGCTCTGAAGTGTTCATACTCAGAGGTTAAGATTTGAAGTCTGTTCTCCCTGACCTCATCGGTTCCTTCATTAATGGTTTCAATAGTTTCCCACATGTGTTTGGCAGTTTTACAATTCATCACATGGCTATACATCACAGCATCCAGGGAATCTATTAGAATGAGTCTGAGGTTTTTATCAAGCCCTGCATCCTCCTTTTCATCAGGTGTATAGGTAGCAGGGTCCTTTTCATAAGATTTAGCAGGAATCACAATTTTACCCTCAACTTCAACTTCATCTTCATAGACCATAGGAGTTTTAGGTCCGGTTTTCAAAACAACCAAATATTTAACGTTTGTACATTCTAGAAACAACTCCATCTTATTCTTCCACATATCATAATTTTCTTTGTCAAAGATAGGTATCTTAACAATGGCTTTAGAAGTCATGATGAATTTTTAAGAGAGTTAAAAATTCGAGCTTGATTTTTAATTGAATAAAAATAGGATCTTGATTTGTATATCAATCAAACGGCTCGGATACCAATTGTTAGGTCAAATAATATTGTAGAAGGGGGGGTTGAATACAATCTTTACCCTTTTATCGAAATTTGTCCTTAAGATTTAAATTTACTTTAGACAAATTTTGTGCGGAATTAAATGAAACAAAGTTCAAGTTAAATATAACAATATATTAAACTTGAGGGTTGTTACAAAATCAGTACAGAGTAATATCAAGTTAATAAAAACAAATTAGAAAATTCGACATTAACTTTTCTTAATTTGTTAATAAAAATCGAGATATAGATTAGGAGTAAAAACTCGCTAATAGTACAAGAGTCACAAGTAATCAAGCTTGAACGGATTAAATATTACAAATACAAAGCTTTTGATTTTCTGGGAATTTATTGCTCTTGAATGATGTCTTTAAGATGAGAGAGAGTTGCTGTGTGTTCTTTTTGATCTTGAACTGATATTTGTTGTATTTATAGCCCTCCTGTGTCTTTTTGCCTTAGTAGAAAAACTTTGTGTTTAACTTCCAAAGTCCCTGCCTATTTTCATTTCGGATTGTACATCAAAGACAATCTCCAAGACAATCTGTTCTTCCAAGACAATCAGCTTTGTACTGCCAAGACAATCGCCAAGACAATCTGTTCTTCCAAGACAATCAGCTTTGTACTGCCAAGACAATCGCCAAGACAATCGCCAAGACAATCTGTCTTCAGATATTTGTGTGACCATTTTTCTTGCCAAGACAATTGTTGATCTCCAAGACAATCTCTGTTTGGGCTTCATTTTTTTTCAGCTTTAAATTAATTTGATTAAAATGCATAATCATTTTAATTTAAGCTTGCTTAAATAATTATTCTGATTTAATTAACTTAATAATTAATTTAATAAATAAATTAATTCTTAAAGAATTCATTTATTAATTAAATTAACTACTTGATTTAATTAATTAAAGGAGAACAATTATTCAACCTAAGATT
This sequence comes from Kitagawia praeruptora, assembly GCA_037693485.1. Taxonomy (NCBI): domain Eukaryota; kingdom Viridiplantae; phylum Streptophyta; class Magnoliopsida; order Apiales; family Apiaceae; genus Kitagawia; species Kitagawia praeruptora. The sequence goes on along the minus strand of CM075344.1, from coordinate 114,833,897 downwards.
GACTTAATCCTTTTCTGAATCACTAAAATTAACAAAAGAATACCACTGAATATTCTGTTGACGCTCCATGCACTGTCTGGTTCATGAACGACTAACTTCAATGACTGTCTTTTATCTTTTCACATTAAAGTGTGATTCCTGTTCTCTTCTCATCTCTTTCTCTTTATCCTCTGTACTCTGTCTGAACCTGTCACTTGTAAAAATCTCTGTCTCTTAGAAAGAAATCCACTTGTTTGATTTCATACTGAGGCTTGATCAGGAGACTGAACTTCTTCCAGTGTAAAATATCAAAACTATAGATTGACTTGTAGTTTTTCTTCTGACAGATAGCATCTTCTGAGATTCCTGTGACAGATTAAATTATTTACTTATTACAATCTAATTTAAGTTGAGTTGATTCCTCGTACTACAAATAGGCTGTGTCATATGCCTTTCAGTGAGTCCATTGACAGTTCTTCAATACGAGATCTCTCGAATGTCAAGCTTGGAAAACTTCCATCCCATTTGAGGTATGTCCTTTTGAATGATGAGTTAGTGATTTTTGAAGAGGGTCACGATAATGTGTTAAGAAGGTGGATCATGGATGATGAGGTAGAAGAGTGTTCTTATCAATCAACTGTGAAGCATAAGCACCTTAGAGGTGTGAAGAAGAAAAAGAAAAAGTCAATTGGAGGAAGAGGCAAAATGAAGTTTGATTTAGAAAAGATGTGGGAAGATAGCAAGAAGGTTGTCAGACAATGGGTGAATGGTCTTTCTGCTAAGGACAAGTCGAATGCAATCTTCGAGCCACCATGATTTGCATCATATGTGTCCGGCTAAATGACGTTAACGACAGCGCTTCGTGGGAGGCAACCCATGTGTTTCGACATTTAGGTATGTTTTCTACTATCCCTTGTATTACCTTTCATTCAATGGGGACATTGAATATTTTAAGTTTGGGGGTGGTTTAGGGATGAGTATTGTATATGTAGTATTTATGTGTTCATGTAGGATATCATGCTTTGCATATTAGTAGTAATTCATGCATATATGTTCGTTTTATCTATGTTTGTTTCATGTAGGGCATTTTTATTTTGTTTTTATTTTCGTATACCATGTGAGTTCATTTTAGTTGCATTTTCATGGCATGCATTTTTCATGATTCCTTAGGACGAGCTGATTCTGATTGATAGGTGGATGTTGATTTGGGTGTGATGATGATGAGTAGAAGGTTGATTTATAGTTTCTATGGAATTGACTTGCATGTTACGGGAACAAAACTAATTACACAGTCTCATTGGGTGCTTTTGGGCTAGGTTAGGGTCATGCCTGTTGGATGTTTTGAGATTTAATCACTTGTTTATATTTCGAATTTTCGTTATTCCCTTTATAGCGTAGGAACATTAAAGTCTAAGTTTGGGGGAAAACAGGAATTTCATGCTAGTTGTTAATAATTGTCAATAATGGCTAGGCGTCAAATGGCTAGTAGCCGGCTCATATTTATATGAGTAGTCTAGGGTTGGAAATGAGAAAGGCTCATTCCAGATTGCATGAAAAAAAAAAAGAAAAAAAAACCAGAAAAGAAGGGAAAAAAAATTTGAAAAAAAAAAGTCAATAAGTTATTTGTTTATATGCAAAATTAACCAGAGTGAGCTCTTTAATACTCGAGTAATTAAGTCTGAGGGGACTTAGTCCTAGTAACCTAAAGCCTTGTGGTTGGGATTGCTGACCTAACACTCGCTACATGGGTATTATTGTATAAGCCTTTTGGGGTCTCATTCATTGCACGGTTAAATAAGCATGTGTATTGTATATAGTATTATGTGTCATAGTAATAAAGCATGAATTGCTGTCTACCTTGGATAAGGGTGGAGGTGTTCCTAGGTTATGGAGTGTCTACAGTCTATTCTGTTTATAAACCTGTGATTGTCTTGACGGAAAGCAAGTATGATTTTTGATCTAGTGTTGGGAGTATTTCTGATGAGCATCGCACACACGCACGTTTCTGTTCATGTATTTGTTAGTATACGGGGACTTAGTCGAGCTCTGCTTGGATTTATTTGCATTCTTTGAGATATTTTCTTGTTAGTTGGTTTTGGTAAGTTTGAAGGGGATCTTTGCATTTTCATATTAGTTGCATTCATGCATTGCATTGTATTATTAGGTTAAATGAATTTTGTGGGTACATTCACTATAGGCCCTCACGAGACCTTACTCGTCCACTAGGGCTGCCTAGGGGTTTAAAGGGCTTGTTGCATATGCCAAATGCAACCGTGATCACCTACGGAAGTGGTACTAGTTAGTTAGTTAGTTGTAATTGTTTATGCTTGAGGACAAGTATCGGTTTAAGTTTGGGGGTGTGATAAGTGGAGTTTATATCCACTTGGAGCATTCTATATCGGCTTAAATTGATTGCTTTGGCCTCAAGTTTGTGGTAGTTTTGATGTGTTTTGTTTAATTGTGCAGGGTTGGAGTGATATAGATTAAGGATGTAGATTCCGTCATTTTGGGAGTTGTTTGATGATATGGATTGAAGAATGGAGGCTTAAGTCAGCTACCAAGTAGTATACAAGTCAAGAGGAAATGAAGACGGAAGCTATTGCAAAAGGAACGAGAAGAAAAAGCTGAAAAACGAGGAACAAAAAATTCCATCAGATTGTGGCTGGGCAGACTGTGCCAAATCTGAGCAGTCTGCGCCAAAATTCGAACTGGAGTGCAGATTGGAGCTGAGCACCCTGCGCCAATTCTGAGCAGTCTGCGCCAAGTCGCGCTGAAAATTTCAAGTTTTGTCCTTTTTACGATTTTGGCCATATCTTGAGTTCTAGAAGTCAGTTTTGGATGATCTTACTGTCCACGCGAAGATAACGAGATTCTCTATCATTATAAATTGGTCCAGAGGTCCAATTACAGCTGGAACGGTCCATAATTACTGAAGAAAAGGCAGCTACGAATTTTCCTTTAAAACAGAATCAGTTTAGGAAACGTAATTCTATTATAATTCTGTTTTGGTAGTTCTTGCTGGGCAAGAAATCTAGAGCCTATTTAAACACATCTTAGCTTTGTAATTTGGATAGGTTTATTATTGTAACATAGCTTAGATCTGCAAGGGAGAAAAGGAGACAAGGATTCAACGCTCGTAACAAGCAACGGATCTAGATCTACTTCATCTTTTGTGTTACTTTGGATTATAGATTTGTTTTCTCAACTTTTGTTTTATTAATATTATTGCTTCTTTTATTCATATCTTGTTTATTATCATGTTTTCATCAAATCCCATGACGATGAACGGTTCAATTATGGGCTAATCGTTGTCATGGGATTCTAACGGAGTTATCTATGTAGCTTAGTAGTTTGATTGCTTTAAAGATTACATGTGGTGAATTCTTGATATCCTCGTATGGTTAATCTTAATGCTTTTAGATGCGTAGCTAACATCTAAATTGAATTGTTAATCTCTTGTGAAGCGAGAGTGGATCTTGAGATTTAGAACTTGCCATGCTAGCATAGGATAGGTTGATGTTTTAGCATCATGATTTGTGGCATGAATAGAGATATTATGCTGCCCTATGTGATCTATGTGGATAACTTGTTCTTAAACCCTTATGTTTTCAAATTCTATAGAGATATAGGGTCTAAACATAATAGGTGTCTACCCATCTTCTATCTCTTTTGTGGATGCATGCGTAGTTTGGTACTAGTATACCGAGAGGTAACTTTTACTTGTTTCGTGTTGTCCGATCAGATATCAAATCCCACATGTGTATTGATTAAAGGCATCAACTCTAAGTGAAGTAGATAATGAAGTTAGAGTCCCATGTTTTTATTCTCATAAGTAATTCGATTTCAAATTCTCTTTAGTTAATTCAATTCTTAGTTTTATAATTTGCATCTTAGTTTAATTTAATTAATCAAACCCCAATTTGTTAATTGTCTTAGCAGTGAATTAAAACCATACATTGTTGCATAGGTACTAAATTGAAGTAAAAACCTGATCTCTGTGGGAACGAACTCGACTTATATCTGTATTACTTGTGACCACGTACGCTTGCGTGATTTAGTGCAAACAGGAATTCCGACGTTTTCAGATACTATCTCATCAAGAAACCCAAAACTTGTGACAGCCCCAAATTCGGGGTCAGGAATCCAAGTCGTCACGGGCCAATTTCCATTTATTAATATTCTTCTCTTGGCATCTGGAATATAATTGCATAATAAAACTCACACAATAGACCCCACACTTATTAATATTAATACACACCAGTCATATGCTCAGAGAACAACATCCACAATATTAAAAGTTTAGAGTTAAACAGTTATTACAAACCCAGAGTCTTACTAAGTACATTGTTGAATAATACTTCTACAGGAAGCATTTCAACAACCAAAAGTTTATTACATGAGCTTACACACTTAATATACATAAGTCTACCAGGACCCGTCTACTTATACGCTACCTCAGGGATAGGTGCCAACGTTCTCTCAATAGGTCGTCTTTCCCTTACCCTCTTGCGGGGTGTACGACGGAGTATCAGCATACCTAGCTGTTATATACATAAGTATCAAGAATGAGCTAAAATAGCTCAACAAGATAAATTCTATCAACTAGCATCAAAGGAAAATAAACCATTATATATATATTAGACACAACCAATTTTAGTTATTATGGTAAGAAATTTTATTTTCATTCAATATATACACTTTCCAATTTCCTTTGTACGAAAAGAAATATATAGAATTATAATATCAATTTCTCTTCTAACATTATATAATATCAGTTTCTCTTCATCATTAACAATAATCCAACATTTCGTATCATTTTTCTGTTTTCAGCATAGAAGTCTGAAAATCATTTTCAATTCTTTCTTTCAAGTTTTGGGGATATCTGCTAGCGCCAGATACGTTAGGACGATGCTCAGTCGCCTAATTGTATCTGCTCTCTGTTTACTACCGGTAGAAGGAATGATAATCATCCCTGGAGGAAGGCTCTTCTGCTACATCCCCCTGGAGGAAGGCTCTCCTGCTACATCCCCCTTCGGCAACTCTTGGGCCGAAATAATATTAAGTGCTGGACTGTGCCGCACACAGCCTCTTACGCTTTATTTTGCAATCCCCTTTTTTGTCAAAACATTATTATATATATATGTACTACCATTTCACATTCACCTTTCATTCACAGTTCTTTTCACGTCTCCTCTTTCGTTCACATATACCATCACTTATAAACATATGTCATAATACCTTGATTATGACTCAGACATATTCTCTATATTTAGTGAAATCTAGTACTCTTATATTTATAAATATTCCATCTACTTTTAAAAATAGTAGATAATAATCAATTAATACTTATTAAATCTCAATATTTAAAAAAAATATTTTTAACATAATATTATAAATCATATAACCCTAGATAACAACTGATACCATTCCTTCATATTCTCCTAATCATAAGGCATGTTCACTTTATTCGTAATCATATCTATATATCCATATCCATCTCTCTTTAATTCCCAAAAATTCAGGAAATAAATTCCTAGCAATATAGCACCCATAGAATAACATATACATATTCCATGAAATCATTTTACTTTGAAGATAAGTAGTTTTCCAAAGTAAGGATAGAAGAAATCTTGCCTCGATCTCGGTGTCCTGAAGGTATGGCTCGTAGCTCTCCCGGAGTTTCTATAAACACGAAAAGGACCGTCGTTAGAATACTACATCCCTTTCTCTCTTCACCTTTATATAACTACACCCTTAATGCTTACTATGTGAATAACATGTTATTTATAACCCAAGTGTTCCAAAAAAAATCTAACCATTTTAGGTTAAATCAAGGTTTCGATATTTGTTCACCATTTCCCTTAACAACCATGCTCGACTGTAAAAATTCTCAGTAAATATCAAATTCGAATTTTAATATCTAGTCAACTGGAAAAGACTCTTTGACCACCCTACTACGATATCCCAAAATTTTATAATTTTAAAAATGTTTATGTATGGTATTTATTGTCTCAAAGTTGCTACAATTACGTTTTCTCGGTTCTCGAACGTCTTTCACTAAAACTGACTTTTCTCCTAAACCGTTCATCAGATTTTAACGTACTTTATATCAAAACGATCTATGAACTAAGATCTATAATCTCATGGTCACTTGGTGCTCTGGACAAGAACTTACCATACGAGTATGGGTGCAAAAAACAGGGCATCTTTTGGTTTAACAAAAATCGGACATTATAACGGCTATATTTTCATACTTTCCAAAATCTCACTCCTCCAAATCCAACATCCAATGCATATATCCAACCCTACACCATGTGGTCATCATACCAACCATGGTTACAAGCCCCAACACTCTTTCTTATTCAATCAAAACAATTATAAATACTTAAATCACCATGATCTTATCATTTACACCACTTAATCACCAACCAAATCAATATTCATCATAAATATAAAAGGGCAAGAACATTTATACCTTCTTGAAGCTTTAACAAAACTTAAGAATCCTTAGCTAGCCCTTAAACAACCTTATAATAGCTTGTATAGTCTAAAGAAACCATAAAAACAAAGTTAGTTCTTGGAGTTACTATTCATCACTATTCATCTAGCAACTTTGATGAATTTATTACCTTACCAAATGATGCTTGATGGCTATGAAACTTTGTGGATCTCTTAATCTATCCTCCAAGAACCTCCATGAATTATCTCTTGATTTCTTGTTGGCTAGATCTTGAGTTTTGGTTTTGATTTTTTGATTTTTTTCTTTTTTTCTCTCTTTTGGCCGAATGTTGCTAGATGGAGAAGATAAGGTTTTGATTTGTGTTGGTTGATGATATCTTGAGAATTCTAGAGTTTTGTGGTGGTTTATGGATAATTACCTTGGTTAATGACTAAGTTACCCTTGCTTTATAAGTTAGTGGAAGATGATGTCACCTTAATGATCTAATAAATCTCATTTCTTATTTTTCTAAGTATTATGCTAATAATCTTGGATAATATAATGTGGTATGTATCCTTGTTATATTACTAATCTTGGATGTTTGGTTTCCATACTCGTCTAATTGTGATTCGTTTCGAATATACCTCATTATCTTAGTGGTTCTGAAATCATTTAACAATCCGAATTCCTTTGGTATTTCCTTAATTTAATAATCCCTTAGTTTACCCTAATTCACTAATTCCTCAATATACAATTCCTTTAACATCTCCGTGCTCCTTAATATCCCATAGAAGCTCATTCGAAACCAAAATTCTCAAAAATCCATATTCAGGAATTTCTGAAATCCATCGTCATTTCGAGTCACTTATTTTTATAGTATATCACTAATATGGTTTTTGTTTACTCATTTTCTGTTTCACTTATAGTGTACCTACATACCATTTCCATAAATCCTCAAAATTACTATTCATTTAATCACTGTAGCATTTCTAAGGTTAGGGTTATTACAGTCTTCCCCCTTAAAAGGATTCCGTCCCGGAATCATGTTGAAAATGTCCATAGATACCTTTTTCATCCACACCTTCTAACTTCTACACCACTATCTCGATCCTTTTTCCTTCATAATATCTCTATCTTGTTTGCACAAAAATACACCAACATAAACTTGCTTGTCATTCATCAACATGCCATTTAGCTTATCAATAACAGTCTTTTTCATTATCTTCCCTTGCCAATCTCTTCCTGTATTTAATCGTTCTATTTTCTATCTCCTCCTTCTCCTTCATTTTACTAGTACCTCGGCCACCACATTGGCCTTTCCTATATGGTTGTGTATCTCACTAGGGTTTGGTTATATTTTGATCTCTATCATGACATAAAATATGCACACTTCAATCTTATTATATCCTGTCTCTGTAAAATCCTCCAGAAATTTGGCTATAACATTGCTCCCTGAAACAATTGTAAGAAAATAGTACCTATAATATATATTTCCTGTTCGTACCTAAACAAGTTTATGTTTTTCCCAAAATACTCTTATTCTCCTTTTTATTGAATTTTCTGACCCTTAACAGATACTGATTTTCCTTATCTAGATAATCAACCTACCTACACCATTCATTGACCAAGTTGATTCCTAACCAAACATTTACACTTAAAAGGTTAAACAATAAAAGAAAAATTTTACCTGAATCTGTATCCGGCTTTTTCAACGCTTCTCCTAAAGTCATATTGTACACCCTGGCAGTAGGTCTATTTGAAGCAGTCATACTTTGTCCCGGCGCAGATGACCCACCGGAACGGCAATCTCTAGCAAAGTGTCCTAGTTTTCCACATTGGTAACACTTGACTTCACTCTGATCAGTTATTGGGCACTGTTTATGATAGTGTCCCTTCTGCCCGCACTTAAAGCAAGTTATTCCCAACATTCTACACACTCCGGTATGCTTCCTACCACACGTGCTACAATCTGGTAATGGTGGTCGTGATTGATTAGACTGAAAAGTTCCTGAGGACTTACCACCCTGATTCACAGTCTCACTAGTAGCCTTGTTACTCCCTGACCTTCCCACAAACTGAGATTTTTGTCCTTTACCGACCTTGCTAAAGTAACTTCCTTCACTTGAACCTTCTTTTTGACCCTCAAATCTCCTTTTCTTATTCTCTCGACCTATTTGAGTTTGTTCATTCTCAGCTTCTATAATAGACGCTTTTTGAACTACCGCAACATAATCAGTTAACTCAAATGGTGCCACTCTCGTCCGTAGCCATGGTTTCAATCCTTGTTGAAACCTTTTCGCTCGCTGTTCTTCAGTACGCACAAATTCTGGAACAAACCTAGACAGTTCAGTAAACTTAGTTTCATATTCTGCCACTGTTAGGTTATCCTGCTTTAACTCCAAAAATTTTATTTCCATTTGGTTTTCCAAGTACCTAGGGGAATATTTGTCTAAAAACACCCTAGTAAAACGCTCCCAGGTTATCACTCCCGCACCTTCCAGATTCTTCTTAGCTTCCCACCAATAATTTGCCTCCCCCTTTAAGAGATAGGCTGCAAAGATTGTTTTTTAATCCTCCTCTATCCTCAATATCTCAAAATCTTTCTCCATCTCTTTTAACCAGGCTCTGGCTACTACTGGGTTAGCAGTTCCCTCAAACTCTGGGGGTTTTAATGACTTAAAGGCACAAAAGGAGTTAGCTATCTGATTGGGGAGAACAGGTGGTTGTTGAGGATTCTGTGGATTAGCTAAATTTTGCCTTAATAGGTCCATGAATTGGTTAAAGGGGTCACCACCCTGATTTCCTTGTTGGCCAGTTGATTCATCTTCTTCTTCGTCATGATCTTGTTCATTATGAGCATTTTCATTCTGTCTATTTTGACTTCCTTCATCTCTCTCATTATCCCTTGCATTCGCTCTATTATTACGCTTAGGCGGCATGGTTCTGTATATAACAATATTCTCCATTAATCACCCAAATTTAGGATACAATATACATCATTTCCATATATACACAACTGTATCATTAGTTAACTTATTTATACATCACAATACTCTTAACTCCACATTGTTAGGGTCTAGTTATATTATAACTTTAGCAAGTAAGTGTATCACTTTTAGCACGATAACCTTTTCATTTAAGTCAATCACCTTATATACGTCAATATTTTTTGAATCTCAACATTTAATATTAAAACACAGTAAAAATTTAGACAGAATGTACAAACTTCATTAATTTACATAAATATTATACAACTTGGGTACAACGTCTTTTACTACTAATATTATACATCATAGAGTACAAGGTTCAAAACCCCATAATATAACCGTACATACTAATCTGCCATAACAAAAGTACTACTAACTGTCCTCTAATCAAACTGGGATTAAGATACTCCCTCTGTCCCTTAAAACTCTTCTCACTTTCCTTATCGGGACATTCAAAAAACTCTTCTCATTTCTATTTTAGGCCATAAAATAACTATATTCAATACCCACTACTCCTTAAAATAATATTAAGTACCCACTATTCCACCCGCTAACCCTTAAAAACAATATTCAATACTCACTATTTCACCCACTACTCTTTAAAAATCCTTTTTTCTTAAAACCCGTGTTTTTCCCCAAACGAGAAGAAAATTAAGGGACGGAGGGAGTAGTAAACAACTAAACTAATCCCCAAAATGACATAAACGAGATGACTAGTCTGATTAGTGACTAAAACTACTACCCCTACTCATGGTATCGCCGCTCTAACAACGTCCCTGATCTGGACTACCATAGATGTGACTGTGTCTACTATCTCGGCTCTCCATGCTGGATCTCCCCTGTCTCCCAACAATCTCCTAATGCTACCCAGTGCTCTCAGCTCAATACTGACCATCCCTAAGGATAAACCATCTGGAATGGTACCTCCTCTCCCTCTATCTGACCTCTGCAAAAGTGTGTCTATCGTCCTACGGGACTCCTCCAACTGGCCCTGTAAGACAAAGTACTCTGACAATAAAATCACTGGGAGGTGGTCATCCACAGGTATAGGTGCCTCCTGTGGGGGTACAGCCGCTGGAGAGGGTGCAACTACAGGTGAAGGTGCATCTACTGGTGGAGATGGAGGAACTGGCTCTGTATCTGCATCCTCAGAAGGGTCCTCCTCCACCTCATCCTCTGAGAAAATAAAGTGTCCCGGTGGAGTGAACTGCTCTGCTGGATCCTCTAAAGGATCAGGGCTCGGTAGAGGGGATGGAACTGGTGATGGCACTGGGACAGGTAGGACGGGAGTAGGAATCATGTGAATGTCCCTCCACTCAGTCTGCTCCTCAGCTATAACCGATAACCTAGGCCTCTTACGCAATGGCATCTCCTCCTCTGGAATCTCTGACCGCACTCGGGAAGGACCTGCCCCATCAGATCCTACAGAGGGTCTACCAGTATATGGCACCATAGCCAGGGCATCTCTCTGTCTGCACTCCTCTGCCTCCTCTCTCAGGCTCTGCTCATATCTCTCTCTGGCACTCGCACGACGTCTCTCCCTGAGGTCATCGACAACATACTCTGGAACCTCTACACCTGCTAGCTGTAAGTCTACGATCTCCTGCTCTGATAGTCCTAGCCACTGGGGGTCCCGACTTGGCTCACCCATCTCCTCTCCCTATAATAAAACATAAAATTCTATTAGTAACAGTCAATAAAATTATAATATATGCTTAAAATAAGTGCTACAGGCGATATACTACCCCGGAACTCGATGAGAGTTCAATATTGTTCCTGAGCATTATGACCCAAAGTCTCTGATACCATCTGTGACAGCCCCAAATTCGGGGTCAGGAATCCAGGCCGTCATGGGCCAATTTCCATTTATTAATATTCTTCTCTTGGCATCTGGAATATAATTGCATAATAAAACTCACACAATAGACCCCACACTTATTAATATTAATACACACCAGTCATATGCTCAGAGAACAACATCCACAATATTAAAAGTTTAGAGTTAAACAGTTATTACAAACCCAGAATCTTACTAAGTACATTGTTGAATAATACTTCTACAGGAAGCATTTCAACAAAAAAAAGTTTATTACATGAGCTTACACACTTAATATACATAAGTCTACCAGGACCCGTCTGCTTATACGCTACCTCAGGGATAGGTGTCAGCGTTCTCTCAATAGGTCGTCTTTCCCTTACCCTCTTGCGGGGTGTACGGCGGAGTATCGGCATACCTAGCTGTTATATACATAAATAGCAAGAATGAGCTAAAATAGCTCAGCAAGATAAATTCTATCAACTAGCATCAAAGGAAAATAAACCATTATATATATTAGACACAACCAATTTCAGTTATTATGGTAAGAAATTTTATTTTCATTCAATATATACACTTTCCAATTTCCTTTGTACGAAAAGAAATATATAGAATTATAATATCAATTTCTCTTCTAACATTATATAATATCAGTTTCTCTTCATCAGTAACAATAATCCAACATTTCGTATCATTTTTCTGTTTTCAGCATAGAAGTCTGAAAATCATTTTCAATTCTTTCTTTCAAGTTTTGGGGATATCTACTAGCATCAGATACGTTAGGACGATGATCAGTCGCCTAATTGTATCTGCTTTCTGTTTACTACCGGTAGAAGGAATGATAATCATCCCTGGAGGAAGGCTCTACTGCTACATCCCCCTGGAGGAAGGCTCTCCTGCTACATCCCCCATTCGGCAACTCTTGGGCCGAAATAATATTAAGTGCTGGAATGTGCCGCACATAGCCTCTTACGATTTATGTTGCAATCCCCCTTTTTGTCAAAACATTAATATATATATATGTACTACCATTTCGCATTCACCTTTCATTCACAGTTCTTTTCACGTCTCCTCTTTCGTTCACATATACCATCACTTATAAACATATGTCATAATACCTTGATTATGACTCAGACATATTCTCTGTATTCAGTGAAATCTAGTACTCTTATATATATAAATATTCCATCTACTTTTAAAAATAGTAGATAATAATCAATTAATACTTATTAAATCTCAATATTTAAAAAAAATATTTTTAACATAATATTATAAATCATATAACCCTAGATAACAACTGATACCATTCCTTTATATTCTCTTAATCATAAGGCATGTTCACTTTATTCGTAATCATATCTATATATCCATATCCATCTCTCTTTAATTCCAAAAAATTCAGGAAATAAATTCCTAGCAATATAGCACCCATAGAATAACATATACATATTCCATGAAATCATTTTACTTTAAAGATAAGTAGTTTTCCAAAGTAAGGATAGAAGAAATCTCGCCTCGATCTCGGTGTCCTGAAGGTATGGCTCGTAGCTCTCCCGGAGTTTCTTTAAACACGGAAAGGACCGTCGTTAGAATACTACATCCCTTTCTCACTTCACCTTTATATAACTACACCCTTAATGCTTACTATGTGAATAACATGTTATTTATAACCCAGGTGTTCCAAAAAAAATCTAATCATTTTAGGTTAAATCAAGGTTTCGATATTTGTTCACCATTTCCCTTAACAACCATGCTCGACTATAAAAATTCTCAGTAAATATCAAATTCGAATTTTAATATCTAGTCAACTGGAAAAGACTCTTTGACCACCCTACTACGATATCCCAAAATCTTATAATTTTTAAAAATGTTTATGTATGGTATTTATTGCCTCAAAGTTGCTACAATTACGTTTACTCGGTTCTCGAACGTCTTTCACTAAAACTGACTTTTCTCCTAAACCGTTCATCAAATTTTAACGTACTTTATATCAAAACGATCTATGAACTAAGTTCTATCATCTCATGGTCAGTTGGTGCTCTGGACAGGAACCTACTGTACGAGTATGGGTGCCAAAAACAGGGCATCTTTTGGTTTAACGAAAATTGGACATTATAACGGCTATATTTTCGTACTTTCCAAAATCTCACTCCTCCAAATCCAACATCCAATGCATATATCCAACCCTACACCATGTGGTCATCATACCAACCATGGTTACAAGCCCCAACACTCTTTCTTATTCAATCAAAACAATTATAAATACATAAATCAACATGATCTTATCATTTACACCACTTAATCACCAACCAAATCAATATTCATCATAAATATAAAAGGGCAAGAACATTTATACCTTCTTGAAGCTTTAACAACACTTAAGAATCCTTAGCTAGCCCTTAAACAACCTTATAATAGCTTGTATAGTCTAAAGAAACCATAAAAACAAAGTTAGTTCTTGGAGTTACTATTCATCACTATTCATCTAGCAACTTTGATAAATTTATTACCTTACCAAATAATGCTTGATGGCTATGAAACTTTGTGGATGTCTTAATCTATCCTCCAAGAACCTCCATGAATTATCTCTTGATTTCTTGTTGGCTAGATCTTGAGTTTTGGTTTTGATTTTTTTTTCTTTTTTTCTCTCTTTTGGCCGAATGTTGCTAGATGGAGAAGATAAGGTTTTGATTTGTGTTGGTTGATGATATCTTGAGAATTCTAGAGTTTTGTGGTGGTTTATGGATAATTACCTTGGTTAATGACTAAGTTACCCTTGCTTTATAAGTTAGTGGAAGATGATGTCACCTTAATGATCTAATAAATCTCATTTCTTATTTTTCTACGTATTATGCTAATAATCTTGGATAATATAATGTGGTATGTATCCTTGTTATATTACTAATCTTGGTTGTTTGGTTTCCATACTCGTCTAATTGTGATTCATTTCGAATATACCTCATTATCTCAGTGGTTCTGAAATCATTTAACAATCCAAATTCCTTTGGTATTTCCTTAATTTAATAATCCCTTAGTTTACCCTAATTCACTAATTCCTCAATATATAATTCCTTTAACATCTTCGTGCTCCTTAATATCCCATAGAAGCTCATTCGAAACCAAAATTCTCAAAAATCCATATTCAGAAATTTCTGAAATCCATCGTCATTTCGAGTCACTTATTTTTATAGTATATCACTAATATGGTTTCTATTTACTCATTTTCTGTTTCAATTATAGTGTACCTACATACCATTTCCATAAATCCTCAAAATTACTATTCATTTAATACTATAGCATTTCTAAGGTTAGGGTTATTACAAAACTTCCCCCTGAAATATCTTCGGGAATTTCCAGATGTCCTAAATCTATGGGGTCATCTAATAAACCTATATTGACAGGCTTCTTCTCAGGGTTCTTACCATCTACGTGGGATGAAGAGGAATTTGCTGACATATTTGGGGGTTTAAACAAGAACTTTGAGAAGACAACGAAACAAACACAAAGACTTAAAAGAAAAACAAAACAAAAGTAAGTACTTACAAAAGAGATTAGTAAATGGCCGGGAAGCGTCTCTTAAACTCTATTAATCTGTTCTTTGGGAACTAAATCGTCCAAAGCCCAAATAAGCCAACGATCAAAATAGTTGAAAGTGAGCGTCTATTTATAGACCCAAAAAAAAACTACTACTTTCGTACTGCCCCTTTTAATTTACAATAAAAATACATACATATATATATATATATATATATATATATATATATATATATATATATATATATATATACTTTACTTATGCAGGTCTTAACCAAGGAATCTGAAGATGTCCTCTAAACTAGGGGGACAAATGTTGAACCATGAAGCCCAAGTGATATAATTTGTATTTAGATTAGTAGACTAATTTAGATTGTATTAGGCCCATTAATACTTGTATTCATAATAGGGCCCAGAAGCCCACAAATGTAAACTTAGTGGCCAAGTAAATTAGGGGACCCACTAAGGATCCCCTATATATACTAAACAAACCTCACTTGTAAAGGGGTTGGCAATTTATAAATTAGAGAGTTGTACCTCCCACAAGGAGAGAGATATTTTAATGAATATAATCTTCACTAAATCTTAGATGTTTTCCCGAATCATATAATTTATATTATAATCACGATTAACTCTCCATCACATATAATGACAACATTTTAAGTTTGCTTCCAGTAGAGGCTGCTCTTACTCTAGGCTTGTTAGAATAGGCAGATTTTCTTGAAAACTGAAAAATAGAGAGTACGTTCCCAGAAAAAAAGAGGGGGAGGAGGTTAAACTAAGAAAAAGATTAATGCATCTCAGATAATTGGAGTTTTAACTTTTACCAAACATTATGCTATACCTCATCGGGGTTTTGCCAGCACACTGGCTCATGATTGATCTACCTATTTTTCCTAAATCAAAGATTGTTAAACTATGTATTCTCTGGAGTATTAGATATAGGAATGAAAATGATTGTACTTGATTTAATAGTCTAATTTTATTAAGATTGGATAATTTTTTCTTGCATCCACTATGGTAGTAGATTGCCTTAAAAAAGCAGATGGTTGTTACGAGTTTTTCTCTTAATTTATGACTATTAAGTTTAAGATTCCAATTTAAAAGATGTTGTCAATAGCTATTTAGAGAATTGAATTTTTATGAATACTGAATATGATTAAAAAGAAAGACCTTCAAAATTTAATGCATCCATGGAATATAGTGTTACACTCAAAAATACATAGCCACAGCTCCCCAAAGAAACCAGTTTGAAATTGAATCACATAATAATATCGATAAAGATTTACAATGGGTCCTAACTCGAAAGTGATTAATGCATCAATTATAACTTATCTCATTGAAATAGTACACTTGAGAGAAGAGGAGACCTGGATAAAGGCACTTGAAACAATCAGATCAAGTTAAACTTACAATAACATGATCTATCATAGCTACCACTTTGCTTTTGAAACTACTCGATTCCGCCTCAGGTTCTAAGTGAGGTCTTCTCCATCACTGTAATTTGGTAAGGTGACACACTTGAAAACTTTGCACTTGGAGCACAATATATATCCAACCTGCAACTCTACTTAGTCAGAATACTTAAATATAATGCTAAATCAAATGGATTAGTA
The DNA here is from genome assembly GCA_037693485.1 of Kitagawia praeruptora. Taxonomy (NCBI): domain Eukaryota; kingdom Viridiplantae; phylum Streptophyta; class Magnoliopsida; order Apiales; family Apiaceae; genus Kitagawia; species Kitagawia praeruptora. The sequence continues at coordinate 114,817,526 of CM075344.1, read as the reverse complement.
TATATAAGAAGCTACAATAAATGGACCAAGGCTATCTAATGACATGAAATATTTCAGTAACTTTCCTTATCAAATGCCTTTATCATGAAGACATTTAACATGAAATATTTTTCTGGAATCTAGATGATCAATAGTCAAGAAATCAGCTATCATCTGTTCATGATATAATTTGGCAAAATTATATATATCCGTTGAGGTTCCTTCCAATTGGATCAGACAAACATCTTGTCCAACAAGATACTCAATGACCAATAAAAGAGTGAAGGGTTGTGAATAAGATAGTACTTCAAAGAGTTATAGAAAGAGTTCATAAGAGCAGGGTACATCCCAAAAATACCACTATAAACTGAATCTTCATTTAGAGTTCTATCATTAATAAATTGCTATTTACAGCTGTATGGTGCATATGGATGATTTGGCCTCTTTAGCTTAAAAACAAATGTGTAAATTGATGCTGAAGTGAAGGTTGCTAATGGATGAATTACGGCAGACACATCCACACACACGGAGATAAACTATTTGGCTGTTAATCTTTTTCATAAAGAGAATTAACCTCATAAAATGTTTACCACAGTAACTGAAGTTCACACCAAATTATACTTGTTCAGCTTCAGCTTAAAGACAAGTTGTTTGCCCAAAAGTGGTTGTAGCTCAGCAGGAACTGAAGTATCTCCAGGAGGCATTTTGGTGATTATTTTTTTTGCCGAGACATCTAGCAAGCGCTCAACAGTAGAATTGAACAGAACCACGGTTGTAGTTCCAGTGCCATCCTCCACCTGAACATTAACTCGAAACCTAGAGGACAAAGGCAATTGAACAAATATTGAATTAATAAAAATAAAAGTTAGTGCGAAGCATAGGGGAAAACATGACAACATCAGCGGCTTACAATGTCTTGACTCATGATTTGCACGAAACATAAGACCATCCAGAGTGAGTGTTTACGGCAGTTATTGTAGTCTTCAAGGTGGCAACATCAGCCTGAAACACTTTGTGGTGTTAGGCTTATAAATTAAATCAAGTTCCTCCAAAAACAATCCATATTCTCACCATTTTAGAATTAAGAGGGCCATTTGCTCTAGCTATATAATGAGCAGTTTTATTCACATCCTTTTTTTGCCATGACAACAGCCAAAAAAATTAAACTACGAACTACAGCGAACAACCACACCAATCAATGAACAGATGATGATTGAAATCTTCATGAAAAGCATCCCATTAAATATTTTTGTCTAATTTCTTACTATTACATATTTTATTTTTTTTTTACAATACAAAATCCATGTTTGGCATTTTCCTCATTTCCTCAGTGATTCAGTACAAGTTCAATAACCTAGTTATGCTAGCTCCTAGTTTAAAAATCAGGGAATTTGTGTAGTTTTAGTTGGAAGTTATTGCAGCTTCTAGTTTTCCCAATGTATAGCAGACCAGAACATATAATGATGTGGATATTTCTATAAAAACTGTAGAGAAGCTTGATAAAATTCATCCTAGCCTCCTCTTTGATATATCTATGTCAGCTTGATCATGAATACAAAGCTAAAAGCCAACAAACTAATTGATCAGAATTCTAAATTACCGACCAAAGCAGACTAACGAATCATTAAACCTAACATCTTGGAAATGAACAAAGCTAAATCAAGGACAACTAATGAAATCATAATTAAATCAATTAACTAACAGCTTGGTAATGAACAAACCTAAATTAAGGACAACCAATGAATCAGACCGTACCTTTTCAAAGAACCTGCTCCGCAGAATGATCCCGTGACACTTGAGTATTGTCATTGGCCGTGACTATTTATAGAGATGTATAGAAGCAGGCTAAGGTGAAATTTAGGGTGAATTCAGAGAATTCCGAACTACCACTTCACCAAGCAACTGTACGGGGCTACTATCTGTGAGAGACTCTAAGATAACCACTTTTAAATAAACACCTATTAGTATGACTGTACGATGCATGATTATCAATGCATGTACACGCTATAGAAAAGTAACTAAAAATAGTTGTACTGCAAACAAATTCACACATGTACAAATAATGGACAACAGGACAATCTTGATTCTTCTAAAAAAAGTTCTTAGGCGTTGAGCCAAAATATTAACACCAATGACAATTCGGAATTAAATCACATCATATTTCACCAAGCTTTCAACAAAAGTGGTGTAAATAGAATTTTCAGCCAAAATCTGCGGAGTTCGTACGAACTCTAAAGATATACCAAACATAGATACACCTGAACTTCCTTCTGGCAAATGAATAGTCATTGGTTCCCTTTTTCACTGTTGAAAATCAAATCCTTATCTGCAGACATGAGTATCCACAAGAACTATGCCAGCTCGTGATTATTTTCAAAAGGTTGCTGCTCAGGGGTCCAGTTGGTGGCGTATTCGAAAACGAAAGAAAAGAGAGACAAACAGGAGTGAGAGAAAAGAGTCGGGGATACAACATATTGACATGTATGTAAACAATTTTCTGCCTGAAGACATTGTTATCACTCACTGTCAAATTTGTTAACACTGATCAGGGGCACCAAGACATAATTATCAAGCAAACAATAATATATTTCCATGATAAATGTACACACATGTATGTAAACTAAACTGTACGCAAACCCCAGATTTAAAATCAAATTAACGAAATAAATAAATTGATGGTTTCATTCAAACATCTAAAAGAGCAAACGATGCAGAGAGCGGAAAGCATGAGGTATAAGCTAGATAGATTAACGTAGGGAGAAGACATGGGCAGCAGGGTAAAACAGGGAAATTGCAAAAATACCTGAGATGCAAATAATGGATAACAATGCCTTGCAGGAAGGAACAAAAGAAAACCTTAGCAGCAGTGCAGATATTGGGTGAATGGTAGAAGCATCTGAGTGAACATTAGCAATCAGGCATATCTACAATCCGAGATATTGCTATGAGAGATCATTACATATAAAGGTCATGCACAAACTCATCAAGCAAGATTGAGGCCCAAAACTCAGTATCCGCACCCCCATTTCTTCATAGATTCATGAAGCTCAAAAAAGCGAATATAAGTTGTTTCCGTTAAAAATTACAGTACTATATATTGGTCAAAATTGAAAGGGTAAACTGATTTAACCAATCAAGATAGACATCAACATTAATGTGTCATGGTAAATCATAAATAAAAATATGAATACCTTCGATTATTGATGTTTTTTGATAATTTTCCAACACCACACTCACGATCAACAACTAAACCTCCAAATCATCAAACATTTAGATCTTCCCCAACTGTACCCAGCGGCAATTCGTTCGATCATGGACAACATCTATATATACATAGTTATGAGCAAATCAGTTTCAGAAGGCGGAGAGACCACAAGAATAAGAAAATTAGCAAGAAGAATGTTGCCACGTCACCCGCCCGGGATTTTCCTTTATATAGATAGAAGAAGATAAATTCCAGTGGAGATGGAGAACACCCGCCTCTACTAAAAGAAATACCATTATTCCCTTCATCTTAGTAATTTTACTATTTTGAATTTATTGGTCACTTTTAACTTTGATTTAAAAATAAAACTTCGTAATAAATTCTAAGCTCTAATATGTAAGCTCTATTTTAATATTTGTAATACTTAAATTCCTATAATGTTATTTTTAAGCTTCAACATAAATATTTATATAATTTACAAAGTAAAATGGAATTTAAATAATAATACTTGGAACTTAGTTTTCATTTATTTTTAAAATTTAGCTTTTCCTATATATTTAGGGGATGGAGTTTCTAAAACACACATTACAATAGAGAAGTTCACTATTAGAGCACCTTAAATCTTGTATTTTACTATTAATTTTTATAATCCAATCGTACGGATAAAAAGTTTATGTCGAAATAACATTGTTTATTATATTTGAAATAGTGGATCATCACTTTTATAATAATACTATTTTTGACATATATTCAACGTCACAGATTTATCATAATCTTATTGCTATAAATTTATAGTTCCAAATAATTAAATTACACGAAAATTTGTACATTCACGTATTTTTGTATGAATTTAACATCCATACGGTTGTATTGTTCACATAATAATTAATTTATTATATTTCAAGCCGTACTAATAGAGAACTTCTATTGTATGCTTTAGTTACTCTTTTCCCATATATTTATATCAAATTGAAAACTGAATATTACCATATAATAACATACTTTAACAGTTTAGAAATTATTTTCACCTTATTAACCGACCAATATAAATTAGACTAATGGATCAATATGTAAATGCACATTCTATATATTTTAAATGGGGCTATCTTGAATAGATGCTCAACAAGTTTGGTTTTCCATCAGTTTGGATTTAGAGAGTTATGATGTGTGTGAGGATTGTTTCATATAGTTTTGTTCGTGATGGAAAGGTGTTTCGTAATGTTAATCCGCAAAGAGGGATCAGGCACAGGTGATGGGACCTCATCTCGCCGTACGTATATATCTTGTGTGCAGAAGTTTTAAGTGGAATTATCCGAAGGCATGAAGAGACTGGTCTTATTCATGATTGTAGAATAGTAAGAGATGCCCCGAGTATATCCCACTTATTGTTTGTGGATGACCACTATATTTTCTTTAAAGCAATGCAAATTGAAGCAAATATTATGAAGTACATTAGAGGTTATCAGGCCAAGTGATTAATTATAACAAGTTTGATGTTATTTTTAGTCCAAATACACATAATAAAGATAGGGTGTTTGTGTGTGATTGTTTGGGGGTTAAGCAAACGTTGAAGCTGGGAAAATATCTGGGGATGTCCATGTGTGTGGGAAGGAATAAAATTGAGGTTTCAAGGTAAATTGCAGGGTTAATGTAATAAAGATTTGTCAAAGCATGGTAAACTAACGTTACTTAAAATAATAGCACAAGCCATCCCTAGTTTTTGGATGAGCTTATACTTAATCCCAGCGAACATGTGTGAGAAAATAGAGAGAAAGATGAATGCATTTCTATGGGATCGTGTCTCGACTGGGAAAGGGATTAAGTGGGTATCTTGGAAAAATCTATGTGTGCCTAAAGAATATGGAGGCCTGGGAATGCGAGATTTAAAAAATTTTAATCTACCAATGCTTGCTAAACAAGGATGAAGGCTGCTCAATGAAACAAATCTTCTGGTGTCTGCGATTATGAAAGCTAAGTATTATCATATTACAAGTTTTTTGAATGCGGAAGTGGGAGCGAATCCAAGTTATGTTTGGCATAGTATTATGGCTGCTTTAGTGGTTATTAGAGCAGGTGTTAGAAGGAAGGTTGGTAATGGGTTAGATACGAGTGTATGGTGGATGCCATGGCTACCAAGTCTGGATGATGACTTTTTAATTACGCCAATCCTGAATTATCTGTGTGATATAATAGTGAGCAATTTGATGAGTACTGAAGGGAGAAGATGGGATACGATTGTGTTGAATGACATTTGTGACAATAAGGATGTAGAGTTGATAAAGCGTATTCTACTTCCAATATATGGTAGATAAAGTGTATTCATGATTTTGGGTGCTTGAGGAGGGTGGGGAGTTTACTGTCAGGAGCTGTTATAGGTGGTTACAAGGAGAATGTGACAATGTTTATAAAACGTTTTGGAAACGTTTATGGTCATTGAAAATCCCAGGTAAAATGGTTAACCTTCTCTGGCATGTTTGTAAGGGCTATTTACGTACTGCTCATGCCCTGAAATTGAAACATGTTAATATCGATGCTTGATGCCCTTGGTGTCATAGTGATGTGGAGACTGAAACTCATGTGTTATTTTCTTGTGATTTTGTAAAAACAGTTTGGATAAATGCAGGAATGCATTGTTATGTTTAGAATTCAGTACAAGACATAGCGTTTATGGTGATTCGTAGAGCTTTTGATATATGTACAAAGGATCAGTGTGTTTTTATTGGCATATTTTTCTAGAGTATCTGGAATAGACGAAACAATTGGTTTTGGGAGAAAGCCAACGGATCTATCTTTGGTGTGAGAGTTGTAGCTACTAATTTGCTTAAAGATTGGCAGAAAGCGCAAGTACGGGTGAATAGGAGACTCTTATAGGTAAGTGTAGGTGCTCGAACCTGAAGTAAACTAGAAGCGGGGTGGCTGAAGATTAATATTGACGTTGCAGTTTTCCAAGATGGCAACATTGGTGTTGGTAGTGTTATCCGTGACGCATAGGGGAGATTCATAGCTGCAAGATGTAAGAAGGTGGAGGGTGCGTGGCAACCAAGAGAGGCGGAAGCGATTAGTTTGAAAGAAGCATTGTCTTGGGTGATAGAATATAAGTATGATCATTGTATTTGAAATGGATTTAATATCCCTTGCTATGACTTGCAATGGAACCCCAGGCAAAGCATTCTTTGTACCAATGTAGTAGATTGTATTCAGTTATTAAAGCACATAAGTCCAGTGCTAATTGATTTGCTTTTCGATCTGTGAATAGTGTGGCGCACATGTTAGCAAAATCTGCATATTCTATGTCAGTTTTAGAAGAGTGGTATGATAATCCACCTGATTTCCTCATTCATGTACTAGTTTATGAAATTATCTATTGAATGTAAGTATGTTTATTTCAAAAAAAATAAAATTAATAACTTGTATTTTAATTTTGGTGTTCATATATAGATTTGAAAAATATTTTAATACTTTTAAAATATCTCTCAATACTTTTGAAATCACGATACTCAACTAGGAGCACTGAAAGTTTGTTAGACAAAAAACAAAAGTGCGAAACAGAGTGAGATTTTGAAGGAACATAAGTTAATGTGATCGGGTTGTTGCAAATGAAGGTGAGTAAAATGACAATCAATCTCAATATGTTTAATGAGCTCATGAAATGTGGAATTACGAATAATGTAAATGATACTCTTATTATCATAATATAACATAGTAGGACGAGATAGGGCTGTCAATGGAGCGGATATCCGGTCCAATCCGATCCGATCCAAAGGCTAATGGAGCGGATATGGATCATATAAAAAAATTCGATCCGGAAAAAATCCGATCCGAAAAAAATCCGAAGGCAAATGGAGCGGATATGGATTTGATACGATCCGATCCGGTTATATATATATATTACATAATTTATGTTATGAATATATTGATATATTGAACTTTTAAAAAAAGAAAGAATAGAAGGTAGTGGGCTTATTGTAATTTTAAACTCTTGGCATAGCTTAGCTTTCAAGAGACAACATTCTGATATAAATATTGCCTATCTACATTTAAACATACAAATGGTGACTAACCTACTAATATGCTAAACACCAATGTTATTGCTATGTCCAACAAAAATTGATTCATACTAATGTTGCTATTATTATTCTTAAATTAAAGATTTTTTTCCTCAACGTATAAACGGATCGGAGCTCCGATCCGATAATTCGTGATCCTAACGTATCCGGATATGGATCATGTTAAAAAAAATCCGGCTATGATCCGATCCGAATCCGAATCTGGTAAAATTAAATGGATCAGGATATGGATCATGCCTTATCCGATCCAGATCCGATCCATTGACAGCCCTAGGACGAGAAAAGCTAACATTCAAATTTAATTTGCAAGTAACCACGTAACAATCTCACAACATGGAAGCCATGACACGATATTCAAATTCTGAAGATGATCTTATAGTAACAACTTGTTTCTTGCTCTTCCATGAAATAAGAGAATAAATCACTAAGAAAAATATAAGATCGCCAATCTAAGCAGCATCACTAAGCTATCAACTCTAATAGCGAGGAAGAAGGAAACAAAGTCCGCAAAGAAACCTGAAAATATGAAGAACTACAGTACAGTAGTAGGAAAAGTGACAAACTGACTAACTACATGAACAATATGTGCAATATTCGATCGAATAATAATGAGATGAACAAGCTAGACTATCAACAATTGTTCCATATAAACTAGGATCCATTAGGAGAAGACCATTAAATTGAAAATATCTAGCATTCATCTATAGAGGAAGTCAAGCAAATCAATAATGTACCTAGATTGAGATAAAAGATACTCCTTTGGTGAAATAAAAACCTCAATTCTCAGAAAGTAATAGAGCAAACTTAAATCTTTTATAACAAAACTACGAACCAATTCTGGTTTTATTGACTTAATACAATCACCAATAATCATCATATTATCAACATATTAAGATAAAAGAATATGACCTATATTCAAATATCTTACAAATAAAGTATAGTCATGATGACTAGGATGAAAATCAAGTGAAGTAAGTACGATAGAAATCTTCACAAACCAACAACGAAATGTCAAAGACCTTAAATTGATTTACAAAATCTGTAAACATAACTTGATTGACGCGGAAGACCAAGACGAGATGTTAAATAATTTTACTTGTGAATAATAACATACAAAAATGCATTTTTAACATCTATTTGGAAAAAAAAATCTATTTACAAATAAAAACAACTGCAATCAAAGTACAAATAATCGTCATCTTTGCAACAAGCGCAAAAGTCTCTTTATAGCTCATGCTATATTCGCAGACTTTAACAATAAATTAAACCTTATAAGACTTAATGAATAATTTAATCTTAATTTTGTATCTTAATTACATTTTTACCACACACTATATTTCAACTACCACTCATTATAAATTTAATAGATCCGTAAAATTAATTAAAGAGCAGCTAGAAATTTAGCTAATACCTGAAACCAACTAGAAATCATTAAAACCTGTAAACATAACTTATAGGGGAAACATAAATAAAAGTTAGTGCGAAGCATAGGGGAAAACATGACAACATCAGCGGCTTACAATGTCTTGACTCATGATTTGAACGAAACATAAGACCATCCAGAGTGAGTGTTTACGGCAGTTATTGTAGTCTTCAAGGTGGCAACATCAGCCTGAAACACTTTGTGGTGTTAGGCTTATAAATTAAATCAAGTTCCTCCAAAAATAATCCATATTCTCACCACTTTAGAATTAAGAGGGCCATTTGCTCTAGCTATATAATGAGCAGTTTTATTCACATCCTTTTTTTGCCATGACAACAGCCAAAAAAATTAAACTACGAACTACAGCGAACAACCACACCAATCAATGAACAGATGATGATTGAAATCTTTATGAAAAGCATCCCATTAAATTTTTTTGTCTAATTTCTTACTATTACATATTTTATTTTTTTTACAATACAAAATCCATGTTTGGCATTTTCCTCATTTCCTCAGTGATTTAGTACAAGTTCAATAACCTAGCTATGCTAGCTCCTAGTTTAAAAATCAGGGAATTTGTGTAGTTTTAGTTGGAAGTTATTGCAGCTTCCAGTTTTCCCAATGTATAGCAGACCAGAACATATAATGATGTGGATATTTCTATAAAAACTGTAGAGAAGCTTGATAAAATTCATCCTAGCCTCCTCTTTGATATATCTATGTCAGCTTGATCATGAATACAAAGCTAAAAGCCAACAAACTAATTGATCAGAATTCCCAAATTACCGACCAAAGCTGACTAACGAATCATTAAACCTAACATCTTGGAAATGAACAAAGCTAAATCAAGGACAACTAATGAAATCATAATTAAATCAATTAACTAACAGCTTGGTAATGAACAAACCTAAATTAAGGACAACCAATGAATCAGGCCGTACCTTTTCAAAGAACCTGCTCCGCAGAATGATCCCATGACACTTGAGTATTATCATTGGCCGTGACTATTTATAGAGATGTATAGAAGCAGGCTAAGGTGAAATTTAGGGTGAATTCAGAGAATTCTGAACTACCACTTCACCAAGCAACTGTACGGGGCTACTATCTGTGAGAGACTCTAAGATAACCACTTTTAAATAAACACCTATTAGTATGACTGTACGATGCATGATTATCAATGCATGTACACGCTATAGAAAAGTAACTAAAAATAGTTGTATTGCAAAAAATTCACACATGTACAAATAATGGACAACAGGACAATCTTGATTCTGCTAAAAAAAGTTCTTAGGCGTTGAGCCAAAATATTAACACCAATGACAATTTGGAATTAAATCACATCATATTTCACCAAGCTTTCAACAAAAGTGGTGTAAATAGAATTTTCAGCCAAAATCTGCGGAGTTCGTACAAACTCTAAAGATATACCAAACATAGATACACCTGAACTTCCTTCTGGCAAATGAATAGTCATTGGTTCCCTTTTTCACTGTTGAAAATCAAATCCTTATCTGCAGACATGAGTATCCACAAGAACTATGCCAGCTCGTGATTATTTTCAAAAGGTTGTTGCTCAGGGGTCCAGTTGGTGGCGTATTCGAAAACGAAAGAAAAGAGAGACAAACAGGGGTGAGAGAAAAGAGCCGGGGATACAACATATTGACATGTATGTAAACAATTTTCTGCCTGAAGACATTGTTATCACTCACTGTCAAATTTGTTAACACTGATTAGGGGCACCAAGACATAATTATCAAGCAAACAATAATATATTTCCATGATAAATGTACACACATGCATATAAACTAAACTGTACGCAAACCCCAGATTTAAAATCAAATTAACGAAATAAATAAATTGATGGTTTCATTCAGACATCTAAAAGAGCAAACGATGCAGATAGCGGAAAGCATGAGGTATAAGCTAGATAGATTAACGTAGGAGAAGACATGGGCAGCAGGGTAAAACAGGGAAATTGCAAAAATACCTGAGATGCAAATGATGGATAACAATGCCTTGCAGGAAGGAACAAAAGAAAACCTTAGCAGCAGTGCAGATATTGGGTGAATGGTAGAAGCATCTGAGTGAACATTAGCAATCAGGCATATCTACAATCCGAGATATTGCTATGAGAGATCATTACATATAAAGGTCATGCACAAACTCATCAAGCAAGATTGAGGCCCAAAACTCAGTATCAACACCCCCATTTCTTCATAGATTCATGAGCGAATATAAGTTGTTTCCGTTAAAAATTGCAGTACTATATATTGGTCAAAATTGAAAGGGTAAACTGATTTAACCAATCAAGATAGACATCAACATTAATGTGTCATGGTAAATCATAAATAAAAATATGAATACCTTCGATTATTGATGTTTTTTGATAATTTTCCAACACCACACTCACGATCAACAACTAAACCTCCAAATCATCAAATCATTTAGATCTTCCCCAACTGTACCCAGCGGCAATTCGTTCGATCATGGACAACATCTATATATACATAGTTATGAGCAAATCAGTTTCAGAAGGCGGAGAGACCACAAGAATAAGAAAATTAGCAAGAAGAATGTTGCCACGTCACCCGCCCGGGATTTTCCTTCATATAGATAGAAGAAGATAAATTCCAGTGGAGATGGAGAACACCCGCCTCTACTAAAAGAAATACCATTATTCCCTTCATCTTAGTAATTTTACTATTTTGAATTTATTGGTCACTTTTAACTTTGATTTAAAAATAAAAGTTCGTAATAAATTCTAAGCTCTAATATGTAAGCTCTATTTTAATATTTGTAATACTTAAATTCCTATAATGTTATTTTTAAGCTTCAACATAAATATTTATATAATTTACATAGTAAAATGGAATTTAAATAATAATACTTGGAACTTAGTTTTCATTTATTTTTAAAATTTAGCTTTTCCTATATATTTAGGGGATGGAGTTTCTAAAACACACATTACAATAGAAAAGTTCACTATTAGCGCACCTTAAATCTTGTATTTTACTATTAATTTTTATAATCCAATCGTACGGATAAAAAGTTTATGTCGAAATAACATTGTTTATTATATTTGAAATAGTGGATCATCACTTTTATAATAATACTATTTTTGACATATATTCAACGTCACAGATTTATCATAATCTTATTGCTATAAATTTATAGTTCCAAATAATTAAATTACACGAAAATTTGTACATTCACGTATTTTTGTATGAATTTAACATCCATACGGTTGTATTGTTCACATAATAATTAATTTATTATATTTCAAGCCGTACTAATAGAGAACTTCTATTGTGTGCTTTAGATACTCTTTTCCCATATATTTATATCAAATTGAAAACTGAATATTACCATATAATAACATACTTTAACAGTTTAGAAATTATTTTCACCTTATTGACCGACCAATATAAATTAGAATAATGGATCAATATGTAAATGCACATTCTATATATTTTAAATGGGGCTATCTTGAACAGATGCTCAACAAGTTTGGTTTTCCATCAGTTTGGATTTAGAGAGTTATGATGTGTGTGAGGATTGTTTCATATAGTTTTGTTCGTGATGGAAAGGTGTTTCGTAATGTTAATCCACAAAGAGGGATCAAGCACAGGTGAGGGGACCTCATCTCACCGTACGTATATATCTTGTGTGCAGAAGTTTTAAGTGGAATTATCCGAAGGCATGAAGAGACTGGTCTTATTCATGATTGTAGAATAGTAAGAGATGCCCCGAGTATATCCCACTTACTGTTTGTGGATGACCACTATATTTTATTTAAAGCAATGCAAATTGAAGCAAATATTATGAAGTACATTAGAGGTTAACATTCCAAGTGATTAATTATAACAAGTTTAATGTTATTTTTAGTCCAAATACACATAATAAAGATAAGGTGTTTGTGTGTGATTGTTTGGGGGTTAAGCAAACGTTGAAGCTGGGCAAATATCTGGGGATGTCCATGTGTGTGGGAAGGAATAAAATTGAGGTTTCAAGGTAAATTACAGGGTTAATGTAATAAAGATTTGTCAAAGCATGGTAAACTAACGTTACTTAAAATAACAGCACAAGCCATCCCTAGTTTTTGGATGAGCTTATACTTAATCCCAGCGAACATGTGTGAGAAAATAGAGAGAAAGATGAATGCATTTCTATGGGATCGTGTCTCGACTGGGAAAGGGAGTAAGTGGGTATCTTGGAAAAATCTATGTGTGCCTAAAGAATATGGATGCCTGGGAATGCGAGATTTAAAAAATTTTAATCTACCAATGCTTGCTAAACAAGGATGAAGGCTGCTCAATGAAACAAATCTTCTGGTGTCTACGATTATGAAAGCTAAGTATTATCATATTACAAGTTTTTTGAATGCGGAAGTGGGAGCGAATCCAAGTTATGTTTGGCATAGTATTATGGCTGCTTTAGTGGTTATTAGAGCAGGTGTTAGAAGGAAGGTTGGTAATGGGTTAGATACGAGTGTATGGTGGATGCCATGGCTACCAAGTCTGGATGATGACTTTTTAACTACGCCAATCCCGGATTATCTGTGTGATATAATAGTGAGCAATTTGATGAGTACTGAAGGGAGAAGATGGGATACGGTTGTGTTGAATGACATTTTTGACAATAAGGATGTAGAGTTGATAAAGCGTATTCTACTTCCAATATATGGTAGATAAAGTGTATTCATGATTTTGGGTGCTTGAGGAGGGTGGGGAGTTTACTGTCAGGAGCTGTTATAGGTGGTTACAAGGAGAATGTGACAATGTTTATAAAATGTTTTGGAAACGTTTATGGTCATTGAAAATCCCGGGTAAAATGGTTAACCTTCTCTGGCGTGTTTGTAAGGGCTATTTACGTACTGCTCATGCCCTGAAATTGAAACATGTTAATATCGATGCTTGATGCCCTTGGTGTCATAGTGATGTGGAGACTGATACTCATGTGTTATTTTCTTGTGATTTTGTAAAAACAGTTTGGATAAATGCAGGAATGCATTGTTATGTTTAGAATTCAGTACAAGACATAGCGTTTATGGTGATTCGTAGAGCTTTTGATATATGTTTAAAGGATCAGTGTGTTTTTATTGGCATATTTTGCTAGAGTATCTGGAATAGGCGAAACAATTGGTTTTGGGAGAAAGCCAACGGATCTATCTTTGGTGTGAGAGCTATAGCTACTAATTTGCTTAAAGATTGGCAGAAAGCGCAAGTACGGGTGAATGGGAGACTCTTACAGGTAAGTGTAGGTGCTCGAACCTGAAGTAAACTAGAAGCGGGGTGGCTGAAGATTAATATTGACGTTGCAGTTTTCCAAGATGGCAACATGGGTGTTGGTAGTGTTATCCGTGATGCATAGGGGAGATTCATAGCTGCAAGATGTAAGAAGGTGGAGGGTGCGTGGCAACCAAGAGAGGCGGAAGCGATTAGTTTGAAAGAAGCATTGTCTTGGGTGATAGAATGTAAGTATGATCATTGTATTTTTGAAATGGATTTAAAATCCCTTGCTATGACTTGCAATGGAACCCCAGGCAAAGAATTCTTTGTACCAATGTTGTAGATTGTATTCAGTTATTAAAGCACATAAGTCCAGTGCTAATTGATTTGCTTTTCGATCTGTGAATAGTGTGGCGCACATGTTAGCAAAATCTGCATATTCTATGTCAGTTTTAGAAGAGTGGTATGATAATCCACCTGATTTCCTCATTCATGTACTAGTTTATGAAATTATATATTGAATGTAAGTACGTTTATTTCAAAAAAATAAAATTAATAACTTGTATTTTAATTTTGGTGTTCATATATAGATTTGAAAAATATTTTAATACTTTTAAAATATCTCTCAATACTTTTGAAATCACGATACTCAACTAGGAGCACTGAAAGTTTGTTAGACAAAAAACAAAAGTGCGAAACAGAGTGAGATTTTGAAGGAACATAAGTTAATATGATCGGGTTGTTGCAAATGAAGGTGAGTAAAATGACAATCAATCTCAATATGTTTAATGAGCTCATGAAATATGGAATTACGAATAATGTAAATGATACTCTTATTATCATAATATAACATAGTAGGACGAGATAGGGCTGTCAATGGAGCGGATATCCGGTCCAATCCGATCCGATCCAAAGGCTAATGGAGCGGATATGGATCATATAAAAAAATCCGATCCGAAAAAAATCCGATCCGAAAAAAATCCGAAGGCTAATGGAGCGGATATGGATTTGATACGATCCGATCCGGTTATATATATATTACATAATTTATGTTATGAATATATTGATATATTGAACTTTTAAAAAAAGAAAGAATAGAAGGTAGTGGGCTTATTGTAATTTTAAACTCTTGGCATAGCTTAGCTTTCAAGAGACAACATTCTGATATAAATATTGCCTATCTACATTTAAACATACAAATGGTGACTAACCTGCTAATATGCTAAACACCAATGTTATTGCTATGTCCAACAAAAATTGATTCACACTAATGTTGCTATTATTATTCTTAAATTAAAGATTTTTTCCTCAACGTATAAACGGATCAGAGCTCCGATCCGATAATTCGTGATCCTAACGTATCCGGATATGGATCGTGTTAAAAAAAATCCGGCTATGATCCGATCCGAATCCGGTAAAATTCAATGGATCAGGATATGGATCATGCCTGATCCGATCCAGATCCGATCCATTGACAGCCCTAGGACGAGAAAAGCTAACATTCAAATTTAATTTGCAAGTAACCACGTAACAATCTCACAACATGGAAGCCATGACACGATATTCAAATTCTGAAGATGATCTTATAGTAACAACTTGTTTCTTGCTCTTCCATGAAATAAGAGAATAAATCACTAAGAAAAATATAAGATCGCCAATCTAAGCAGCATCACTAAGCTATCAACTCTAATAGCGAGGAAGAAGGAAACAAAGTCCGCAAAGAAACCTGAAAATATGAAGAACTACAGTACAGTAGTAGGAAAAGTGACAAACTGACTAACTACATGAACAATATGTGCAATATTCGATCGAATAATAATGAGATGAACAAGCTAGACTATCAACAATTGTGCCATATAAACTAGGATCCATTAGGAGAAGACCATTAAATTGAAAATATCTAGCATTCATCTATAGAGGAAGTCAAGCAAATCAATAATGTACCTAGATTGAGATAAAAGATACTCCTTTGGTGAAATAAAAACCTCAATTCTCAGAAAGTAATAGAGCAAACTTAAATCTTTTATAACAAAACTACGAACCAATTCTGGTTTTATTGACTTAATACAATCACCAATAATCATCATATTATCAACATATTAAGATAAAAGAATATGACCTATATTCAAATATCTTACAAATAAAGTAGAGTCATGATGACTAGGATGAAAATCAAGTGAAGTAAGTATGATAGAAATCTTCACAAACCAACAACGAAATGTCAAAGACCATAAATTGATTTACAAAATCTGTAAACATAACTTGATTGACGCGGAAGACCAAGACGAGATGTTAAATAATTTTACTTGTGAATAATAACATACAAAAATGCATTTTTAACATCTATTTGGAAAAAAAATCTATTTACAAATAAAAACAACTGCAATCAAAGTACAAATAATCGTCATCTTTGCAACAAGCGCAAAAGTCTCTTTATAGCTCATGCTATATTCGCAGACTTTAACAATAAATTGAACCTTATAACACTTAATGAATAATTTAATCTTAATTTTGTATCTTAATTACATTTTTACCACACACTATATTTCAACTACCACTCATTATAAATTTAATAGATCCGTAAAATTAATTAAAGAGCAGCTAGAAATTTAGCTAATACCTGAAACCAACTAGAAATCATTAAAATCTTGGTATAACTTGAAAAATAAAATCCTAAGTGCTTAAAATAAGAAAAATTCTATCAAGTGAGCAGTGCCGGCTCTTGTGGGAGTCTCCCTAGCTCCCTGCCTAGGGCCACAAAATTTGAGGGGCCACATTTTTTAATCATAAGTCATGTATATATACATGTATTAATTATATTTATAGTCTTAAATAGGTAGTTACTCAATTTAAATATAACAACATATTGGCTTTAATATCATGTTTGGACTCTTTATTATTTAATTAATAATTGGTTTGAATTTAGAGACCCATCATTAATGTTGTAAAAGCCCATTTATGTTAAATGACAATGGGTGTTTATTAGTGTACAGTACACATTACCTTTTCAAATTCCTGTGTCCGGGTACAACTAGCATATTCTGTTCGTGTTTAATTTCTTCCTTTTTGTTTATGAAGTTTTTTTTTTTTGCAATGTTGTTTATGAAGATTTATAAATTTATAACTAGTTAATCAAATTTTTAATTAGCAGATGTTCGATAATAGTACTTTGATTACAGATTTTGCACTAGTTAAAACAAGGAGAATAACTTCTTAATCTCAACTTGCTACTTCTATTTTTTACCATTAGATTTAAGTTGTATTGTAATTTTTTTTTTGTTATCTAATTTTGAAATTTGATGTCTTAAAAAATTTTTGTTATAAGAAAACTACGGCCTCCAAAATGCTGGAGACGGCCCTGCAAGTGAGATATAAAAGCTTGCAATCCAAATATCTACTTTCTGAATAGGGTTCATAAATAGTTGAACTTAAATAACTAGAACTTACTTAACTAATATCTATAATATATTTTTTGAATATTAAATATAAATAAAATATATAAAAAATTTATTTTACTTATACTTCTATTCCTCAGCAAGTGTGGTTTATTTAAAGATCCTATTCTGTGCCCTTATTTTCTAATACGGATTTGATAAAAACCCCAGTCCGTCCATTTATCCGGCACTACATTCAACGCCTTCATAAAAATCTTTCTCATAACTTTACTTGTGGACAAGCATTAGGAAATATATCTGTCTACAAAGTCAACATGATTTCGGAAGCAAATTCTATTACCTTAATTTTTACTTTTTTTTAAAAAACAAATCTTACTTGCATTACTTAGAAATTATCACTTTCGAGTACATGATTAATAAATGCAGGAGAATTGACTGACCACTCTCCATAACCTGACATAGAATTTTAGTTATATAACTACAGACGCATGCTCGACAGTTTACAATTTTACAACTTAAGTTGATTTAGCTAAGTAACACTAATGATAATATCGACACATGTAAATGAGTAAGAAAGAATGCCCAAAATGCCTAAACTTTCACTACCCACTAACCCAACTGCCCAATTCTGAAAACCCCGACTTTGCTACCCACGGGATACGCCACTCCCATGGGCGTATCCGATGTTCCTGTAGACGTCAGAAAACTGAACATCTCGCCAGAAATTCGGGAGCCTGGTTGCCGGTGACTTTGGGCGAATTCGACGCTCTCGTCGATTCCCCAACCATACCTCGTCTCCCATCGTCCAATTCTTCACCACAGGACCAGGTAGTCATGTCCTTCATCGTCCGGTGATCTGTTTATCTCAGCTGGCCCCGCAGGGGCGTCAAAAGCTCTCGCCGGAAACTTAAAATCGGAAATTAGCTTGATTTGGGTGTTTTGAATCTGGCAAACGAAACGATAAAACATAGGATTGTAGAGGATTGAAAAACGAATTGAATGGTGCGTAGAACGTAACCGGAAAGTTACGCCAGGGAGAGAACGGAGAGATTGAAAATTTCAGTCGAAATCGCCATTTTATCGACCTCTGGAGACGACAAAGATGACGTCAGATACGCATCTTCAAAATGCGTATCGACCTCTGGGACACACGCGCGATCTAATTGCTGGAAACCAAGACACGGCAGGAAAAGGAAGGTTGTTTAGTTTTTTAATGTTTTTGTTTTCGCAGGTTAACAATTGAAAAACATAACCCCTGCTGTGGTTTATTCAAGGTGGCCAGCTAGTATTCGTGTATTCGACTACAAGGGCAGGGCTGCAACAATTTATTTTATGGGGGCCATAATAGTGGATTTAATTATTTTAATTTTAATTCTGCTATTTTAATTTTTAATTATTGCTTTAAATAATTATTTGTGTGTTGTTAATTATGTGTGTAATTTTTAATTGCATGTTTAACATAATTAGGACGACGTGGATATAAATATTTTATTTATTGCTTTAATTAAATGTTTTATGTTGTTAAATTATATGTGTATTTGGAATGCATGTTAGACATAATTGTAACGACATAGGTCCCATTTAATTTTTAAAATTCCTCAATTTTAATAAAAATTCTAAGTGGGTGAGGGAATTGATTAGGAATTAAATCCCACGGTCTCCATTATTGTTTGTATGTAATTTAACACTAAGACAAATATAAATTATATATAGTCCACCCTAACGTGGCATATGATTTATGGTGTCAGGTAGTGTTATGGATATTACTAGGACAAACTTCCTAAATTAATTACGAATATTGAAAGGTATACATGCCACCCAACGTGGTGTACCAAGTTTCATAGAATTCGATTAATTAGAAGGGTACCAATGATTGAATATAGATTTTCGATATTGAGAAAAAGGATGATTCTGTCTAGAAAGGGGTCTTAAGTGACGCCTCTTGACAATGCTCCCCCCGATCTGGGAATTATCCTATTATCGATTATTGATTTGAAATATTTAATGGTGGCATCCGGTCTTATTGTTATTAATTTAAGATTTGATAATGGTATACACTTAGCTATGAAAGATAATATATAGTCCACCCTAACGTGGCGTATTATTTAGTAATAGGACCGAATTAATATTTAAGCTAATTTAAGTGGTATATATGTCACCCATCGTGGCGTACCAGATACTTATGGTGTTTAAATATTAGTGCATTAATTTTAATTAATTATTAGAGGAAACCAATAGGTTTTAAGATTTGTGCAACTCTCTGATTATGTGTTACATGTATGATTCTCAGGATTATATCATTATGGGCTTTAATCCACTATTCACCATACTTAAGGATAACAAACTTACTGGACCAAACTATATTGAATGGAAACGTAATTTGGACATAGTGTTGACTGCTGAGGAGTACAAATTTTGCACTTATGAACCCAAGCCAGATCTGCCTGCTGAAGACGCTCCTGAAAGTGAGAAGGAGTATTATAAGCGGGGGGTTAAGGCTGATGAGATGTCGCGATGTTACATTCTGGCAGCAATGTCGGGTGTTTTGCAGCATTAGCATCAGGCTATGCCCACAACTTCAGATATGCTCTTTAATCTCAAGGAACTTTTTGGAGAACAGAATAGGGTTGCTAAGCAAGTAGCAATGAAGGCTTTAATGAACACTCAGATGGCTGAAGGAACACCTGTAAGGGATCATGTTCTTAGGTTGATGTCTCATCTGAATGAGATGAAGATCCTTGGTGCTGATATTGATGGGGAAACCCAAATCGATATCATCCTTATGAGTCTGCCCAAAAGTTTTGAGCAGTTCCGCTTGAATTACACTATGAACAAAATGATGTATAGTCTCGCGGAACTTCTGACAGAACTTCAGGTAGCTGAAGGACTCTTTAAGCAGAATGTTCAAGTGAATTGGCTGAGAAAGCTTCTTCCTCTAAGCCGAAAGGCAAGAAGAAGAAAAAGGTTCAGACACAGAAAGCTGGAAAGGTTGCTAATGCAGTGGGAGTTCATGGTGGTCTAAAAACGCCTAAGGGCAAGTGCTTCAGGTGCAAGCAGTCAGGTCACTGGAAACAGGATTATCCTCTTCCTAAGAAGACAAACAATACTGGTATGTCTCTTTCTCTAGTTACTGAAACATATATAGCGGCTATATCTACGAGCATTGGTGTGTAGATACAGGAGCCACTGACCATGTTTGTAACTCTATGCAGGGGTTTCAGCAGTAAACCAAAATGCTTAGAGATGGCGAGATATATGTGTTCATGGGAGATGCTACGAAAGTAGCAGTAGTTGCAGTTGGAATAATTACTTTAGCTTTCGGTGATGATAGGATTTTGGTTTTGAACAATTGTCTTTATGTACCTTCATTTAGAAGGAATTTGATTTCGGTTTCTAAACTTGCTATGGATGGTTATAATGTTTGTTTGGATCATAATGTTTCTATTATGATGAATAAACGAGTTGTATGTTCTGGTACATTGCAAGACAATTTGTATATACTTAATCCTAGTCAACCAACATTGCAACCTAGGGAAATAAATAACGCATTTTCTAGCTCAAATAAAAGAAAGGAACCTTCTGGATTGAACCAAACATATCTTTGGCACTTAAGATTAGGTCATATTAACTTGAGGAGGATTCAAAGACTGGTAGTAGATGGGCCATTAGGCTCGTTGGCAGTGGAGCCATTTCCAGTTTGTGAATCATGCTTGGAAGGTAAGATGACTAATAGGCCTTTTAAAGGAAAGGGGAATAGAGCCAAAGAAGTGTTAGAATTGGTTCATACTGATTTATGTGGACCTATGAGTATCCAAGAAAGAGGAGGTTATGATTATTTTGTCACTTTCATTGATGATTATTCTAGATATGGGTACATTTATTTGTTACGCCGTAAGTCTGAGTGCTTTGAAAAATTCAAAGAGTACAAAGCAAGTACAGAGAAGTGATATCTTGGAAAATGTATCAAGTCACTACGATCAGATCGTGGTGGCGAATACTTTCTTGGAGAATTTAGGGAATATTTATCAGAAAATGGGATTACATCCTAGTTGTCTACTGATAAGTGAATTTTATATCCGCTTGGAGCGTTCCATATCGGCTTAAATTGATTGTCTTGGACTCAAGTTTGTTGTAGTTTTGATGTGTTTTGTGTAGATGTGTAGATGTGAAGGCTTGCAAGAATGTCGATTAAGGTGATGCTTATGTCGTGTTCTGAGATTAATTAATTAAAATTCGGATTTTCCGGGAAGGTTGCGTAGTCTACACTGTTTTGGCCATATCTAGAGTTCTAGAAGTCCGTTTTCAGCGATCTTACTGCCCACGCGAAGCTTGGGAGATTTTATACAACATGGGACAGGTCTTGCACGAGCAGGTTGAGTGTGTTGGGCGCAGACAGCTCGACAAACAGATTGATGGGAGCAGGAAATTACTGTTTTGCCCTTTTCAAGTTCTAATTGTATTTTGGGCAGTTTTTAGTACCTTAATTGAATTCTAATTGTAATAGAAGGCAATTTCTTGCTGGGCAAGAATTATAGAGCCTATATAAACATATCCTACCATTGTAATTTAGGGAAAACCATTACATATCAATTACTTAGGTTTATTTGTATCTTTTCATACTTTGTTTTTATCATGGTTTCATCAGATCCCATGATGACGAGAGGTTCGATTATGAACTAATCGCTGTCATGGGATTCTAACGGATTTATTTATGGAGCTTTAGTATCTTGATGCTTTAGAGATCTGTGTGTGATGTATATTTGATATCCTCGTATGGTTATGCTTAATTGATAGATGCGTCATAAACATCTAATTTGTTAATCTCTTGTGAAGTGAAAGTGGATCTTGAGATTTAGAACTTTCCATGCTAGCATAGGTTCATAATTGTTTATCAATATGATTCGTGGTGTGGGATGAAAATACTTATATTGCCATGTGTGATCTTAATGGATAACTTGCTCTTCAACCGTTATATTTTCAAATTCTATAGACATATAGGGTCTAAGCATAATTGGTGTCTATTCATCTTCTATCTCTTTTGTGGATGTATTGTTAGTTTGGTATACGTATGCTGACAGGTAGCGTGTACTTGTTTCGTGTTGTCCGATCAGATAGCATAACCATTGCGTATAGTGATTAAAGGCGTCAGATCTAAGCAAAGTATTTAAGGAAGTTAGGATCCCATGTTTCCTCTTGCAGAAGTAATTCGATTCCAATTCTCGTTAGTTAGTTAATTCTTAGTTTGTTAGTTTACTTCTTAGTTAATTTAGTTAATTAAAACCAAATTTGTTATTTGTCTTAGCAGTGAATTAAAACCATACATTGTTGCATAGGTACAATACTGAATTAAAAACCAGATGCAGGTCTTTTACTTGTCTTAGAGTATAAAGATGGAGGTAGCGCATTAGAGCCAATGGAGGAAGTTCTCTTTGAGGAACCAAAGGCTTCAGCAACTTACATTTATCCTCCTCCATAATATTCAAGCGAAGGCCGTGAATGTGTGTTGTTCTACAAATTGACAGATTTTGGGTCAACAGATGAAGGCATTGGAATAGGACAAAGTTGTTATACGAATAGGCCAAGCGAGGAGAAGGAGCAGAAAGTGTGTCGCCGTGATGATGATGAAGTCTCGCGAAGAGATGACCAGGCCAACTATTATTATCCTTAAGGGAGGTTTGGAAGTATCGTCAAGCTATTGACATTAAAAAAGCGCTTCGTGGGAGGCAACCCATGCCATTAGTGTAGGAAGAAAAAAAAAGTGCTGTGAAAAAAAAATTATTTATATATATGAGTGTTGTATGGGAAAAAAAAACAAAAAAAAAAAAGAATGAGTGTAGTGAAAAAAAAATTCTGAGTGTTTTAGCAAAAAAAAAATAATAATTCGAAAACAGTGTTTTTTGCGCAGGTTGCGCCTGTGTCACGCAGGTTGCGCCTGCGTGTCTGCTTTCCGCGCAGGTTGCTCCTGCGTAACGCAGGTTGCTCCTGCGTTTTCTCCTCTAACACGCAGGTTCCTCCTGCGTGTCTACATCTGCCGCGCGCGGTGCCCCTGAAACGCAACCACAGGCTGCGTTACACCATTCTGCCCAGTTTTTTTCCCGAAAATTGTGTTTTTGCCTACAAAATCAACCCAAATTCAATTCTAACTCAAATTTCTTCAATTCTTAATTCCTATATCTATCCTACATCAAATCCTAACCTCTCCAAATCTCTCCTACACACTTAAATCTTTATTCATCCTATCCATCATCTTATATATATACCCACCTATACATACAAATCCAATTCCTCTTCTATTTCTTTAAATCTCTAAAAATTCAATTCTAAAGAGGAATTAATTGTAAGTTCACCTTTCCAATTCGTAGTGGGTTTATTTCTTCTCTAATTTTATTTTTATTACGAATTTGTGTTTTTGAAAAATTGGGATTTTGTATTATTCTTGGTATTTGCCTATTTTTGGTATGGTATTGCTTGGTGATTGTTGGTGGAGCTTCTTGTGAGTTGGGTATTGATTCTTATGGCTTTTAAGCTTGGGAGAGATGATGCTAATTGCTACAAAAAAGGGATTTTTGCCGAACAAGCATGTTGAGTTGCGATGGGGGAGGATATGTAAGGCGCCTTGTAGGTATGTTTCTGCTATCCCTCGTATTTACTTCCATTCAATGCGGACATTGAATATTTTAAGTTTGGGGGTGGTTTGGGGGATTAGTAGTTGTTGTATTATGTGTTCATGTAGGATTTCATGCTTTGCATATTAGTAGTAGTAAATTATGCATATATGTTCGTGTTATCTACGTTTGTTTCATATAGGATATTCTGTTTTTTTTGTTAGTATGTCATGTGAGTTCATAATAGTTTGCAATTGTACCCATGCTTGATAGGAATTTTGTGTTGTTGACGCTTTTAATTGAGAAGTGATATGCTTTGTTCTTGTGCACACACATACACTAGTAAGTTGAAGCTAGTAGACTTATTGAATGTTGTAAGTGATTAGAAGGACATGAATATGTGCAAGATGATTTAGTTTGCATGCTTTGAATACAAGTAGGTGCGTTAGAGAGATTTTTGCTTGGGATTGAGTATGTTTTTCCACCAAGTGAGTTTTTGAGCCTTATTGCATATTTGCAATTTATTCATTTGCTTGAGTGTCCACGGATTGTTTGCATTGCTAGCAGTTGTTTGAGGTCTTTCTTGAAATGCATGACATTATTTGACGATTAAAATGATAAAGGCATTTAGGAATAACCACATATTTTCCCATATTACCACACCATGTTTACATGATCAATTAGTTAACCCGTTGAGCTTAATCCTATTTTTTCAGTGACATACCACATTACTTGCCTAGACCTTTTTTCTTGTATTGGCCTTACATTAATTTGAACCCACATTGTCAAATGCTAGTAGAGTGTTTAAGGGAGTAATAAGGTGTGCAAAGGAGGGGTTATTATTGGTCATACGTTTGGGGGAAATATTGAAAATTGGGTTTGGTTGTTTACTTGATAGTCGGCATGTGTAATAAATTCATGGGATCATTGTTATTGTATATATTATTGTTTGTGATATATTTAGCTCTCGAAAAAGAAAAAAGAAGAAAAAAAAAGAAAAAAAAAAGGAAAAAAAAAATATGAGAGCATGTGTGTGTTTGTTGTGATCCTACTTTAGTCGACTAGTCGATTATTTTTGTAGGAAGAAAAATAGAAAAATTATGTGTGGGGAAAATAGGGTGTTGTGTATGATTTATTATGGTACTTACTAGCTTTTGACACTTCACCTGTTTTGGCTTATTTGACATACCTTGTCCCTAGCCCCGTTACAACCAAAATAAAGACCTTTTGATTATCGTCATTGATGTATGTTGTGTTAAGAGTTAGATTGATACCAAATGTCAAGCATGCTTATGATTTTGTTGGAATTGAGTGATACACTTACCCTTGTTCTTGAGTGAATATTCTTTTGTGAGTGGATTGTGAGTGTTTGCTTGTTTTTGCGTATGAGATCCCGAGTTTTGTCTCAAAGATGTACTCTTGTAGGCTGCATGATTACTAACTTATTCTTACATTTGACATGGACATGTGAGAACTTATGCATGTTCATTGAGTAGACTATGTGAATACTTGCACTTTCGACACCAAGACATTGCGTATTTACTTTGATTCTTAAGTTAATATGGCATGAAAGGATTTGAAGGTATGGTAGGATATTAGTACTAGATTATTTGCAATTTTCATTTTAGTTTGCATTCATGCATTGCATTGCATTAGGTTACATGGATTTTGTGGGTACATTCTCTATAGGCCCTCACGAGACCTTACTCGTCCACTAGGGCTGCCTAGGGGTTTAAAGGGCTTGTTGCATATGCCAAATGCAACCGTGATCACCTACGGAAGTGGTACTAATTAGTTAGTTGTAATTGTTTATGCTTGAGGACAAGCATCGGTTTAAGTTTGGGGGTGTGATAAGTGGATTTTATATCCGCTTGGAGCGTTCCATATCGGCTTAAATTGATTGTCTTGGACTCAAGTTTGTTGTAGTTTTGATGTGTTTTGTGTAGATGTGCAGGCTTGCAAGAATGTCGATTAAGGTGATGCTTCTGTCGTGTTTTGAGGATTAATTAATTAAAATTCGGATTTTCCGGGAAGGTTGCGCAGTCTACACTGTTTTGGCCATATCTGGAGTTCTAGAAGTCCGTTTTCAGCGATCTTACTGCCCACGCGAAGCTTGGGAGATTTTCAACAACATGGGACAGGTCTTGCACGAGCAGGTTGAGTGTGTTGGGCGCAGACAGCTCGACAAGCAGACTGATGGGAGCAGGAAATTACTGTTTTGCCCTTTTCAAGTTCTAATTGTATTTTGGGCAGTTTTTAGTACCTTAATTGAATTCTAATTGTAATAGAAGGCAATTTCTTGATGGGCAAGAATTATAGAACCTATATAAACACATCCTACCATTGTAATTTAGGGAAAACCATTACATATCAATTACTTAGGTTTATTTGTATCTTTTCATACTTTGTTTTTATCATGGTTTCATCAGATCCCATGATGACGAGAGGTTCGATTATGAACTAATCGTTGTCATGGGATTCTAACGGATTTATTTATGGAGCTTTAGTATGTTGATGCTTTAGAGATCTGTGTGTGATGTATATTTGATATCCTCGTATGGTTATGCTTAATTGATAGATGCGTCATGAACATCTAATTTGTTAATCTCTTGTGAAGTGAAAGTGGATCTTGAGATTTAGAACTTGCCATGCTAGCATAGGTTCATAATTGTTTATCAATATGATTCGTGGTGTGGGATGAAAATACTTATACTGCCTTGTGTGATCTTAATGGATAACTTGCTCCTCAACCGTTATGTTTTCAAATTCTATAGACATATAGGGTCTAAGCATAATTGGTGTCTATTCATCTTCTATCTCTTTTGTGGATGTATGGATAGTTTGGTATACGTATGCTGACAGGTAGCGTGTACTTGTTTCGTGTTGTCCGATCAAATATCATAACCATTGCATATAGTGATTAAAGGTGTAACACCCCCAGATCCGGGGTCCGGGATCGGGTCGTTACGGTCTTATTTTCCATGATTGATACTTTACTTGAATCCTCAATAAATAATATCACATGCTGTGACCCCACAATAATAACCACTCACACACACACAGTTATAGTCCCAGAGATGAAATTGAAATAAGTCTCACATTACGTTTCCACGAATATAAGTTATTACAGACCAAAAGGATAACATTTTAAGTTTAAGAGTTTGCCGTTGATTAACATTATTGATACATATAATTAAACTGGTAACCCAAAGGCTGCTGATCTATGCTACCTCAGCAATGACAGCGATGATATCAGCGAGTAGTCCTGTGGGGCGGGTAACCTGCTTGCGCCGAGTGTGCCTGACGTGAGCCATGTGACCTAGCTGTTGTTGTGACATAATAATAAGCAAGGGTGAGCGATAGCCCACCAATAATAATATAACTGTACAATGATATGTGTAACAGTTCAAAGATATATTTTGAAACCATGTGCCATGCATTAGTGAAAATAGTGTCAGTTCAATATAAAGGATGAAGTTACAAAGTGATTCAACCCATATATATTTGATGTGTCAAATTATACCTAACCGCAAGCGCACGGTGTCTATTGCTAGTACAGATGGCAAGCGGGTCGAATCCACAAGGAGACAGGTTCTACTAATTCCTTTTCAGTTATCGCTAATTGTTTCAGGGACAAACGATTATTGGAGAATATTAATTAACTAATTAAACAAGATTAACACTAATTAAACAGATGATAAACAAATTATTTAAAACCTAGGGCAATCAGGTCCACCATGCTTACACAATTGGCTCTTAAGCTAAAGCAATCAATGTGATCCTATAACTAGAGTATGTTAATCTCTTTCAAGCATTAACACTCTCGAAACATTCAACACAATTAACTACTTTTAGTAATTCAATCAATCAGGTAATTAGAGTCAAGTTAATCTCTTCCAAGAATTAACGCTCTCAGAAATCCAATGATGCTTCCGCACTCAAATTCAATTCTGCTAATCGTATGTGTGCCTCTAGTAATTAAATCTCTCGATCCATACCCCTATTTGCATATAATTAATCCATGATATTGGCCAATTACACAAATTAATGATTAAAACATATCAATCAGAATTAACTATAACCAATCAAACCACTATGAAAATCATGCCAATATTAGTGCAAACATGGCTTCCCTTTAAGCCCTAGAAATAACTACTCGCTAATAATTAAACAAGTAAAACAACTAGTAAAACAAGAAAACATAATTAAACTAATAAGAACAAAGAAAAGATGAAGAGAACAAAACCTTCAAACTTCAATGTTGTCACCCAAAAGAAGAGTCATGGTGTTTCTCTACATCTCCAACTAATAATAATACTAATCTACTCTAAACTATATTATCTGATCTAATATTACATCCCTTTCTCTCCTTCCATTACATAATACCCTAGATGTGTTTATATAGGCTCTCAAAGTCTTGCCCAATAAAAGTATTTTAATACTCAAAATAAATTACAAGTAGGATTCCATAACTGAATAGGATTCCTTAATTAAAATTCGTAACTATATTTACTCCTCTGTTTCTGGCCTGTTCCAGCTCGATTTTGCTTCTTGGACCACCTCTGAATTAAAGAAAATTCCACAAGCTTCGCGTGGACAGCTTACGGGCCTCAAACGGACTTCTAGAACTCAAGATATGGCCAAAACAGTGTAGCACAGCCCGTGTAGCTCAATAATACGAATTTTCTCCTATTTTATCTCCAAAATAGCTCTTTTTGCTCCAAATCCTTCCAAGTCATGAATTCTTTATTTCCTACAATAAAACAATAAAATCTATTAAATAAAAATCCAAATCAATGCAAAACACAATAAATATGAGAATAAAATCATCTTGAATATATATAAAAATATACTCTATCAAACATCCCCACACTAAGCATTTGCACGTCCTCGGGCAAATAAGTGAAATAAAAACTAAGTCCTAACAAACATCACTTTCGTAGATGACACGATTGCATTGAGCATATGCAACAAGCCGTTAAACCCCTAGGCAGCCCTAGTAGGACGAGTGTTGTCTCGTGAGGGTTTATAGTGAATATACCCACAAAATTCATCTAACCATGCAAAAGATCAATGCTAACACAACACCACACACACAAGTCCTCTCATGCCACATCAACTTAAGAATCAAAGTAAACATACGATGTCTTGGTGTCGAAAGTGCAAGTATTCACGTAGTCTACTCAACCAACATGCAGAAGGTCATAAAAATTCATGTCAAGTGTAAAATTCGTTGGTAATCATGCTAAGCCCACAAGAAATACATCTTTAAGTCTAAACCTGGGATCTCCTATGCCAAAACAAGTAATAACTCACCTTTCACTCAAAAACGAATATTCACTCAAGAACAAGGTTAAGTGTATCACTCAATTCCAACAAAATCATAAACATAACTTGACACTCGCAATCAATCTCACTCTCAACACAACATACATCACTGATGACAATCAAAAGGTCTTTATTCGGGTTGTAGCGGGGCTAGGGACAAGGTATGTCAAGTAAAGCTAAAACAGGTTAATATGCCAAAAGCTAGTACCCAACAATATAATTCATTCCATTCCCTTTCTATTAAAACCACAAATACTTCCCCACACTTGGATTTTTCAATAACCCTTACATAATAACTTGACTAGTCGAATGAAGAGGGATCATACAAACATAAGAATGCTCTCAAATTTATTCATTTTTCTTTCATTTTTCTTTTTTTTTTCTATTTTTTTTTCTTTTTTTTTCTTTCTGAGAGCCAAGGAATAAGCACAATGATCCATAGATATTTTATGAATTTCGACTAACAAGCATCAACCAAAATCAATAATTCCCCAAAAGTATGACCAACAATAAAACCCTTAACACCTTATTACTCCCTTAAACACAATACTAGCCTTTGACAATTTAGGTTCAAATTCAATGTAAGGCCAATAGAATAAAAAGGATAATGGCAAGTAATGTGGTGTGTCACCGAAAGAATCGGATTAAGCTCAACGGGTTGACTAATTGATCATGTATAAAAGGTGTGGAAATATGGGAAATATGAGGTTAAACCTAAGTGCCTTTATCATCTCATCATCAAGTAATGTCATGCATTTCAAGAAAGATCTCAAGTAAGTGCTAGCAATGTAAACAACATGTGGACACTCAATCAAACGAAAAATCATGCAAAAGATATGCATATAGGCTCAAAACTCACTTGGTGTGACAAAACATAATCAATCCCAAGTAACAAGACTCTCTAACGCACCTACTTGTACTCAAAGCATGTAAACCAAGTCATCTTGCACATATTCATGTCATTCTAATCACTTACAACATCCAATTAAGTCTACCAGCTTCAACTTGCTAGTGTAAGTGTGTGTACAAGAACAAAGCACGTCACTTCTCATACAAAAGCGTCCATAAACACAAGAATTCTACACATGCATGGGTGTATCAAGCAAAATACAACAACTAATCAAATTGCATGGCTAGAATTATTTTTGGTATTTTTAGTTTTTTAATTTTTTTTTTTAATTTTATAAAAATACTACGTTGAGAACATCTCCCCACACTTAAGCAGTTCATTGTCCCCAATGAACTAATGAACAAGATACAAAACTACAACTAAAAACAAAATAAAACTACACTAAAAAGAAAAGAAAGAAAACTCCCCTGAAATCAAGGTGTCGGGTGTGAAAACCATCCCTCATTCGCTTAGGAGCCATAATAACCAAAACTCCACTCAACAATAGCTTCACCAACATCCACCAAGAAAGATCCCACCAAAAACCACCAAGCAATATTACTCCAAAAATACCCAATTAACAAGAATAATACAAAATCCCCAATTTATAAGAACACAAATTCGTAATAAAAAATAAAATAGAGAAGAGATATCCCAACTACGAATCAAAGAGGTGAACTTGCAATTAATTCCTCTTTAGAATTGAATGTTTAGATATTTAAAGAAAATAGAAGAGGAATTGGATTTGTATGTATAGGTGGGTATATAATAATAATAATAATAATAATAATAATAATAATAATAATAATAATAATAATAATAAATAATAATAAATATAATAAATAATAATAATAATAATAATAATAATAATAATAATAATAAATAATAATAATAATAATAATAATAATAAATATGAATAATAATTATAATAAAAATAATAATAATAATAATAATAATAAATAATAATAATAAATAAGAATTAGAATAGTCATAGGTTTAGAATTTTGGTGGAGAGATGGGAGGTTTTGGAATTGAAATAGGAAAAGAATTAGGTGTAAAAGATGAAAGAATAAGAGATATAAAAAGAATTGTGGGTGAAAAAGCGCACGGTGTCCATTGCTAGTACAGATGGCAAGCGGGTCGAATCCACAAGGAGACAGGTTCTACTAATTCCTTTTCAGTTATCGCTAATTGTTTCAGGGACAAACGATTATTGGAGAATATTAATTAACTAATTAAACAAGATTAACACTAATTAAACAGATGATAAACAAATTATTTAAAACCTAGGGCAATCAGGTCCACCATGCTTACACAATTGGCTCTTAAGCTAAAGCAATCAATGTGATCCTATAACTAGAGTATGTTAATCTCTTTCAAGCATTAACACTCTCGAAACATTCAACACAATTAACTACTTTTAGTAATTCAATCAATCAGGTAATTAGAGTCAAGTTAATCTCTTCCAAGAATTAACGCTCTCAGAAATCCAATGATGCTTCCGCACTCAAATTCAATTCTGCTAATCGTATGTGTGCCTCTAGTAAGTAAATCTCTCGATCCATACCCCTATTTGCATATAATTAATCCATGATATTGGCCAATTACACAAATTAATGATTAAAACATATCAATCAGAATTAACTATAACCAATCAAACCACTATGAAAATCATGCCAATATTAGTGCAAACATGGCTTCCCTTTAAGCCCTAGAAATAACTACTCGCTAATAATTAAACAAGTAAAACAACTAGTAAAACAAGAAAACATAATTAAACTAATAAGAACAAAGAAAAGATGAAGAGAACAAAACCTTCAAACTTCAATGTTGTCACCCAAAAGAAGAGTCATGGTGTTTCTCTACATCTCCAACTAATAATAATACTAATCTACTCTAAACTATATTATCTGATCTAATATTACATCCCTTTCTCTCCTTCCATTACATAATACCCTAGATGTGTTTATATAGGCTCTCAAAGTCTTGCCCAATAAAAGTATTTTAATACTCTAAATAAATTACAAGTAGGATTCCATAACTGAATTGGATTCCTTAATTAAAATTCGTAACTATATTTACTCCCCTGTTTCTGGCCTGTTCCAGCTCGATTTTTCTTCTTGGACCACCTCTGAATTAAAGAAAATTCCACAAGCTTCGCGTGGACAGCTTACGGGCCTCAAACGGACTTCTAGAACTCAAGATATGGCCAAAACAGTGTAGCACAGCCCGTGTAGCTCAATAATACGAATTTTCTCCTATTTTATCTCCAAAATACCTCTTTTTGCTCCAAATCCTTCCAAGTCATGAATTCTTTATTTCCTACAATAAAACAATAAAATCTATTAAATAAAAATCCAAATCAATGCAAAACACAATAAATATGAGAATAAAATCATCTTGAATATATATAAAAATATACTCTATCAATATTTCGTGGAAGTATATGCTATGTCAAGATAAATGAGATAGCATCCTTTTTATAAAAATAAGAACTTGCAAGGAAGATATTGCAATTCCAGCTTTAAATACTTTTCAACTCTGCTGACCATGATGATGTTACAGAAAATAAATAGACTATGGATAGTGAACCAATACTGGAGTATGTCTCGCCAGATGACACTGCCTTACGATGATCAGTCGTAGGTTGTGCACCTTAAGAGTTGTTTCTCTACATGTAGAAGGAAGAACATATGGACACCACCATACGCCGGATCTCCCTAGCCAACGGTTGGGCATAGACGGGGCCGGCGCCACTCGGACCCTATTTCAAGGATGGACTGTCCCACAGCCTCTTACACCGATTATCAATGATGGACTGTCCCACAGCCTCTTACACAAATACTCCTAGTTCGAGTAAATCCATGATTCTGAAACGTAAAGATCGTCCCCCTTTCCTCAAGTATAATACTTGTTGATAAGACTCCACAAAGTAGTCGTATCTAGTTGGAAAGGAAAATTCATCAATATTTCCCAAGCCGAGGCTTGTTAATGGATATCAACTTGTTCCAACAATACTACCCCTTGAACGATGAGAGGGTACACAAGATTCCATGAATCATAACAACCAAGTTGCGAGTGAAACGAATAATTTATGACCGGGCAGTCACAAGATAAATAACATTTCCCAAGTAAGGTTCCCTTATTATTTGAGAGACAGGATTGAACGAAGAGTAGAGTTTGAGAACCTTCCTTGATAATATAATAATAGTATTAAGTCTCTGAAATAATTTATATAATATTCGAAGGTCAATTATACCATGTGAATGAAGTATATCATTTTCGAAACGAGTTAGAAGAATTAAATAAATATTCCAAGAATATTTATTAAGTCATAGATATTGGAAAAGTGTTGCTCTGAATAATCTTTGAATAAATATTCAGGAAAATATTCATTGAACGAATAATGAATATTCAAATTGATAATAATGGTATTTATTGTTGAAATAATTGTCAAATGAATATCTGAAATAATATTCATTGAATAAATAATGAATATTCAACTTAAGAATGATACTTGTTGATGAAATAATTATCGACTGAATATTTGAGACAATATTCATTAAACAAATAATGAATATTCAACTTAATAATATTTATCGAAGAAACGATTATCGAATGAATATTTAAAATTATGTTCAATAATAAAATTGACTTTAAATGAATGTCGAAGATAACATTCATCGTCTCAAGGGAATATTTTGAATAATATTTGTCGAATAACTGGAGTTCGAATCAATGTTCAACTAATATTTATAAAATAAATAGAGATTGAATGAATATTCGAAATAATATTCATTTGAATATATAAGGCTCGAATGAATATTAAAATAATATTCAATAAATAAATAACTCGAATGAATATTCGAAAATAATATCTATTGAGTAAATAAGAATGAATATTCTTTAAATAATAACTTAACTGAGGGTTCAAAATAATATTTGAATATTAAATTGACTTTAGATGAATATTAAAGATAATGTTCATCGAATAAGTAAATATCTGATGAATAATCCGAATAATATTTATCGAATAATCTCAAGGGAATATTCCAAAAATATTCGCCAGATAACAAATGGGAAATATTTACTTAATTATTTTCCTCTGAAAATAATATCAATATATCAAGGAATAACGACTCCCGGTCTATAATCAAGGAATGAGACTCAGATGCCCTTCGCTTAAGGGTCTTTACAGTATCCGGCTTATAATCGATATATATATATATCTAGCTTATAAGCCAACATTTAAATCAGGGAACAAGTATATCATTACGACTTTGAAAGTAGGCATGCATGCTATGGCATATGTACTGTAACAGCAAACATATATATATATTCACAACAACAGCCTTAAAGAAGGATTTAAAACTTGCCTGGGAATCGAGTACGAGTAGGGGTAGTGGTAGCGTGTCCCGGGTCAGCCTGCTGATCTATAAATAGTAAAGGCATTCGGGATTAATCACTTAACACCTTTCAAAAGGTTAAGTATAAGCTTAACTTAAATCGAAACACGTTTTCAAGTCGTTTCGTTATACCCCTCTTATTCACTCTTATTATTGCTTTTATTATCCGACACTTGTTCGTTAATAAAGCATGTCATTACACTTACATATGGTAAGTATTTGATTTGTAAAAGTTTTAAAGTCGAAAGATTATACCTCGAGATTTATCGATCGTTTTCTAAGTGGTTTACCGTAGTTATAACCAAGTATACTCTTTAGGGGTACTTTCGTACTTAACCTTGATTCGAACATTTTTATAAAATCGAAAAACGATCTTTTTAATACGAGGTCTTCTCTCACACCATCCTTATGATCTCTAATATTTAATTACCAAGATTCGCCACTGCGATACTTATTTTACACGGTTCAATTTCAATTACGAATTCGCATTCTCGGTTTCGAACCACTTATATTCGATCGGCCATAACTCCTAAACCGTAAGTCCATTTTACACGATATTTATATCAAAATGAAGCTTGTAACATGATATAGCTAACCATGGCAGAATATAAACCTAGACAGTGAGTTTTATTAACTGTCAAGCTCGGATTTCAAGATTAAACGAAAATCGGGCATTACGACGGCTATAAATCGAACGTTCTACTAATCGTAACATCAAAACCAAGCCACACCGGGCACCAATACAACTTATACACATGATTCTCATCTCAACAAGTTCAAGAACACAATATTATACCAACATAATCATCATCTCTTAAATCCATTAGATCTACTACATAATCATGTTTATAACATCACTAACATCACCACTAAGCTAGATCAACCAAGAACATGCTTATAACTCAAGACAAGAGCTAGGGTTTTAAGTGGTTACCTTCTTGAGAGTAAGTACTAGCCTTAATAAGCCTTGATCTATCCTTGTCTAGCCTTAACACAACTTAGATCAACCAAGAAATCAAGAGAAAACAAGTTCGTTCTTGAAAAACACTATTCATCATCTACTTTGATGATTTATTTGAAAATGGAAAAAGATGAATTTAAAGCTAAGATTTCTAGGAGATCATTGCTATGATATGTAGTACTCACCATAAAAGTTTAAAGAGCAAGTGAAGGTTGGAAGTTGGATCTTGGTTTGAGCAATTTTGGGCCGTGAGTTTTGAGAGAAATGAAGGGGGGGAGTGTTCTTGCTTGGTTGAGTGAATTATTGTAATGTTTGGAAATAATATCTTGTATAAAGCTACTTTATTAAAGGCGTGATGCATTGGGTGATGTATTTGATCTAGTGGACAAGTTGCATGCAAGTGAAATATCTTGCATCTTGGTTGGATTTGCTAAGTACTTGGTTGCTTCAAGTGTTTCTAGTTCTTTTATGTAACTAGCTTAGTTACTTGGTTCCATCCACTTGCATGTATATGTATCTTGGCTCTCTGCTTGATTCTTTGTCATGTTATTGCTCAATTCGATTGATCGTTCGAAGGAATATCTCACGGATTTCTAGTTAGGGTTTTACCGAAAACCTTCTTAATATTTATAATACTATTCCTCATCTTTCTTAATACTTCTCGAATTTAAATTCCTTAAATCCCTTTTATACTTCCTTATGTCATGCAGTGTCCAGGGAATTCTCGGAGAAAATAAAAGTGCTATTTTTCTGAATCCGACAGCCTTTACATACACTTATTTTCCTCCTGGATCACTAATACGAACTCAGAAATCCGTTCCGAATACCGGATATAGCATTATTATAATAATATTCCAAATTCCACCAAAATCACTATTCATCACTTATTTTTATTTAATTCCTATAATTAGGAAAATGAGCCTGGTTTACCCTCGAGTGTTCCTTAACCTTTTACGGGACCGCTGGACTTATAATAGATATTGATTTGGATGACACAAGAATAATCTTACTTGAAGTAATATAATTATATCCTTAGGAGATAGATCATTCTTATCTATGTTGTCAACCAAGAGTATTCTTTATGACATATAAATATTTGAACCCACATCCATTCTATTTATTTATTAGAACAACCATTACATCGTAGTCGTAACCACTATTCGTCCTTACATCATTACATAGTAAAAGTTTTAATTCTATCAAAAATCTGGGTTCTTACAGTCTCCCCTCCTTAAAAGGATTCCGTCCCGGAATCAGTTTGAAAACAAATGGGGGTACTTTTCCATCATTGCACTTCCTAGCTCCCAGGTTGATTCTTCTATGTTATGGTTCTGCCACAAAACTCTGACAAGCTTGATGACCTTGTTTCGGAGCACTTGATCTTTTCTATCTATGATTTCCACCGGTTGCTCTACATAGGTCAAGTCTGGTTGCATATCCACGTGCTCATATTCCACTATGTGCTTGGCATCTGGGTTATACTTCCTCAGCATTGAGACATGGAACATATTGTGCACTTGCTGCAGGTTCGGGGGCAATGCCAGTTCATAAGCTAGCTCCCCAATTCGTCTTAAGATCTCAAATGGGCCAATATATCTAGGGCTCAGCTTCCCTTTCTTTCCAAACCTCATTAAACCTTTCCATGGAGACACCTTCAGGAACACCAGGTCTCCTACTTCATATTCTTTTCCTTTCCGAGCTAAGTCGGCATATTTCTTTTGTCGATCCTGGGCTGCTACCAGCCGTCCTCTGATTAAATCCACTGCATCCTTTGTCCGTTGGACCATCTCAGGCCCGAGCATCTTTCGCTCTCCAACTTCATCCCAATATAGGGGAGATCGGCATTTCCTTCCATAAAGGGCCTCGTAAGGCGGCATTCCTATGCTTGAATGGAAACTATTGTTGTAGGAAAACTCAATCAATGGCAAGTGATCATCCCAATTCCCTTTAAAGTCTATAGCACAGACTCTCAACATATCCTCTAGTGTCTGGATGGTCCTTTCACTTTGCCCATCCGTCTGGGGATGGTAGGCTGTGCTCATGTTTAGCCTGGTTCCTACACATTCTTTGAAGCTCCTCCAAAACCTGGAGTTAAATCTAGGATCTCTGTCGGATACTATGGCGACTGGGACTCCATGTCGCGCCACTATCTCTTTCAAGTAGATATCTACCAGCCTGTCGACCGTATACCTTTCGTTGATCGGTAGAAAGTGAGCTGACTTTGTTAGTCGATCTATAATCACCCATATGGCGTCATGGTTTGCTTTGGTCCTTGGCAACCCTACTACGAATTCCATAGCTATATGTTCCCATTTCCATTCGGGAATCTCCAAGGGGTGTAGAAGTCCGCTGGGCCTCTGGTGCTCTGCTTTTACCTTCTGGCAGGTCAGGCATTTACTAACCCACTCTACAACGTCCTTTTTCATGTTGGGCCACCAATAGTACTCTTCCAAATCCATATACATCTTGGTGCTACCGGGGTGCACTGAGTACCTTGAGCTGTGTGCCTCATAGAAAATTTCATCCTTGAGTTCCTGATCATTTGGGATCCATATCCTCCACATGTATCTCATGATCCCTTCTTTATCTTTTTCACACTTGATTTCTTCACCAGTCATTAACTCCTTAGCTGAGTTCTTTTCTGCTTCCATTACCCTTTCCTAGCATAGCCTAATCTTTTCCAACAATGGAGGCTGGATTCGAATTTCCATCAACTTTTCTTGACCTTCTTCAGGTATCTTAATCTCAATTTCCAAATTCTCAAAGTCTTTTATCAACTCTTCCTCTGTAGTTATCATTTTGAGTTTTTCTTTCCTACTAAGGGCGTCAGCCACCACATTGGCTTTGCCCGGGTGATAACGAATCTTACAGTCGTAATCCTTGATTAGCTCTAGCCATCTCCTCTGCCGCATGTTAAGCTCTTTTTGTGTAAAAATGTACTTGAGGCTCTTATGGTCAGTGTAGATCTCGCACTTTTCCCCATACAAGTAGTGCCTCCAAATCTTTAAGGCAAAAACAATTGCTGCCAATTCCAGATCATGGGTGGGGTATCGGATCTCGTAATCCTTCAATTGCCTTGACGCATATGCTATCACCTTACCGTTTTGCATAAGCACGCATCCCAATCCTTTATGCGAAGCATCACTCTAAATCACGAAATCTCCTTTTCCATCAGGCAACGCCAATACTGGGGCCGTTACCAACCTCTTCTTCAGTTGTTGAAAACTCTTCTCGCATTTTTCAGTCCATTCAAATTTCTTAGTTTTACGAGTAAGTCGAGTTAACGGGGCTGCAATCTTTGCAAAATCTTGAACAAATCGTCTATAATATCCTACTAACCCTATGAAACTCCTTATCTCTGTTGGAGTGGTTGGTCGTTCCCAATTTGAAACTGCCTCTATTTTGGAGGGGTCAACTAGCACTCCTTCTCTGTTGATTACGTGCCCTAAAAATTGCACCTCATTTTTCCAGAACTCACACTTTGAGAATTTGGCATATAATTGCTCCTTCCGGAGCGTCTCTAAGGTTATCCTCAAATGTTCAGCGTGTTCTCCCTCTGTCTTTGAGTAGATCAAAATATCATCAATAAAGACTATAACAAACTGGTCCAAATATTCCTTGAACACTCTATTCATTAAATCCATGAAAGCTGCTGGGGCGTTGGTCAATCCGAATGACATCACTAAGAACTCATAATGTCCATACCTAGTACGGAATGCAGTCTTCGGAATATCTTCAGGTTTAATCTTTAGTTGGTGATATCTGGTTCTCAGGTCAATCTTAGAGAAATAAACAGCTCCTCTTAGCTGGTCAAACAAATCGTCAATCCTGGGTAACGGGTACTTATTCTTTATGGTTAGCTTGTTCAACTCTCGATAGTCGATGCATAACCTCATACTCCCGTCCTTTTTATTGACAAACAACACTGGTGCGCCCCAAGGCGACACACTGGGTCTTATCATACCCATATCCAATAATTCCTGCAATTGCTTGGCTAGCTCTTTCATCTCCACTGGCGCCAATCGGTACGGGGCCTTGGAAACTGGCGCCGTCCCCGGGGCTAATTCGATAGCAAACTCAATTACTCTATCTGGGGGTAGTCCGGGAAGATCTTGAGGAAACACGTCTTCAAATTCATTAACTACCGGAATATCTTGTATCTTGGGCGCCTCTTTCTGGGTGTCTAAAACGTAAGCTAAATAAGCTTCAATCCCTTTTCGTAGAAGTCTCTTGGTTTGCGCCATGGTTAGAATGGTCTGGGTTTGTCGTAGCCCTTTAAACACTATTTCCTTCTTTCCTGGGGTTTTCAACTTAACCTTTTTCCCTTTACAATCTATTTGCGCATTATTACTAGACAACAAGTCCATTCCCAGAATAACATCGAATTCCCCTAACTTAAAAGGGATCAAATCAACACAGAAGTATCGTCCTCCTATTCCTATTTTGCAATCGGGGTGGATCTGATTAACTGGGATGACTTCTTGATTAGCTATTTCTACTTGAAAAGACTCCCTTAGTGGTTGAGTTTTAAGTATCAATTTATGCGCAAAATCTCTAGATATAAAAGACTTAGTCGCTCCAGAATCAAACAAAACATTTGCACTGACTGAATTGAGGGAAAATGTACCTGCTATCACATCCGTGTCCCTCACGGCATCTTGCACTATCATGTTGAAAGTTCTAGCAGTTGGTGGCCTGTTGGAGGCAGCTTTGCTTGCCCCTGATGCTGCTGGCTTGTTCATCGGGCAATCCTTCTTCATGTGACCTCGACGTCCGCACTGGAAACAAGTGGTGCCTTGGTTGGAATTCGGGGTGACCGTGGTACAAGAGGTAGCATAGTGACCTGCTCGGCCACACTTAAAACAGGTTACTGGTTTCTGGTTGCACACTCCAGGATGTCTTTTCCCACAAGTGGTGCATACGGGCAATGGAGGTCTAGAACGGTGGGAACGGGACACTCCCGCTTGCCGGCCGCCCTGGCTCACAGTTGCACTCACAGATGGTTTAAACCCTACACTCTTCCAAGGTAGGGAAACTGCTTGTAACGACCCGAAAAATTTCGTGTAATTTATTATATTAAAATATATTTTAGTTGATTTTAATGTGTGTTAGTTTATTTTTAATGCATTTAAACGCGTTACGATTTTTATTAAATAGGAAAATTATCCCATACGTGTTATGTGACTTCTGTGTAGCATAGATTATTTTATTCTATTTTTCTGTAATTTTTATATTTTTAGGATACAGTTATTTCGTATTTTAATTTCCGGACCCAGCCCCTATATTGAATTCGAGGCCCTGTTTTTCATAAAATTATTTTTATATAATAGTGGGATATTTGAAATGCATTATGTTGTAATTTTTGTAATATTCATAATTTTTGGGAAATTTTGGCATTTATATTATATTTATTTGAAAATAAAAATTTTACATTTTTATCCCATAAAGATTATTTTTAGGGCTTAATAATTTTAATTAGGGGTTAAAAATATTTTTGGGGTATTAATTTTCAGATTTATATAAATAGCAGAATTTTATTTTTAATTGTTAAAATTAATCAAAAATCAAATTTTTGATTTTATTTTCTGGACATTCTCTGAATATTGTTCTTGGTGTTCTTGAAAATTAAAGCTATGTTTGAAAGTGATTTCGATGTCAGATTATAGTGTTCTT
This sequence comes from Kitagawia praeruptora, assembly GCA_037693485.1. NCBI lineage: Eukaryota > Viridiplantae > Streptophyta > Magnoliopsida > Apiales > Apiaceae > Kitagawia > Kitagawia praeruptora. The sequence continues at coordinate 114,776,367 of CM075344.1, read as the reverse complement.
ATACTCGAATCGAAGCTCTTGAAGCCTAGTTTCATAATCTGCCATCAAACTTCGTGCAGGGTAAAATTTCGATTTCTTATGAAATTTCTTTTGAATCTGCATTTTTAGGGTTCTTCATCAAATTGGGGATTTTCGATTCGTTGCATGTTCGGTCGATTTTATTGTTTGTATAGCTTCTAGAGGTTCTAAGGAGATTGTATGTGTGTTTAATTTCATTATTGTATCCCTAAATTGCCTAATTCGAAATTAGGGTTCTTAGTTCAAATTGGGGTTTTTTGATTAAGAAATTGTTTGCGTGTTTTGTTGCTTCCAATAGCTTTATTGAGTTGTTTAGAGTTGATTTATGTGGTTAATTGCATTGTGGGGTTCCGATTTGGTGAGGTACGAGTGTCCATGTTTAAATCGATTTTTGAATCAATTTTTCGTCATATGTGTTGATTGTTCGTGATTAAGGTGTTAGGGGTTAGTTTACCCATGTCCTAAGCTCCGTTTTGATACCAAAAACGTGCAAGTTGGTTTCAGATTTTGTCAAAATCGAGTTCTCGCCGGAGTTGGCGTTCGAGCTCGCCGGAATCTACCATTTATGGTCATTTCCGTTCGATTTTGACCGAGTTTTGTTCGTTTTCTGTAGTTAAAGTGACGGGCAAAGATTTCGTGTTGGTTTGGTATCGTAAACGGGTTCGTCGGAGCTCGTCGGGGGTCGCCGGATTTTCGGCCGCCGCGGTGAACAGTAACCGGGGGGGGGGGGAAGGTAGAAGATGGTGAAAGGTAAATTTTTATTTACTTTTTACTTTTACATTAATTAAGTAAAATCATTTTACTTTACTTTAAAAAAATTGTTTTTAACTTAAAGTCTTAAATAAAAATCTTAATTTTATTTTTAAAATTCTGAAATTAATTTTAGAAAACTTGATTTCTGAAAATTCAGATTATTTCTGAGTTTTTTTTTTTAAAAAAAAAATCATTTATTAATTTGTTTTAATTACAAAATAATTAAGAATTAATTACTTTTATTTACTTTAATTAATTTCAAATACTAATTTAATTGATTTAATTCTTTGATAAAGGTAATAATTTTATTAATTAGTTATTAGTTGATTCTAATTAATTTAATTAGGATTATTTAATTTTTAATTAACCAATTTTATGTTTAAAAATGTTTAAAAATAGTTTTAATTGCCCGAAAATTTTAGAAAATGTTTTAAAAATCCTAAGTTGGATTTTATTCCAAAATTGTGATTTAAAATTGTTTTAAAAATATTTCTTTAGTCTAGTTGAGTTCCGAATTGAGTTGTTAGACCGATTTTGTGAAAATTTCGTGTTATATGCTATCAGAAAATTATGTAAATTGCGTGTTATTACTCTTTGATTATCTATTAGTGATTTGTAAATATTCTATGAATAATTTGAGTGCTCTTTTATTTGTGAGCCGTATATGCTATGTGTTGATTGGTTATGTGACAGGTATATATGTATTTAATTCGAGGATTAATGACTATCTCGAGGATTAATCGTGTCTTGAGGATTAATTGATTACCATGTTTCGTTATCGAGGAATAAGATAAATGTTTTGAGGATTATTTATAGATTGAGTTGGACTAAGTTGAATGCATAAATGTTTAATTCGAGGATTAATTGGTAAACATTGACTTAGGAATGTCAGCGGAGTTAAGTTGGTATGAGACGAAGAAGGTTGGAGATGGATGCAGGATTGTTTGTAGTTGTTGGATTTATTGTGAGGTGATTTGACACCGGGAAAACGTCTATGTTCAAAGGGGACATTTCCGATTATTTTCTTTCAACAGAGATATTGAAGTAGACGCGCGGGCTCGATGTCAACGGATCAGACTCGTGGTAATCGCAAGAGCGTCAAACCAACGAATGATTATAATAGAAATTGTGATGCCGTAAGATAAAAGAAGAAGATAGATGTGTTACTTCGACTTTGCGCAACAGCTAAGGACCAGAGGCAAGTATTTTCTTTATCATCCTAAACACTGTTTTATTTTCTGTTTAATTTATTCATATCATGACAAATAGTTATTGTTCAAAGCTATTTGTGATTCTTAAATATTTTTGTGCGAATACAGTTGCTTGATATTGGTACCTTTGATGTGGGGAATTGTTTAAGATAAACTCTTCATATCCTTATTATCGTAGTAAATGATAAGGATGTGACCAGTATTTAAAACTAAGCATTTCCTATTGAATTCGGAAATTGCTCTATTGGATTGGAAAATGATAAAGCGTAGGAGGCCATGGTTGATGTCATGGTCCAGCAATATTTATTGAAAAATGATAAAGCGTAGGAGGCCATGGTTGATGTCATGGTCCAGCAATATTTATTGAAAAATGGTAAAGCGTAGGAGGCCATGGTTGCTGTCATGGTCCAGCAATATTTAAGGAGGATATGGTAACCATACCATCTTCCTATAGGCTAACATTACTTGCCTATTTTGGGTACCCCAGAAATCCGGACTATACACACACGGAAAAAAAAGAATATCGGTGGAGTATAGAGGGTCCCATTGCCTTAGAACCTGATCAGGGGGCAATGGTGTTCAGTTATATATATATATCCAATCCATATCGCCCGAATGGCTATTATATATTGTGAGTTGGCAGATGATTCATTTTTATGACATGCCAAATGATTTTAGTTATGATTTGAATTATATCACAGTGGTTGATTCAGTTTTCTCTATAAACGGTTTTAAATTTCAGTTGATTTTATGCCCCACTTATCCTGGTTTTATATCAAAATTTTTATACGCTTGCTGAGCACTTCTTTCGCTCATACTTGCTGTTGTAAATTCTAACATTTCAGTAAGGTAGTTTGGCGAGACGTATCCGCACAGTTCAGAAAGAGAAGAGGCGTGATGCTATTTCGAAGATGACTTGGCTCAGGATGTCTGGATTTAGAGTAAGATCTATTTTATATAATTGAGTTCTAATATTTATTATTATTATGTAATGGTCTAGTTAGCCTGGCGTACTTCTTATCGAAGTTACACCAGTGGTTTAAGATTTGATCAAAGAGAATGTTGGGAATGAATGCTTTTTATCTAATGGAATTTGGATTCTTGTTTCTAGCCCTATAACCTTAAAAGATCTTGGTATGTTTGGGGTCACAGTTGTTATATTTCCAGTGTTGGACAATCACAAATGGATGATTATTATTAATCAGATGTTTTATTTTGAGGATTTTTGCGTGGCAACCAAATCTTCTGACCCCGGATTTGGGGGGTGTCACAGTTGGTATCAGAGCTGAGGTTATAGTAAACTAGAAACGAGAGTGTGTAGGAGTGTGTATAGCTAAGTAAGGAACGTGAGAGCTCATGTAGAGTTCCTGTTGGACTATTGGATATAGTACCAATTAGTAAGTTAAGATTGGAGTACTCGTTTGAGATAGTTGTGCTGAGATGGATAGACCGCCTTGCGAATGGAGATGTCTACTATGGAATCTTCAGAGATTATTACGAGTTGACGAAGACGTACGATATCGATATCGGTACAACGTGGAAAGGTAGAGGCTTAAAATCAAATGACGAGCTATCGAAGGAACTGACAAAGAAGGCATAAGTAGTGACCTTGGCAATACCTTTTCTTTCTATGAATTATTTTGATATCCCTCCTAAAGAGGTATTCGTTAAAAGATATTTCTCCTCTTCTAAACAGTGACATTTTGATACTTGTGTTCAATCTCCATTTTGAATCTCAATTGTTTCAGTGGTTACTATGAAACCTATTTTTAAATTTTTGAGACTTTCAACTCTTTGTTTTCTCCAATGATTAATAACCTTATTTGCAATATAGTACCACTTGTTCGGTACTTTCTTCCTGGTTCTTCTTTTCGGAAAATAACAAATTTGGAATTCCTTTCATATTTCTCTACTCCTACTGAGACGAACAACCCTATTTATAGGGGACACCAGGTATATCTGTCTGTGTGATAGAAGTTGGATGGGACGCCATCACTGGTGTGTTGTGTATTACAAGAAGGCTGGCCACCTTTATTTGTAAATGTCGGAGCTAAGACACGCAACATCGGGTTCATATGATCATATTGATCTCTCAGTTATTCTTTCATTTCAAATCAAGTTGCTTTAAAAATTCGTAAAAAAAATCATAACCATAATTGTGGGACATTTGCTATGATATGGAATCTGTTCTCTTCAAAATTTTATGATTTTTGTTATCTCTATTGAATTTCAAGGGTATGCCAATCAGGTCAGGATAAGCGAAATTCGCTGATAGAAGTTAGATTCGCAACGGAATCGCCAAGAGCAAGAACGAGTCTTAAAATGATTAGAATATCAGTGATATATCAATTGAATCAGTTCACTCTCTCTCTCTCTCTCAAGGATACTATATTAAAGGAAAGTTGGTCGAGCCATATTTGGAATGAATAACGATGGGTTGTAAGACTCCAGTGATAACTGTGTCAGATAGAGACCCTTTAATTAAATTGAGATTTTGGAGAAGTTGTTACGAAGGAACACTATCCCCAGTTTTGTAAAGCAAGTGTTGATGATGAAGGAGTTAAGGAACCCTACTAGTTGCCTTAGTTGATTCCGAGGACGGAATCCTTATAAGGGGGGAAGAATGTAACGACCCGAAAAATTTCGTGTAATTTATTATATTAAAATATATTTTAGTTGATTTTAATGTGTGTTAGTTTATTTTTAATGCATTTAAACGCGTTACGATTTTTATTAAATAGGAAAATTATCCCATACGTGTTATGTGACTTCTGTGTAGCATAGATTATTTTATTCTATTTTTCTGTAATTTTTATATTTTTAGGATACAGTTATTTCGTATTTTAATTTCCGGACCCAGCCCCTATATTGAATTCGAGGCCCTGTTTTTCATAAAATTATTTTTATATAATAGTGGGATATTTGAAATGCATTATGTTGTAATTTTTGTAATATTCATAATTTTTGGGAAATTTTGGCATTTATATTATATTTATTTGAAAATAAAAATTTTACATTTTTATCCCATAAAGATTATTTTTAGGGCTTAATAATTTTAATTAGGGGTTAAAAATATTTTTGGGGTATTAATTTTCAGATTTATATAAATAGCAGAATTTTATTTTTAATTGTTAAAATTAATCAAAAATCAAATTTTTGATTTTATTTTCTGGACATTCTCTGAATATTGTTCTTGGTGTTCTTGAAAATTAAAGCTATGTTTGAAAGTGATTTCGATGTCAGATTATAGTGTTCTTATACTCGAATCGAAGCTCTTGAAGCCTAGTTTCATAATCTGCCATCAAACTTCGTGCAGGGTAAAATTTCGATTTCTTATGAAATTTCTTTTGAATCTGCATTTTTAGGGTTCTTCATCAAATTGGGGATTTTCGATTCGTTGCATGTTCGGTCGATTTTATTGTTTGTATAGCTTCTAGAGGTTCTAAGGAGATTGTATGTGTGTTTAATTTCATTATTGTATCCCTAAATTGCCTAATTCGAAATTAGGGTTCTTAGTTCAAATTGGGGTTTTTTGATTAAGAAATTGTTTGCGTGTTTTGTTGCTTCCAATAGCTTTATTGAGTTGTTTAGAGTTGATTTATGTGGTTAATTGCATTGTGGGGTTCCGATTTGGTGAGGTACGAGTGTCCATGTTTAAATCGATTTTTGAATCAATTTTTCGTCATATGTGTTGATTGTTCGTGATTAAGGTGTTAGGGGTTAGTTTACCCATGTCCTAAGCTCCGTTTTGATACCAAAAACGTGCAAGTTGGTTTCAGATTTTGTCAAAATCGAGTTCTCGCCGGAGTTGGCGTTCGAGCTCGCCGGAATCTACCATTTATGGTCATTTCCGTTCGATTTTGACCGAGTTTTGTTCGTTTTCTGTTGTTAAAGTGACGGGCAAAGATTTCGTGTTGGTTTGGTATCGTAAACGGGTTCGTCGGAGCTCGTCGGGGGTCGCCGGATTTTCGGCCGCCGCGGTGAACAGTAACCGGGGGGGGGGGGAAGGTAGAAGATGGTGAAAGGTAAATTTTTATTTACTTTTTACTTTTACATTAATTAAGTAAAATCATTTTACTTTACTTTAAAAAAATTGTTTTTAACTTAAAGTCTTAAATAAAAATCTGAATTTTATTTTTAAAATTCTGAAATTAATTTTAGAAAACTTGATTTCTGAAAATTCAGATTATTTCTGAGTTTTTTTTTTAAAAAAAAAAATCATTTATTAATTTGTTTTAATTACAAAATAATTAAGAATTAATTACTTTTATTTACTTTAATTAATTTCAAATACTAATTTAATTGATTTAATTCTTTGATAAAGGTAATAATTTTATTAATTAGTTATTAGTTGATTCTAATTAATTTAATTAGGATTATTTAATTTTTAATTAACCAATTTTATGTTTAAAAATGTTTAAAAATAGTTTTAATTGCCCGAAAATTTTAGAAAATGTTTTAAAAATCCTAAGTTGGATTTTATTCCAAAATTGTGATTTAAAATTGTTTTAAAAATATTTCTTTAGTCTAGTTGAGTTCCGAATTGAGTTGTTAGACCGATTTTGTGAAAATTTCGTGTTATATGCTATCAGAAAATTATGTAAATTGCGTGTTATTACTCTTTGATTATCTATTAGTGATTTGTAAATATTCTATGAATAATTTGAGTGCTCTTTTATTTGTGAGCCGTATATGCTATGTGTTGATTGGTTATGTGACAGGTATATATGTATTTAATTCGAGGATTAATGACTATCTCGAGGATTAATCGTGTCTTGAGGATTAATTGATTACCATGTTTCGTTATCGAGGAATAAGATAAATGTTTTGAGGATTATTTATAGATTGAGTTGGACTAAGTTGAATGCATAAATGTTTAATTCGAGGATTAATTGGTAAACATTGACTTAGGAATGTCAGCGGAGTTAAGTTGGTATGAGACGAAGAAGGTTGGAGATGGATGCAGGATTGTTTGTAGTTGTTGGATTTATTGTGAGGTGATTTGACACCGGGAAAACGTCTATGTTCAAAGGGGACATTTCCGATTATTTTCTTTCAACAGAGATATTGAAGTAGACGCGCGGGCTCGATGTCAACGGATCAGACTCGTGGTAATCGCAAGAGCGTCAAACCAACGAATGATTATAATAGAAATTGTGATGCCGTAAGATAAAAGAAGAAGATAGATGTGTTACTTCGACTTTGCGCAACAGCTAAGGACCAGAGGCAAGTATTTTCTTTATCATCCTAAACACTGTTTTATTTTCTGTTTAATTTATTCATATCATGACAAATAGTTATTGTTCAAAGCTATTTGTGATTCTTAAATATTTTTGTGCGAATACAGTTGCTTGATATTGGTACCTTTGATGTGGGGAATTGTTTAAGATAAACTCTTCATATCCTTATTATCGTAGTAAATGATAAGGATGTGACCAGTATTTAAAACTAAGCATTTCCTGTTGAATTCGGAAATTGCTCTATTGGATTGGAAAATGATAAAGCGTAGGAGGCCATGGTTGATGTCATGGTCCAGCAATATTTATTGAAAAATGATAAAGCGTAGGAGGCCATGGTTGATGTCATGGTCCAGCAATATTTATTGAAAAATGGTAAAGCGTAGGAGGCCATGGTTGCTGTCATGGTCCAGCAATATTTAAGGAGGATATGGTAACCATACCATCTTCCTATAGGCTAACATTACTTGCCTATTTTGGGTACCCCAGAAATCCGGACTATACACACACGGAAAAAAAAGAATACCGGTGGAGTATAGAGGGTCCCATTGCCTTAGAACCTGATCAGGGGGCAATGGTGTTCAGTTATATATATATATCCAATCCATATCGCCCGAATGGCTATTATATATTGTGAGTTGGCAGATGATTCATTTTTATGACATGCCAAATGATTTTAGTTATGATTTGAATTATATCACAGTGGTTGATTCAGTTTTCTCTATAAACGGTTTTAAATTTCAGTTGATTTTATGCCCCACTTATCCTGGTTTTATATCAAAATTTTTATACGCTTGCTGAGCACTTCTTTCGCTCATACTTGCTGTTGTAAATTCTAACATTTCAGTAAGGTAGTTTGGCGAGACGTATCCGCACAGTTCAGAAAGAGAAGAGGCGTGATGCTATTTCGAAGATGACTTGGCTCAGGATGTCTGGATTTAGAGTAAGATCTATTTTATATAATTGAGTTCTAATATTTATTATTATTATGTAATGGTCTAGTTAGCCTGGCGTACTTCTTATCGAAGTTACACCAGTGGTTTAAGATTTGATCAAAGAGAATGTTGGGAATGAATGCTTTTTATCTAATGGAATTTGGATTCTTGTTTCTAGCCCTATAACCTTAAAAGATCTTGGTATGTTTGGGGTCACAGTTGTTATATTTCCAGTGTTGGACAATCACAAATGGATGATTATTATTAATCAGATGTTTTATTTTGAGGATTTTTGCGTGGCAACCAAATCTTCTGACCCCGGATTTGGGGGGTGTCACACTGCTCCTCGGTTGAACCTATTTGGGGCCTTCCCCCTACGGAACCTCCGCCCAAGCTGGCATGCTTTCTCTTTAATCCCCTTTTTTCTCTTTCTCTTTGCATCTGATCACTCCCTGCTTCCACAATGGTTGCCTTTTGCACCAAGGTGGCATAATCTATAATCTCTAGAACCGCCACTCGATTCTGAATCCATTGTTTCAACCCCTGCTGAAACCTGTTAGCCTTCTTCTCTTCAATATCCACAAATTCCGGTACAAACCTTGATAACTCAGTAAACTTGGCTTCATAATCAGCCACTGTCATATTGTTCTGCTTCAACTCCAAAAACTTAAGCTCCATCTGGGTTTTCATAAACCTCGGAAAGTACTTTTCTAAAAACAACTGTTTAAACCTATCCCAGGTTACAATAGCATCGGTTTCCATATTCTTCTTGGCTTCCCACCAATAATTGGCCTCTCCCTTAAGTAAGTAGGTGGCAAAGACAGTCTTCTGGGCCTCATCAATGCTTAAGATCTCAAAAGATTTCTCCATCTCCTTGATCCATGCCCTTGCCTCAACGGGATCAGCCGATCCGAGAAACTCTGGGGGTTTGAGAGACTTGAAGGCCCTAAAATAATTGGCCACAGTGGTATTGTTTCCTTGGGGTGGTTGGGGATATTGGTTCAAATTCTGCCTGAGCAGATCCATAAAGTGTCCCATGGGGTTTCCGCCCTGGTTCTCCCCATGTTGTTCAACTTCGGTTTCCCCTTCTTCTACCTCCTCTTCGAACTCCGCAGTGTAGAAAGTTTCATCCCCCATCCCATACTGGGAATCTTCTTGTTCATTGTAATCCTGGTCCTGTTCTTCATTATACTCAAGGTTTTCCTCAGGTTGATTGTGACTTTCTTGGTCAGTAGACTCACGGGGGTTAGCCCTAGTACCCATCCTTCTCGGAGGCATTTTACTGAAAATTTGGACAATATACATTAGGTTTATATACCTATTTAAGAGGGTTTCTCCTCACAATATCGATGCATAATTGGATTTAGGATCCCACAATTCTATATATCATGGCAGGTATTAATCGAACGCAGTATATGCAAATATAATATAACAAGCTAGTGAATTGCGTCGTAGAGATACTGAAATGACTGAAAGGGAAATAAATATATACCAAGTACCAAACGGTACAACATCCGACATACAACAACAGTTTTACAAAATACAACCATCCGAATAAAAACTAGTCAAAAGTGAAATAAGCTGTCTATCTGTCTAGTCTGCAACAGGGAACTACAAGCTGAACTATCCCTACCAAAAATCGGCGCTATTATGCCGTACAAGACTAGACAACTAGACCAATACATCACTATCCCTGCAATCAGCCACGGCGGTGAAACATCATCCGAACCCTCCTCATAGCAATGCGAAAGATCTCCTCTGCATCTGCCCTGGATACCATACCATGCCCATCACTGGGTAACTGACGCACCCTCACACGAGCCCTCAGCTCTATGCGAGTCACTGTTCCATACATCTCTCTAGCTCTGGCACGTCCCCCACTATGACGCCCCAACCGGGCAGCTCTCTCCTCAGCTAACTCTCTGCGGGACTCCGCCAACCGGGCCTCAGCTTTGGCCAGATCTGTAGTCAGTCGACTCATCATGTAGTGATGCACAGCTACGGGTATCCCCTCAAGTGGAACATGGGGTGGAGAAGAGGGATTTGCTGGCTGTGCGGCCTCAGTCTGCTGTGGCTCTGAGGTCAATGCCTCAAACTCATCTGATAATGGGCTCATAGGTAGTGGTGGCGGGGTAGGGGCTCTCTCATCAGAGAGGGGTGGCACATAAAGTCCAGAACTCCCTACAACATCATCCACGGGCTCATCAATATCTCCCTCTGCACCCTCATCTACAGTCATCACCTGCTCCGTGGTCATGTCAGTATCCTCCCCCAAAGTCCTAATCTGAGTCACAACCCAAAAGTCATCCTCCATCCCTCTACCATCAGATGCTAGCCGGTCCTCCTCAAGGTCCTCCTCATCAACATCCTCAACAACTAACTCAGCGTCCTGTCCTGCCTGGACCCCCTCCGGGTCCTCCTCCTCCTCAGACTCAATGACATCAGTATCAGCGTCAACCTGGACCTCAGGGTCCTCCTTCTCTGACTCAACAACATCAGTATCATCATCAACCTTGGCCTCCTCAGGGTCCTCCTCAGTATCTGTATCTACCATCGCCGAGCCCTTGGCGGCCTGGATTGCCTCATCGTGCTGTCTCCCATACTCCTCCGGATCGGAGATGTCGCTCACCTACACAATGACGAATTATATTACTATCGTGATAATTAAAAGTTCCCATAAGGGTTTTAGGTGAACTTGGCAAGAGTTCTTATTATCTTAGTGAATTTATTATTTTATAGCGTCGCATCATCTCTGGGGATTTATAACTCTCTCTCTGATACCATTTCTGTAACACCCCCAGATCCGGGGTCCGGGATCGGGTCGTTACGGTCTTATTTTCCATGATTGATACTTTACTTGAATCCTCAATAAATAATATCACATGCTGTGACCCCACAATAATAACCACTCACACACACACAGTTATAGTCCCAGAGATGAAATTGAAATAAGTCTCACATTACGTTTCCACGAATATAAGTTATTACAGACCAAAAGGATAACATTTTAAGTTTAAGAGTTTGCCGTTGATTAACATTATTGATACATATAATTAAACTGGTAACCCAAAGGCTGCTGATCTATGCTACCTCAGCAATGACAGCGATGATATCAGCGAGTAGTCCTGTGGGGCGGGTAACCTGCTTGCGCCGAGTGTGCCTGACGTGAGCCATGTGACCTAGCTGTTGTTGTGACATAATAATAAGCAAGGGTGAGCGATAGCCCACCAATAATAATATAACTGTACAATGATATGTGTAACAGTTCAAAGATATATTTTGAAACCATGTGCCATGCATTAGTGAAAATAGTGTCAGTTCAATATAAAGGATGAAGTTACAAGGTGATTCAACCCATATATATTTCGTGGAAGTATATGCTATGTCAAGATAAATGAGATAGCATCCTTTTTATAAAAATAAGAACTTGCAAGGAAGATATTGCAATTCCAGCTTTAAATACTTTTCAACTCTGCTGACCATGATGATGTTGCAGAAAATAAATAGACTATGGATAGTGAACCAATACTGGATTATGTCGCGCTAGATGACACTGCCTTACGATGATCAGTCGTAGGTTGTGCACCTTAAGAATTGTTTCTCTACACGTAGAAGAAAGAACATATGGACACCAACATACGCCGGATCTCCCTAGCCAACGGTTGGGCATAGACGGGGCCGGCGCCACTCGGACCCTATTTCAAGGATGGACTATCCCACAGCCTCTTACACCGATTATCAATGATGGACTGTCCCATAGCCTCTTACACAAATACTCCTAGTTCGAGTAAATCCATGATTCTGAAACGTAAAGATCGTCCCCCTTTCCCCAAATATAATACTTGTTGATAAGACTCCACAAAGTAGTCGTATCTAGTTGGAAAGGAAAATTCATCAATATTTCCCAAGCCGAGGCTTGTTAATGGATATCAACTTGTTCCAACAATACTACCCCTCGAACGATGAGAGGGTACACAAGATTTCATGAATCATAACAACCAAGTTGCGAGTGAAACGAATAATTTATGACCGGGTAGTCACATTTCCCAAGTAAGGTTCCCTTATTATTTGAGAGACAGGATTGAACGAAGAGTAGAGTTTGAGAACCTTCCTTGATAATATAATAATAGTATTAAGTCTCTGAAATCATTTATATAATATTCGAAGGTCAATTATACCATGTGAATGAAGTAAATCATTTTCGAAACGAGTTAGAAGAATTAAATAAATATTCCAAGAATATTTATTAAGTCATAGATATTGGAAAAGTGTTGCTCGGAATAATCTTTGAATAAATATTCAGGAAAATATTCATTGAACGAATAATGAATATTCAAATTGATAATAATGGTATTTATTGATGAAATAATCGTCAAATGGATATCTGAAATAATATTCATTGAATAAATAATGAATATTCAACTTAAGAATGATACTTGTTGATGAAATAATTATCGACTGAATATTTGAGACAATATTCATTAAACAAATAATGAATATTCAACTTAATAATATTTATCGAAGAAACGATTATCGAATGAATATTTAAAATTATGTACAATAATAGAATTGACTTTAAATGAATGTCGAAGATAACATTCATCGTCTCAATGGAATATTTTGAATAATATTTGTCGAATAACTGGAGTTCGAATCAATGTTCGACTTATATTTATAAAATAAATAGAGATTGAATGAATATTCGAAATAATATTCATTTGAATATATAAGGCTCGAATGAATATTAAAATAATATTCAATAAATAAATAACTCGAATGAATATTCGAAAATAATATCTATTGAGTAAATAAGAATGAATATTCTTTAAGTAAATAACTTAACTGAGGGTTCGAAATAATATTCGAATATTAAATTGACTTTAGATGAATATTAAAGATAATGTTCATCGAATAAGTAAATATCTGATGAATAATCTAAATAATATTTATCAAATAATCTCAAGGGAATATTCCAAAAATATTCGCCAGATAACAAATGGGAAATATTTACTTAATTATTTTACCCTGAAAATAATATCAATATATCAAGGAATAACGACTCCCGGTCTATAATCAAGGAATGAGACTCAGATGCCCTTCGCTTAAGGGTCTTTACAATATCCGGCTTATAATCGATATATATCTATCTAGCTTATAAGCCAACATTTAAATCAGGGAACAAGTATATCATTACGACTTTGAAAGTAGGCATGCATGCTATGGCATATGTACTGTAACAGCAAACATATATATATTCACAACAACAGCCTTAAAGAAGGATTTAAAACTTGCCTAGGAATCGAGTACGAGTAGGGGTAGTGGTAGCGTGTCCCGGGTCAGCCTGGTGATCTATAAATAGTAAAGACATTCGGGATTAATCACTTAACACATTTCAAAAGGTTAAGTATAAGCTTAACTTAAATCGAAACACGTTTTCAAGCCGTTTCGTTATACCCCTCTTATTCACTCTTATTATTGCTTTTATTATCCGACACTTGTTCGTTAATAAAGCATGTCATTACACTTACATATATTATTTGATTTGTAAAAGTTTTAAAGTCGAAAGATTATACCTCGAGATTTATCGATCGTTTTCTAAGTGGTTTACCATAGTTATAACCAAGTATACTCTTTAGGAGTACTTTCGTACTTAACCTTGATTCGAACATTTTTATAAAATCAAAAGACGATCTTTTTAATACGAGGTCGTCTCTCACACCATCCTTATGATCTCTAATATTTAATTACCAAGATTCGCCACTGTGATACTTATTTTACACGGTTCAATTTCAATTACGAATTCGCATTCTCGGTTTCGAACCACTTATATTCGATCGACCATAACTCCTAAACCGTAATTCCATTTTACACGATCTTTATATCAAAACGAAGCTTCTAACATGATCTAGCTAACCATGGCAGAATATGAACCTATACAGTGAGTTTTATTAACTATCAAGCTCGGATTTCAAGATTAAACGAAAATCGGGCATTATGACGGCTATAAATCGAACGTTCTACTAATCGTAACATCAAAACCAAGCCACACCGGGCACCAATACAACTTATACACATGATTCTCATCTCAACAAGTTCAAGAACACAATATTATACCAACATAATCATCATCTCTTAAATCCATTAGATCTACTACATAATCATGTATATAACATCACTAACATCACCACTAAGCTAGATCAACCAAGAACATGCTTATAACTCAAGACAAGAGCTAGGGTTTCAAGTGGTTACCTTCTTGAGAGTAAGTACTAGCCTTAATAAGCCTTGATCTATCCTTGTCTAGCCTTAACACAACTTAGATCAACCAAGAAATCAAGAGAAAACAAGTTAGTTCTTGAAAAATACTATTCATCATCTACTTTGATGATTTATTTGAAAATGGAAAAAGATGAATTTGAAGCTAAGATTTCTAGGAGATCATTGCTATGATATGTAGTACTCACCATAAAAGTTTGAAGAGCAAGTGATGGTTGGAAGTTGGATCTTGGTTTGAGCAATTTTGGGCCGTGAGTTTTGAGAGAAATGAAGCGGGGGGGGGGAGTGTTCTTGCTTGGTTGAATGAATTATTGTAAAGTTAGGAAATAATATCTTGTATAAAGCTACTTTATTAAATGTGTGATGCATTGGGTGATGTATTTGATCAAGTGGACAAGTTGCATGCAAGTGAAATATCTTGCATCTTGGTTGGATTTGCTAAGTACTTGGTTGCTTCAAGTGTTTCTAGTTCTTTTATGTAACTAGCTTAGTTACTTGGTTCCATCCACTTGCATGTATATGTATCTTGGCTCTCTGCTTGATTCTTTGTCCGGTTATTGCTCAATTCGATTGATCGTTCGAAGGAATATCTCACGGATTTCTAGTTAGGGTTTTACCGAAAACCTTCTTAATATTTATAATACTATTCCTCATCTTTCTTAATACTTCTCGAATTTAAATTCCTTAAATCCCTTTTATACTTCCTTATGTCATGCAGTGTCCAGGGAATTCTTGGAGAAAATAAAAGTGCTATTTTTCTGAATCCGACAGCCTTTACATACACTTATTTTCCTCCTGGATCACTAATACGAACTCAGAAATCCTTTCCGAATACCGGATATAGCATTATTATAATAATATTCCAAATTCCACCAAAATCACTATTCATCACTTATTTTTATTTAATTCCTATAATTAGGAAAATGAGCCTGGTTTACCCTCGAGTGTTCCTTAACCTTTTACGGGACCGCTGGACTTATAATAGATATTGATTTGGATGACACAAGAATAATCTTACTTGAAGTAATATACTTATATCCTTAGGAGATAGATCATTCTTATCTATGTTGTCAACCAAGAGTATTCTTTATGACATATAAATATTTGAACCCACATCCATTCTATTTATTTATTAGAACAACCGTTACTTCGTAGTCGTAACCACTATTCGTCCTTACATCATTACATAGTAAAAGTTTTAATTCTATAAAAAATCTGGGTTCTTACAAAAGGCGTCAGATCTAAGCAAAGTATTTAAGGAAGTTAGGATCCCATGTTTCCTCTTGCAGAAGTAATTCGATTCCAATTCTCGGTAGTTAGTTAATTCTTAGTTTGTTAGTTTACTTCTTAGTTAATTTAGTTAATTAAAACCCAATTTGTTATTTGTCTTAGCAGTGAACTAAAACCATACATTGTTGCATAGGTACAATACTGAATTAAAAACCAGATCTCTGTGGGAACGAACTTGACTTATATCTATATTACTTGTAACCACGTACGCTTGCGTGAATTAGTACAAACATCTGCACCTGGCACATCTCAGCAGAATGGTGTAGCAGAGAGAAGGAATCGGACTCTTTTAGAGAGTGTTAGATCGATGATGAGTTATTCAGATTTACCCAAGTCGTTCTGAGGATATGCTATAGAAACAGCAGCTTACCTTCTGAACTTGGTACTTTCTAAGTTGGTTCCCAAGACTCCAATAGAATTGTGGACTGGTAGCAAACCAAGTCTAAGACATATTCGGATTTGGGGTTGTCCAGCACATGTGCTGAACAAGAACGCGACCAAGCTAGAATCTCGTACAGAAGTAAGGCTGTTTGTAGGCTATCCCATGGGAATGAAAGGTTATTCATTTTATAGTCCTAGGGATCGAGATGTCATTGTTAGCACCAATGCTAGATTCTTAGAAGAAGACTATATTATGAATCATAAACCCATGAGTAGTATCGTTTTAGAGGAACTAGTGGGAGGGACAGATAATCCCCAAGTGCCAATAGTACAAGTAGAATAACCACAAGAAAATGCACAACTTGACACTAGTACCGCACCGGTGCCTCGTCGTAGTGGGAGGGTTGTTCAACAACCAGAAAGATTCATGTTTTTGGGAGAGTCCTCAGACTTGGTCTCTGGTGAACATGATGAGGATCCCAGGACATACGAAAAGGCAATTCTGGATAAAGATGCAGATCTTTGGCAAAAGGCAATGGAATCTATGTATTCCAATCAAGTTTGGGAGCTCGTAGAACCATCTAAAGGTGTAAAACCCGTTGGATGTATGTGGATCTACAAGAAGAAAAGAGGATCTGACAAAAAGGTGAAAGCCTGGAAAGCACGACTTATTGCGAAAGGGTATACTCAGAAAGAAGGGATCGATTATGAGGAAACCTTTTCACCGGTTGTTATGCTTAAGTCGATCCGGATTCTTTTATCTATAGCAGCTCATCTCGATTATGAGATTTGGCAGATGGATGTCAAGACAACTTTCCTTAATGGAAGTCTTGAGGAAACCATCTATATGCAGCAACCAAAAGGATTCATTAAGGAAGGCCAAGAGCATCTGGTTTGTAAGCTTAAGAGGTCTATTTATGGACTTAAACAAGCATCTAGGGACTGGAATATTCGTTTTGATCAGGCAGTCCAGTCATATGGATTTGATCAAAGTCCAAGCGAATCATGCGTATATAAGAGAAGTGAGGGTAATGCAGTGGTTTTTCTAGTACTATATGTAGATGGCATTTTACTCATTGGAAACAATGTAAAGATGTTGTCATCAGTAAAGGCATGGTTGTTCAAACAATTTGACATGAAGGACTTAGGTGAAGCGGCATACATCCTTGGGATCAAAGTAATAAGGGATCGCAAGAAAAAGAAGTTGGCTTTATCTCAAGAGCCTTACATTGATGAAGCATTAGCTCGTTTTAACATGCAAAACTCCAAGAAAGGTTTTCTACCTTTTAAGCATGGAGTTGCTCTATCTAAGAAGCAGTGTCCTTCGACACCTAATGATATAGAGAGCATGAAAGCAGTTCCTTATGCTTCGGCATGTGGAAGTTTAATGTATGCTATGTGTTAGGTCCAAATGTGTTGTAGAGGGGGGGTGAATACAACTTTTCGAATATGAGAAGCAATAAATACGATGCAATAAATGAACACACAGATTCAAGGAATATATTTCTTATATATAACTTGAAATGGTTGCTACAACATTCATTACAAAGTACAACAGAAGTTCAGAGAGAAGTGAATGATACTAAGCTCTGTGAATGCACTCTCTCTCTTTTTCTTTTGTTTTTCTCAACTATTGCTCTCTAAAATAAAACATTACACAAGTACTTCTATTTATACTACATGTAATCTATGTCCTGTAGTCTTCAAAGACTAAGATATACGTGGCCCAATGATGTCCACATAAATCTTGCCTTATCTTGAAAGCTTGGAAATCTGCCAATCAGAAGATGCCATGTGTCATGTTGAAGCTGCACTCTAAGTAGAACTTCTACTTGAGAATTTCTACTTAGCCATCTCGAATTTCTAAGTAGAACTTCTACTTAGAAATATTCTACTTGGTCATCTAGAATATTTAGTACTTAGAAAATATTCTGGTCTTCAACTTGAAACCTCAATGCACATCTTGAAGTTGTGATATCTTCATGTCTTCTTTATCCTTCAGCAAGCTCTTGAACATGGATCTTTATTACTGACATAAACTTGCTATCAATGTCCTGACACTTGATGCACTGGTCTGGTTCATAAGTGACTAGTCTTGATAGTGTTTCTGCTTCTCGAATAAATTACCATATTCACTTAGTAACGTGGCTTTCCAAAGTTTGCTTTCCTTCTTGTTCACTTGAAATCAATTGGTCTTGTTCATACTGATAGTTATGATCTTGATTCTCGATTTCTCAAATCACTGAGGCATGAACAACTTTGACTTGAACTTCTCTCAATGATTTCTTCTTGGCTTGATCATAGTTAACATGTTCAATTGTATCAATTACCTTGTCTTCATTTAGTGTTGATTTCTTGTGACTTCTTGTTCTTGATTGTCTTCTGGTTAAGTATCTTTTCCTTTAATTGAGTTACATTAGTTATAGTGTTACAAGTTTACACACTCTGCCTTTCACTATGTTATGTACGAGGCCTGACATCTGCTTTGCTGTAGGCATGGTTAGTAGATATCAGTCGAACCCAGGTCAGGAACATTGGAGTGCAGTAAAAACTATACTCAAGTACCTGAGAAGGACTAAGGAGTATATGTTAATTTACAAGGCCTCAGATCTATTTCCTTTGGGATATACTGATTCAAATTTTCAATCAGATAGGGATAAGAGGAAATCAACCTCGGGATATTTTTTTACTTTGGGAGGTGGAGCCATTATATGGGGGAGTGTAAAGCAGAAATGCATTACAGACTCTACCATGGAAGCCGAGTACGTGGCGGCCTCTGAGGCTGCAAAGGAGGCTATATGGTTCAGGAACTTTCTTTTGGACTTGGATGTGGTACCTAATTTGCCTAGGAGTTTAACAGTGTATTGTGATAACACTGGTGCTGTGGCAAATTCGAAGGAACCGTGAGATCACAAAGCAGCTAAACATATTGAACGTAAGTATCATCTCATACGAGGAATCGTAAAGCGAATAGATATAGTTGTGGCTCACATATCATCAGAAGACAACCTGGTAGATCCTTTCACAAAGAGCTTGCCAGCCAAGGTTTTTGACAGGCATGTGGAAGCGATAGGAGTCAGATGGATGGACACATAGTTTTTTATGTAATAGTGGATTAAATAAACACTGATATACTCATAGAATATTTTGAGTATAAGTGGGAGATTGTTGGTGTATACTGAAAATATCTATTTGGAATATATACATTTATCTCTGGCCTATTTTATTGAGAATCATTTAAATGTTTACATGTTGTCTAATATTATATATTGTGGACAATCTAGTATCAAATGGGATACAGAATATTAGATTGTTAAATACGGTTTATATAATATAATAAGGTTCACAACACAGGTGGTGTTAGACAATCCACTGGTATGGCTGTAGTATTATTTAGATTAGTTTATATTGACTATTAAATAATACTAGTATACTTTGGGTATATTGAACATGATCAAATTTAGAATTGTTCTCTTATACTGATTAAGAAGGTGAACTAAGATTCTATGTTATTATTAATGCTTAGGTTCTTAATCCCGATATAGTAATTGACACGTGTATATTATTTACATGCTTTGATTTATTTATGAAATAATTCTTTTGAATTATATCATTATATTTTGGGTGATGAAATTATATACATGGTGAATATTATTTATAGAAGGAATCCATGTCCTGATAATATTCGGGTTAATGATGTTCCCTTGAAAGCTCAAAAAGATTTAATTATGTGAAACCCTGCAGGTGGATTTATTCCGGCGTAATTAAATAAAGGTTGAGTGGATGATCAAGGATAAAAGATATTAATTAAATGAATTATCATTAATTTAATTAATTAATGGACATGCGATATTTTAAACATGGGGAATTTAATAAGCAAATAATAAAGGAGCCGATTTAATTAATTAAATAAATTACCGGAATTAGGTGGGTGGTGCAATATTGATTATTTAGTGGAGTTAATTAATATTAATGATAAAGGGCTTGGCCCAAGTTATCATTAGAAGGCCCGACCTAATTACTCCTTGATCCCTATTGTAGCCTATAAATACTCTTTATGCCTCCAAGAATAAGGGTTCTGAATTATGGAGCTTGGAGGCTAAACCTTGGAGGATCGAAGGCCACACTTCGTTCAAGGGAGTAAGGGAATACAATAGAAGATCGTGGATTTGAATCGCTTGCGCCGTAGCGATTGAGGTAAATCTTTTAAACACCCTTTGTAATCATTAAACTAGTTAAACACATATCACTATGATCCAAAGGGACCAACAGAAAGATCAGAGGCAAGTATGAGACAGGGCCAAGGTCTAGGCAACCGAAATGAAGTCCAAAAGATATTTGGCAAGGTAGCTTCAGTAAAAGGAAAAGGTGCACAATGCATGGCGTAGATGTCAGGGTGTGACATTAGTTCGCGAAGCATAGGGTGCATGACTAATCATGATAGTCATTTGTTATTCCTATGATGAAGTCCTTAAGGAGCTTTGGTTATATGAGCTATTTTAAATGAAAGGAAGTCATGGCGAGCACCATGTAGGGGAGTCATGGACTGTTTCATTTGGTGAAGAATGCAACTTTAAGGGGGGAAGTCTTACCTTAGACAATCAAGTTGGCGAACAAGGGGTGCAACCAAAAGCCTAGTGAGGCGAGTCAAAAGGTTGGCGGCGTGGGTTGTGACCTATAGCCTAATGGGGGCGAGTCAACAAGGTTTGTGAAGGCGACGTTCCAGGAATTATCTTAGAAGGTGTCTTTAGAATGTGAAAGCACGCCTTTGTGTAAGGAAATGACACAGAGGGGTGAACATTGATACGAAGCAATCAAAGAGTTAAGCCCTTGGGAAAGGCGAGACAATTTGGTTGTTAGGATTGGATGTTCACATACCTTGAGAATGATTGTTTAGTCTCGAGGGGGCAAGGTCCCTAACCGATTGAATGTCGGGCTCATGATGGAAGAGCGAGTTAGAAAATACTCTTGAGGTGACTTGCTAGGCGACATCAATGTTGACAGAGGAACACGACACCCTTGGGAAAGGTGTTGTATCTTTTGAAAGCAGTTGGAGTGCCTGATTTCATTGCAAGCAAAAATGCTTGGGGTGATCTGAAAGAGATGTCAAAAAGGGCGAACGTCCCGAAAGATTTGCTAAAATGGATCATATCTAGGATGGAATGGCGAGGAGTAGGTTGTGGTTGACGAACTGTGTAACCGTGCTCAAGCTTCCAGATTTTGGGATTACCAGGAAAGGTGCAGAATAATGTTTCTAAGTGTGCTAGGGGTGGAGTGTGGTTTATTTTGAATAACCGATTGTGTACAGATTGGGGGCAGCACAGGACTTGAGGGCACATGTATAGAGTATAAAAGCGCTGGAAAATTGGTATCTTTATGTGTGGTGGTGACACTACAACCTCAGAAGAGATCAAAATAGCAGTCGAAAGGGCATAACTTGGGCATCTAATCATGAAGGGGAAATTAGGACAAAGGTTCAGGCTGGAGTTGAGGCATCGAAGGATTGTGTATTGGCAAATGTTCAAGCTCAAGTGGCAGTACTGGAGGATTGGTAGTTTCTCGAGAAGGTTGTTCTCAACTCGATGAGGACATCGAGTTCTTCAAGTGGGGGTGGTTTGTTACGACCATAACCGGTGGCATGGGACGTTGGGTTGGATTGAGTAGCCAAATGCTAGATCAAGGCCATGAGACCGAGTATTGACTGCTAAGACAGGTGCTGGACGTTGGTCACTAGTCATTATTGCCAATAATAAACACTGGGCGTGAGCGTCTTGACATAGGCGCTGGGCGTAGGTGGCATTGGGCGCGAGCGTCCCGACATAGGCGCTTGGCGTAGGTGATTGCTAAAGGATAGACATATGATTGTTAAGGGGGACATTGTCTGGTTTCGTGGTTACTGTCGAGGGTTGGGGACGGGAAGGCGAGTGCCTGCGAGGGCTGCTCATTGTAGTCCCGGGAGCAAGAGAATATGTCAAAGATATGTCAGAACTATTGGTGTTAGACCAATTGGTAAAAAGTGGTATCAATGCTGATTAACCTGTACTGGGAGTCGGGTAGACCACCTATGGGAACTCTCACTTGTGAAGGATTAATTTAAGCAGGACTCTCCAACTATAGGGTGGCGGTGCATCGAGGGAGACGATGACCGGTCAGGTTGATAGGCACAGCTGTCTAGCATGCTCAAGACATAGGCAGTTGGGATCAGAGTCGACGAGGCCAATTGTTTAGGCTAAGTCAACAACATTGGTCTTATGGATCAATGGAGATATATGGGGTCAGACCTTTGAAGAGGAAGACACCTTAGATCATGCAGAAGGACACATTGGTGTGGTGAAAGGGAGGATGTTCCCCTGCATATCATTATGTTCTTGCTTACATCTAGTAGTGGAGTGTTCTCTTAGTTACTGGGGTAGCTTGGAGAAGGCCAAAGAGCTAAGTGATAGACTTAGGCTTTGGTGGACAAGTGGAACATTGGGAGACCTTTGCACAAGTTGAACAGGTTGTGGTACTAATCAGGGCAACGGGGACCAGGGATAGCAGAACCAAGCAGATGGAGCACAGGTACAAGGAATGTGGTTTCTAGCAACACACATAGTAAAGGTATGGAGCATGGGATTCTAGTCACTTTGTGGGGGATGTCTTCGGGAGGGTTCTATGGTATGGTAGGGTAGAATCACGGTTCTAGGGTACAGCCAACTTAGGGAGATGTAGTCTACATTGGGTCGGGGTTGAAAGATGATTCAGACCAAACCAGGGGTTCAAGGTGGAGGGTGTAGAGCTGTTCACTTGTATACCTGCGCTTATACATTTCATGTATGGATGTGCATGGCTTAATGAATAAACATAAGTCATGGCACATCATATCTGATTAGGGATAAGGCATATCCTCATAGTTAGGAGAAAGGCAAGGACATGGGATGGCGTATCTTCTAACAGAGGTATTGTAAACTGATTCAACCAGTCGTCAAGCTTGAGTGCCAGGAGAATAAAGCAAGAAAGCAAGACAGGGAATCAGTGTGTCGCGGGCGTAGATAAAGAGGCGCTGTGACAAGGCAGACTCACCCGGCGGGCATGTTGGGGAGTGGCGCTATAGGGCGTGCGGGTTGTGCCGTGTGGCCCTAAAACATTTTGACTAGCCCAGTTTACAGGCCAGGCGTCGAGGAGACAAAGGTCAGGGTTAGCTGCGCATTGCTGGCCAGGCTTCGTTTAGGGAGTTGGCGCATCACTGAGGCGAAAAATTAAACGTGTGTTCACGCTTCCGCAAGCCTCCGTGACAATTGGTATCGAAGCTAGGTCACGGGTTCAAATCCCATTAGGCGCAGTGTTAGCGCAGAAGGCATTTGTGTTGTCACAGGGTAGTGGCGGGCAGATGCTGGGGGGAATTGTATGGCATGGCCAACATCTCCCTAAATCGGACCGTGACGCTAGGCACACTGATTAAGGTTAAAGGAAATAAAGTTGCGCCTTGCTACAAGCACCGGGGCTTTTAGCACAGTGATAAGCGCCTGATCCTAACATAAAACAAGAAAGAATGGCTCCGTCTTTCTCTTCTACTATGCTTATCTCTACTTTTGTCACCCATCATTTCACTATCTTAACCAGGTATCAACTTCTATCTTCCTCTATTTCTCCTTTTTGAGCAATTAATTATTTCGTGTTTTTTGGAGCTCCTGGATGCAAGTATGAAGTATATATTAATTGTTCGCGTAATATTATAACAAAAACTATAGAATCGTGACAACTAAATGTTTTGTATGAGAATCGAATATTTTACATAGTGATTTTATACATTTGTTGCATTGTATAAATGAACCATTGCAACATAGTATATGTGATTTAGTGTGTGAAATTTAATATGCATGGGCAGGAGGGGATATGCATCGGGAAGTGTGATTAGAGGAGGAAGCATGGTGATGTCGGAAAAGGGAGGAGAAGAGACAAGTAAAAGCAACTCGTGGGTTCCAGATCCGGTGACCAGTTATTACCGGCCGGAAGGTAAAGGAAACGAGGTTGACACTGCTGAGCTGAGGGAGTTGCTTCTCAATCAAAAAACCAGAAGAAACTAGCTGCCTACTTCAAGTTTCGATATTTTGTTTAGTTCTAATTCCTGTGTTAATTGAAAGATCGTTTTGAAGAAATAAAAGAAAAATATGAGAAGTTCCCTATTTTACGATCAATAGAGTGTCGATCATTAGACAGAATGTAACTTAATTTTTATCCCTGAAACATGTTAATTGTACCCACTTTTTCTTAAAATTCTGAACAAAACCACGTAAAATGTATCTGTAGTCTTAATATTTGAATGTAAATAAAAAAAATTTGTTCTTATGTAATCTTAAAGATCTTATATTTTTAAAAAAAATCAAATAATTATTTTAAGGATCCTGATCCTAATTATGGATGATTGTAACTATTTGTCCTCCAAAGTTTTTCATACTAAATATGAAATAATGACATTTTTACCATTTTTTTAAACTTTTTGACAAGAATACCACTTTTGAATTTTTTGGCCAAAAATAGCAGTCTATTACGCATTTCAAAAATGGGTAATAGTATTACGCATTTGTCAAATGGGCAATATATTTAAATTACAAAAAAAAAGAAAAAAATAATTAAAAAAAATTATTTGTGTCACGCATTCCAGGAATGCGAAACACACCAAAGTTTGGGGTGTTACACATTCCAGGAATGCGTGACACGAATAATTTTTTTTTTTTCTCGTTTTTTTTAAAATTTTTACATGATACCCATTTCTTAAATACGTAATAGCATTACCCATTTTGTAAATGCATAATAGGTTGGTATTTTTGGCCAAAAAATTTAAAATTGGTATTTATGTAATAAAATTTTTAAAAAATGGTATTTTTGACCATTACCCACTAAATATTTATGTATCTTCTAAAACTTTTCGTAATTAGATGATTAGCCAATAATCGCATGAACTGACGTCTTGATTTTATTATATAGTCAAATTTTTTAAAAATGTGTGAAAAGAAACTGTTTATTGCTCTTTTTGTTTGCTGAAAAATATTTTTCAGTAAAATGTTTTTTGGATTTTTCGGCGTTTGTTTGGATTCTGAAAAATATTTTTCACGAAAATATTTTTTGCTAGTTTGTTTAATTTTTTGGAATTTTTTTTCCAAATTTTCCTGTATTTGTTTGCTTTTCAGGGAAAAAAAAACATTTTCCAATAAAGGAAAATTTGTTTAACAAAAGTGATACTCCCTCTGTCCCATCCATTTATTTACAATTTCCTTTTTGGGTCGTCCCACCATTTCTTTACATTACCCAAAATAGTAAGTTTTAACACTATTACACCCACTATTTCACTTATTTTAACAATACTTTACACTATTTCACCCACTACTTAACTTATTTTAACAATAAAATCACTATTACATCCACTACTTTACTTATTTTAACAATAAAATCACTATTACACCCACTACCTCATTTATTTTAACAATATTACACCCACTTTACACCCACTATCCTTAACCTCCGTGCCCAGCCGCCATGTAAAGAACTGGCTGGAACGGAGGGAGTAATTTTTTTGAAAATGACTTCCCCTTTTCAACATGGGAAACTATTTTCCAAAATAATACAATTTTTTTTGAAGAAATAGTTTTCGAAATTTTATCTCGACAAATTATTCCTCGAGAAATTTTTTTATGAGAATTTTTTCCCAAGAATTTTTTTTAGAGAAATATTTTTCCAAGATATTTTTCCCGGAAAATTTTTTTTGAGAAATTTTTTCTGATAATTTTTTTTCGGGAAATTTTTTTCTAGAGATTTTTTTCGAGAATTTTTTTTCAAGAAATATTTTTTCGGGAAAAATTTTTTCGAGGAATTTTTTTCTCAAATGAAGTTTTAGCAAAAAAAATTAAAAAATAAAAAACGGAGCCTTAGGGGCCATTTGTTAAATCTGAACAATATTTTCTGAATGGTTAAAAATTAATCTAAATGCCGGATAGAAAATGTTGTTTGTTAAGTAAAATTTTAAATTTCTAAATGATATAATTTCCAATTTTTAAATTTAAAGTTATTAAATTTAGAAAAAAATGTTCCCAAAGTTAACTTTAGATAGCTTACCTAAAGTCGATGACATTTTGCGTATGAAATTTAGATGACATTTTTGTAATAATAAAATTCATCCCTTTGTATTTACAAAAATAGCCTTCACATTTAATTGAATATCTCTTAACTTTTTTTTTTGCCAGAAAATAATATCTCTTTAGGTAGTTACCTAAAGGTAATTCTAGGGCCATTAAGCCCTTAAATTTATTAAAATATTTATCTTAAAAGCTATTATTGACGATTTATCTTTGTTTGGTGATTAATCAAACTGATTTTGTTGTAATCGGGTTAAAAATTGTTTCTTGTAGAAATCGATCAATAATCAATAAAATCAATCAAAAATCATCAAAATTTTGTGGTAATCGTTTTTGTATCATTCATCAAAATTAAAATTTTAGCAATCGATAATTGATGAAAGAAATAAATACCATAATATTAATTATAAACTATTATAATTTTTTGTTTGTAAATTGATATTAATAATAACAAAAGTAATATTAGAAAAGTGTACAATAAATTGATTGTGATTGCTTATAATATTATAGGCAGGCTAGATTATAAAAGTTAAAGCATATGGATAGTTTAGTAAAAAAAATTACCATGAGTCGTCCAGAAGAAATAGTGAGTTGTCCACTAAATTGAGATTGTCCAGATACAAGTCAAACAATATGGACTAGAACATTACTACTCATTCAGTTCAGCCAGGTTGTTCGTCTAGTTCATCTATAAACAAAGCCCTTAGATGTTTGCATCTCAAACAGCATTTGACAACACCGTTCCCAAAAAAGTGTGATAAGTTAGATGAACACCGACTTTGTAAATAGATTAATACTGTTCCACTGACCACCACATGGTGTCAAACTCCGGAGCAATAGATTCCTGTCGTCCAACGTCCAACCGACAAAGTCATGTGTGTCGCTTCCTGGTGTATTAGTATCCCTGTTTTTAAATTAGTATGATTGACAATTTGAAGGTATCTTATGGTTATACGTAGTATATATATAGCAAGAAAACGAATTCAGTAGTTGCTGCTCTTCAAGTTTTACTAACAAATATGGCTATGTGTTATCGGGTGTAACAAAGCCTCCTTCTCCTGGCCTAAAATAACAGTGAAATATGCTTAGGGAGCAAGTATACTGCTCTGTTATTCACCAAGCCAAACACAATATTTCGTTACATATATTCAACAAATTGCAGCACCCTATAAGGCAAACCAACATACTTGAAAATAATAGCTGCTAAGAAGGGGCATCCATTTCCTCTATTCCTCCAAAGAATAAAGGGCAACACTACATACAGAGAGAGCCAGAGATTGGCATGCAATTTTTTTGAGAACCGTGGCGTTTTACAATTGTATTGTGACTCACATTTATATTATTACTTGTATAAAATCCTCATGCACTTTCTGCTGGAAGCTGAGCCAAGCTTCCATAACCTTGGGCACGCTTAGGCCTCCACTTAGTTCTTCCCTTCATAATATCAGCCCCATCCTTGAGTCGAAGCAGATGTTGGCACTCAACTTGGCCAAAATTAGCCAAACCATCTGTTCCTTCTCGCGAAACAGAAGTAAGAGAATCAAGAACATTGTCCCATTTGCACTCCTTTTTGTACTCCAAAGTCATGCTCGCAAGCTCATGACTCTCCACAACTGGCTGCGGTGCACTCTGAAAGAGCAGTATATTTTCCCATTACAGCATAAGCTTAGGGATTTAAAGGATTACATTGCAAATTATTTAAAGTTTGAGATGCCTGAACATACTTGAAGTATCCAGCCAACATATTTTACATTGTTGACATGCTGGTTGACATCCAAATCACTCCAACTTGGCTAAACAAATTTGGATAAAATCATAAGAAAAAGGGAAAACAAAATCAGAAAGAAAATATGTACTGATCAAAGATAATGATTCTAATTGACGAGTTGAAGAAACTTACCATTAGACCCGACTGGATAAAATCTGCATTACTGTCGGTAAGTTTAGGTAATTTTCTTGTATCTTCATCAACAGCATGGGGTGCATCAACATAATAAGTTTCCAATTCAGCTCGGACTTCATCTGGAAGTTTGGACAACTTCCTTGTCTGTTTGTTCATCGTTACATAACAACTGTAGTTAAAGAATCAGGAGATCCAATTATAATCCACTAACAAGTATATCTCATAAAGTGACCAACAAACTGCACAACATGACGATACCTTTTTGTAATTAAATTTCTGTATGCAGATTAGTTCAAGAGTAGACATGAGTATTAAAAATGTATAAATTAAACCATGGCATACATCATTGAAAGAGGAACATGATTTGAACTAATAGGGCTAAGACAGGTTACAGTGCGGAATGTTATTAGAAAAAAAAAGTTGGCACAAGCAAGTTAAACATCACGAAGTCCAACCTAGAAGCTCTAGTCAATATTTCCCCTGTATTGTAGTCTCTAAAAACCCAATCACGGCGAGCACAATGCTTCCCTGATGGAGCTATCCAGGTATCTACTTGAACAACATCTCCCCTGCAATTAATTAAAAACAGAAATACAATCAACTTTCGAACTCATGAATAAATATTGAAATCTCATAAAAGTTTACTTTACAGGATGAGTTTGCTCTGCTTTATCACTAATTTAGTGCAGTATGTATTAGTCTAAATGTTAACCAGTAAAAGTAACAGAACGAAGATTTATTGCTCAGAAATAGAGTTATAGGCCATGGATGTAACTGCCGGTGCAACACCTGATTAACGAATTCTGTTTGTCGACACCAATATTGTGTTTTGAGTTCTAAAATTCAGACTTAAAATGCAGTGATGCTTATTGGTCCATTGTCTACCTTTAACTTTGTTTAATTCCTCTTCAGTGAGGCTTACTAACTAAACCAGTCTCTCCTCTGGTATTAATCACTATATTTTAATATCTCTTGTTATACAAACTTTCTATTTTATATCTTGTGTTTATCTAGAACAAAAAACTATCTAATATTGATTATCCTATACTGTTAGTGAAAGTGCATCTTCTTCAGCCCCAATAAGAATCAGATCCATCCTTGATTGCAAGTCATGAAAGTCATCAATGAGATATGTTCCCTCATGCAGAAACTGGTATCACAAACTCATAGTAGAAGGCAAAATGTCATGGAAATAAGTATTGGCTTACCAAGTAGGATATCGATCAACCATAACCTGCATTTTAATGACCACCCATATCAGGTTCCTTTTACACATCTCTGGTGTAGAACCAAGACCATCACCCAGTAGTCCCATATGCTTTAAATGGTTAAGAGCCGTCTCCTGCAGAAAAAAAATATCAATATATAAGCTAAGTAGATATTCACTAATACATTTAAATGATGGGAAAGTTAATTAAAATACATTTCATCCCTCAATTTTACATGATCACATTTGTAATCTGACATTGATACCAATTTTATAATTTGATCAGGTAATCAAACAGCACAAAAGTTATCACTTGCAAATCAGGTGAGGAATAGCCAGGCACCTACCTGCAAATGATTCAGCAGTGTCTCTACAGATGCAGTCCCATCAGCCCCTATTTCATACGAACGGATTGAAAAATTTTGACGGAAGATCAACCCATCCTGAACAATTCGCCCCAAACCAAAAGGGTCACCTAGCATATCCGGCCTCTTTGGCTTCCATTTAAGCACGGTCCATTGCTTCTTTGCTGTCCAGAAAATGGTTGTGATAACTGCGAGGAGCATGTTCCAGTCAGGTAACTGCTTTAAAAATGCTCTTGATGGAGGTGAACAATATATTTTTTCATTACTCTTGTGGCCATCTATCACAGCAACTCTGCTACCGTTTACCTCTGGCGGGGATTGTGCATTGGCCCTGGCCTGCAAAATCTTAAGAGTAGCAGCTTTTTGCCTAATTCCGCGTGTGTGCGCACTTGCAGAGAGCCCCCGAACACTTCCATCAGGCATGACAGTAGAGGCATCAGAAAGCGGAGAAATCGCAAAGAATGCAGTACTAGCAGTAGCAACCATGACTATCTATATAGCCTCACTAAAAAAAAGGTATTCAGTTCTTGATCAAAAATATGTTATATTTTGATCTGCAAAACACAAACTCGATTGCTCCTAGATACTTACGTATATCTAATTTATATATAGAGAGAAAATTGGAGAGATGGAGACTTGAGAGAGGTGTGAGAATTGGGTTTTTGAAGAGAGTTTAGAGACGGTATTTATAGGAAGCCTAGCAACTAGCTACTGTACTCCCGCCCTTTTTTAATCTTTCTACCTATTTTCTTTTGCTAGTTAATGTACAGAGCCATGCTTATTAATGTACAGAACCAGATTCAACATCGTACGACGAAATATACGATCCTGCAATTTCTTTGTTTTACAGTACAGAGCCATTAATTTTAAAAAATATATATATTGTTTTACGAAACCTTCTCACAATTTTCTCCTTCTCATTTAAACAAAAACCTGTCTTTAAATTTGACAAGCCATTAGCTAAATTTATACGAAACAAATTATTCGGCATCTGATGTTAATGTTAATTAGCTCCAAGTAATCGAAAGTGTAAATAATTTGTTATTATTAGTTGTATGTCAACTCACAACTGCAGCATTTGGTCTATACATGGTTGCCCAGAAGCAAGAAAAACTTACTCAGCATTCACCAAGTCGGTGAAAACAATACGGAGAATATGACTATGCTACTACTAAAAGAAGAAAACGTAAGCAAATAAACATAAAAGAATTGACTTTCCCAACCAGAAAACTTGTAAAAATAATCAATTTGATTGCACAAGTCAGGAATTTCTCTTGTTTCACCAATCTCTCCCCAAGTTACATGTTGATGTATGTAAGTGGCGTTTCCTGTCAATCTCAACACGGATTGGCAGCAGCAGCAACATGTATACGTACACATAAGTATATTATAGCTTTAAGTCTGTATCAGAAGAAAATCTACTTGATTATCCATGTCCGTACAAAGGTTATCAGCTAGCACGAGTTGACAACTGGTTATTAAGAACGAACGCCGAAACGGTTGCATTAACAACGATGATTAATTAAACTGCTGGGTTGTATTTATGTCAAGTACATTTCCTTCAACAGTATTAGTCACCCGGCCACATGGTACATGTATATACACAGTAACCAAGTACCAACCCTAACAACATCTCGTGTGACACCAACTGCATATATATTCTTGTTGCTATTCAATTTTCAAATTTAAAGTATAGCATTTCCCACCTTATTTCCTTATGAAAACTAAGAGGAAACTGTGAGAGCATCTTCAAAACTTACCTTAAAACGGTTCTCTCAAATGTAATCATAAAATAATAATGATATGGAGTCACGGTTTACTGAGAAACAATATTAGCATGATAACTGTCACAGTATATGATACTAATAATGTGTGCGAAGTAGACGAGCACACCTCCACAACATTAGCTGGCAAAAGTAGTTAGTTAGTAACAGAATTAAGATAGAGCTCGTGTATGTGGAGCTGTAGTTTCTCTATAAATACAGTGGCTCTGTGTGTAACTTTCTTAACACTCTTCTTAATACAATTTACTTTTGCTCTGTATTTTCTATGTTCATCATCTTCTCCATTGTTATGCTTTACTGTAACTATACATTTTAAGATGGTATCAGAGCTTGATACGAGCCTTGTTGATGACTCTGCGTACGTATTCCGCTGTTGTTACATCTAGTCCAGTTACTCCAGCTTCTACATCTGCAACTGTCTGTACATCAATGGCGTCGTCTTCAACCTCATCTGTAATTGATGTTCATCATCCGTTTTTCATTCACAATGGTTATAATCCAGGTATGGCAATTGTTTCTCAACCTCTTACTGATCAGAACTATCAACAATGGAGTCGAGCTGTTCAATTAGCTTTATCTGCTAAACTAAAGCTAGGTTTTATTGACGTTTTTATCATTAAGCCTGAAATTACCTCTGATATGTATCCTTTATGGAAACGATGCAATGATATGGTTGTTTCATGGCTACTTAACTCAATTTCACCAGAAATACGCAATAGTGTTGTTTATTTGTCTACTGGTAAAGCTATTTGGGATGATCTGGTGATCCGATTTGATCAGAGCAATTTGCCTCGTATTTTTCAATTAAAGAAAGAAAGTGTGTCTCTCTCTCAAGGTTCAATGTCTATCACTTCTTATTTTACGAAATTTCGTACTTTACTTGATGAAATGGATGATTTATCACCAGTTCCTAAGTGTATCTGTGTTACTACTTCCTATACCTGTGAGTTTGTATCAAAACTAGAGATGTATGATCAGATTCACAAGCTTAGCCAATTTCTGATGGGACTTTGTGATCAATTTACGAGTGTTCATGGTCATTTACTCATGATGAAGCCACTTCCAACTCTGTGTCAAGCTTATTTGCTGTTACTGCAAGAGGAAGTACAGAGAGATTGTTCTCATAGTGCATCTGTTCCTGATAATGTTGCTATGAATGTCAAGTTCTCTAATCACAGACACCTACCTACAAATCAGTTTTCTAATTCTAGAAAATCCACTGGAGATACTACTATGGTCTGTGATTACTGTCATGCCTCTGGTCATACCAGAGAAAAGTGTTTCTGTCTTCATGGATTCCCTGAGTGGCACAAATTGTA
Organism: Kitagawia praeruptora; assembly: GCA_037693485.1. Lineage (NCBI taxonomy): Eukaryota > Viridiplantae > Streptophyta > Magnoliopsida > Apiales > Apiaceae > Kitagawia > Kitagawia praeruptora. The sequence goes on along the minus strand of CM075344.1, from coordinate 114,743,576 downwards.
TGGTCATCCCAAGCCAAAACCTAGGTCTCAAAATAGTGCTAATTCCAGGTTCTCTTCTACCTATCCTACTAAAAAGGCTGCTCAAGTTACTTCTACTGGTACTTCTCTTGTGACTGATACATCACCTGTGGTGACTGATTCTGGAGCTATAAATGCTACCACCTCTTTTACTGATTCACAATGTCAGTAAATTGCAAGTATGATTCAGACTAGTCTCAAGAATCTTAATCCTTGGCAGAGCAATCATGTGGCATCCACACCATTTGCTGGTTCTACATCCTTTATTCATGGTAATCCTTTCTGTTCCACTATTCCTGTTGCTTATACTTTGCAGAATATTGAGGAGTCTAATGGAGATTGGATTATTGACTCAGGTGCTACAGACCATATCACATTTCAGTATGACTTGTTAACCAACCCTATAAAATTAGATGCCAATTTATATCTTCCTGATGGAACCACTACTCCTATTACTCATTTTGGTAGTCTGTGTCTCACCTCAGATATTACTCTACATCATGTTTTGTGTGTTCCCACCTTTAAGTGCAATCTTATTTCCATTCCCAAGTTAACAAATCATTCTCACTGTACTGTCAGCTTTTCCCTTTCTCATTGTTTCTTGCAGGCCCCACATCAGAAAAGATGATCGAGATTGGTAGACTGCAATCTGGACTCTACAAATTTCATCATCTTACTCCTGATGCTGCTGTTTCTTCTTCTCAATCTTTGTTTCCCTCTGCTCAACATACTACCACATCCACTCAAGCTCATCTTTGGCATGCTCGTCTTGGGCATCCTTCTTCTACTGTACTTAATAAACTTCAATTTTTGTCTTCATGTAATACTGATTGTTTCAGTACATGTGATATATGTCATAGAGCTAAACAGAAACGTAAACCCTTTCTTGTTAGTACTTCAACTAGTTCTTCAGTGTTTGAGTTAGTCCATTGTGATCTTTGGGGATCGTATAAAAGCCCCACTCATGGCAAATGTACTATGTTTCTGACGATTGTAGATGATTACTCTAAATGCACATGGATTTTCTTACTAGTTGATAAGACTCAAGTACCTTTATTGCTTATCAATTTCCTTGCTTATGTTCAAACTCAGTTTCATACAACTGTTAAAGTTCTTCGTTCTGATAATGGTACCGAATTTACCAATAAAACGTTGACTAATCATTTACAATCTTTGGGTATTTTGCATCACACATCTTGTCCTTACACCCCTCAGCAAAATGGGGTTGCTGAGAGGAAACACCAACATCTGTTAAATGTTGCTAGGTCTTTAAAACTTCAAGCTCATTTACCAAATACTTTTTGGGGAGACTTTCTTCTCACAGCAGCTGACCTAATCAATTTAACACCATCCAAGTTACTTGACTTTCGTACACCATATGAACTGTTGTTTTCCAAAGTACCAGACTATACACATTTAAAAACTTTTGGTTGCTTGTGTTATGTCACCAAAGTTACTGGTCCTTCAGACAAGCTAGGTCCTAAAGCTAATCCCTGTGTTTTCTTGGGTTACCCTTTTGGCACAAAAGGCTATAGAGTTCTTGATTTAACAACTAGGAAATGTTCTGTTTCCAGAAATGTCACATTTATTGAGGATTGTTTTCCTTTTTCTACCAGTACATCTCCTATCACTACCTCTGTCTTTCCTCCTATTTCATGTCCTATAGTGGATGATTCCCCTGTTACTTCATCTGTGATACCTATTCTTGTTGATTCTATTCCTGATGCTCACATATCTCCAGATACCATTCATTATTCTCCTTCATCTACTTCTTCTTCCTTACCTATAATTCCTGTCAAAACTCCCAGACCATCAAGACAAAGAGTTCTTCCACTCAAATACCAAGATTATACTGGCTTACCTTCTGTTTTGGTTCCATCGACCTCTTCAACTACACATTGTGTTACATATCCTCTGCAAAATCATTTTTCTTATGGTGCTTTTAAACCTAAGTATGTTAGTTTTTTAGCTGCAACTGATTCAGTCTCAGTGCCCTCTACTTATGGTCAAGCTGTTAAATCTGATGTTTGGTGTCAAGCCATGAAAGAAGAGATTCGAGCCTTGGAATCTAATCATACATGGCAATTAGTTCCCATGCCTGTAGATGTCAATATTCTTGATTGTAAATGGTTATATAAGATCAAGTATACCTCTACTGGCCAAGTTGAACGGTATAAGGCACACTTGGTTGCCAAAGGTTTTACTCAAACCAAGGGGTTGGATTACTTTGAAACGTTCGCTCCTGTTGCTAAGATGATTACTGTGCGTATTTTGCTTGCATTTGCAGCTGCTTATGATTGGCCCTTACATCAAATGGACATTACTAATGCGTTCCCTCATGGTGATCTGAATGAAAATGTGTATATGCGTCTTCCTCCTGGTCTTTCTCAGCTTACTGGTGAGACGTTTCCTACTGACACATCAGTTCAATGGGTTTGCAAACTTATTAAATCGTTGTATGGACTTAAACAGTCCCCTCCTATGTGGAATCTTAAACTTGCAAATGCCTTGATTGCTTTTGGTATGCTTCAATGTCCAAGTGATCATAGTCTTTTCACACTTCACAAGGATGGTACTTTTGTGGCTGTTTTGATATATGTGGATGATCTTATGCTTACTGGTTCATCTACATCATTGATTGCTCAGGTGAAAGTGTTTCTTCATAGCCAATTTAATATTAAAGATTTGGGTCCTATGAAGTATTTCTTAGGTCTGGAAATTGCTCGTTCAGACAAAGGCATTTATTTGCATCAATGTAAATACTGTCTTGATATTCTACGTGATACTGGTTTTGAGGGTGCCAAACCGTCTGTTATTCCGATTGAACAAAATCATTGTTTACAAAAATCTACATTTACTTTGTTGGTTTCCACTGAGGTTAAAACATACAGACGATTGGTGGGTCGCCTCATTTATCTGACTATTACACGACCTGACCTTAGTTATGCTGTGCATACACTTGCTCAATTTATAAGTGCCCCTCGTCAAGATCATCTTGATGCTTCTTATCGTGTTGTTCGCTATCTTAAACAATCTCCAGGACAAGGACTATTGTTTCCTGCCTCTAATAAGTTGATTCCTCAGGCATTTTGTGATGCAGATTGGGGGGGCTGTCTGGAGACACGATGTTCTCTTACTGGTTACTGTGTTATGCTTGGGTCTTTATTGGTATCCTGGAAGTGCAAGAAACAAGAGATTGTGTCTATGTCTACTTGTGAGTCTGAATATCGAGCTTTAGGTGATACTACCTGTGAGTTAGTATGGATTTCAAACATTCTTTGTTCTCTTAACCATGCTGTGACTTCTCTTATCTCTCTCTGCCCTGTACATTTCTTCGAATCCTGTCTTCCATGAACGAACTAAACATTTGGAAATCGACTTTCACTTTGTTCGCCAGAAATTGCAGCAAGGTTTTCTTCAAACTTTTCATATCAACACTGCTGAATAGCCTACGGATTTACTAACCAAGGCTTTGGCATCTGGCAAACTTCGATATCTACTCTCCAAGTTGGGAGTCTTTGATCTGTTTTCGCCTTCCAACTTGAGGGGGGATGTCACAGTATATGATACTAATAATGTGTGCGAAGTAGATGAGCACACCTCTACAACATTAGCTGGCAAAAGTAGTTAGTTAGTAACAGAATTAAGATAGAGCTCGTGTATGTGGAGCTGTAGTTTCTCTATAAATACAGTGGCTCTGTGTGTAACTTTCTTAACACTCTTCTTAATACAATTTACTTTTGCTCTGTATTTTCTATGTTCATCATCTTCTCCATTGTTATGCTTTACTGTAACTATACATTTTGAGAATAACTGTTGGGGCCTTTGTTGAATATATGATATGATTATTGTAAGCCCGCTTCCCTAACACCTTAGGTTTTTGGTTACTTAACATGGTATTAGAGCTCGGTTTAGGAGGGGTCTCAGGTTCGAGTCCCTCAACCCCAATATTCTCATTTATTGAAATATTGAAATTTGTGTATGCTATGGTGGGCCCAAAAAGGGACGAGATCGACCGGACGCTAGGGCCAAAAAGTCACGAACAACCTAGTGATCCACTCATTTGGGCCTTCGAGTGAGGGGGATGTTGAATATATGATATGATCCTGGTAAGCCCGCTTCCCTAACACGCTTCCCTAACACCTTGAGGTTTTAGAAGAACTGTTTACTTAACAGCCTTAAAACCCACTTAAAGATATTTACTTAGGTTGTAATAGGTTTAAAAGTTTTGTAAAAGCTTATTGGGTCTAGAAGCCCATTATTGTAATATCTTAATCAAGAAGTAAATTAATTGTAAAGGGATCCCACAAAAAAATTCCTATAAATATACTCCCTTCGTCCCATCCAATTGTTTACACTTTTTAAGGAGTGTTCGGTACGCATTTTAAGGTGCATTTTAAGAATAATTCCGTAACTTATTTTTAAATTTTTTTTCTTGTATAAAAATATAAACATTAATTTTTATAAGAAAAGAACATTTTAAAAATAAGTTATGGAACTATCCTTAAAATACACCTTAAAATGCGTATCGGACACCTCTTGAAAAGTGTAAACAATTGGATGGGACGGAGGGAGTATATCTTTTGTCCTACTTTCAAAGGGTTGTCAATTTTAGCAGCGAGAGAAATCTCTTGATTGTAGAGAAAGAAATACTATCAATAAAATATCTTAGTCAATAGTTTTTGATACCTATTATATTATATTATCGCTAAAATTATCATTATTCGATCTCGATTCTCTACGATCATCATTTGGCACTAGAACGAGCTTTTTTATTTTGATCCCAACCTATCATAAATATAGAGGATCCGATAGTGGAAAGGCTCGCTGATAAAATGAGATGCCAATGGCCTCTCGAGCGGGGGACCAGATGGCACCAATTCTCTTAAAACCGCGATCAGTTGTTCCTGCAAGAGGATGAAGAAATAGGTGGATCCCAACAACCCGCCAAGTCTAATCAGGTGCATCAACGTTATAAAATACAGCCTGACACTCACACGACAGTCACGACGGTTGTTGGAAAGAAAGTCTTGTCGAGTGACATGCGTCTTCATCTCCAAAAGTTTTAGAGAGAGAAGGCGGTCGCTAACAAGAACTTGGACGACCTCTGTGGCTCAGACAAGGAACAATTTATTCTTAAAAAGCGGAAGCGAAGCCTAGAAGAAAAGCTGGCACGACATCGAGAGATTTCACATTTGCAGCTGAAATTACAGCACTCTTGACCCATGATGACGACCTCGACATGGAAAATAGTGAGGCCAGAGATGAGGAAAATGAGTTTGATGACGAGGAATCTACGGATCTAACCATTCGCGACCACCTCCACGCAAACGATGCCAAGCATCGTCTGCTAGTGAGTCATCGTGGTGTAGCAAGTCCAGCCAATCCTTTCAAGCTGAGGACTTTGCCAAAATCAGAATGACCTTGCCATGTGTAGGGAGTATATCCGTAACCAATCGGGTCAGATTCCATCTACTGAGAGCCCGTTATCAAAAGACATCGAGATTTCTCGCATCGACAGACACCATCATTTGACCATTTCGACGGAACTTCGGACCCTAGCGATTTTCTCAATACGTTTGACGGTTGTATGGTCTTCTTTGATCACTCGGAGGTAGCATGATGCTAGTTTTTCTCCACATGTCTCCAGGGTACAGCCCTACGATGGTACAACAGTCTCCTTCTTTGCTTCATTGACTCTTGGTACTAATTAAAAACCAAGTTTCAAGGTCAATTTTCTTGTAATTACATGGGAGGAAAAACTTTCCTGATGATAGTTCGACAACGATCAAATGAATCTTTGCGTGATTTCCTGACCCGCTTCCGTGCTTGGCTGTAGAAATAGATAAACACCGCCACGCAACTCTGCTAAAAGAATTTTTTGAGAAAATCCACACACGTTGCAAATAGCGTTCTAAATAGTTAGGCATCGAATGACCCAGCAAGAGGCTGTTAGGTCCTATAGCGTTTGTAAAAGGGGGGTTGAATACAAACGGTACTGTTTATTCGAAATATGTTAGTTTATTAAAATATTAAATCAAGAACAAATTAAGGCAGAAATAAATGAAAAAAGATTCAAGTTAAATATAACTTATATTAAATTTGATAGGTTGTTATAAATACAGTACAGAGTAAGGTTTTAATATCTAACTTACAAAAACAATTTAGAATAAATTCGACATGAACTTTTTATATTTGTGATTAAAAGTATGAATTGTAATAACCCTAACTTCAGTAATGCTACAGTGGTCACATGAATAGTAAATTTCGAGGATTTAGAGAAATGGTACGTAGGTACCCTATAATGGAAACAGAAAATGAATAAACAGAAACCATATTAATATTATACACTGAAATTAAGTGACTCGAAATGACGATAGATTTCAGAAATTCCTGAATATGGATTTTGAGGATTTTGATTTCGAATAAGCTTCTATTGGATATTGAGGAGCATGGAAATATTATAAGAATGACAAATTGAGGGATTAGTGAATTTAGATTAAACCAAGGGATTATTAAGTTAAGAGAATACCAAAGGAATTTGGAATGTTAAATGATTTCAGAACCACTGAGATAATGAGGTATATTCGAGACGAACCACAATTAGACGAGTATGGAAACCAAGCAACCAAGATTAGTAATATAACAAGGATACATACCATATTATTTACCAATGTGATGGGCATTTTACTTAGAAAATTTAGAAAATAAGAGATTAGATCATCTAAGGGGCATCACTTTCCATTAACTTGTTTTTAAGGGTAAATTAGTAACTTTGCAAGGTGTTAACCACAAAATATCTTTCCAAGCTCCATAACACTCTAGATTAAGCAAGATTAAGATGAGATAAGATCAAAACAAAAGCAAGATCTTTTCTATCCCTACTTGGAAATTATTTATCTTCAAAGAAACTTGATTTCATGAAATATATATATGGGATGCTATTGTTACTATATTGTTAAGAAATGGTTTTCCTCGATTATTGATGTAAAAAGGGAAGGTATATGAGTATGATATGAATATGGATATGAGTATGAGTATGAGATGGATATGAATATACATAGGGATGATTATGTATGAAGTGAACATGCCTTATGATTAAGGGAATATGAAGGAATGGAATCAGTTATTATCCAGGGTTATATGATTTATAATATTATATTCTTTCTAAGTATTGTGATTTAATAAATATTATTGAATGGTATTTAATACTTTTGAGATAAATGGAATACTCTACGTATATAAAAGCATATTTGAATTCTTGAATATAAAGGAGATGTTTGAATCATAATCATAGTATTATGTTATATATATATTTTATAGAAGTAATGTGCGAGAATGGAAATGAGATGAGTGAATGACATATGGAAATGAAAGCGAGAAAATGGAAATGTGAAATGGTGTTGATAAATTGAATAATGATCTTATAAAAAGGGGAATTTACAACAGTAAGCGTAAGAGGCCGTGTGGAAGTTGCACAGTCCAGCACTTAATAAGCGTAAGATTTCGTGTGGAAGTTGCACAGTCCAGCACTTAATAAGCGTAAGAGGCCGTGTGGAAGTTGCACAGTCCAGCACTTAATAAGCGTAAGAGGCCGTGTGGAAGTTGCACAGTCCAGCACTTAATGTTTCATTTCGGCCCAAGAGTTGCCGAAGGAGGATGTAGTGGTAGACCTTCCTCCTGGGGGATGGTGGCAGACCTACCTCCGTCTACCGGTAGTAAAAAGGGACGGATACGGAGGGCGACTGATCATCGTGCCTCACGTATTCGGCAACAGTGAAAACCCCTACAATATTTGAATAAAGAATAAATGATAAAGTCAGATTGGTATACTGAAAAGGGAAAATGATATGAAAGATGGAATTATTGTTATAGATGAAGAGAAACTGATTTTATATTAATTTATAAAAATTGTTACATAAGAAGGAAATGAGAAGATGATAGTAAGAGATTTAAGTAAATATTCATGTTATCCTGAAATATTACACTGAAAGATTATATTGATTGTTATATTATTTACGAAGAGAAACTGATACTGTATTATTCTATATTTCTTTCTTATAATAGTAAGTGGATGATGTATTATTAAATAAGAGTTTTATTCTTCCTTAAAGCTTATAATTGATTACCGTTTACCTATGTATATACATGTATACTTGGTTACATTTTTAAATTCTAGTTTATAATAATATCTTGCTGAGCTATTATAGCTCACTCTTGCTACTTATGTATATACAGCTAGGACCAATGACAATACTCCGTACGACACCCCGCAAGAGGGTAGGGGGAAGGCGACCTATTGAGCGAGTACTGGCGACCGTTCCCGAGATGACAAGCGCAAGGGGTTTAGTGGTCTTATGTATATTAAGTGTCTAAGTGTGTAAGGTTGTAATAAATTTGGTTGTTGAAATGCTTCTTGTAGAAGCATCACTCAACAATGTACTTAAGTATGATTCTGGGTTTGTAATAACTGTTTAACTTTAAACTTTTATTATGGTGAATGTTGTTCTCTGAGCATATGACTGGTGTGTGTGTGTGTTTATTATTGTGGGGTCAATGGCACAAGTATTAAATAAAAAAAAAACTCAAGAGATATTGATATTGAATGGAAATTGGTCCGTGATGGCCCGGAATTATGACCCCGGATTTGGGGCTGTCACAGTTTGGTATCAGAGCTAAGTCATAATGCTCAGGAACAAGAGTGATAATAATAAATGTATTAGTTATGATATAAAATTGTGAACTTCCATCGAGTTCAAGGGGGGGTTTATCGAACGAAGTGGTTATTCTAAGTAGTGATTATGATTTTATAGATTATTGCTAATAAAGGTTATTATGCCAAAAGTGTCAAGTTTATGTAGCACATGGGACTGATATGAGAAAAGGGAATAATTGAGGTAACAAGAAGTGTACGTTAGAAAATAGTGTGAGTATGTGTGGTATGTTAGAATATACAATTTAGAAGTATAATTTGAAGGGTCCTTGATACCGGAGCAGTGTCAGGCTAAGACGATCAATATTACGTAAGTATATCGATTAGAGGGTTGTGTTCTATTATGGATAAAGGCAGAATGTATCGAGCCAAGTCAAGACTAGGTAAATGACGATAACTGGGAATATAAGACGATAGTTTAAGGCTAAAGGATAAGTGCCAAATTTAAAAAAATTTGGAGAGTACGCAGACTTAGATATATATGGTATTTGAGGAAAACCTTCCATTATTTGGGATTTTAAATTGGGCAGAGGCTATTAACGGTACCTATTCTTAAATTTTCTAAATCCCTGCTAAATTATGTTATTGAGTTTCAAATTTTCCTCTACTGGTGGGTAAATCCAGTTGTGATCTGGCACCTCTTATTCATTAAGGGTCGGTATCTTTTCAAAATTTTCTGGTACCTCTGGAATGTATTTCAAAATTCTATTCGATCTATCTTAGTCAAAATATTCCTCTAAGATTATTTTTGAAAGGTGGTATTTATCATCGTGATTTAAAATTTTCTTTATACTTCTTATTCCAACTAAGAGGAATAGCCCTATATGTATACACGGGGACAATCTGTCTGTGTGATAGAAAGTCGGAGGGGACGCCCTCACTTGTGTGACGTACGGGTTCTTCCATCATATTGATTTCTCAAATATTCTTTTGTTTCGAATAAAGGTTATTTAAAACTCTTAATGTTATAAATTGTTGTGGGACCCTTGCTTATATCTGGGTTCGTTTAAATTTAAGGTCTCTTGAATTCTATCAATTGTTTCGAATATAGAAGGTTTCAGTAATGGATGGGATAATGGAAGCAAGGTTTAGGGTATACGTGATTATACGAGGAAACTCGAGATTTCAAGGGAAATTTCAATAAGAGATAATTAGAGCTAGAAGCGTTTCGCTATAAAAGAGGAAGGAATTTCGTGAGAAGAAATGAGTATATTTGATGATTAGTAAGAGAAAAGAATATGAGGAATTTTAAGGTATAATTGAGATTTACTATTGAGAGTAAGGTGTATTTTGAGGGAAAAGTTAGAATAAGGATAAACAAACGAAGTGGGGATAATTAATGAAGTTTGTGTATTCTGTCTAAATTCTATTGTATTTGGATATTAAATGTTGAAATTCAAGGATATTGATGTATATAAGGTGATTGACTTAAATGAAAAGGTTATTGTGCTAAAGGTGATACGCTTAATTACTAAAGTTGAGTCGAGAATATTATGGTATATAAATGAGTTAACTAGTGATATAATTGTGTATATGAGAATGTGTATATAGAAATGATGTATATTATACCCTAAATTGGGTGATTAAAGAAGAATATTGTTATATACAGAATCATGCCGCCTAAGCGTAATAATAGTGCAAATGCAAAGGAAAATGAGAGAGATGAAGGAAGACGAAATAGACAGAATGAAAATGCTCATAACGAACAAAATCAGATGGGGCAAGAAAGTAAGAAAAGGAGATGTGAGGGTCAGAAAGGAGGTTCAAGCGAAGGAAGTTACTTTAACAAGGTTGGTAAGGGACAAAAATCTCAGTTTGTGGGAAAGACAGGGAGTAACAAGACTGTTAGTGAGACGGTGAATCAGGGTGGTAGATCCACAGGAACCTTTCAATCTAATCAATCTCGAACACCATTTCCAGACTGTAACACGTGTGGTGGGAAGCATACGGGAGTGTGTAGGAGGTCGAAAGTAACTTGCTTTAAGTGCGGACAGAAAGGACACTATTATAATCAGTGCACATCAACTGACAAGATTGATATCAAGTGTTATCAATGTGGGAAACTAGGACACTTTGCTAGAGATTGCCGTTCCGGTGGGTCATCTGCGCCGGGACAAAGTATGACTGCTTCAAATAGACCTACCGCCAGGGTGTACAATATGACTTTAGGAGAGGCATTGAGAAAGCCGGATACAGATACAGGTGAACATTTTTCTAGTATTTAAATTTTTAGTGTAAATGTTTTGTTAGGAATCAATGTGGTCAATGAATGGTATAGGTAGGTTGATAATCTAGATAAGGAAAATCAGTATCTATTAGGGGTTAGAAATTCTATGAAAAGGAGAATAATAGTATTTTGGGGGTAAACCACAGACTTGTTTATATACGAACAGGAAATATATATTATAGGTAATATTTTCTTACAATTGTTTCAAAGAATCTTATTCTAGTTGGATTTCTGGAAGATTTTACAGAGACAAGATATAATAAGAGCGAAGTATGTATATTTTATGTCATGATAGAGATCAACATAGGGATAAACCATAAGTGAGATACACTACCATTCAAGAGAGGCCAATGTGGTGGCCGATACCCATAATTAAAAGAGGAATGTTGATGAATGACAAGCAAGTTTATGTTGGTGTAATTTTGCGCAAACAAGATAGAGATATTATGAAGGAAAAAGGATGGAGAAAGTGATATAGAAGTTATAAGGTGTAAATGAAAAGGTATCTATGGACATTTTTGACGTGATTCCGGGACGGAATCCTTTTAAGGGGGGAAGGATGTAATAACCCTAACTTCAGTAATGCTACAGTGGTCACATGAATAGTAAATTTCGAGGATTTAGAGAAATGGTACGTAGGTACCCTATAATGGAAACAGAAAATGAATAAACAGAAACCATATTAATATTATACACTGAAATTAAGTGACTCGAAATGACGATAGATTTCAGAAATTCCTGAATATGGATTTTGAGGATTTTGATTTCGAATAAGCTTCTATTGGATATTGAGGAGCATGGAAATATTATAAGAATGACAAATTGAGGGATTAGTGAATTTAGATTAAACCAAGGGATTATTAAGTTAAGAGAATACCAAAGGAATTTGGAATGTTAAATGATTTCAGAACCACTGAGATAATGAGGTATATTCGAGACGAACCACAATTAGACGAGTATGGAAACCAAGCAACCAAGATTAGTAATATAACAAGGATACATACCATATTATTTACCAATGTGATGGGCATTTTACTTAGAAAATTTAGAAAATAAGAGATTAGATCATCTAAGGGGCATCACTTTCCATTAACTTGTTTTTAAGGGTAAATTAGTAACTTTGCAAGGTGTTAACCACAAAATATCTTTCCAAGCTCCATAACACTCTAGATTAAGCAAGATTAAGATGAGATAAGATCAAAACAAAAGCAAGATCTTTTCTATCCCTACTTGGAAATTATTTATCTTCAAAGAAACTTGATTTCATGAAATATATATATGGGATGCTATTGTTACTATATTGTTAAGAAATGGTTTTCCTCGATTATTGATGTAAAAAGGGAAGGTATATGAGTATGATATGAATATGGATATGAGTATGAGTATGAGATGGATATGAATATACATAGGGATGATTATGTATGAAGTGAACATGCCTTATGATTAAGGGAATATGAAGGAATGGAATCAGTTATTATCCAGGGTTATATGATTTATAATATTATATTCTTTCTAAGTATTGTGATTTAATAAATATTATTGAATGGTATTTAATACTTTTGAGATAAATGGAATACTCTACGTATATAAAAGCATATTTGAATTCTTGAATATAAAGGAGATGTTTGAATCATAATCATAGTATTATGTTATATATATATTTTATAGAAGTAATGTGCGAGAATGGAAATGAGATGAGTGAATGACATATGGAAATGAAAGCGAGAAAATGGAAATGTGAAATGGTGTTGATAAATTGAATAATGATCTTATAAAAAGGGGAATTTACAACAGTAAGCGTAAGAGGCCGTGTGGAAGTTGCACAGTCCAGCACTTAATAAGCGTAAGAGGCCGTGTGGAAGTTGCACAGTCCAGCACTTAATAAGCGTAAGAGGCCGTGTGGAAGTTGCACAGTCCAGCACTTAATAAGCGTAAGAGGCCGTGTGGAAGTTGCACAGTCCAGCACTTAATGTTTCATTTCGGCCCAAGAGTTGCCGAAGGAGGATGTAGTGGTAGACCTTCCTCCTGGGGGATGGTGGCAGACCTACCTCCGTCTACCGGTAGTAAAAAGGGACGGATACGGAGGGTGACTGATCATCGTGCCTCACGTATTCGGCAACAGTGAAAACCCCTACAATATTTGAATAAAGAATAAATGATAAAGTCAGATTGGTATACTGAAAAGGGAAAATGATATGAAAGATGGAATTATTGTTATAGATGAAGAGAAACTGATTTTATATTAATTTATAAAAATTGTTACATAAGAAGGAAATGAGAAGATGATAGTAAGAGATTTAAGTAAATATTCATGTTATCCTGAAATATTACACTGAAAGATTATATTGATTGTTATATTATTTACGAAGAGAAACTGATACTGTATTATTCTATATTTCTTTCTTATAATAGTAAGTGGATGATGTATTATTAAATAAGAGTTTTATTCTTCCTTAAAGCTTATAATTGATTACCGTTTACCTATGTATATACATGTATACTTGGTTACATTTTTAAATTCTAGTTTATAATAATATCTTGCTGAGCTATTATAGCTCACTCTTGCTACTTATGTATATACAGCTAGGACCAATGACAATACTCCGTACGACACCCCGCAAGAGGGTAGGGGGAAGGCGACCTATTGAGCGAGTACTGGCGACCGTTCCCGAGGTAGATGACAAGCGCAAGGGGTTTAGTGGTCTTATGTATATTAAGTGTGTAAGTGTGTAAGGTTGTAATAAATTTGGTTGTTGAAATGCTTCTTGTAGAAGCATCACTCAACAATGTACTTAAGTATGATTCTGGGTTTGTAATAACTGTTTAACTTTAAACTTTTATTATGGTGAATGTTGTTCTCTGAGCATATGACTGGTGTGTGTGTGTGTGTTTATTATTGCGGGGTCAATGGCACAAGTATTAAATAAAAAAAAAACTCAAGAGATATTGATATTGAATGGAAATTGGTCCGTGATGGCCCGGAATTATGACCCCGGATTTGGGGCTGTCACATGAATGCTAAAAAGCAGTTTGTGATATAAAGGGATAGTAATCCGCTGGATAGTACAAAGGTTACAAGTAATCAAGTTCTAACAGATAAATTATTACAAAACAAACAAGAACTTGAAATCCTGTGTTAAATTTATTTCTTCTGTGCTTGAGTTTATAATGAGAGAGAAGAGCGGTTTTGATATTTGCTTTTTATCTTCAATCTTGATATTTGGATAACTAATTTTCCATCCAGCCGCCTTGTACCTTTTATCACTTCAACCAAATGAATTTTATGTCCTTAAATCTTTTAAATACTCATGAAGGGGTATCCGTATGGGTTTCGGTAGGGGTATCCCTTCACTAGCATGGGTATGGTTTTCGATAGAGGTGTCATAGAAGCTGGTATGGGTATTGAGACTTGTACAGGTACGAGTATCTTTAATACTGGCAAGGGTATTGGTATGGGTATCCAAATACTCATACTAGTATAATTTTGATACCCTTTTTCATTTTATTAATTTCTAATTTAATTAATCTATTGATTAATTTAAAGAATAAATTAGTTCTTATGGAATTAATTTATAAAATAAATTAGTCAATGGATTTAATTAATTAAAGAGAATTAATATGAAGTCTTTTGATATTTATATTAATTCTAACTTGATTGATCTTTTAATTAATTTACAGAATAAATAAATTCTAATAGAAATAATTTACAAAATAAATCAACTAACTGATTTAATTAATTAAGTTCACGCCCAAATCATACACCAAGAGTCACCCCATTTCCTCAACGAGAACGTGCTCATTGACCACGGGAGAGGGTCTTCAACACCCAGGAGCACCCTTGGAGGCCTTTTAAGATGGATATCCCCCTCTCGGTATACCCCCGAAGGGAATTATTCAACAAAACTGTAAAAATCAATCAATAAAGAACCTTTGATGATTTCCATTGCTCATAGAGGATGCATCTTTAGTAGAGAACTAGTCCTTAGCAGAGTCTCGTCTATAGTAGAGGAATCCTTAATAGAGGAGTCCTCCGTAGCAGAGGACTCCTCCTTACCAGAGGACTAGTGCTTAGCAGAGTAGCATAGGACTAATCCTTTGCCTCTTCAACACCTCCAAGATCTTAATTAAACTCTAATTGTACCCATAACCGACCTTGATCCAGCTTAGAATATGTTGATGTGTATTTTTACGAAGTTTGTTCATAGGGAAGGACTTATATCAATACCAATTCCAAGTCTTTTATATCTTACAGTTCAGAAGTGTGGAAAATAGTTTGTGGGTGTGTGATTATCTTCTAATTAATCTAATAAACAAATAAAAACTATATAATAAGTATGAGAGAAAACAATCCAAAGAATTAGGGTTCTTCAATTGGCTATCATGAGTGTCTAATTTTTGTCTCTTTTTTGCTAAAAACAATCCGTCTAATATTTATAAAATCCTCTCCCAAGGTAAATTATAGTGCCTACAATCATCCCTTGAATGCCACTCCCATGGTCAATCAAAGTACAACAATAGACTATTACGAACCAAGGATTATCAGTTTCGCAATTGGCATATCAATCTCCCGATCTAATAATTAAATTGTGTCTATCATATCATGTACTAGAATTACAACTCCTCTCCCGATTCGTTATAATTCCTAGAGATTCAACTAAAAGTTCGTGACTCTTCTAATTGTATAAAGCGCTCAATGACAGATTAACAATAACAAGAAAGCCACAATACAACCAAACAAACTCAATTAGCCAATGAATACTACCCAACCCTTGGTTAAAAGGATTAGCTACTCATGATAAGATAAAACAAATATGAATTAAAAACGCAAACCATGAGTTTAAGAATTGAAGTACGAAGAATCACTACGCCATAGATGGCCTATTGTAGCTTTTTGGCATGGGTGTTACCTTCTTGGATGTTACCATAGCTATGAAATTTTTGAGCTATCGCAACTTTGTGATTGTGGTGTTACCAAATCCACAATACTATGTTCTCGCAAAAAAAAAACCACAATACTATGTTAATTTAGTTATAAAAGGTGTTACAGTGGGCAACACCATGAGATGTGTTACCAGAGAGTATTCATGAACAAAATTTTATTTTATTTAAAATTAATGATTTAATAATTATTTGACTTTAAAATTAATTAATTTTAAAAAAATCGTTGAAGTTATCACTGTAAAATGTAATATTCCATCAAATAATTAATTAAATTATTTTAATTTTGAATAAAAAGGTTTAAAATAAAGTAATATCAAAAAATTATTATCAAATAAACTGATTATTCATATTTTTTAAAAATTCAAAATATTTTCAACAAATTCAAAATGAATAGGTGTTAAAATAAAGTAATATATGAAAACTAAATTTTTTTGATTATAAGCATTAAAAAAAATATTATAGAAAATAAAGGCTTGCAATAATTATGGATTATTACAATTTAATCAAAATAATTTATTTTTTTGTTATAATTTAATATCAACAAATTAATAGGAATTTGTAATATTTTTAAAATAAAATTTGAAATAAAAAGAGTGGCACGTAGTTGTAGTTGTGAATTACTGAAGTGGCAAATGAAATAAGTGAAGCGGCAAATGAAATAAGTGAGGGCGGTAAAACAAAAATTGGGCAAAACAAATTGGGGGCAGAACAAATTGGGGCTTCATTCTCTCCCTCAAATTCACTTAATGTCTCTTTCACTCGGTTTCTCCCCCAAGTCTCTCATCTTGAAAGTCCGGATTAGGGTTTAATTCACCGGGTTGAAGGATTCAATTAGGGTCCAGCGGGTTTAATCTTGTTTGTTTTTGATTTTGAGGTATAAAGATGTAATCTCTCTCTCTCTCTCTCTTTCTCTCTCTCTCTCTCTCTCTCTCTATATATATATATATATATATATATATGCCCCTCCTTCTCACTCTCTCGCCGCTCTCACTTTGTCTCACTTTTATTGAAGGTGTTCAATATTGGTTAGTGTTAATTAAAGGGTTGAAGGATTCAATTAGGGTTTCAGCGTGTTCAACAAATTCGTGTCTAAACTTGGTTTATGTTTATTTAAGGTTCAATCTTTATTTGTTTTCGATTTTGAGGTATAACCTTGCTTTGGTTTAAATTATATGCATAAATGTTATGTTTTTTATGTACCTGTGTTATGCAAGTATGCGGATTTAACTCCTATTTTAATAGTTGTGCTCCTTTTATTATGAAGGCTGTTGGTATGGGATTTTCTTCTAACTGTCGGTTGTGTTCTAGTGCAGTGGACTTTTCATCCGTTTATTTTCAAGAGCAAAAAGATCTACACAGTTCTTTTATGGTGCAGGGTCCTGGCTTTCTTAGTTGTAAGAAGTTTTCTCTCTAGTTTTTGTGCAAACATATCGTAAGTATGGCACAAGAAGGTATATTTCTAAAGACAAATTATTGATTTGGTTCACATAGTCCTTTAGTATACAAATAATGTTGTTTGCACAAGTGGTCAAACCTGCATACTTGACATGCTGAAAATCGCAGAGTTGCACTTTTGAGATATGAGGAATACGTAAGTGGTGTAATTATAACTAATGAGTTTGTTTTCAATATGTTTTATTGTAGGTTTGTAAAGCAGTGTGCTTGGTTAAATGCTATTGCTCGAGATAGCAAGTACAAGTAGCGTGTGCATGCTGCTATTTGTCAAAAGTGTGATGCTGCTGAGCTGAAGAGACTGGTATTACTGGAAGTTGATAAGACTATTTCTTGTTGTAAATTATGCTGCTAATTGATTCTATTCATCCAGAGTCCTCCGGAAGTACATGCTAATGCAGCTGAAACTTTACGTGCTGTTACTCGGAATGCAACATCACCTTTGGCTACTAAACTATCTAGTGCAAGGTTTGGGTTATCTTATTTATCATATGAAGAATATTTATAGCTGGTTTCTAATTTCAACTTATATTAGGCTCACTTAAAAACTTCTGCATATGCAGACCGTTCTTTCACCGCTGCATATGAAAGTATTTTGATAGTTAGGAAACTATATTTGCATATTATTATTAATATCTGTTTTTTTGTTAATTTTTTGTAGCTGGTCTACTGCACTGCATGATAGGGCAAGGGATAGTGATGATGAAGATGTTCGTGATAGGGACTATGATGTAGCAACTCTAGCCAATAACTTAAGTTAAGCACTTAGATACGACAATTATGATAATGATGATGTCGAGGATGTATGTAGAAAATGGAACCTTTTTTCTTCTTTTGTATATGTTGTATGGATGGTAATTTTATATTTCTTTTGCCTGTATATTATAATGATGTTATGTGTGCTTGCCATTGTGATATGCAGGGCCATGGAACTCTTGATCGCGATGATGAGGTAACATCATATTATAATAATTATACTAATCTTCTTGTTATGTCTGATTATGCCGGAGACTTACTTTGATGATGATTCTGGTGAGGTTGTGATATCATCCTTAATGAAATTACACACCTAGAGTAAGTATTATGGCTTTCTAAGATTACTTTTAGAATTTACCGAATATAAAGGCTGGCTGTTATTAAAACAGTCTGCGTGCCAGAAAGAATCGGCTTACTGATTTGCTTACACAGATTAAAATGGCTTGCTAAAATGTAAATATGCAATGCAGAACAGAATTATAAAACAGTAAGCAATAAAGAACACACAAGAATTTTAGCCAGGTTCGACCCCTAATCCCCTATGGTCTACATCCTGGTCCCTTACCAACTTGGTAAGAGAATATATTATTTATCACAAAATATGGTATGTCTAGATGACCAGATGACCATCCTTAGTGTTTTTTCTTATCAATTGTACATAAGTATGACTAGATGATCAAGGACACTGACTTGGTGCATTATTTCATATTTGTTTTGCACTCTAGGTGTATATATATTGATGGAATGGTGGATTGCAGCAGTCGCCTGCTTAGATAGATTTAATGTCATGAACTCATTAAACTTTGCAGTGAAAAATCAGATTTTAGCCACAGTATTACGTGGAAATACGATCTCCATGCTAAGGAGGTAGCAATTAGTGGAGCAAAGGCATTTGGAGTATCTGTTTTGTTCTTTCACATAGCAATCATTTTGCAAATTTTATGATTTTGCTGAGCACCTGTTGTAACCATGTCCTCCGCACGTTCTTTTCCCATCAATACTCATAATTATGTTTAGGGACACATTTCTGCATTTGCATGTTACGTACTTCAAATATTTATAGTTAAAGTATTTATTATACAATTACATAAGAAGGAGGATTAATGTCTTTGAGTCTGGTAAAACTTCATAAATATGACTCTGCTAGTGAAAATGATGAAGTATAATATGATCTTGGCACTGTACAAATAGCGAAAACCATGTAAACTGTGACCATCTCATTGTTAGGGAGGCATAATAAGGTTTTGTTTACATATATTTGCATGCCATATGATTTGCTTTTGCATTTTACTTACACATAATCGATACACACTTTGCAGGAACCCCAGCTGATTGAACAGCTTTAGGACTGTCCAAAGCTCTGTTTCCTTCAGTGCCTGATCTGGTAGTTATTTACGCTTCAGTCTAAAGTGTATTATGTTGGTGCAATATTTCCTTACACAAGATCTTCCTTTAATAAGTACTGGTGACTCAAAGCCACTATTTTCCAGAACTTTTGGGTGCTTTTATAGTCTGGGGAGTGTAATATAGAATTTTGTACATTGTTCAATACCTCAACTGCAAGCATATATGACTTGCGCAAATGACGAAAATCTCCACGAATATTTTCACAAGTCAACCTGTCAATACTTGCAACTTCTATTCCTTAACAACATGTGAAGTTTTGCCTTTGTAAGTCACTAACTCACTTCCTTGCTGCAGGTTATTAGTGGCATAAAAGGGCAACAACTGCGGCAATCGCATGTAAGTTTAATTCTTTTCTTCGATCAACCTTTTTGTCTTCAAGATCTTAAAAATCTTACAAGTTGTTACTTAAGAATTAAGTGCCTGTTTTGACAAAAAAAAGTCACTCTTAACACGTTACATTTATTTTTTGACAATATGAAGGAGAATACTCTATGTTACAAATTAGAGATGATGAAAAAGGATTACGAAAGTTAAGTCTAATTAATCACAAGGAGTCTCTCTCTTCTGTCAAAAAATTATTGCAGCTCAATAAATTGATCTTTGAGTCTTTGATGGACACTGGTTGTCTTTTGAAATTTACCATGTTATTAGCTCTAGTACTTGTACGTTTTAAGTTTTGTTCATTAGCTAGTGTTGGTAGATATTTTTGGATGATTTGCTTAGTTTATACTAGATGATGTTACTGAAATGATGTTATTGAAATGTAATTATTATGGTTCTTGATTTCTTTTACTTGAGAATGTAATATTTAAATGTCATAATTTTTTTTAGTTATAAATGATTTTAATTACGTAACACTCAATGTGTTACAATTAGTAAAAGAGGGTGTTACAATAGATTGTGGACCCCACCTAGATGTGGGCCCCATAGTTGTCCCTGTGCAAAATTGTATCATCTATTCTAACACACAAACTATGTTGTTGTAGAGTGTTTAAGATGATGCTATAGAGGTCTTTAGTAACTGCATTTGCCATGTTACCATAGGTTGTTTTTTATGTTACCTTTGATACCTATAGCAACTGCTGAGAACCTAACACAGCTAACGTGTTACCATAGCCCTATTTTGGCCTATAGCAACTTTAAATAGGGTCTATGGTAACATAGTTTTGGGGTTGCTATAAGCAATCTATGGCGTAGTGAATACAACTTTAAAAGCTTCTCGAAATCAGGATGAATCTTTTCACTCCTTCTTCCAATCTCCCTCTCAAAGTGTTTCTCTCCCTTTTCTCTCCAAAGTACGGCTCTCCTATTCTACTCTATAATACAATTATGTTTTTGTCTTGTGTCTCTACAATATATGTCAAAACCTAATATAAAATAGTTTTTAATGCTTTCCAAGAAAATATAAGTAATTTCCCAAAACAAATTGAATTCTGAATGTGAAATTCGTAGTCTGACTTCCAGGCCTGTTTCTGGGCTGCTCCAGTTGGAATATTGATGTTGGACCAATTCTGAGTTGTCGATAATTTCGTTAGCTTCGCATGGACTGTAAGATCGCCCAATTCTGATGTCTGAAACTCGAGTATGGCCCAAACAGTGATCGTTACGTGTGTAATCCAATAAATCCGAATTTTCCTGTAATTTAAGTCCAAATAAACTCAATTCCTTCGAAGTTTGGGAATTCTTTATTTCCTGTCATAAAACATTAAACTCTAATTAATAATATCCAGTTATTTATAAAATACAATAACTATGAGAACAAAATCATATAAAATACAACAAATATATACTCTATCAGAATACCCATATCAAATTTTGGCTATAACATATACAATATACACATGCTTCTGTCTTCATATATTAAAACTTGCTTTAGAGCCCGTGCAAGGCACGGGCATGCTCTAGTCTCACATGTTGTTAAATTACATACATATTTTAATAGTAGAATATATGCTAAAATATTCTCAAATTCTCCTATCATTCAATAGTGGAGGCATATGCCTCAAATTTATTACAATATTACAATTGCTTATATGGTTAATCCCTAATCAATAATAACGAAAATTAATATAATATAAGGGAACTCTCCCAATTTCGCTAATCATAATAGTAAAAGCAACCCCTCATATACTGTTATGATACACGTTAACAATATATGTTGTTTGTAAAATATACATTCTTCCATTTTATATCAGGATCTACATTTGTACCGGATGTTATTTGTAAGAAATATACCTTGGAAGTGTCTTGAAACTTTAATTTTGTGATAGTTAATTTTATCAACAACAAAATAGTTAGATAGCTAAAATGTTCGTAGGTTTATTGATTTTGAATGGATCAAAATATATACACGACACAAATATTATTTAGACACTAGCTTAAAATTATATTTTCGAGTCCTACATAACGAACGTTCTATAAATACGATTTTTTTTATTTTTAAAAAATAAATAATGTATCTGAATATATTTCTGATAGTCAATTTCATTTACAACGTGATTATTAGCTAACTAAAATATAATTAACCTTCGATAAATGAGTAAAATATTTATTTAACGAAATTATTCATTTATTGATAAATGAATATATTATTCAATTATTGATAAATAGTTTTTCATTTAGACAATATTTACTTTTTTTCATGATAACAGTATTTTTTTTATCATAATGGTACGGAAGCTCACCTATAATTTAGAGGTCAATGGTTCAATTCTCATTAGAAATAAGTTTTTTATCATTAATATAATATAGGAGGGGTAATTTAGTAATTTCGTGAAAATTAAATTGTCTCACGATATATTAATAATGAATTTTATAATATAAACAAAACTGTCTAGCATAATGGTAAGGAATCTCATTTCTAAGTTGGAGATCAAGGGTTCAATTTCCATTAGGAGCAATTTTTTTATCCTTAACGCAACATTGGAGGGGTAATTTAGTAATTATATGATGATTAAATTGTCAAAACGAATTCCCTGTTGTGCTATTAGATATACTAGCTTATAACCCGTGTGATGCACGGATTTAAATATGATATAATATATTTTATAATAAAATTAAATTTTTATCTAATTTTTTAGTTTAACGGTTCAAATATTGACCAAACTACCAAAAATTATATATGTATTTATTTATTATAATTTAATCTATAACCTTTATTAATAAGTGAAACACCCTTTTAACGGTACCACATTTTGGTTTCACCCCTACAATCCTATTTCTACTATAATTCTATTTCTATATTGTTTTTTTAATAAAATAGAAATCCTATTATAATTATAATTCTTTTATTACAAATTTAAATAAAAAAAAAAGTAGTTTCACCCCTACAATCATATTTCCGTTATAATTCTATATTATTTTTAAAGAAAATAATAAAATTGAAATCCTGTTATAGTTATAATACATTTTTTTATCATAATTTAGAATCAAAAAATAATACGATCAATTCTCCGAAAGATTTTTCAAGGAGAATAACTAGAACATGTTTCTATACACTATACACTACTTAGAACAATCTTTCCTGCGATTATATGTTATTTTTTTAAAAAACATAATAAAATTGAAATCTTATTATTATTATAATTCTTATATTGTATTAGCAATTTTTTTTATTAAACTTAGAATAAAAAAAAAGATAACGATCAATTATCTTAAATATTTTTTAACTAAAACAACTTAAACGTGTTTTCATGCAATTCTATTAAACAATCTAAGTTTATAGTTTGTTAATCGCAAAAATTTTTTATGCAAATAACAACATAGTTCTTTTTATAATTTTATAATATAATTTTTTAATATTTAATTAAATAAAAAATTAATAATTAATTGATATAAATCCCCGAGCCCGTGCTTCGCACGGGTTATCATCTAGTATATATAATAGATAGATTTCTGGATGGCGAAAAAATGAGAATATTTGTATTGTCTAAATTATGACAGGATTTAGAAATGATTTTGATTGAACAAACAACAGCGACCGATTAATTACTGGAAACTGACAATTCCGAGACCTGTTCTGGTCGTATGGATAGGGAAGTACTCAAGTTTGCATTATTTAAGTTGTCTATTTATCCAAATGCTAGTACCTTTTAATTTATCACAAAGTATCAAATGAAAAGTGGAATTTCTTTTATCTTTCTCAACTAAATTCATTCTTACGGTTAAATTAATAAACATTTATCAATGATTCAAAAAATAAAGTTCATATTTAATAATTTCTAGACATTTTTATGCTCAAATTTTAAAAGCTAAATCAAAGTAACTTCTGGACTAAGGAGGCCATTTTATGCAGAGAGGAACTTCTTAATTGTTATTCAAAGAAAGACTCAATGTTGAGACAAAAAGCAAGAATCAACTGGAATATTCAGGGGGATAGAAATTCGAAGTTTTTCCATCAAACAATTCAGAGAAGGAGGAGAAAGAATAATATTAACAAGGTTTGGTGGTTAAGATCATGGCATTCCCAGCCTCGTGATATTAAAAGAATCTTCCTCAGTCACTTCAAGGGTTTTCTAAGCTCTAAAAGATCAAAGATTACCTTCAATTTGGGTAGTCTCATCCAACCAAGACTCAATACAGCGGATAAAGAAAGCCTAGAATCTCATTTTAGGATGGAGGAGGTAGAACTAGCACTCAAAGAATCGGCTAATGATAAATCTCCTGGTCCAGATGGCATCAACTTCAGATGTCTGAAACTTATTTGGCCTCAAATGAAGTTCAAAATTCTGGATTGCTTTAACCAGTATGCAGATACTTTGCACCTACCAAAAGGTCTGAATTCTTCATTCATAGCTTTAATTCCAAAGATTTTTGACCCGAAAGAAGTTCATGACTTCAGACCTATAAGCCTAATAAACAGTATCTCAAAACTATTTACAAAGTGTCTTACCAATAGGCTTGGCCCTCTAATGGGAAAGCTAGTAAGTGGTCCTCAAACGGGGTTTTTGAAAGGCAGGCAAGCCAGTGAAAACATATTATTGGTTGTCAAGGAGGCATTTCATGCCATGAAAAAGTCTAAGAATAGTGGTTTCATCCTAAAGTTGGACTTCGAAAAGGCTTTTAACACAATTGATTGGAATTTTTTGTGGATTCTCATGGAAAAAATGGGATTCGGAACCAAATGGATTGGCTGGATTAAGGCTTTCTTTGAACAAATTCGAATCTCTATACTTATCAATGGCTCTCCTACGCAAGAATTTTCTCCTAAGCGTGGACATCGTCAAGGAGATCTGCTTTCTCCACTTCTCTTTAACCTGGCTGCAGAAGTATTAAGTTGTATGTTGACTAAAGCAGCTAATCTTGGTATTTTTAAAGGTTTCCTATACCCTGGTAGTCATGATCAGCTAACTCACCAGCAATTTGCTGATGACACAATCCTTTTCATTAACGAAGGTATTGACTCGATTATAAGAGTAAAAAAAGTCCTTAGGTGTTTCTAACTCCTCTCTGGTTTGAAAATAAACTTAAAAAAAAGCAGTCTATACTCTTGTAATGGTGTGGAATCAATTACCAAAATTAGTGCGTCATTGCTTGGTTGCAGCGTAGGAAAGTGGCCCCTGAAATATCTAGGAATTCCTATAGGGGTCTCTAGCAGAAGGAAAGTGTACTGGGAGCATCTTCTTCGCAAATTCAAAGATAAGTTTGCTTCTTGGAAAGTTGATTCATTAAATCAAGCAGGTAGAGTTGTTCTAATTAAGTCAGTATTAGATAGCCTTCCTGTGTATTGGTTCAACACTTCAGTTTTGCCTAGTAGTATATGCAAGCAGCTAGAGTCGATAAGACAAGGATTCTTCTGGGGTAGCAAATTAAAAGACTTGAAAGTTGTCAACAAGAAAATTCATTTCTTAGCATGGTCGAAAATTTGTAGGCCTAAAGCTGAAGGAGAACTAGGAGTATCAGCTTTATCACAAAGGAATGTGGCTCTTTTAAGCAAATGGGTTCAGAAATGGTACACTGAAAGAGCTAAAGACTGGAATAAATGGTCAAGAATCAAATACAACTATAGGATTGGTACTAGTGTAGAAGAGTTGATAGCAAAAGGAAACCTTTTAGAATTTTGGATTGATATTCACAATGTGATCAACAAGTCTCCACTGGGTTCTGTTCTGTCAAAAGAAAATTTCAAGTGCACAATTAATGATGGTTCTTATATTCTTTTCTGGGAAGATCACTGGGATAGTAGAGGCATACTCAAAGACACTTTCCCTAGGCTTTTTTCTTTATCTAACTTTCAAGGAATAACGATTGAAATTTTTGTTCAATTATGGGAAATGGAATTGATTGAAGAATTAGATAAGGTAGTTTATAGCATCTCTTTTAACTCCAGTAGGGATTCAATTAAATGGATTCATGGTAATGGTCAGTACAATGCAAAGTGGGGCACTTCATTATTATCAGCACCAGAATTCGAAACAGAAACAAATGCTATCTTTCAAGATTTATGGAAGACTCATATTCCTGCGAAAATTCAACTCTTCATGTGGAAGCTCACTCGTAACATTCTCCCTACTCGAGACTTTCTTGCTAGAAGAATTTTAAGTTTGCAGGAGACTAAAAATTGTACCATTTGCTCAAGTATACCTGAAACTGCAGATCATATCTTTTGGAATTGTATTTTGGCAAAGAAGATATGGGGAAAATGCTTATATTGGTGGGGTTTTTTCTACAAAAACCACTGCCATCAAATCTTTCTGATTCTTTGAAAATGGTTCAAGGACAAAAGTATTTCAAGGGTTTGGAAGCTGACTATAACTGCAATATAGACATTGTGGCTGGGTAGAAACGAAAGAGTTTTTAACAAATCTAAAATTGGTGAAGCCAGCATAATGATACTATTGCAAAAACGAGCTCAGGAATGGAATCTAGCTGCAAACTATATTTCTTATGATCATACAAAGTGGTGAGAGAACAATCCAGTGGGAGTGATCACTAGAACTAGAGACGAAGTGGAAGAGAAACTTCTGCAATGCAACTGTGATTTTGTTTGTTTTATAGATGGTTACTGGAACAAAGATTCAAAAGGCTCAGTCTCTTCTGGTGTAGGAGGTATAGCTAAGACTTCTAAAGTCATCACAAGAATGGTTTTCTCTGGTCCTCATTATGTAGAAAATGCTTTTTTGGCTGAAGTTAAAGCTCTGGAAACTATTATTTGGCTCATTACAAATTGTGGTAAACAAAACTTCAGTTTCTTGGTTTATATAGATAATGTGGAACTTGTTTTGCAATTAAACGAGTTCAAAGCATTAAGGAAAACAAATCTGATTTTGCAGGAAAGTTGTAAAGGATCAATCCTCTCCCTGAACTTATCATTCAAGAAAATTGACAGAATTTTCAATAAGGAGGCTGATTGTTGGGCTAAAAAAGGTAGGCTCAAGCAGGATTTTTTTTATTACTGGTCATAAGTTTAAACGCATAGTGGAATCTATCAAGGTGGGTTCTGTAGCTTAATTGAAATGGTTATCTTTATCAAGGCCCAATGATACAAGCCCAATTTCTGAAAGTTTTTAGAGTTTTTTGAAATGAATATGTAACTTATACTGGGAAACGAACCGTCTCAAGCAATCAATTGTGCCTTGGATAATTGTGCAGACGCCTTCAATAACATTTTGGAAAATTGCACAAGTAATACCCTTTATTTATCTTGGCTTCATCATATTTCGTCTTTACTTTCTCTTCTCCTCTCAAAAAGGGCTTATAGAAATGGTGGATGTTGAACCAAGGTGGGAGCTTCCAAAGCGAGGTTTTGTAAAAATCAACGTTCATGGGTATTACACTGATCAGAGGCTTCCCAACGGAAATGTTAGTGGCATTAGAGTGGTAGCTCGAGACCATAAGGGCAACATCCTGAGCATGCTGGCTGGATCATTGTGTAGGGAGCGAAGAAGGAACAATGAGTTTTTTGCTTTTATGGAAGGTCTAAAGCTTGCTTATGCTAGGAATTATCAGAAAGTCATTCTAGAAACAGACCACGTTAATGCGTATTGGCAATGAAAAGACTCACTTCAAGCTGGAGGTCACCCGGACGATGAGTTCATCTTAAGACAACTTAATACGAGGAGGAGAGACAAGAATTTTCTTCTGGAGGTTCGTTTAGCCGATGCTGTAGACAATGAGATGGCTTCGTTCTTAGCTCAACACGGAGCTACTCATTGGAAAAAAATGGTGATTATTAAGCAACCTTTTGGCAGGATCATGGAGATTTGGAACCAAGATATGGGGTTGGGAATGTTAGGAATGCAATATGAATGGGTGCTAGAGGAAGAGGTAAATGCTGAAGTCATGGATGTAGAAGTAGACAATCCGGTGTTGGTGATCATGGATGCTCAGGAAGAAGAGCAGATTTTGCATGCTGGGAATGTTTATGTTGGTATGGATGCTTGGTAGTTCAATCGTTAGTTTACTGAATGGGGCTGTTTTCCAGATTCTGTTAATGGGCTAAGTCTTGGGCTTTGGAGGTGGGGTTTGTCTTGAGCTGGTTTTAGTTGGGCTAATAGTTTTCTTCTGTTAATTATTATGTTTCGTTTTCAGCCTGCAACCGAGTCTGTTTGGTTGCAGTTTAATGATGTATTTTTGTTGGATATTGGCTGTTTGGCCTAATGAATGAATCTGTTGCTTTTCAAAAAAAAAAAGTTTTAATGATGAAAAGAATAAGTTTGAGTTATTTTCCATTCATTTTTCCTCTTTTTGCCGGAGTTTTATCTGTATTTTTTAGATAAAAGAAAATTTTGATGCCTTATAGAACTAAACAGTACATGAATTTCAATCAAGGTTCTAATAATCATTAGTCGGGGTTTACGCGGAGAATCTATCTTCTATTTAGCGATTAATTGATATATTAGTTGAATATATTTTAATTATATATATATATATATAATTAAATTTTAATATTGAAAAATACTTTTTATTCAAATAAAAGTACATATATATCTTCATTTTATTATCAATCATGATAAGTGAATTTACCCTTTTATGTGTAAGTTACATTTTTTATTAAAAAAAATTACACTTTTACAATTTCATTCTTAATTTGACCTTTTTTTAAATATTTTGATCGATTAATCCCGGATTACTAAACTTAATTTCATCTTAATTTCCTCCAAAATCTTATTAAATTTTGAGAAAAAAAATTATCTGTTTTATTTCAAACACAAATATAAAAATTAACTTATCATACTAATTGAACAATGTAAACCTTCACGATACTATTATTTTATTATAATTGGTAGTTTATAAATTTGACTAACACAAAATACGAAAACTGTGAGCTTAATCAGCTTTTAAACTGTCAATTAATTTTAAACTGTGAATATTTGTAAATTGTTGACAAAATGACCTCCACAGAGATTAATTTTTTCACAGAATTGAGCTTATATGGACGACAATATATAGGGGTGTTCATCAAACCGCACAAATCGTAAAAATCGCCCGCACCACACCGCCCCGTACCGCGAAGTGTGGTTTAAATTTTGACAAAACGCGCGGTGCGATGCGGGTTGCGGTTTCAAATTTCAGTCACGCGGTTCAAACCGCACCGCACCGCAATATTTAATAAATTATATTTATATGTGTATATGTTATATGTATTTTATATATTTTATAAGTCTATCAACTGTTAGGAATTATGTTGTCCTTGATGATATACACCCATAAAACACCTTGAAAATCATATGAGTACAAGATTAAGTTTTATAACTTATCAACGGATACCCAAGCTATGTACATCCGTTGATGAGGCAGCTTATCAATTGATAAGTCTGTAGCATACCTTGTATTTAAGTTTGAGTTTGTTGACAAATATCATAGTTGCTAGAAATCCTAAGTCATGTTGACGATCAAAGGATATACAGAATAGGGTAGCTAATTGTATATAAGATGTGCTATGTAATTCTGTATAAGTGAAGTGGTGATCAACGGATGAAGATTCTATGTCAACGGATATGGTATTCTCAGCAAGCAGAAATCAACCTGTCGATCCATGTCTACACCAACGGATAAATGCTTCAACCAATAATGACTTGGGATTAGAGGTTGATGGCGACTTGACATGCCTGACAGATCACATGGGTTGATAAACTTAAAAGAGGTATGGGAACCAGTATTGGAAACGAAGAAGAAAAAGAAACATTCCTTATTCTCACAAACAATCTAGCTGGTAAATCTAGTGCATATCTGTCCAAGACAACCAGACAAAATTGTATCACATGGAGACAAGGAGTGGCAGCAACCCTGCAGGATACTTTGACTTGTAAGATTCGTTTATTTTGTAGGGTTTGTAATCTTGGAGTATTTATATACTTCAAGTGTAGCATAGCTAAAACAGAGAAGAGAAACACTAAGCTAAAAGCCATAAGCATTAGGTTCTCTTGTAATAGTTTTAGCCTTGTATTCGCAGTTGTGTACTCATTTTACACAGAGAAGTTTTCTTCAATACAACCCTCAGGTGGAGTCGAGAAAACCCCACCTGAAATTTTTAAGTGTGTTGTGCATTTGTTCATTTTCTGTTTCTTTACGTTTTAGTCTTCGACTTATCCATCTGTTTCCATTGAAGTTGTAATTGTTGTCTTGCTTAAAATTGAAAGAATTTCACAAGATTGTATTCAACCCCCCTTCTACCATCTTGAGGTGTTGCAACTGGGAAATAACATCAATGATCAGTCCATTTAAATTAACAGTTCCAATCCAAACTTATTAATAATACTAAAAAGCTAATTAGGTTAATACCTCATAGTGAAGTATTTATTACATTATATATACTAATTCATCATTTATTGACTTTCATTTATACAAAAATCTTGCTTAATTATTACAATAGTATTATAGATTACCTGCATATTTTTATTTTTAATTATAGACTGATATGATTGGCTTAAGATTAACTAGATGAACAAGCAATGTACATTAGATAGATATGCTTTGATGTTCAAAATTTTATGTTAGTACGTTCTAAGAGTTTGAGTTATCAACTGCAAAATAAAATAACGAAATGATATATATATATATATATATATATATATATATATATATATATATATATATATATATATATATATATATATATATATATATATATATATATATATATATATAGTCTTGTTCTACTAGAAACAAAATTAAAATAGAAACTAAAAACTAAAATCCAGCCAAACAAAAATACATTAATCTAGCCCAACTAAAAATACACGCACCAGTATAAATTGAATAAGACCACTACACCATTATTGCCACTACCCACCACATCCCACCACCGCTGCCACCCACACACTACCATCATCATAGATCGAAGCTCGTCGTTCATTGTTCATCTATCGTCGATGATGATTATTGTTCATCACTAATCTGTTCATCAAAGATCTGTTCATTTAATAAATTAAATTATATTAAGAAATCACTAAATCATATTACAAAAATCACCCGTTTATATTACAGAAATCACTAATACATACAGTGAAAATCACCGACTATTACCAGTTCAGCAACAGATCTAAACTTTAAAATACACACACATACACATAAACTCATATCTGTAAAATCATCATTGGAGACGATCACGAACAGAAATAATGAGAATAATCACGACGACGATGATGAAAAGAAATGACGAACAGAAGCTCGTCGGAGCTTGGAATGACAGAGAAAGAAGATGAAGATTGTGCCCCTGCGGGGCCAGAGGTCGGAAAGGAAGAAGAGGAGCCAGATCTGCAAAATTCAAGCTCGCCGGAAAAGATGGTGGTAGTGGCAGTGGGTGTGGGTGAGTTGGGCTTGTGTGTGGGATGGTGTATTTAAATTGAGTGTGAGTGTTTAAATGGGACCATTCGATTTAATTAAATCCTAAGGCTAATAGAGGTTTCTAGTTTTTATTTTAAAAGTGGTTTCTATTTGACCACTAGCCTATATATATATATATATATATATATATATATATATATATATATATATATATATATAAGTGCTCAAATGAGACCCCCTCTTAAAATGAGAACTAAGACCCCATATCAGCCCTACATATTTTATGTATTATTAGTCTAGATCACACAATCTAATCTAATTATATTAATACCTACTATGTCAATTTCCTACCCCGACCCGACCCCCACCCTCTATCTCCCACCGACACCGGAACCGTCATCTTCTCCGGCGGCCAGCACCACCTCCTCTTCCTTTCTGACGTCTGGTCCTGCAGGGGCACCATCTTCATCGTCTTTCTTCAATGAGCTTCATAGTTGTACCAACTTCATCGTCTTTCTCCGGCGAGCTTCTCTCCATGGAAGTCGATCTACTGGAGTCTCCATGGTTCGATCTCCGTCCGGTGAACACGTAACTGAAGATGAAGAAGATAGTGAAGGCTTGATTGAAAAACTTGTCACAAATATGAAATGAGCAGGTGGTTAGTGGTGGTGGTGGTGGCGACCCGGAAATGGTGGTGTTGTGATTTGTCTTGTCTCAGATCTGAATTTTTTTTATGATTTACGGTCGGATTTTTGGTGATTTGTATCGATTTTTTTGGTGATTTGCTTTGAATTTTTGGTGATTTTGACTGAAAATTGGTGATTCTGTTGGTGATACGAGTGGTGGTGATTTGGTGATATGTGGTTATGGAGTGATGATGGTTATGGAATGGTGGTGGTAACGACGGTGGTGATATGGTAGTGAGGTGGTGGTGTGCAGATCGAGGCGGTGATGTGCAGTTCCGACGGTGGTAGGGTGGTAGGAGGTGAGGTTGAATGTGGTGGCAGCGCGGTTGATTGTGGTTGATTGGAGGTGAACGTTGTGGCCGGAGGCTGGTAGTGTGGAGTAGTTGGAGGTTGGTGGTGGTTGGGTGGCTGGTAGTGGTAGTGAACGTAAATGTAATATTCACTACTAGAGGCTGGTAGTTTCATCGACTAATCTATACAAATCTCTGTATTTGTGTGTAATTCACCAAATTCTATGTACAAATCACTTTTTTAATCACAAATCACTTTTTTATTTAGTGATTTATGTAAGTCTATTTGATGATTTGCATATAGAATTGCTGGAAATTTGCATACAGAATTGCTGATGATTTGAACTGATCAAATGATTATTTAAGATGCTCTCAGTGACTGGTATATGTTAGCTCTTAGTCAACCATGTTTTGTGATTCATCAAATCGATAAAAAGGAAAGCAAAGAAATTATCGGAGTGATTCAATAGTGATGATAATGGAGGATGTGGTGTTATTGAGATGACAATGGTTATAAGGGATGTGCTTGTTGGTAGAAGATTTAATGGAGAGAAAGAATAATACTGGTTGTTGGTGAGTGAGAGAGAAAAAGATGACGGTTTTATGATGGTGATTTATGGTTTAGATGAAAAATTGAATGAAAATATAGATGTTGTGATATGACGTTGGGGATTGTGATGATGGTGATGACTTGTGGTGTGATGGAATAAAGGCAGTGATGTAGAGTACGGTGTCAGTAGAGCTAGTGATGTTGTGTGTGTATATATAATTGCAGTAGTTCCAGTAATTTGGTAATTGGGGTCTCAGTTGTCATTATAAGAGGGTCTCATTTGAGCAGCCCCTATATATATATATATACAAATTACATAAAGATGAGTGAAGCAAATCAAATCACTAGGAATTTAATTCACATTATCAAAAAAAAATTATTTATTTTATATAATAATTAATATCTAAATAATTTTTAAATGTATAAACTGCACAAACCGCACCGCTTTTTCGTGGTGCGGTTTTCGCGGTTTTTGTGTTACGTGGTGCGGTCGCGGTTTGGAAATTTGTTCAAACCGCATGCGTAATTTGATTTGTGGTTTGAGGAAAAAACCGCACCGCCCGCACCGCGAACACCCCTAACAACATGAATAATCTAATTTTGTTCTCTCCTTTCATATGAGAGTGTTCTGTTTTTCTCTCCTTACTTTGTTAGAGTTAGTGAGAGGTCTGTAATGGCAAGAATGGATGATGTCAACGATCGATTGGGGGGTATGAACATAGAGGATGAAGAGAATGAATAACTCTGTTTTGAGGAAGGGATTGAGGAGGCGTCTAACATATTTGAGCTATGTGTGGTGGGGCGTTTCTTAACGGAGAAGAACATTAACACTTGAGCGATGAAGTTAAAATTAGCTGATGTCTAGCGTCCTGCAAGGGGTATAAATATTAAGGATCTTAAACCAAGAGTGTTTTTGTTCCAGTTCTACCATGAGGATGACATGAAGTGGGTTCTTAATGGAGGGCCATGGTCTTTCGACAATGCTATACTAGCAATGAGTACAGTTCCTCTAGGAGAGGATCCAATTAATGTCCCGTTGAATGAAATCAAAGTCTGGATACAACTCCATGGTTTGCCATCGGGGTTTATGTCGGAAACAGTGGGCAGAAAGCTGGGGGATTTCTTTGGGTCGTTCTTGGTGTATGATCCAAATAACAACACGAGTATATGGGGAGAGAGCATGAGGTTAAGAATAGCTCTTGATGTTAGGAAACCGCTGAAACGTAAGAAGAAGATATGTAAAAGGGATGGTTCTGAGTGTCTAATCCAGTGCAAATATGAAAGACTGGGAGATTTCTATTTTATCTGTGGGCTAGTTACATATACGGAAAGGTTCTGTAGGATCAAGATAAGTTCTCAGTCAAGTGAGATGAGTCGTGAATGGGGAGGGCGACTCAGGGCACCACCACGTCGGACGACAATGAACGAGAAGAGCAAGTGGTTGCGGGACGAGCGGGACGTTGATTGGGGAGATAAGTTCAGAAGTGATAATTACTATCAGGATATTTCGGGATTTCAAAATAAGGAGGGAAATGAAGGAGCTGATAGGAGACGTAATTCTAGGGAAATTGTGAATGATGGAGCAATTATCTCGGTGTTAGGTATGGGAAGAGATAAGTTAAAAAGCAGCGCGGCAATTTCAAAAATTAGTGATACTAGTGGGCTTTCTAGGGATGAGTTGACTTGGTTTAATTTTGAAGAAAGGAAAAGAAGACGTAGTGGGCTTAGTATTTCTGATAATATGGAATCTATCAAGGTGGGTTCTGTAGCTTAATTGAAATGGTTATCGGAAGAAGGTGGTTGGAAGAGGCTAATTTTCGGAAGAAGGTGGCTGATTATAAAGTTCAGGTTTAAGTTTGATTATAAAGTTCAGGTTTAAGTTTTAGAACGTGTGGTTGGAAGAGGTTAATTTTCGGAAGAAGGTGGCTGATTACTAGCTTGATCTCCCTCCTGTGCATATTCTTCCAAAGTTAATCTCAGTGTCTTCGTTTATGGCTAAATGGGGAAGGAATTTTTTCCATAAGTTTCGTGATAAAGTTAAAAAACAGAAGGAAGAGCTTGCAAAGCTAGTGGATCGTACTGATGAAATAGGGGTGAAACAATATTTTTTGGCAAGAGATAGGTTGAATGAGCTCTTGTTGAATGAAGAGGTTTATTTGAAACAGAGAGCTAAAGCTTTTTGGTTGGTTGAAGGTGACGATAACATAAAGTTTTTTCACGCAATTGCTAGTGCGAGAAAGAAAACTAATCTTATCACCCATCTGGACACTGATGATGGTAGAAGAGTTGAGAATCAGAGGGATATGTGTAAGGTGGTGCATGAGTATTTTACAAAAAAATTTACTGGCTCACAGAGTGTTGACATGGGACAGAATTTAGTGGAGGAAAGGTGTATGATAGCAGAGCAAAATAGAAGGTTGGTGGCAGATGTCACTTTTGCAGAGTTGACTCTTGCTATTAAACAAATGCACCCTGATAAGGCGTCTGGACCGGATAGGCTTAACCCAGCTTTCTTTCAGCAATTTTGGGCAATCTTAGGAAAAGAGGTGTTTAATAGTTGTAAGGAGTGGTTGACTACAAGTTCTTTTCTAGCTTATCTTAATGAGACAAATGTGGTGTTGATACCCAAAAAGGAGAATGCTTGTTGTATGAAAGACTTTCGTCCAATTGCTCTTTGTAACGTCCTATATAAGATTCTGGTTAAGGTTCTTGGGAATCGTTTAAAAGATGTTTTTCCTGGTTTGATTTCGGAGAATTAGTCAGCATTTGTACCTGGGAGAAGTATAACGGATAATGTCTTAGTGGCGTTCAAGATTATTCATCATATGAATATGAAAAGAAGGGGTAGTGAGGGAGAGGTGGCTTTGAAATTGGATATTAGTAAGGCGTATGACAGAGTGGATTGGGCGTTTTTGAGAAGGAGGTTACATCAGATGGGCTTCTGTAATAAGTGGATTCAATGGATAATGATGTGTGTCACGATAGTTTCCTATAATTTCTGTCTTAATAGGGATGCAATTGGTCCAGTATTTCCTTCTAGAGGGCTACAGCAAGGGGACCTCTTGTCCCCGTATCTCTTCATACTCTGTGTGGAAGGTTTGTCTAATTCCCTTTGTAATGCAGTTGTTACTGGTTCTATTCATGGTGTTCAAATTGCTCCAACTGCTCCTATTGTCACCCATTTGTTGTTCGCGGATGATTCCTTTCTGTTTTTTCGTGTTGATATTCAGGAAGTTAATACTGTTAAGAGGTTGTTAAAGTCTGTTAATTACCAAAAATCTGGGGTGTTTTTTAGTGCCAATGTTAGCAGAGAAACTCGAGAAAGAATTTCTGAGGTGCTGGAGGTTCATAACGATCTTAGAGAGGGGAAATATCTGGGGTTGCCTTCGTTGGTGGGTCGGTCGAAAAAACGTGTCTTTGGGTTGTAAAAGATAAAGTGTGGAGGAGAATTCAGGGTTGGCAATCAAAACCCATTTCGCGTGCTGGGAAAGCGGTGCTGATAAAGAACGTAGCTCAGTCTATTCCTTCCTATTGCATGTCTTGTTTTCTCCTGCCTAAGTCTTTATGTCAGGAAATGGAGCGGATGTTAAATAGATATTGGTGGAATTCGGGGGCTGGGGACAGGAAGGGGCTTAATTGGTTGTCCTGGGAAGGAATGAGTATGTCTAAGAGCAAGGGTGGGCTGGGGTTTCGAAGTTTATATGGTTTTAACATTGCTTTTATTGGTAAGTTGTGCTGGAATTTTATGACTAATTCATCATCGCTGGTTTCTAGAGTCTTTAAGGGTCGATATCCAAATTCGAACTTGCTCAATGCAGTTGGAAGTATTGGGTGGAGCTTTATTTGGTCAGGTATTTTGAAGGCCAAGAATGAGTTAAAAGAGGGGTTCAGGTTGATTCTGGGGGATGGTAGAACGATTCAAGCGTGTATGGATCCTTGGTTGAAGTAGAAGCCAAATTTCTGTGTTGATTCTACTGTCAGAAATCAGATGGGAAATGCTACGGTTTCGACTCTGCTTTTACCAGGTACAAAAACTTGGGATAGTGTGAAAGTGCGAGCAAATTTTGGTAATGAAGATGCTGAACATATCTTGGCATTGCAGTTTCCTCAAATAGATGTTGGTGACAGATTGGCGTGGTGTAAAACGTCTAATGGGAAATACAACGTCAAACAGGTTATCACCTCTGGCATGGTAAGAACGTTGGAGTGCAAAAAGTTACTCAGTCTACAGGTTGGTGCAAATTATGGAGGATTTCGATACCTCATAAGGTGAAGGTGTTTTTATGGAGGTTCTGTCGAAATAATATCCAAGTTCAGAATCGGTTGAGGTTGAAAGGTGTTGCTGTTCCTATCATTTGCCCGATGTGTGGGATAGATGTAGAGCATCTGGGTCATGTCTTTTTCGACTGTGTTTTTGCTCGACAGTGTTGGCAGTACATAGGTATATGTCTCACGTGGAAGATGTCTCGAATTGGTTCCTTCAAAAAATTAACAATGCTACTACTGATGAGGTGGTGAGGATTGCTAAGTCTTACGGGGTGTGTGGTTTTTTCGCAATAAAAAGGTCTGGGAGCAGAAGATTGTTGGGCATGCTTTAGCTATGGATTGGAGTAACAATTTCTTTTCGGAATGAAGTACTGCTATTAGAAACAAAAGGAGTAAACAAGTTGCTGCTTCTAACAGTGCCTGTCACTGTCCACAGAGGTGGAAACCACCAGATATTGGTTGCCTGAAGCTCAATGTAGATGCCTCTGTTCGTGTTGATGTAACAAAATTCTCGATAGGGCTTATTATCAGAGATCATAGAGGCCAGTTTGTTGCAGGGAAGGTGGAGTGTATTGCTCGTTCTGGGACTGTCTTGGAGGCAGAAGCAACTGCTATTCTAGAGGGTCTTAAATAGATTTCGGAACTGCAGTACAGGAACATTAAAGTTGAATCTGATTCTCTTGTCTTGGTGAATGCTATTCTGAATCGTAGCGAAATTTATTTTAAAATGGGTCATTTGTTTGAAGATTGTCGAGCTTATTTTCAATCTAGGGACGATCTTTCAATCTCTTTTGTTAAAAGATAGGCAAATAAAGTAGTTCATTTAGTAGCTAGGTTCTCTTGTTTGCCAGATTGTCAAAACATGTTCTTGTCTCCTCCTTCTAATTTGCTGGAGACTTTGATGTATGATGTTTCGTTTTAATGAAAGTTGGTTCTTTGTTTAAAAAAAAACATGAATAATAAAGAATTGAGATTATAGGGAAAATGAATTTTTTTATCAATCAACTTTCTATACTTTTAGAAACCAGTCACTGAACTATTTTCTTTTTCCTTTTCATCAGTAACGTTACCCTGACATTTTATTATTGCCATTCCGTTAAATTCTTGACCACTGTGTACTTTTGACATGAATACCTACCGGATTGTTATGAACATCGATCGGAATCAGATAAACTACACAACAACAATGACCTAGCAACTCGTTTTTGGTATACCTACCGGGTTGTTCTCAAAATCCATTCACAGCCTCACTTTTTTATGGTTTTCGACTCAAAACTACACAACAACAATGACCTAACAACTCGTTTTTGGTCATCAAAACTCCGATCGCCTTTTTCGATGAACTACGAATCATGCTCAATTATGATAAAAAATTAAAAAGAAAAATAGCTACACACTCAGCTTGAACAGATCTATGCAATCATACAAGTTATAACAACTAAAATTCAATAATTGAATTCATGAAATTTTGAAAATTAACCCAGAAATCACAAATTATAAATCGAGCAATATCTACATATTTTTACACATATAATCAAGTAGTATAGCATGTGAGATTCAGTTTGAGTACTCATATTAAAGAAAATAAGTTCTGCATCACCTTTAATTAGTCTTTTGATTCTCGAAGCTGTTATGAACCCTAACCCTAGAAATTTTGAAAATTCCAGAAACTTAATGTCTGTTAGTCAATATTTAACGGAATGACAATAATAAAATGACAGGATAACGTTAGTGATGAGAAGGAAAAGGAAAATAGTTCAATGAGTGGTTTCTAAAAGTATAGAAAGTTGAGTGATAAAAAAATGACTAAATGACAGTTTGTACCCCTTATGTATATGAGTTTTGTCAAATTGGTCCAGATTTACGTTTTTTAGCACTTTGCAACCCCTATCTTCAAATTTCGCTTCGAATTACAACCCTTCACTAATATTCTAGACCAAAAAGGAAGGTTTTTATTGATGAATGGGACAGATGCATAAAGGTTTAAGAGGTACTATGTTTGTCTTGAACCCTTAAAGGCCTACATCCATCAAGAAAGCCTTCCTTTTTGGTCTAGAATATTAGTGAAGGGTTGTAATTCGAAGCGAAATTTGAAGATAGGGGTTGCAAAGTGCTAAAAAACGTAAATCTGGACCAATTTGACAAAACTCATATACATAAGGGGTACAAACTGTCATTTAGTCTTAAAAAAAATTCATTTTCCCGAGATTATATGCACAATGGTACAATTAATTTATTGTTGGGCCTAATATATTTGGGCCACGCCCATTAGTTGGATGGATCCATAACTACTATCTCTGGTACAAAAACCCTAGGCCTCTATTACAGTGAATTCATTTGCAGGAGTAGCGGCGGGACGCAGAAGAAGAATCAGCAGCCATGGTTTGTTCAAATCCCTCAATTACTTTCATTTTATTAAAATCATAATTCATTTACATTAATTTCTTTGTACATGTGTTTATAAAATTTAATTACAGGGTATCGATTTGATAGCTGGGGGAAAAAGCAAGAGGACCAAGAGGACTGCTCCCAGATCCGATGATATTTACTTGAAGCTCATCGTTAAGGTTTTTATTTTTTTTATTTGTGAATTATTATTAAAAAATTGGTTTTGTGTATGTGTTAATGGAAGTGTGTTGTGTCTGATGGATATGTTTATGTGCATTTTTGTTAGTTATATCGATTTCTTGTGAGGAGGACTGGAAGTAAGTTCAATGCTGTTATTTTGAAGAGGTTGTTTATGAGCAAAACTAACAAGCCTCCCATTTCGCTTTCGAGGTTGATTCGATTTATGACCGGAAAGGTATTTGTTTCACAATCTTCTCTAATTTTACGAGGTTGTTTCTGTGTGTCAAACTATTTCACTTTTCTTTTTCTTCATTAGTGATTGTTTCTAGTATTAGATGCCCGAAATGCCAAACATTTAATTATCTCATAATTACTGGCGTCAATCCGCGTTCTTGTGTAATTTGCCTGCACTAATATTAGGGAAATCAGCTTCCAACTTTGTAGAGATGTAGTATTGTATATCTTAGTAGCAGACAGACTGATTCACTTGTTTAACTAATATTTGATGTTCTAGGAGGATAAGATTGCTGTGATTGTTGGTACCGTTACTGATGATGTCCGAGTGCATGAGATTCCTTGCATGAAGGTAACCGCTTTGAGATTCACAGAGACTGCAAGGGCAAGGATTGAGAAGGCTGGCGGTGAATGCTTGACATTTGACCAGCTTGCTCTTAGGGCTCCCCTGGGTCAGAATACGGTAAGTTTGCTAACTTTTTTGCTACCTAATGCTATATATTGTTTGATTGTTTCTATGTGCCAACTTGCGTAAGATAAATTATTTTTGATGTGTAGATGCTAGTAATTTTGGTGATATGAATGTCTTGTGCAGTAGTCTGTTTTGGGTTTAAGGCTTGTTAGGGGAAGTGTGGAACTAATTTTGAATAATGATTGTAGAAGTGATGAATTGATTACAAACCAAAATTGTTAGACCACTTTCTGAGATGTTATCCATGGTGTGATGTTGCTCTGAAAATTATCTGATTTGATTTTCTTTCCTTATGCCACTTTCTATAATGTTCTGTGATTATCTTTAATTTGATTTGATTATGAATCCGATGCTTCCAAAGATGCTAGGTGGTTTTTTTGAATTTTCAGATTTGTTTTGATTATGATTTGATTTGATTATGAATCTGATGCTTACAAAGATGCTAAAGTGGTTTTTCAAATTTTCAGGTTCTTCTTAGAGGTCCAAAGAACTCTCGTGAGGCAGTGAAACACTTTGGCAAAGCCCCTGGTGTGCCACACAGCCACAGCAAGCCGTATGTCCGATCAAAGGGACGTAAATTTGAAAAGGCTAGAGGCAAAAGGAACAGCAGAGGCTTTAGGGTTTGAGTTATGTTATGGTTTTAAGGCAAACATTGCTTTCGTCAAGAAATCTGGAAAAGATTTATCAGTGTTTTTTTAATTTGTTTTTGTGGATTTTATGTGCTGAACAATTTTGTTATCCGCAGGCTGCAATGCATCACTCTTTTGGATCCTAAAAATCATTTAGCTATAAGTCACCCATCGTTAAGTCTTAAAATGAAGTATTAAAATTTTTAATGCTGAAGGGTAACCTTTTTAATATGTTAAATTTCTTGTAAATATTTAGCAAGTCACTTGACAAGACCAGCGTTAATATCGTTGTCGTATGTTAGTCGATACTTTTTTCATGAATTTCAATGTCTTTCGAATTGTACTTGCAAATAATATTGTTTCAACTTTTTGTTTTATACTCCCTCCGTCCCACCCAATTCTTAACACTTTTTTTGTTACTTTCTGACACGCATTTTAAGGTGAATTTTAAGGATAGTTGCATAACTTATTTTTGAAATTTTCTTTTTTTGTATAAAAATAGGATTGTTCTATTTTTATACAAAAAAAGAAAATTTCAAAAATAAGTTATGCAACTATCCTTAAAATTTACCTTAAAATGCGTGCCGGACACCCTATTTTGAAATGTTAAGAAATGGCCGGGACTGAGGGAGTATAAAAGTAGAAGATTAATATTTTTATATAAAATGAAAATATATCATTTACATGTACCTCTACCGAATGTATTAAAATGCATGCCAAAAAAAAGAGTTTCATATTTTTTGGTACAAAGATAAAACCTACTTAAAATTGTATTGCAAAAAGAAGAGTTTCATATTTTTTGGTACAAAGATAATACCTATTTAAAATTGTATTAAAACATGTAAAAATAAAATGGCTCATTTTTTGGGACGATCTACTAAAAAAATTCAAATTCATGTGCTGATTTGAATTGAAGGTGACTATGCATCCTCTGATGTCCCAAAAAAAATTTGAAATGAAACCATGCTGTAAATTGTAATACCATTCATTGATGGAGCGCTTGGTTGAAGATGGATCTTGCATCATTTTTAAAAAAATGACCATTGCTGTGGAAAGAAAAGATTTTGCCTCTAAGCTTCGAAATAATATAAATTCGATAAAATTTTACAAAAACGCTTTTGAATGGGAAAAAAGTGTATCAACTGTTTAAATAGAACTAAAATGTAAAATTAAATCTGAAATTCAATTTTTTTTTAACCAATCTAAAATTCATCAAGTTGTTATCATCGATTGTCATTGCTCACCACTAGTCACACAAAGGAAAAAAAAAAACTCTAAACCATTACGCAACATTTATACAAGACACATTTAGCAAAAAAAAAAAAAAAACAAGTATACAAGACACTCCAATTGAGATGCACAAAAGGCCCATCGGGCTGGGCTTTGACCGGGCTTTGAAAAGCCCGGGCTTTTTGGTCAAAGCCCGGCTCGGGCTTTGACTTTGACCGGGCCGGGCCGGACCGGGCTTCTGTGAAAAATGTGAGCCCGTTTAGGCCCTCGAAGCGGGCTGCGGTGGGTTTTTTTTCGGGCCTGAAGCGGGCCGGACCGGATCGGGCTTTTTTCTGGATCAAATCGGATCGAGATTTTATGTTATATAAGAATGTTCTTTATGTAATAATGGCAGACATGTGTTAAACAATCTATATTGCCGATACAAATATTACATTTATCGATTTACTTTTTTATTTGATGATATATTAATTGATTACACGTGTACTTAACTTGCTTTCGTTCATGTATCGTAATATATGCATATAAATAATCTTATTATTAATAATGAAAAAACTACTTGTACATACTTTCAATCAAATTCAAATCGCTTGGTTGCCTCTAGGAAGGATTCAACAGCGATCCAATTAAGCGTCTGTGCCGATTGTATTTGTAGATGCCGTATGGCTTTTGATTAATGAATTGATTCCCTTTTGTTCAAAAAAATAATGAATATGTAAATATATATGTACTTAAATTATTTTTATATTTATAGGAAGTGTAAATACATAAATATTTATGTAAGTATACTAGAATATTCTAATTTTACCCAGGCTTTTTCGGGCCGAACCGGGCTTTTAATCGGACCGGGCCGAAGACTGGGCTTTTTAAAAGACCGGGTTAAGACCGGGCTTTTGCCGGGCCGGGCCGGGCTTTGCCTAAAAATATAGGGACCGTTTAAGGCCCTCGGGCTGGGCT
The DNA here is from genome assembly GCA_037693485.1 of Kitagawia praeruptora. NCBI lineage: Eukaryota > Viridiplantae > Streptophyta > Magnoliopsida > Apiales > Apiaceae > Kitagawia > Kitagawia praeruptora. The sequence continues at coordinate 114,700,453 of CM075344.1, read as the reverse complement.
TGACCGGGCCGGGCTTTGACCGGGTCGGGCTTTGACCGGGCTTTGCCGGATCGGGCCGGGCCAGATTTTCGGGCTCGGCCTTTTTGTGCATCTCTACACTCCAAGCAAGTAACACATCCTGAATTTCCGGGAATCTTAGATAAAACCAATTTTTAGGATCATAATGTATAGAGAAAAAGGCCCTGAGGTTACCTCAGGAGAGTTACCTGGCAGTGTAAATACTTGGCATTTTTGTAAATATTGAATTTTTTTTAAAAAATCCTGTAATTACAATTATACCCTCGTGCATTAATATGGAGAATCTATGTTATCTCAGGTAATTTTCCTGAGATTACCTCAGGAACATCAAACCCTAATGTATATATATTTTTGGGAATCTTAGATAAAACCAATTATTGAGATCATCTATTTATATAATAAATCCTGAATCCAAATGTATGCCTTTTTACACCCCCTACCCTAAGACTTCATAGTTATTTACTTACTTTGTCATTCTCTTCATATAAATCCAATATATGCACACTTCCTTTCTGTACAACAGGTGAAGAAACACACGTGCAAAATTTTTAAATAATTACTTCTTCCGTACAAGCACACAACTATGAAGGCCTATTAGTGTTCAACAAGTTAACCAAAAAAAGACTAAACAATACTTACTTTATACTATCCCTAAGTATGCAAGCTTGGTTCTCTCTGCTTTTGTGCAACTCAACATTGTTTTCAATTTTCAAAATTCAAATTTCAGATCTTACCTTAACATAATTTGCAAAGACAATTAAAGAATCTCAGTCCATTGTTAAGTTTCTTTGGAAAAATGAAAGAGGTTATATCTGCACATCCATTTTGCTTTGTCATTTCTTGGAAAGTCTCAGAACTTTTATGTTTATTTTTTCTTGCAGGCAAATTATAATCATCTAAAACTCGATGGCTTCACTTCATTTCAGTCTGATTTTGGTAAATTCTCGAATATACTATGTACATTCTAAATGGATGTTACGACTATGTGTTTTATTGTCAACGATTGTTACCCATATATAGGTTCAAGCAGAAAGAAGTTGAGGAAGCTTGATACTTTTAGTTTTGGTAACGACTGTTCTGTGAATGTTAATAAAGTGTGCACTGATAGAAGAATTAATGGAAGTAAGATTACTCTTCTCCTCATAATGTTAGGAAGTTTGGTAAATCTTATAGTATTATTATGTGTCTTTTGCATTTATTGAATTCCTTTCAAATCTTTGCATTCCATGTATGTTTATTTCTCCTTATTTCAGCTATAGTTTGTAAGATATGCTCTTCTTAAAATCACTCTTTTTTTTTTCAACATCATTTATTAGGTACAACCACAAAGAAACAATTAAAGACTGATGCATTCAACAAAGAGAACTGTGACACTCATAATGAGGAAGAAAGTACGCCTTCTAAGAGACTTCCCAATCATGTGTGTAATAATGGTAATAGTTACATATTCAAGCGCATTAGTTACAGTTTTGTCCTTTTCAAATTTGTTAATGTAATAAAAATTCCAAACACCTTCGATGCAGGTGTACTCTTTAGGACTCCTCAATCCGAGGACTTGAAATATAATTTCAGTAATGTGTCCAGTAACGAAGGCAATCGTAGAGTGCCACTTTCTGACATTTCCAATATAACCACCGGCCATTTACATTCAACGGAGCAGAACAACCGTAAGGGTATTGTAAATTAGTATGGTAAATCTTATAGTATTGCAAATTTGTTAATATAATAAAATTTTCAAATACCTTCGATGCAGGTGTACTCTTTAGGACTCCTCAATCCGAGGACTTGAAATATAATTTCAGTAATGTGTCCAGTAATGAAGGCAGTCGTAGAGTGCCACTTTCTGACATTTCTAATATAACCACTGGCCATTTACATTGAAGGGAGCAGAACAACCGTAAAGGTATTGTAAATTAAACAAATGTCTTATGTCTCTAAATTATATATGATCAATTCCTGAATCCAGTTAATATATGTAGCTGTTGCTTGCTCTGAAGCAGGCGTACAATCATGTTTGACAAAGCAAACAATAGAGGCCAAAGAACGAGGAAATATTCCTCCTACCTTGGGTTCGATCTCACGTTCAATGACTTTTGAAGAGGATTGCACTCAAACTGACTATAATAATGCCGGTTAGATGACATTATATTATTGTTTAACTGTTGTACATATGTGCCCAAAATGTTCTCATTGTATTTGTAGTCATTACATAACTATTTTTTTTTCGTAGAACTTTCGACGATATCTGAACTGCAAGCTGAGGAAGGTGATTTGTTTTGGGATGATGGTAATATGTTTTGTTAACACAACTACTCTCTAAGAAATATAATGTTAGAGTTATACTAAAAATTATGCCTTCAATATTTAATTTATGCAGATTATGATTTCACCGAAGGTATAGAACATATGATGGAAGATGCTGACACAGTTCCAAATGTAGGTGATTCCTTGAATTAGTAACTGTTAGAAGTTTTTGTTTACTTATATTCCCTCACAGACACTAACATTAGCTTCCTTTTTAGCAGTACCCACTGGTTATGTGTCTCTAGGTCCTCCTACTGAAGTTTGTCCTAAATGTCATGCAATTATGAGAGAGCAAATAAAAATGTTAAAAAGGGCGTACCAAAGTTCAGTGTATGTTGTGCTCAAGGTCAGATTAAGCTACCACCTACTCCCCCGACTCCTTCTTACTTGGACAAGTTGTACAGTGACCCTAAGAAGAGTAATGCTTTCAAACATACAATACGTTTGTATAATGCAATGTTTGCATTTACATCAATGAGGGGAAAGGTAGATAACTCCATCAATTGTGGTAAAGCTCCTTATGTTTATCGTCTTAACGATCAGAATCATCATGTTTCACTAGAAGGAATATGGCCTGTTGCAACACCGAAAAAGTGTATCATTAGGCTCCAAAAGTGTTACAATACCTGTTTATGCAACACTTTTGCTAAAAGTCAGTGTTGCATTTGCCGGCGTGGCAACAACCTTCTGTAGCAACGCTTTTTGTGTTTATTACAACGCTTTTCAAAGTATTACAAAAAGAGTTTGGTGTAGTTTGTTGTAACACTTTTGCAAGTTTTAGCAACATTTTAAATATGTTACAACAGACGAATGCAACATTTTTTTGCAACATTAATTGACTTAAAAATGTTACAAAGTGAGTTTATTGCAACAAATTTTTGCAACATTATTATGCATTTTGCAATACTTTTGGTTTTTTTTTTGCAACATTTATATGCAACATTTTGGAACCTTTTGCAATACTTTTTGATATTTTTGCAACATTTCTCTGCAACATTTTAATGACTATTGTAATACTTTTAAATTTTATTGGCAACACTAATTTGCAACATTTTTATTAGTTCACATTGCAATGTCCTGTTTGAAATTTAAATTTACCATGCATGAAAGCATATACCAAACCAGAAATGACATTTCATTAATGTCCAACAAACACATGTCAATGAAGGCCAAACATAGTCTAAAGTCGAAACATAAGTTGACTTACACCAAAAGTCTACATTAAACGAGTAGTCTAAATAGTTAAGGTACCAATTAACATACTACCAAAAGTACGCATATAGAAAACAATACTTAAGTACTGATCATATCAATCATCATTTTCGTCGTCGGCGAGCATTGTCATCATCGCGATCATCATCCTCCTGCTCCTGATCAATGTCGTCCTCACTTTCGTCACCCGATGCAAGACATAACTCTTCGACATCAAGGTTCTTGAAATCTGTATTGATTTCTCCCAATTTTGCAACTACCTTTGACACACCTTTCTATCTACAACTCCAAAACAATGCACCTAGACTCCATATATCTGCTGCTAACCCATTACCCTGGCTCCTTTTAATAACCTGCATATAGATAAAAACTCAATTAAACCAAAAAGTTGGCTGTGACAAACAGCACATTCTGACAATTTATAAAATGGCACCCATGTCATTTGTATTTATTTTGTTTTATAAAGTGCTAGCAGAGAATAAATTATAAAGAGATTTATAAAATAGCACCCTAACAGATGAAATGTAAGTGATTTATAAAGAGAAAATAGAGGAAAATTTATCTCCTACTTTTTTCCAGCAGAAGGGTTTCCACTGGAGAAAAAGCAATCCACCATCGCAAAACACCATAGGATATATCAGGAACAATAAAGCTAACCTGCCAACAACCCAATACCACACCTGTTGAAGTCAAAACCACCCTATCTAAGACAATATTCAATGGGCATACAGTCTTTGCAACAGCTTTGACTGCATTCACTTCAGCTTCAATCTGTAAAACTGGCAAAGGAATTTTGCCATACACTTTATATAATCTCTGATGAGAAGCAAAGGCGGGCACATGGGATGTTGTTTACTTACCTCCGCGTCTGTGGCAGGCACTGGTACAATGTGGTGGGAAGCATGATACATGCTAAAGTGGTACATGCTAGAATTCTGAAACCATATCACTACAAATAAAAAGAAACATAATATTATATAGAACATGGAGTTAAAAAACTTCAAATTGGTCTGAAATGGCGAGTACTTGACAGATTTAGCTTTAAATAGCATGACACAAATACAGCAATCTAAAGGTGAAAATTCAACAACTATACTAAACTCAGTGGTTAGGCCAAAGCAAGAGAAAGAATTACCTTTATTGAAGTATGGAAGGAAAATATCCCTTACAGCTTCCCTGTAACAACACAAGTACCCAGTTAGAGTTCTTTTTTATACTCCAGTAACAAGAGAGGGGTAGGGAAGCAAGGACTCACACAGTCACATAGATTATGCTCCACAACTGAAACATACTTGTACATTCTATATATAAACACCGCAGAGATTATGGACACTAGAGTAGTGCTTAGTTAGCTCTAGACTGATTTTCCCACCTATGCAAGACTGAACTGTATTTATAGACAGGTTACACAATTCTTCTGCAAATCTTTACAAATCTAATATAGAGCGGGAAGGGGCTTATGATACTCATACTAACTCCGGTTACCAATAAGTTTTTATGGATTCATCGTAAATATGTGCGTGCATAACATTTGTATGATTGTACCTGCATTTCTTTATATGGCTTTCTAATGTATTTAACTGCTTTTCTGCATAAGTGACAAGTCTTTGTCATTAGGCAAAGAGACAGTCTCAATTTGAATTCCAGAACGTGTTGACAAAGAAACTTAGCAGAAATAGTAACCTTTTCCCCAGTTTTAGGTGCATCTAAAGCATCATAGTAGATGTCGATTAATTCGAGCATCTTTGCCTTCAAGTGCTTCTTTTCATTATCATCATTCGCTGTCAAATATCTGTCTGTCCAGGCCTGCCAGTTATCAGCTGCCACACCCATACTAATGCTAAAGAGGACCTCGCATCAAAGCAAACATAACGTAGATAAGGTATTCACAGCATAGTAGCATACATAATACTAGACTTATGACAGCTTATAGAAAGCATATGTACGTATACAGGAATATCAAATTGATATTCCTAAAAGTCACGGGGCCCTCATTGGATCAATCCCTGTCGCAACCTCCCATGTTGCAAGCATATGCCATTAAAGAAGTCAATGTGTTGGAGGTTGCTCAGGTGCAGTCGAAAGAACAAGTAAAGTTTTAAACTATAAAAAAGGAAAAAATTTAGTGCTGATGCTTTTACTTGATCAAGTGATGGTGGTTCAAGCTTATGATATTTAGGTTTATTTTTCTCGAGAAGAATATATCGAACGAATGCTCGCCAGACTATTGTCCACTATTCCACTGTGTTGTCCGGCATACAACTTAGGGTATCATGCCTCGAAATCTTTTTAACTACAATTTTTTTAGGAATGGTTGCATATATAAGTTAGGGCAGTCATCATAATTATTAAAAATGTTTTTTGGCAGTAAGAAATCTGTTTAACACTTTTCTTTCAGATACACATAATCGATATACAGGCTTATATAAATTTTATGATCTTGCACTCTAGCATCATATCAAGAACATAGTATGCAAACCATCGAAAGAAGAATGATCTTCAATTTATAAATATGTGAAAATTAAGAACATTGGATTACTAGAAAAGATATTACTTCGAAAAATAAATAGCTCACAAACATTTAGCTCAGTGATTGAGCTTCACATGACTAGTCACAAAGAAATTACTTCGAAAAATAAATAGCTCACAAAGCATCAAGTGTATCTTTGAGCATCTCTAATAGCCTACAATTTAGATGAAATAATGATTCGATAGTCACAACTCTGTCCACTTTTGTTTGCTTTGTATACTTAGGTGCTAGTGATTATTTCATGCATTATCTCTTATAGGGTGTGCATAAGATAATTCAGATACCTTGGTTGTCAACCAGCGTGTCAATAGCCTTATGCTACGAGCAACCACATAATTATTACCAAGATTCATTGCTTCAACAATTCTAGCTGCATTTGCAAGTACATTCTTTAGGGTACCTGCAATTTTCACACATGTTACATCACTGTACTATGCCAATCATGCCATTACTATGCACTAAATTATCTCAAACCTGACACGTGACTGAATCCTGCTATTATCTTCGGCAAGTTCTAACTTGTTAGACGCTTTCCCATTATCACAAACAATTGAATAGAAATTTCACACTATCATCAAAAAACAGAACACCGATAATTGCTTTAAAAAAATCAAGATGAACAATTTGTAAATGTAGAAGAAATAAAATCAATTTCACAGTACTACCTTGAAAGTCAAGTCCACGGGTTTTAGGGTCGTAGTATCGGTATGTCTTTACTGACAAACCTGCTAGAGCAAAAACTTTGGGGTGGTTTCCCCATGTTGGTTGAGTAATATACACCGTCCGCTGCAATATTAAGACCAATATGAGTTGATACATAAGACTAATCATGAAAGCCAAAAGTAATTTTGAACTAATTAGAGACAATGGGGAAAAGGACTAAATGGTCTTGATACCTGGTGATAATGTCTGGCCAAAAATTCGGCGCCAACCCGTAACGAACCAGTACCAGACAAACACTGTACAGTTGTAACCCTGTTCTCCTGAATAGCGGGACTGTTTTAAAACAAGCAGGAATATTAAAGTCATTAGACACACTAGGCCAACAGAATGAAACTAGTGCACCACAAAAGCACAATGCGACACAAAGGATGAGTTTAGTAATCCTCGAATGCCAAACCCATCCAATCTTAAGCAATGTTCTTGCTTGGAACGGATTCATACAAATAAAACAATGAAATGCAATATTTTCATGTAGCACTATTGTGATACAAATTTTACAGACATTTTAATACCGTTGGAACAGTTTGCCTAAGTTTAATCATCTAATATCCATTTAATTTAAACAGGAGTATCATGTCAGATTAAACTCTGGTATTACAGGGAAGTAATAGAGCATTTACGGGTTTAAATGAGATACAAAAAGACCATAAATGTTATAAGCTCATACGAAGGCCGGGAGCTACAACTCACACATAACCAATCAGTAACAAAGTTTAATAAAAGTTGATAAAGAGAATTGACATTTCTTGTACCTGTTAGCACCAAGAATGAGCTTAGCACTAAGCTTATTAAAGTCGGCCAGTCCAATAATCGGAATATACTCTTTATTACGAGAGCTGCAAAGGTTCATCTCACAACACTTACCTGTCATTATGATATTACGAAAAGTAATATCATAATAAAAGTAGCTTACCTGATTATGATATTACGAAAAGTAAGAGAATTTTAAATTGGGAAAAACAAACACTTACCTGTCATTAACAAGTAGCTTTTCTGCTTGTCTCACAACATTCAAGACAAGAGGCTTTCCTTCCTTTTACACAAATAAAAACATCCAAATAATTTGCGATCAGGGATTTTGCTTAAGCAATGTATTAAACATAAGAACATAATCGAAAATTATGGGAATATACATACGGATATATACACACATATATATAAATCAAACATAATCGAAAATTACCTCAAATCCAAGCCCATATCGAAGCCCTAATTCGATAAAAGCTCTAATTTAATTTTGAGATTTTGCTTTAATTGATTCTAGGGTGAGAGGATTGAGAGAGGGGTGAGCCGGAGAGAGTAAGAGGAGAGTGAGAGTAAGAGGAGAGGTGAGAGAGATGGTCGAGAGAGGTGAGAGAGACGGTCGAGAGAGGTGAGGTCGAGAGAGTGAGATCTGAGAGAGGTTTGTGAGAGAGAGAGATGAGAGATCTGTTGTTTCTGTTTTCATGTAATAAAACATTATTTCTGTGTAATAAAAGTCTTTGGCACGAAAAAAATTTGGCATACCCGGGAACAAAAAATTAGAATATCCCGCTTATTGGCAAGCCCGCGAACAAAAAATTAAAAGATTTCGGTCGTGTATTGTAACACTTTTCGTAAAGTGCGAAAAGTGTTGCAATTGTTATAAAATTTCAAAATTATCATTTTGCTTGCAACACTTTTGGTATTTCTTGCAACACTATAAAAAATATTGCAATAGACTACCAAGTTTTATGTCTATTGTAACACTTTTTGTAACACTTATACATATCGGTGTTACAATAGGCCATATATGGTGTAGTGTTTTTCGTACGCTTATACCGAATGATGGAGATGATCCTAAATTCTGTCAACTTTACATTTACGACACTGAACATGAAGTGGAGAACAGGATGAAGTGGGTTAAAGTTGACAATGGTGAGGTTGTTGACAATGAAATTGTTGAAGGATTAGTTAAGATGTTGGATGAGACGAATGAGTTGGTTAAAGAATTTCGTTACGCGCGTGATCGTTTCAAAGAAAACCCTGTAAAAGATTTGACAGTAAAATTAAAAGTGTGTCATTCGGAACGTGGTCGCAAGAATAATATTGGGCCTTCAAATGAAGTAGGTGGTGTAATGGTTGGTGATGTAGAGACTACAGTTGGTCAAAGGGATATTATTCTTGAGAAGACTAATAAAGATCTTGAACGTATATCAACCATTCATCCTAAACTTATGGCACTACAATACCCTTTTTTGTTTCCTCTCGGTGAAGATGGTTACCATGCTGAGATTCCTTATGTTGATTCTGAGACGCAGACTAAAAAGAAGCGTAAGAGAATAACAATGAAGGAATACTATGCATACAAGCTGCAAGTGAGGAAGAATGAAGGTACGCTAAACTAAACATAATTGTACTACCTAATGTTGTAAAATTGTTTCATTATAGCTTACAAGAGGTCACATGTATTTTTAGGTATGCATGTTCGTTTAGCTGGACGGTTGTACCAGCAATATGTAGTTGATGCTTTCTCCTGTATTGAGCAAGCACGTTTATGGTACTTACGTACTCATCAAACTAATCTCCGTAGCGATTTGTATTCCAGTGTTGCTAAGAAATTTGTCAACGATGAAACTGATACGTCTAATATTGGTAAAGGTTTTATATTACCCTCAAATTTCTTGGGTTCACAATGTATATGCAACAGAATTTTCAGGATGCTCTTGCAGTTTGTCGCGTGGTAGGGCATCCCGACATTTTCCTTACCATGACCTGTAACCCCCTGTGGGATGAAATTGTTCGAATGATGAAAGTTTTACCTGGATGCTTGTTGAGTATTGAATACAGTAAAAGAATACAGAAGGGGGGGTGAATGGATTCTTGAACTTTTCTTCGTTCTTGAATCTGTGTAGCAGATAAGTGTCTGTGTGTGCAAATATGTTGGTGCGGAAAAAGAATGACACAAGACACAATATCACTTTAATCTAATATATTATTAGATAAAGGTTGCTACAATCTGTGAATACAAATGGTAGTATTCTCAGCTTCGTTTTTCTCAGAGAGATATGTCTTACAATGTGTATGAAAAACCTTAACCAACTAAAGAAGTGAGATTGTATTCTTATAGAACATGAATACAACTCAGTTACTACAAATAAGGTTACAGGATAAATTACTTTCTTGTATGTCTATCCTTTTTGAGTAAGCATCCAAACGGCTACAGATTTGACTTTGCAAAGTTCTGTTCAGATCCACTTCTTTAGCTCTTTGTCTCTTCTATATCTCTCCAAGCTTCCTTGTAGGCTTTCCAGAGCACATTACAGATTGTGGTCCATAAAGTGCATTGGCTTGTTGCAGGTTTCAGACTTGTACAATTTCTTCAGTATTTTGTCTCAAAGAATGTATTCGAGAAGTGGCTAAGTGACTGATTCGAGAACTAGGATTAGATAACTCTGAGTTCTCGAATACTGTCTGATTGACATATCGAATCACTTCTCGAATAATGCTTTTCTCCAGGATTCCTTGAGTTATCGAATAGAACACTTGACTTGTCGAATCCTTGAGATATCGAATAGCTTTCTGAGTCCTTGAGATATCGAATGGAACTTTGACTTGTTGACTCTTTGAGAACTCGAATACCACTTTGACTTGTTGACTTCTTGAGTTCTCGAATATAGTATTTAGACATGTCAAATCTCTAAGATATCGAATGAGATATCGAACAGTTCATTCAGAGATATCGAATAGTTCATTCAGAGATATCGAACCTCTGACTTCTCGAACGCTAGACTTCTCGAATAGACAAAGATACTTCTCGAATTGGTACTTAGGCAAATTCTTCATTTCTTCAAATCCCAACTGTGATTATTTGATAGTCTTTATCTTCTTGCTTGAGGCATGAACCTTGGAACTTCTTTCAAGCATTATTCTTGACTATATAAGTACAGTTACACAACTAGGATTTGATGCCTATTACAAGTACAAAACAAGTAGAGACTCTACAACTAGAGGTTCCCTCAGTTAAGAGGTCATGTAAGTAATGCAAAGCATTACAAGCTATTAGGCTTGTTATTAGATGTAAACAGGCATGCCTCTGTGACTAACAATCTCCCCCAAATTGTGAGTGAGACCCTTAGTCACAATTTCATGTCTGATAACAAGCCTAACATACATAAAGATAGAACTTGAAAAGTACAGGTATGTAGATTGATTGAAGAAAATACATAGAAGTATTCTTACAAGTTATGAGGAACTACTAGCCATATCCTTTTGGATTCATCTTTTGAGCTTTGGCTTGCAGATTCTCATTTTTCATCTTCTCTTCAGCTTCTTTAGCTTTCTTCTTTGCATTTTCTTCCATGGCAAGAATAATGTCTTCCATTGTAGTGAGTTCTACAATTAGAGGGGAGCCTGAAAAATCCTTGAGTACTTTATTCAGCTGTTTCTCAGAATAGGAACTGATGTAGTCCATTCTAATCTTTATATTTCTACCCTACTTCTTGTACTCAATGATGTAAGGATTAAACTTGACTCTACACAGACCCATAGCCCTCAATTCATCAGCCTTAGCTTCCATTGTAGCAAACTCCTCCTCCCTTTTCTTTAGTAGCTCTTCTCTGTTCTTTTTCATTTCTGCCTGGTGATCTCTCTTCATTTTGACAAAGTCAATTAACTCCAGCTTCCATACCCTTTCCACTCTGTCTTCAGAATCCAACATTGCAATTATCCTTTCTATGTCATATAGCATGCCCCAGTGCTAACATGTTCCTTGTCTGAATTTCTTCTGTCTTCCATCAGTATATTTAATTTCAAGAAAATCATCAACAATGGCAACATGATAGATTCTTTAATCCCATAGGAACTGCAGTTGGTCTTCATCATAGTTTTCATCCAGAGGTGGTAGGTTTAATCCTGGAATTATTGTCAGTGCCTTTGACTTGGATAACTTCACCCTTCTTGCAGCATGCTTGAATTTAATCCTTTTTACATGGTTGCTAGGCAGAAACTTATGACCCTTGCTTGTAGACCATTGTAGTATTCCATTAGCAGTTTGCTCATGGAAACATACAGATGGTTTCTTGACTTGAATCTTCTTCTCTTCTTGAGGTGGCAAAACAGTTGCAGAAGCCATAGATGTAGATTTTGCTAGGCCACTACTAACAGTATTCACCCTAGACTTAGAGTCTTGTGTTGTGGTGAGGTTACTGCTAGCAATGCCTAAGGCTTGCTGTTTTCCAATCTTCCTCTCATAGACACTACACCACAAATGGTCTATGCCAACACCCAAAATCGATGTTGCCATGTAAAATGTTGGCTTAGATGCTAAAAATTGAATAAATTAGACATAAGCCAACATCATAACCGGATGTTGCCGCTCATGTTGGCTTAGATGCAATTTTAGTTCTCAATGCCAACACATGAATGGGTGTTGCCTTAAACACCTGAAAAAATGTTAAAAAACTTGCCGCTTCTACTAAAATAAAACAGCCCGCTAAAATTTTCACTGAAAGTTAAAAATCCCGCTCTCATTTAAAACAAAATAAGCTCACAGATCTCTTCTCTCTCTCACTCTCACAGCTCCCTCTCATCTCTCTCGGCTCTCATCTCTCTCACTCTCTTTTCTCCCTCTCATCTTTCTGGTGTCCATCTCCGCTATTCATCTCCGCTGTCCATCTCCGCTCATCTCGGCTATCTCGGCTATCTTTCTCTGTCTCCGGTGTCCATCTCCGCTATTCATCTCCGATTCGTAATTTATTTTAATTCATAATTTACAAACTCTTACAATGATTTATAACTCTTACACTCTCAATTCACTTTTAATTTGTTTTCTTTTGCAGGTAATTAGGGATTTGATTTTGGGGCTTTCCATTTAGGTATTCATATTTAATTGTTTTGGGTTTCAATTTTAGGGTTTTGCTTTATCTGATTTGGGTATATCTATGTGTATATGTATCTTACATACATAGCTTTTCCTATATGCACAAATGATAGATAGATATAAATAGATAGATAGATATATTTTGGGTTTCTGATTTGGTCACTATTAGAAGGAGCAATCACCAAAGCTAATGGAAAACTTGAAAAGCCTGAGATTTTTCTTGCCTCAACAGATGCTCGCTACTTCAGGGATCGAGGTTTACCAGCAATTGGCTTTTCTCCTATGGCAAACACTCCTATTCTCCTTCATGACCACAATGAGGTAGTATTTGGTTTAATAATTTGATTAATCAATCTGTAGAATGTAATTTGGATACTCATATGTGCAAGGAATCTAGGTATATGCAAGATATGATGTTGTGACATAGTATGTAAATGGCTGCATAAGAGTTAGCTTAGCTTGTTAATTAAGTTAATTATACCGTTTGGGCTCTTGTTATACAAATTTAAGGTCTTTAATGAAGACATGCAACCTACTGTGTGCAGACTTGTAGTGTTCAAATTTCAAAATGTACTGTTGAAGATCATTATACCTTCACATGCCCTGAATTTTACAGGGAACTGCAGAAGTTCTTAAAATTAAATGACTTTTCCCCCTTTTACATGACCACCACCTGATTCTGTGAATAGGTATGGAATTTTTTGTACATGTTACCTTTATGATCCTTTGTACTTACAAGAGGGATAAGTTAAATACCTGATTTTAAAATTGGTATAGCCTTGTAGCTTTATGTTTTTATGCTTATAGACTTATAGTCAAAGAGAGGTTTTCTGGGTATAAGGCTATTTTAAATTAAGTAATGCAATTGGTAGCGGCACTTACTCTGAACTGCTTATCCTTCTTTTAAGTTAAAACTTTGAGCCTGCATATGTACAATTAACCGGACTATTTCATGAAGCCTATATCTACGATTCAGAGTCTTTATCGAGCAAATTCGTCTCACTGACATCTCTCTATTGGCCTTGAATTTGAGGTATGCCTTCTGTTTATTTGAGTTGTTATTTGATTAATTTACTTGTGTTCTGATTTAGGGTTTGCATTCCACTTTTTGGATTTTTCACCTTTTAAGTGTTTGTAAATTTTAGGAAAAATTGGAATTATGTGTTTGTGCCAATTCTTTTGCTTTCCTCCTACTTGGCCCATTGATTGTGTGCATAATCTCGATTGAAAAATGTCAGGTCTTCTCGGCTTTTGGATTTGTGCACAAGTTTGATACTTTTGAGAAGGAAGCAGGTTTTCAGATTATATTTTACTCTGACTTTGACGTTGCAGAACTTTTGTTGTTTCAGTTGTTCTTTCCTTAAAAATATTCTTGATAATCTTTTTAGGCACTAATCCAGTTTACTGATGCTGAGACTGCTCTTTCAGCAAGGGAAGCTTTAGATGGCAGAAGTATTCCAAGGCAAGCAACATTTCCTATAATGATTCATTCCGCTTCTGCTTTCATTTAACTTACAAGCATATTATATTTTCTATTTGCTCGATAAGAACATTTTCTTCTCAAAATTTCCAGGTACTTGCTTCCAGACCATGTTGGTTATTGCAATCTGCGCATCTCATATTCAGCTAACACAGATCTAAACATCATGTTCCAATCACACCGTAGCCGGTAATACTGAATTTACTTGGCTACTATATTTCGTGTCTCCATTGTGTATTTAGTCAGTTCTTATGCTTGCCTATTATAGTATTATGCCAGCGCGTTCTCATTTTTACAGTTGAGGTCTTGCTAGGGGTTAGGGAAGCTCGACAACTAAAACAGATTTGTTTTTCATGTCCACTTAGTAATTTTCTTGATCTTATTGCGTGATTGTACCTGCACCCTACTTGATGGTTTAAGTGTGTATCAGCTGTTCAATGAGCTGTCCTCACCGTCCTAATTAGTAAAACGAGATGATAGTTGATTTGGTCCTAGTATTAACCATGTGAAATGGACACTTACTTTCTGCACTGCATGCTTCTTGAATGAGTTTCTTAAACACTAAGCTTGACATGACCTTTACTTAATTTCCATTTCTAGCTGCACTAATTACAAGTCATGTGATAATTAAATAATATTATCAGATATTATAAACTTTTTTTTCTCTATTTGTATAATTACCTGAATACAAAGAGTTCACTTGAATTTCAATGGCTTTATATACAAAGAGTTCACTTGAATTTCACTGGTACTGGCTGGTTAGAATCTGATCACTTAATAGTAGGACATGATTTATTCCATGTCTAATAAAAATTTTATCACTGTATCTTTCAGTATGAATCATAAAATGCAATGTTGTAAAGCAGAGCTAAGTCAGCTAACGGATGAACCAAAAGCATGCACACAAAAGCATCCTAGCACAAGTATTGTTGCAACGAGCTTGTAATCTTTTTTAATAAATAAGATTGAAAATCTTTTTTTCTCAAGTACTCTGTTCTAAGGCCACAGTTGTATATCTGCAGGTCCAAATTTTGTCAAAAGCTTGTGAATATACATCTAGCGATCAATTTCTCAACTACTCTTACGAGATGCAAGTCTCTGCAAGAGGAATTGCAAAGGTTAGTATGAAATTTTGCAATAAACTGCAGTCATGCTCTAGCCAATAAAATGGTCCAGTCAACGCTCTTTAATTTTGCTGAGCGTAATCACTTGGTACTAAAGAAATACTACAAAAAAGTATTCCGCACAGTTGTAACTTGTAACTTGCATAAGGAAAGTGGAATTCTCTAAATCAGTTTTTACATCTTTATATAAATAATTAACATCTACTTGTTATCAAATCAAATACTCTACTACAAATATTATTTCCCTATCAATTCAGAGGATGTTGTGATTCATGTCTCCACCCCCATAAAAACTTTTAGAGAGTTAAACATCTAACTGATTGTTTTGAAAAATGATACAGTGCTTAGACGATATTGGTTTTGCAATCTCACCAACTTTTGCTATAAACAAATATTTGTGGGGTAAATGTGAAACATAAATGAAGTGCTAGTAAGTAAAAAGTTGCAATATCACTCTTTTTGTGATTTGAATGGAGTATCAGTTTCTTTAAAAGATGATGTGCAAAAAGATACAAAGTTTATGTGCACTAGCTAGGTTAACTGTCTTCCGGTCTGAGTATTTATAAGATCTATAGATAGCTATTCTGTGCAAATCTGGAATTTGTGGCACATACCCCTAACTTTATCCTGGATTACTTTTTCAGGCTTGAGAATGATCCAATGGTTGACATTGATGTCAAGAGTAACCAGGTGAGTATTTCACTGCTTGATATAATTATAAAGTTGTGCTTTGCCTTTATCGATATGTTGGCACTAGAATTGACACTAGTATTTCACTGCTTGATAAAATTCGAAGTTATGATTTAGTATTGTTTAATTGACACTAGAATAGATAAAACAATTGGAACACTTTCAGTTGGCAGGTATACTACAAAGAAAATTGCATGCTTACTTGATGGTGGATAAGTGTAGTCACATTCATACACATTGCTTAAGTTTGTTTTTGCTAAATCACATTGGCCATTGATCAAGTTGATGTCAGTGTCTAAATTTTGTCACCATCTTTGCTTGAAAACAGGTGAGGGATTTCGTGATCGTGGTGGTTGTGGCGCTCACCCATGGCACAAATGATAAGATTTGACTTGCAAATTGGAGATCGGAGCACAAATGGGCGTTATTCTTGTATTTTATTTATAAATTAGCAAGTCAACATGTGTAGTGGTGGACACATCCTGAATTTTAAACCAGGAGGGATTCTAGATTTCTAGTTATCCAAAAGATTTGATAAGATTTTAACTATGTTCAAATTAGAAGTGTGGCTTACTAACTATGTTTGACAATATATGTTGAACTTGGAAGTTATTTATATATGTTGAGGTTGCATTTGTTAATTGTCTTGCTTGATTCTTATGATGGATTTTGTTTTATATTATAGGATGTTTCATTTATGAAGAAAGCTGTTACAAAATTATTACTAAAGATGTTGCCATAACCTGTAAAAATGTTGCTAAAACTTGAACAATGTAAACTAAAAAGTGTTACTATAACATGTTAGGATGTTGGCAAAAATGTGAACTGTTAAATCAATTGGTGTTGCTATAGAGGGGCAAAGATGTTGGAATAGGCTATATGGCAACATCGCAAGGGTGTTGGTGTTGAGTAGACAGTGTTGCCTTAGATTATATGCCAACACCGGAAATAGTGTTGCTATTTTGCACGAAATGTTGGCATAAGTGCCTAAGGCAACATCAACATGATGTTGCCATAGTTTTGACAAAATGTGTTGGCTTAATCTCTAAGCCCACATGCAAATTCCCAACACCTTCAAAATTGACAAAAGTGTTGCCTTAAATCCTACGGTAACATTTTTCAGCATTTTTAACATTTATTTTGGGTGTTGCCATAAACCATTTGTGGTGTAGTGACTTTGCCTTGATCATCATCATTTTTCTTATCCTTGTTATCCTTCTTCTTCTTCTTATCTTCACCACCCTTATCACTTCTGTGATGTCTTCTCCTTCCATCACCTTTATCTTCAACTTCATCATCCTTATTTCTCCTAGGTTGAGCCATTTCTGGAATTGCACCAGTTGCTATGAAAGATCTGAGGATGTGCAGTGCTTCTATTTCTTCAGCATTTCTGACTCCAACTTTCTTCTGTAGTTGATCAATGATAGCAATGACTAGTCTGTGATTTCGAGGAGTGAGATCATTGGGAATGACCAATTATTGATGTCTTCAATTTTGGTGCCAGACTGATAGATGATTGTCCATGGCCTCTTGATTACTTCTGGCAGCCTTGAAGGTTGGCCATTCCTCAGGTCATCATACAAACTTTTGTTGTTCTCATTTCTCTTCTCAATAAGCTCAAGTAGTGCATCTATCTCTGAGTGTTTTAGAGCTTGTAGAGTCTTGTAGGTTATATGACATATCTTTGAGTTGGATACCATCATTATCTCCTTGAACCATGAGTTGTTGATTATCTCTTTGAGGAAATTTAGCATCAAAAGTCCTCTTTATCTCATGCACTTCTTTAGTGGTGGCTGAACACACTTCATGAACTTCTGTTTTTAGCCCCTTGCCAAGGTAGTGTGCAGCCTTGAGAATGCCCTTGTAGTTGTCATTTACTGCTTCATAAACATCACTAGGGGTGAGAGATTTGGCATTGGACCATAGTGTAGTTATGTATTCTTCTCTGATGTACTGGAGGCCTTCTGAGAGAGAAATATCAAATTTTCCTTGTAGCCAGGCATCTACATTGCCATCTCTCTCAGCATCATCTACTATCTTTGCCTTTTGCATCTCCACATCATCTCTGTGGCATAAGAGAATAGCTTCATAGTCTGGATTTGGCATGTCAACAGTGAGAAGGTTCTGAGCAATCTTTGTGAACTCAAGGATCTGATCCACAATTAAGCTTTGAAGTGCTTCAACCGTCAATTGAGGTGGAACAAACCCTGATCCTGAAGCACTGTCATGTTGCACAGGCTTCAGCCATTGAGACATGAAGTTAGAGCTAGAGCTAGACAAGCTAGACTCCTCAGTTACAGATGCAACTTCTGTAACCGGATTGAATGACTCTACTACTGTTGTCTCCACAAGAGTGGGATGAGTTACAACATTAGGTGACACAGGCACAGAGTCTCTAGTAAAAACTAGTGAATCCTCTATGTTTGTGATGGTGTCATCAGGATATGCCCCAGCTAGCATTCCCTCACCATCTGAATGTGGTTTCTGGGTGGTGAGCAAAGTGTCATGTACTAAGTCACTTGAGTCCATTGGCTCACCAAGAGGAAAGAATTCCTGGTGATCAATGCCTTGTTCTTCAATTTCTTGAAGTACAGGCTCCAAAGAAATTTGAGATGTAGATTCTGGAAGAGAAGTGTCTTGTAGAATGGATTTTGGCAACTCCCCCTGAGAAATAGAGGGAGTTTCAAATGTGATGTGCTCTCCACTCAGTGTTGTGCCAGCCTTATCACTCCCAGGTGCTGACTCTTTATAGATAGGTGCATTGGGGAGGATGCTTGATTCTATAGATGCACCCTGTTGAGAGGATACACCTAGTGAACTGTTTGCCCCTGATTTTACAACTTCAGCCATTTGTGTGACTGAAGAGGTGGTTTTAGATTTCTTCTTCTTTGGTCTGATTAAGGGTGACTCAGGTTCCTCACTTTCTAAACCTAATTCAACAGCCAGTGCTGCTTCTGATAGTATGGTCAAAGGTGTAGAAGCAACCTGTTTTCTCTTCTTCTCCTTTTTACTAACATCACCCTTTTGAGAGGATGATGCAGTTGGCTCAATGTTTGGTAGAGTGTTTGGTTGAGAGGGTTGTTTAGCAGGCCCTGGGTTAGCATTGTGTTCTACTTGCTTGGACTGTGCTAACTGTGACTTTGAGTCAAATGTTGGCATGTTGTGGGGGTAAGTCCTAAACAAACCCTCCATATGGGGAGTTATGTTAAGTCTTACATCCACATCATTCCTAGTCTCCAAATTACCAAAAATGAGTTTGGTCATGGATTTAGCATAGCCTATTCAATTTCTATCTATCCCAGGTAATTCAATCAATTTAGCATTTTTAAAATTAAGTATAGATTGAATAAAGCGAGGGAAGAAAATGTCAGTACCTCTCTTGGTTGTGTTCTTACCAAGTCTCCCATACAACTCTTGGAGAATGATTTGTCCAACATCTATCTTCCTCCCATAGGCCAATGCATAGCCAATCTGCTGCGCAGGTGCACTGATTTGATCAAAACTAGATTTCTTGGCAGTGAAGACTTGAAGAAGAGTTGCAAACACATAGCTTCACTCCTTTCTCAGATTCTTTCTGTTCAACTTTACAAGATTGATCCCATCTCCGTAGTTGATAAATTCAAAGAATTTTTCTAACTCTGCATTTGTAGCCAGTATGTCATATGTCTCTTGTTATAGGCCCAGTGCTTGATTCATGTCTGCAGTGGTGATAGTGATTTCCTGGTCCTGAATCTTGAAGTAGATTATATATGATGTTATTGCGCTTTCTAGGGCTACAACTTCCACAATAGCGGTTCCCCAAAACTGTTCTAGAATATCTAGATACAGAGTTGGGTTGGCAGAGAGTGCATCCTTGATGTATGACTCAGACATCCACTTCACAAAGCATTTGAAGTTCGCATTGGGTGCTTAAACATCACTAGTTAGGGCGATAAAGTTGGTGTTGAATTTCACGGTTGCCATTGATACAGAGAGAAGAGAGGGAAGATTAAAGGTTGAAAAAGAAATTTAGCTTTTGGCAATTAGGGTTTTCAGAGGTTTTGGGAGTTTAGATGCTTGAGTAGTCGAATGAAATGAATCGAATAGATGTAGGATTGTATAAGTATGAAGTACTTGAATTGTCGATTAGATATATGTTTTGTATCGTCAAGTCTAGCATTCGAGAAGTAGAAAACAACTATTCGATAAGTCAAGAAAGGCTTATTCGATAACTCAAGCAGATGGTAACTCACAGTTGGCATTTATCTAACTTAGAAATAATTCTAAATTAAATTAAATGTTTTTTTATGAGTGAATTAAAATTTTAGACAAAAATCCAAAATCGGTTGAGATTCAGCGAGAATTCAGCCTTTTCAAATGATTCGAGAACTCAAATATAGTATTCGAGAACTCAGTCATTAGAGAACTCAATTACCATATTCGAGAAGTCAAGAATACCTCTATTCGATATCTCTAAAAGACTCTATTCGAGAACTCGAGAGTGCTCTAATGAGACTTGTTAGAGATGTCGAATAGTGAACCATTCGAGAAGTCTGACTTATCGAAATATACTCATCACTCACAAAAATCAATTTTCACTATCTTTTAAAATTTACCAGTCATATTCAATGAAGAATATTCTAGCAAATTACATAGTGATTTTCTCAAAATTTCATAGAAATTTCAAGTTGACAAAATATGATTTTCCAACATATGCAACAGATTTGAAATATTTATAAATCATATTTCAGCCAACACTTACTCCAAAAATATTGAGAATTTAGATAAAGTAAGTGTTTACTGCTGTAACAATCTAGATGATATATTCACTTTGCCAGAATCTGAAGAATTCAGCATTCCAATCTCACTAACCAACCTTGTGAAGGTGGCTTCATCTAATGGCTTAGTGAATATGTCAGCTAGTTGTTTATCTGCAGAGACATAATGCAACTCAATGGTTCCATTAGTTGCATGTTCTCTAATGAAATTATATCTGATGTCAATGTGCTTTGTTCTAGAATGATTGACAGGATTGGCAACTATAGAAATTGCACTTGTGTTGTCACACATGATTGGAATTCTTTCCAACATAAGTCCATAATCTCTAAGTTGATTTCTAATCCAAAGCACTTGAGCACATCAACTTCCAGCAGCTATGTATTCAGCCTCAGCTGTAGAAGTTGACACAGATTGTTGTTTCTTGCTATACCAAGAGACTAACCTTTGTCCAAGAAACTGGCAGCTACCTGAGGTGCTTTTCCTATCCACTCTGCATCCAGCATAATTAGCATCAGAATAACCAGCCAGATTGAACCCTGTGTCCTTAGGATACCATAAACCCAAGTTTGGAGTGCCCTTCAGATATCTAAAGATCCTTTTTATAGCAATCAAATGTGATTCTTTTGGATTTTATTTAAACCTTGCACACAAACATGTAGCAAACATGATGTCTGGCCTACTTGCAGTGAGGTAGAGTAGAGAACCAACCATGCCTCTGTAGACTGAGATATCTACTTTTTTGCCTTTAGCATCTTCATCTAATTTAGTGGCAGTGGCCATGGGTGTCTTTGCAGGTGAGCACTCTTCTAAGTCAAACTTCTTCAATAAATCCTTGATGTACTTGGTATGACTGATAAAGATACCATCCTTCCTTTGACCGACTTGCAACCCAAGAAAGAATGTCAACTCTCCCATCATACTCATCTCATATCTGCTCTGCATGAGTTTAGAGAATTTCTCACACAGCTTCTCATTGGTAGAGCCAAATATGATATCATCCACATAAATCTGAACTAGGATAATATCATCACCATGCTTCTTGTAAAACAGTGTTTTGTCCAATGTGCCTGTAGTGAATTGATTTTCAAGGAGAAATTGTGATAGAGTATCATACCATGCCCTTGGAGCCTGCTTAAGTACATACAATGCCTTAAGCAATCTGTAGACAAATTCTGGGAAATGTGGATCCTCAAAGCCAGGTGGTTGTTGCACATAAACTTCTTCTTCCAACTCCCCATTCAGAAATGCACTCTTGACATCCATTTGATAAACTTTAAAGTTTGAATGAGCAGCAAACGCCAAGAATATTCTGATGAGCAGCATTTCTGAACTATGTTCCATTATCACTTCTCAATGCAATCACACTTGCATTGTTGGCCTTTGCTTCCTTGTTAACTCTCTTTATGTGCTCAATGATTACTTGTGGAGCCTCATCTTTTGATGCCAGAAATTCCACCCATGTATACCTTGTAAAGTCATCAACCATCACCAAGGCATACTTCTTTCTTCCTAGTGACATAATATTGACAGGCCCAAACAAGTCCATATGAATGAGTTTCAGGGGCTTGGTTATTGATGTCACTTTCTTTGACTTGTGACTTGATCTTTTTATTTTTCCTCTTTCACAAGCCTCACATACTCATTCTTGACAGAATTCAAGTGTGGGCATGCCTCTCATTAACTCTCTTTTGACTAGAGAATTAATGGCTTTGAAGTTCAGGTGTGATAATTTCTTGTGCCACAGCCAACAATCTTCATTTGATGCTTTTGAGTAAAAGCAACAAATTTTGTCCTTGTTTGCAGAGTCCATATTGGCTACAAACAGGCTTCCTTTCCTTACTCCAGATAGAGCAAAATCACCAGTCTTCTTGTGGGTGATCAAACATTCATCTTTGTCAAAATCCACTTTAAATCCTCTATCAGTAAACTGACCAACACTTAGCAGATTATGCTTGAGTCCCTTGACTAGTGCTACATCTTCAATGATGACATTACCAACTTTCAACTTGCCATATCCCAATGTGTTACCCATGCTGTCATCTCCAAAAGCAACCATTGGGCCAGCCTTCTCCTTATACTGTGATAGCAGGGCCATATCACCAGTCATATGATTTGAGCATCCACTGTCCAAAATCCACATGACCTTCTTTTCACTTTCTTTGCCCTGAGAGTCTGATGAAGATGTGTCATCCTTGGAATTGGCCATCAAGGCATAGTTGCAAAATTCTTGCTCTTCTCCATCACTATCAGAATCATCCCAACACTTCCCTTCAGCTATGTAGGCCTTACCTTGTGTCTGCTTTCTCAGAAGGGCCTCATACTTAGCTTCAAGCTCTAGAAACTCTTTATCCTTCTTTTTAGGCTTCGTGCATTCACTAGTAAAATGCCCTAGGTCATTGCATCTATAACACCTTACAGATGACCTATCCACATGGCTGGTTTTAAATTTATTCTTGTTTGGTTTCACAGGTGCCTTGCTCTTGTTGAATGAATGGTTTTGGGTTTTAGGTTTGGAAATTTTCTAGCCATTAAAGCATATGAAGTGTTTTCCATTCCATCTAGTTCTTCAAGAGTGTAGAACTCTTCTTGTAACGCCCCGACTTCCCAATACTAAAATATTTTTTTTATATAATAAAATACTCGATTATTGGAATTAATTAGATAAAATAGATTTTTAAACATGAGAATTTTAGAAAATTTTGGCATGAAGTATTCGTAATTTGGACTATCCACCTGTAATTCGAACCAAACCAAATTTCAATCCAATACCAAACAACAATTTCAAAAAAAATAAACAAACACAAATCAACATGTCCTAACCGATCAGGTGAACCATACTGCAATGCCCTCCCGATCAGGAGCCAAGATCGGGGCATCACTAATACCAAACTAAATGCATAAACCTTGATAACAAAATAAGAAGACATAATATATCAACCCCACTACTAACCCGGATCTCTAACAGGTAGTGGTATGAAACAAGCAACTACTAACTAAGTTATTACATTACAATAATAAATCTTTACCCAAAAGTTACATACTCTCCACAAATATAAATACAACTAACTGGCACTATTATACAAATCTTGACTGTTATCCAAAAGTCCAACCTTCTAGCAGAGCAAAACTAGGCTGTCTATGGTCCACAACAAGTTCTTCTCCTAATATAGCTCCTAATCCATATCCTTTTCTTCTTTAACTGAAAAAGGGTTAGGAACAACAGCAAGGAGTGAGCCAAATGCTCAGCAAGTGATAAAAATAGAAATAAAGAATCCACAACTGTATACTCAATACAACAATATAAAGGTGCCAAAGAATACTCAAAATATTCTGATTTAATTCACAATCTCAGAGAATGTCTGTCTGGTAGTACAATATTCTGTTTATCACATTTCCAAATCATCCTTTGAAAGTTTCTAAAAATCTTTCATTGAAGGCAGAAAATCACCAATTCTCTTTTTAAATAAAATTTTTATTTTTAAACATTTAAATTTTGATTGGAGGTTTTTCACGACAACGGACAATATGGGTGATCAGCCACGTAAAGTCCCCATACCGGACATGAGGCCCTCTGGACCTTGAAATTGGGTTCCCAATTAGGCAACACATTGGCCTTTCAAATGCTGGACTGGGCACTCCTCCAGCCTCTTAAGCTAAAACAAAAATGCTGGACCGGCGTCACCTGGCCTCTTACGCTCTCCAATCTGAAGGAAACCGTAGAAAACATTTAAACGGAATCCCCCACATCAAAAACTTTAGAATCTTTAAATAAATTTCACTTTTCGGTCCTTAAACTCACTGATAACAGATCAGCCCAGCTTAAGGAATTTTAACACATTTTTAAATAAATAAGCAATTTTGATTTGTATTTATAAAATATTAGGGGGTCAATGAAGCATTTAAAAGTAGTTGTATAAGGTTCACAAGACAGGGATTCAAGTATGATTCAAAGTATTTAAGAATAAGGTTTAGTATCGCACATAATAATATAAGGAGGTAATGTGAAAGAAATATTTAATTAACTCAGGTAGGTTTCAGAAAAACAGGATTAAATCAAATAAAAGGGTCATGAGCTAATGATGAATCAAGTAAATGTTAAGGTTTTAGAATTGTGGTTCCAGGGAATTATAAGTAGGATTTTATTTGGGTAATTTAGGAATTTAGTGAAAAGAAAAGGTTTATGATAGAGCAAAGCATGAATTATAAATTAAGGTTTATAAATGAACAAGAACTAGTGCAATAGTTGGGTGCAAAGGTTTATACAATTATTCAAGGCATTAATTGATAAGGTACTAGGGTTTAAACAACAATTCATAAGGATATCTAACATGCTACAAGTGTTAAGGAATAATTTATAAGGAATAATCAACAAGGTACAAAAGATTCAACAATAATTTAAAAGGGGTCAAAATAAGTTATATAAGTTTAAGCAAACATTTCATAAGCAGTTGAAGGAATCTGAACTTCAATTCAAGGTTCGAATCACTTGCCTTAACCAAGTACTTTCACGCTAGTCACTTAGCTCAAAAATCCTCAACCTTTGCCTTTCCTTTATTCCTTGAGTCTACGTCCTTCGAATCTACACATATAAAAACACTATTTCAGAATTCTATTAAATATTCGACGTTCGTCTTTGAACGTCTAACCTTAATCTACCCTTGCGATAATCCCTAAATTTATTCACTTTAATCATATAATATCAATCCTTGACTACTGACATATATAAATCTATAATTAAAGCTGACAAGCATTTAACAATTAATCACGTAAACAAAATATAATTCAATACCACTTCGTATTAATAATACGTACATATATACATATACTCGAGAATAGAAATTTAAGATTTTTAGAAAATTTTGACGGCATCCCCTTTATACGGGTAACTGCCAGTCGGAACATAACCGACCTAACCAACCAAAATCTCCACATTCCAAATGAAATTTACCATGAAGTCAAATACTAAACAATTAGAATTAAAATTATTTCAATCCGAAGAATCCGTAGTATTTTCAATAAATCATTATAATCAATTATACAATACAAAAAGAAATAATACGAGACTCTACACAATTTATTATATGATTAAATAACAATATAATTCTCAAAATTTATCATACAGAACAATCAACTTTTAACCAAATAAAAATCATAGAATTGTTCAAATAGAGTACTAAGTTATAACACTAATTCGAAATACATCAACTGAGCTCCCGAATTAACATAATACTTCGACCATAGGCACAACACACACTCTGTTTCACAAGCACACACACTGCACATACTCACAACAGCAGTAGTATGAGTACATCGAGCGCAGAAACAAGGAGCAGGGGAAATTCAGAGACACAAGCAGAAATTAGTCAGAATAGGGGAGGGAACACAGAATACACAAATACTCGGAAACCCAGCTGCTGAATAACCACACACCCACGCCTCTAACCACACACACACTATGTTTGTTGTTTGCAGGGGGAATTACAGAGGAGAGACCAGCACCCAACACAAGTTTCACGCACACACCCACACTGCACTTTGACAGCAAAAACAGGAAAGGGAACTAGAGCACAACCATACTACTACACAATACACACACAGAATCGTACACTACACACACAGCAGCAGTCACACACACCACACGAACTATTTTGTACACACCTACACTCCACAATCGAGCTCAACCCACAGCAACACAGTCAATTAAATTCGAACAGGGGAGGTTAAACACACACACACGATTGTTCTTCACACAACACCCAGCAGCGAATTGAATAACAGGGGAGGAGAAGGGAGAGGCATAACAACACAGGAGAAAAGGGAAGGGATTTTACCCACAATCGAACAAAACCCCGCCGGATCAAACTTAACGAGAGGGAGAAAAAGAAACTCGAAAGAGAACTTTCTAGATTGCTTGAGAGAGACCGAGAGAGATTGATGAGAAAAAATCTGATGGGTAGGGGTTTGGGGTTTTAAAAATGGGGGAAAAATGAAATTGTAATTTAATACTTCATTTCTAATTTAAAAATAAGCTGAAAAATCACTTATAAAATAGGAATAAAATAAATAATAATGGATAGAAATTTTGAATAAAATTTTAAAATATAGAAAGTAAATTTATCTATATCCCGATATTTCTAAAATATTTTTAGGATTAAATATGAATTTTACAAGATTTAATCAATTAAACACAATCAATTCGTAAAATCATTTTAAAATCCTTAAAAATCAAAATAAATCCATCTAATATTTTTAAAACTCAAATAAACTAATAGAGTAAATAATGCAAAAGATTTCAGGATTTATACTGATCCCAATGATTTTATAAAATTTTCAGAAGATAAATAACTCATGATTTAAATAAGATTAAATCCTCAAAATAAAAATAAAAATAAAAATAAAAATATGTAAACTTATCCGACATATATAAATCTTCAAATAAACCCACGAGTATAATATTCCACATATTCCACCTTCTCATCCAATATTCTCATCATATAATTCACATTTAATATTTAAATAAACACTTATAAATATAATTTTTTCTAAGGCGTTATATCCTTCCCCCCTTAACAGGATTCTATCCCCGGAATCTTACCTAAGTAAATAGATGAGGATATTTCTCTAGCATCTCGCTCTCAAGTTCCCAAGTTGATTCTTCAACTCTTGGGTTCCTCCACAAAACCTTTACCAACTTAACTGTCTTATTTCTTAACTTCCTATCCATTCTGTCCTGAATTGCTACAGGCTATTCTATATAAGACAAATCTGACTGTAACTCCATAGGCTCGTACTCGATCACATGACTTAAATCTGGATGATATCTCTTGAGCATTGATACATGGAAGACATTGTGGATATGACTCATATGTGGCGGTAGGGCTAACTCGTACGCGACTTTTCCAACCCGTCTTAAGATCTCAAAAGGCCCAACATATCTCGAACTGAATTTTCCTTTCTTGCCAAATCTAATAACTCCTTTCCAAGGTGACACCTTTAGTAACACTTGCTCTCCTTCCTCGAAGTTCATATCTTTCCTGTCTTGATCTGCGTATTTCCTTTGTCTATTCTGAGCGACAATCAACCTTTTCTGAATGATTTCGATCTTTTCCTTCGTTTGCTGTAGTAGTTCTGGTCCTAACACCTTACGCTCACCAACCTCGTCCCAATACACCGGAGATCTACATTTCCTTCCATATAACGCTTCGTATGGTGGCATTCCAATACTCGCATGATAGCTGTTGTTATATGAAAACTCCACCAAAGGTAGGTGCTCGTCCCAACTTCCTTTAAAATCCAATGCACACGTTCGAAGCATGTCTTCAATGGTTTGAATGGTTCGTTCACTCTGTCCGTCTGTTTGCGGATGATAAGCTGTACTCATCTTAAGCTTAGTGCCCAAACATTCCTGAAATTGCTTCCAAAATCTGGAGTTGAAACGTGGATCTCGATAAGAAACAATAGTTACTGGCACCCCGTGACGCATCACCACTTCCTTCAAATACAACTGTACTAACTTATCAAGTGAGAACCTTTCGTTGATTGGAAGAAAATGTGCAGACTTAGTCAATCGATCTATGATCACCCAAATCGCATCATGATTCGCTTTTGTTCTTGGTAGTCCCACAACGAAGTCCATAGCTAAATGCTCCCATTTCCACTCAGGAATATCTAATGGCTGTAATAGTCCACTAGGCTTTTGATGTTCAGCTTTGACTCTTTGGCATGTATAACACTTACTAACCCACTATGCAATCTCTCTTTTCATATCAGGCCACCAAAAATGTTCCTTCAAGTCTTGGTACATCTTTGTACTTCCCGGATGAATTGAATATCTTGAGCTGTGAGCATCCCGTAAAATCTCATTCTTTATTTCTGGTACGTTGGGAATCCAAATCCTCGATGAAAATCTTAAGATACCCTTATCATCTTTCTGAGTGCAAATCTCTTCGCCTGTCAATGTGTTCATATCTTGATTCATGATTTCCTCCTGACATCTTCGTATCTTTTCAAGTAATTCGGGTTGGAAGGTCATAGTATAACACTTATCACTAGTAAGCTCCGAAATCTGGACTTCTAATCTCAACCTTTTAAACTCCTTGAACAATTCCTTTGAGATGGTAAACATGTTCAATCTCTCCTTTCTACTCAATGCGTCAGCCACCACATTTGCTCTTCCTGGGTGGTAATTAATCGTGTAGTCATAATCCTTAATAATTAGCTCTAACCATCGCCTTTGTCTCATGTTAAGTTCCCGTTGAGTGAAGATGTATTTCAAACTTTTGTGGTCCGTGTAGATCTCACATTTTTCACCGTACAGATAGTGTCTCCAAATCTTTAATGCAAAAACTATTGCTGCCAACTCCAAGTCATGAGTCGGGTACTTCTGTTCATGAGGGTTTAATTGTCGAGAAGCGTACGCAATCACCTTTCCATGCTACATCAATACACATCCTAATCCCTTGTATGGAGCTTCACTGTAAATTACAAAGTTTCATTGACTGTCAGGTAAAACTAACACTGGTGCTGTTACCAATCTTTTCTTTAATTCCTAAAAACTTTCCTCACACTTTTCATTCCATATGAACTTCTCGTTTTTCCTAGTCAACTTGGTCAATGGTGAGGCGATCTTAGCAAAATCTTGAACAAATCTTCTGTAATAACCAGCCAATCCTAAGAAACTTCTCACTTCAGTAGGTGTCTTTGGTCTGCTCCAGTTCACCACAGCTTCTATCTTTGCAGGGTCAACTCTAATCCCTTCGCTACTGATTATATGACCTAGAAACTACACCTCCTCCAACCAAAACTCACATTTTGAAAACTTGGCATACAACTTCTCTGCTCTTAGAATTTCCAACGCAATCCTTAAATGTTCCGCATGATCTTCCCGAGTCTTGGAATATAACTATCACAAATTTATCCAGATGCTTCCTAAAGACTCTATTCATAAGATCCATAAATGCTGTTGGGGCGTTGGTTAATCCAGATGGCATCACTAAGAATTCATAATGTCCATACCTTGTGCGAAATGCCGTTTTTGGAATATCTTCAGGTTTGATCTTCAATTGATGATAGCCCGATCTTAAATCAATCTTCGAGAAATAAGCTGCTCCTTTAGTTGATCAAACAAATCATCGATCCTAGGTAAGGGATATCTATTCTTGATGGTCAGCTTGTTGAGCTCTCGATAATCGATACACAATCTCATACTACCATCCTTTTTCTTGACGAACAGCACAGGCGCTCCCCACGGTGATACACTCGGCCTTATAACTCCCTTTTCTAAAAGTTCTTGTAATTGTGTTGCTAACTCTTTCATCTCCACAGGTGCCATCCTATATGGTGCTTTGGACACGGGTTCTGCTCCAGGTACTAGGTCTATAGCAAACTCTACTTCTCGATCTGGAGGCAAACCGGGTAATTCTTCTGGAAAAACGTCATGAAACTCATTGACTATGGGTATGTCTTCTATCTTAGGTGTTTGCTTCTCTACATCCACTACATGGGCTAAATAGGCTTCACATCCTTGTCTAAGTAACCTCTTAGCTTGCATAATATTCAGAAATTTCTTTATTTGCCTTTGTCCTTGAAATACCACTTCCCTATCATCTTCAGTCCTTAATTTTACCTGCTTCTTTCTACACTCAATTTGTGCATCATAATCAATCAACCAATCCATTCCTAATATTACATCAAATTCTCCCATTTCGAAAGGTATCAAATTGGCATAGAAAAGGTAACCACCTATCTCTATATTACACTCTCGACACACCTGATTAACGGGAACTCTATCTTGATTCGCCACTTCTATCACTAAAGCTTGCTCTAAAGATCGAATTTCATATTGCAATTTATTAACAAACTTGTTGGAAATGAAAGACTTGGTAGCTCCAGAATCAATTAAAACTTTAGCCTCTACTGAGTTTACAGGGAGCGCACCTGCAACCACATCAGTTTCTTGAACAGCATCCTGCATTGTCATATTGAAAGTTCTAGCTCTAGGTGAAGACATCTGGGTCTGGGCTAGAGGTCCAGTTATCCTCAAAGCATTTGCCGATGGGGGTTCGGCTATCCTCAGAACATTTGCTGCTTGAATTGGTTCCTTACAATCCTTAGCAAGATGACCAAATTTCCCACATTTGAAACAAGTCACTCCTATGGTCCTGGGTTTTGCATTCAGACACTCATCAGCATAATGTCCCTTCTTGTTACACTTAAAACATGTAATACTTAGTCTGCGACAAACCCCCGAGTGCTTCTTCTCACAATTTGTACATTCAGGTAAGGCTGGTCTGATTGCAAGTTGCTGATTGGTATTCTGAAAACGTTTACCCTGACCACCATTTCCCTTCTTTGGCTTCTGAAAACTTTGGTTCCTATCAAACTGCCCCTCACTCCTTGACTTGAACTTGATATTATTATTATTACCTCTTGGGTTCTGACTTCCCTCAGTACTTTCTATCTTCCTTTTCTTTCCTGCTTTCTCCTTCTGATACAATTCGCTTTCTCCTTCAACAATCATAGCTTTCTCCACCACCATTGCATAGTTCTCTAACTGAAACACTGCCACCTTACTACGTATCCATGTCTTTAGGCCTTGTTCAAACCTCTTAGCTTTCTTCGCTTCAGTATTGACATAATCAGGAACAAACCTTGCTAACTCTGTGAATTTTGCCTCGTACTCCGCCACACTCATATTCTCCTGCTTTAACCCTAGAAACTGAATCTCCAGCTGATCTTGCATATACCTTGGAAGATACTTCTCGAGAAACAACTCCGTGAATCTCTGCCATGTAATTACTTCTTCACCTTCCAACAGCTTTGTTGACTCCCACCAATAGTTTGCTTCAGCTTTCAAGAAATAGCTCGCATATTCAGTCTTCTGTTCTTCTCCTACCCTTACCAAAGCAAAAGCTTTTTCCATTTCATTAAGCCAAGCCCTAGCTTCTATAGGGTTGACAGTACCTTTGAACTTTGGAGGGTGTATAGCTTGAAAAACTTTAAATGTCACAATTGGTTGAGCGGGTCGTTGTTGAGCTAGTGCGGCTGTTTGTTGTTGAAGGAGTTGGAGGATTTGAGTCATAGTCGGGTCAGCTGGATTTTGATTACCAGTGTTCTGGTTTTCGGGATTTGCAGCAGGTGTTTTCTTCTTTGGAGGCATGGTTCTGATAAGAAAACAAGGAACTTATTAAACAACAGGCAGATATGTACAGAGATAAGGTTTACAAATCATGAATTTAAGTTTTCTGTGATCACAAAAGTTATAACGGTGTAAAGAAATAAGGAAGCATAGGTATTATTTTGAACAAGTAATTCTAACTGGGAATATTCAGACAACTCAGAAATATAATGAAAAAGGCGTAGATAACAAGGTAATAAAGGTCCTGGTACCAACACGATTAATAATATACAAAACAGTTTTAGAGTTCAAGGTACACTGTTAACAATTCAACTACCAAAAATTAAATGCCGAGAACAATCCCTATCATCCACCACCTGTGATAACGATATAGCGCAAGAAAAAGGTACCAAAGCGCTAAAAGAATATCCTAAACCTATCACCTACTGTCCTAATGATAACCTACACCTATCGCTCCTATCCTATGTCTATAAGATTTCAATTCCTATCCTACACCTATCCTATACCTAATCCTGGCTTGTTTCAGTGACCAAAACCTGACATCTCTGATACCAACCTGTAACGCCCCGACTTCCCAATACTAAAATATTTTTTTTATATAATAAAATACTCGATTATTGGAATTAATTAGATAAAATAGATTTTTAAACAGGAGAATTTTAGAAAATTTTGGCATGAAGTATTCGTCATTTGGACTATGTACCTGTAATTCAAACCAAACCAAATTTCAATCCAATACCAAACAACAATTTCAAAAAAATAAACAAACACAAATCAACCTGTCCTAACCGATCAGGTGAACCATACTGCAATGCCCTCCCGATCAGGAGCCAAGATCGGGGCATCACTAATACCAAACTAAATGCATAAACCTTGATAACAAAATAAGAAGACATAGTATATCAACCCCACTACTAACCCGGATCTCTAACAGGTAGTGGTATGAAACAAGCAACTACTAACTAAGTTATTACATTACAATACTAAATCTTTACCCAAAAGTTACATACTCTCCACAAATATAAATACAACTAACTGGCACTATTATACAAATCTTGACTGCTATCCAAAATTCCAACCTTCTAGCATAGTAAAACTAGGCTGTCTATGGTCCACAACAAGTTCTTCTCCTGATATAGCTCCTAATCCATATCCTTTTCTTCTTTAACTGAAAAATGGTTAGGAACAACAGCAAGGAGTGAGCCAAATGCTTAGCAAGTGATAAAAATGGAAATAAAGAATCCACAACTGTATACTAAATACAACAATATAAAGGTGCCAAAGAATACTCAAAATATTCTGATTTAATTCACAATCTCAGAGTATGTCTGTCTGGTAGTACAATATTCTGTTTATCACATTTCCAAATCATCATTTGAAAGTTTCTAAAAATCTTTCATTGAAGACAGAAAATCACCAGTTCTATTTTTAAATAAAATTTTTATTTTTAAACATTTAAATTTTGATTGGAGGTTTTTCACGACAACGGACAATACAGGTGATCAGCCACGTAAAGTCCCCATACCGGACACGAAGTCCCTCTGGACCTTGAAATTGGGTTCCCAATTAGGCAACACATTGGCCTTTCAAATGCTGGACTGGGCACTCCTCCAGCCTCTTACGCTAAAAAAAAATGCTGGACCGGCGTCACCCGGCCTCTTACGCTCTCCAATCTGAAGGAAACAGTAGAAAACATTTAAACGGAATCCCCCACATCAAAACCTTTAGAATCTTTAAAAAAAATTCACTTTTCGGTCCTTAAACTCACTGATAACAGATCAGCCCAGCTTAAGGAATTTTAACACATTTTTAAATAAATAAGCCATTTTGATTTGCATTTATAAAATATTAGGGGGTCAAGGAAGCATTTAAAAGTAGTTGTATAAGGTTCACAAGACAGGGATTCAAGTATGATTCAAAGTATTTAAGAATAAGGTTTAGTCTCGCACATAATAATATAAGGAGGTAATGTGAAAGAAATATTTAATTAACTCAGGTATGTTTCAGAAAAACAGGATTAAATGAAATAAAAGGGTCACGAGCTAATGATGAATCAAGTAAATGTTAAGGTTTTAGAATCATGGTTCCAGGGAATTATAAGTAGGATTTTATTTGGGTAATTTAGGAATTTAGTGAAAAGAAAAGGTTTATGATAGAGCAAAGCATGAATTATAAATTAAGGTTTATAAATGAACAAGAACTAGTGCAATAGTTGGGTGCAAAGGTGTATACAATTATTCAAGGCATCAATTGATAAGGTACTAGGGTTAAAACAACAATTCATAAGGATATCTAACATGCTACAAGTGTTAAGGAATAATTTATAAGGAATAATCAACAAGGTACAAAAGATTCAACAATAATTTAAAAGGGGTCATAGTAAGTTATATAAGTTTAAGCAAACATTTCATAAGCAGTTGAAGGAATCTGAACTTCAATTCAAGGTTCGAATCACTTGCCTTAACCAAGTACTTTCACGCTAGTCACTTAGCTCAAAAATCCTCAACCTTTGCCTTTCCTTTATTCCTTGAGTCTACGTCCTTCGAATCTACACATATAAAAACACTATTTCAGAATTCTATTAAATATTCGACGTTCGTCTTTGAACGTCTAACCTTAATCTACCCTTGCGATAATCCCTAAATTTATTCACTTTAATCATATAATATCAATCCTTGACAACTGACATATATAAATCTATAATTAAAGCTGACAAGCATTTTACAATTAATCACGTAAACAAAATATAATTCAATACCACTTCGTACTAATAATACGTACATATATACATATACTCGAGAATAGAAATTTAAGATTTTTAGAAAATTTTGACGGCATCCCCTTTATACGGGTAACTGCCAGTCGAAACATAACCGACCTAACCAACCAAAATCTCCACATTCCAAATGAAATTTACCATGAAGTCAAGTACTAAACAATTAGAATTAAAATTATTTCAATCCGAAGAATCCGTAGTATTTTCAATAAATCATTATAATCAATTATACAATACGAAAAGAAATAATACGAGACTCTACACAATTTATTATATGATTAAATAACAATATAATTCTCAAAATTTATCATACAGAACAATCAACTTTTAACCAAATAAAAAACACAGAATTGCTCAAATAGAGTACTAAGTTATAACACTAATTCGAAATACATCAACTGAGCTCCCGAATTAACATAATACTTCGACCATAGGCACAACACACACTCTGTTTCACAAGCACACACACTGCACATACTCACAACAGCAGTAGTATGAGTACAGCGAGCGCATAAACAAGGAGCAGGGGAAATTCAGAGACACAAGCAGAAATTAGTCAGAACAGGGGAGGGAACACAGAATACACAAATACTCGGAAACCCAGCTGCTGAATAACCACACACCCACGCCTCTAACCACACACACACACTATGTTTGTTGTTTGCAGGGGGAATTACAGAGGAGAGACCAGCACCCAACACAAGCTTCACGCACACACCCACACTGCACTTTGATAGCAAAAATAGGAAAGGGAACTAGAGCACAGCCATACTACTACACAATACACACACAGAATCGTACACTACACACACAGCAGCAGTCACACACACCACACGAACTATTTTGTACACACCTACAGTCCACAATCGAGCTCAACCCACAGCAACACAGTCAATTAAATTCGAACAGGGGAGGTTAAACACACACACACGATTGTTCTTCACACAACACCCAACAGCGAATTGAATAACAGGGGAGGAGAAGGGAGAGGCATAACAACACAGGAGAAAAGGGAAGGGATTTTACCCACAATCGAACAAAACCCCGCCGGATCAAACTGAACGAGAGGGAGAAAAAGAAACTCGAAAGAGAACTTTCTAGATTGCTTGAGAGAGACCGAGAGAGATTGATGATAATTTTGGGAAGAAAAAATCTGATGGGTAGGGGTTTGGGGTTTTAAAAATGGGGGAAAAATGAAAGTGTAATTTAATACTTCATTTCTAATTTAAAAATAAGCTGAAAAATCACTTATAAAATAGGAATAAAATAAATAATAATGGACAGAAATTTTGAATAAAATTTTAAAATATAGAAAGTAAATTTATCTATATCCCGATATTTCTAAAATATTTTTAGGATTAAATATGAATTTTACAAGATTTAATCAATTAAACACAATCAATTCGTAAAATCATTTTAAAATCCTTAAAAATAAAAATAAATCCATCTAATATTTTTAAAAATCAAATAAACTAATAAAGTAAATAATGCAAAAGATTTCAGGATTTATACTGATCCTAATGATTTTATAAAATTTTCAAAAGATAAATAACTCATGATTTAAATAAGATTAAATCCTCAAAATAAAAATAAAAATAAAAATATGTAAACTTATCCGACACATATAAATCTTCAAATAAACCCACGAGTATAATATTCCACATATTCCACCTTCTCATCCAATATTCTCATCATATAATTCACATTTAATATTTAAATAAACACTTATAAATATAAATTTTTCTAAGGCGTTATACTTCTTCCTCCTTCTCCTCAACAGGTTCACTTACCTCAGCTTCAGTTTCTTCATCATCTACTATCTCCTCTATCCTTAGCTGACTTGTAGATGCTTCTAGGTCTTGAATAGATTTGTTGACATTCAAGGCACATGATGTGTTTATCATTCTGCCTTGGTTGGCTTGGATAGCCCTTTTTTGAAGCAACTCAAGCTCATGAGTTTTTAAAACCCCATAGAGCA
The DNA here is from genome assembly GCA_037693485.1 of Kitagawia praeruptora. NCBI lineage: Eukaryota > Viridiplantae > Streptophyta > Magnoliopsida > Apiales > Apiaceae > Kitagawia > Kitagawia praeruptora. The sequence continues at coordinate 114,663,884 of CM075344.1, read as the reverse complement.
CATCATATGTGATTTTGTTCAAATCTCTTTCCCTTAGAGAAATGACCCTCTGCTCTAGGTGGTTTTGGTGAAGATAGTAGAAACTTCATGTTAAACTCCTTGGTGCTGTAAACCTTGCCATTCATCTGTAACTCAGTAACTAGCTTGTGAAATCTCTCAAACATCTCAGTGATGCTTTCCTTGGGCTGTGCCATGAAAGCTTCATACTGTGTGACCAGTATCTGTTTCTTGTTTTCTTTGACCTCATCAGTCCCTTCACATAACACCTCAATATGATCCCACATTTCTTTGGCATTTGTACACGATGCAATGTTTGCAAACATTGACATATCCATGGAATCAATAATTAGCAACATGAGGTGACTGTCAAGAGCAACCATCTCCTTTTCTGATTCTGTCCATTTGGATGGTTCCTTGGCCATATAAGATCTTGGAACAGTTATGGTTCCAAAAGTCTTCTCAGGTGTTTCTTGTTGTGGAACAAAGGGACCATTCTTGAGAATCTCAGGATATAAAGGATGAGAGGCTTTGATGAACAACATCATTTTTATCTTCCAGAGGTTGTAATTTTCTTTGTCAAACTGAGGGACTTTCACCGTTCCTGTGGTCTTTGGTGTATTCGAACTCATGATCGTTTTTCTATTTTTGAATAAACAGCCCGCTCTGATACCACTTGTTGAGTATTGAATACAGTAAAAGAATACAGAGGGGGGGTGAATGGATTCTTGAACTTTTCTTCATTCTTGAATCTGTGTAGCAGATAAGTGTCTGTGTGTGCAAATATGTAGGTGCGGAAAAAGAATGACACAAGACACAATATCACTTTAATCTAATATATTATTAGATAAGTTTGTGATGTGTCAAATTATACCTAACCGCAAGCGCACGGTGTCTATTGCTAGTACAAATGGCAAGCGGGTCGAATCCACAAGGAGACAGGTTCTACTAATTCCTTTTCAGTTATCGCTAATTGTTTCAGGGACAAACGATTATTGGAGAATATTAATTAACTAATTAAACAAGATTAACACTAATTAAACAGATGATAAACAAAGTATTTAAAACCTAGGGCAATCAGGTCCACCATGCTTACACAATTGGCTCTTAAGCTAAAGCAATCAATATGATCCTATAACTAGAGTATGTTAATCTCTTTCAAGCATTAACACTCTCGAAACATTCAACACAATTAACCACTTTTAGTAATTCAATCAATCAGGTAATTAGAGTCAAGTTAATCTCTTCCAAGAATTAACGCTCTCAGAAATCCAATGATGCTTCCGCACTCAAATTCAATTCTGCTAATCGTATGTGTGCCTCTAGTAAGTAAATCTCTCGATCCATACCCCTATTTGCATATAATTAATCCATGATATTGGCCAATTACACAAATTAATGATTAAAACATATCAATCAGAATTAACCATAACCAATCAAACCACTATGAAAATCATGCCAATATTAGTGCAAACATGGCTTCCCTTTAAGCCCTAGAAATAACTACTCGCTAATAATTAAACAAGTAAAACAACTAGTAAAACAAGAAAACATAATTAAACTAATAAGAACAAAGAAAAGATTAAGAGAACAAAACCTTCAAACTTCAATGTTGTCACCCAAAAGAAGAGTCATGGTGTTTCTCTACATCTCCAACTAATAATACTAATCTACTCTAAACTATATTATCTGATCTAATATTACATCCCTAATAATTTTTCATGCTCAATAATTTGTCCCAAGATGTGTTTATATAGCCTCTTGATTTAGCCTCCAATCAATTGCCTTCTTAGAGTTGGAATAGAAGATGGCAAGTTTCCCACTTCAAATTGAATTTCTGGAAGCTGCTGGATTTTCTTGTAAAATTCGTAACTTATTTTTCTCCTCTGTTTCTGGGCTCTTCCAACTAGATTTCACTTACTGGACCACCTCTGAATTAAAGATAATTCCACAAGCTTCGCGTGGACAGTAAGATCGTCAAATTCTGACTTCTAGAACTCAAGATATGGCCCAAACAGTGCAGGCACCCGTGTAGCCCAATAATACGAATTTTCTCCTATTTTATCTCCAAAATAGCTCTTTTTGCTCCAAATCCTTCCAAGTCATGAATTCTTTATTTCCTACAATAAAACAATCAAATCTATTAAATAAAAATCCAAATCAATGCAAAACACAATAAATATGAGAATAAAATCATCTAGAATATATATAAAAATATACTCTATCAGGTTGCTACAATCTGTGAATATAAATGGTAGCACTCTCAGCTTCGTTTTTCTCAGAGAGATATTGTAACACCCCCAAATCCGGGGTCAAGGATTTGGTCGTCACGCGGAAATCCTTAACAACAAATCACCTGTTTAGTACCATTAACCACCTATAGTCACCCAATAACTGAATTACAACCTTTGAGACCCCAACCACCAAGCATCTTTTAGGTTACAGGGCTAGAAACAAGAATTCAAATACTTACATTTCTAATTACATCCATTCAATTACATCGCACTATGTCTTACAAACCTTATATTACTAGTATAGCTTCATTGGGAAGTACACCAGCAACTAGAACTACTCAGTACAAAGTAATATATATATTACACATCAATGTACCTACATATAACTTACTCCAGCTATAGCTTTTCTGGATCATATCATCTTCATAAGGGCGTACTGCCTGCTTCTTCTGAGCCAATGCAGATAAGCCTCAACCGACTACCTTCCTCTGAAAGGTTAATATTTGAAACAAGCAAGAATGAGCGAAAGAATTGCTCAGCAAGTTAATAATAGGACTTAACAATATATATACCAACACACTCAAGGGTATTCAATGTCTAACTATATTTAATATCATTTCTGAAACATTTTTTAACTATGGAACTTCAATAAGGAAAGTATAACATTTGGAAATAGCACCAAATGAACAACCTGAGATCATAATAACCATGGTAAGCTTTATACCTTAGCAAAAATGGTATAAGTTGTAGTCTCAACAACCTTTAAGAAAACTCTTCAAAATATGTAGTGCAATATACTGCTACTACAAGTGTTTTCATCATACAGAAATCAAACCATAAAAGATCCCCTCTTTAGTATTTCACAAGTCTGAAAGTATATACATATAAGTATATCATTTTTGCCAGAACACTTGGCAAATCAAGATACTGTACCTCAACAATATAATAACCGTTCTAAAATATCTTTGAAACCATATGCCATGCATTGACGGACATGGTGCTAGTATATTGTAAAAGATGGAGTTATAAGATAGTTCAATATAACCTTTCCGTAAAATATCTGCTATATAGAATATAAGCAGAATATCAACATATAACTTAAAAGATGAAAGTTAGAAGGTGATCCAATATCAAAAACCTCCTTATCACAGCTCATGTTATGTAAGGTATCAACAGAGTCATCAATTATAAGATAAAGGATGAAGTTACAAGGTAACTCAAATTATAACTTTCGTAGGAATATCTGCTATGCAAAATATGAGCCAGATATCATCATATATCACAACGAGGAAATTGCAGGAAAATATTGCAATCCTAGTTTTGAACATATTTCAAACCCCTGCCAATGTGAAAGAAGTCTCTTCGATACGTGTCGCGGGAACTACCCGTCAACCTGAAAGAAGTCTCTTCGATACGTGTTGCAGGAAATATCCAAATTGGATGATGAACTAATATTGGAGTATTCACCGCGCCCGCTGTTCCAATCTTTACGATGATCAGTCGCAGATTGTACAGCTCAATTTGGTTTTACTACCGGTAGAAGGAAGAACTGACGGATTTACTTGTCCACCGCCCTTTTTGATCTCCCTGGCCAACGGTTGGGCCTTTGGGATGGACCGGCGCGACTCGGCCTTTTACACGACTCCTAGTTCGAATAAAATCCATGACTCTGAAACGTAAAGTTCGTCCCCCTTTCCCCAAGTATAATACTTATTGATAAGACTCCACAAAGTAGTCATATCTAGTTGGAAAGGAAAATTCACCAATATTTCCCAAGCTGATGCTTGTTAATGGATATAAACTTGTTCCATGAATTTTACCCCTCGATTGTTGAGGAGGTAACCAACAAGACTCATATCGATATTTGAAAAGAATCAAGATACGAGTGAAAAGGTAGTTTAACAAGTATATGACCGGGTAGCCAAAGAAATAATAGCTCTCAAGTAAGGTTCCCTTATATTTTAAAAGATAGATTCAAATGAAGAATAGAGTTCTGAGAACCTTCCTTGATAAAAGTAATAATGATAAGACTCAGGAGTAATTTACATAGTATTTGAAGATCGAAGATAATATCTGAATAAAATAATGCCTTTTAGAATTAAATAAATATTCAAAGAATATTTATTAACTCCTAAATGATTAAAGGATATTCTTAATATAAAATATTGCTCAAGGTAACCTTCGAATGAGTATATGGAAATTATTATTTAAATAAGTAAATCCTCGAATAAATATTTGGAATAGTATCCAGTAAATAATTCATCCTTAAATGAATAGTAAAGTAATGTTCATTAAGTAAATAATCTCGAATGAATATCCATACAATATTCACTCCAATAAATAATGGGAAATATTTATTTAAATATTCTCCTTCGAAAATATTCATAATATATCAAGAAATACCGACTCCCGGTCTATATTCGAAGAATGAGATTCGTATGCCCTTTCGCTAAGGGTCTTAATAACATCCGGCTTATAACTAATATATCTCATATCTCGCTTATAAGCCAATATCAAATCATAACACAGGTACCACATTGTACCCTCGAAAACAATTATGCCTTCCACTCGCCTATTTAACAGAAATAATATTCATATGGTATTTCTCGACTGAGATAATACTCAAATAATATTCCTCGAAAGATTTAGTAAGCAAATACAATTCCTTGAATGATATCGTATTCAAATAATAATCCTCGAATGGTTTCCAAGTAATTCATACTTCACGGAAATATAATTAATGTTTATAAATAACATTCCTCAAAATAAATAATAATCTGCCGCTGGAATCCCTCCGGGTTTCCACGACTACCTCTATCTCACAAAATACCTGGCAAATGCAGTATTATACAATAACTTTTCAAAAGTATAGGTTTTGAAAACTTGTATAGGTAGAATCAAAAATAGTATTTTAAATCAACTATAAAAGTCCTTCAATAACCTCCAAATAACATTTTATACCCTTTCAAACACTTAGGGTATTTAATAAATAAATACATAATATTTATTGAATAAAATATTGAATAGCCCCTTTTTAAAAGAATATTCAACAATTTTACTACTAATATCGAAATATGTAATAACCTCAAAACACCAAAATGTAACTCTTGGAATATTTCTAATTAAAACCAAGACATTATCTCTCCGGCAGTTCCCGGACTTTAACCACTTTATCAAATAACCCACACTGATTCTCAGTCAATAGGTAATAGACTATTCATAAATTCTTGCCAAATGAATATTATAATTAATATTCATTGAGTTGAATAAACTCTCAAATAACGTTTATCAATATTATTCCAGGTACTTTAACCGAAAATATTCAATTTATAATTATGGGAATATCTTTTCTATTATTCCGGAACAAAGCGATTTTAAGAAAACGTTTTGAAAATGATATTCATCCAATTAAATAAACTTAATTAGATGAATAAGGTTTATTTAATCCGTAAATGCTTCAGAAGTATTTACTAATTAAGTAAACATTGGTTTATTGGTGATGTTGCCTTTAGGTTAGTTATTGCGAAATTCTTTAAAAAAACTTTGTCCGAGTTTCGAAAATATATATTACAAAATAACCCTGACACGCGGGCTAAGTTATAAAATTCAATACATGATCTACCCTCTGAGCCTTTCTTATTCCAGTACATAATTACATACCTTATAACATATAGTCCACTTCCAAAATACGAAAAGTTTATAAATATAAACCATATAACCCAAGACGTAGGATCATAAAAATATCCCCGCCTCTCGACAGTATTATAAGTCCTGGGGTTTTGATTATTGCACGGCAGGATTTACTAATCAAGAGCAAGGTCAAAATATGCTGATTTTGATGAGGAAGCACAAGATTGGAAAACTCACAATTATGGATTTAAATCTAGTCCATACATTTCATATATTTCAAAATACAGATACTCTGAACGATAGAGTATGCATAAATAAACTTGCCTCTGGTCCTTAGCAGAAAACAGAAATCGCGAATAATTCCTTCGCACCTCGTCCAAACATTTCCATGGAGGTAATTTACCTTTCTTTATACGACGCCTCGATCTTCCCTTTTTGATGTACGTCGCTCCACTGGATCATACCCTAATGGTACTGAAATAGTTACGAGTACGTGTCAGTCCAACCTCGTATCTCGAGTAGACACGACTCAGAATTACCACTAAGTCACCTAAAGTCGTACTATAGTTGTTATCCATATAGTTGACTATTCTAATACCACTTAATACACACAACACATTTAGTAAAGAAAATGACATGGAAGAGTCCCCTTTTTAAAGTGGACATTTCCTGTTGCTAACCACCCCAAACCATACCAATTAATCAATTTCACTTAACATACACAACTATAATACCATTGACATTCTATGACAACTTAATCTATTATTATATCTATTATAGGCCAACATGGGTTTTGTGCCTATTTAGTAAATTACAAATTTGTCCTTACATTTATATTAATGTTAAAAAAATTGAAGTTGGAAGGAATTGAACCCATGACCTTACAACAACTGTAACTTTATGTTTACATGTCCAACCACTAGACCAAATCACTTTTTTGAGAAACATTTTAAACTCATTCACTACATGCTCAAATAACCACCTATTAGCAATATTTATTTTATAACCTTCCAACAACTGTAACTTTATGTTTACATATCCAACCACTAGACAAAATCACTTTTTTTGTGGAACATTTTAAACTCATTCACTACATGCTCAAATAACTTTGTGCCTATTTAGTAAATTACAAATTTATCCTTACATTTATATTAATGTTAAAAAAATTGAAGTTGGAAGGAATTGAACCCACGACCTTACAACAACTGTAACTTTATGTTTACATGTCCAACCACTAGACCAAATCACTTTTTTTAGAAACATTTTAAACTCATTCACTACATTCTCAAATAACCACCTATTAGCAATATTTATTTTATAACCTTCCAACAACTGTAACTTTATGTTTACATATCCAACCACTAGAAAAAATCACTTTTTTGTGGAACATTTTAAACTCATTCACTACATGCTCAAATAACCACCTATTAGCAATATTTATTTTATAATTTATTCAGGATAAAAGTGCCCACATAATTTTACTAATTTTAATAAGTTGAATTTTGATAAGAATTAAAACAATGACATTCATATACTCATAAATTTATGCTCACGTTTATTTTTATGATTTATTAGGGATAAAACCGTTAAAATATTTTCACATATAATAGTAAAAAATGGTAGTCGGGGAGGGAAAATTTAGATTGACAACGATGATGTCGTCAAAGTCAATTAAGAAAGGTACTGAGTGGCCGAAAATTGGTCAAAAAAAAATCAAAGTGAGGAGGTGGGTGAGTAAAAATAAGTAGAAGTTTATCTCAAGTAGGTAAACAGGCGGAAGTGAAAATAGATCTATAAAAATTTAATACAATATTTCTCTCTTTTAACAATTATGTCTATATATTAGTCAAATAGCCAGAATATGTTTATTATTAAATTGTTACAAAAAATGATGAATGAAGTGTATAACATATTTTTACTCGATATTAGTAGATTTATTAGGGATAAAATCGTTAAAATATTTTCACATATAATAGTAAAAAATGGTAGTTGGGGAGGGAAAATATAGATTGACAAAGATGATGTCGTCAAAGTCAATTAAGAAAGGTACTGAGTGGCCGAAAATTGGTAAAAAAAAAATCACAGTGAGGAGGTAGGTGACGAAAAATAAGTAGACGTCTATCTCAAGTAGGTAAACGGGCGGAAGTGAAAATAGATCTATAAAAATTTATTACAATATTTCTCTTTTTTTAACAATTATGTCTATATATTAGTCAAATAGCCAGAATATGTTTATTATTAAATTGTTACAAAAAAGGATGAATGAAGTGTATAACATATTTTTACTCGATATTAGTATAATATTTTATTTTAAGTATGAAAGGTACTGAGTGGCCGAAAATTGGTCAAAAAAAATCAGAGTGAGGAGGTAGGTGACCGAAAATTAGGAAAACTTTATCTCAAACGGGTGGAAGTGAAAATAGATATATCAAAATTTATTACAATATTTCTCTTTTAACAATTATGTCTATATTAGTCGAATGACCAGAATTTGTTTATTATTAAATTAATACAAGAAATGATAAATGAGGTGTAAAACATATTTTTACTAAGCCAAAGAAGAAACTTACAACAACTTTTTAAAAATCATTTACTACATGCACAAATAATTCGCATGCTCTACTTTATTTAATATTTTTTTGTGATTTAATCAAGTTTAAATTTTAAAATGAATTGTGTTGTGTTTTGTACAGGCCAAAATGATTTTTTGACGAGAACTCTTATACTAATTTAAAACATTATTTTGTGATCAATTAAATAATTTACATGTGAGATATAAACATTGTATTAATTTTTTAATTAAATAAAAGAACTGTAGTTTGGTTAGAAAATAATATTATAAATTAGTTCATAGATTCAATACAAATAATTATGATATTAAGATCTATACCTATATTAATGAAAGATAGATATTTAAAAAGAGAATACTAAATTGTATAAAATACACAAATTATAATTATCGATTAGTTGAATTTAATGACTGTAAAAATGATTGAATCTAAAAAGATAAATTCAAAAAATAACTAATTAGATTGTATTTAAAAGAAATTCAAAATTATATGTTACGTCAAATACACAATATATAATCAAGTACTATATGAGTAATTAACAAGAACACACGTTTTTAACACTTAAAACTGTTTGGAATTAACAATTCCTCTCTCAGTGATGTAAAATATCAAAGAGAGCTGCTTAGGTTACAATCAATGATAATCTCTCTGTTCGATACCCTTCTAGGGTTAACCTAACTGTATTTATAAAACATACAGCTTCGTACAATCAGTAATTGATTCTCCTATAATTAAGCTATACAATTGATATCAATCACGATTGCTACACGTCTTCTAAGTCAACTCAATCTCTTTCATAGCTATCCAATCTTCAAAGATATTGCTTCCATATTTTTCTTGAATCAATCTTCAAACACTGTTGACTCTCAGACGCTCCCGCTACAGAGTTTCACAACCTCTGTTGCGCTTCCAGTCAGAGTTTAACTAAACTCTGACGGCTTCTAGTTAAACTCTGTTTTGTTACTTTAGCTTCCGAACACTGTTCTCATCAATCATTTCTAACAATCTCCCCCAACTTGTTCATTAGCAAGAATGTACAAGTTTACAGTAAATGATGATGTCAAAACAAATACAAAGTCTACAGTGTTTAACATACAAACAGAGTTTAAGCTATTACTTAACAAATTCTACAGAAAATAAGAAAATTCTTACAGACTTCAATTTCTAATCTCTTGAAGATCTGGCATTGTTCTGAGATAGTCTATAAGCAATCTTCTTTCAGCATTTTCAAGCTCTATCTGCATGGCTTCCTTGATTTCTCTCAACTGAGGATCATTCTCATCAGTCTGATAGATAGCAGCTCTGAGATCGTAGATTTTGTTTCTTCTCATTTCATTTCCCAACCTGATATATTTCACTTCCTCAGACTTCACATTAAAATCCAGAACAGTAATTCCAAGATCTGTCTTCAGCTTTGTAGTCCCCTTCTCCATTTCTATCAGATTGCCATTCCAATCTCTGTACTTAGGAACATACTTGCTGTTGTATTTCATTCTTCTTCTTGAAAGATTTTGAATCATCTTTTATCTGAGCACATTTGCAACTGACTGAGCTCTTTGATTTCTTACTCTGAAAAGATACAGAACATATTCTAGTTCTTCCCAGTATTTTAAATCAATATCCTTCTCAGCAACCTTAAACACTATTCCATCAGCCATGAAATATAGCAGAAAATCCTTCTCTAAACTCTTCTGATATACAAGCTGTACTGACTCCAGTCTGTCTAAACTCTCTTGAGTGACACCACGACCTGGAACAGCCAATGAAGAGGGATCTCTGGGACCAACATATTGTCTTTTGTCTCTGTGTGAGCCTATACCTTCTTTGTTGTTTCCAATTTTACCAGATAAGGCTCTACCATCAGTGAAATCGATTGGAGCTGTAGGTGCTAGATTTGGATCTTCAAGAACTCCTTTCCCAAATTTTAATTTCAACTGAGAAGACAATAGTGGTGTAGTCACAACTTGTGTAGCAATAGAGGTTGTGTCTTCATTCTTCTGTACAACATGTGTATCGACAGAGGTTGTAACAACATTCTTCAACTTTTGCTTAGCTTCTGCATCTGTTGGTTTTCTGCACACTTGCATCCTTTGATTAGTACCAACTTGTTCTTTGATTTGAATGCCTTTAAGAACAGGCTTTGCAGCTTTAACAACTTTCACACTCTTCTTCAACTTATCAGACTTTAAAGCTTTTAGATGCTTTTCTTGCAGACTCTTTTCTTCAGCTTTAGCATCTTCTAGAGTAACTCCTTCTGCATTTTCTTCCATGAAAAGCTTAACAGCTAACTCCTCATCAGTCTTTGGATCAGATATTAATTCCAAACTCTTGGTTTTTGAAGTACCTTGAGTTTCAGTGTTCATTCCAACAGACTGTGACTTAAGAGATTTGCCAGATCTCAGAGTTAGTCTTGACTCAGAGTTTAAAGCCTTACTCTTGTCACTTGCTCCTCCATCTCCAACATCATCCTGTTTGAGCAGAGTTTGAGAAATTTTGCATTTTGACTTAGCAACTCTCTCGCCCTTTTTGACATCATCAGGAATGAGTATAGATGTAATGAGCTCCAAGGAGTTAGCAGTAGAATCAACCTTATCAAACAAGGCAGTCTGATTCTCTTCAACCTTTCCTAACCTGGCAAAGAGAGTATCTTGGGCTTTAGAAAGCTGTGCAGCTTTGATTTTTGACTCTCTTTCCATTTTCAGTTCTCTAGTCTGTATCTCAGTCTTCAAAGAAGCAATTTCTTGTTGTGTGTCAGCAAAACTTCCATCCAGAGTTTTGACTTGTACCACAGTTGCCTTTAAGCATGATAAAATCTTTGGATTGGAAATTTGTCTAGCAGTTTGCTGAATGAAAGTAGCTGCTCTCCCTTTTGGAAAAATACAGTCTTCTTTATACCAGTTAGCAGCAAATTTAGCAAGGTGCTCTTGTTCAATTGCATGAGATGGGCAAGGCTGATCAAAAGATGTGTGTTTGTTATCAGTCTGTACTGGTGCACTCAGAGAAGAATCAGAGTTTGCACTGTTTTCAGCTTCATGTTCAACACTTGCATCATCAGCTTGAGCAGCTTCTAAAGAACCACTGTGCTGAGCATTGTCAGCCACAGTTTCTGCAACAACTTCTGCAATCCTTTCAATATTCTCCTCATGTTGCTCAGGCTCTGCAACAGAGTTTGCATGTGTAGCTTCAACTTGCATAGGCTTAGAATTATCCTTAGTTGCTTGATCAACTTCATCACCTTTGTCAGGAATTTGATAAGCATCAGAGATTAGCTCTGTGTGTGAGGCTACATTTTCAGTTAGAATAACTGCAGGCTGATCAGCTACACCAGTTGCTTCAGAGTGAACAATAGGTGAGATAGGATCAGACAATGGTTGAAATGAGTCAAGAATATCATTCATTGGTGAAAAACCATCTCTGTGATCCTCTTCTGCAGGCATGTTATCCTCTGCAGGCATAGCATTCACAGGCACAACATCCTCTGCAGGTATTTCAACTTCTGCAGGTATAGCATTCTCTGCAACCTCAACAGTAGGTGTTTGCTGTGAAACCACCTCTGGAGCTTCAATAACTTGCTCATCATCAGATTCTGAAAGAATTAATCTCCTTCTCTTGGCTTGAGGCACTGCAATCACTTCTTCTTCTTCACTAGAGCTCTCCTTAGTTGGTGAAAGTGAAGGTCTGTTTGCCCTTTGAATCTTTCTTCTGGTATAAACAGCTCCAGGTAATGTCTGTTTAGCCTTTGAGCGTTTGGTGTTCTGTGCAGTGTGTATTTTTCTTTTTGGTTTGGATTTTGGTTGATCAGTAGGTACTGGCTCAGAGTTTATTGGTTCAGATTGTGGTTGATGAGATGTAGTAGGTACAGTGGTTGTGGGTGTTGACTCAGGTGCTGGTATAGGATGAGAGTGTATGGTTTCTAATGGTTCAGGCATTTGTTGTGGTTCTGATTGTTGTGGTGATGGTGCAGATTGTGAATCTTGAGGTTGGTTGACATAGTTTTGTAAGGCTAGTGGCATAAACATAGCAGCTATTTGCTGTTTAGTGACATCTTTATTTGACAAATTAGAGAACATCCTTTTAGCAACTTTAAAAGGCTGAATGACATCAGCTTCAGCAATTGTAAGATTAGACACACAAGCACTGAATAACATTTGACAGAATCGAGAAAAATAAACAGATGTAGCCTCTGACAAACGTTCTCCCAAATTCATTAGAACTAGTCTACCAAAATCAAAATTACCTCCATACAGTAGAGCATGACCAATTTGGAGACTGTCAAGAGGAATTGCATCCCAATTTGTTGTCTTCTTTCCAAAAGCCCTTGTAATGCAATCGAAAAAGAAGCTCCATTCCTTTCTCAAAAGTGGCCTTTTCAGAGATCCCAGCTTATTCAAATCTCCTGAATAACCAATTTGCTGCAACATTGTCCGCAAGCGGTCGTCACCAACAAGCAACATTGTCCGCAAGCGGTCGTCACCAACAACACTGTAAGAAGTGTGAGTCTCAAAATCCAGAGCATCCCTAACCATAGTTGGAGTAATGATATACTCTGATTCATCATGAGTAAAAGTAAGTGTTGGAGTGCCAGACTCTCCTCCATCATCATACACAGAGTTTGTCCAAAAAGTAGCAATTTGCGAAGCAGAGAGTTTTGGTGGTGCAGTTAAAGCCTTCCCAATTTCTGAATCTTTCAAGAAATTTTGAAACAAATGAAACGCCTCTGGAGCGTTTGCATTCTCCAATGGGGCTGCATAATTGTTAGGAAGAAAAACTAACCCTGCAGCATCAAAAGCTTTGGTTGCCATTAGTGAGATATGATATGAAAATAGTCAGATAAAAGATGTGTATGGTAAGTGTTCATTAAAATGTGAAAGAGAGTGAACCAGAGTTTTGAAAGTAATTGTGTATGCAAAGTAACTGTGAGTGGGTGAATATGAATCGATGTGTAGTGAGAGAACAAAAACGATTAGAGTAGTAAAAAAAAACTCAATCGTTTATGTATTATAAGCACGCAACTGATTCTAGTGTAATGTGAGAGTGGGACACAATAATGGGACACGTGTCAAACAACCAGTGGATCACTTAATTATTACCGCTGTCATTCCTATAACCACGACACTTTGACATATTTACACTAATTAACAGTTGTCAAATACCCCAATTACTCCAAAATTGTCAAATTATCTCAATGAAACTTTACCTTAGAGTACTTTACACAACTCGACAGCGTTTGTCAATTTTCCAACTTTATCACCGAAACCCTTTCAAAAATTGCACAGTTGTGAATATAATTGTGTGTGAAGCAGAGTTTACCAAAATCAATTTTTAGAGCATCTAATATTTCATAAAATCCATAACAAAAATTAATAAACACTGTTAACTCGAATAAATTGTAGAAGGGGGGGGTTGAATACAAGTTATATAATCCTGTCTGATTTTTACTTGATTATAAGAACAAGAATAAACGAATGAATCAAACTCTTGTTTGTATTAATAAGATCAAATACAAACTCTACCAAAGGTGTACAATACCTTTAGCAGCTGCTGACAATACAAATATCTCTCTGTTTGTTTCGAACTTCTCGAATACAAACCTTATACAGAGCTACGCACTCGAACTCACAACTTCGTCGCTCTTTACAATGATATTGAGAGAGTATTTATAATGCTACCTATCAACTAATAACAGAAAGATATAATCTATACATGACAATGTTCTGCCTTCTAGTCGATAGTTTCCTTCAATAGAAAACTCTTTCCTTCATAATATCTTCTTGCTTGTTCTTCAAACAACGATCCTGTTTTATAGCACTTGCCAGTTTCTGTAGCATCCATAATGACATCATCAGTAACACGACTGATATCAGGATCTGCACACTGCATCAGTATCTGATCAACCATCAGTATTGGACACGTCATCAGGATTTGCTCTCTGTTCCTGACATGTAGTCTCCGATACACTGTTCATTCCTGATTAAACTATACAGATAACTGTTTTACACATAAAACCTATATACAGTGCTAAATCCTTTATAAGATCAGGATTACAAGAAGTATAATGTGTAAATTCTATTCTTAACATCACAACTTATGAATTATTCCTAACAATCTCCCCCTATTTATGCTTTACAATCTGAAGCATAAATCTAAGTTGTGGATGTCAAAACATATAACAATACAACCAGAATAGAATTTATGAATGTAGAATTATGAAGTTAAGTACCTCCTTCACAGATGTAGACGTTTATCTAGTACTTAGAAGAAAGAATTTTAACTATTAATGCTGCTCTTCCTTTACCACTTCCTAGCTGAGATTCACCACTGTCACTCCTGGTTCTTCTTTTTACTACCCTTTGTCTGATCTTTATCTCCCCCAGCATCTTTATCTCCTTCAGTCTGGTAGTGTTGTTGTTGTCTTTGAACTGTCTTTATCTCCCCCTTTTTGACATCAGCAACATTAATTCCAAGAGATTCAGAAACAGAACAAATGAGATTCATAAGAACTGCTTGATTTTCCATAATTGTGACTTGGTTATCTTCAAGTGATTGAAGTCTTGTTTGAATAGCAATTTGAGAATTCTGAATATCTTTCAAAACATCAGAATGAACTTCAATGTTGGAAGTGCTTCTAGTATCTTCAGTATCAGAATCAGAAAGAACTGTATCTTCAAGTCTTGTAGAAGAAGTTGCTTGAGTTGTATGATATTCAAGTAATAAAACCTGATTAGAAGTATCAACATCTTCATCTTTCTGTTCTGAAACTGAAACATGATCATCATCTCCTTCACCAGTATTCTGTGTACTAACATCTTCAAATCCTGACTCCTCCTTAGAGTGATCAAAGACTGTTGATGTCTCAATTCTAGCTGATATTGGAAGTACATACAAAGGAACACTAGGATCATTAGGATCTTCATCTGGTACATATGTATCAAGAGATTGCTTTATCCTGGCACCTCTTCTGTTAATGATTCCTGCAAGCCTCTCCTTTTGCTTCTGAGCTTTAACTTCTGGCTTTGCATTGTGATGTGCTAGGTCATTCTTCTGATACATTTTGATGAATGAATAAGTACCAGCATCCATACCCAAATTTTCAGACCAAGATTCAGGAAAAACCTGATCCCAGAAATCAAATGATGGTTTCCTAATTTTCTCTCCCTCACTATGGAGTTGATCATCCATACCCTCATTCTCACTTTGACTTTCTAAAGTCAACACTCTTTCTACCTCACCTTTTGCCTGGTCAGGAGCCAGCCGCTCAAATTGTGGATCTAAGTCCATCTTTTCAACTGTATCACTCAAATTTAGATAAGTGCTCTCATGACCTACAGAAAAATAGAGTTTAGAAGGAGTTTTTATACCTGAACTCACATGGAGAGAGGGTTCCTCATATGGCATGTGGCTTGAGGTTTTCTCCAAGGAGTGAGCTGCTATAGTCTCTGAACCCATACAATCATCTTCTTTCCTTTCAGAAACTACAGGCTCCAGTATACCACTTTCAGGTTGTTTACTAGACTCTGATGTCTTCAGTAATCCTTCATTAGACACCATAGTTAGTACATCACCGTCTTTAAGTGTTGTTTGCTGAGACACACCCTCAAGGTGAATAGACTCTGACTGAACAAAATTTGTTTGATCTTCAGAAAAATCAACCAAAGTCATTCCTCCCATATCATAGGGTATCTCACTTGCATTCTCAGTCATCACAGAAGACCTTTCAACATCAGCTATCACAGCTCCTGAGTCATCCTTCCTCTGACTAGATGGTTCTTGTGTTACAGTGACTGTGATCTGATCTTTCCTACTATTCACCACTGGTGCAATAGTATCTTCTGTTGACTGCTTCCCTCTATCTACTTCCTCCAGTTGTTCACCTTGAGCTGAAGCATCTTCAATAATTACATCCTTGTCAAACAAATATGCATGAAGTGATTGAAGTGCAACATGCTTCGAGAGTCCAAATTTCTTGACTAATTGTCTTCTGACAGATACATAGAAATACATCTTCATTAAGTCAAGTCTTTGATGTAGAAGTCCATATTCATCTGGAAATAAAAGTTTTGGTACTCTTTCAACCAGAAAATCTAGAACAGGCCTTGACAACTTCACTTTGAGAGAAATTAGTCCCATAGCCAGTCTGTATGATAATGTAGTTTCCCATGAAGAATCAATATCCAGATCTCTCTTGTCAAATACTGACATAGATGTAGCTTGATTTGTAGAAACCTGCATGATATTAGTTGGACTAGACTCTGTGTGTGTAGGTGACAATTGAATCTTTCTCCTTGTTCTCCTGATATAGTGAGCAAAAGATTTATCCTGAGAAGACTCAAGAGGTGTAGACACAGAAGTGATCTTGGGATGAGATCTTTGTTCAATAGACACAGTCTTTTGAGAGACAGTATCCAGTAACTGTTTTCCCTTTTTAAGAACTACAGCCTTTTGAGAGACTGCAGCCTGGCTGTGACTAGGTTTTTCATCTCTTTGTGCTAACAAAGAAAGTTGAATTGCAGCCTTCAATTCTGCTCTCTCTGCAAGAGTTAAATCATCATCATCTTCACTAGAATTACTACTACTACTTGACACAACAAATCTTCTCTTCCTTACAACTGATGTCTTTTGAGAAACACCAGAGGTTGGTTTCTTTGAAACAATAGGCTGTGGATCAAAATTTGGTTCTTGAATTGTTTCAGAGACTATGATGTTTTGGGCTACTTGGGTAGACACAGGTGGGTTCTCCTCCAATTGAGATTCCTGAGCCATTTCACCACAAAAGAAAGAAGAATTGTAGATAGTAGGAAGATGAGTGTTAAGAATTACCTGAAAATGATGTGGATAATGAATTGCAGGTATTTCATCTAGATTCTTTTCATTGTCCTTCTTTGTAATATCAGAGAAAATTCTCTTTTGCTGTTCATAAGAAGAAACACAATGTTCCCTACCAAATCTAGCTTCAACATCAGGAATAAAATGGATAATAAACAATTGCATAAATCTATGATAATAAACCATTTTCCTGTTTTGATCTCTTGACCCAAGTTTAATACTCATCTGACTTAAGATAATATGACCAATGTTAATTACTCTGTCATAAAGCAAACTATAAGCAATATGAGATGTAACAGAAGTAATTTGTTGAAAAGAACTACATTTGCCAGTAAAACATTTAGCAATTTGATCAAAGTAAAAAGACCATTCCTTTCTAAGAAAAGTTCTATTCAACTGGCTCATGTTATCCAGAGGTCCACTATAACCTAATTCAGACAACATAGTTCTTATATTATCATCAGATGGTACATTCTCATAACTATCAGTAACAGGTAAGCAAAGTACTGAACTAACAACAGATTCAGTAATGTCAAATAAATCTTGTCCTAAATGTAGAACAATCTTACCTGATTGACTCTGAGTAGAATCAATTACCTCAGCATTCTCCCAAGCTTGTGAAACAGCTACTTGATTAATCTGTGGAGATGCTGTCAATGCATAACTTAATGGTCCATACGCCAGAAAGTCCATGATTGGATGAAAATCAGATGACACTCCTTCCTTGTTGGTGATAGCTGCAACATGATTGTTTGTCATAAAATCAAAGTCACCAAACTTGAAGGCTACTGATTTAGGTAATCTTCTCTGAGCTGCCATTTTTGATCTGAAAAGAAACTTGAAAAATTCTTGAAATGGATTAGTGATTTTGAAAACTCAAGAGTGATTTTTGCTTTAGAGAATGTAAGATTAGAGAAAGCAATTGCACGATTAGAGTTTCAAAACAAATATATTTCACAAATCTTTCAGACCACTATCCCACGTTGACACGTAGATTGACAGGTGTCAGTCCCTGAAAAATGCAGTTACCCACGATTTTTGGAAAATAAAATCCAAAATTGATTTTCATGAAATAAATCAGGGTATCAATAAGCAATACTGATCAGCTTCCTTTTCCTGATGACCTCTCATCAAAATAATCACAAGCAATGATTTTCACATCCTGATGGTCACATATGAAATCCTGACCAATATTATCAGCGACTTAATATGGAGTTTTTCTCGTGGCATTTTTCTTTTATCTGAAAAAGAAAATAAACAATTAATCTGAACAGAAAATCAATTGGTTAGATATTTTCAATATTTCTTGAAACAAGAAATACAGTCTCATGCAATAATTAGCATTTGACTTCATTAAGACTTCCAAGTGACTGCTCAGCTTCTCACGTCTTCCTTTAAAAGAACCAAACGCCTTGTGCCATTCTCCATAACCTTTCAATTTCTTTTCTTCTCAACAATGCTTCTCAAACCAAAAATCCCTTCAAACCCATTTTTCAGATTTTTCTTGGTCGATGAACATCCTGTTCTTGATCATCTCTTTGAACAAACGACTCTTCTCATCGAACTAATCATGAATGGATTGGTTTTCGATAATATCCAGAGGTTTCTCCTAGAACATCCATCTGTTGGATACAATCTTCCCCTAACCTCCTCAAAACTTGAGGATGAAGAATTTGGCCGAGAGTCTGAGGTTGATCTTGATGGAGATGCTATTCATTTAAGTTAGCTGCTCTCATTCAAGTCGCCCAGACAAGGAATCCAAGACTTTCATCCCCTAATGGATTTCTTGAGATGCTCCTTGTCCTGTTCCTCAGAGTTCATATCAAAGACAAGTAAAGAATAGAGATTTAGACAAAAAGATGTTGTATTTCATTTCCATGTAATGATTTCTATTAATGAAAATACAATTTCTTGTTATCTGCTTGTCTTTTGATTTCTGAATGATGTATAAATTATCAGTATGCAAATATCAAAACTTGCTAGCATAGACTTAACACATCACAGAATCAGATTACTACACAAAGTAAACGTCAGGATCTGAAACAATTTTCATAATCCTGATACTGACACAATACTGATGACGTCAGCATCCTGATGACAAATCTAATCCTGATGATTATTAACAAGTCTATCATACTGAAATTTATCAAGGCAATGTGTTATAGCTAAAACATTTAACAATCAAATACAGATCCTGACAAGAATATCAAGTCTATAAGCTAAGAACAACATACCTTGCTACTTTTGCAGATGTTAAAGATCTAAAAATTTAACATTCCTAACTCACTTACTAGTCTACTGAATGTAGTCTCATCAAGTGGTTTAGTTAGAATATCTGCAAGCTGTTTGTCAGTAGGAACAAAATGAAGTTCCACAGTACCATTCTCAATATGTTCTCTAATAAAATGATACCTGACATCAATGTGCTTAGTCCTTGAATGTTGAACTGGATTTTCTGCAATTTTAATAGCACTAGTATTATCACAAAACATAGGAATATTACTAAGTGTCATACCATAATCCATCAACTGATTTCTTATCCAAAGGAGCTGTGCACAACAACTGCCTGCTGCTATGTACTCAGCTTCTGCAGTTGAGGTTGAAACAGATTGTTGTTTCTTGCTTGCCCAAGAAATCAATCTATTTCCCAAGAATTGACATGTACCTGTAGTGCTTTTCCTGTCTATTTTACACCCTGCATAATCAGAGTCTGAATAGCCAATTAGAAAGAAGTCAGATTCTCTAGGATACCACAAACCAAGATTTGGAGTTCCTTTGAGATATCTAAAAATTCTCTTCACAGCAATTAAATGAGATTCCTTAGGATCACTTTGGAATCTAGCACATAAACAGGTAGAAAACATTATATCTGGCCTACTTGCAGTTAGATATAACAATGAGCCTATCATGCCTCTATAACTAGTATTATCCACACTCTTCCCCTTAGGATCAGAGTCTAGTTTAGTGGCTGTTGCCATGGGTGTTTTTGCAACTGCACAGTCTTGAAAGTCAAACCTTCTTAAAAGATCTTTGATATACTTTGACTGATTAATGAAAATACCAGTCTCAGTCTGTTTGACCTGCAAGCCTAAGAAATAATTTAGTTCACCCATCATGCTCATCTGATACTTAGACTGCATAAGCTTGCTAAACTTAGCACATAACTTTTCATTAGTAGAACCAAAAATAATATCATCAACATAAACTTGAACTAAAAGCAATTCACCTTTTATTTTTCTAAAGAATAGAGTTTTGTCAATTGTACCTCTTGTGAAGCCATTTTCAAGAAGAAATTTAGACAAAGTCTCATACCATGCTCTTGGTGCCTGCTTTAGTCCATAGAGTGCCTTGTCAAGTTTGTAGACATGATTTGGAAACTTTGGATCAACAAATCCAGGTGGCTGTTCTACATATACTTCTTCATCAAGTTTGCCATTTAGAAAAGCACTCTTAACATCCATCTGGTATACCTTGAATTTTGAATGAGCTGCAAATGCAAGAAACATTCTGATTGCTTCCAATCTTGCTACAGGTGCAAAGGTCTCATCATAATCAATGCCTTCTTCCTGAGAATATCCCTTGGCCACCAGTCTTGCTTTGTTTCTTACAATCATACCAGATTCATCTAGCTTGTTTCTGAAAACCCATCTTGCACCAACAATAGATCTATCTTTAGGTCTTGGTACCAGTTTCCAAACTTTGTTTCTCTCAAACTCATTTAACTCCTCCTGCATTGCAATTACCCAATCAGGATCCTGTAAGGCTTCTTCAACCTTCTTAGGTTCATTCTTTGAGAGAAAGCAACTATACAAGCATTCATTTTGAATTGATCTTCTAGTTCGAACACCACTTTTTGGATCACCAATTATCAAATCTTCAGTATGATCCTTTGTCCATTTTCTAACAGGTGGTAAATCAACTCTGCTAGTCTCTCCCCCTAAGTTAGTGGTATCTCTTGTAGAAGAATTCTCTCTACCTTCAAAAACTCTCCTTTGATCAATAGAATCAGTAGATTCCATATTGCTGCTAGTTACTGATCTTTCCTCAGTAGACTCTGAAAGGTCAGTTCCTGATGGAGTAGACTCTGAAACGTCAATTCCTGATGGAATAGACTCTGAAAGACTAATCTGCTCCTGATGATCACTGTGTTCTCTCTGATTTATTTGCTCCCCCTCAACAGTAGCATTCCTTTGAGAAGCAATAGAAATTTCTTCTGGAGAACCTTCATCATCACTTGAGAGTATCTCAGAAATCTTCAGATTTTCAAATTCCAATTTGTCATGGCTTTCATCAGTTTGCAAAATTCCAAATTTCTTATCATCAAATGCAACATGAATTGATTCCATAACAATGTGAGTTCTGAGATTATAAACTTTGAAGGCCTTAGATGCTGAATATCCTAGAAAAATTGCTTCATCCGATTTGGCTTCAAATTTTCCAAGTTGTTCTGGATGAACTTTTAGGACATAGCATTTACATCCAAAGATGTGAAAATATTTCACACTTGGTTTCTTTCCTTTGATCATCTCATAGGGAGTCTTTCCATGACTATTTACCAAGGTACAGTTCTGAGTGAAACATGCAGTGTTAATAGCTTCTGCCCAAAAGTAGGTTGGAAGTTTTGCATCTGCAAGCATGGTTCTTGCTGCCTCTATGAGAGTCCTGTTCTTTCTTTCCACTACACCATTTTGTTGAGGTGTACCAGGTGCAGAAAACTGTTGAGTGATTCCATTGTCTGCACAAAACCCCTCCATTGTAGAATTCTTGAATTCTGTACCATTGTCACTCCTAAGTACTTTGACTTTGTACTCAGAGTTATTATGAATATTCTTGATGAGTTCAATGATTTGCTGAGGAGCTTCATCCTTCTTGTGTAGAAAGAACACCCATGTAAACCTTGTGAAATCATCCACCATAACTAGAGCATATCTTTTCTTGCTGATAGACATAATGTTTACTGGACCAAACAGATCAAGATGTAGCATGTGAAATGGTTCAGTAATTGAATTTTCAGTCTTGCTCTTGAAAGTGGTTCTTCTCTGCTTTCCAAACTGACATGCATCACAAAGTCCATCTTGCACAAAATTCGCCTGAGGTAGGCCTCTCACCAAATTGTATTTAACAAGTTGATTAAGCTTCTTGAAATTAAGATGTGAGAGCTTCTTGTGCCAATTCCAGCTTTCATCATTTGTTGCTTTGCTGTAGAGACATCTAACAATTCCTTTAGATGTATCACTTAAGCTGGCTTCATATATGTTACCATGCCTTTGACCAGTTAGAACAATGTCTCCATTCTGCATATTCAAGATTTTGCATCCTTCTCTGTCAAAGATTGATTTGTAACCTTTATCACCCAGTTGACTTATGCTTAAAAAAGTATGTTTCAAGCCTTCAACCAGTGCTACATTTTCTATGATGACATTCCCCAAAATAATTGAGCCATATCCCAGAGTTTCTCCTTTGTTGCCATCTCCAAAAGATATTACTGGGCCAGCTTTCCTCTCAAACTTTGTAAGCAGGGACTTCTTTCCATTCATGTGTCCAGAGCATCCACTGTCCAAGATAATTGAATGCTTCTTTCCTGTGCCCTGCAAACAAAAAGTAACTAGTTAGAATTTTTTAGGACCCAACTTTGATTGGATCCTTTCTTACTAGATTTAGAGACAACAGATTTTGAAGATTTTGCCTTTATTTTACCTGTTGCAGAGTCAACTTTAGACTTTGATCTCACAAACTGTTTGTGACTAGGAGTTTCAGATTTCAAAGAATAATAGTCATAATACAGTTCATGATATTCTCTACACATGTAAATGGAATGAAGTAAACTACCACAATGATAACAAGCTTTTTGTGGTTGGTATTGAATTTTCTGAGTCTTGGGGAATCTGGACTCAGTTTTCCAAGAAGGTTTTTGATTGCAGTCTAGGGCCAAATGATTATGATTTCCACACTTATAGCATTTTTTCCTAGGTGCATCAGGTACATTCTTGTAATTATTCTCTTTGTTAATACCTTCTTTTCCATTCCTATTTCTCTTGATCTTGCTAGACTCTGAAAGACCATCTAATCTCTGTTTCAATTGAGACTTAGACAGAAACCCTATGTTTACATTCTTAGGTTTTTCTAACACTTTCTCATCTGAATGACTATTGTTAATTCTCTTGTGTACAACAGGGGTACCTTTTGAATTAACAAATTTAACATGATTAGGTTTAGAAACAATTTTCTTACCTTCAGATTTAGATGTGTTAGCTTCTACCTTACTATCATTATTGACAATAGCTACTTTTTCTTCTTGTCTAGCCTTATCAAAACCTAAACCATTAACCTTACCACGAATTCCACTCTCAAAGATTTCTATTGTCTTCTTACTGGAATTGTTAATGGTCTTAATCACATCTCTCTCTTCTTCTAGTTCTTTTCTGACATAGTCATAAGCCTCAAGAATTACACTATAATCATGCTTAGCTTTATCAGAACTCAACTTGTATTCTTCCATTTGAATTAATTCAGATTCAAGAAAATTATTTCTATCAACTAATTTATCATTCTTAACCTTAAGTTCATCTCTTTCACAAGTAAGAATTCTAAAATTAGTCATAAGATTCTTAAACTTAGCATGGATAGATCTAATTTCATCAGAATTTAAGCTATCAAATGAATCAAGAGAGTGAAGTGATACCTTATCAGAGGATGGAGAAGTTTTCTTTGGAGATCCAGGTTTGTCTGAACTATTGGCCATCAATGCAATGTTTTCATAATCCAATTCATCTTCAGAGTCACTGGAATCAGCCCAATCCTTCTGTGTGACCATAAGTGCATTACCCTTTCCTGAATTCCTAGGCTTCTTACACTCACTAGCAAAGTGTCCAAGCTCGCTGCAGTTAAAGCACTTGATCTTGGCCTTATCAAGCTTGACAATTGTACTTTTGCTCTTGTCACTCTTCTTCTCCTCCTTCTTTTGAAAAGGTCCTTTGCTAAATCTTCTTCTGTTGAATCTTCCTTTCTTGAAAGCTTTAGCAAACATAGCAAAGAGTTCCTGCATCTCAGATTCAGAATCATTGTTGTCAGAGTCCATATCAGTAGTCTCTGACTCAGAACTTTCTTTGCTTTTCTTCTTCCTCGAATTCTTTACAGCAATCTCTTCATACTGTTCTTCAGGAAGCTTCTTTACTTCAGATTGAGCAGTAAGTGCAATAGTCTTCATCTTTCCTTCACTTCTGCTCTTCTTCTGCTGCTTGTCAAGTTCATAAGCTCTCAATTTTCCATAGACTGCCTCTAATGAAATCTCATCCAGATCATTAGCTTCCTCAATCGCAGATATCTTCTCATTGTAGAAATCAGGCAAAGCTTTCATGAACTTTGTATTCATATCCTCCAAGTCATAATATTTACCATGCATGGCCATCTCATTGATGAGTTTTGTAAACCTATCAAAGGTATCAGTAAGTGACTCACCAGACTTGGATTCAAAGTACTCATACTGTTGTATAAGTAATGTCCTCATATTCTTCCTGACAGGCTTAGTTCCTTCACAGTGAACCTTAAGATTGTCCCATATATCCTTAACAGTTTTACAAGAGAGAACATAATTAGTGAGAACAGAATCAAGACTATTGAATAATATGTTTCTCACTTTAGCATCTTTAAGAACACTCTCCTTGTCCTTGTCTGACCATTCAGATTTTGGCTTCTCTGCTGTATGTTCTGGAACAACCTTACCATCAACAGTTGCTTGTCCAACGACCTTTGTTGGAACAAAAGGTCCATCTCTGATTCTGTCAAGATAATCAGGATCTGTTGCTTCCAGATGATGCAACATCTTTACTTCCCATAGAGTATATTCGTTTCTCTTGAGCATAGGAATCTTAGTATTCCCATCCTTGTAACCAGACATGATTGCAGATCTTTATGATTATTCGAAATCAACCTGCTCTGATACCAATTGTTAACTCGAATAACTTGTAGAAGGGGGGGGTTGAATACAAGTTATATAATCCTGTCTGATTTTTACTTGATTATAAGAACAAGAATAAACGAATGAATCAAACTCTTGTTTGTATTAATAAGATCAAATACAAACTCTACCAAAGGTGTACAATACCTTTAGCAGCTGCTGACAATACAAATATCTCTCTGTTTGTTTCGAACTTCTCGAATACAAACCTTATACAGAGCTACGCACTCGAACTCACAACTTCGTCGCTCTTTACAATGATATTGAGAGAGTATTTATAATGCTACCTATCAACTAATAACAGAAAGATATAATCTATACATGACAATGTTCTGCCTTCTAGTCGATAGTTTCCTTCAATAGAAAACTCTTTCCTTCATAATATCTTCTTGCTTGTTCTTCAAACAACGATCCTGTTTTATAGCACTTGCCAGTTTCTGTAGCATCCATAATGACATCATCAGTAACACGACTGATATCAGGATCTGCACACTGCATCAGTATCTGATCAACCATCAGTATTGGACACGTCATCAGGATTTGCTCTCTGTTCCTGACATGTAGTCTCCGATACACTGTTCATTCCTGATTAAACTATACAGATAACTGTTTTACACATAAAACCTATATACAGTGCTAAATCCTTTATAAGATCAGGATTACAAGAAGTATAATGTGTAAATTCTATTCTTAACATCACAACTTATGAATTATTCCTAACAAACACTGAATGCACAAACTCTCATGGTAAACACTAATTGTTTGATGAATGCTAAACTCTGTAGTTACTGCAATACAGAGATCTGAATACTTCTATTCCCTTTGATGTTCATGATTATCCAAGTAAGTACATAGTCTTTGAAGACAAAAAGATCAAGAGATAGAAATGAAAGCATCATTCAGTGAGTAACAGTCATGAACTCGATAAACTCACAAACTCTCAAAGCACACAAGTGTTTAGGTGAAGTGTTTACACTCGCATTCAATCAGTAAAAGCAGATACTACCATATGCTTGAATGTCCACCGAATCTACACTACTTTGAGTACATATATGCACAAATCAAAAGGACTTTATTCAGGGTTGTAATGTAGTAAGATCAAACAGATGAGAAGAGATGTTTTAATCATGAGTGAATTTCAAACTGAACAATTTAACAGACCAAAGTGTTCAGTCACACTATTAGTACATATTTGTACAAGATGATTAGTATATATACCTTTTTTTTCTTTTTTTTTTAATATATATAATGAGTAAACTTTTCTTTTCTTGAGAAACACTCACCTGCTTGCATTTGATTTTTCAAAAGAATATAACTGCTCTTAATACTACAGAGTTTAAGAAAAATGAGCAGTTAATTAGGCTCAAAGGGGTTTACTAAGGGTGGAATTTATGAACAGTGTTTGAACAGTGTTCAAAAGAGTTTTGAACAGTGTTTGAAGAAATGGTAAATCCTAGTGCCTTTATCATTTTCATGCACACACATATCATGTAGTCTCAAAATGGTTTAATACAAGTTCTAGAGAAACATACTTCCTGATGAACATCACACAACAATAAAAACTGATTGATAGAAAATGTATCAATCACTGACTTGGCTCAAAATCTCACAGGGTGTAGACATGAATTTGAACTCACCAAACTAATCAATGACACATCTCAAGTTTTATAGTTTTTACAAGTACAAACAAGGAATCATCAAGAACCATGAATTACTTTTGGGAACAGAATGTCACTTATCAGAGTTTAGAGTTCATCAATATCAGAAATTATTTATGAGAGGCAATGCACACAATATTCATAAACTCAGAGTTTAGGACTGAATAAACTAAGAGATGCTATAAATATGAAACAGTATCATGCTGTGTTGATTTACTGCACAAAATCTGATTAGATTACAGTGACTCAGAAAGAATCATGATTTAATTACTGAGAATCATGCTTCATACATTTTTCTTCATTGGTGTTTTCATTCAGACAATAATCAATCCTGAATTCACAGAGTGTATCCAACATGTTAACAGTGTTTAGCAGACAGACATGCTAACAGAGTTTAACAAAGTTTAAACATAAGCATGCATAACAGAGTGTAACACTAAGGTTCACATAGCACTCAACAATTTACAGAAACATGAGCAATATATTATAAAAGTAAGATCTTGAGTCTAACCAACATCTCTAGTCAAAACTAGAGACCATTCCTAGTTCATTGACCAGTCTTGTAAATGTAGCTTCACTCAATGGCTTGGTGAAGACATCTGCAAGTTGTTGTTCTGTAGACACAAAGTGAAGCTCAATGTTGCCTTCCTCTACATGCTCTCTGATAAAGTGATACCTTATGCTGATGTGCTTTGTCATTGAGTGTTGTACTGGATTACCTGTCATTGCAATAGCACTTTGATTATCACAGAAAATAGGTATCTTGTTATACCTCAATCCATAATCCAGCAGTTGATTTTTCATCCATAGAATCTGTGCACAGCAACTACCAGCAGCAATATACTCTGCTTCAGCTGTAGATGTAGATATTGATTTCTGTTTCTTGCTGTACCAGGAAACAAGTCTATCACCTAGAAATTGACAACTTCCACTGGTGCTTTTTCTGTCAATCTTACAGCCTGCAAAGTCTGCATCAGAGTAGCCAAGTAGTTTGAATTCTGATTCTCTTGGATACCACAGCCGTAAAGTTATAGTGCCCTTGAGATACTTAAAAATCCTCTTTATAGCTGTTAAATGTGGTTCTCTTGGATCTGCCTGAAACCTTGCACACAGACAAGTGGCATACATGATATCAGGTCTACTAGCTGTTAAATAGAGTAGAGAGCCAATCATTCCTCTGTAGCTTGTCATATCTATTGATGACCCTGTATCTTTGTCCAATTTAGTTGCAGTTCCCATGGGAGTTGTTGCAGATGAGCAGTCAAGCATGCCAAATTTCTTGAGAAGATTTCTGGTATATTTGGCTTGATTAATAAAGATTCCATCATCTGTTTGCTTCACCTGTAGGCCTAGAAAATAACTAAGCTCTCCCATCATACTCATTTGATACCTTGACTGCATGAGCTTGGCAAACTTCTTACAGAGTTTATCATTAGTAGATCCAAAAATAATGTCATCAACATATATCTGCACTAAGAGCAAGTCACTACCAGATTGAAAGTAAAACAGAGTTTTGTCAATAGTACCTCTGTGAAATCCACTTTCTAGTAGAAATTTAGCAAGAGTTTCATACCATGCCCTTGGTGCCTGTTTAAGTCCATATAGTGCCTTGTCTAACCTGTAGACATGGTCTGGATATTTTGGATCTACAAAACCTGGTGGTTGTTCTACAAACACTTCTTCTTCAAGTTTTCCATTTAAAAATGCACTTTTCACATCCATCTGAAACACTTTGAATTTCTTATGAGAGGCATATGCTAGAAAGATTCTGATTGCCTCCAATCTTGCAACTGGAGCAAATGTTTCATCATAGTCTATTCCTTCCTGTTGTGAATAGCCTTTTGCTACCAGTCTTGCTTTGTTCCTTGTGATAACACCTTCACTGTCAGTTTTATTTCTGAAAACCCATTTAGTACCAACAATGGATCTGTTCTTGGGCCTTGGTACAAGGGTCCACACTTCATTTCTCTCAAATTCATTTAGCTCTTCTTGCATTGCTACTATCCAGTCAGCATCTTTAAGAGCTTCTTCTACTTTCTTTGGCTCAGTTTGTGACAAGAATGCATGAAACAGACATTCATTTGTTGTTGCACTTCTTGTCCTTACTCTTGCATCTGGATCACCAATAATCAAATCAGGTGTGTGTGACTTAGTCCATTTTCTTGCAGAAGGCAGATTGCTCCTGTCATCATGTGATCCTCCCCCTTGATCCATGCTCTCCTGATTTTCTTGGTGCCTTTCTTCATTTTCTGATGCTCCCCCTGAATGTGACTGCTCAGAATTTGAACTATCAGATTTTGAACTACCAGAGTTTGAGTCAACATAGTTTGATTCAGAATTATCAACTGAGTCACTATCAGTATTTGAATTATCACTTTGATGTGATTCTTCATGCTCCCCCTCAACTGGTTCTTCCCTTGTTTCTGATTGAAGAGTCTCTTCAGTATTTACCAGTAGAGGTTCAGAGTTTAGCTCAACAGAGTTTGTCAGATCAGTCTCATCAGAGTTTACTTTGTCAGAGAATAAATCTTCATTTTCAAAGTGCAGTTGATCATGTTCATTAACATCTTCAAGTCCAGTTATTTTCTTGTCATCAAATGACACATGAATTGATTCCATGATCACTTTGGTTCTCAGATTATAAACTCTGAATGCCTTAGTTGACAGTGGATAGCCAACAAAAATTCCTTCATCTGCCTTTAGATCAAATTTGGTTAACTGTTCAGGATGAGTCTTCAACACAAAGCACTTGCATCCAAAAATATGAAAATATTTTAGATTTGGCTTCTTCTTTTTCACCATTTCATATGGTGTTTTACCATGCTTGTTGATCAGTGTTGCATTTTGAGTAAAACAAGCAGTTTGAACTGCTTCTGCCCAGAAATATGTTGGCAACTTTGCTTCATCTAGCATGGTTCTTGCAGCTTTTATAAAGGTTCTGTTCTTCCTCTCCACTACACCATTTTGTTGTGGAGTGCCAGGTGCAGAAAACTCTTGTTTGATTCCTTTACTCTTGCAAAATTCTTCCATTGTTGAATTCCTGAATTCAGTTCCATTGTCACTTCTGATAATCTTCACTTGATTCTCTGACCCTTTGTCCAGTTGTATTATATGTTCTGTCAGTGTTAATGCAGTTTCATCCTTCTTTGCAAGAAAATATACCCATGTGTATCTGGTATATTCATCAACAATGACTAGAGCATATTTCTTCTTTCCAAGAGACATAACATTCACTGGTCCAAAAAGATCAACATGTAGGAGATGATAAGGATCAACAATTGAAGACTCAGATTTGCTTTTGAAAGAGGCTTTTCTCTGTTTGGCCTTTTGACAAGAATCACATAGGCCTTCTGCATTCAACAAAGACTTTGGTAGTCCTCTTACAAGATCATTCTTTATTAGCTCATTGATGTTGTTCAGGTTCAAATGAGAGAGTTTCTTGTGCCACTTCCAACTCTCTTCACTGGACATTCTTGTTGACAGACACACTGCTTTGTCATCAGAGTTTGTTGACAATTTTATTTCATAGATGTTATTGTGTCTGTTTCCAACTAGAGCAACTTTCCCTGTAGATTTACTGATGACTTGACAATATTCAGGCTGAAAATCTACATGATATCCTCTGTCACAGATTTGACTCACAGATAGTAGATCATGCTTGAGTCCTGGAACCAGAGCTACATTTGTGATGATGACACTCCCAAGATTAATATTGCCATATCCCAGAGTATGTCCTATGTTGCCATCTCCATAGGAAACTTTTGGGCCAGCCTTCTCCACATACTCTGATAGCAGGGCTTTATTTCCAGTCATGTGTCCTGAACATCCACTGTCCATGACTAGGGTACTTTCCCTGATGCCCTGCAATCACAAACAATCACTGATTATTAGTTTTAAGGATCAAGACTTGCTTGGATCCTTTGGCTTTCTTAATTCTATTAGCTTTTGTAGCGGAATTCACATTTTCAGAGTTTAAGCTAACTTTTTCAGAGTTTACATTTGCAGAGTTTACTTTAACCCATTTCAGATTTGGCTTGGGTTCATAGTAATTATAGTAAATAGCATGATAATCTCTGCAAGTATAAATAGAATGACAAGTACTTCCACAGTGTTTGCATAAAGTCTGTGGTCTAGTTCTCACATAATCATTCTTTACTGCAGTTTTAGAGGGCAAAGAATTAATGTTCTTATTCTTACTGCAGAAACTAGCAAGATGATTAGTGCTACCACAATTAAAGCATGTTTTTCTTGGAGCTAATGTAGCAAGCATTGGCTTAATTCCTGATGTTATGCCTACCTTTCCATTTCTGTTTTTCCTAGGCATTCTCTGTTTGTTGACAGATTTTATCTCTTTAAGCTTATTCTTAAGTTGTTTATCTATCATTAAACCAATGTTTACCTCTTTAACAAAAGTCTTAGCATATGATTCTTGTAAGAACCCTGATTTTTGATATTATTGGAGTAGACGGAATGAATAGTAACTTTGTTATGTAAGAGAAGTGAATCCCACCCCCATATATGAATGACGGATAAATGAAGATTTGTAATGATATTATGTTCCCTTATGGAAAATAAGTGTATGTAAATGTCGACGGATTTCGCAAAATTCTATTTTATTATTTTCGTACATTTCCGGGGTATCGATAAATACGAATACTACGACAAGATCATGGTTTTATTATTTTGAGAACCAAGGAACTATATATATACTTAAAATTAGGAAGTTGGATTTTAGAAAGAATATTGAAGGAAAAACTCCACCAAAAAATGTTTAAGATTGATTTAGAAAATTATGGAAATTGGAAAATACCTACTAACCATGCAAGGTGGCAAGATTTCATGCATCCCATGCAAATTCCATGCAAACCACCTAGTCTAAGATTAGAACCAAGTAGTTGGTAGCTAGTTAGAAACAAACTAAACTACAAGAATCTAGTTAGTAGCTAGTTGGCTTACTTTTTGAAAAGTGGAGACAACCAAGTACCATGGCCATACCTCTAGCCATACTTAGGTTGTACATTCATATACTTACATTACTACATATCACCCAAGCTCATTTCACACCACATATTCATCCAACACAAAAAAAGAAAAGAAAACAACCCCCCCCCCCTTTAACATTACTCTCGGCCAAAGGCAAAAAGGAGAAGAAAAGAAAAATTCTTCTCCCACTTCCCATCACTCTAAATTCAAGACAAAAATCCTAGGTACTCTACATCATATAAGGAAGGTATGATATGAATTTCAACCCTTTTCATCCATTAGTTTTCTAGTTATAAATTCTTAAAGTTCTAGGTGAATAGTAACTCTTATTGTTCTTGTTTTTGGATCTTGAAGATCAAGCCATAGATTGATCAACCAAGGTGTTTGGAGAGTATTTCAAGCTTTGTTAAGTTACTAAGAGCTTCAAGGAAGGTATAAATTCTAACCCTTAGTAGCCATGGCAAGAACATTGCTTAGTATTAGTAGATCTAAAAGATTGGTGCACAAAAGTGTTGATTATAGTTTGATTTATGAAAAATCATGGATGTTGATGGTTATTGTCATATTGAAAATTATTTTTATGTGGTATGAGATCCCATAAGTGTATGAGAATTTTGTTGGGAGTTTGTGATGATTTTTGGAGTTGGTGGAATTTTTGAGAAGAGACATGACTTGTGGTAAAGGAGTTGTTGAACAATCTGCACTGACCCCTTTTTGAAACTGTGATTCGGAACCCTTAAACTGATCCCCTGAACACCTACCTTATAATTTTGGAAAGGTCTTGATCTGTAGTTTCTGGATATGTAAGGCTCATAGCTAGGTGATGTATAGATTTTAAGTTATAGCCGAAAGAGTGAGTTGTGTTTCTGGACTATGGACTGCACTAAGTGACCCTCTTGTGAACCTTGTTTAAACACCTTAAAAATTATTTGGGATCATGGAAAAATTAGAGAAGCTAGGAAATACAGTGGTGAAGGCTACCCAAAAAGAATTGGATTAAAATATGAATTTTTGGATTTTATAAAAATGATAGAGTAAAATTCGCGCAAGGGAAAAAGTCGATTAGTGGACCAAAATTCTAAGTTAATGATTATGATTCGAACGTGGTAACTAAATTAAGTCGAGTAAGTGACGAGCGTAAACGAGTAATGTCATGGACCTATAGTGGGGCTAGGGAGTCATAAGACGAAGTCGTTAAGTTAATTTCGTGTCCCCTTAAAACCCCGTAATTAGAAAGAAATTGTTAAGGTACTAACGAACGATTATTGTTTATGTATAGATCGTTCGAACTCACACGCTCGACCACCCCAACCAAACCAAGGCAAGTTTACTTTTCAAAACTTATATATATACAAGGATTTTCACTGTTGTGTTTGTAGTTTTCAAATTATATCAAATGCTATGTTTATCGAAGTATTGATGCAATTGAGATTGAACAAGTACATGTATGCTTTTACCCCTTGAACTTAGATTGAAATGTTTTCTTCGGACAACGACTCTAGCAATAGAGGTCGTAGTGGTCCGTATATACTATTGACCGGGGAGCGGTATATTATTATATCGTATCTATATTGCGAAAACCCGAAGGGTCATTCGGGTGGTATCGTATATTCAAATAACTATTATTATATCTTCGTAAATACTCGAAACCCTATCTTGGATTGAAAGTTTATTTTATTAAATAATTATTTTATTAATTATTGATATTAAATCTTAAAATATCATTTAATAATTATTGTTCACTATTTTAAAAACAAAGTTAATCCAAGATACCTTTTAATACTTTCAAACTCGAACTTTTTCGAACTCAAAACATTTTCGAAAACCCCCGGTCGGGTTCTGCTTCTTGTATGATTTCAAGAATTATCGGTCGACTGATGTCGAACCACAATTACTCTGTTTTCAATCAAAATCAAGTTTTTAAAAGAAAAAGAAAAAGGGACTCTGGCAGGTGTGGGAATCGTTGACGAACGATTCCCGGGATGTGTAAGCGGCCGTGAGCCAGGCGGTCCATCAATTATTATTCCGGCCCATGTGTTGCCGAAGGATGATTACGGATGTAGTTTTCATCGAGGGTGATTACGGATGTAGTTTTCACCCGGGGATAGTTACGGATGTAGTTTCTATCCTTCTACCGGTAGAGAAGACCCGCGGATTATTGGACTCGGATGTGGCGACTGATCATCGTCAATCCCTGTCAGGTTTTATGTTTTCTTTAAGTCCCATCCTCCACTTTGGAAAAATGCTCAAACACTGCTTCTTGGGCCTAAGTGCCAAGTTGCCGATAGTGTGGTTTTTGATGAGAAAATATTGATATTGTGCAGTATCTAGAACTGCAAGATTTTCTATAAAGATTGGCACGTGTTAGTGCACTCTTGCAATTATTTCAAAGAATGAAATGTTTTTGAATGAGAAACTTCCCAAGCTAATGGAAGGAAAGAGGTTTTGCAATAACGTATTCCCTGTACAGTATGATAACCGTAGAGTGTTTTGCCGAAAATGATATGCTTATATATATATATTTTTTTTCAAACTTGAGATATATTGAGATGAGAACCTTGTAAAGGATTCATATGTTATTCTTAAAGCTCCTTAGTGAGTATAAATGTTTTATACAAACTTGGACATATATATTGTCGAATTATGTTTTGTAATCTGAGATATACACCCATATAGTTGGGAACGTTTTCAAAGTAAACCACTTTATTATTTTCCAAATTGGTGAACTTGCTGAGCATTATGTAGCTCATTCTTGCTTTATAAAAACTTTTCAGAAAGGGAAGAATTTGGCCGATTAACTCCGCACCAGCAGAAGAGGAGTAGAAGAATTACCCGGAGAGGATATAGTCCATGATAAATACTACAGAGTAGTCTGATAGGTTTTCAACTGTAATAGTAAGACTTGTCTTCAAGTGTAGTTGTATAAGTGGAATTGCGTAAGACTCTGGATTGTACAGATGAACTGTAATATTTAGTGTTACTTTTGGTTATCGTTTCTGAGGCTCTAACTTGATTGTGTGTAAGATTGAGGTATGGATGGATATATTATTGAGTTGTAAAGATAATACAGGTATGTTATGGTTGGATGATGATGTGACGGCCTGAATCTTTGACCTCAGATTTGGGGGCGTCACAGAAATGGTATCAGAGAGATAAGTTACAGTACTCGGAAACGAGAGTGTTGAGAGTTAAGTCTAAGTCGGAGAATGACATAAGAGATCGTAGTAAACTTATCATTGGACTACCGGAAGAGGTACAGGTGAGTAGAATGGACTGGAGTGTTTACTGGAGGTATTATACTAGGGTCGATAGAATCCTTAGAGACCTTCAGAATGATGAATAGAGGTTTGAGAGTCGTACATGACCTATCATATGTAATGATATAGGAAGCATAGCAAAATCTCAAGAGCAGCTGAGGTAGAGGCGATATTGCCAATATGATCGGATGACTAGGCTGGCATAAATTTTATGGCCCATAGTCCTTCACAGTTTAAGAGGCAGCATTTTCAGAATCAAGAAGTTTAGACTTCCCTACATAATTAAGGGTACTTAGTACTTGGAATAATGACAGTCTTTTACTTTGGCTATAAGATCCAATTTTCGATAGGTAACGGGTTTACCTGAAAGGTGGTTACTATGCCGTTGTGGATTTCATCACTCTTGATGGCGAATTTTACATGTGTTAAACGAGAATTTTATCATAAGACGAGCGTGCGGGATAATTCCACGCATGATTCGGACGCTAGAGCATGATAGTTCAACTTAGAGAACAAACAAGCAGAATTAACAAAGCGACTCTAGTGAAGTTGAATATGGTTGCAACGAGCGATACAGTGATCTTAGAGTCTACCAAGAGAAGAGACCAGTGAGTCTATACTGGAATTCTTTTGATAGAAATTTTAGCAGAGACTACGCACATATACTTGTAAACCTATATATTGCTGGTAACGTATGTTCACGTGCACACACACCGCCACTGAACCTATGGACTGCATTGAGATCCCTGAGAGATCTCTTTGATCTGTTCCCAGGGGGAACTGGCCACTTGTGATTCATGTCGAAAGGCATGAAGTAGGACCCTATGGACTTAGCAGGTGTCCCTGGAATGATGTGAAGTTTGGTCTTCAAGATAAAGCACGGAAATGACAGATATATTTGTGAAATCCCAACTCGATAAATGACCTTAAGATGATGATCGAGAGACAAACTAGCTGGCGTCTTGTATTACGAAGATGAAGAGATGGAGTTACCCTCATATTGGTGATAATGAGATGCACGAATGGTTATTAACTTATTTTGGTAACTATCGGCTGGTGCACTACTTCATTTTAAACTTTTCATTAACCATGTTACCTCGATTAGTTTATATCAGGTAATCCTTCTAGCTTTCTACTTCAAACTTGTGGAATAACCACCAGTGATATACTTTCTCTAAACCGGGACTCATCCAAAGTATCTTATTTGATCCCCGAGTATTCTATTTGAAGTTTATAATTATTTCGTTCTGCTCAGGACTATTTACACTTCCTTTCAATTATCCAAGGAATGTTCAACAATTGTTTCCTTAATCAATCAATGAATATTCATAAACGAATATTGATATTTGACTACTTCTTTCATACTTGCACTCTTCAGTCGAGCCCATAAATATTTATCAACTTGTTGAGAACAGGGATGATCTAACATCCAGCTATTCCTCATGAATCCTTTCTTCTATTCAAAATGAGATTGTGCGTCGTACATTGAAATCATAGTAAGGATATCATTTTGATACTAGTATTCTGAATTTTATTCTACTGTAAGATCTGATAAAGCATGTGTACGGAGGATATTATTTTGATACTAGTATTCTGAATTTTTCACTGATAAGTAATATTTGATGAGAGGTTATCGATTGTTCCGATACCTAGAACATTCTCTTCATGTTTTATAGTTTTCTTTTTTTCAAACTTAATAACTTCTTATTTCCATTCGTTGTCCAAGTAGCCTAAAGTTTCTCCAGTGGCTACGATGTTGAAATTCCGTTCTAGCCAATTGAAACTGTCTAGTCGATATGTCAATATGAATGACTAGTTGATTGTTCTAACTAGTCAAAATTGTAATGTTGTGAAGAACACCTAGCTAATTGTCCTAGCTAGTGGTGATGCCTCAAACAGGCGAACTAGCAAATTTTGTCTAGCTAGTTGCTAGTGTTTCTTGAAAAGGACTAGTTATTGTTTCACTGGTCCAACTCCCAATTTAATTCATTCAGCAATTCCTCAATGCATTTTGCATGTGGTAAAGTATGATAATGAAAGTTTTGACGAATAACTTGATTGAGACCTAGTGAGGTCGCCCACTCAACTTGAATTCTACCCATCTTCGTACCAGACTTTATGTCACTTGAATATTCTGTTCTTTCATTCATATATGAAGATACATTTGAAACCATAGATTACTTGAATGATAAACTGCTTCATTTTTTTTATCATCACATAGTAGAATTTCTTTCGATCGGTTGACCTTTATCAATGGGACTTTTTAGATCCTCTATTTTTCAAGAGGAAAAGTATTCCCCAGATGTAAGAATTGTATAAAGACCGTCTTTATGACTTTCGTATCCAACAATCATTGTCCTCGTGCAACATTCTCTATGATATCACCTTACCAAATTCTCAGGACATGAAGGAATAAACCTTGTTGTATTCTTTTTGTCCATCCTTACATCTCCGAAAATCGATACTCCTAGTATTTGGAACCATCAACATTCTTGGAACATCCAATGTGGAATTCTTATTGAAATTATCTATTGGACCTTGTTATTTTAAAACCATTCCTTTCAAAAGTGATTACTCTAAGGTGAACGGGAGGTACAATTGTGAACCGTTGCACCAATATGAGATCAAAAACCAAATATTGTAATTGTGCAGCCAGAGCGTTATGCCGAGTAATTATTAAAGTAGAAATAACATGTCGGGGCATACCACAAGACCTTTAATATTAGTGTGAGGAAAGTTATAGGAAATGATGAGGTGGTTGGGAGTACGTTCCTACCAACCGTTGTCAGGATGTTATAGTAATGAATTCTGGAGTTACCAAGCCTTTTCCTGATCCAAGGAATTCAAATCGATTGCGATGTAAGACATATCCTTAGAGGAAACTAACATGGAAGTGAGATGGACAAGAAAGGAAGGAATATCGTGGCAAGAATGTGAAGCTTTACTTAGCTAAAAGGGATTGATGCACATAGCGAGACATAAAGTTTAAAAGGCCCTTAATAGCAAATGGATGCATAGATATGTCCCAATGATCCTTCGAGATTACCACCTAATCAAGTTTATTGGGAATCGCAGCAGCATACAGGCCTCAGGCTGATTGGCGCCAGTTGTGAAAGAGGACGAGCGCATGACATCTTACCTATACCATCGAGAACTAAAACCCTCATCGGAAATGGAGGAATTGTTGACTGGTTAAAGTGCGTAGTTGTTTTTCTAAGATAAGGTTAAAGAGAAGGTTTCACCAACTCCAGATCGACCTCTGTACTGCACCAAAGTCGGCATTTCACATTAATGTAAACATTATAAATTCTGATAGTATCATGTGGATTGACTAGTGAGTCAGAAGCCCTTGTGGGTTGATAAATAAAGTTTTAAGGATGATATGAGCGATTAGTAACAACCTCGTTGTTAGCTATACTTCATGATGAGAAGAGGACTTTGAGGGTCACAATGATGCGTCTTTCAAGAGTTTAAGAGGTGTGCTGATGCAGTAGAAAGGGGATGATAGCCTATACTTCTAAACAACATAAAGGTTACGGGATAGGATATACTAACCGTGAGTCGGGGATTAGCCATGATAGCGTTCACGCATAAAACTGAGACGTTAACCTTATGAGAAAAGTGTGAAATTTTTCCACAAGTGCCATAAGTATATCTTCATATTAGAACTAAACATAAGAAAGAGAAGGTGACGAAAGGGAGCAGGGAGTATAATGGAGAGATTTGTTATTACCCATGAAAGGCCAGTGTGGTGGCCGATACCTATAGAAGGAATTATTCAAAATTGGAATTCAGTCAGTATATTGACCAAGAAAATAGAGTATATACAATAAAGAATAATGTTAGAGGAAAATGACTAGATTATGGGGAAGGACAAAGATGTATAGAGAATTAAGAGAATGTTTGGCAAACGGGTATGAAGAATGGTACTGGCAAACTATTAAGTACAAACGCGACATGTCGAAAGCAGAATGATAGAGATCTAGTGGATTAATTCCGCCTGTAGAAAATCTTGAACGTGGACAGAATTATAATGGATTTCATAAGTAGGTCGTCGAAGACCGAGCCAAGAGATGGCCCTAGTTGATTTATAATTGTTGAACCAAGTGATTTACCTACGAGGGACTTTCCATTTGGAAAATTATCGATTTATATACGGAAGAGATGGTGGTGCAATATAAAACTTCTGCAGTGATTACGTCAGATAGAGACTTAAGGTTAGACTTCGAATATTGAAGGTGCTTTCAAGTATAATTAATAAGGAGATTGAGCGTATGTACTAATTTGATCTGTGGCTGACGGACAGGGAAGAAGAATTATCCAGACGATCGAATTTATATTTAGTGTCGTGCCTTAGATTTCACGGGGCAGTCGAGAATAAAAACTTATCCATGAAACGAATGTTGTTATCACGATCGGCACCATGCGGACGTAAGGACGTCTCTTGCAAAGCGTACTACGAAAAAAAAAAAAAAAAAAAAAAAAAAGGATATTGTTGCGTTACGAAGAAGTCAATGAACGAGGGATTTGAAAGGATATTATTGGTGGCCAAATATGAAGAAGGACATAGCAGAGTGGGTAATTATTGATAGATTGACCAAGTCAGCACATTTTCTTCCAATCAACGAGAGATACACTGTCGACAAGCTGATAGATATCTACTTAAAAGAGATTGTGGTTAGGCATGGGGTTCCTGTGAGCATCGTATCAGATAGAGACCCAAGATTCAACTCCAGGTTCTGGAGGAGTTTTCAGGATTGTGTGGGGACTAAGTTAAACATGAGTATTGCATACCATCCCCAAACAGACGGACAGAGCGAGAGAACCATCCAGACCATCGAGGACATGTTGAGAGTATGTGCCATAGATTTCAAGGGAAGTTGGGACGACCACTTGCCATTGATCGAATTTCCCTACAACAACAGTTACCATGCGAGTATAGGCATGCCCCCATACGAAACTTTGTACGGACGAAGATGTCGGTCTCCATTGTGTTGGGAAGAGGTAGGAGAACGGAAGATTTTAGGGCCTGAACTGGTCCAACAGACAAGAGAAACTATCGAACTTATAAGAGGACGGCTGGTAGCGGCCCAAGACAGACAGAAGAAGTATGCGGACCAGTCCCGCAAAGATAAGGAATATGAGGTAGGAGAGTTCGTGATGTTAAAAGTGTCACCGTGGAAGGGATTGATGAGATTTGGTAAGAAGGGGAAACTAAGCCCGAGATTTATTGGACCTTTTGAGATCTTGAAACGAGTTGGAAAGTTAGCCTATGAATTGGCCTTACCTCCGAGCTTACAACAAATACATAATGTGTTTCATGTGTCCATGCTACGACCCTACCATACCGACTTCCGACATGTGATAGAACCTGATCAAGTGGATCTGCAACCAGACTTAACATATGTGGAGCAACCCGTAGAAATCATGGATAGAAAAGAACAGGTGCTGAGGAACAAGGTTGTCAAACTAGTGAGAGTCTTGTGGAGGAATCAGAATGTCGAAGAATCAACATGGGAACTAGAGAGCGCGATGCGTGAAAAGCACCCCCAACTGTTTTCAACCTGATTCCGGGACGGAATCCTTTTAAGGAGGGGAGGCTGTAAGAACCCTGATTTTTGATATTATTGGAGTAGACGGAATGAATAGTAACTTTGTTATGTAAGAGAAGTGAATCCCACCCCCATATATGAATGACGGATAAATGAAGATTTGTAATGATATTATGTTCCCTTATGGAAAATAAGTGTATGTAAATGTCGACGGATTTCGCAAAATTCTATTTTATTATTTTCGTACATTTCCGGGGTATCGATAAATACGAATACTACGACAAGATCATGGTTTTATTATTTTGAGAACCAAGGAACTATATATATACTTAAAATTAGGAAGTTGGATTTTAGAAAGAATATTGAAGGAAAAACTCCACCAAAAAAATGTTTAAGATTTATTTAGAAAATTATGGAAATTGGAAAATACCTACTAACCATGCAAGGTGGCAAGATTTCATGCATCCCATGCAAATTCCATGCAAACCACCTAGTCTAAGATTAGAACCAAGTAGTTGGTAGCTAGTTAGAAACAAACTAAACTACAAGAATCTAGTTAGTAGCTAGTTGGCTTACTTTTTGAAAAGTGGAGACAACCAAGTACCATGGCCATACCTCTAGCCATACTTAGGTTGTACATTCATATACTTACATTACTACATATCACCCAAGCTCATTTCACACCACATATTCATCCAACACAAAAAAAGAAAAGAAAACAACCCCCCCCCCCCCTTTAACATTACTCTCGGCCAAAGGCAAAAAGGAGAAGAAAAGAAAAATTCTTCTCCCACTTCCCATCACTCTAAATTCAAGACAAAAATCCTAGGTACTCTACATCATATAAGGAAGGTATGATATGAATTTCAACCCTTTTCATCCATTAGTTTTCTAGTTATAAATTCTTAAAGTTCTAGGTGAATAGTAACTCTTATTGTTCTTGTTTTTGGATCTTGAAGATCAAGCCATAGATTGATCAACCAAGGTGTTTGGAGAGTATTTCAAGCTTTGTTAAGTTACTAAGAGCTTCAAGGAAGGTATAAATTCTAACCCTTAGTAGCCATGGCAAGAACATTGCTTAGTATTAGTAGATCTAAAAGATTGGTGCACAAAAGTGTTGATTATAGTTTGATTTATGAAAAATCATGGATGTTGATGGTTATTGTCATATTGAAAATTATTTTTATGTGGTATGAGATCCCATAAGTGTATGAGAATTTTGTTGGGAGTTTGTGATGATTTTTGGAGTTGGTGGAATTTTTGAGAAGAGACATGACTTGTGGTAAAGGAGTTGTTGAACAATCTGCACTGACCCCTTTTTGAAACTGTGATTCGGAACCCTTAAACTGATCCCCTGAACACCTACCTTATAATTTTGGAAAGGTCTTGATCTGTAGTTTCTGGATATGTAAGGCTCATAGCTAGGTGATGTATAGATTTTAAGTTATAGCCGAAAGAGTGAGTTGTGTTTCTGGACTATGGACTGCACTAAGTGACCCTCTTGTGAACCTTGTTTAAACACCTTAAAAATTATTTGGGATCATGGAAAAATTAGAGAAGCTAGGAAATACAGTGGTGAAGGCTACCCAAAAAGAATTGGATTAAAATATGAATTTTTGGATTTTATAAAAATGATAGAGTAAAATTCGCGCAAGGGAAAAAGTCGATTAGTGGACCAAAATTCTAAGTTAATGATTATGATTCGAACGTGGTAACTAAATTAAGTCGAGTAAGTGACGAGCGTAAACGAGTGATGTCATGGACCTATAGTGGGGCTAGGGAGTCATAAGACGAAGTCGTTAAGTTAATTTCGTGTCCCCTTAAAACCCCGTAATTAGAAAGAAATTGTTAAGGTACTAACGAACGATTATTGTTTATGTATAGATCGTTCGAACTCACACGCTCGACCACCCCAACCAAACCAAGGCAAGTTTACTTTTCAAAACTTATATATATACAAGGATTTTCACTGTTGTGTTTGTAGTTTTCAAATTATATCAAATGCTATGTTTATCGAAGTATTGATGCAATTGAGATTGAACAAGTACATGTATGCTTTTACCCCTTGAACTTAGATTGAAATGTTTTCTTCGGACAACGACTCTAGCAATAGAGGTCGTAGCGGTCCGTATATACTATTGACCGGGGAGCGGTATATTATTATATCGTATCTATATTGCGAAAACCCGAAGGGTCATTCGGGTGGTATCGTATATTCAAATAACTATTATTATATCTTCGTAAATACTCGAAACCCTATCTTGGATTGAAAGTTTATTTTATTAAATAATTATTTTATTAATTATTGATATTAAATCTTAAAATATCATTTAATAATTATTGTTCACTATTTTAAAAACAAAGTTAATCCAAGATACCTTTTAATACTTTCAAACTCGAACTTTTTCGAACTCAAAACATTTTCGAAAACCCCCGGTCGGGTTCTGCTTCTTGTATGATTTCAAGAATTATCGGTCGACTGATGTCGAACCACAATTACTCTGTTTTCAATCAAAATCAAGTTTTTAAAAGAAAAAGAAAAAGGGACTCTGGCAGGTGTGGGAATCGTTGACGAACGATTCCCGGGATGTGTAAGCGGCCGTGAGCCAGGCGGTCCATCAATTATTATTCCGGCC
The DNA here is from genome assembly GCA_037693485.1 of Kitagawia praeruptora. Lineage (NCBI taxonomy): Eukaryota > Viridiplantae > Streptophyta > Magnoliopsida > Apiales > Apiaceae > Kitagawia > Kitagawia praeruptora. The sequence continues at coordinate 114,620,587 of CM075344.1, read as the reverse complement.
CATGTGTTGCCGAAGGATGATTACGGATGTAGTTTTCATCGAGGGTGATTACGGATGTAGTTTTCACCCGGGGATAGTTACGGATGTAGTTTCTATCCTTCTACCGGTAGAGAAGACCCGCGGATTATTGGACTCGGATGTGGCGACTGATCATCGTCAATCCCTGTCAGGTTTTATGTTTTCTTTAAGTCCCATCCTCCACTTTGGAAAAATGCTCAAACACTGCTTCTTGGGCCTAAGTGCCAAGTTGCCGATAGTGTGGTTTTTGATGAGAAAATATTGATATTGTGCAGTATCTAGAACTGCAAGATTTTCTATAAAGATTGGCACGTGTTAGTGCACTCTTGCAATTATTTCAAAGAATGAAATGTTTTTGAATGAGAAACTTCCCAAGCTAATGGAAGGAAAGAGGTTTTGCAATAACGTATTCCCTGTACAGTATGATAACCGTAGAGTGTTTTGCCGAAAATGATATGCTTATATATATATATTTTTTTTCAAACTTGAGATATATTGAGATGAGAACCTTGTAAAGGATTCATATGTTATTCTTAAAGCTCCTTAGTGAGTATAAATGTTTTATACAAACTTGGACATATATATTGTCGAATTATGTTTTGTAATCTGAGATATACACCCATATAGTTGGGAACGTTTTCAAAGTAAACCACTTTATTATTTTCCAAATTGGTGAACTTGCTGAGCATTATGTAGCTCATTCTTGCTTTATAAAAACTTTTCAGAAAGGGAAGAATTTGGCCGATTAACTCCGCACCAGCAGAAGAGGAGTAGAAGAATTACCCGGAGAGGATATAGTCCATGATAAATACTACAGAGTAGTCTGATAGGTTTTCAACTGTAATAGTAAGACTTGTCTTCAAGTGTAGTTGTATAAGTGGAATTGCGTAAGACTCTGGATTGTACAGATGAACTGTAATATTTAGTGTTACTTTTGGTTATCGTTTCTGAGGCTCTAACTTGATTGTGTGTAAGATTGAGGTATGGATGGATATATTGTTGAGTTGTAAAGATAATACAGGTATGTTATGGTTGGATGATGATGTGACGGCCTGAATCTTTGACCTCAGATTTGGGGGCGTCACAATTCTTTAACAGCCTTTTTCTCAGCTTCAGTCTTAGGTCCACCTGTTCCCATAACATTACCTTCAGATGGACGATGTGGTCTAACTTTTACCAAATTTTCAAATCTAAGTTCATCTCCCTCAGAGTAACCTAGACCTACTGTATCTGACTGAAACACTTCTTGAGTGTCTTTACCAGAGTGTGTCCAAGTTTTAATAATGTGCTTAGTATCCTCCATTTCAGATTCTAGTTGCTTATACTTACCTAGCAACTCCTGTTCAATAAACACAGCATCATCTCTCTCTTTCTGAATTTTATTCATGTTTTCAAGCTATTCCTCAACAAATTTGTTTCTATCTTTGAGTTGAGAGCACTCATTCTTGATCCTCTCATTTTCTAAAGTCTGATCCCTATAACTGATATGTAATGCTTTAAGATAAATTCTCAATTCAGTTATATTATCAGTATTATAAGCATAGGTAGTTGGGGGTACCTTTAGATCATCATCTTCATTCTGAGTAGTAGCCATGAGAGCATAGTTGATTTCCTCATCAGAATCTGAAGTGTCTGCCCAATCTCTGCCTTTTGTGTAGAGTGCCTTTCAGTTTTACCCTTCTTGCACTCAGGAGCATAGTGACCCATTTCCTTACACTTGTAGCATTGAATCTCAGACTTGTCTTTCTTTCCTGATTTGGTATCCCTTCTATCAGAATTTCTAAAACTCTTCCTGTCAGAGTTTGAATCTTTCTTAGAAAATCTGTTTCCCTTCTTAAAGTTCCTGAAACCCATCTTCTTAAAAGTCTTTACCATCAAGACAGCCATTTGCTTCAACTCTTCTTCATCATCCTCAGAATCAGATAATGCATCCGTGTTTGAGTCATCATCAGAGTTTGATGACTCACTATCAGACTTTATGACTAAAGCTTTTCCCTTAGCTTTTTTCCTTGATGCTTCCTTCTTTAATGGTTTCTCCTCAACCTTAAGAGCAACAGACTTTGACTTCCTACTTGATCTTTTGTTTCTCTGCTCCAATTCCAATTCATAGGTTTTGAGCAGTCCATATATTTCATCAATCTCTGTTTCAGCAAGTTCATAGTTATCTCTTATAGTGGTTGTTTTCACATCCCACTTTTCAGGTAGAGAGAGAAGAAACTTGAGATTTGAGTCTTCTAAATCATACTCTTTGTTAACCAATGACAAATCATTGAGCAGTTTACAGAATCTGTCAAATGTTTCTGTCATGGTTTCTTCATACTTTGCCTCAAAATGCTCATACTCCTGAGTGAGTATGTTTCTTCTATTTTTCTTGATTGCAGGAGTTCCTTGACACCTAACCTCAAGTGCATCCCATATTTCCTTTGCAGTTGTGCAATTAATCATTTTATTAGACATAACATTGTCTAAAGCACTGTGAAGTAAATGCCTTACTTTTGCATCCTTTGCAATAGATGAAAGATCCTTAGCAGTTAGATCTTTCTTTTCTTTTGGAATCACCTTTAATTCCTCACCAGCAGCAGCAGCAGATAACTCTGTAGGTTTGTGAGGACCTTCATAAATTCTATCAAGATATTCTGGATCTATAGCCTCCAGAAACATGGTCATCTTCACCTTCCAGATTGCATACTCTGATGGCCTAAGTATAGGAACCCTAATCGTTTCATACCTACTAACAGTAGTAGGGACTTTCTCAGAACTTGATGGAGGAGGTATCTCTGCCATTGATTACTATTGTGTTTGGATCTTAAACTGTAATAAAGTAACAGATTGGCTCTGATACCACTTGTTACGTCAAATACACAATATATAATCAAGTACTATATGAGTAATTAACAAGAACACACGTTTTTAACACTTAAAACTGTTTGGAATTAACAATTCCTCTCTCAGTGATGTAAAATATCAAAGAGAGCTGCTTAGGTTACAATCAATGATAATCTCTCTGTTCGATACCCTTCTAGGGTTAACCTAACTGTATTTATAAAACATACAGCTTCGTACAATCAGTAATTGATTCTCCTATAATTAAGCTATACAATTGATATCAATCACGATTGCTACACGTCTTCTAAGTCAACTCAATCTCTTTGATAGCTATCCAATCTTCAAAGATATTGCTTCCATATTTTTCTTGAATCAATCTTCAAACACTGTTGACTCTCAGACGCTCCCGCTACAGAGTTTCACAACCTCTGTTGCGCTTCCAGTCAGAGTTTAACTAAACTCTGACGGCTTCCAGTTAAACTCTGTTTTGTTACTTTAGCTTCCAAACACTGTTCTCATCAATCATTTCTAACATTATAGGTCACTAAAAGTGTTTTTAAAATAAGACTACATGTAATGTACGTATACACAATTACATAATTGTTAGTAGTTACTTATGAAGCTTTTATATATAATACATAAAAAAAATCATAGATCATGTATTTCATATTAACAATCAATATATAAGAAAATACTATATATAAGTCGTGTGTTTCTCGATGGATACATCACTATCAATACCACCATTAACAACACATCGCTAACACCACTACCACCATCACTACCATACCACCATAATACCGTCACTACCACACAACAACACTAGAATCACGAGCGAAATCACTAAAACTTTTAATGCAATCACATCAACACCACCCTTTGCACTACCAAAAAAATCAAAATGAAAGCAAAATTACTCTACATTCAACTTGAATCACCAAAAACTGAACCCAAATCACTAAAATTTTAAATGCAAATTACCAAAATATCCAAAATTTGAAATTCTGACAGTGTTCGGAGGTGCTGGTGTTGATGGTTGGTAGTAAAGTAGGTGAAAACGACATTGATGGAGCTCTATAAACTCGGATCTTATGTGAGAGGACAACAAACGAGATGAATGAGCTAGCGGAGTAGGGTGGTTGGAATTCGATGATAAACGTGTCCGCAAGTTATTTATAGAGTGTTTGTCGATTTGGTGACACGAAGAAATGGTTAAGTGAGGAAGGTGTATAGATGTATACACACAATGTATACAAGTGGAGAAGAGGTGGTGATGACATTGTTGTATTGTCGAAGATGGTGTAAAAAATCTTCAAAAATAGTAGAGGTGGAAGGGTAAAGTTGGAGATGTAGGTTACATTTGAATGTGCACCACCACTTACACCACCAAAATCAAAGCAGAATCAAAGAAAATTCAACTTGAATCACCAAAATTATACTAAAAGTTTTGAATACAAATTACCAAAAAATTTCAAATCTGAAATTTTGATAGTATTCGAAGGTGTTGGTGATGGCATTGATGGTGGTAGAGTGGGTGAGAACGACATCGACGGAGATTTATAAACTCATTTATATTGTTAGAAAATGAAAAATGGAATGAATAAACTATCGAATGTGGGGTCGGGAATGTGGTTGGAACTCGGTGATAAAAATGTTCATAAATTATTGCTAAAGTGATGATCGATGTGGTGACACGAATGAATGATTGAGTGAGAATGGTGTATATATGCACGCATTATACATTTGAGCATGAGATTAGTTCCCAGTCCTCATTATAATCCTCATTATAATATGAGTTATCATTTGAGCAGTTTCCTATATATGTCTATACGTGAATCTCCTAAGTCAATGATAAATTTTTCAAAATACTCATTGTTCTCTCTTTCTAAACTAAATTTTTTAATTTATTTATAAAAATGCATACGAATTCTTAAGCGTAAGTAAAATGTTACGATAATATCTGAAATTCAGGTAAGAAATTCGACTACTATTAATCTTCATAAAAAATATATTTGATTAAATATATCACACTAATAACGTATAATATTTCAAAAATTATGAAATTACGAGTCATCTACTTCAAAAATAAAAAAATGAATTACAAGAATTTAAATGGTGCCCGTGCTTTGCACGGGCTTTCATGCTAGTTAATATTTAATCATCAAAACATACTTAATCCTCGATAAAGGCTCATAATACCCATTTAATCTTCAAGACACATTTAATCCTCGAATTAGCACATAATCTTCGGAGCAACAATTAACCTCCAAAATAATTCACTTAGCACATATTCACGTAAACAATTAACATCCACTTCATGCCTCTAGACCATTTATATTAAATGAGTTAAATAAATTTAAATGCATGGGATTTTTAGAAAATTTCGGCATGAAGTATTCGATTATCGGACTATGGGCACAGCCCCTCAAATACAATTCAACCCTGTTTTTGCAAAAATAAAGCTGCCTCAACTTGCAGCAAAGTAAACAAGTAAGAAAAGTACCCGCCCAGACATGCGGCACCTAGCACATACGAAATTCTGCCTCGACATGCAGTAAACACATAATAACTTATATTAGCATTAACTACTACTTACGCTACATCAATAATCGTATCACTCACGCATTTTAATGATACACGTGACAATCAATTAATGATATTCGTAAGCCCTAGGGAACAACCCCTAGCATTAACTATTACTTACGCTATATCAATGATCATATCACTTGAGCATATTAATTATATTTGTGACAATCAATCATTGATATTCGTAATCCCGAGGAACTAGTCGAAGAGAATTACACAAGTCCTTAAATACTGACATTTAGAACTTATGATCTCTTTACGACTCCTCGCAGTTAAACTAAATAACATAAAACATCCATAATTAGTAAAGCCATCAAATACTATGACTCGCTTTATACCATTTAGCACATAAGCATTTACCATTTAGTCAACTCGTATAAACTCCACAAATAATACCAACATCACCATTAACCACCAATAATCATCAAACCTGAATATTGACGACACCACAAAATGATTCCACCATTACACTTAGCAATTAGCACTTTAACAATTAACGACTAACAATTAGCAATTTACAATTAATAATTAACAATCACTAACCCGAACATTTAATCGGCTCACAATTAATCTCAACAATTATAATTAGCAACTATACTCTCCGACTTAAATACGAAAATTAAACAATAAACCCACAATTTAACTCTAATTAAATTACAACACTTAACTAATTAAATTACTACAATAACATAATTAAATTAAGTACAAAAAGATATACCACTTCGGTTCGATCCGCCGGAAAAATCATCCCACCGAAAAATCAAACTCGAAAAATCTCTCTCTCTCTCTCTCTCTCTCTAACAACACCACCACAGCTGCCTCAAGACTCGCGGCCACCTCCTCCACGCGCCTCCTCCTCCTCGCACAGCCGCCCGACGCCACGCCGCCGCCTGCCGTCGCCCCGACGTCGGTCTTCTTCTTCCCGCCGCGGCTCCACAGCACCACCACCCTTCAGCCTCTCTTTAACACACACACACACGTATGTATACATGTATATATCTATAATCAATTCCCCCAATCCTCATCTTCATCTTCCCCCTTTCTCTTCTGACCCTAATTTCTAATTTTTCCCCCAAATTCACTTTCTCTCTCCCCGACTATATAAATTGTTGTGTGTGTTTTGTGTTTTTATTGGGCTTGGCCCAATACTAATATTACTTCTAGCACTTACTCCGGCCCACTACTAATTAAACGTAACACGCTTAATTACTACACGTCTTAAATAATATTTGGAGTAAATAAATCTAATTTGTAAAAATAAAGTTTCTAGCATAATTAAATACTAGAATATTTTTATAGACTTTTGGAGAAAGAATTAGAATTAAATCTAAATTTTCTAAATTGATATGCATTTTACAAATATTAATAATTTATAAAAACAATTCATAAAAATAATAATTGTGATTCATAAATCATAATTTACAGGGCTTTATAAAATACCACAAACATTATTGTTTTAGTAAAATCTCAAATTCTTGATTTTATATTTTAATCAAGTAATTTCTTCAAATCCCCAAATAATTAAAACAATCATTTTCTAAGGATTTTAAAATCTCTAAATTATTCAATAATTTAAAATAAAATCTTTACTAAATAATTCCACAATTCAAAATTAAATCTTCCCCCAAATAAACTATTGACTCGAGGTATCTACTCGGTCAATATAATTTTAAATAGGAGGACCAGGCTCCACTTAACTGAAAATAATTAAATAATTGAATAATAAAATAAAAAAAAAACCTCCTCATTTTAGGAAAACATTATTATTATTGAAATAATAATAAAATCATTTCTTGAAAAATCCGGGTTATTACAGTCTACCCTCCTTAAAAGGATTCCATCCACGGAATCAACTAAGGCCACTATTGGGATTCCTTAACTCTTTCATCGTCAACACTTGTTCTGCCAAACAGGAGATAGTGTCTCTACGTAAACAGCTTCTCCGAAACCTCAATCCAACCATAGGATCCCTATTTGACACAGTTATCACTGGAGTCTTACCATGTTATTCCTTTCACACATATATCTTGACCAATCTTTCGATTATCATAATATCCTTGAGAGAGAGTTCACTGATTCTATTTACAGAACATCCTTGAGAGAGAGAATACACTAATTCCATTAACATAATATCATTGAGAGAGAAAGAATTAACTAATTCTATTGATACGCCACTGATATTCTATTCGTTTTGGGATTCGCTCCTGCTCTTGGCGATTCCGTTGCGAATCTAATTTCTATCAGCGAATTTTGACTTGCCCGACCTGGTTGGCATCCCCTTCAAATTTATTAGATGTAACAAGAATCAGGGATCTTTGAAAAGATAGCCGTCATATCAAGGCTATTGCCACACATTGATGATCATAAGGTTATGAGTATTAAAGTAAACCTTATTTGAAATAAGAGAATTTGTTGAGAGATCAATATGATCATAAGAACTCACGTTGCGTGTCTCAGTTAAGACATTACTAAAGGTAATTATCCTTCTTGTATTTTCACAACTCACAAGTGACGACGTCCCGTCAAACTTCTATCACACAGACAGATAGTCCTTGTGGCCCCTATAAGTATAGGGTTGTTCGTCTCAGTGGAAGTTGTTTAGTATGAAAGCAATTCGAAATCAAGTTAATGATTATCATCTTTTGATAATTAATTCATGAAAGGGACACCTTGGGTCAAAATTGATCAGATTCCAAGGTGAAATGTCAAAAGAAAGGATAACCAGAAAGATACTGGTATAAAACAAGCAAGTGGTGTTACTTTACCATAGGATTATCCATTATTTGAAGAAAATGAAAGCTTGAAATACATCAGTTGACAGGGCTTCGAAAACCTGAAAGTAGGTATAATGACAGCCTCTGGCACAATTAAAACTAAATGTGATTTGGTACAAGTGTCATAAAATAACTTCGAAGAGGGAGTTTATCCTTTATTAAAATTCTCTCTTGGAGAGATGTCAAGATAGGTCATAGATAGGGGTAATCAAAATAATTCACGCACGGGGAGGTGTCAAATAATTCACAGATTGGGGAGGCAATAAACATAATTTGCAAATGGGGCGATGTCAAATAATTCGGATTGGGGAGGTAATCAAAATGATTCCCAAATGGGGAGGGTACTGCTAAGGTCTCCACGAATGCCTTTTTATATCGGCTCCTCTGACGGATAATCATTCGATTCTATCGCTCTTCTTTTCCACGCACACCTTAAGGTGCTCGATAACGACGTCATTATCGATTCATAATAGTCGCTAAAGATTCGACCATCGACATTTACAATCGTAAGGAGTTCTATCCGACTCGGCGCAAGCATCTCACGCAAGCGTTCTGTTCTTTGAGAAGACTTCAATACCGATGTCGCCCCTAGAAACGACGAATTTCACATATCGAATGGACGATATTCCGGAACATTGCTGGAAAATACATACTTAGATCCAGTCACCATTATAACCATCTTTATACCACCTATTCTTGTCCTCATGACAATTCCATGTGCTACTTAAGCTTATCTCTTTTTGGCATGACAGCCTTCGTACTAGTCTTTCTCAGACTTTCTCAGTCCGTCTTGATTCTTAAAACATTTCATCTTTATCATTTTTCTTCCATAATCAATTGAAACAATCGGTGTCTGTCCACCAATCCATTCATAATATTACCTCAAACTCTATTAAGCTCGAGAGGATTTAAATACCTGCACTTCGACTAATAATCTTTCATAGTGATCTTGTTTCACTTCCCTTTCGGAATTTTAATAGTACGAGTACAATCTCAGCACATCAATGTCATAATACCAGATGCCAACTTTCTATCCTTCATCATCATATTGAAATTTCCTATAATTCGGAGGATACATAACTGTTTCCATGAATCCCCTAAAATCATCTTAATTTCATACCTCGGGCGATCTATGCCCCTGCCAACCAATACTTGTCTCTGAGGATCCTTTAGCTGACATCCACAACTACCCAAGGTGAGGTCCATCTCAACATATTCCTCATTATAACATTCCAATCTTAACTTGATTATTGGCACTATATCCAATAGTCCAACATGAACTCTACATGAGTTCTGACGTTCTCACATAACTATACACACTCCTACTCACTCTCGTTTCTAGTTTACTATAACCTAAGCTTTGATACCATTTCTGTAACACCCCCAAATCCGGGGTCAAGGATTTGGTCGTCACGCGGAAATCCTTAACAACAAATCACCTGTTTAGTACCATTAACCACCTATAGTCACCCAATAACTGAATTACAACCTTTGAGACCCCAACCACCAAGCATCTTTTAGGTTGTAGGGCTAGAAACAAGAATTCAAATACTTACATTTCTCATTACATCCATTCAATTACATCGCACTATGTCTTACAAACCTTATATTACTAGTATAGCTTCGTTGGGAAGTACACCAGCAACTAGAACTACTCAGTACAAAGTAATATATATTACACATCAATGTACCTACATATAACTTACTCCAGCTATAGCTTTTCTGGATCATATCATCTTCATAAGGGCGTACTGCCTGCTTCTTCTGAGCCAATGCAGATAAGCCTCAACCGACTAACTTTCTCTGAAAGGTTAATATTTGAAACAAGCAAGAATGAGCGAAAGAATTGCTCAGCAAGTTAATAATAGGACTTAACAATATATATACCAACACACTCAAGGGTATTCAATGTCTAACTATATTTAATATCATTTCTGAAACATTTTTTAACTATGGAACTTCAATAAGGAAAGTATAACATTTGGAAATAGCACCAAATGAACAACCTGAGATCATAATAACCATGGTAAGCATCATACCTTAGCAAAAATGGTATAAGTTGTAGTCTCAACAACCTTTAAGAAAACTCTTCAAAATATGTAGTGCAATATACTGCTACTACAAGTGTTTTCATCATACAGAAATCAAACCATAAAAGATCCCCTCTTTAGTATTTCACAAGTCTAAAAGTATATACATAAAGTATATCATTTTCGCCAGAACACTTGGCAGATCAAGATACTGTACCTCAGCAATATAATAACCATTCTAAAATATCTTTGAAACCGTATGCCATGCATTGACGGACATGGTGCTAGTATATTGTAAAAGATGGAGTTATAAGATAGTTCAATATAACCTTTCCGTAAAATTTCTGCTATATAGAATATAAGCAGAATATCAACGTATAACTTAAAAGATGAAAGTTAGAAGGTGATCCAATATCAAAAACCTCCTTATCACAGCTCATGTAATGTAAGGTATCAACAGAGTCATCAATTATAAGATAAAGGATGAAGTTACAAGGTAACTCAAATTATAACTTTCGTAGGAATATCTGCTATGCAAAATATGAGCCAGATATCATCATATATCACAACGAGGAAATTGCAGGAAAATATTGCAATCCTAGTTTTGAACATATTTCAAACCCCTGCCAACGTGAAAGAATTCTCTTCGATACGTGTCGCGGGAACTACCCGTCAACCTGAAAGAAGTCTCTTCGATACGTGTTGCAGGAAATATCTAAATTGGATGATGAACTAATACTGGAGTATTCACCGCGCCTGCTGTTCCAATCTTTACGATGATCAGTCGCAGATTGTACAGCTCAATTTGGTTTTACTACCGGTAGAAGGAAGAACTGACGGATTTACTTGTCCACCGCCCTTTTTGATCTCCTTGGCCAACGGTTGGGCCTTTGGGATGGACCGGCGCGACTCGGCCTCTTACACGACTCCTCATTCGAATAAAATCCATGACTCTGAAACGTAAAGTTCGTCCCCCTTTCCCCAAGTATAATACTTATTGATAAGACTCCACAAAGTAGTCGTATCTAGTTGGAAAGGAAAATTCACCAATATTTCCCAAGCTGATGCTTGTTAATGGATATAAACTTGTTCCATGAATTTTACCCCTCGATTGTTAAGGAGGTAACCAACAAGACTCATATAGATATTTGAAAAGAATCAAGATGCGAGTGAAAAGGTAGTTTAACAAGTATATGACCGGGTAGTCAATGAAATAACAGCTCTCAAGTAAGGTTACCTTATATTTTAAAAGATAGATTCAAATGAAGAATAGAGTTCTGAGAACCTTCCTTGATAAAAGTAATAATGATAAGACTCAGGAGTAATTTACATAGTATTTGAAGATCGAAGATAATATCTGAATAAAATAATGCCTTTTAGAATTAAATAAATACTCAAAGAATATTTATTAACTCCTAAATGATTAAAGGATATTCTTAATATAAAATATTGCTCAAGGTAACCTTCGAATGAGTATATGGAAATTATTATTTAAATAAGTAAATCCTCGAATAAATATTTGGAATAGTATCCAGTAAATAATTCATCCTTAAATGAATAGTAAAGTAATGTTCATTAAGTAAATAATCTCGAATGAATATCCATACAATATTCACTCCATTAAATAATGGGAAATATTTACTTAAATATTCTCCTTCGAAAATATTCATAATATATCAAGAAATACCGACTTCCGGTCTATATTCGAAGAATGAGATTCGTATGCCCTTTCGCTAAGGGTCTTAATAACATCCGGCTTATAACTAATATATCTCATATCTCGCTTATAAGCCAATATCAAATCATAACACAGGTACCACATTGTACCCTCGAAAACAATTATGCCTTCCACTCGCCTATTTAACAGAAATAATATTCATATGGTATTTCTCGACTGAGATAATACTCAAATAATATTCCTCGAAAGATTTAGTAAGCAAATACAATTCCTTGAATGATATCGTATTCAAATAATAATCCTCGAATGGTTTCCAAGTAATTCATACTTCACGGAAATATAATTAATGTTTATAAATAACATTCCTCAAAATAAATAATAATCTGTCGCTGGAATCCCTCCGGGTTTCCACGACTACCTCTATCTCACAAAATACCTGGCAAATGCAGTATTATACAATAACTTTTCAAAAGTATAGGTTTTGAAAACTTGCATAGGTAGAATCAAAAATAGTATAAACCATATAGTCCACTTCCATAATACGAAAAGTTTATAAATATAAACCATATAACCCAAGACGTAGGATCATAAAAATATCCCCGCCTATCGACAGTATTATAAGTCCTGGGGTTTTGATTATTGCACGGCAGGATTTACTAATCATGAGCAAGGTCAAAATATGCTGATTTTGATGAGGAAGCACAAGATTGGAAAACTCACAATTATGGATTTAAATCTAGTCCACACATTTCATATATTTCAAAATACAGATACTCTGAACGATAGAGTATGCATAAATAAACTTGCCTCTGGTCCTTAGCAGAAAATAGAAATCGCGAATAATTCCTTCGCACCTCGTCCAAACATTTCCATGGAGGTAGTTTACCTTTCTTTATACGACGCCTCGATCTTCCCTTTTTGATGTACGTCGCTCCACTGGATCATACCCTAATGGTACTGAAATAGTTACGAGTACGTGTCAGTCCAACCTCGTATCTCGAGTAGACACAACTCAGAATTACCACTAAGTCACCTAAAGTCGTACTATAGTTGTTATCCCTATAGTTGACTATTCTAATACCACTTAATACACACAACACATTTAGTAAAGAAAATGACATGGAAGAGTCCCCTTTTTAAATTGGACATTTCCTGGTGCTAACCACCCCAAACCATACCAGTTAATCAATTTCACTTAACACACACAACTATAATACCATTGACATTCTATGAGAACTTAATTAATATTTAATCATCAAAACATACTTAATCCTCGATAAAGGCTCATAATATCCATTTAATCTTCAAGACACATTTAATCCTCGAATTAGCACATAGTCTTCGGAGCAACAATTAACCTCCAAAATAATTCACTTAGCACATATTCACGTAAACAATTAACATCCACTTCATGCCTCTAGACCAATTATATTAAATGAGTTAAATAAATTTAAATGAATGGGATTTTTAGAAAATTTCGGCATGAAGTATTCGTTTATCGGACTATGGGCACAGCCCCTCAAATACAATTCAACCCTGGTTTTGCAAAAATAAAGCTGTCTCAACTTGCAACAAAGTAAACAAGTAAGAAAAGTACCCGCCCAGGCATGCGACACCTAGCACATAAGAAATTCTGCCTCGACATGCAGTAAACACATAATAACTTATATTAGCATTAACTACTACTTACGCTACATCAATAATCGTATCACTCACGCATTTTAATAATACACGTGACAATCAATTATTGATATTCGTAAGCCCTAGGGAACAACCCCTAGCATTAACTATTACTTACGCTATATCAATGATCATATCACTTGAGCATATTAATTATACTTGTGACAATCAATCATTGATATTCGTAAGCCCAAGGAACTAGTCGAAGAGAATTACACAAGTCCTTAAATACTGACATTTAGAACTTATGATCTCTTTACGACTCCTCGCAGTTAAACTAAATAACATAAAACATCCATAATTAGTAAAGCCATCAAATACTATGACTCGCTTTATACCATTTAGCACATAAGCATTTACCATTTAGTCAACTCGTATAAACTCCACAAATAATACCAACATCACCATTAACCACCAATAATCATCAAACCTGAATATTGACGACACCACAAAATGATTCCACCATTACACTTAGCAATTAGCACTTTAACAATTAACGACTAACAATTAGCAATTTACAATTAATAATTAACAATCACTAACCCGAACATTTAATCGGCTCACAATTAATCTCAACAATTATAATTAGCAACTATACTCTCCGACTTAAATACGAAAATTAAACAACAAACCTACAATTTAACTCTAATTAAATTACAACACTTAACTAATTAAATTACTACAATAACATAATTAAATTAAGTACAAAAAGATATACCACTTCGGTTCGATCCGCCGGAAAAATCATCCCACCGGAAAATCAATCTCGAAAAATCTCTCTCTCTCTCTCTCTAACAACACCACTACAGCTGCCTCAAGACTCGCGGCCACCTCCTTCACGCGCCTCCTCCTCCTCACACAGCCGCCCGACGCCACGCCGCCGCCTGCCGTCGCCCCGACGCTGGTCTTCTTCTTCCCGCCGCGGCTCTACAGCACCACCACCCTTCAGCCTCTCTTTAACACACACACACACACACGTATGTATACATGTATATATCTATAATCAATTCCCCCAATCCTCATCTTCATCTTCCCCCTTTCTCTTCTAACCCTAATTTCTAATTTTTCCCCCAAATTTACTTTCTCTCTCCCCGACTATATAAACTGATGTGTGTGTTTTGTGTTTTTATTGGGCTTGGCCCAATACTAATATTACTACTAGCACTTACTCCGGCCCACTACTAATTAAACGTAACACACTTAATTACTACATGTCTTAAATAATATTTGGAGTAAATAAATCTAATTTGTAAAAATAAAGTTTCTAGCATAATTAAATACTAGAATATTTTTAAAGACTTTTGGAGAAAGAATTAGAATTAAATCTAAATTTTCTAAATTGATATTCATTTTACAAATATTAATAATTTATAAAAACAATTCATAAAAATAATAATTGTGATTCATAAATCACAATTTACAGGGCTTTATAAAATACCACAAACATTATTGTTTTAGTAAAATCTCAAAATCTTGATTTTATATATTAATCAAGTAATTTCTGCAAATCCCCAAATAATTAAAACAATCATTTTCTAAGGATTTTAAAATCTCTAAATTATTCAATAATTTAAAATAAAATCTTTACTAAATAATTCCACAATTCAAAATTAAATCTTCGCCCAAATAAACTATTGACTCGAGGTATCTACTCGGTCAATATAATTTTAAATAGGAGGACCAGGCTCCACTTAACAGAAAATAATTAAATGATTGAATAATAAAATAAAAAAAATCCTCCTCATATTAGGAAAACATTATTATTATTATTGAAATAATAATAAAATCATTTCTTGAAAAATCCGGGTTATTACAGATTTGTCTTACAATGTGTATGAAAAACCTTAACCAACTAAAGAAGTGAGATTGTATTCTTATAGAACATGAATACAACTCAGTTACTACAAATAAGGTTACAGGATAAATTACTTTCTTGTATGTCTATCCTTTTTGAGTAAGCATCCAGATGGCTACAGATTTGACTTTGCAAAGTTCTGTTCAGATCCAATTCTTTAGCTCTTTGTCTCTTCTATATCTCTCCAAGCTTCCTTGTAGGTTTTCCAGAGCACGTTACAGATTGTGGTCCATAAAGTGCATTGGCTTGTTGCAGGTTTCAGACTTGTACAATTTCTTCAGTATTTTGTCTCCAAGAATGTATTCGAGAAGTGGCTAAGTGACTGATTCGAGAACAAAGATTAGATAACTCTGAGTTCTCGAATACTGTCTGATTGACATATCGAATCACTTCTCGAATAATGCTTTTCTCCAGGATTCCTTGAGTTATCGAATAGAACACTTGACTTATCGAATCCTTGAGATATCGAATAGCTTTCTTAGTCCTTGAGATATCGAATGGAACTTTGACTTGTTGACTCTTTGAGAACTCAAATACCACTTTGACTTGTTGACTTCTTGAGTTCTCGAATAGAGTATTTAGACATGTCAAATCTCTGAGATATCGAATGAGATATCGAACAGTTCATTCAGAGATATCGAATAGTTCATTCAGAGATATCGAACCTCTGACTTCTCGAATGCTAGACTTCTAGAATAGACAAAGATACTTCTCGAATTGGTACTTAGGCAAATTCTTCATTTCTTCAAATCCCAACTGTGATTATTTGATAGTCTTTATCTTCTTGCTTGAGGCATGAACCTTGGAACTTCTTTCAAGCATTATTCTTGACTATATAAGTACAGTTACACAACTAGGATTTGATGCCTATTACATGTACAAAACAAGTAGAGACTCTACAACTAGTGGTTCCTTCAGTTAAGAGGTCATGTAAGTAATGCAAAGCATTACAAGCAATTAGGCTTGTTATTAGATGTAAACAGGCATGCCTCTGTGACTAACAATGCTGTCCTCAAGATTCTCCTGATGTAATAGCACGTGTTTTCCACTTAAAGCTTGAACAATTACTTGATGACATCAAGAAGAAAAATTATTTTGGAACATGTGTTGGAGGTAATAATATAATTACATTCACTATGCATGATTGACAATAATTGGAAAATAGACTAAATCTGTTTATTTACTTTCTTTTATTTCTTTTGTCATATTTACACTTCACAATGATGTATGTGGTAGAGTTCCAGAAAAGAAGTTTGCCACATGTTCATATGTTAATTTGGCTTGATGTAGAATCTAAGAAAATTCTCTCCAAAAATACTGACAAATATGTATCTGTTGAGATTCTTGATCCTGTTACTGATCCTCTTGGTTACGCAGCTGTGAAATCATTGATGATTCATGGACCCTGTGGTTCGCAAAACATGAAATCTCCATGCATGAACAAGTTTATGTGCAGCAAACATTTCCCCAAGAAGTAAGTTCATGGAGCATGTGGTGTTGCAAAACTCATGTTATATATAATTTATAGAAGGATAAGGATTGAATGTTAGTAAAATTTACCTTTCAGTTTTATTGTTCTTTTGTAGGTATTGTAATGAAACATATTTTGATAAGTCTGGTTTTCCCATTTACAAGCATCGTAATACTGGCATTACTGTTTGTAAGGGGAAATGTGAACTTGACAATAAATGGGTTATTCCGTACAATAGGGATTTGTTAGTCAAATACCAATGTCATATGAATGTTGAGATTTGTTGTCATGCACGCAGTTTGAAATATTTATTCAAGTACTGCTTAAAAGGTCATGATTGTGCGACCATTGAAATTACTACTCAGAAAACAACGAAAGAAGATGAAGATGATGTTGTTGTTGACAAGATAAGAAAGTATTTTGATGGTCGATATATTTATGCATCTGAAGTTGCTTATCGTATTTTCGGATTTCCTATACATTATCGTTCCATATTGTTCTCCGTTTATCTTTTCATCTGCCCGGAGAGAAAAGTTGTACCTTTGCACAAGATGAATCACTTGAGAAAGTAGTTCGTCGTGAGGAGAACAAACACAGTCAACTGGAAGCTTTTTTCATGCTAAATCGTACTGATTTAAATGCAAGAAAGTACACGTATGATGAAATTCCGCAACATTATGTTTGGAATGAGACAGATAGGATATGGACTATTCGGAAAAAAGGCAAACAAATTGGAAGGCTATTGTATACGCATCATAGTGCATGAGAACTTTGGTATCTTCATTTGTTGCTTTCAAACATTCGTGGTCCTACTTCCTTTGAGGCTCTGAAGAGAATAAATGGTGTTCAATACAGAACTTTTAAAGATGCATGCAAGAGCTATGGATTACTGGACGATGATAATGAATGGCATTCTGTTATGGAAGAGTGTTCTAAAAGTGGTTTCCCAAATCAAATTCGACAACTTTTTGTCCATATAATAGTTAATTATCAAGTTTCTGACTTGAGATGTTTATGGGATAAACATTGGAAACATATGATTCATGATATCTTGATTGAAAGGAGGACCATATCTGGCGATGAACGTACCATGTTTTCTGAAAAGCAACTTCAGTTTTTTGCACTTGCAGGTTCATTCAAAACTCAACTAAAATTTTCTTTCTTTGCATATATGCCCAGTAGTTAAATACAATTTCATTATTTACTTACAATTCATATATTGTTGTTGTAGAAATTCATAAGATACTCATGTCCATTGGTAAATCATTGAAACAATTCAAACAATTGCCTCAACCTCCAGCAAGCTATCTTGAGAGCGGATCCAATAATTTGGTTCGAGATGAAACAAGTTACCACATAGCAGAAATGGAAGCTAATTTTAATAAACTCTTTCCACATTGTAATCCTGAACAATTAGAAGTTTTCAATGAGGTTTTACATTCAGTACAAAACAATTCTGGGGGTGTTTTCTTTGTATATGGTAGCGGTGGTTGTGGGAAGACATTTCTCTGGAAGACCTTAATTTATAAAATAAGATCACTAGGATTAATTGTACTTCCTGTTGCCTCATCTGGCATCGCTGCAACATTAATGCCTGGTGGAAGAACTGCTCATTCACATTTCAAGATACCTATTGTCCTTGATGATTGTTCTTCTTGCTCAATTAGTCATGATTCTGATATAGCCGAACTTATCAAGCGTACTAATCTTATCATATGGGATGAAGCACCAATGCAACATTGCTATGACTTTAAATGCCTTGATCGGTCTTTACGAGATATTATGAAATCTGTTGATCAAACACGATACAATAAACCATTTGGAGGCATTACAGTTGTCCTTGGGGGTGATTTTAGACAAATACTTCATGTCATCAATCATGGATCACGAGGCGATGTTGTTTTTGCATATATTACCAGATCCTAGTTATGGCTTAACTCTAAAATCTTGGTGCTACATCGTAACATGAGCATTCAACAAGGCCAAGACGAGGAAGAAGTTGAGAGCTTGAGACAATTTGCTGAATGGGTACTTAAAATTGGTAATGGACAGGTACAATCTCTAAATGATGGCATTTTGGATTATGACGAGGATGATATCATGATTCCAGCAGAATTCTGTGATCTTGAATTAAAGAATTATGTTGAAAATATGATTCAATGGACTTATCGTGATTTGTTATTGAATTACAAGTCTGCCAAATACTTAAGTGAGAGGGTTATTTTAACTCCAACTAATCAAGTTGTTGGTCATCTCAATTCTCTTATTGTTGACATGATTCCAGATTCAGAATTTACTTATTACAGTGTTGATAATGCATAAGATTTTGGTGGCACGGCTTCAGAATTGAGTTTTGCATTCCCTCCTGAATATTTGAACTTCATAAATATTGCAGGGCTCCCACCTCATGAATTAAAATTGAAGGAAGGTGTTGCAGTTATGATTATGCGTAATTTAAATCAGACTCTTGGAATTTGCAATGGCACAAGAATGATGGTAACAAGATGTTTTAAGCAATTTGTTGAGTGTGAAGTTATCTGTGGTGCATTCGTTGGGACAAAGCACTTTATTCCTAGAATGGAACTTTGTCCAATAGATACAAAGTTGCCTTTCAAGTTGATTCGAAAACAAATGCCTTTGCAAATTTGTTATTCTATGACTATTAACAAGTCACAAGGTCAGTCCCTGCAAAGAGTTGGTTTATTCTTACCAAACCCCGTTTTTACTCATGGTCAACTTTACGTTGCTGTTAGTCGGGTAACATCTCCTACGGGTTTGAAGGTCTTTATCGACTCTTTAAATGGTTCATCTACAAACATTACACGAAACGTGGTCTACAAAGAAGTCTTCTACAATTTACCTGTACCATAGTTTATTTATGATTTATGATGATTGAGTAATCTAATTTATGTAATCTTCTCAAGTACTATTACTAATTTTAATGGACTACCCTTTGTTGATTTCGGAATATTTTGTATGAACAAATTGTATGGAGAGAAGCATTATTGTTTCCTAAATTGTTACATTACTTATTTCTCTGGCAGTTTAGTCCACCAGGCATTATTGTTATCTCCCATCTTTTCACTTTTATTGAAAGTGGCAGCAGAAATAGTGAACATATCTATATACAAGATTTGCAACTTGCCTGCCCCATAGAGCTACTTAGAGCTAATATCATAGGACTACTACGCGTTAGTACAGATAGAGACTACAATCTACCTTTAGAGTTACCCAAGACTTACCATCTACCATTAAAACCAACAACAACCATTACTTTTCATTAAATTAGGAGCATACTGTTACGCTACACTTTTCTCTATATATAAAGTGAACATAGTTTGGGGTTTAAATCAAACAAAGTAAGTAAAGCAGCAGAAGGCATTATACTAACTACTACTACATGGCTTCTTCCTCAAATCCAAGGTTTGTAAAACTTTTCATATTTTTGTACATAGTCTGATAGTACCATGTACCTAAAGATTTACACCTTTACTCCATTTTAAGTTTTGTACGCACCTTTTTAATGTTAATGATATTTTGCATGTGATTTCTTTTAACTTTCACCACGTTTCCCAGGCTTTCCGCGGGTACCCCATCGGATGATGATGAACTCATGCAGTCCATTGATCAATACCATGAAGACCCAAGGGAGAACATAGAAAAAGCACTCACAAACCTGAATGTCAACATTGCAACTATGGCTGAACAAGTTGAAGAACTGACCAAAAGCTACAAAGACTTCAGCGTTAATTTCAACAAATAACAGGAACTACTATTGGAAGAAATCAACAAGTTGAGGATTGAAGCTTCGAAAATCCGTCACGACATTAAGGAATATGTTTAGTCATTTTATTGATTGTAATATGACTGCTTATTATTATCGCTTAGATTTTGTTTATCTATGTACTTCCGGCATGTTATGAACTACTAAATCAAGTAAACTATGATATGTATGTATGTTTGATTTATGCTTTGTTGCAAGATATATTATCGTATATCGATTAATCATATTGTCGTAAGTCCTTCAAAAAGAAACGTAAGCTTAAATTTGATGAGCAAGGATTATATAAACTAATTTGATGATAGAAAAATGAAAAAAATACAATGTTGTTACCTACTGAAATTTTAATAATTCGATGTTTGTCGAAACATATTAGTAAGGTGAAATATTTAACAATATGTAATCCAACCAATATAAGGAATAATTAATTTCTTAGATATATAAATTTGAAAGATTACATAAAAAGGCACACCACGAATGTACACCACAAATCAAATGTTAGTACAAGATAAGGTGAAAAAAGGAGTGCTTCTCAAACCACTATCCACATATTTGCCAAGAGTACGCTCAGTTGCAAACCAAGAACCAAACCATGTACGAGTTGGATACTTTGTTAGATCTTACAACAGAGATAAGAGTATGGTGTATACGTGTGCAAGCACAAGCTATCTGGAAAGGAATCAGCAGGCGAACTAATGAGTTTCGTGGTATCAATATCATATTTATTGATGATCAGGTATCACAGTCAATATTCTTGCAAAGTTATGGAAGGTATATTAAATGAGTTCAACTACATATGATATTCCTGTCTTAATAATATTAATCTATGTGTAGAGTTGTAGAATCCATGCATTTATTACCGAGAAACTTTGTGATGCTTTTGCCAAAGAACTTAAGGAAGGTGAAGTCTATGTTTTATCCAATTTCAAAGTTGCAACTTATAACGGCGAAGAGATTAATAGAGCTGTCAGAAATCAGAAGCATATATACTTCGAGAGCAACACCAATCTCAAACACTTAACTGAACACATTGGTCTCATAAAGGATTACGTGTTTGATTTATTCAGTTTATAGGATGTGCCAAACTTCTTAACTGATAAAAGATTCTTGATTGGAAATTCTTATTTGTATCTACTTTCCTATTCATTTTATCCTACCATCTGACTTACGTGAAACATAATACCTTCCGTTGTAGATGTTGTTGGAATGGTAAACACCTCTGCAAGATGTGTGTTCTCTAAAGAGGACACAACAAAATCACATATGAAATTTAAGATGACGGATGGAAGGTATTTTTTTAACCAAACATTACTTGCCACATCTTAATAAATGTCCTACAGATTTAAATGAAAAGGTTGTGGTTGCGGGAATGAAGTGAATGTAACATTTTTTAATGAATTTGGGCAAATTTTTTAGAAGGCTTTGAAGGACACATCAGATGAACAAGTTGTTGTCATAATAGCAAGTGCTAAAGTGAACAAATATGAAGGTACTACTACTAACTCTTTCCTGGAAATTAATGTCTTACATCTCAGCTGTTTCATAAATTTCCTTTTTTTAATTTTCCAGCTACCGGAGAGACATATTTAACTAATTATCCAGCAACCAGATTCTACATTAATCCTAAGCACTATAGTGTTGAAATGTTGCAGAGAAGGTATATAATTTATAATCCTAAGCTCTTTGATAGATTGGACAAAATAAAGCTTTAGAATTTATATTATCAATGGAATCTATAATTTTGTTATGTGTTATTATTTTTTAAGTTTGACATTTATGGATACTGAGGAGGAACCTGATTCAACAATTTACACTATTAAACAAATCAAAGAATTCACAGAAGAATATCTTGAGGTTTAGTAGGCATGCATTGAATTCTTTAAATTTCTTAAAATTAAACCCACTATCCTCTCTTTCGATTAGTTACACTGCATATTCTTTCCATATGTACAGAAGAAGGTTTTATGTCATGTTACAGTGAAAAAGGTTGAGGAAGATTGTAAGTGGTATGATAATGTTCACATTAAATGTGACAAAGAGGTTAGCATAGTTGATGGGAGGTATCGATGCTCACACTGTAACAGAAATCTTCCGTATCCAGATAAAAGGTTAATGTTTAACAACGATTAAATTCAGAATAGGCTCAGTATGAAAAATCTTCCCTTATACAGTTTAACTCAATGTTTATAGGTTTAAATTATGCACAATTTGTGTTGATGACACTGGTTTTCTGCCGATTATTTTTCCTGATGAAGAAATTTAAAGATTGATAGGGAAAGATGTATATGAGATTGAGAATGAGAACTGTTAGATATTGATTCAAGTGATATCATGATTTGGACTGTTACTGATCAAGATACTGATGCTGACATCATCAGTAATATGATGTCAGTATGAAGGTATTGTTAGTATTAGAAACTGGTCAGTATTTCGTAATGATTCTCATCAGACCAGAGATCAAGAAAGATTGATATGTCGGTTCCTAAATTATAGGAAGGCAGCTATCATACAAGATATGCATTCAGAGTTATATGTAATTGATTTAGAATATCTGGTAATTGATTGTGTAACTGTGTACTCTATATAAACACAGTTTAGGTTTTACATTATTGTAATGGCTTACACGAGTTATCTTGTAACCTAGCAGCTCTTAAGAACATAAGGATTTCTTAAGAGAGTTTGTAACAGTTTTATATCAGAATTAATAAAGATGTTATTGATTCATACTTGTGTTATTTCTATTTAAGTCGAAAATCTTATACAATTGTATTCAACCCCCCTTCTACAATTGTTAATTACTGGGCAACAATTGGTATCAGAGCAAATTGATTAATAGTAATCAGAAACGATCTTAAGATGTCGATAAGCAAGTATGAAAGCATTAAGATTCCCATTCTCAAGAAAACTGAGTATCCAACATGGAAGGTGAAGATGTTGATGTATCTGGAAGCTACTGATCCTGACTATCTTGACAGGATCAATGATGGACCATTTCTTCCAACAAGAATAGTTGCAAGAACTGAGACTGTTGATGAACACTACGTCATCAAGGCAAAGAGTGAGTGGACTCCAAAAGAAAAGGCACAAGTGCTCAAAGATGCAAAGGTAAAAAATATTTTGCATAACAGTCTTGATAATGTCATGTCAAACAGGGTCATAGCATGCAAGACTGCAAAGTAAATTTGGGATACCTTAGAAACTCAATGTCAAGGCACTGAATCTATCAAAAGAAACAGAAGGGTTCTGTTGATTCAGGAGTATGAGCAGTTCGATGCTAAATCTGATGAAAGCCTTACTGATATTTATGATAGATTTCTAACACTGCTGAACAATCTATCTCTAGTTGGCAAAGAGTATGATCCAGTGGATTCAAATACCAAGTTTCTAATAGCTCTAACTGAGGAGTGGGATACTCAAGCTTCAATCATAAGGCATCAATATGATCTGAAGATGCTGTCTCTTGATGAAGTCTATGGGATGCTAAGAACCTATGATCTTAAGGTTCAACAGAGAAAGAACAAGAAAAATGTCAAAGCAAAATCTGTTGCTTTGAATGTTGAATCAAAATCAAAAGGAAAAGCTGAAGAAGGTTCTTCAAGAAAAAGTAGAGTCGTGGAGTTAATTCCTGATGACTCATCATCAGATACTGATGCTAAGTCTGATTCTGATACTGATAATGACTCTACTGATTCTGATATGATGGAGATGGTTGCTATGATAGTCAAGGGCTTCAAGAAGATGAACTTCAGAAAGGCTAGGAAGCAAGGTAAATTCCAAAAGAAAACCTTCAATGCTGACAAAGACAGGTACAAGAAGAAAGAAGACAAAAGCAGCAAATTTGACAAGTCAAAAGTCAGATGCTACAACTGTGATGGAATGGGTCATTTTGCAACTGAGTGCAAAAAGGCAAAGACCAAAGCTCTTATCTCATCAAGCAAGGATTGGATGGACTCTTCCTCAGAATCTGAAGAAGAAAAGGTGAATTACGCATTAATGGCCAATACTGATGAGACTGTTGTTGCTGCTGAATCTAAGGTATCTAAAATCTTGTTTGATTTTGATACGAATAATGTCTCTGAGTTAAGGTCATTTCTTAAGTCTCTGCATATCAGCTTTAGAAGTCAATCTCTTGAAAATACTAGAATAAAATCTCAAATGGCAGAGTTAACTAAAAGAAATGATCATTTAGAAGCTGAGTTAATTTTCTTGCAGGAAGTTCAAACAGTTCCGCAGTCTGAATATGACTCCCCTTGGTTGCCTCATAGCCACCGACCTACAGTTATCCTTAAACTTCCATGCTAAACACATGAAACTTGAAATAGAGTTTAAATGTAAAGAACTTGAAATGCAACTTAAGGATGCTAATGAAAAACTCAGAACTTGGACACACTCTGGAACAAAAACTCATGAGATAATCACAGATAAAAACTGGAAAGAGTGTCTAGGTTATAAGCCAGAGAATGAGAAAAAGAACAAGGAAAAGGTTGTTTCATCTAATCCAGGAAGAGTTGTTATCAATGACTCGACAAATCCAAAAACCTATAGATATGTTACAGACAGTACAAAGACAAAATTAAAGCCTGTGAATTATGTGTATCCAGGAAATCCCAAATCAATTACTGAAGAGGGATCCACTTCTGCACAGAATTCAAAATTAAAGTCTGTCCAAAACAAGAATGTAGGTCTTTTGTCAAAGAAACAACTGAGACATAAAATCTGTGATGTGACAGATAGGAAGAGAGTTCCAACTGTCAAAAGAAACAGGAATGGTAAAGTTGGAATAAACAAGGAGAATAATTATAAGTATATTCCAAATGCACCAAGAAAGACATGTTTTAATTGTGGTAACTCTAATCATCTTGCTATTGACTGCAGGAGGAGTAAGAAGAAGAATACTGTAATTCCTAAGTCTGACATTAGGAATAGGACAGTATTTTATAAACCACAAAATCCCTGTTTTCATTGTGGTAGTAAATGGCATTCAATTTATATGTGTGAAGAATATCATAATTTGTACTACAATGTTTATGAACCATTGCCAAAGTTCAATAAAAAGTGCAAATTCTGGCAAAACAAAGAATGTGAATTCTGAGCATGCATCTGTTAATACTGATGATAACAAAATAAATTCTAAAGGAGGTAATCCTAAAGAAAATATTTTTGTTAAGAAAATTTCTGCTGCCAAAAATATTAAATTGCATGCTAAAAGAACCCAACAAGTGTGGGTTCTTAAAAATTCTAACTGAGTTCTTTGTGATTCTGAATGCAGGGTAAAAAGAAAAACGTGTTAGTCATGGATAGTGGATGTTCTGTACACATGACTGGAGACAAAACCTTGCTATCAGAATTTGAGGAAAAGGCTGGCCCAACTGTGTCTTATGGAGATGGCAACATTGGACAAACCTTGGGATATGGCAGTATTATCATTGGAAATGTCATCATTGAAAAAGTAGCTCTGGTGAAAGGACTCAAACACAATCTAATAAGTGTTAGTCAAATCACAGACAGAGGTTATCATGTCAACTTCTATGATACTCATTTTGAAGTAATCAGCAAATCTTCAGGGAAGGTTGTTTTAACTGGACAAAGACATGGTAACATTTATGAAGCCAACATCTATACCAATACTGATGGACACTCTACATGCCTCATCAGTAAAGCGACTGTAGATGAAAGTTGGAGTTGGCACAAGAAGCTTTCTCATCTCAATTTCAACAATATAAATGAGTTGGTAAAGAAAGAGTTAGTGAGAGGATTACCAAAGGTACTGTATACTCCAGATGGACTTTGTGATGCTTGTTAGAAGGCTAAACAAAGAAGGACATCTTTTAAGAGTAAGACAGAATCCTCAATTGATGAACCATATCACATGCTTCATCTTGACTTGTTTGGACCAGTAAACATAATGTCCATCAGTAAGAAAAGATATACTCTAGTAATTGTTGATGAGTATACTAGATATACATGGGTGTATTTTCTACACAGAAAGGATGAAACAGCTGAGATACTTTTGGACCATGTAAGACTCATTGAGACTAGCACAAAGTATAAAGTCAAGATTTTAAGAAGTGATAATGGAACTGAATTCAAAAATTCAGCAATAGAAGAGTTCTGCAAATACCAAGGAATAGTTCAACAATTCTCTGCTCCAGGCACACCCCAGCAAAATGGAGTAGTTGAAAGAAAGAACAAAACTCTTATTGAAGCGGGCAGAACTATATTGGAGGAAGCTAAACTTCCTACATATTTCTGGGCAGAAGCAGTCAACACAGCATGCTACACTCAGAATATTACACTAATCAACAGACATGGTATAACTTCTTATTAGATGATCAAGGAAAAGAAGCCAAGTCTGAAGCATTTGCATGTATTTGGCTGTAAGTACTTTGTTCTAAGACCTCATCCTGAACAGCTTGGAAAATTTGAGACTAAAGCTGATGAGGGCATCTTTATTGGCTATCCATCATCAAAAGCCTTTAAAGTCTACAATCTAAGAACAAAGACAGTCATGGAGTCTATAAATGTATCTTTCGATGATAAGAAGATCACAGGAATTTCTGAAGACTTACATGATGATTTGATTTTTGCAAATGAAGCCTCCAAGAATTCTGGTGAAATTGTGTCAGATACTGATGATTCATCAAATCCTGATGAACCAGTTATTACTGATGAAACACAGATGATTGATGGGAATGCAAATGTTGAGGGGGAGCAACATCGAGAGACCATCAATACTGAAACAAATCAAACATCAGGAGGAGATTCATCAAAAATAGATTCAAGTGACAATTCTGACAGTAGATCAGAAATAGATAGCAATATCTCAGGGGGAGCTTCTATCAACACTAGTTCTTTTGAAAATAACACCAATCCAGTGGGAGCATCAAATTCAAGGAATGATCTACCACCAGCAAGGAAATGGACTAAAAGTCATACTCCTGATTTAATTATTGGGAATCCTGAAGTAGGTCTTATAACCAGAAGTGCAACTCAAAATGAATGTCTTTATCATAACTTTCTATCAAAGGAGGAACCTAAGAAAGTTGAAGATGCACTCAAAGATGCTGATTGGGTTATGGCTATGCAAGAAGAACTAAATGAGTTTGAAAGAAATGAAGTCTGGAAACTAGTACCAAGGCCAAAAGGAAGGTCAATTGTAGGTACAAAGTGGGTGTTCAGAAACAAGATAGATTCAGATGGCACCATCATCAGAAATAAAGCAAGACTAGTTGCAAAGGGATATTCTCAACAGGAAGGATAGACTATGATGAGACATTTGCTCCTGTTGCAAGATTGGAAGCTATCAGAACCTTTCTAGCATATGCAGCCCACAAGAAATTTAAAGTTTTCCAGATGGATGTGAAAAGTGCTTTTCTCAATGGAGAATTAGAAGAGGAAGTTTATGTTGAACAACCTCCTGGCTTCGTTGATTCAAAACATCCAAATTATGTCTACAGACTGGATAAAGCACTTTATGGACTAAAGCAAGCTCCAAGAGCCTGGTATGAAACATTGGCTCAATTCTTACTGGAAAGTGGATTCAAAAGAGGTACAATTGATAAAACTTTGTTTTATTTGAATCATGGTAAAGATTTGCTGTTAGTTCAAATTTATGTTGATGATATCATTTTTGGGTCAACTAACTCCAAATTATGTGAGAAGTTTTCAAAGCTAATGCAGTCTAGATATCAAATGAGCATGATGGGAGAGATGAGCTATTTCTTAGGTCTACAAGTTAAACAGACTGATGGTGGGATTTTTATCAATCAGTCAAAATACACAAAGAACCTCTTGAAAAAGCTTAACATGCAAGACAGCTCTACTGCATCAACTCCCAAAGCTACAGCTACCAAGCTTGATCCTAATCAAGGTACTGAGGTAGATGTAACTAATTATAGAGGTATGATTGGCTCACTGTTGTATCTAACTGCTAGTAGACCAGATATCATGTATGCAACCTGTCTATGTGCAAGATTTCAGGCAGAACCCAGAGAACCACATCTTATAGCTGTTAAAAGGATTTTCAGATACTTGAAAGGCACACCATCTCTTTGCCTTTGGTATGCTAGGGAATCTGATTTTAATTTATGTGGTTACTCAGATGCTGATTTTTCAGGTTGTAAAATAGACAGAAAAAGTACTTCAGGCATTTGTCAGTTTCTTGGAGGAAGACTTGTTTCTTGGTTTAGTAAAAAGCAAAAGTCTATCTCTACATCAACTGCAGAAGCTGAGTACATTGCTGCAGGAAGCTGTTGTGCTCAGATCATGTGGATGAGAAATCAGCTAATGGACTATGGTTTGTCATATTCAAAAATACCTATTTATTGTGATAACCAAAGTACTAGTGCTATGACAGGAAATCCAGTACAGCATTCTCTTACTAAGCATATCAGTATCAGATATCATTTCATAAGAGAGCAAGTAATGGAAGGGACAATTGAGTTACACTTTGTTCCTACTGATCAACAGCTAGCTGATATATTTACCAAGCCACTTCCTGAAGTTACGTTTACAAAGTTGGTGAATGAACTGGGAATGATAAACTATGATAGTTTCTGAGAACAAAGAAAGATCAAATACTGATACACGTCGAATCCTGATGCATCTCGAATCCTGATGAAAAGTCAATCCTGACTTCAGTCAAACATCGAATACTGATGCGACGTTTCACTTATCAGTAATGTATTTCAGTATTCTGTTTTCTGTTATGTTTTCCTGATATATTTGTGACTTTTGAACTTGTTAATAAGATGATTACTTTAATTAGTTTTCATGTTTATTTCTTTGATTTAATTATTTTAAGAACAAGTTCAACGCAGAAAAATAATGAATAAGATTAGAGAAACAAAATTTCATTGATAATAATAAACAGAGTACATTCATAGATTACATCTTTTTGTTCTCTATCTACTAATCTATTCAACAGGAAAAGGAAGTCCAAACCACTCCATTGTTAGCAGTCATCCCAGATCCCATCTTTGCCACTTTGTTTGGGTGGAGGTTGATAGGGATAAGGTTATTTTTGCTGACATATTCATTAACAATGGTTGATGGATTTGGATGAGGATGTCTTAGACGAAAGCCATGCTAATGTTGCTTGGAGGGCAGCATCGATGTCAATCACCTTTTACTTTCACCACTCGTGTTCTTGTAATCAATCGTAGATAAATATGTTAAATTTTCACTTCATTCCGTGAAATTTCGATTTTTCCGATATTGTCACGTCCGTATTTGACTAACGTCGGAAGGATGTCAATCAAAAATTTTAAAAGTTTAGATATACGATTTTTTTTTATAATTCAGGGACCTTTTTTTGAAAAACAACATATAATTTAAAGATAAAATTATTTATTATTCATAATTAATATCAGGGTCTTGATATTTAGCAAACATTTTTTGTACCAACTTCATAACATGACCTTTTCAAACCTTGCTATTTTTTATTTAAGCTTCAGTATGTTGGTGGATTATCTAAGTACACAACCATTTGCAGGTCTTTCTTTCTCGATTTCTTCGAGACCAGCATCCATCTGCAACCATAGAGTCTCAAGTTGTCTCTCCCAGTTGAAAGCATCAAACTCTTCACGAGTGTAACTGAAAATATCTCTCTTCTCTACGAGATGAAGATTCTTTTCTTTGATGGTAAGACTCGACATCTCTTTTACAAAGATATTTGTGAGAAGAGTTTTTAGTTTGCAGGTGAGAAGAAGGGTTAAAAAGGTAGTGGACAAGTCTCTAGGCGTTATATAGAGAAAGGAGTGGAACAAGAATATGAACCGATTCATATTCTCGTGTTGGTACCAGGTATTTTTAGATTGTGGTGTTCTAATTTCTTTAATTAAAACAAATTACCTTGCTTTATTTTTTATCACAATCTTATTTCTCGAAAACTGCGGGCACGTGTGTAACACTCACGTAAGTATATACTTACAGTTTGAAAATCGTGTCGCGTGCAGTTATCACCACTCTTACACGTAATTTGGTCCATTACTTATGTGTGCACGAGTTGATTACTGACACCTGTCTCTGAGAAATCATTCGTTTTGTCTAAAATCAATTTAGTGTCTCAAATTGATTCATTATTCTCGAGCAATCAGTATTTTTAACTATCTTCTTCAGTTTATGCAAGCACAAACCCTAAATTTCAAAACCACAAATTCCTACTCATTCTAATTAAGAATGTCTTCTTCTGCATTCATAAACAACAAAGTTGTAATTCATGGTGTTACTTTTGCTCCTAACAACTTTACTGCAGTTCTTGATCATCAGGAACTAGAGAATGATTTTCACATCATTCAGGATCTTTTGGCCACAAGTCCAATCAATTATGCTCTAACTCAGCCTACTAAAGTTTCTTTTAAGTGCGTTATGCAGGTGTGGCATACTGCTGTCTTTGGTGAATGTATCCAAACAGGAAGGCCAAATATAAGTTTTGAATACAATGGTGTTACGCATCATGTTACTCCAGATGTTGTTTGTAAAGCTCTCCAACTACCATCTCTAAATGGTGAGACTCCAGCAAAGCTTACTGATGCTTTTCTTCTGGAGTTTGTTTTAAAGTTGGGCTACAATGAACAACCAAAGAAAGTTGGAGATTTATTCAGAACCAAGCTAAAGAAGGAATGGAATTTCTTCTTTGATACCATAAGTAGGTGTTTTCTGAATAAGGTGTCTAACTTTGATGCCTTACCTACTGCTTCAATTCACATTGGGTACTCTCTAATCTATGAAACTCCTTTTGATTATGGGTCTTTCATATTGCGAGCATTAACTGCTAGAAAGAAAGATAAATGTGGTTTTGTTTGCTATATTAGATTTATTCAGTTAATATTCTCATACCTATGTCCCAATGTTGAATTTGCTGATGATACAGATTTGTCTATCTTTAAGATTTCTGCTAACAATATTAGCTCTCTACTTAAAAGTGATAAGGTAAATGGTTTTGAAGGTACTAATGCATTTATTCCTAATGAGGTCAGGCTTCTTTTAGCCAAGAGAATGCCTACTCATTATGGATCTATTACTGATGGTCTTGGACCTATTTCTGGTGCTATGAGACAGGAAACTACCCATCCTGTTTTTGACCAGAGCACTCAACTCAAACACACTACCAAACAGTTATCCACCTCTGGTGTCTCACAAAAGGCATCAGTTGTAAAATCAAAGAAATTAGCTATATCTGATGTGTCTGGAAGACAATCAGGGTTAAAGAATTTCTCCACTCCAACCCACTCTCAAAAGAAGTCACAAGGGGGTGAACAAGGGGTCCTGGTTAAGGAGAAATCTGTGCTTGAAGTTGATCAATCTTTGATTGATATAGGGGTGTATAAGGAAACAGGAGAAAAGAGGAAATTCAGTCAGAAAATTGATTCTGAGTCTGATTATGATTCTGATGATGACAAATTGCCTTTATCAGTTTTTTTGAGGAAAAAGGAAGTTATTGCTGTGGCTCCTAAAGAACTAGCTATTTCTTAAAAGCCAAAGAAAAGAAGGAGGTTACTTAAGAAGAGTCAATACTTCATTCCTCTGGAGATACAGAATCTTGATGATGATATAGAAGACAATCAGAATTTGGTTTCATCATCAGTTCCTGACTCAACTACTAATCTTAATATCTCTACTCTTGGTACTTCACCTGTGAAGACTATTGAAATCTCTGATTCCCCAGTCTCTACGATACCACAGAAGAGGACATTTGATATGTCACTGGAACAGGTTGTTGGCATTGCTGTCAAACTTGGACAAAAGCCACCACCTCTTTATAAGCAACAACAAACTACAACAAAATTTTTTGAACAACAAAAGAAACAGAGGACATCATCACCTCTGAAAGGATCTAGCCCACAAGAACCTGAACTTCAAAGCAGTTCAGCAGCTACTGCAGATCCTGTCACACAAGAACCATCCATTCAAAGTATGAATGCAAACATTGCTGAAGGAATAGTCCCACAAGAACCACTTTCTCAAAGGGAAAGTGAAGACAAGAGTATTCCTGCCCCACAAGAACCATCTTTTCAAAGTGAAGATGCAGGCAAAATCACATCAGAAAAGGAGTTTCCTGACACTGCTCAAGGGGCTTCTGAAATTGAATTTGACTTAGTTCAAAGTCTGGCAGATAAAGCTGTTCATACTAAGCATATTGCTGAATGTGATGTAATACTAAAGGACACTGCATATGAGGGAAGCACACAAGAACCTTTGACTCAAAGTGTTGAAGAAGCTTCACAACCTCAGACTACACAAGAACCATTAGTAGAAAATACTGATGCAAGTCATGCTTTAGTTGCAGTTGTCAATCCTGATGCAAGTACTACTGATCCAAATATTCCATTGCTTATCGAGCCACTTTCTGCAAGGCCAATGGAATCTTTAATCACTTCCTCAGGTAACACTTCTATCTCTACTTCTCTTACTACTGATAGTATGATTACAGAGAGACCTGAAACAAGGGATACCTCTATTTGTATGACTTCAGACCACTCTTCTCAGCCACCTCTTATTTCTTTGAATTTGTTGAGCCAGAACCTTTCAAGTGAGACTGAGAGTAAACAATTAGAGAAAAAGAAGAGTGAAGAGAGGTAGTCTCCTGAACTGGCAAAAGGTGAGATAGAACAGAGTGAGAAGTTAAAAACTTCTGAAGAGGTAGTAGTTACTATTGAAAGTAACTTAGGTAATGCTGTGAGAAGTGATGAGATCACTTTAAAAGAAAAGAGAGATCTAGGAAATATTTCTATTCCAACTACAGGTCTTCAGGAACCAACAGGTCCATCTACTGTTGATTTGAGATTGAAAGGAGTTATGAATTCTGAAGATAATGGGGATGATAAACTTCCTAAGTCTGATGATGATGATCATGCTGATGATGATCCTGAGGCAATTCAAATGCAGGGAGCCATAAAAGCAAGTCTAGCATCTGCTTATGGATCTTCGAGTAGGTACATGCAGTCTGTTACTCAAGAAGAGTTCAGAGGGGAGTACAGTTCTACACTTCCTGCTGATACTCAAGCTGCAAGGGGATATGAATGGGATACTGAATGGAATCAGCCGGATGCTGAGATGAGTTTCCATAATGCTCTTTTTCATTCTAGTCATATTGCCACGAGGATGTCTCCTCCTGAGCTTAAGGCTCTTATCAAGACTAATGCTCTGCTAGCAAAAGGATTGAAGACTGAGATTGAATCTATCAAGGCTGATAATGCTAAAGTTCAAGCTGATATTCATTCAACTGTTTCTATATCTGCTACTGCTTCTCAATTGCGTATTCTTTCCAGTGATGTTACAGCACTTGGAAAGAGGATGGAGTCAAGAATGGATGTCTTGGAATCTAAAGTTGACACTATTGATGAAACTCTCAGGCTTATCTTATCTTTCTTTATTGAAGAAGATGCTGATGTCAAAAAGGGGGAGAAGGTAGTAGTCAAAACAAAATGTACACCTAATCCAGTTGTGAGAAAGGATGATACTTCTGGAAATGATGGTGGTCCTAGTACTCAACAACAACATGGAAAAGGAAAAGGAACCTCTGATGCTGGTTTGGTAAAGGGGAGGAGTTCAACTCAGACTTAAACTAATCAGTCAACTCATGTTTCTGAATCTGGAAAAAGAACTGTGATAACAGTTGTTAAATCTCAAATCCTGATAGAAGAACAATTTTCATCATCTGTTCAAGGTCAAAGGCAAACTCTTTCTACAATTCTTGAAGGTGATGAAGATATGTTGATTACTGATGTACAAGATGCTCCTCATCTCTTTGAAGAAATTATCACTAAATCAGGTGGAAGTGAACTTGTTTATCGAAACAGTGATAAGTTTCATCAGTATCATGCTAAGAAGGCACTTGAATTAACTTCTGAAGAAAATCCTGATATGACTACTGATGAAATTGTAAAGGAACAAAATAGGATTTTTGAGGAGATTGCTAGACAGAAGGAAGCTTCTACTGCAAGAAGAGGAAGAGGCAGAGGAGGAAGAAATAGAGGTAGAGGAAGGAAACCTGTACAAGTAAGTACAAGGCAGACAAGGTCTAGTGGAATCAGAATAGAGGAGATTACTGAAGATTTAAAGAAGAAAACTCCTTTATCTCTTGAATATTTTCCATCATCAAATGTATTTGATGAGACTGGTACAGAAGAAGAAGAAACTCCTTTAAAGAGAAAAAGAAAGAGAGTTGAAAAAGCAAAGAATGAGACTGTTGACTTTGATACTGGTGATGTTAAAAAATCTAGAGAAGTCAGAAACAGTGTAAATGATATTGTTGAAAGAGCTAGCAAAGAATATTTCAGAAGGCTGGTTAATTCTGAAAAGGATTTATTTGTTGATAAATCTAAACAAGTGAAAGAGGAAGAAGAACCTAGTGATCCACAAACAAAGAAGAGAAGGAAAAAGTGGATGGAAGTTGATAAACTGAAGTATACTGGACCAGTTGTTTTTAAGTCTGGAAGAGTAATCTCAGAACCTCCAATGATTCCTGGACTTCAGAAAGCAAAATCTTCTAAGTTTGATAAAGGTTCACCAAGGTGGATTAAGATGAGTTCTGATCTGAAGGGACTGGAACCTTACAATAGAGGAGGATTTGGCTCTAGGGATGTGGAATTCATATCTTTATTTCAAGCAGATCAACATTTTCTTACTAGAAGATTGGGTGACAAATTATCTGTTGATGATCTTTGGGAACTTGAATCTGTTGCGATTGTTGCATGCAAGATGGATGGTAAGATGATGGAAAAGTTGTTGTACTTCATGAAAGACAAAAGTGTCAAGAGGCTAAGCATTCATGATGTATTGTGCAAGTCAACAAAAGAGCTGAAATATGTTCTCTATTTGCTTGAAAATAGAAGCATTCCTGATAGAGAAGCCAGTGTTTACAAAAACTGGTGTACCATGATCTTCATGAAAATCAAATCCAGATATTTGGACAGAGGGTCAAGATATGATGGTAATTATACTCCCATGTACTTGAACACAGAAGGACAAGAAGTAGAAATGCAAAAGGGTTCAGCTGTTAAAGAAGTAATTCTAATGCAAGAACAATTATCTTTGAATCCTGGTGGAAGAGATCTTGCATATTTACTGTTGGGAGAGTTGAATTTACCAAGAAGCTCAATTCAAAATCTCAGGGCTGGTATTTATCAGATTGATAAGAACAATGAAGAACTCAGGAGTCTGAAGAAAAGACTGATTTAGATTCTAGAAGAAAAAGAAGAGGAATTATAATCAAGTTTCTTGCAGATAAGTAATTTCTTTATAAGGATTTTGGAGACTGAACCTGAAGATTACTTATAGATTTTTGTTTTGAGTTTTTTTGACATCATTGAATCAAATAATTTGTGATTTATTTCATTAAGTACAAATTGGGGGAGATTGTTAGATATTGATTCAAGTGATATCAGGATTTGGACTGTTACTGATCAAGATACTGATGCTGACGTCATCAGTAATATGATGTCAGTATGAAGGTATTGTCAGTATTAGAAGCTGGTCAGTATTTCGTAAAGATTCTCATCAGACCAGAGATCAAGGAAGATTGATATGTCGGTTCCTAAATTATAGGAAGGCAGCTATCATACAAGATATGCATTCAGAGTTATATGTAATTGATTTAGAATATCTTGTAATTGATAGTGTAACTGTGTACTCTATATAAACACAGTTTAGGTTTTACATTATTGTAATCGCTTACACGAGTTATCTTGTAACCTAGCAGCTCTTAAGAACATAAGGATTTCTTAAGAGAGTTTGTAACAGTTTTATATCAGAATTAATAAAGCTGTTATTGATTCATACTTGTGTTATTTCTGTTTAAGTCGAAAATCTTATACAATTGTATTCAACCCCCCTTCTATAATTATTAATTACTGGGCAACAAGAACCGTGAGGTATATCAACTATACAATTTTGTATGTATGAAATTGTTATAGCACTACCTTTATAAACTGTTTGCAAAAATGTTTGCATATCATGACAGGCTGGTGATGAGAAAAGATTTCCTCCTATATTCAGAGAATTTCAAAACAAAGAGTTCATTCTGACTTTGAGTCCATCGGAGGATAATGTCAAAAACCAGTCTAATGTGTACATGGCTAAGAAAGTTGATAATCCAAAAGAAATGTTAGGGACTCATACCCTTCAGAACCATCAAGTCCAATTACTGAGGACGTGTCAAACAATACAGTAAGTGCAAAATATGTTAGCTTGCTATTAATTTTTTTTATCTTTGTCGATATGAAAAGAAATGTAACTGTTTACACCATACTGTAGGCAATCGATTCAGCTAAAAAAGTTAATCTCTTCAATAGCCCTCCTACTGGTAAGTCCACAAACTGTCGTCGAGGACGGAAAAATAAATCAATTGTCAAGTGTGAGCTGCAGGACGAGGATCGTATGGCCAAAGTGAAGAAATCTTAATTCAGTAACTGGATGTATGAAGACATTTGAATCATTGTTCCTCATTTCTTCATTAAAACATTTGAATGATGTTTGTACTATTATGTTTAAAAACATTTTATTTTGGTCACTTTTCTTTGTGTACGCTTACATTAATATGGATACTACTCTCTCACAACTAACCATTATTTAAGGTGGTATACTATAACCTCTTTAAGATTCACAACTACCCATTATTTAAGGTATTGAACTAATTCCCAACTTCATTGCTTAAAAATATATAGAAACAAAATAACTTAGACTTTATTACATATAATGTAAGTTTACTCCACATCTTTCTTCATTCCCCAAACAAGAATATGGCAACCAATAGATACGACTCTTTCAAAGATCTAAGGCCAGGTAAATATGACTGGAAGGTTCAAGCAAGAGTATTGAATCTATGGAGAGGATACACCAAAAAGGGAGAACCATTCAAGCCTTTCAACTTATTACTATTAGATGCTAAGGTAAATATTTGATTTCCACTTATTTAAGAAAATTACAAATGGTGTAAACATTAACGTAGATCTATTATTTTACAGCGTTGCAGAATCCATGCTTTTGTACCATCAAATATAGCTGATATTGTCGAACCAGCATTAGAAGTTGGAAAAATCTTCCTCTTCAAGAACTTTACAGTTAAAGAATATAAAGAAGAAGATAAATTCAGGTGCCTCATGAACAATATACAAATCGTGTTCTCAAATGATACAAAGATAAGTGAATTGGATGAGAATGATGTATGCATTGAAAACGTGGTCTTTGATTTTTACGATCTGGGTGATCTGAAAGTGCTTTCAAAGCAAACAACATATCTTACCGGTAATATTTGATATCTTTACCAAACGCTTAATTACTTTTATTTAGTGTTTAACTTTTAACATTATTTCAGATGTAATTGGAGTAATACAGGAGCCACATCTTACACTTGCGCAATTCAAAAACAGACTGGGACAGTCTCAGACGCAGATGAGGTTCACTATAAGTGATGGCAAGTCCAAAGCAAAGGTCACGTTCTGGGATGCATTTGCTGAAATTTTTGACGATGCTCTTAAAGATGACTTTGAGTATCCTCTCATCATTATAATTGGTTGCAGTAGAGTTACCGAGTGGCAAGGTAAAAGTTAATAAAAGTCAATACCATATATAAGCACAATCAAAATCTCACTACACTCTAAATCATATTCAATACAGATCATTCCGTTGTCTCAAATGTGGGAGCAACAACATTTTATCTCAACTGCAACCACCAAAGTGTGATTGATATGCGGAAGAGGTAAAATTCTTGACACGTAATACATGACTCTATAGTTTCAAATATGCTAATAACATAAATATAATGTTGTTGAATAGGTTGAAAGGACCTGATTTTGAAGATTACAAAAACTCAGTTGTAATATTTGAACCACCAAAAGTACTTAATGTACAAGAAATTTTGAAACTTCGCAAAGACTCCATTAAGGTCTATTCCTAATCTTACTTCATATTAATGTAAAGCTTACAACTTCTAACCAACCCTTTCACCTTATAGAAGGAGGTTTTATGCAAGTTGACAGTTCAAAAGGTCACAGAGACAGAGAAATGGTTCAATAGAATATGCACTTCATGCTATAATCAAACCACTTCCACTGATAAAATTCACAAATGCATAGTCTGTCCTAGTGATGTATTATATTCAATGAAGTGGTAAACAAGTGATACATTCCTTCAATAATCAATATATACTGTTCTACATTTCTCATTGTAATTATAAACTTTTCCAGGTATGAAGTCCATATTGTTGCATCAGATGAAACAGGGGAAATAGATGTAATCTTGGAAAACCAGGCAGGTCAGAAGTGCTATGGCAAAGATGTTTGTAATTTTGTTGACAAGGTTAAAAAAAACACTACAAGAATTTAACACTAAAAGTTTGAATAACATATTTCAAACATCTAACATATTTTTTTACTATAGATTGATGAAACAATATTTCCAATGGATTTGAAAACTATTGAAGGCAAAAATTTCACATTCAAGTTGTTAATAAACCCAGAAAATGTGAACTCAAAATCAAAGTTGTATACAACGAAAGATATCATTCAGCCAATAAGCTTTACAACTTACAGTGAAAACAACCAGCCAAAACCAATTGAAGAATCATGTGATCAGGTTAGTCAATTTTCTTACTATCTACAGTTCAAATATATGTTTGAGTTTACAACTAATTATTTGCTAAGTTGACATCATTTCAAACAGACATCAGCATCAACCTATCATCTGGATTCATACTCTGAAAGTCTAGCTTGAACAGGCCTTATCAGCTGCAATCTTACATCTGTGTTCATTATTTTCCAAATTATGTAACTTATTTTCATTTAAGATTTCTGCTATTTCTATGATGAATTTGGAATTTCTTTTTTTTTTTGCTAAACTTAATATATATTAAAGAACAAAAAAAAATACAGGGGTTGACCCTTGCTCTATGACCAGCCATAGAGAGGACTATCTACTAACAATCTACCAAGAAGGAGATTGTAGATGGAAAGCTACAAAAGAAAAGGGGCCGAACAACCCATGATCATAATATAGTCCACCTGAACCTATCTTTACAAGAAAATTTTTTGAACCAGTTAGAGCTAGCTAACTTAGATTTTAAATCTAACAAAATTCCTTCTAAAAGTTTCTTCGGACAAAAAATCCCCTTATCATGCAAGCGGGCATTTCGCTCCATCCAAATATGATAGCAAAAAACCTGTGCAGTAAGAAGAGCAATAGAGCGAACCACATGGTCAGAAATAGAGCCCCAAGAAGAGATGAGAGCTATCCAAGTGTCTACAAGGAGAGGAATGTGCAAAAGACGAGCAAGTTGCTCCAATATGTACCAGCTATAATTACAGGTAACAAAGAGATGATTCGACGATTCTGAACTTCCAACACACAGGAGACAATGTTGTGGAAGCATAATACCAAAAGCAGCCAATCTATCAAAGGT
Organism: Kitagawia praeruptora; assembly: GCA_037693485.1. Lineage (NCBI taxonomy): Eukaryota > Viridiplantae > Streptophyta > Magnoliopsida > Apiales > Apiaceae > Kitagawia > Kitagawia praeruptora. The sequence goes on along the minus strand of CM075344.1, from coordinate 114,580,489 downwards.
AGCCAATCTACCATGACTTAAAAGCCATTGATGATGGGCATATCTCAATACACGAAGTTTATGCCAAACAAACGAATACCAAGGTACCTCCGGTAATCTCCTTCGTATAGAATTCCAAATGTGCCAAACTTTTACTTTTGAAATAGGAGTATTCCCCCAACAAATAACATCAGATTTCTCTAAGTCAAAATCTGGAAAATCAAAACCCTCGATCCAGAAACGAAGCCCCTGGTGTATGTGATGAATTCGACTATGAGGTATAGGCAAAACCCAAGTACCAGAAGCTATAAGATCATGAACTTTAGAGTCACCACGAGACCTAGCTTGAGGAATAATGAGATCAGATGTAGAGGAGGCAAGACAGTTTGAGTGCCACCATGGGTCGAACCACAAGGAAGTGTTTCTACCATCCCCCAGTTTATAGATTAGAAATTGTTGAGCTAAAGGACGAAGTTTAAGAATACTCCTCCATATCCAGGAGCAATTAGTAGGGATCTCCATGCACCAGAATTGATGCCTTTTCAGAACTGTCGTATTAACCCAAGAAGCCTAGAGAGAAGAGTGACTAGAGAGAAGAGTGATTGCCAACGATTCTGCACAAAAGATACAGATGTTGAGCAAGATTCCATTCCTTAGTGTTTTTAATGTATTTGGAATTTCGACTATTAAAAACCTATTATTGTAACTTATTAGGGTAAGTTATGGTCATTAGGTGCATATCATGATGATGTCAAGTAATCATGATGCTTGATAAGCTAAATATATATTATGTTTTCCTGTTAAGACTTTATATTATGTTCAGTTATGTATTTCTATGAAATGATGATGTCAAGTAATCATGATGCTTGATAAGATAAATATATATTTCCTATGTTTGTCAAACTAAATTAAAGTAGAGATGATGCACAAGAATTGAAAATAAAAGACATAAGTTTTTAAGTAATAAACAGTTAAAAGACACAAGTTTTCACCAGTACACGAATTCGAATTAGATAACTAGAGAAAGTCTTGATAAAGTTAAATTCTACATCATTTTTGAAATGGCAAAAGCATTAAACGGTTACTTGAAAGGTTGAGTTGCCAACAAACTCAAACGTGATCTGTTGACCAACTACTAAACCGTTGTCCATTGTGAAAGCATCCCATCCTTTACCAAATCTGAACTGTCGTTGCGAGCGCAGTATATCCACTATCCACTCCTTTCCACCCACCCTCAACGTTACATTCGTTCTTTTACGCCAATTTTGATAAGTAGTCCACATAAATCTCGGGATGTACTGCAAACAAAAATCACGGTTCATTATTCATTTCCTAATTAAATAATTACAAACAGAACATATGATCATAAAAAGTAATTATTACCACTCCATGGCCTTGCTGATCAACATGAGACTTGATCAAAGTTACAGTGAAAGACTTTCGATCATTTCCATATTCTTCTTCATCCTCTACAAAATTCAGATGAAAGTAAATAGTTAAATCAAAACCATTGTACAACTCATACTAAATGAAATAGATTGATAAATTATAAATTTACTATCCAAGTAATATATGTCCACAACATCTTATCTAAATTAAAATAGTTAAATCGATATATACATCAAGAAGTACCTTCCTGATCAGCTTTAAGAATATCTTCATCACCATCTGAGACAACTACAACTTCCATATCAGAAGGGGGATACATAAAATCCTCAAAACGTAAATCCCCATTAACATCACGTAGATGATTGCAACGCTGGGTATCATAAACTGACAGACCAAACCTTGAATTTCCCAAATAATTGAAGAACAGGACATATTCATCATTAATGTCGAATTTCTTAATTAAACGCTGCAAACCGTAGATTTTCTTCGATGTAGCACAATATTTGAACTTGGTTGAGTAACCAGCCCCAAGTTCAATGTGGAGGATTTCACTCAATGTGTGTCCAAATTTCTTTCGGAAAACTCGCGATAAATTCTAAGAAAAAGAGACAGGATATGAGCAACTATTTCGAAACAAGTAAGGCTAAATACAACAAAAACATACCAACTCTGCTTCATCCAACGATTCCAAATTCATTATTTTAAAAAAAAATTGCATATGACGCATTTGCAACACCTTCTGTTCAAAAGTATAAAAGTCATTAACTTTTATTAATCAGACTGTTAAGTCAAATACAACAATAATTTAGTAAATATTACCTCCATCTAAACGCTGCTCAGATACAATGTTTTTTTCGAATATGGTAACTTTAAAATGAAATGCAGTGCAAGTTTTGTAGATAGTAACAATATCACCAGCTGAAATGTTCACTGCCTTGACAAAGTCACACCATTTGTTGCTGAAATAAGCCTCACCATCTAACCACTTAAGTTTGATTTTCCATTCATGCTTCTCGAAACCAATCTTTACAAATTTGACAGAATCAGTCAATCCTAATTGATAGCAGCCAAGGCCTGAAAGCACCTGAATGTAAGAAAAATGTAAATTTCATTAAAACCCGAAAAAGTTATATGCAAAAACAGATTACTAACTCAGATCAAACACAATAAACTAAGTCAATACTGAAATTCATAACAAAACAAAGAACAAACATATTAAAATTGAACATGTAATCTTTTTAAAACAATAGTATACAATAAATCGATTGATAAAATTCTATTACCTTCATATCAGATTCATCAAGTAAATGTTTCCTTTCAATCTTCAAGTTGTACTTGCCAGCAAAATTATGAAAAGCATTATAAAGAAAAGTAGACCAAAGTCTATCTTCTTCAATAGCAGTAGAGGTTACAAGCGAATTGGAAACCGGCACTTCATTCTCAAGCTTTATCTCAACAGCATAAGCATTATAAAATTTCAATTTAAAGTCACCACCTCCAACAAATTGCAATATAGCCAAATGAGATCCCTGTTAGCTACGCATCCAAAAGCATTAAGATTAACCATACGAGGATATCAAGAATTCACCACACATAAATCTTTAAGGCATGCAAACTACTAAGCTACATAGATAAATCCACTAGGATCCCATGACAACGATTAGCCCATAATTGAACCGTTCATCATCATGGGATTTGATGAAAACATAGTATAAAACAAGATATGGATAAAAGAAGCAATAATATTATTAAAACTAAAGAGTTGAGAAAACAAATCTATAATCAAAAGTAACACAAAGGATGAAGTAGATCTAGATCCGTTGCTTGTCACGAGCGTTGAACCCTTCTCTCCTTTTCTCCCTTACAGATCTAAGCTGGTTACAATAATAAAACTATGATAATGTGTATGTCTCTATTACAATGGTAGGATGTGTTTAAATAGGCTCTAAAAGTCTTGCCCAGCAAGAAAATACCAAAACAGAATTATAATAGAATTTCTGCAAGATACGTTTCCTAAACTGATTCTGTTTTTTTAAGGAAAATTCGTGGCTGACTTTTCTTCAGTTTTTCTGGAACGTTCTAAACGTAATTGGACCTCTGGACCACCTTAGAATGATAGAGAATCTCGTTATCTTCGCGTGGACTGCTTACGGGCTGAAAACAGACTTATAGAACTCAAGATATGGCCCAAACAGTGAATCTCACACGTGCAGCCCAATAAATCCGAATTTTAATAAATTAAATCTCCAAAAACGACAAAAACATCCACCATAATCAACATCCTTGCAAATCTGCACAACTAAACAAAACACATCAAAACTACAAGAAACTTGAGCCCAAGACAATCAATTTAAGCCGATTTAGAATGTTCCAAGTGGATATAAACTCCACTTATCACACCCCCAAACTTAAACCGATGCTTGTCCTTAAGCATTAACAATTACAACTAACTAACTAACTAGTACCACTTCCGTAGGTGATCACGGTTGCATTTGGCATATGCAACAAGCCCTTTAAACCCCTAGGCAGCCCTAGTGGACGAGTAAGGTCTCGTGAGGGCCTATAGCGAATGTACCCACAAAATCCATTTAACCTAATGCAATGCAATGCATGAATGCAACTAAATAAAAATGCAATTAATCTAGCCTACCATACCTTCAAATCCTCTCATGCCATATCAACTTAAGAATAAAGTAAATACGCAATGTCTTGGTGTCGAAAGTGCAAGTATTCACATAGTCTACTCAATGAACATGCATAAGTTCTCACAAGTCCATGTCAAATGTAAGAATAAGTTAGTAACCATGCTAAGCCTACAAGAGCACATCTTTGAGACAACACTCGGGATCTCATACGCAAGAACAAGCAAACACTCACAATCCACTCACAAAGAATATTCACTCAAGAACAAGGGTAAGTGTATCACTCAATTCCAACAAAATCATAAACACGCTTGACATTTGGTATCAATCTAACTCTTAACACAACATACATCAATGACGATAATCAAAAGGTCTTTATTTGGGTTGTAACGGGGCTAGGGACAAGGTATGTCAAATAAGCCAAAACAGGTGAAGTGTCAAAAGCTAGTAAGTACCATCATAAATCATACACAACACCCTATTTCCCCCACATAATCTTTACTAAAACAAACACTCGACTAGTCGACTAAAATAGGATCACAACAAACACAAACATGCTCTCATAATATTTTTTTTTTCTTTTCTTTTTTTTGTTTTTTTTTCTTTTCTTTTTTTTTTTCGAGAGCTAAATAGAACACATACAATAATATAAACAATAACAATGATCCCATAATTTATTACATATGCCGACTATCAAGTAAACAACCAAACCCAATTTCCAATATTTCCCCCAAAAGTACGACCAACAATAAACCCCTCCTTGCACACCTTATTACTCCCTTAAGCACTCTACTAGCCTTTGACAATGTGGGTTCAAATTAATGTAAGGCCAATACAAGAAAAAGGTCTAGGCAAGTAATGTGGTATGTCACCGAAAAAATAGGATTAAGCTCAACGGGTTAACTAATTGATCATGTAAACATGGTGTGGTAATATGGGAAAATATGCGGTTATTCCTAATGCCTTTATCATTTTAATCATCAAATAATGTCATGCGTTTCAAGAAAGACCTCAAACAACTGCTAGCAATGCAAACAATCCGTGGACACTCAAGCAAACGAATAAATTGCAAATATGCAATATGCAATAAGGCTCAAAAACTCACTTGGTGGAAAAACATACTCAATCCCAAGCAAACATCTCTCTAACGCACTAACTTGTATTCAAAGCATGCAAACTAAATCATCTTGCACATATTCATGTCCTTCTAATCACTTACAACATTCAATAAGTCTACTAGCTTCAACTTACTAGTGTATGTGTGTGCACAAGAACAAAGCATATCACTTCTCAATTAAAAGCGTCAACAACACAAAATTCATATCAAGCATGGGTGCAAATGCAAACTATTATGAACTCACATGATATACAAACATAAAAACAGAATGTCCTATATGAAACAAACGTAGATAACACAAACATAAATGCATAATTTACTACTAATAATATGCAAATCATGAAATCCTACATGAACACATAATACAACAACAACTACTAATCCCTCAAACCACCCCCAAACTTAAAAGATTCAATGTCCGCATTGAATGGAAGTAAATACAAGGGATAGCAGAAAACATACCTCACCATCTGAATACCGAAGCAGTCACCCTCCTCGAATGAATCTGGTGGAGGATATTGCGCACGAGCTCCATAAACTGGCCACCTTGCCTGAATACTACAAAACCCACAATTGACAAGAACACAAATTCGTAATAAAAATAAGATTAGAGAAAAAGATTTACCCAATACGAATCAAAGAGGTGAACTTGCAATTATTTCCTCTTTAGAATTGAATTTTTAGAGATTTAAATAAAATAGAAGAGGAATTGGATTTGTATGTATAGGTGGGTATATACAAAAAATAATAATAATAATAATAGTAATAATAATAATAATAATAATAAGAATAATAATAAGAATAATAAATAATAATAAATATAATAAAAATAAAAATAATAATAATAAATAATAATAATAATAATAAATAATAAATAAGAATAATATTAATAATAATAATAAATTTGATTTAGAAAAGAAATTGGTTTAGAATTTTTGAAGGAAAAGATGGGGGGTTTTTGAAATAGAAATAGGAAAAGAATTAGAGAGAATGGGGGTATAAATAGATAAATAGGGGTGTACAGTTTTTTTTTTTTTTTTATATATGTGAGGAACACAACACTGCACAACACTGAACAAGTGAACAGAGACGCTGACACCCTCTGACAACACAGGCAGACGCGCGGGTTACGCGCGTGAGACGTAAATTGCGTCTAGAACAGAAACGCAACCGCAACTTGCGCATCCCCAGCGCAAATTGCCCCAAGTCCAGTAACGCATGAGCAAATTGCGCAACAGGGGCGCAATTTGCCCAGAACACAGAAACGCAGTCTCATCCTGCGTTACACCCTCAAAAATCGATTTTTTTTTTTTTTTCCTACACTAATGCATGGGTTGCCTCCCACGAAGCGCTTCTTTAACGTCAATAGCTTGACGTTACTTCCTAATATCAAGGCGGTTTCAAAAGAATAACTTAACCATCTTCAACAGACAAACCATTCATACGAACGTGGACATCTTGATTGCTTGCTTTCCACAAATCTCTTCCTTCAGACTTCAACCTAATTTTACTATCCAACGGCCAAATCTTTTTCTTTTTCTTCTTCACTCCTCTAAAGTGCTTCTCCGACTCAACCGGCTGAACAAAAATTTCTTCCTCCTTATCATCGGTTTTCCACCGTCGCAACACGTTATCATGCCCCTCTTCAAAAATCACTAGCTCATTCTTCAAAAGGACATACCTCAAATGTGGTGGAAGTTTCCCAAGCTTTACTTTCGAAAGATCACGAACCGAAGAACTATCAATGGAATCACTGATAGGATGCTTTAGCACATGCATGTCAGATTTTTCGCTCAATAACTGATCGAACTTCTTTCTCTGACCCGTATCAACTATTTCCACACTGCAACACTCTTCATCCTCTGTCGGAAATTTCATTGCCTTGAACACATTAAAGGTGACACTCTGATCTTGCACCCTCATTGTAAGCTCTCCTTTCTGCACATCAATCAAAGTCTTTCCTGTAGCCAAGAACGGTCTTCCCAAAATTATGGGAATCTTCTTATCTTCTTCAAAATCCAAGATAACAAAATCAGCAGGAAATATGAGCTTATCAACCTTTACCAAAACATCCTCTACTATACCCCTCGGATAAGTGATAGATCGATCAGCCAACTGCAAAGAGATGTTAGTTGGCTTCGGCTCCGGTAGACCAAGTTGCTTGAAAACAGACAAGGGCATGAGATTAATACTAGATCCCAAATCACATAAACACTTGTTGAAAGAAAGGTTGCCAATAGTGCATGGAATAGTGAAACATCCCGGATCTTTCAATTTAGGAGGCAACTTCTGTTGCAGAACAGCACTACACTCCTCCGTCAATGCCACTGTTTCAAAATCTTCCAACCTTCTCTTTCGTGACAAAATATCCTTCATGAACTTAGCATATCTCGGCATCTGCTCCAATGCTTCAACAAAAGGAATGTTAATGGACAGTTTCTTGAAGACATCCATAAATTTCTGAAACTGTTTCTCTTTACTTTTCTGCAAACATCCCGGATATGGCGGAGTTGGATAGACCTGATTATTCTTTGAAGATTGCTCCGGAGTAGACTTTTCAACAGGTTTCTTGCTCTTCTCACCATCTAGCTGATCAGCCACTAAATCAGATTTCTCAATTTCTGGCACTGCAGATTTTTCAACCTGCTGATTCTGAACATCTTCATCTTCTTCAGTTGCTGATTTAGGATCACTCGTGACTTTTCCGGATCTCAAAGTCACAGCTTTCACCTGCTCATGGACCTCCCTCTTGCCTGGATTACCCATTGTATCACTTGGAAGAGTTCCTTGTTGCATATTTACCAAGGCACTTGTAATCTGCCCCATCTGATTCTCCATGATCCTTTGAGAAGCTTGCAGGTTCTTCACCATCATCCTCAAATCATCCATCTCTGATTTTTCATTAAAAGATTGCCCCACATGAGCCTGGGGCTGTTGCTGCTGAAATCCAGGAGGTTGATATGGTGCCCTTGGAGCGTAAGGCTGTTGATAGCCTTGATTGAATGGCTTTGCTTGCTGATAAGGCTGTTGAAAAGGTTGTTGTGCACTTTGATTGTTGCTCCAGCTGAAGTTGGGATGATTCCTGTTGTTAGGATGATAAGTGGCTGGAACTGGTGCAGCAGGTCTCTGGAAATTACTCACGAACTGTGCTGATTCAGAAGAGATAGCACACTAATTCGTCTCATGTGCGCCCGCACATAACTCACAAACACTAGCCACCCGTTGAACTCCATAATTAGCAAGAGAATCCACCTTCATAGCAAGAGCCTTCAACTGAGCTGTAATCATTAAAGCTGTATCTACTTCCAAAATTCCTGCTGCCTTGCCTTGAGATAGCCTTTGGGTTGGATTTTGATATTCATTAGCAGCCATCATTTCTATAAGATCATAAGCTTCATCATAGCTCTTTGCCCACAGAGCTCCTCCTGATGCTGCATCTAGCAAAGGCCTAGACTGTGCTCCCAACCCATTGTAAAACCCATTAATAACCATCCAATCAGGCATGCCATGATGAGGACACTTCCGTAGCATCTCCTTGTAGCGTTCCCAAGCCTCACACAAGGTCTCGCCAGATTGCTGTTGGAATTGAGTCAACTGGTTCCTTAATGCTGCAGTTTTCGCCATAGGGAAGAATTTAGTAAGGAACTTCTGAGCAAGATCTTCCCAAGTAGTAATGGAACCAGGTGGCAAAGAGTGTAGCCAGCTCTTAGCCTTATCCCTCAGAGAGAATGGAAAAAGCCTCAACCTGATAGCATCATCCGTCACACCATTACATTTGAAAGTGTCGCAGATTTCAATAAAGTCCCGAACATGCATGTTAGCATCCCCCGTAGAATCTCCCCCAAACTGGACTGAATTCTGCACCATCTGAATTGTGCCCGACTTGATCTCAAAATTGTTCGCTGCAATAGCTGGCCTAATAATGCTAGACTGGATGTCATTGAGTTTCGGCTGAGAATACTCCTTCAAAGCCTTAGCTGCTGCTGCATCTGCCATTGCTACTGTAGTTTCAGATTCCTCTTCCTTATTCTCTTTATTCTCTACAAGATCGTCTTCCGCCAGTTCTTCCAAACGAGCTTGTAAGCGTGTTCGCATACAAACTTAAGTACCTGCAAACACCACGAAACAAACAAACTAAGTAAGAAATCCGAGTCAGTGAACGCTAACGACCACTGATGACAAGCACATAAACTAAAATAAAAACACCGATGATCCCCGGCAGCGGCGCCAAAAACTTGTTATGCAAAATTACGCAAGCGCACGTTGTCACAAGTAATATATGATTAAATCAAGTTCGTTCCCACAGAGATCTAGAATGGTGTTCAATTCAATTAATGTACCTATGCACCGATGTATGGTTTTTATCCACTGCTAAGACAAATAACAAATTGGATTTTTATTAACTACTAAATTAATTATCAAACTAAAGATTAACTAATTAAAGAGATTAAAGTTGAATTACTAATATGAGAATAAAACATGGAATCCTAGTTTCATCATCTACTTCACTTAGAGTTGCAGCCTTTAATTAAAATATGCGATGGGTTTGATATCTGATCGAATAACACGAAAAGAGTAAAAGTTACCTCTCGGTATACTAGTACCAATCTACGCATACATCCACAAAAGAGATAGAAGACGAGTAGGCACCTATTATGTTTAGACCCTATATCTCTATAGAATTTGAAAACATAAAGGTTGAAGCACAAGTTATCCACTAAGATCACATGGGGCAGCATAATATCTCTATTGATGCCACAAATCATGATGTTAAAACATCACTATGCTAGCATGGCAAGTTCTAAATCTCAAGATCCACTCTCGTTTCGCAAGAGATTAACAATTCAATTTAGATGTTAGCTACGCATCCAAAAGCATTAAGATTAACCATACGAGGATATCAAGAATTCACCACACATAAATCTTTAAGGCATGCAAACTACTAAGCTACATAGATAAATCCACTAGGATCCCATGACTACGATTAGCCCATAATTGAACCGTTCATCATCATGGGATTTGATGAAAACATGGTATAAAACAAGATATAGATAAAAGAAGCAATAATATTATTAAAACTAAAGAGTTGAGAAAACAAATCTATAATCAAAAGTAACACAAAGGATGAAGTAGATCTAGATCCGTTGCTTGTCACGAGCGTTGAACCCTTCTCTCCTTTTCTCCCTTGCAGATCTAAGCTGGTTACAATAATAAAACTATGATAATGTGTATGTCTCTATTACAATGGTAGGATGTGTTTAAATAGGCTCTAAAAGTCTTGCCCAGCAAGAAAATACCAAAACAGAATTATAATAGAATTTCTGCAAGATACGTTTCCTAAACTGATTCTGTTTTTTTAAGGAAAATTCGTGGCTGACTTTTCTTCAGTTTTTCTAGAACGTTCTAAACGTAATTGGACCTCTGGACCACCTTAGAATGATAGAGAATCTCGTTATCTTCGCGTGGACTGCTTACGGGCTGAAAACAGACTTATAGAACTCAAGATATGGCCCAAACAGTGAATCTCACACGTGCAGCCCAATAAATCCGAATTTTAATAAATTAAATCTCCAAAAACGACAAAAACATCCACCATAATCAACATCCTTGCAAATCTGCACAACTAAACAAAATACATCAAAACTACAAGAAATTTGAGCCCAAGACAATCAATTTAAGCCGATTTAGAATGTTCCAAGTGGATATAAACTCCACTTATCAATCCCTTTAAACCATAAAACCTCATCATATCTTGCAGACCCTCAATGGAAAACGAAGCCCGAACAAAGTTACCCTCCCAAACTGCCCCATTTTTTACATGCAAGTTCAATTTCTGAGGTAAATCATCTCCATACTCACAATAGAACGGCAATGCAATTTTCTACAATTAAATTTTTACATCATCATAAATAATTTTTAAAAAAACCCAAATATATTTAACCAAAATCACACAAAAACAATCGTACCAATTTGCCTTCCTTATGATCAAAAGAAGAGTTCATACAAATGAAACTGTTCTCCGTTTCTTCCAAATCCATGAGAAAAGTTCCTAAAAGAGTAAAGTTAAGCAAAAATAAAATCAGAATACTTTCAAAACAGAGCAAAACAGTTGGCGATATAAACACAAATATAAACACAAGTAAAACCAATTCAATCGATTGAGTAAATTACCCGAAGTCCGACGATAACATCGAAGATTTGGTAAGAAACTCTGAGAACAACAGTCTGCAAATGTAAATGTAAGAACATAGACAGTAATTTAGGGGTTTCAACAAATTAAATGTAGTAGTTGAGACATAAATTAGTTTTTTTTTGTCAAAAGACATATATTAGTTTTATTACCTTATAAACACCGTTACACGAGTTACAAAAAAAAAAGGACTTTAACGCATAATTCCCAACTAACTTAATATTTCATTTTGAATTTTTAACTAAAATTTCACTTTATTTTAAATATTAAATTCATATATACGTCCAATTTTTTCATCCATTTTTAGAATCAAATTGAATGTATCAGTCTTATTATATTACTTTTTTTATATTTATTTATTTCAATGTATGATCCACTCTTTTTTGTATCATTTTCAATGTGATCGGTTGAGATACTTATAAATAATTATTTTTATTTTTTTGTTTGGTATACAAATATAAGATCTATGTTTTAATAAAAAAAATCTCGGCAAAAAAAAAAACTTTAAAAGTTAGCATTAAATTGAATTAACAAAAATAAATTATTAACATACATAAAAATTCGTAATTTTATAAAACCATAACGAAGCGGGCACAATGACTAGTAATGTATATATATACTAAGAACCCGTTTGGCAAATCTTATTTTTCAGAGATAAGTAACTTATTTCTGAAAAAAGTACATCAAACTATACTTTTTTCTAAAATAAGTTACTTATTTTCTGCATATAAATAATACTAACCCCCTCCTAAACATTTAATTCTAAAAATTAGTATGTAAATATGAAATTTTTTTCTCAAAATAAGTCCAAACAGGCCCTAAATATCCTACATATTTGTAGGAGATTTAAGAATTTGGGTCCTTTAATATTGGAGACCCCAAGTACATGTATTATTTGCCATTAACCAGAACTATCAAACATTATCAGTTTAATTATTATCTTAATCAATAAATAATTAGCAAGATTTCAAATTATCATCAATAAATTAAGGATCTTAAATTAATCATTTTTAAATTGATGGAATCTCCAAATGATTACTTTTAATTTTAAAATCTATAATAAAATTACAAATTATCAAATTTATATCAACAACTTTGTCAAAAAATGATTAATTTAAAGTCCCGAATTAATCAATACGGAGTATTAAATGGAATACTAATTAGCGAAATGGAGTATTAAATTTAATATTATGCGAGATATGTAATGGATAATTTAACCCCATTATCGTCTTGTTCAATGCCTACTACACTACCATTTCGCTTTCTACGTCAAAGTCTTCTTTCTCATCCCCTTAAATAAACCCAAAAACCAAAGCATAACTAATCACTTTTACCTAATCAAACACACACACACAGTGAATCCAACCATGGAGAAAATACAACACAAAACAATCCAAGCCAACAACATAAACATCCACATAGCCGAAATAGGCCAAGGCCAACCAATCCTGTTTCTCCACGGCTTCCCTGAACTCTGGTACTCCTGGCGTCACCAACTACTCTCCCTTTCTTCCCTCGGTTTCCGTGCCATCGCTCCTGACCTCCGTGGTTACGGTGACTCCGACGCCCCTCCTTCTTGCACCAGCTACACTGTTCACCATGTAGTTGGCGACTTAGTAGCTCTGTTGGATTGTCTCAAGATTGATCAGGTGTTTTTGGTGGGCCATGATTGGGGTTCTTTTATTGGTTGGTGGTTTTGTAGGCTCAGGCCTGATAGGATTAAGGCTTATGTTAGTTTGAGTGTGGCCTTCTCGCCCAGGAATCCCACTAGGAAGCCTTTGCAGTCCATGCGTGCTGCTTTTGGTGATGATTATTACATGTGCAAGTTTCAGGTAATTCGTTTTGTTTCTTTTTTTTTTTTTTTTTTCGAAACTTTCGATTTTGATGACTGTACGTACTATTTAATTGGATTATTGGAGTTTGTTAGAATAGTTTTATTAAGTCAGCAATGTTGAAGTTTTGTATGGTAGAGTGTGTAAATATATGGTAATGTTATTCAATTGGTAACATTTTTGGTGTTTACTCTTGATATTCTTAATTTTCTATTGAACATAGAACAACATGTGATGAATCCTTTCAATCCCCCAATATATTTGTGTTCTGTCATTATGTGAAGTGAATAGTGACGACGAGTTGTGGAATTTAAAATTTCTAGAGTAATTTACACTTTGCATTCCTCTGGTTTTAGCTTTTTGCACTTAAGGTTCAATAGTTTCACAATCAACACTTTGCATCCCTCTACTTTAGTAACTCACAACATTTTCCATCCTCTGTACTAATTTCCGTTAAAGTTGACCGTTAATGTTAGTTAACATTGATATTTGTAAGGGTATTTTAGTCATTTACTTGAATAAATATTTTCTAAAAAGTAAAATAAAATCAGAAAACATGAAATTTTGTAAATTTTATATTTGTAAATTTAACACATTTACACATGTAATTAATAATATTTTTAAATAGATTCAATATAAGTAGTTCATTTTTTCTGAAAGTATGATAATTTTAATTTATTATAATTAAATTTAAAATTTTTAAACCATAAAAAGATTATATTGAATCTGTTTAAAAATATTATCAATGACATGTGTAAATGTGTTAAATTTACAAATATTAAATTTAAAAAAATTTATGTTTTCTGATTTTATTTTACTTTTTAAAAAATATTTATTCAAGTAAATGACTAAAATACCCTTACAAATATCAATGTTAACTAACATTAACGGTCAGCTTTGACGGAAATTAGCATGGGGTTGGAAAATGTTGCGGGGTACTAAAGTAGAGGGATGCAAAGTGTTGATTCTGAAACTATTGAAACTTAAGTGCAAAAAGCTAAAATCAGAGGGATGGAAAGTGTAAATTACTCAAATTTCTAATATCTTCCTCTCGATTATGAATTCATGATTTTCCCTTTACTTTGACTACAAGTGGAGCACCAATACTATACATGCCTCCGCACTAGAGATATACTAATTTTAGCAGTGTACTCTTCAATACTATCTCTCTCCTCTCTTCTGCCCACCATTACTTTACTGGTGTTCAGAATCACCATACATGCACCACCACTTGCTTTCGACACAACCTCTCAATTCCCTGCCTCAGCTCTTGATTACACCTCTCATCCTGAAAGTTGTGAAGGTGTACTACATCTCATGCTTGGAAAATCTGGTGAACTCATCTTTATTTTGATCTGAAAATGAAAATGCAAATTCTATAGGTATAGTTATGATTGTAAAAAACTAGTTTTTCAACAACACGGATTAGAATATAACTACACAAACATATTAAACCAATGAATACTACCTAATTCCCGGATTAGAGAATTAGTTACTCATAATGAATGAAACAATCAAACATATATTAATAGCCGAAACCATGATTACAAGAGTTTAGAGTAAAGAAAATACAACTTGAAGAATCTCGTAAAGTTTGGATCGAATCCCTTCAATCCTTGCTCTCGTTATTTCTTCAGGTTTTCTCTCTGTTCTTCTCTCGTAAATAATACACTCTTTCCATAATCCCTAAAACTATATATATCCTAATATAAAAGTGTTTTTTTTTTTTGACAAAATGCATTGGATTATATTTCTGAAACAAGCCAATAAAACAGCGGGACAAACCCCCGACTGTAGATACGACCAGGTTGAAAAAACAATAAATTGTTTCCAGATCGTGCAACAAACTGAACTAAAAAGTTCTTGAAGCTAAAAAACGAATTCGAAGATATTCGAAAAGATCCAAATTGCGCTAACATCCCTGAAAGCCGCGTTATTACAATTGACCACTTCACGTAAGATCCGTTGATACCCCAGTGTTCAGAATCCTCAGTTGTATAAACTAAGGTCAGAGGAACGATCCTCCAGCTATCTACATGCCGGATACCAGCTATAGACATGCCGGAAATGGAATTCCCCAAAGGATGAGTAATACCCCAGCTATCTACATGCCGGATACCAGCTATAGACATGCTGAAAGTGAAAACCCCCAACAAATAATATTGAACAATCTTTGGTTGTAAGTGATGAGCTCTTGCACTAAACGTTAGCATCTCAGCTTCGATGCGGACTTTCCAGATCCCCCAAACTATCGACAAAATCATTCTCAGCAGGACTGATCTATTGTAGATCTTCATTAAAACCAACAAACCAAGCAAACTCTCACAAGGAGAGACAAACAAACTCTCACAAGGAGAGACCAATAAACCCAATTAATGGGTAAGCATCAACAATCTTACACACGCCAGAAGGCGAGACGAAAAAATCCAAAAAATCAAAAATCTCGGAATGACACCAAATTTTGGTATGATGATAACCCGGAGATTTAGAGTCTATGGATAATTTTTATTTGAAGATTCGAGCTACATAACTATGCAGATCTGAGAAAACTCGAATGATTTTATTTAAAGAAAATGAAAGAAACCAAGAAAGAGATGAATAGATATGAAAGTGGGGGGCCGAGAATGGGATTATGGAAGTAATGGGGGAGGTCGGGGAAGATATGAGAAGGGGGGGGGGAGAGGGGCGAAGAAAATGGTTGGGGCGGCGGCGACTTAGGCTTATACGACTCTCATAAGAGTCTTAAAGATGCTCTTAAACTTTACATAAAAGTGTTTTTAATGGGTTTTCTAGAAAATAAAATCCATATCCTAAAATAAGTTGGAATTTGTTGTAAAATTCGTAGTCTGACTTCCAGGCCTGTTTCTGGGCTGCTCCCGTTGTAAAAAGAGTATTGGATCACCTCAGAATTAAAGATAATTCCTTCCTCTTCGCGTGGGCTGTAAGATCGCCCAATTCTGATGTCTGAAACTCAAGTTATGGCCCAAACAGTGATGTATGCGCGAGGCCTCCAACAATTCCGAATTTTCACATGATTTAGAGGGTGTTTGGGATTGCTTAAAATAAGTTACTTTTGACTTAATGGAGGTGTTTTTAACTTAAAGGAGAAAGTAAAGTTGTTTACTTTAAGTTGAATGAATGTGTTTGGGTAATTTTACTTAAAGTTAAATGGGAATTTAATAATTTTGACTTAAAGTGATATTTGACTTAAAAAAATTTTAAATTTATGATATTTAAGCTTTACAAGAATTGTGAAAAAAAAAAAAAAAAAAACTCCATAAGTCATAAGTCATAAGTCAAAAGTACCTAAATGTAACTTCTGACTTAAAGCAGTTTTTTAACTTAAAGCCGGCTTAAAGCCACATTACACAAACACACCAAAAATTCCTTAAAGGAGCTTTTGGCTTTAAGTGGATCTAGCCAAACAGGCTCTTAGAGGGTGTTTGGGATTGCTTAAAATAAGTTACTTTTGATTTAATGGAGGTGTTTTTAACTTAAAGGAGAAAGTAAAGTTGTTTACTTTAAGTTGAATGAATGTGTTTGGGTAATTTTACTTAAAGTTAAATGGAAATTTAATAATTTTGACTTAAAGTGATATTTGACTTAAAAAAATTTTAAATTCATGATATTTAAGCTTTACAAGAATTTTGAAAAAAAAACTCCATAAGTCACAAGTCATAAGTCAAAAGTACCTAAATGTAACTTCTGACTTAAAGCAGTTTTTTAACTTAAAGCCGGCTTAAAGCCACGTTACACAAACACACCAAAAACTCCTTAAAGGAGCTTTTGGCTTTAAGTAAGGTTAGCCAAACAGGCTCTTAAGCCCAAATTAAGCTCCTTGTGCCCAATTTCTTCCAACTTTAACAATATTTACTTCGTGCCATTAAACATTAAAAATAATTAATAAACAACCAATTATTTACAAAATCCTATAAATATGAGAATAAAATCCTATTAAAGTGTATATAAATATACACTCTATCATTAAGTAACCAGTCGCTCTAAAATCTAAAGGTGTTAGAGGAAGGCCCAACTGGATCTTTATATTATATTCTAACAATGTGTATTATTGTTCTATGTTACTCCGATTCTTCATTTTGCCTCAAATACCCATGTCGAACACTCCGACATTCTTATCCTGAAAGTTTTGAAAGTTGTTCTATTGTTTATGCATTTCGTAAGTCAGCAGTGTTTAAGTTGAAGTTGATAGAATATTAAGTAATGTTTTTTTGAGAAATTTTTTGGTGGTAATAATTTGTCCACTATATACATACATATAGAATTTGATGTAACAACAATATTCGATCCTCTCAATCCTAACATCTTTTTGTAAGGTCACTGTATAGACTCCATGGCTATATTTTTGTGCAGGATAATATTAAAGATTTATCCCTGTTAAAACCTGTATAATTAACCTTTGTCATTTTTATAGAAAGAACACAGAATGATATTATTTGAAAATTGATATTCCAATCCAATACTTGATTCCCTCAAACAAACTTAACCCATATAACATTAAATATATGACACTGGTGACCAATGTGCCAGATCACATTGGTGCCAGAGTTCCTCTTCCTAGTAACTTTGATGCCAATCTTTGGTGTCGATGCGATCATCCTCTGATAGATCTACAAACTCTACGGCAAATAATAATGATAACAGCCTAACTCTACGGCTCTTGATGCCTGGACCACTTAAGAGACATCTTCTAGGAGCACAATTGTACCAGGGCCTTTCACCTAGGAAGTCAGTTATCTGAGACCAGCTAGAATTTCTCCTCTCTGTATACCTTTCGTGAATAACTCAATGTTCTTGAGGATCAACTTAGAGTCATTTTCCTAATTTTCCGTTGAAAGGTTTTACAGTTTGTTGTCGGCCTCCCAAGGGAGTATGCAGTGTTTAACCCTGATTCAACAGTTTGTGTTGTTGGCGTCATCCAACCATGCAAGATCAATGTTGCTGTTAGAGGAGTTTCATGAAAAATAATAATAACTATCCGCCTCCGAGATTCCCGAGGATCTTGTCCCACCTCTCCTCACCATGCCAACAATATCTGAAATTACAGCCGTGTCAAAATAATGGGATTAATAACAACTTGAACACCAACCAAAATTCGGGGCAAACCTCTTACCCACAGTAAAACATACTCTTTCTACCCTACCCTTCGTCAAAATATCAGTTGCAGTGGTAATGGAAGGCGCCACCTTGTCCATACCTCACATCACTGCCACATGGTAATAATCAAGTGATGCTTTGTTCTCACCCACCGGAAACAAACTTGTGTTTCTGATCTTTAACTCTTTAAGCAACTGCTGTTGCAACAGTTTTTTTTTTTAATCTACAAACTCCGTAGGTAGGTTGTATGTAGACAGTTGGTCAACATACCAACTTGCCACTCTTTGCACATATTTCCACCTATGCTTTCACCAGCGATGCCATTTACTTTATACAGTATGTATGTCTTGTATAAGCATTTTGAGACTGCTAAATGAAGTTAGGTAGTTTTCTTTTTTCCTTGGCACTGTTGAGTTTGGATGTTTCTTTTATAAGATAAGGCTTTATTGTAGGCTTCATTATTGTGTTTTCGTTTATATGTTAATTTGTTATATCAAGTAGTTCTTGTTCTTGATCACTATTCTTATAGATTTCAATTTGCTGACTTCCTATGTAGGAACCTGGAGTGGCAGAAGAAGACTTCGCTCGTGTTGATCCATCAGTTATTATTAAAAAAATGCTTACACTTCGCGATCCAGCTCTACTTCGAATACATAAAGATGGGTTGGTGGGAAATGAAGAAGAATTTTTACTTCCTTCTTGGTTATCCGAGGAAGATGTAAATTTTTATGCAAGCAAATTCAAGCAGACAAGCTTTACAGGTGGACTAAACTACTACCGAGCCATGGATCTGTAAGTTTGATTTACCATTTTCTATATGTAAAAAAGTGATGATAACATGATAAATACAAGCTTCTTGTATATCTGATTTATGTTCTTTTTGCATTCCCATATTGCTCTATATATGTATAAATATGATTAGATACTCTAGCTTGATGGATTGCGTCATGCGTGAGGCAACAAATGTGTTGATTTATACAGAGCGGGTCTACGTTGTGCAATTATTTAATGTCTCCTAGTTTCAGACACATTATATTGTAACAACTTCAGAGCAGTCTTTGTCAGTTTTGCATCTAGAAACTTTTAATTTTGTACAATCTTCAATACATATCTGAAATTTGTTAGAATTCCTGTTTATGGAACATAATACTAGAGGTATGCCAAATTATTTCTTGACCATGTCACAGAAACTGGGAGCTGACAGCACCATGGACTGGTGTGCAAGTAAAGGTTCCTGTGAAGTTCATTGTTGGAGACCTGGACATTACCTATAATACACCAGGTGTCAAGGAATATATACATAAAGGAGGTCTCAAAAGAGATGTACCGTTTCTGCAGGATTTAGTGATTATGGAAGGTGTTGCTCACTTTCTCCACGAAGAGAGGCCGGAGGAAATCAGCGCACACATCTACAATTTCATCATGAAGTTCTGAATTTGTTCTAGTATGAAGTCGTTTGTAGTTCCAGCAAGTTTGCAAGGTAGTTGCCTTCTTTACATGTTTGGGATTAGTTATAACACTGTTCAAATTAACTTGTGTGAAAATCTGTAGCCTGTGGTATTTAAGCAACCTCCTACTTGGTTTATGCTACACTTTTTGTGGGGCCTTTACTACCTTAATATCAAGTTTGTGTTCATGTAGAAAGACACACCGATGTGATTATCTTCTAACATTAATACGAAATTGTATTTAAAATGTAACTTATAATCAGACGATAGGAGGGCACCGTTTATATTATGAATCGAGACACTTAAATATTTGGGATATTCCAAATGGTGTTACTGTATAATTGGTTTTTCCATTTGGTACCATCCAACATTTTTTACTTTCAAGTGGTTCCACTATACTTTTGGCTTCATCCATTTTATACCATTCTGTCAAGCAAACGTTAGTCAGACGTTAGATTATTTTTAATGGTACCACTATACAATTTGTTTTTTCATATGGTATCATTCAATATTTTTTGCTTTTACGTGGTACCATTTTTCTCTCACTTAGGTCAAATTTTCCTCTGAGTTTCACAATTTATCTATACATTTTTCTCTGTAATAAGTCATTGATTCTCTCACTTTTTCTGATCAGCATCCAAGTCATTAATTAGTCTCGTATCCAACTGTCTTATCATAATAAACTATGTAGTTCAAATTATTTAGCTTCTTTCAATGCTTACAGATCTGAGCACACATTATATATGTATATGTTCATATTGGTTGATTCTATATATTATATATTAATTTAATATTTTGAACTATTGATCAAAGTTTATTATGATTGGACAATTGGATCCGAGTCTAATGAATGACTTGATTGCTTATCAGAAATAGTGATAGTTAAAGAATCAATGACTTATTACAGACATAGCATATAGATAAGTTGTGAAAATTCCAAGAAAAAATTGATTTTAGTGAGAGAAAAATGGTAACACGTAGAAGTCAAAAATATTGAATGGTACCATATGGAAAAACCAATTGTATAGTGGTATCATTAAGAATAAACTAATGTCTAATTAACGTTTGATTGACAGAATGATATAAAATGGATGAAGCCAAAAGTATAGTGGTACCACTTGGAAGTCAAAAATGTTGGATTGTACCAAATGGAAAAGTCAATTGTACAGTGATACCATTTGGTTACCATTATGGCAATATGGAGTACGAGATTGTGGTCTTCCTATGAACTGGGATTATAACTCATGTGCAGGTAGACCTGTTCATCATATTTTGCTGTAAGAGTAATGTAGACCTGTTCATCATATTTTGCTGTAAGAGTAATGTTAGGTAACCAGCCAACAACATGTTAGTGCAGTAGTTGAGCCACTGGTCTCCTTTGAAGGAGGTCAGGGGTTCGACTCCTGCGTGTGCGTGAGTTTCCTAGTTTGTATTAGGTTTCCTTTCTGTATTTGTATTTCTGTATTTGTAATTCTGTACTTGGCCGGGGGTCCTTCGGAAACAGTCTCCCTATTGTATAGGGACATGGTCTGCGTATATCTACCCTCCTCAGACACCACTCAAAGTGGTATTATAACTGAGTAAGTCGGGTGGTTGTT
The DNA here is from genome assembly GCA_037693485.1 of Kitagawia praeruptora. Lineage (NCBI taxonomy): Eukaryota > Viridiplantae > Streptophyta > Magnoliopsida > Apiales > Apiaceae > Kitagawia > Kitagawia praeruptora. Next base: position 114,559,179 of record CM075344.1, on the reverse strand, counting down.
GTTGTAGTAATGTTAGGTAACCAAAAAGGGTTTCTTAAATAATGTCCAAAATTATGTGTAACCAAAAAGAGAAATGCTAGAGTTTTAAAAAAAAATCCCAAAACGGTTCCCAAAAGCTTAGTTGGCAAATTCTGATTGGATAAGTATTTTATAAATAAAGAAACCCTCCATGTATTCATATGAGTCCACTAATTAAAATATGCCATTTGACATTTGGGAACCATTTTGGGACCCCTAGCATGGGTTCCCAAAAAAATGTCCAAAATGATGTGGCAGAATGAGTTGTTTAATTGGATACTCATATTAATGCACGTGGAGTCTATATTAATTATTATTACAAAAAATAATAAGCAGACATGTAGCATTTTGGACAAAATTTTGGAACTTTTGTTTGGTTCTGTAGCATTTTTGTTTGCTGTAAAACACATGGTCGGGATAATCCATTATATCTATTATATGTCAACATGGGTTTTGAGCCTATTTAGTAAATTACGAATTTGTCCTTAGTTTCATATTAATGTTAAAAAATTTGAAGTTGGAAGGAATTGAACCCATGACCTTCCAACACTTATAACTTTGTGTTAACATGTACAACCATTGAACCAAATCCCTTTTTTATGCAATATTTTAAACTCATTCACTACATGCTCAAATAACCCACCTATTAGCAATATTTGTTTTATAATTTATTCATAATTTTACTAATTTTAACAATTTGAATTATAATAGGAAATAAACCTATGACATTCATATACTCATAAATTAATGCTCACGTTTATTTTTATGATTTATTAGGATAAAATCATTAAAATATTTTCTTATGTAATAGTAAAAAATGGTAGTCGGGAGAAAAAATATAAATCCATTATTATATCTATTATACGCCAACATGGGTTTTGAGCCTATTTAGTAAATTACGAATTTGTCCTTAGTTTCATATTAATGTTAAAAATTTTGAAGTTGGAAGGAATTGAACCAATGACCTTCCAACACTTACAACTTTGTGTTCACATGTACAACCATTGAACCAAATCCCTTTTTTATGCAATATTTTAAACTCATTCACTACATGCTCAAATAACCCACCTATTAGCAATATTTGTTTTATAATTTATTCATAATTTTACATAATTTTACTAATTTTAACAATTTGAATTTTAATAAGAATTAAACCTATGACATTCATATACTCATAAATTAATGCTCACATTTGTTTTTTATGATTTATTAGGATAAAATCATTAAAATATTTTACTAATTAGCAGACTCAATTCCTCTCTCTTTTTCTCTCACGCCTACTGCCGCCGGTAACATCCCTGATGAGGGTCGACTCCCGCTAGCTAGCCTCCTTCAAGCCTTTTCCTACCTCCTTCTCCAACCAAGACTTCCTCCACCTTCACAATTCCATTTCACTCCCTTCATAAATCGAAATTTTTTCCTAAAAATGTCGATAAACCCATTCGAGTTCTTTTCAGATCTGTTTTGATTTAGAGCTCGAAATATCAAATAAACACATTTCTTAGACTCAAAATCTCCTGCTTAACATCATATCAAAATTTGGTGTCAATCCGAGATCTTTGACTTTTCGAATTATATATGTCTCTCCATTTGGAGTGGTTGTTTGTCTCTCCTTTTGGAGTGTTTGTTATGTTTTTGATTAAGTATGTTTTGTTTTATTCGGCGTTGGATCTGCTAAGAATGATTTTGCTGATGTCTTGGGAGATCGGGATAATCCGCATCGAAGCTGGGACGGTGATGATTATTGCAAAAGCTCACCACTCACAACCAAAGATTGTTCATCATATTTTTGGGGGTTTTCACTTTCGGCATGTCTATAGCTGGTATCCGGCATGTAGATAGCTGGGGTGTTGCTCACCCTTTATGGGTTTCCATGTTCGGCATGTCTATAGCTGGTATCCGGCATGTAGATAGCTGGAGTGTCATTCCTGTAACCTCAGTTTATGCAATTGAGGCGTCTGAATACTAGGGTATCAATGGATGTTATGTGATGTGGTCAATTGTGATACCGCTGCTTCCAGGGATGTTGGCGCAGTTTGGATCGCTTGGGAAGTCTTCGAATTCGTTTTTAGTTTCAAGAACTTTTAAGTTCATTATGTTAAACGATCAGAAAACAATTTATTTGTTTTTCAACCTGGTCGTATTGACAGTCGGGGGTTTGTCCCGCTGTTTTATATTGTATTAGTTTGGTTCAGTAATATAATTCTTTGCATTTCGTCAAAAAAAAAAAAAAAAAAATTTCTCATGTAATAGTAAAAAATGGTAGTCGGGAGAAAAAATATAAATCCATCTATCCATCCATTATATCTATTATATGTCAACATGGGTTTTGAGCCTATTTAATAAATTATGAATTTGTCCTTAGATTCATAACCCACCTATTAGCAATATTTGTTTTATAATTTATTCATAATTTTACATAATTTTACTAATTTTAACAATTTGAATTTTAATAAGAATTAAACCTATGACATTCATATACTCATAAATTAATGCTCATGTTTATTTTTATGATTTATTAGGATAAAATCATTAAAATATTTTCTCATGTAATAGTAAAAAATGGTAGTCGGGAGAAAAAATATAAATTGACAAATATGATGTCGTCGAAGTCAGATTTAAGAAAGGTACAGAGTGTCCGAAAATTAGTCAAAAAAAAATCAAAGTGAGGAGGTAGGTGATGGAAAATAAGTAAAAGTCTATCTTAATTCTCAAGTAGGTAAACGGGAGGGAGTGAAAATAGATCTATAATAATTTATTACAATATCTCTCTTTTTTTAAAAATTATGTCTATATATTAGTCAAATGGCGAGAATATGTTTATTATTAAATTGTTACAAAAGTTGATGAATAAAGTGTATAACATTTTTTACTCGATATCAGTATAATATTTTATTTTAAGCATGAAAGGTACTGAGGTGGTCGAAAATTGGTAAAAAAAAACAAAATTGAAGTGAGGGGGTAGGTGACGGAAAATTAGTAGAAGTCTTTCTCAAGTAGGTAAACGGGCAGAAGTGAAAATAGATATATAAAAATTTATTACAATATTTCTCTCATTTACAATTATGTATATATTAGTGGAATGAACAAAATATGTTTATTATTAAATTAATACAAAAATGATAAATAAGGTGTAAAACATAGTTTTACCCGATATTAGTATAACATTTTATTTTAGTATATTTGCATTATATCGGTTAATCCTATTATCATCGGGTAACTTATATATTGATTAACAAAATTGATTAAAATATTAAAAATAAGAAATAATTTACATATGGAATTTGGATTTGAATTTGGAAAAAAAATGTAAATATAGTTTTGATATTTATTGTCTCTTGCACTAAATTTTTATAGAATTTTCATAATATGCTAATGTTATTAATTTCATACAAAATGCGAGTTTCATCCCGGTGAGACTACGGAAAATAAGTAGAAGTCTATCTTAATTCTCAAATAGGTAAACGGGAGGATGTGAAAATAGATCTATAATAATTTATTACAATATCTCTCTCTTTTAAAAATTATGTCTATATGTTAGTCAAATGGCGAGAATATGTTTATTATTAAATTGTTACAAAAGTTGATGAATAAAGTGTATAACATTTTTTTACTCGATATCAGTATAATATTTTATTTTAAGTATGAAAGGTACTGAGGTGGTCGAAAATTGGTAAAAAAAAATAAAACGAAGTGAGGGGGTAGGTGACGGAAAATTAGTAGAAGTCTTTCTCAAGTAGGTAAACGGGTAGAAGTGAAAATAGATATATAAAAATTTATTACGATATTTCTCTCTTTTACAATTATGTCTATATTAGTTGAATGAACAAAATATGTTTATTAGTAAATTAATACAAAAAATGATAAATAAGGTGTAAAACATAGTTTTACTTGAGATCAGTATAACATTTTGTTTTAAGTATATTTGCACTATATCGGTTAATCCTATTATCATCGGGTAACTTATATATTAATCAACAAAATAGATTAAAATATTAAAAATAGGAAATAATTTACATATGGAATTTGGATTTGGAAAAAAAATGTCAATATAGTTTTGATATTTATTGTCTCTTGCACTATATTTTTGCAGTATTTTCATAATATGCTAATGTTATTAATTTCATACAAAATGCGAGTTTCATCCCGGTGAGACTTATAAACTCGAAAATCACTGATAAATATAATGTCTCATGATCATGGATGTGGTATGTACTCCCTCCGTCCCATAATATATGACCTTATCACTTTATGCACGGATTTTTAGGAGCATAAATTAGGTACTTTCATATAATATTTTTTTATGATTTTTATTTTGTATAAAAATTTGAACTTTAAACTTTTATACAAAAAAAAAATTATGAAAAAAATATTATATACAAGTACCTTTTTTAAACACATTGAAGTACGCGTAAACAGTAAACATGTCATATATTATGGGACGGAGGTAGTATATTTTTTTATTTTCCAGCTATCATTTTGGTGTTACCTCAAATTAAAATGATATTTCTGGGATGCTTCATTATTGTAGTTATGTCTATCTTCTTTTCATAGATTGAATTTTATTGTACATGTGAACTTTACAACATAACTAGCTTCGTTACCCGTGCAAGGCACGGGGATATTCTAGCTTTATTGTGAAATTTTGTTTTTTATTATTTGTGATCATGAATATTCTTCAATTTGTTGCAATGTTACCTAAATATAGATTAACTTACTCTTTTTTCAAGTGTTCTCGCTTTCTAACAGGTTGTGTCCAAAATATTCTAATATCCATTCAATTAGTCATATAGTTCAATGATTTTAGCTATAAATTTAAATTCTTTATATTTAGAACTGGATGTCATAGTTTCGATTCTGGAAAATGTGAAGATTAACTAAGGTTTTCATAGCATTTGACTTTAGGGGGATTTTAGAGTTAAATCACAGAAAATTGGAAGGCATAAATGTGAAATGATATTAAATAAAATGTGGAATATTGTGATATTTTGGATTTTAGTAGTTCGAATTTGTAGCCGTGAACACCTTTCAATTTGTAGCGGTGTAGCCTAAATATAGCTTAGCAACTCTCTTCTCGAGAGCTTCATTTTCAACATGAATTGTCTAAGATTTATAATATCTATTAAAATAGTCATCTAATTCAATGTTTTCAGTTGGGAATTTAAATTCAATTTATTCAGAACTGAGAATCTAAATCTGATTACTCGCTATGAACTTTTAAATAGTATATTTTATTACAAATTAGACTAATACATTAAATACTATTATTACTAAAATATATATGTTTATTATTCTTGTTATTCCCAAGCTTAATTCCTAATCGTGAACACAATCGTTTAGTTCCGATTCTCGAGTTTTATAAGTATTTCTATACAATTATTATTCATATATTGGCGTAATTATATAATAATTTACCCAAGAATTTTAATCTAAATATATGCACCAATATAAATTATTAAAAGTTAATGGCTATTATTAGTTTGTTGTAATTAATTACGTAATATTAAAGTAGATATTAAATAATCATATTGAATATAAGTTTATTAAATGATACTCCCTCCGTCCCTTTTGGTTCTTAACATTTCACTTTTTCTGTACTTTCTGGCACGCATTTTAAGGTGCAATTTAAGGATAGTTAAATAACTTTTTTTTTAAAATTTTCTTTTTCTGTATAAAAATTTAATGTTCCTTAAAATGCGTGTCAGAAAGTACAGAAAAAGTGAAATGTTAAGAACCAAAAGGGACGGAGGGAGTATAACTTTGCCAGGAATAAAATGTGACATGTTATGGTATATACGGAGTATCTAAGTTCACTACATATCATGTATCACTAATTTATACTAAACTATAACATATAAAATATCTTAGAAATTAAAATACCAAATATTCTTCATCCATCACGCGACTTACATAGCATATTTATGATTTACAACACAAGTGATTGGTTAGCCTAGTGGTAAGGTGATGTGCATATGAATGGAAAGACTTAGGTTCGATTCTCCACAACAACAACTTTTTGGAAAAAGACTAAATGGATTAAAATGCAGGGCTAAAATAGTAACTTTGCAAGGAATAAAATGTGACATGTTGTGGTATTATATAGATAATAGATTCACTCGGTGCATACATTAATAAATCTCGTTTTAAAAATCCGTGATGAGATATGACACTTTAATTTATTTCTTTTGCCAGAAAATGACACTTTAATTTTAGTTACTCGTGTATTGGTTAAATTTGTACATGTCTAAATATGGTTTTTTGAAAGTTTACTTCTGACAATGGATGATACAATGTATTTGAAGAAAATATTTCGTTATGGTCAAATTGCTATTAAAAGGCTACATCTGAGATGGTCAAATATAATCATTTTGGACGTGCACAACTATTAGAATAAATTTGTTGTTCTCCTTATTCTCCGAAATTGGTCGAAGAAAAGGATCCAAAATTGGAAATGTGCGATAAGATCCAAAATTGGAAATATGCGCTGAGATTTTCTAAGCAGAACTATATGACTGTATTACTTTTATTTTCCGTCACATTACATTATTTCTTACAATATTAAATTAGAAATAATATAATATTTAATTCTTCCACCATCCCAAAATAAATAAGCCAGCTATTTTTTCACGCATTTCAATATACCAAGATTATTGTGGTAATACTTTAGCAGTGACAATTAACTCTTACTTACTGCTTTTGGTCAGTCATTATTCTCCCATTTACCAAACATAACTAAAAATATAACTTTTACGGTTCACAATCTAATAATATTTTGAAACTATAACATCTTAAATAGATCAAAATACGTAAAGTAGACTAATACAATTTTTTTTATGAATTATTATATGGCCCGTGCTTTGCACGGACTATCATGCTAGTTGAAGCTAAACTCCGAATGGCCAAATTTCAGTTATTTATTTACTTATTCGGTATTCGTTTTCTTGTTCAGGATTTATTCAGCTAGAATAACACATGTTGATTGTTGAGTAGTGTAAATACCGGTCCTGAAGTGCCCAAGTCGAATTCGATTTATAAAATCCTAATCCATATATAAGTTTTATATTTTTTTAGATTTTCATTAATTATTATGATATTTTGGGTCCTAAACTTTTGAGATCCTTATTATTCATCTACATTTAAGCAGCGATTTACATAAATGCCAGAGCTTTATATGTTTACTGATTTTATAACCATTGAAATCAAACGAACTCCATTTTGGCATCTCTAGATTTCTCGTGGTAAATGAATAGAGTCCAAATCTTCTACACCATTTTAGGTGTGTCATTCCATGTGCCATCTTAGATGGTTATTTTTGATTGGGTGGTTGATGTGAATGCAGGGGGTCCCATTTATATTAATGAGAAATGAACCAATCAACAACAACCACCTAAAGGTGGCACATGGAGTGGCACAGCTAAAGTGATGTACAAGATTTGGAATCAAATGGGAGTCCAAATCTTCTACACCACTTTAGGTGTGCCACTCCATGTGCCACCTTAGATGGTTATTTTTGATTGGGTGGTTGATGTGAATACAGGGGGTCCCATTTATATTAATGAGAAATGAACCAATCAACAACCACCACCTAAAGGTGGCACATGGAGTGGCACAGCTAAAGTGGTGTACAAGATTTGGACTCAAATGGGAGTCCAAATCTTCTACACCACTTTAGGTGTGCCACTCCATGTGCCACCTTAGATGGTTATTTTTGATTGAGTGGTTGATGTGAATGCAGGGGGGTCCCATTTATATTAATGAGAAATGAACCAATCAACAACAACCACCGAAAGGTGGCACATGGAGTGGCACAGCTAAAGTGGTGTACAAGATTTGGACTCAAATGAAAGTCCAAATCTTCTACACCACTTTAGGTGTGCCACTCCATGTGTCACCTTAGATGGTTATTTTTGATTGGGTGGTTGATGTGAATGCAGGGGGTTTCCATTTATATTAATGAGAAATGAACCAATCAACAACAATCACCTAAAGGTGGCACATGGAGTGGCACAGTTAAGATGTAGAAAAAAATATACCACCAGGTGTATGCATCCAACGCATGAGTTTACATAAACGTACAAGGTTGATGATCTGTTTTTCTTGAAAATAGTTAACCCCGTCATTTTCTGTAATAAAATTACCATAGCTTATACTCACATTAAAAAACATAAACACTAGGAAAAAACATTAAAAAAATGCAAATCTAATTATTTTAAACTTTTACAGCTCACACACAGAGGTGTATATCATAAAATATAAACAATCCTTTTAACAATTACACGTTTTTAACATGGTTCTAAAAATCCCCGATTTAGCCGATTAATCCCCGATTAATCCTCTGTAAGGTAACCAACCGATTCGATTTTTGAAATCCGATTAATCCTTTGAATTTATTTAAAATGATATGTTTAATTGTAAATTAGACAAGTATATTAAATATTATTATAACATCCGATTAATACTCCGATTAATCCTTCCGATTAATCCCCAATTACCCGATTAATCTTAAATCGGTACCTCAACCGATTTATACCGATTACCGATTTTTACAACCATGGTTTTTAAAGAAAATTGTGAGTACACATCAAAGTTATGAGTACAGCTGCAGCCTGCACTGGTACACATATCCATTTCCCATCCCAAATTTCTACGCATATACATCCCGTGCATATTCAAAAGATTTACCAACCCTCAACATGGACGACGGTACACCAGATTTTACAACAAAAAACAGTAAAAATTACAACATCAATGGTAGAATCATGCTAACTTCTGTCATTGTTTGTTTCTCCTTTTCTTTCATCTTCTTCATCTTCTTTCTATATTATCGTACGCATATGATATGGGCTAAAAGTAAGCCCTAAAAGACACATTTGATGTGGCATTAATTAGATCCGGAATGGTCCAAACGTGGGGCCCACCAGATGGGCCCAATCCCTATCTATAATATTAATTTCGTACTTAATATTAGGGGTAATAAACAGCTCAGCAAATAAGAGTCAAACAAGGATATTACTCTTGCCTGACTTAGCCTCCAAGATACATATTTCAACATGGAAACTGATTCATACATGGAAGGAGACTAGAACCTTCTTCTAGTCTGTGACTTGCCCACCAAGTCACCTAACCCTACTACGATTTTAGGGCTTCTCAGCCTATATAAAGGGTCAGATCCCTCAACTCAGAACTACGTTTTCTTGGCTTGATTCTCTAATACAGAGATACGTAGGCATTCTGTGAGGACCGTTTAGTCTCGAACGCAGAAGCAGCCATTAAAGCTCGAAGCTCACAAACCCTAGCCGTCATAATCATAACCTAGTTTTTATTCCACAACATTTGGCGCCGTCTGTGGGAAGAAGACATCAACCATGGTTCAAACACGAAGAACTGCACCAAGCACTACAGAGCCAATCGCTACCGAGGCTCTACCTCTTAGCTCTGCTCCGCCCCTTACTGAACAAGTACTTCCGACATCTGAGCAAGTACCTCCGACATCTGGGACTATCGTTCCGTATCAAGTTTCTCAACCCCTAGGGACGACTACCCATGTTGAGAGTACGCTACCTCCGATCGTCCACACAATTCCAGGGACTAACCCCCTCCAGGTGGGGATTTCTTCTCTGATTGTAGACCCCAACAACCCTACACGAGGGGTTCAGATCCACACTACAGATCTCCCCATAAGCACCAATCCAATGTATGGGATGCCTAATTACGGAGCTGGACCAAGTGGTCATGCCCTGTATATTCGAGATCGAGATTATCGCGATTTTTCTGGTCCTTATACGGATGAATCATCTTCTGACGATGATTACGAGCGTGATGAAGCTCCAAGGAGGCGACGTGCAAGTAAAGAACCTATGGGGAGAACTCGAACTACTCATGATGGACTCCCTTCAACAACTACTGAGAGGATTAAGGCTTATGAAGCCGAGATCTTAAGATTAAAGGAAGATATGGCCAGGAAGCAAGCCAGATCAAATCAGACTTTGCCACCTCCAACATCAGGACCGATTCCCTTTATAGATCTGGAGAGGCCTCCAAGAAGGCAAAGAAGGGCTACCGTCCCAACTGGAAGAACTACAAGGGTGGAAACCCTAAGAGCAACCCCAAGGATCTGATGCCACTTGGGGATCCTGATGATCCCACGCCCCCATTCACCGATGAGGTGATGAATGCCCACATATCAAGGAAGTTCAAGATGCCGACAATTAAGGCTTACGATGGAACGGGTGATCCCGCAAATCATGTTAGGACGTTCTCGAACGCACTATTACTACAGCCTGCAAGTGACGCCCTGAAGTGTAGGGCGTTCCCTCAAACCCTTTCGGGCATGGCTCAAAGATGGTATAGCCGACTTCCTGCAAACTCAATTGGCTCCTTTAAGGAGTTAAGTGATGCTTTTGTTAGTCAATTTATCAGCGGAAGAGTTCATGAGAAAAGTTCTGCATCTCTCATGTATCTGGTACAAGGGAAGAATGAGAATCTGAGAGATTATCTTAAGAGATTCACCAAGGAGACATTAAATATTACTGATTTAGAGAACAAGGTGGCCATGGTAGCCCTGGAGCACGGCACCACTGATCTTTACTTTAAAAGGTCATTGGCAAAGCACCCACCCGAAAATATGGCTGAGCTCCAACGAAGAGCTGATAAGTATATCAAGGCCGAGGACAGCACCATGAAGGATGTCGTGATAAACAATGACAGAAGGGATAATGATCGTGACCGTAACACGCAGCCCCGAGGGCCAGTTATCAACATGATCTGGGGAGGCCCGACAGCGGCCGGTACAACCCGCAATTCTCGAAAGGCATACGCAAGGGAAGTGATGCATATTGTGGGAGAGGCCCCGAAGCGTGCTAGAACTGAAATCGTGATTGGTTTTGATGACTCTGATCTGGAAGGGGTGAAATTCCCCCATGATGACCCATTAGTTATAACCCCTGTGATTGGGTGACAAGGCTGTCGCGTGCCTATCAAATAATAATTTCTAACAAATCCTTCTAACTATGTAGTAGGGTAAGTCAGAGTCGATCCCACAGAGACAAACGTGTCAATCACCAGTTGTTCTCGATTCAATTCAGCCAAGCAAGTAACACAATAAAATATCAAAGATTATTATACTAATTTTATACTAATGCAATTAATCAATTAACTAAAACATCCAGAATTAAGTATCCCCACTAGCATGAATTAATGCAATCGTGAATTCCCTCCCCAATCAATCATATAATACTCAACAGGAAAAGTGCGCCCTATAAATTACCAATAACCTCTCTCGAGTATTAATGGCTTCTCTAAAATACAATCAAGCCTATTCTCATGGTATCATGCAATTCAGAGACATTAATCACAGCACCCTAACTTCCTAACAATCCGTTCTACCTATTCTCATGGAGAAGTTCATGTCCTCATTGGATAAATCACAACCATCTAAATCCAACTCTCGTTGATAAATAGATACTGGTTCAAACAATACACATAATCACGTCTGATTTGTAATTGCTAATTAAAACAACTCAATAAGCAAGAGCAATTAAACAATCAAATTGGGGGAATTGGGAAAATCACACATCAATCATAACTAGGGTTCTACTTAACCCTAGATTAATTATCTACTCATACATAATTAAACTAATAAAACAAGAGATATAATATGAACACATAATATTATAAAGAATAGAGAAAAACCTTCAATCTCCAAAGAAAAGTGAATAGCTATCTCCAATCTCTCTATACTAGAATATACAAGTTATGTACAATAATTTTTCCATCCCTAAAAACTATATCTAGATGTGTTTATATAGGCTCTAAAAGTCTTGCCCAGCAAGAAAATACCAAAACAGAATTATAATAGAATTTCTGCCAAATACGTTTCCTAAACTGAATCTGTTTTTTAAGGAAAATTCGTATCTGCTTTTCTTCTGTTTTTCCGAACCTTTCCAGTTGTGCTTGGACGTCTGGGCCTCTTTAGAATGATAGAGAATCTCGTTATCTTCGCGTGGACTGCTTATGGGCCTTAAACGGACTTCTAGAACTCAAGATATGGTCAAAACAGTGTAGACTGCGCAACCCTTCTCAGAAATCCGAATTTTAATCAATTAATTCTCCAAAAATAATGGAAACATCCACCATAATCAACATTCTTGTAAACCTGCACAACTAAGCAAAACACATCAAAACTACAAGAAACTTGAGTCCAAGACAATCAATTTAAGCCGATTTAGAATGCTCCAAGTAGATATAAAATCCACTTATCAAACACCCCCAAACTTAAACCGATGCTTGTCCTCAAGCATTAACAATTACAACTAACTAACTAGCTAGTACCACTTCCGTAGGTGATCACGGTTGCATTTGGCATATGCAACAAGCCCTTTAAACCCCTAGGCAGCCCTAGTGGACGAGTAAGGTCTCGTGAGGGCCTATAGCGAATGTACCCACAAAATCCAATGCAATGCAATGCAATGCATGAATGCAACTAATATGAAAATGCAATAAATCTAGTACTAATATCCTACCATACCTTCAAATCCTCTCATGCCATATCAACTTAAGAATCAAAGTAAATACGCAATGTCTTGGTGTCGAAAGTGCAAGTATTCACATAGTCTACTCAATGAACATGCATAAGTTCTCACAAGCCCATGTCAAGTGTAAGAATAAGTTAGTAAGCATGCTAAGCCTACAAGAGTACATCTTTGAGACAAAACTCGGGATCTCATACGCAAATACAAGCAAACACTCACAATCCACTCACAAAAGAATATTCACTCAAGAACAGGGGTAAGTGTATCACTCAATTCCAACAAAATCATAAGCATGCTTGACATTTGGTATCAATCTAACTCTTAACACAACATACATCAATGACGATAATCAAAAGGTCTTTATTTGGGTTGTAACGGGGCTAGGGACAAGGTATGTCAAGTAAGCCAAAACAGGTGAAGTGTCAAAAGCTAGTAAGTACCATAATAAATCATACACAACACCCTATTTCCCCCCACATAATTTTACTAAAAACACGCACTCGACTAGTCGACTAAAATAGGATCACAACAAAAATAAACATGCTCTCATAATATTTTTTCTTTTTTTTTTCCTTTTTTTTTTTTTTTTTTTTTTTTTCGAGAGCTAAATAAAACAATAATATAAACAATAACAATGATCCCATAATTTATTACATATGTCGACTATTAAGTAAACAACCAAACCCAATTTTCAATATTTCCCCCAAAAGTAAGACCAACAATAAACCCCTCCTTGCACACCTTATTACTCCCTTAAGCACTCTACTAGCCTTTGACAATATGGGTTCAAATCAATGTAAGGCCAATACAAGAAAAAGGTCTAGGCAAGTAATGTGGTATGTCACCGAAAAAATAGGATTAAGCTCAACGGGTTAACTAATTGATCATGTAAATATGGTGTGGTAATATGGGAAAATATGTGGTTATTCCTACATGCCTTTATCATTTTAATCGTCAAATAATGTCATGCGTTTCAAGAAAGACCTCAAACAACTGCTAGCAATGCGAACAATCCGTGGACACTCAAGCAAACGAATAAATTGCAACAAATATGCAATATAGCTCAAAAACTCACTTGGTGGAAAAACATACTCAATCCCAAGCAAAAAATCTCTCTAACGCACCTACTTGTATTCAAAGCATGCAAACTAAGTCATCTTGCACATATTCATGTCCTTCTAATTACTTACAACATTCAATAAGTCTACTAGCTTCAACTTACTAGTGTATGTGTGTGCACAAGAACAAAGCATATCACTTCTCAATCAAAAGCGTCAACAACACAAAATTCCTATCAAGCATGGGTGCAAATGCAAACTATTATGAACTCACATGGTATACAAAAATAAAAAATAGAATGTCCTATATGAAACAAACGTAGATAACACGAACATAAATGCATAATTTACTACTACTAATATGCAAAGCATGAAATCCTACATGAACAAATAATACAACAACATCTACTAATCCCTCAAATCACCCCCAAACTTAAAATATTCAATGTCCGCATTGAATGGAAAGTAAATACAAGGGATAGCAGAAAACATACCTGAATATCGAAGCAGTCACCCTCCTCGGATGAATCTGGTGGAGGATATTGCGCACGAGCTCCATAGACTGGTCACCTTGCCTGAATACTACAAAACCCACAATTGACAAGAACACAAATTCGTAATAAAAATAAGATTAGAGAAAAAAATTTACCCAATACGAATCAAAGAGGTGAACTTGCAACAAATTCCTCTTTAGAATTGAATATTTAGAGATTTAAATAAACTAGAAGAGGAATTGGATTTTTAGGTGGGTATAAAGATAAAAATAATAATATTAATAATAAATAATAATAATAATAATAATAATAAAGAAAATAATAAAGAAAATAATAATAATAAATAATAACTATAATAATAATAACAATAAAAAATAAAAATAATAATAATAAAAAATAATAATAATAGTAATAATAATAATAATAATAATAAATAAGAATTAGAGTAGAAATAGGTTTAGAATTTTGGGGAAAAGATGGGGGTTTTGGAATTAAAATAGGAAAAGAATAGGTTTAGAATGGGGGTATAAAAAGAATGAAAGGGGAAAGAGAAAATATTTTTAATATACACAACAGGTGCACACACGGAACAAGGCTGAAATTTTTTTTTTTTTTTTCTCCACGCGCCATCTGCCAGCGTCCAGGGCAAACTGCCCTGCTTCCAGTAACGCAACAGCAAGCTGCGCCACAGGGGGGCAGCCTGCCTCTAATCCAGTTGCGCAGGCGCAACTTGCGCAACAGGCGCGCAAATTGCCCTGTAACGCAGGTTGCTCCTGCGTGACACCCAAAAATTCGATTTTTTCAAATTTTTTTTTTTTTTTTTTTTTTTTTTTTGAATATGAACAACACTCATATTTTTTTTCTACTCTAATGCATGGGTTGCCTCCCACGAAGCGCATTTGTTTAACGTCGTTAGCCCGACTCCTGTTGACAATTATCCTGGCGAAAAAGCATATAGATGTACATATCTCCTAATTTGAATTAAGCTAATGATGTGAGCACCAATTAGATAACCAAGAAGATACATAAATTGGCATGTGAGACTCAAGTGATGTTCACAAAATTTCGGGATGTGAAAATATTTAGCAAAATCCGCATCAAAACATTTATGACTACTTTTCACAAATCCCTCCCAAATCGGGTCTACAACAGGCATATACACATTCTCAATCTTAGCATTCTTCAAGTCAAGCGTATCCAAATTCGGTTCTATCTCATCTACCACAATGGGAATCACAATATCCTTATTCAAATTTATATCTAGCACAACCATACTATCATCCTCGTCAAATAGCATGCAAATAGAGTCATCTAAGAAATCAACATCATTATTATCAAAAGAGTTTTCACACGAGTTAATTTCTTGAGAAGCATATGGATCAATAAGAGTGAGACTTTCAAAATCATCATCAAAATCATCATAATCATCAAAAATTAGCTTACCATTACTAACCTCGTTTGGTGACTCTTTGAACTCCTTACCACTCCACAAAGTTGCATCATCAAATTGACTCATTGGTATTTTCTCCGTTTGAGTGCGCCTCTCAACGAATTCAGTTACCTCTTGAGCTAGTTGAGCAATTGAGTTTTCAATCAACTTACCTTGAACTTTCAACTCATTAAGACTTGTCTCAACCTCTTCATTCTTGTTCAGCTGTGCAACAACAACTCCTTCCAACAGACTTTCCAAGTTGGATTTTTGTGGCGGCTGAGGTGGATTGTCTTGGTAGGAAAAATTAGTGTAATCTTCCCAACCAGAAGTGTAAGTATCAGCATAAGGATTATATTGTGGTGGCTGGTGAGGGTGGTCATGGGTATTGTAATAAAAATTACCATCCCAAAATTGTGTTTGATTTGGGTAGTAAGGGATATTAAATTGGCAATTATTTTGAGTATGTCCCTGTATACCGCAAACATCACAAGTGGCAAACAAAGAAGAATTTCTTGACTCAATATCATCGATCTTTTGAGATAATGCCTGCATAGTCTTAATCAATGCCTCCATGCTTTCTTCTTGCTCCTCTCTAGCTCGTTTAATTTCTTGTTATAGGAATCTGAAAATCAATTTTACAAGAAACAAGAAAAACCACAAGCAAAGATCAAACAGAACAAGAATAATAGCCGAAGCAACACAACTAAACAACTTGGCCAAACTAACTCAAAAATTAACTAATCTAACACTGCTTTGTCCCCGGCAGCGGCGCCAAAAATTTGACAAGGCTGTCGCGTGCCTATCAAATAATAATTTCTAACAAATCCTTCTAACTATGTAGTAGGGTAAGTCAGAGTCGATCCCACAGAGACAAACGTGTCAATCACCAGTTGTTCTCGATTCAATTCAGCCAAGCAAGTAACACAATAAAATATCAAAGATTATTATACTAATTTTATACTAATGCAATTAATCAATTAACTAAAACATCCAGAATTAAGTATCCCCACTAGCATGAATTAATGCAATCGTGAATTCCCTCCCCAATCAATCATATAATACTCAACAGGAAAAGTGCGCCCTATAAATTACCAATAACCTCTCTCGAGTATTAATGGCTTCTCTAAAATACAATCAAGCCTATTCTCATGGTATCATGCAATTCAGAGACATTAATCACAGCACCCTAACTTCCTAACAATCCGTTCTACCTATTCTCATGGAGAAGTTCATGTCCTCATTGGATAAATCACAACCATCTAAATCCAACTCTCGTTGATAAATAGATACTGGTTCAAACAATACACATAATCACGTCTGATTTGTAATTGCTAATTAAAACAACTCAATAAGCAAGAGCAATTAAACAATCAAATTGGGGGAATTGGGAAAATCACACATCAATCATAACTAGGGTTCTACTTAACCCTAGATTAATTATCTACTCATACATAATTAAACTAATAAAACAAGAGATATAATATGAACACATAATATTATAAAGAATAGAGAAAAACCTTCAATCTCCAAAGAAAAGTGAATAGCTATCTCCAATCTCTCTATACTAGAATATACAAGTTATGTACAATAATTTTTCCATCCCTAAAAACTATATCTAGATGTGTTTATATAGGCTCTAAAAGTCTTGCCCAGCAAGAAAATACCAAAAGAGAATTATAATAGAATTTCTGCCAAATACGTTTCCTAAACTGAATCTGTTTTTTAAGGAAAATTCGTATCTGCTTTTCTTCTGTTTTTCCGAACCTTTCCAGTTGTGCTTGGACGTCTGGGCCTCTTTAGAATGATAGAGAATCTCGTTATCTTCGCGTGGACTGCTTATGGGCCTTAAACGGACTTCTAGAACTCAAGATATGGTCAAAACAGTGTAGACTGCGCAACCCTTCTCAGAAATCCGAATTTTAATCAATTAATTCTCCAAAAATAATGGAAACATCCACCATAATCAACATTCTTGTAAACCTGCACAACTAAGCAAAACACATCAAAACTACAAGAAACTTGAGTCCAAGACAATCAATTTAAGCCGATTTAGAATGCTCCAAGTAGATATAAAATCCACTTATCATTGGGAACTCGGAGGTAAAACGAGTCTTGATAGACAATGGAGCTTCTGTTGACATTCTGTTTCATGATGCTTTTGTGAAGATGGGATATACCGATTCTCAGCTGACTCCAACTAACATGCCCATTTATGGATTCAATGGGGTTGAGTCCAAGGTCGAGGGTACTATCCAGTTACCCATGACAATCGGGCAGGAACCTAAGGAAGCTACTCAAATGTTGAATTTTCTGGTAATTAAGGCAGCCTCGACTTATAACGCAATCCTGGGAAGGACTGGACTTCATGCGTTCAAGGCTGTTGCCTCAACATATCACATGAAGATTAAGTTTCCAACCCGAAACGGGGTCGGAGAACAAAAAGGCGACCAGAAGATGGCAAGAAGTTGTTATGTATCCGCCCTAAGAGCTGATGGAGTCAGGGGGCAGGTACTCCCGATTGAAGACATGGATGTCCGTAGTGATGATGAACAGCGAGGAAAGCCAGCAGAGGATTTAATACCTGTCCCTCTAGAGCTGGGCGACCCGGAAAAGGTTACATACATAGGAACATCTCTGAAGGAACCCCTGAAGGGCGAATTGACAGCGTTCTTGCAAGAGAATAGTGATGTGTTTGCTTGGACAGCAGCGGACATGCCAGGGATTGACCCCCAACTTATAACTCATAGGTTGAACGTTGATCCTGAACGGAAGAAAATAAAGCAGAAAAAGAGGAATTTCGCTCCTGAAAGGCAAGAGGCCATTAAACAAGAAGTTGATAAATTGTTGGAAGCTGGATTTGTTGAAGAAATTCAATTCCCCGAATGGTTAGCTAACCCTGTGATGGTCAAAAAGGCAAATGGAAAATGGAGGATGTGTATAGACTTCACTGATCTGAATGATGCGTGGCCAAAAGATTGTTTTCCTCTGCCTAGAATTGATATGTTGATAGATGCCACCGCTGGGCATGAAATGTTGAGCTTCATGGATGGTTTCAGCGGATACAATCAGATTAAGATGCACAAGGACGATATTCCTAAGGTATCTTTCATAACTGATTTTGGTGTTTTCTGCTATCTTGTTATGGCTTTTGGGTTAAAAAATGCAGGGGCTACTTACCAACGATTGGTGAATAAGATATTTGCCCATCTAATTGGAAAGACCATGGAGGTCTATGTTGATGACATGTTAGTCAAGAGCCTACTCAAGGAAGATCACATAAGGCACCTCAGAGAGGCGTTAGAAGTGCTAAGGCACCATAAAATGATGCTAAATCCAGCCAAGTGTGCTTTTGGTGTTGGTTCGGGAAAATTTTTGGGGCTGATGGTTTCCAAGAGAGGCATAGAGGCCAACCCGGACAAGATTAAGGCTATTCTGGATATGGAGTCACCCCGCTCAGTACGAGATGTACAGAAATTAACTGGCCGAGTGGCGGCCCTAGGGAGGTTCATCTCCAAGTCTGGTGACAAATGCTTGCCTTTCTTTCAGGCATTAAAGAAGGTGAAAAATTTTGAGTGGACCACAGAGAGCCAAGAGGCCTTTGAACAGTTGAAGAAGTACATGGCTGAAGCCCCGTTGTTGGCCAAACCTAGTCCTGGAGAGATTCTTTACCTATACCTGGCGGTATCCGAACAAGCATTGAGTGCTGTTCTTGTTAAAGAAGAAAAGAAGGTTCAGAAACCCATCTACTATGTGAGTAAGGTGCTACATGGGGCGGAGTTGAATTACTCTCCCATTGAGAAGTTTGCATTAGCATTGATTACTGCCTCAAGGAAATTGAGACCATACTTCCAGGCTCATAAAATCGAAGTCTTGACAGACCAACAGTTGAGAAGCATATTGCACAGTCCGAAAGCAAGTGGAAGATTGATCAAATGGGCCATAGAACTTGGAGAGTTTGATATCAAGTATAAGCCTCGGACAGCCATCAAGGCTCAGGCATTGGCTGACTTCGTGGTTGAATGCACTATTGACAACCAAGAAGTCGGGGGGCAGGAGATGATAACCACCCCTGAGAACGAAGATAAAGATGAAGAACTTATAGCTGACCAGAAAGAGTATTGGGTGCTCTATTTTGATGGAGCATCAAAAACAAAATCTAGTGGTGCAGGTTTGGTTTTGCAAAGCCCCGATGGGTTCACAGTTGAATACGCTTTGAAGTTGGACTTTCCAACAACCAACAATGAAGCTGAGTATGAAGCATTAATAGCCGGATTGGGATTGGCCAGAGTCATGAGGGTCAAGAACCTCAAAGTGTGTGGAGATTCAAGACTGGTAGTCTCGCAAGTGAATGGTGAGTTTGAAGCCAAGGATGAAACTATGGCAAAATACCTCAGAGTCGTGAAAGCTGTTATGACTCAGTTTGATGAGTGCTATCTGGAGCACATTCCTAGGGAAGAGAACGTTAAGGCCGATGCCCTCTCTAAGTTCGCTTCTTCTGAGATAGAGAATTATGCAGGTAGTGTTTACTTCCAGGTCTTGAAGGCCCCGACCATCAACTCTAAGTTGGTAGCACCTATCGATGTTGGAAGCTGTTGGATAGATCCTATTAAAGCTCATCTAGAAACCGGATGGCTCCCTAACAATGCCTTGGAGGCACGAAAATTGTCAGTGAGAGCATTGAGATATGCCTTGATTGAAGGCATCTTATACAAGAGATCGTTTGTCATCCCGTACTTGAAGTGCCTAAGGCCCCAAGAGGCAAGAGAAGCATTGGAGGAAGTTCATGAAGGGATCTGTGGGCAGCACTTGGGGGGCAGAGCCTTAGCTCACAAGATTACCCGCCTGGGATTCTATTGGCCAGAGATGTTGGCAGATGCCCAGGATTATGTCAAGAAGTGTGACAGATGTCAAAAACACGCTCCTGTTGTAAGGCAGCCGCCTGAGAGATTAACCTCAATCAGCTCTCCCATTCCATTTGCAATGTGGGGGATGGACATTCTTGGTCCTTTCCCTATGGCTTCAGCACAAAGGAAGTTTCTGATTGTCGCCATTGATTACTTCACTAAATGGATTGAGGCTAAGCCTTTAGCCAAGATAACCACCAAGCAAGTTTCCCAGTTCTTTTGGGAGAACATAATTTGTAGGTATGGAATCCCGCGAATTCTTGTGACAGATAATGGGACACAGTTTAACAATGAGGAATTCAAGAAGTATTGTGAGGAAAATGCTATTGAGCTTCGTTTTACCTCAGTGGCACATCCGCAAGCGAATGGGCAGGCCGAGGTGGCCAATCGAATCATCCTGGATGGATTAAAGAAAAGGGTCGAACGCTCGAGGAACACTTGGGTGGATGAGTTGCTGCCTATACTCTGGGCTTATCGCACTACTTGTAAGGTGACTACTGGAGCAACACCGTTTCTGCTAGCTTATGGAGCTGAGGCAGTTGTGCCGCTGGAAATTATGCAGGCATCACCTCGAGTTGAGGCATATGAACCTGAGACTAATGAAGAAGGCATGAGGCTCGCTCTAGATCTGATTGATGAAGTCAGGGACGAGGCAAACGCCAGAAATGCGGAGCATCAGAAGAAAGCGTGTTTCTATTACAACCACAGGGTTAAGGAGAGATTCTTTCAGCAAGGTGACTTGGTTCTCAGGAAGATCGAGGCTTCTGGAGTTGGCCAGAAAGGGAAATTAGCCCCCAACTGGGAAGGACCGTACCGAGTCAAAAAGACGCTAGGACGAGGATCATACAAGTTGGAGACATTAGATGGGAATGAAGTGCCCCGAACTTGGCATGCTCTGAACTTGAAGATTTATTATGTATAAGCCTTCCTCGTAAGGATTTGGCTTTCAGCTATTTATTAATAGAAATAGAAATAAGGTTCGATGAAACCGTTCCAGGGACTAGTACCCCGAGTAGGACCATAGTATCTATGTAAGGGTTGAACCCTCTTTCAAGTTATCAATGCAAATCTGTTTTCCTTTCTATGATTCTATGTTTTGTTTATGTACCAAGCACCTGTTGAGTGCAAGTCTGGAAAGATCAAGTACTGAAAGTAAATAGGCATAAGAATAAAGGAAACAGGTGCATAAATAAAACGCCCCGAAGGGCCATGGTTTAAATTAAGCTACAACACACGAATAAAAGTTAAGTCCCGAAGGACATTGATTGAAAGTTGATAAAATAAAGCCACAAACGGCTAGATAAGGGCCGTGCAAGGCCATAAGGGAACCGAGAACCCATCCTACTTAGCTGGGGATTCTTCCTCGCTGCTCTCCTCGCCCGACTCCTCCTCACCTGAATCCTCTTCCTCGCCGGACTCTTCACCTGAAGTTTCTTCCTCGGCTTGATCAACGACCGCCATAGGTTGAGCTGTAGTCTCCACATCTTCGGTTTCCTCCTCCCCGGAAGATGAGGTTGAACTGTCTTCGTTACGGATCACCCTCTTGCCTGGGATCGGTTGTCGAACAACTCCAACTTTCCTGGCAGGCGGGGGCTTCTTTCCACGGGATCCCGAAGAACTTGAGTCTTGGCTAACAGCTGGGGGACGCCTCTTGGGTCCCGAGGATCTATGGCTACCTTTAGAACCCGAACCTGATGCTTGTGGAACAATCTTGGTCCCCGATCCAGAAGCAAGAGTTGCACGGTTCTCGCCACTCGCAGTCTAGAAAGGGCAAGGAAAATCAGAGAAAGTAACTACTGAGGGATGTTTGCTACTCACAGCATTGATTGCCTTGTCCCAACCAACAGACATGTTGTAAGGATGCACCTCATCGTCATGTTGGTCTATGAAACTCAGAAATTCCTCGGAATTATGATAGGCCTTAATCAATTTGTTAGCATCGTTCATTTTCTTTTGAGCCAAGGAGGCAAGTTGCTTGCGGGAGGATAAAGCATCCGCTTCAGCATGGGCAACTTGAGAATGCAGGTCGTCAATCTCTTCCTTGAACCTTGCTGAGTCAGTCTTCAAGGATATATTCTCATTTCTGAAAGCCAGGCCTTGGGTACAAACAGATTGGAAGTAGGCGTTAGCCTGCAATCAAAGTTGACAAGGTGTAAGGAATGTGCAAAGGCTAAATCATATACCAGAATTGGTAGGAAAAGTATCTTACTTGGTACATGGCTTGGGAGCCCAGAAGTTGATTCTCATTCATTTTATCTCCAGCGAGTAAGGACAGTCTATCGGGAGGAGTAATCGAAAGCTTGGACCAGTCCAGGGCTAGGTCAGGACTCCCAGCAACCGAGTCCTGTTCGCATATACCCCATGATGGCATGAAGGGGGTTCTCATACTTCCGTCAGCATTACGGGATCTCTTCCCGCCTTGGGAGCAACCTTCCAAGAAGTTGGGAATACGAGGCTTAGCGGGATTCAGTAGTTCCTCAGCCTTTTTCTTCATTCTTTTAGTCACTATCGGCTGGTTCTGAGGACGGTTGTCAATCTCCTCCGCAGCTGAAATACAAAGAGAAAACATTGGTATAAGAACAAACAGAGTTCATAAGAAGCTCAAGTAAGAAAATTACCCTCAACGGAAAGAAAGCTAAGGCCAGCTTCAATAAGGTTCTTTTCGTTCAGAAAAGTTTTATAATGGGTACAGCCATCATCGGCAAGAAGCCAATCTCGATCCTGTAACTCTGAATCATCAAGGTCGCAAACGAAGTGTTTGCTATCTTCTACAATTCCGAATCTCTTTACGAAGAAGTTACCCCAATCACCGCCTTTCCATTCAAGAACTGCAAACTCTTTCTCCCAGAAATGTTGGGAATCTGGTAAAGAATAGGGGTTCACCATGTGTGGAATTTTGGCCCTGTGCTTGAGACTGACCCATCCTTTCTTTTGATCGGAAGAGTTACTGGCCACGAAGATACTCCGAAATAATGTAGTAGTCGGGTGAATCCCCAATTGACGACATCTTATTAAAAATATAGAGACATATCTCCAAGAGTTGGGATACAACTGACAGGGATGAATCTGATACTCTGCCAGCAATCTAATGATGAAGTTATCAACGGGGAATCTGAACCCAGCATCAAGGGCACCCCAGTAGACACAAAGCCTCTCGGGATGCCAATTGCAGGTTCTGTCTGATGGTTTTGGAAGATGAACTTTGATAGCACTCGGAAAGTGATATGAGTCCTTTATTTCCTGGATGTCTTTTTCTTTTAATTTACCGGGGCTTCTAAAAGAATCTAGACTAGCACAGTTTGGGAATGTATCCCTCATAATATTAAGAAGATCTAGTAAGGATTCAAATTTATGCTCAACGTAAGAAGAAGGTTTAATATCTTCTTTACCTTTAGCTGTCCTCATTCTACTCCTCTTTGCCATAGCCTCCATCATAGAGACAGGGGGAGCAACTGGGCGATCACCTTCTGACATCTTGATCACAAAGCTGGAACTTGATCTTGCTACTTGAAAACTAGAGAGTTTAAGAATTTGAAAACTCAGAAGTGAAGAAGTGAATGAAATGAAAGCTACCTCACTTCTTTTATAAAAGAAGCATGACCTGCTGTGATAGGTTGAAGTTCAGCCTTGTTCGCGTTTACAGGTCATCTATCGTTTAAATACGAAAAAAGGACAGAAATTGCTCGTTTTATACAGGAAGGATCGTTAAAATTCAAATATGCCAAAGAAGAGATAGCTGATGTTTGAATAATAAATGAGTAATATCGTCGGAAGTCACGAATGACCAAACTGACGACCTAAGATCAAGGTCAAGCTTCTTGATCCTGAAGATAACAAAGTCATGAATGACCAAAATAATGACTTGAGATTCAGATCAAGGTTTTTGATCCTCAAGATTACGAATGATTTTCACGTCCGGGTTAACCAGCTAGCCAAGAAGCAATCGACCGTGACGCACTAGGGGTCTCAGCCGACCAGGTCCCGGAGGACCAGGTCCCGGCCGACCAGCCCATTTTAAGGTGGTTCAGCCGACCAGGTCCCGGAGGACCAGGTCCCGGCCGACCAGCCCATTTTAAGGTGGTTCAGCCGACCAGGTCCCGGAGGACCAGGTCCCGGCCGACCAGGTCAGTTTGAGGGGGTTCAGCCGACCAACTTCTGAACCTGGATCCAGCCGGTCTAGGTTCAGTACTTGGTCCTGGATCCCAACTTTTTCAGAAAATGATTTCGGACATGGTTCTCGACTTTTTCAGTGAATCTCGGATGATTATCAATGCTAAAAGAGAGGCCAAGATTAGCCATGAAGGCCAAGATGAATCATGAAGGCCAAAGTTAGCCATAAAGTCACAAACGACCAAACTAACGATTCGTAATCAAGATCAAGATTCTGGATCCTTAGGACCACGGATGGTTTCTGATCCTAGATCCACACTCTCTTTTAAAATCAAGAAGGAGTCTAAGTTCAGGTTTTTTAGGCCAACTACTGACTAGTTAGCCCTAGAAGAGGGATTTCAGCCGACCAGGTCCCGGAGGACCAGGTCCCGGCCGACCAGCTCCCCTGGAGGAGGGCCAGCCGACCAGGTCCCGGCCGACCAGGTCATTTTCAGGGGGTCCAGCCGACCAGCTTCTGGACCTGGATCCAGCCACTCCAGGTTCAGTTCTTGGTCCTGGATCCCAACTTTTTCGGTGAACTTCGAATAGTTTTCAAACCTAAATCTCGACTTTTTCAGCGAATCTCTGATGATTGTTAATGATAAAAAGAGGTCGAGATTAGCACAGATTAGTGCCGATTAAGCACAGATTAGTGCCAATGAGCACATATTAGCACCAATTAGTGCTGTTAGTGCCGTTTTATGTCGTCTAACATCGTTTAACATTGTTTAAACATTGTTTGAGGCTAATTAGCGCTGTGTAGTGCCGTTTAACACTGATTAGTTTCGTTCAGCATCGTCGTAAATGCGTCGGTCGCTCCACGCTTTACATCAAGATGATATTGTTGAAAACGCTCGCTCAAGAGTAATAAACCCTGACCCGAGTCTCGAATAAGGCCGTTATAACTTCAAGGAAAACCTGATCAGTTTTCCTAGAAGTTGGGGGGCAAATGATATGGGCTAAAAGTAAGCCCTAAAAGACACATTTGATGTGGCATTAATTAGACCCGGAATGGTCCAAACGTGGGGCCCACCAGATGGGCCCAATCCCTATCTATAATATTAATTTCGTACTTAATATTAGGGGTAATAAACAGCTCAGCAAATAAGAGTCAAACAAGGATATTACTCTTGCCTGACTTAGCCTCCAAGATACATATTTCAACATGGAAACTGATTCATACATGGAAGGAGACTAGAACCTTCTTCTAGTCTGTGACTTGCCCACCAAGTCACCTAACCCTACTACGATTTTAGGGCTTCTCAGCCTATATAAAGGGTCAGATCCCTCAACTCAGAACTACGTTTTCTTGGCTTGATTCTCTAATACAGAGATACGTAGGCATTCTGTGAGGACCGTTTAGTCTCGAACGCAGAAGCAGCCATTAAAGCTCGAAGCTCATAAACCCTAGCCGTCATAATCATAACCTAGTTTTTATTCCACAACACCATAATAATTTCACTTCCACCGCCCACCGCTCACTTAAACCAAAAGGCCTGTCACCTTTTGTCATTAAATCACTCCCCACTTTTTTATATTCATCAAAAACTCATGATCAAGGCTTGGAATGCGCTGTGTGCTTGTCGAAGTTTCAATAAAATCACTCGGGCCGGCTCTTGCCCGGATGTCATCATGTGTTTCATGTTCAGTGTATTGATACTTGGTTCGTTTCGCACTCTGATTGTCCGCTTTGTAGGACCAGATTTGATGGGTCTGACCCGGTTGCCCGACCTGGAAACATCCCCGTAGCTACCGGGTCTGATTCGGTTGCTGGGTCATGTTCGACGCCGAAAGTTGCCATAGGTATTCCGATGGAAAATGTGGGTACCGGGTCGGGTAGTGGTGAAAACGAGTTAAAACCGACTTAACGTGGTGCCACGTGCTGCATATGTTGGACACGTGTTACTTCAGTACTGCAACTGTAGGGCTCCTACCTTTAGATTTGTCTTTTGTATATCTGAAACTAATACTCTAATTTCAATTTTCAAGTGGCTCATAAATTTGTAAATCTAAAAATCGAGATTATTGTAGATTGTATTTTTATGCATTTTTTTTTGGTGCCGAGAACATCAAACGCCCTCTACTTTTAGACGTGCCATTTGATTTCAGCGAAATGGTAATTTTTTTTTCTTCTAATTTTGCTATAAATGGACATCTAATGATGCCGGACGTTATCACTGGACGTTATCACTATTCTATACATAAATTTAGGCAAAATTCATCATATTCATCAATTGAAAACAAGCGACTACAAGATGTAATTAATAGTCGTGCCAAGCATGGATACATACCGAACATGAATCGGGATTAAAATATTAATTTATACTCTTTATTAAAAGCAGAAATTCCCTCTTAATGGTATGCGATGTATATCGCAATATGTCATGTATACTGCGATATGCCACTAAATATTAACTAGCTTTGTATCCCGTGCAAGGCACGGGCAAGCTCTAGCATTCTATGTTGTGCAATTGTATGTATGCTTGTGAAATGTTACATTAACGATATATTAGGGAAATGTTATTATTAATATAATATAGGAGGGGTAATTTAGTAATTTCATGATAATTAAATTGTCTCTCGATATATTAATAATTAGTTTTACAATTCATCCAAAACCAAGGGTCCTGGTCCCTGACAATCAATTGTCAGGGACCGTTTATTTAACAATCTGTGTCCTGGCCATTGGATCAACGATCCAACGGCCAGGATTTAAAAAACAATTTCGGCCAGTCCGCGCTATTTTTCCGCGGAACGTTATCTTTCTGCGATATTGTTCCCCGGACCGTTAAATCCTTCCGCGTTAAAAAACCGCGGAACGCCTGGAACTCTGTTATACACCAATTAACCCGTTTTCAACCCGTATAACCAACATATCATCAAATTTAAACTGTGTGCGATTAACGGTGCGATTTGTGGTAGAATTGTTGCGATATTGCTGGTTTGCTCAGAATCGAAGAATGGAGGGTGGAAGGAAGGATTACGAAGAAAGGTATGTGAATTCTAGGGTTTTCAATTGGGGATTAGGGTTAGGGTTCTGATTAAGGAAAAAATTGGGGCTTTAGGGTTAGGGTTCTGATTACATTGATTGAAAAGGGTTCGAATTCGATTGCATTGATTTATTAGTGTTCAAATGTATGCTAATTCGAAATGCATAGGTATGAATTCAATGTTTCTATTTATAATTTCAAATTAATTGAAATATTTCGAATTAATTTTTTTAATCGAGTGTATGCATTGGTATAATTCGAGTTCATTCCCATGGTATGAATTGGGTGTTTGTATGTATTCACCTCAGTACTTTGTGTTAATTGCATGTGTTGAAGGTAGAAAAAGTAGAGGGGAAGATGTTAGGTATCGAGTTCATCATATTCCTGACTACTTCATGTTAACTGCGCAAGTATTTATAACTGCTGAAGGTGGCAGAATCCAAGAGTTGAGAGTGTTATAAACAATTGCATACAAACCATTAGGATTTGTTGCAAGAATTTCTCCAGTTGGGTATTGTTACGCCAGATTTTTGGCATGTCTAATAATCTCCCAAATTTCCAATATTATTAATTATTAATTTAGATTAATAATTATAACTTAATCGCTAAGTTTTATCCTCTCCCTGAAACGAGGAAAGAATCAATCTCAATCAATCAATAACGGAAAATTTCTTCAAACGATATTCTTCAAATCAGGAAGATATCACAACGATAAGATTAAATTAGATAAAATCAGTAATTACCTAGATTAACGAAGTTTATCCCTAAAGTCTCTAAGGGATAGACACAAATCAATTTCACAGAACTGCGTTGGCTTGATCCTTATAAATATAAGGTACGCAGGCATCTTGGGAAAGGATCCGACACATCTAACAAGTCGAGACACCTCTCAAGTCCAGCCCCAAACATCCAAATCCCAAATTCCCCTATTTTTATAGTTTCGTTATTCCAGCAACCTCCGAAATCTGTTATCACCAAATTCCTCCGTTAACAATTGGCGCTAGAAGGAGGTGATATAGTTTTTGATTATGGAGGACAATCAATTCATACACATGGGGGATTATTATGGATCTGGAGCTGCTTTAATGGAGGAGCTAAGCGGTGGAGGCGGCGGCTCTATTCCGAATTAAGATAAGTTTTCTTATGATTTTGTTCATACGAGTTAGTTATCTTATAAAATTCGTAGTAAATTCAATACATGTCGGATTTCGATGATTTTTAATGATTCGGAAAGCTTGTTAAATTTCCTATAACTTTCGTTCTTTGAGTTTTCTCAGATTATATCTCGATCTATTCTCGAAATCATAAAATACAATCAGATCTCGTTTTTTCAGCATCGAGAAGCAGATCAGCAGACGTTTTATTTGATTCCCGATTCGTTATAAGTCCATTTTTGATGAGCCATATATCATCGGAAAAATATTTTCGTTATCTACAACTTTTGTGTTTTTCCAGTAAAAATCGTTTAGAAGGTCAAAAACTCCAAAAACAGATCTGGGCAGAATTTGAATTGTGAAGATTTTCAAGATTTTAGGTGTTATCTTCGTGTTACATGATTTTGAAGGGCTCTTATTTGAAGAGTTTAATATTTTGGAAGGTCCTCCTTTGTGGGGGTAATATTTTGGAAGACTCTTAATTGAAGAGTTTATTATTTTAGAAGACCCTCTTTTGTGTGGTTAATATTTTGGAAGGTCCTCCTTTGTGAGGGTAATATTTTGGAAGGTCTTCCTTTGTGGGGGTAATATTTTGGAAGACCCTCTTTTCTAGGGATAAATTTTGAAGGCTCTTAATTGAAGAGTTTATTATTTTAGAAGGCCATCTTTTGTGTGGTTAATATTTTGGAAGGTCCTCCTTTGTGAGGGTAATATTTTGGAAGGTCATCCTTTGTGGGGGTAATATTTTGGAGGACCCTATTTTCTAGGGATAAATTTTGAAGGCTATTATTTGAAGAGTTTATTATTTTAGAAGGCCCTCCTTTGCATGGGTAATATTTTGGAAGGCTCTTATTCGAAGAGTTGATTATTTTTTAGAAGACCATTCAAGTGTTGCTGATATTTTTTGGAAAAATCTTGGGATATTGATATGGCTTTGGGAAGATGACCTCCTCTAAGGAGGGTCTCCTTTATTTTTTGTGTTAGACGACCTCCTCTAAGGAGGGTCTTCACAATTTATTTAAAAGACGATCTCCTCTAAGGAGAGTCTTAGTGAAAATGAAGAAAACTTCGGAAAATCCACCTCCTGTGAGGAGGGATATTTCTGGAATGGGGAACGACTTCCTTTGAGGAGGGTATCCCAAATTATTAAAGTCCTTGCAAAAACCGTACTTCCGGGGGGATGTCCATACTTCCGGCGCCTCATCAAGGCACGAGCTTTGGAAAATCCACCTCGTGTGAGGAGGGATATTTCTGGAATGGGGAACGACCTCATTTGAGGAGGGTATCCCAAATTTTTAAATCCTTGCAAAAACCGTATTTCCGGGGGGGATGTCCGTACTTCTGGCGCCTCATCAAGGTTCGAGCTTCGGAAAATCCACCTCCTGTGAGGAGGGTATTTCTGAACTAAAAATGATCTCCTTTGAGGAGAGTATCATAAATTTATAAAATTCTGCAGGAAAATGACCCCCTTTGAGGGGGATACCTTCCAGAAGACATGGTAGATATGACCTTCTTCGACTAGATGATGATATTACTCGGAATGCTTTGGATGACTTTATGGAATAATGCTTGGATGACCCTACAAGATACATTCTCTCACACCTACACAACTTATTATTTTTTACATCTCGCATATTGTCTCGTTTACATCTACATGCATATTACGGGCACCTTGTTGCTCCATATTATTTACTAATCTTCCTCTCCTAGCTGTTTCAGTGACTCAGGAAATTTGGAAGATTGAAGCATGCTTAGTTCTCCACTGCAGCAAGCTACACTGAAGAACTGGGGGTAGTTGTTACGCCAGATTTTTGGCATGTCTAACAATCTCCCAAATTTCTAATATTATTAATTATTAATTCAGATTAATAATTATAACTTAATCGCTAAGTTTTATCCTCTCCCTGAAACGAGGAAAGAATCAATCTCAATCAATCAATAACGGAAAATATCTTCAAACGATATTCTTCAAATCAGGAAGATATCTCAACGATAATATTAAATCAGATAAAATCAGAAATTACCCAGATTAAAGAAGTTTATCCATAAAGTCTCTAAGGGATAGACACAAATCAATTTCATAGAACTGCGTTGGCTTGATCCTTATAAATATAAGGTACGCAGGCATCTTGGGAAAGGATCCGACACATCTAACAAGTCGAGACACCTCTCAAGTCCAGCCCCAAACATCCAAATCCCAAATTCCCCTATTTTATAGTTTCGTTATTCCAGCAACCTCCGAAATCTGTTATCACCAAATTCCTCCGTTAACAGTATATTACAGTAATTAAAATTGGGTACTTGTGCCTCTTTATTGAAAACTTGAACTCTCGGTGTCTAGTTTTCAATAAAGGTGGATGTGTTTAGATCAAATGATCCAAAAATAAAAATGATTGAAGGAGACAACTCCAAAATTATGATGTAAAATCAGTGAATCAGCCATTGGATAATCATATTTATGTGTTATGCTAGTGAAAGCATCATGCAAGCATATAACTCAATTCTCAAGTTGTCCAGCTTTAGGTTGATAAATGACATGAGAGTAATCATGTCTGAGAAGGCTCTACGTCTCTGCCGTTCTGTTATGTTGCGCTTAAAGTTTTATTATGTTAAGATCAAAGCTATACTAAAATATTCAAACCACTGCTTAAAGTAATTATGTTACCACTTCAAAGCATTTTAAAGTTGCTTTCTGCACCCAGCTGTGTAAAAGAGTGCCAATCAGTAAAATTGGAGAAGAAATAATCTTATTTTTCACTACATAAGCTTAAGCTGTTAACCTGATTTCTTTTATTATTACCGAGCTATTACTGTGTTGTTTATTTCGTTATTGCATACCCTATACTTGTCTTAATTATTTGATTAAACATAGAATTTAGTGCTTTCTTTGTTCGTAACAATCTGCACCTAAGGGTTACATGGAAAATTACTAATCTGATTTTGTTTTTCTTTAAATTATTGATGTTTCAGGTTAGAGGAGGTGTTGTCGGGCCCTCTCAGTCAGGCAGTTATATTCAAAAATGAGTATCATGTGAGTCAGGATGTTTGGAGGGGTGTATATAGGGGCACCTTACAGTGTTTTTGTGGTAATAGATTGATGCGCTGTTGGGTTTTGAATGATGCTCAGAAGCAGCTATTGGGCATGACTGGATTTGGGTTGTTTGTTAATACTAGAGTGGTGCTTCAGAACGATACTGCACTCATCACATCCTTTGTGGAGCAGTGGTGCCCCGAGACTAATACTTTCTTCATGAGGCAGGGTGAGATGACAGTGACATTGCAGGATGTCCATTACATTTTGGGATTGCCTACTATTGGTCAGCCATTGGTTGGGCGTGCAATCAATAATCCTCCATCATATTTTGCTAGAAATTGGTTTGAGGAGCTTCCTGAGGCGGAAATCGAGAAGGCTTATGGTAGAGGAGGCATAAAGTATACTTGGTTGCATTCGAGGTATGGGGGGGATCCTGGTGATGACCCGGACATGATTGTTCTACACAAAAAGGCGTACTTGATGATGGTTATGGGGTCAGTTTTGTTCCCTACTAGTAGTAGGAATGTGGTGCATCCGAGGTACATTGCCCATCTCCTCTACTTGGATAGCATTCACACATATTCTTGGGTGTCTGCCGTCTTGGCATACTTATACCGGGGTCTTGAGCATGCATCCAAGAAGGGAGCCCAGAGTGTCAGTGGTTGCTTACTTCTGTTGATGATATGGTCTTATGAGAGGTTTGATATTGGGCTTCCTATTCCAGATCCCACACGGGATAATTTTCCCGTTTATGAGTATTGGGCTGGGTCCAGGCTGTTGAAAAAAGGGGGAAGATACTGTTATTGAGCAAGAGGAGGAGGAGGGTACTGAGGAGGAGGAGACTTTTGAGGGGAAGAAGAAGGGAAAGGGTAAGGAAAAGGCGAAGGGGAAGGGGAGTTGGAAAGGGAAGGGGAAGTTAGCTGAGGATGAGTTGCTTGAGGAGGTGGATGATGTCTTGTTTGATGAGCCTATCGTGTTGGGTAAATGGAGTAGACGTGATGTTAGTAAGGGGCCTCATCATAGCTTGCCACACTACCAAGGTGAGTTTGATGGAGTTGCAGGGGATAGTGTTAACTGGACCCCTTATGATCACTTTTGGGATTCTGATGACGAGGGTCCATATGAGGATTGGGAGGGTTTTTATGCTGGATGTGCTAGGGTTGCACTTCTCCATTATGATATTGTTGAGTATCAGCATTCTTACAGGGTAATGAGGCAGGGGATTCCAAAGTCTCCGGTAGACATGACACCATATAAGCAGGCGAAAGTTAGTTTTGTGAGCTGCGATTGGATGGCTGAATGGTTTGCTGAGATTGGGGAGTGGTACAGATTTGCTGATAGGCCAGGAGATGTTGACTTGGATGATGCCCATCATGTTTCTGATGCAGACTACATGGCATGGTACACTGACATATCTCGGAGGCGGGTCGGGAAGCCCCAACCACATCCACAGGCAGAGTATGCTACTCGAGAGTTGTTTAACAACTTGAAGGCCTACGAACTTGTAAGTTTTCTTTGTTATTTATATTTGTTCTCTTTGCATCTATAGTAATTGTTATAGTAAGTGTTGTTGTTGTTTTAATGTTTCTTATCATTTGGTGCAGATCATGAAGGTGTTGGAATTTGCACAGAAGATAGATTCTTCCATTCCTGAGGAGTATAAGGAGGAGTTTGGGAGGATTGCACCCACCTTCTTAGAGCCTTTCTACATCTTCATGAAGGAGGTTCGAGGTCCGGCCTATAAAGTGCCAAAGTTTGAAAATGTCCATTTATCGGATAAGGCGAAGGAGACTCCAATGGCAGGGATTGATGATCATGATATCATAAAGCTAACACAGCCTTCCCAACATGTGTCACAGACTCCTATGGATGTAGATGAGCAATCTTCTTCGAGGCCAGAGAAGCTTGGTGTACGTCGTGTGGCGGAAAGGAAATGGCAGATCAATAAGCCACTAAGGGAGAATAAGAAAGACAACATCAAGTTTACATGGGGATGGGGTGATAGGGTGGTCAAAGCAAAGGGGGGAATCTGGCATAAACAATTTAATTTGAATGAGACCGCGATGTTATCTTTGGCACCCGGGAGTTGGATAGATGACCGGGTTATCTACACATACATGGCATTCATCCATCTTACACGCATTTTATATAGTAATATGCATTGATATTGCTAGCTTGCTTATGCACTAATGTTGTTTATTTACTTATGTTCTTGCAGTGTTTGCTATGTGCCCGTGAGGAGGACATTTTGTTGGAGCACGTGTTCGAGCGAAAGCCTACCTGCTACTTCATGGACCCCATTTGTATGAACTTTGCCAGGGGTGTGGACATTAGGCGGGAGGGTAAGGCACTAGCCAGATTTTATCTTCAGTGGGCCACTTGTGGCGTACGTAGGTCCACCCATCAACAAGGTGGATTTCATCTTTGTCCCCGCCCATGTTACTGGAAATCATTGGGTATTGTTTGTTTTTGCTATGAAGAATTGGGGGGTCATTCTACTAGATCCACTATATGAGGATGCTGAGTATCCGGCGGAAGAGCGAGTCATGGTATTCATTTTTTCTTTATGTTTTTTTATATTTCCATTTTATTTTTGTTTCTTATGAGTTATATTGTATTTCAGGTTCGAGTAATTCCGGGCATGTTGAGATACCTTGATACGAACTCCATGACCGTACCGAAGGAGGAGCCGAGTGTTCAAGCATGGAGTGATAGGCCGAAACAGAAGAATAGTACGGATTGTGGCCTCTTCGTGATGAAGTACATGGACTATCTCCTACAAGGCTACGAGATTGACTCATTGGTGTGGACGGACGAAGACATTGAGGTATAGGATTGCCATTGAGCTTGAAAAGGGCAAGGCTAGACGAGGATGATCCATCATAGAGATGTGAGTGCTTGTGTCGTTCCAAAGAGAGACATGTATAGGGATTGATCCATCATAGAGATAAAATGTTGCCCGACAACGAGGATGATTACTATCCTTTACGTGGGAAACCCATCCCTTGACAAATGCCACACGCATTTGATCGCGTGTGCAACCTTCGCGAGGCGTCAATTTGTAAATGTCACTAATATTGTCACAATAGTCAAGAAATCCACCATCTCAATCGGAAATCCTCCACTTGCCTTGGGTGTCCTTCCCCAAGTTCAAGACGGGAAAAAGTAGGGGTCCACATTATACGCTACCCTCTCCATCATTTCTTCGGTGGCCATCCAACGGCATGCTTCGGTCCAATTCTTTGACCTATAAGCCTCTTCCTCCGGAGGATATAACTCACTATCCTCCTCCTCAACAATCGGTGGGGGCTGAAGGGCTTCCCCCATTATATCATACTACTCTGGTAAATTGCAACATATTTCATCCGCTGCATTGTCCGATAGATCACTAATGTATGACTCACTTCCCCCGGAAGAAGCCGAGAGTGAATCACTAACATGCGAAACATCCAAAACATCACCACTATCCATGCTACCTACACATGACAATAAAAAGGATTTTGTTAGATACATAGAAAAGGACATAATGTAAATGACAAAACGGAAAAGTAGAGATTTATAACAATTACAATTGACCACTTTGAGCTTTTTCAATATTTTCAACATTTTCACCACTTTTTTTAGCTTTTTCAACATTTTCAACTATTTGACCACTTTGAGCTTTTTTAAGATCTTCTTGTACTTTTGGACAAGTTCTAATATCATGCCCTTACAATTTACAACGTTTGCATTTCCTCGGGGCCTTATGAAGTGTCTTTATTGGACTTTTGAAACGATGCACTTTCTTCATTCCTTTTGTTTGTGAGACAACGAGATCAAGGATTGCCTCATGCAAGTCATGACCACTGTTTGCACTAAATCACGCAAGCGTACGTGGTCACAAGTAATATATGAATAAGTCAAGTTCGTTCCCACAGAGATCTGGTTTTTAATTCAGTTTAGTACCTATGCAACAATGTATGATTATTATTCACTGCTAAGACAAATAACAATTTTGGGTTTAATAAACTAAATTAACTAAGAATTAAATTAACAAGCTAAGAATTAACTAACTAACGAGAATTGGAATCGAATTACTTCTACAAGAGGAAACATGGGATCCTAACTTCATTAAATACTTTGCTTAGATCTGACGCCTTTAATCACTATATGTAATGGTTATGATATCTGATCAGACAACACGAAACAAGTAAACGCTACTTCTCAGTATACGAATACCAAACTACCCATACATCCACAAAAGAGATAGAAGATGAATAGACACCAATTATGCTTAGACCCTATATGTCTATAGAATTTGAAAACATAACGGTTGAAGAGCAAGTTATCCATAAAGATCACATAGGGCAATACAAGTATTCTCATCTCATACTACGAATCATGTTGATAAACAATCATGAACCTATGCTAGCATGGCAAGTTTTAAATCTCAAGATCCACTTTCACTTCACAAGAGATTAACAGATTAGATGTTAGCTACGCATCTAACAATTAAGCATAACCATACGAGGATATCAAATATACATCACACACATCTTTAAAGCATCAAGATACTAAAGCTCCATAAATAAATCCGTTAGAATCCCATGACAATGATTAGTTCATAATCGAACCTCTCGTCATCATGGGATCTGATGAAACCATGATAAAAACAAAGTATGAAAAGATACAAATAAACCTAAGTAATTGATATGTAATGGTTATACAAATTACAATGGTAGGATGTGTTTAAATAGACTCTAGAAGTCTTGCCCATCAAGAAAATACCAAAACAGAATTATAATAGAATTTCTGCAAAATACGTTTCCTAAATTGATTCTGTTTTGAAGGAAAATTCGTAACTGACTTTTCTTCAGTATTTCTGGACTGTTCCAGTTGTAATTGGACCTCTGGACCACTTTAGAATGAAAGAGAATTCCGTTATCTTCGCGTGGACAGGAAGATCGTCCAAAACGGACTGGTAGAACTCAAGATATGGCCAAAATAGTAAATCATGATTTTCTGGATAAAAATTCAGAATTTCCAGAAGGGTTCCCGCGCCGCAGCGCCCTTCCCAGGATGCATCGCGTCATGATTTCTGTCCAAGATTGTAGAAAATCTCCCAGGCTTCGCGTGAGTTGTAAGATCACTGAAAACGGACTTCTAGAACTCCAGATATGGCCAAAACAGTGAAGACTGCGCAACCTACCCAGAAAATCCGAATTTTACACAAATTGCTCCTTTCTCCTACGTTTCTTTTGCATTAGCTAACATCTTCAATACCATGACACATGTAACTCCTTGGTAGCATAACACAAGTGTCCAATCTTCATTCCAATGCTTAATTCCACTCTAATATCGATTAGAAACACCAACACTAACCGATAGCTACAACCCTGCACAACTACACAAAACACATCAAAAATACAACAAACTTGAGTCCAAGACAATCAATTTAAGCCGAATTGAAGCGATCCAAGTGGATATAAATCCACTTATCAACCACCTTCTTGAGTTGTTTTTATGCCAACTTCACTCCTCACTTGTTCAATTCCATCAACTCCCCTATTTTCAAGAATTTCAGTTTCCCGATTCATGACGGAGACGGAGTACTCGTAACGCTTCTTTGATGCCACGCTACTATGACAAAATGCCATAGTAAGTAAAGTCATGTTGTTGAATCTTTTGGTAGGAGTCAAATCATGGGATGATGTTTCTTCTCCGATCAAATGGTAAGGCAACACACCATCAATTCTATTAGCATCCTTAGTCCACCGTCTTCTCAAAAAGGCCTTGGGTATTTCGGAAACACATCTCTTTGTCAACGCGGCAATAACATGTCGGCACGGAATTCCCAAATATTCATACATTCTACACTTGCAACTACCACTTAGAGCCACTTTGTTGAATGTAACAAGATAAGTAGTTCTTTTCTTGGGATCCACCAATTGCCTAAAGCATTTGTAGTATGTATTTTCATCTTCTTCCAATGAACAATCTCTATATTTGTCCACGAAGTATGTTGTAGATTTCATCAATTGCTCTTGAAATTTTCTAAACATGGTTTTGGTGTATATGGAAGCACCATGTTGCTCCAAAGCGGTCTTCATTTTTATCCCACGACAAGTTTGACGAGTCTTGTAATCCTCTTCTTTCTCCCGCATAAATTGTCTTTCCAAAGATTTTTGAGCATTTTCAACAAATTCCTTCAAACCCGTGCACGAACTCACATAGCTATCAAAAAATGCATTCATTCCCTCGCTCCTTGAAGTTGTGGTTTGACCCGCAGAGAAAGTGTTTCGAGTGAAGGCCTGGATCCATTTATGCTTCAAATTGTACAATCCTTGTAGCCATGTACTATCTTCCAATTTGTACTTCAAAACCAATGCTTTCCATCTATCCTCAAACACATCTTCGGTCAATGAGTTGTATATGCAATTGTTGAAATCAACTTTGAAACTTTCCGGGTACTTGGAGTAGTAACTTGCAAGTTTTTCGGGGAATTTGTTACTAATATGCCAAGTACACAACAAATGGGTGGTGTTAGGTAGTTGTGAAGCAATAGCCCCGACCATGGCTTGATCTTGATCGGTAATGATAGTCAAGGGATGTTTGTTTCCGACCGCCTCGAGCCAACTACCTAATACCCATTCAAAACTTGTTTTGATTTCATCCCTCATTAGTGCAAATCTAAAAACAACCGATTGATAGTGATGATTTACCCCGGTGAAAGGAACAAATGGCATGGCATACCTATTGGTTCGGTAAGTGGTATCAAATGCAACTACATCACCAAAATTTTTGTATGCCATCAAAGAACGGTGATCAACCCATACTTGACATTTCAGCCTTTGCTCTTCATCAAGTAATGTCCTAATGTAAAATTTGCCACCACTTTCTTCTTTCAACCGATTCAACAAGTCTAAGCCCGCTTGAGCATCATTAACATCTAAATTATTTTTCCTAAACTCACGTACCACATTCCTTACATGTTGTCCATCAAAACCTACATGTTGTTGTCCACCTTTCAAATTGCCAAAAATGGACATTTGTTGCCTAGGAGGAACACCCGACATATATAATGTTTTCATTAGATTTCTTTGTGCCGCGGTTACATGTCTCTCCCTTCGATTCAAATTCAGTTTAGAAGGTGTCACAACCTCGTGATTGTGCTCTAACTCTAGTGCGGTTATCTCCCAATGAGTTATTTTTTTTCACGACATACATTCTAACCTTACAACCACATCTAGGAAGAACATCTCGACGGCGTTTACCTTTAGTACTACTACCCATAAAAATTTCATCATCATTAACACCTCCTTTATCCTTATTTTCCCCCGCTAAATTATAAACAAATAATCGAGTATAAATTTCTTTATTTTTAACACGATTTTGTGTTTCTTGAATTTTAATTGCAAATCCATTCTTCAAGGCATATGCCCTAAACAAATTCTCCGCGGCTTCTAAATTATCAACCTTTGGTGCAAATAAGGAATATTAACTTCTTCATCAACATTTTCATGCAATTTTTCATCTTTACCATGATCATCATCAACAAAATCATCACCATCAACAATATTAACATACTCTACATCATCACTAACATTAACATCAACATTAACATCAACTTCAACATCAACATCAACATCATCTAAACCCTTAAAGACATCAACATCATCAATTTTTTTTTGATTTTTTCCTAGGTTTAAACTTAGCAAACATCTTATCCGCATATTAATAAAAAAAAAGAACAATAAGAAATTACCCAAATAAAAGGAATGAACTCAATCTCTCCAACTCTTCAATCTTCTCTTCTTTTCCCCCTTTTCAATGCCAAACAGATTTTTTCATAAAAAATGATCATAAAATGGTCTATTAGGTTACAAAAGGCGGGAGGGGTATTTTGGTCTTCTGGCGTTCCGCGGAAAATTTACGCGGAAAGCATTTTTGGATTTTTACGTTCCGCGGAAAGGTAGCGTTCCGCGAAAAATATGCGATTTTCCGCGGACATGACGAATTTTTTTTTAAAATCCTTGCCGTTGGATCAACGATCCAACGGCCAGGGAGGTGATTGTTGGATAACGTCAGGGACCAGGACCCCAAAACTAATATCTAGTATAGTGGTAAGTAATATTTTTTCTAAGTTAGAGGTCAATGGTTCAATTCTCTTTATGAAAACTTTTTTATCATTAGTACAATATACGCGGATTGTCTCACGATATCTTAATAATGAGGTTTAGAATATATTCAAAACTCATATCTAGCACAGTGGTAAGGATTCTTGCTTACAATGTATTTATGTTAATTTATAATTAAATGGTGCTAGAACAGCATAGTGGTAAGGATTCTTGCTTACAATGTATTTATGTTACTTTATAATTAAATGGT
This sequence comes from Kitagawia praeruptora, assembly GCA_037693485.1. Lineage (NCBI taxonomy): Eukaryota > Viridiplantae > Streptophyta > Magnoliopsida > Apiales > Apiaceae > Kitagawia > Kitagawia praeruptora. Next base: position 114,519,049 of record CM075344.1, on the reverse strand, counting down.
GCTAGAACCACTACGCCACATATGGCCTACGGCTACGCCCAAAAAAGTGTGATTATAGGGCAAAAAGTGTTGCTAGAAGAGCCTAAAACCACCTATGGCTACACTTTGACCAAATTTGGGAGTGTTACAAAATTGGGTGCTACCATAGGGGTCTATGCTAACACTTTTTTGATTTTTGGTAACATGGGAGAAAAGTGTAGGCTTAGACCCCTATGCCAACACCTTTCTAATCTGTGGCTACACCGTATAAGATGTTGCTATAGATCTATGGCTACACCATTATCTTTGTAGTAACACTATTAAAAGTGTTGGCGTATACCTATTCCAACAGTTCTTTAGTCCTACTGTAACATTTTTATACTTTTTGCCAACACTTTGCTATTCTTTTGCCAACACATAATGATTAATACTTTAGAGCCAATGCCTACATTTTTGCAGGCTCTTTACCAACATTTTAAATAAAGAAAGGCAACATATGATATATTGAAAAATAAAGGTTCCCATCCAAAAAATTGTCAAACATTCCAATACATAAAGGCTGTCCAAAAGCCCTTCTATTACACAAAAAACCCATTAAAAATAATTACATAAAATCCACAAGCCATTCTAATACATAATAACCAACCATCCATATCTACTACATAATCAAACAGCAGATGGAAGGCCATTTTTGTAGAGAAATCCTTATGATTACCAGCCCTGGAACTGATATATTTGCTTTCTCCAAGAACACCCCAAACATCATTATTTTGAAGTTCTTCACTCCTCGTGGAACTCTAGCCACTATTACCCTGACTTAACAAGCTCTACCTCCCACTAAACAAGCTCTACCTCCCTTTCATTATAGCTTTCATGTACATCGACATGGAAATAACTGCAACTGAAAGACAGGAAATAACTGCAACTTAAATCATAGATTCTTCTGATGAGCAAGGCTGCAAGCATATATATTTTCAAAGTCACAGAGAGCCAAATTGCTTCTAATAGTATATGTCAAATGTTCAACATAGGTTGATCAATTAATATTTTATAAATGTCATACATTATCACAAAGATTTGTGGGTTATAAATGGTTGATGGAAAATTAACATGGAACTTGTTGAACTTGTTTAAACAAGTATTGTAATAACCCTAACTTCAGTAATGCTACAGTGGTCACATGAATAGTAAATTTCGAGGATTTAAAGAAATGGTATATAAGTACTCTATAATGGAAACATAAAATGAATAAACAGAAACCATATTAGTGTTGTACAATGGAAATAAGTGACTCGAAATGACATTAGATTTCAGAAATTCCTAAAACATGGATTTTGAGGATTTTGATTTCGAATAAGCTTCTATTGGATATTAAGGAGCATGAAAATATTATAAGAACTATATATTGAGAGATTAGTGAATTTAGATTTAACCAGGGGATTTTTAAGTTAAGAGAATATCAAAGGAAATTGGATTCATAAATAATTTCAAAAACCACTGAGATAATGAGGTACATTCGAAACGAACCACAATTAGACGAATATGGAGATTAAGCAACCAAGATTAGTAAAATAACAAGGATACATCCCACATTATCATTCACAAGAATTAGTAACATTATACTTAAGAAAAACCAAAAAGGAATTATGAGATCATCAAGGATTACATCACTTTCCACTAACTAGTTTAAGGGCAAATTAGTATTTTCACATGGTTTTAATCACAAATATCTACCAAGCTTCCAATACAATCTAGATTAGTAAGTAATTAAGAGATAAGATCAAAGAAAAACACAAAACTATCTCTCCCCCATCCATATTCATCCATTCGGCCACAAAGAAAAAAAAAAGAGAAAATAAAATCCAAAACCCTAGCTAGCTTCAAGATCAATTCAAGAGAAAAATCATGGAGTTTCTTGGAGGTTAGGAAGGAGTACTCACAAAGTTTCAAAGCCAACCAATATCATCTTCATAGGTAACAAAATTCTTAAAGATGATGATGAATAGTGAATGAATAGTGTTTTATAAGTTTTAACTTTGTTTTAATGATTTATTTAGTTAATACAAGCCATACTAAGGTTGTTCAAGGTGTGCCCAAGGATTATTAAAGATATTAAAAGCTTCAAGGAGGTATAACTATGCTTGCTTCTTTGTATTTATGGTAGAAATTTAATTGGTTAGTAGTAAGTGATGTTAATGTGATGTTTATGATGAATATGTGTTCTAAATGGTTTGGGTTGATATGAGTTTTGTGTTGTGAACTTGGAACCATGGCTGGAATGTAGTCCACATGGTGTAGGGTTTGGATTGAGTGTGGAATGATGGTTTTGGAGTGGGTAAAATATGGAAAGTATGAAAGTACAGCGGTTATAATGCCCGATTTTCGTTAGGATGTAAATTTCCCTGTTTTGGACCCCTGTACCGGACGGTACCCTACTGTCTAAGTTACCAATTGACCATGAGATGATAGATCTTGGTTCATAGATCGTTTTGATATAAGGTGCGTTAAAATCTGATGAACGGTTTAGGAGAAAAGTCAGTTTTATTGAAAGACGTTCGATAACCGAGAAAACGTAATTGTATCAACTTGGAGGCTAAAGTTACCATACTTAGACATTTTTATAAGTCACGAAATTTTGGGATAGTGAAGTAGAGTGGTCAGAGGACCCTTGACAGTTGACCTTACATTAAAATTCGAAATTTAAAATTTATAAGAAATTTTACAGTCGAGTGTGGTCGTTAGGTGAAATGGTGACAAACACTGAAACTTCGATTGAGCTTATAAATGGTTAAGTTCTTGAACCTTTGGGGTGATAATGATACGTTAAACATATATTGAAGTGTAAAGGGTCTTGTTATACAAGAGGGTAGTGAGTAAGAGATGTGGTATTCTAACGACGGTCCTTTTGTGTTTATAGAAACTCCGGAAGAGGGACCAGCCATACTGTCAGGATACAGAAACCGAGGCAAGATCTTTCTATCCCTACTTTGAAAATTATTTATCTTCGGAATAATAATGATATCATGGAATGTATATACATATATGTGATGCTATTATTACTATGTTGCAAAGAATATATTTCCTTGATTTTGGGAAATTAAAGAGAGATGGATATGATTTATGAAATATGAATATAGAGATGATTACGAATGGAACGAATATGCTCTATGGTAAAAGAGATATGAAAGAGAATGGTATCAGTTGTTATCTAGGGTTATATGGTTTATAATACTATATTAAAAATATTCTTTTTAGTGATAGTAGTTGAATAAATATTATTTGATTATTATTTACTACTCTTAAAATAGACGGAATGTTTTATGAATATAAAAGCATATTTGGATTCTTAAATATAAAAGAGATATCTGAGTCCTAATCAAAGTGTTATGATATATATATATATATATATATATATATATATATATATATATATATATATATATATATATATATATATATATATATATATATATATATTTTATAGAAATAATGTGCGAGAATGGAAATGATATACGGGAATGGAAATGTGAAATGGTGTTGATAAATTGAATAATGATTTTATAAAAAGGGGGATTAGCAACAAACTTGCATAAGAGGTTGTGTCAGGGCTGTGTGCGACATAGTCTAGCATTTATGATTCGGCACGAAGATGCCAAGGGAGGATGTTAGCAGGTGGCCTTCCTCCAGGGAGGATGTTAGCAGGTGGCCTTCCTCCAGGGATGATGTTAGCAGGTGGCCTTCATTCCTTCTACCGGTAGTAAAAAGGGACGGGTAAGGAGGACGACTGATCATCGTGCCTCACGTATTCGGCAACAGTGAAAACCCCCAAAATATTTGAATAAAGAATCAATGATAAAGTCAGATTGGTATACTGAAAAGGGAAAATGATAGGAAACGATGGAATTGTTGTTATAGATGAAGAGAAACTGATTTTATATTAATTTATAAAATTGTTGCATAAGAAGGAAATGAGAAGATGATAGTGAAAGATTTATTCAAGTATTCATATTATCTTGAAATATTACACTGAAAGGGTAATTTGATTGTTATATTATTTAAGAAGAGAAACTGATACTATATTATCCTAGATTTCTTTCTTATAATAGTAAGTGGATGATGTATTATTAAATAAGAGTTTTATTCTTCCTTAAAGTTTATAATTGGTTACCGCTTACATATGTATATATATGTATACTTGGTTACATTTTAAATTCTAGTTTACAATATTATCTTGCTGAGCTATTATAGCTCACCCTTGCTATTTATCTATATACAGCTAGGTATGCCAATACTGCGCAGAACGCCCCGCAAGAGGGTAAGGGAAAGGCGACCTTCTGAGGGCACATTAGCATCGATTCCGGAGGTAGTGATGAGGCAAACGGGTTCTGAGGGCTTATGTATAATTAAGTATGAAGACATGTAATAAACTTTTGGTTGTTGAAACACTTCATGTCGAAGTGTTATTCAACAATGTACTTAAGTATGATCCTGGTTTGTAATAACTCTTTTAACTTCCAACTTTAAACTTTTGTTATGGTAAATGTTGTTCTCTGAGCATATGACTGGTGTGTGTGTGTATTAGTGTGGGGTCAACTGCATAAGTATTAATTGTTAAAAAAAAAAAGACCCAAGGGATAGTGATATTGAATGGAAATTGGTCCGTGATGGCCCAGATTTATGACCCCGGATTTGGGGCTGTCACAGATGGTATCAGAGTAAAGAGTCATAATGCTCAGGAACAAGAATGATAATAATAAATGTATCAGTTATAATATAAATTGTGAACTTTCATCAAGTTCAGGGGTGGTATATCGCAGGTAGTATTTAATTTAAGCATTGAATATAATATTATTGACCGTTACTAATAGAATTTTATGTTTTATTATAGGGAGCGGAGATGGGTGAGCCGGGTCAGGATCCCCAGTGGCTAGGACTACCCGAGCAGGAGATTAGAGACTTGCTGCTAGTAGGTGTAGAGGTTCCAGAGTATGCTATCACTGACCTCAGGAGGAGAGTTCGCGCGGAGGCCATGGAGAGACATGAGATCAGAGTGAGACTTGAGGAGACAGAGGAGCGCAGGCAGAGGGATGCTGTAGCCATAGTGCCATACACTGGTAGACCCTATGTAGGACCTGATGGGGCAGGTCCTTCTCGGGTGCGGTCGGATATTCCTGAGGAGGAGATGCCCTTGCGTAAGAGGCCTAGGTTATCTGTTATACCTGAGGAGCCGATTGAGTGGAGGGACATTCACATGACTCCTACTCCTGTCCCACCTGTCCCAGTGCCATCACCTATTCCATCTCCTCTACCTAGCCCTGACCCTTTTGAGGATTCAGCAGAGCCATTTACTCCACCAGGACACTTTATCCTGTCAGAGGATGAGTTGGAGGAGGACCCTTCCGAGGATGCGGACACGGAGCCAGTTCCTCCATCCCCACCATTTGTACCACCACCACCTCCACCAGTAGATGCACCTCCACTTGTAGATGTACCTCCCCCAGTTGCTATGCCACCTCATGAGGCACCTATATTTCCAGCTGGTCAGTTGCCAGATATTCTCTTGTCAGAGTACTTTGTCCTACAGGGACAGCTGGAGGAGTCCCGTCGGACTATAGATACACTTGTGTAGAGGTTAGACAGAGCGAGAGGGGGAGGAGGTGTGATACCAGATGGGTTGTCTTTGGGCATAGTTAGTATCGAGCTACGGGCACTCGGTGATATTAGGAGGATGTTGGGAGACAGAGGGGATCCAGTATGGAGGGCTCAGATAGTTGATGTAGTCACCACTATGGTAGTGCATATCAGAGACGTTGTCAGAGCAGCGTTCCCGTGATTCAGAGTAGTAGTTTTAGTTACTAATCAGACTATTCATCTTGTGGATGTCATTTTGGGGATTAGGTTAGTTGTTTACTGTCTTAATCCCAGTCTGATTAGAGGACAGCTTGTAGTGCTTTTGTTATAGCGAGTTAGTATGTACGGTTATGCTTTTGGGGTTTCGAACCTTGTACTCTATGATGTATGTATTGACTAGTAGTGTAGGATGTTATCCACAAGTTGTAAAATATTTATGTAAATTAATGAAGTTTATGTACTTTGCCTAATTTTATCGTATTTTGATATTAAATGTTGAGATTTAAAAATATTGATATATATATGAGGTGATTGACTTAAATGAAAGGGTTATTGTGCTAAAGGTACTAAGCTTAATTGTCAAAGTTGTATTATAATTAAATATTATTTGTGTGGAGTTAAAAATACTGGGATGCATAATTAAGTTAACTAATGATATAGTTGTGAATATATGGAAATGATGTATGTTGTACCCTAAATTTGGGTGATTAATGAAGAATATTGTTATATACAGAATCATGCCGCCTAAGCGTAATAATAGAATGAATGCAAGGGAAAATGAGAGAGAGGAAGGAAGTCATAATAGGCAGGATGAAAACGCTCATAATGAACAAGATCATGAGGAAGAAGAAGATGAATCAACTGGTCAACAGGGAAATCAGGGTGGTGACCCTTTTAACCAATTTATGGAACTATTGAGGCAGAATTTAGTTAACCCACAGAATCCCCAACAACCACCTGTTCTTCCAAATCAGGCAGCTAACTCCTTTCGTGCCTTTAAGTCATTAAAACCCCCAGAGTTTGAGGGAACTGTTAACCCAGTAGTAGCCAGAGCCTGGTTAAAAGAGATGGAAAAAGCTTTTGAGATACTGAGGATAGAGGAAGACCAGAAAACAGTTTTTGCAGCCTATCTCTTAAAGGGAGAGGCAAATTACTGGTGGGAAACTAAAAAGAATCTAGAAGGAACGGGAGTGATAACCTGGGAGCGTTTCACTAGGGTGTTCTTAGAAAAGTATTCCCCTAGGTACCTGGAGAACCAAATGGAAATAAAGTTTCTAGAGTTAAAACAGGAAAACCTATCAGTGGCAGAGTATGAAACTAAATTTACAGAACTGTCTAGGTTTGTTCCTGAATTTGTGCGTACTGAAGAACAAAGAGCAAAAAGGTTCCAACAAGGATTGAAACCATGGCTACGAACGAGAGTGGCACCATTTGAGTTGACTGATTATGCTGCGGTGGTTCAGAAAGCATCTATTATCGAGGCCGAGAATGAACAAACCCAATTAGGTCGAGAGAACAAGAAAAGAAAATTTGAGGGTCCAAAGGGAGGTTCAAGTGAGGGAAGCTACTTTAACAAATTTGGTAAAGGACAAAAACCCCAGTTTGGAGGAAAGTCAGGGAATAATAAGACTACCAGTGAGACTGTGAATCAGGGTGGTAGATCCACAGGAACCTTTCAGTCTAATCAACTGCGATCACCATTTCCAGATTGTAACACGTGTGGTAGGAAGCATACGGGAGTGTGTAGAGCGTTAGAAATAAATTGCTTTAACTGTGGACAGAAAGGACACTACCTTAGCCAGTGCCCATCGGCTAATACCAATCCTAAGAGGGACGTCAAGTGTTACCAGTGTGGGAAACTAGGACACATTGCCAGAGATTGCCGTTCCGGGGGATCATCCGCGCCAGAACAGAGTGTGACTGCTTCAAACAGGCCTACTGCTAGAGTGTATAACATGACCTTAGGAGAAGCATTGAGAAAGCCGGATACAGATGCAGGTGAACATTTTTTTTTAGTATTTAAATTTTAGTGTAATTGTTTGGTTAGGAATCAATATGGTCAATGAATGGTAAAGGTAGATTGACAATCTAGATAAGGAAAATCAGTATCTGTTAGGGGTTAGAAATTCTATGAAAAAGAGAATAATAGTATTTTGGGGGTAAACCGCAGACTTGTTTATATACGAACAGGAAATATATATTATAGGTAGTATTTTCTTACAATTGTTTCAAAGAATCTTATTCTAGTCGGATTTCTGGAAGATTTTACAGAGACAAGATATAATAAGATCGAAGTGTGTTTATTTTTGTCATGATAGAGATCAACATAGGGATAAACCATAAGTGAGATACACTACCATTCAGGGGAGGCCAATGTGGTGGCCGATACCCATAACCAAAAGAGGAATATTGATGAATGACAAGCAAGTTTATGTTGGTGTATTCTGTGCAAACAAGATAGAGATATTATGAAGGAAAAAGGATGGAGGAAGTGGTATAGAAGTTATAAGGTGTAGATGAAAAGGTATCTATGGACATTTCTGACGTGATTCCGGGACGGAATCCTTTTAAGGGGGGAAGGATGTAATAACCCTAACTTCAGTAATGCTACAGTGGTCACATGAATAATAAATTTCGAGGATTTAAAGAAATGGTATATAAGTACTCTATAATGAAAACATAAAATGAATAAACAGAAACCATATTAGTGTTGTACAATGGAAATAAGTGACTCGAAATGACGTTAGATTTCAGAAATTCCTAAAACATGGATTTTGAGGATTTTGATTTCGAATAAGCTTCTATTGGATATTAAGGAGCATGGAAATATTATAAGAAATATATATTGAGAGATTAGTGAATTTAGATTTAAACAGGGGATTTTTAAGTTAAGAGAATACCAAAGGAAATTGGATTCGTAAATAATTTCAAAAACCACTGAGATAATGAGGTACATTCGAAACGAACCACAATTAGACGAATATGGAGATTAAGCAACCAAGATTAGTAAAATAACAAGGATACATCCCACATTATCATTCACAAGAATTAGTAACATTATACTTAAGAAAAACCAAAAAGGAATTATGAGATCATCAAGGATTACATCACTTTCCACTAACTAGTTTAAGGGCAAATTAGTATTTTCACATGGTTTTAATCACAAATATCTACCAAGCTTCCAATAAAATCTAGATTAGTAAGTAATTAAGAGATAAGATCAAAGAAAAACACAAAACTATCTCTCCCCCATCCATATTCATCCATTCGGCCACAAAGAAAAAAAAAGAGAAAATAAAATCCAAAACCCTAGCTAGCTTCAAGATCAATTCAAGAGAAAAATCATGGAGTTTCTTGGAGGTTAGGAAGGAGTACTCACAAAGTTTCAAAGCCAACCAATATCATCTTCATAGGTAACAAAATTCTTAAAGATGATGATGAATAGTGAATGAATAGTGTTTTATAAGTTTTAACTTTGTTTTAATGATTTATTTAGTTAATACAAGCCATACTAAGGTTGTTCAAGGTGTGCCCAAGGATTATTAAGGATATTAAAAGCTTCAAGGAGGTATAACTATGCTTGCTTCTTTGTATTTATGGTAGAAATTTAATTGGTTAGTAGTAAGTGATGTTAATGTGATGTTTATGATGAATATGTGTTCTAAATGGTTTGGGTTGATATGAGTTTTGTGTTGTGAACTTGGAACCATGGCTGGAATGTAGTCCACATGGTGTAGGGTTTGGATTGAGTGTGGAATGATGGTTTTGGAGTGGGTAAAATATGGAAAGTATGAAAGTACAGCGGTTATAATGCCCGATTTTCGTTAGGATGTAAATTGCCCTGTTTTGGACCCCTGTACCGGACGGTACCCTACTGTCTAAGTTACCAATTGACCATGAGATGATAGAGATTGGTTCATAGATCGTTTTGATATAAGGTGCGTTAAAATCTGAAGAACGGTTTAGGAGAAAAGTCTGTTTTATTGAAAGACGTTCGATAACCGAGAAAACGTAATTGTATCAACTTGGAGGCTAAAGTTACCATACTTAGACATTTTTATAAGTCACGAAATTTTGGGATAGTGAAGTAGAGTGGTCAGAGGACCCTTGACAGTTGACCTTACATTAAAATTCGAAATTTAAAATTTATAAGAAATTTTACAGTCGAGTGTGGTCGTTAGGTGAAATGGTGACAAACACTGAAACTTCGATTGAACTTATAAATGGTTAAGTTCTTGAACCTTTGGGGTAATAATGATACGTTAAACATATATTGAAGTGTAAAGGGTCTTGTTATACAAGAGGGTAGTGAGTAAGAGATGTGGTATTCTAACGACGGTCCTTTTGTGTTTATAAAAACTCCGGAAGAGGGACCAGCCATACTGTCAGGATACAGAAACCGAGGCAAGATCTTTCTATCCCTACTTTGAAAATTATTTATCTTCGGAATAATAATGATATCATGGAATGTATATACATATATGTGATGCTATTATTACTATGTTGCAAAGAATATATTTCCTTGATTTTGGGAAATTAAAGAGAGATGGATATGATTTATGAAATATGAATATAGAGATGATTACGAATGGAACGAATATGCTCTATGGTAAAAGAGATATGAAAGAGAATGGTATCAGTTGTTATCTAGGGTTATATGGTTTATAATACTATATTAAAAATATTCTTTTTAGTGATAGTAGTTGAATAAATATTATTTGATTATTATTTACTACTCTTAAAATAGACGGAATGTTTTATGAATATAAAAGCATATTTGGATTCTTAAATATAAAAGAGATATCTGAATCCTAATCAAAGTGTTATGATATATATATATATATATATATATATATTTTATAGAAATAATGTGCGAGAATGGAAATGATATACGGGAATGGAAATGTGAAATGGTGTTGATAAATTGAATAATGATTTTATAAAAAGGGGGATTAGCAACAAACTTGCATAAGAGGCTGTGTCAGGGCTGTGTGCGACATAGTCTAGCATTTATGATTCGGCACGAAGATGCCAAGGGAGGATGTTAGCAGGTGGTCTTCCTCCAGGGAGGATGTTAGCAGGTGGCCTTCCTCCAGGGATGATGTTAGCAGGTGGCCTTCATTCCTTCTACCGGTAGTAAAAAGGGACGGGTAAGGAGGACGACTGATCATCGTGCCTCACGTATTCGGCAACAGTGAAACCCCCCAAAATATTTGAATAAAGAATCAATGATAAAGTCAGATTGGTATACTGAAAAGGGAAAATGATAGGAAACGATGGAATTATTGTTATAGATGAAGAGAAACTGATTTTATATTAATTTATAAAATTGTTGCATAAGAAGGAAATGAGAAGATGATAGTGAAAGATTTATTCAAGTATTCATATTATCTTGAAATATTACACTGAAAGGGTAATTTGATTGTTATATTATTTAAGAAGAGAAACTGATACTATATTATCCTAGATTTCTTTCTTATAATAGTAAGTGGATGATGTATTATTAAATAAGAGTTTTATTCTTCCTTAAAGTTTATAATTGGTTACCGCTTACATATGTATATATATGTATACTTGGTTACATTTTAAATTCTAGTTTACAATATTATCTTGCTGAGCTATTATAGCTCACCCTTGCTATTTATCTATATACAGCTAGGTATGCCAATACTACGCAGAACGCCCCGCAAGAGGGTAAGGGAAAGGCGACCTTCTGAGGGCACATTAGCATCGATTCCGGAGGTAGTGATGAGGCAAACGGGTTCTGAGGGCTTATGTATAATTAAGTATGAAGACATGTAATAAACTTTTGGTTGTTGAAACACTTCATGTCGAAGTGTTATTCAACAATGTACTTAAGTATGATCCTGGTTTGTAATAACTCTTTTAACTTCCAACTTTAAACTTTTGTTATGGTAAATGTTGTTCTCTGAGCATATGACTGGTGTGTGTGTGTATTAGTGTGGGGTCAACTGCATAAGTATTAATTGTTAAAAAAAAAAGACCCAAGGGATAGTGATATTGAATGGAAATTGGTCCGTGATGGCCCAGATTTATGACCCCGGATTTGGGGCTGTCACAAGTATTAACATGGAAAATTAATGTTCATATCACCTGATTAGTACAGGAATACAGTAACGCATCTGGTCTCGACTAACATGCTTTGTGTACTATACATATTTAGCACATTAATTTCATTATATTATATTTCATAAACAGAGTGCCCGATAAGATATCAAGTTGTTTGTTCTTTTTAAGTAAACATAAGCAAAACTAAATTTAAGATATCGGTGTACATAAGAGTAGAGCAATGTAAGTGAGTATGCAACTTTGGACTAAGGTGGCTACATTCAACTTTAGAATGCAAATCTCAGAAAGTTATATACTATTCAAAGTAGTGACTACTGACTATGCAAGCTATGTTAATCCAAAACAATATTAATAGTCGGTAGCTTTGCGAGACAATGCTGCAAAGAACATGCATATTAAAATTGACCTTGCTTTTAGCTTGACATTGATATCATGGTAGTTTAGAAAGCATAAGGACGCAGAACTAGTTGAATATCAGATTGATGATATAAAGAAAGTTGAAAGTATTATATGAGTGTAGACTCAGACACCGTTAGAATACTAAAAATTAGATACCAATACAGGTAGGAATCTTGCTCCCATAGCAGAAGCTAGCTTTCACTACACATCATGACCTTGGAAGACTATTTTCATTTCCCATCCCCCCTATAATAAACAACATCAACTATACACAAACACTAATTATTAAGTAGATTGATCATTAAAAAGTAACCAAAGATATAAGTTGTCCTTTTTTAAAAATTATTTATTTTAAGATTTAGGTTAACCACAAATCTTGATGTAATAACAAGATTTTCGTTTTTATTTTTGAAACTCGATTAACTTTGGCTGTAATCTATAGTCTACATCTAAATAAAAGTGACACAAAATAGAGTATCATAAGTCCACTTACAGGTACCAGGCACATCCAATACCACAACAAGGAAGACGCGCTCTCTTATTGGTCTTCCTTCAACAACTGCATAACCTAGATCATCAAGATAACAAAACATGTATATTAAAGCCTCGAAACCAATTACTCAACAATTATGCATAGTAAGTTAAATAATTAAAAAATGACAGCACGGGAAAATAACTAACTCATCTGGTCTGGGTCTAAATATCAAATAAATTCAAGAAAAGAAAGTATGAATTGCTCACAGTATTGTTACTGATAAGTGGAGTTATATCCACTTGGAACATTCTAAGTCGGCTTAAATTGATTGTCTTGGACTCAAGTTTCTTGTAGTTTTGATGTGTTTTGCTTAGTTGTGCAGGTTTACGAGAATGTTGATTAAGGTGGATGCTTCTATAATTTTTTGGGAATTAATTGATTAAAATTCAGAGTTTCTGGGAAGGCTGCGCAGCTTATACTGTTTTGGCCATATCTGGAGTTCTGTAAGTCCGTTTTCAGCGATCTTACTGCCCACGCGAAGCTTGAGAAATTTTATACAACCTGGGATAGGAAGCACGTGCAAGTAATGTGCTGAATTAATTCGCGCACGTATTCTTTGTGAAGCATGGCTGGGAAATTACTGTTTTGCCCTTTTCAAGTTCTAATTATATTTCGGGCAGTTTTTAGCACCTTAATTAAATTCTAATTGTAATAGAAGATATTTTCTTGCTGGGCAAGAAATATAGAGCCTATTTAAACACATCCTACCATTGTAATAGAGATACACACATTATCATAGTTTTATTATTGTAACCTAGCTTAGATCTGCAAGGGAGAAAAGGAGAGAAAGATTCAACGCTCGTGACAAGCAACGGATCTAGATCTACTTCATCCTTTGTGTTACTTTGGATTATAGATTTGTTTTCTCAACTCTTTAGTTTTATTAATATTATTGCTTCTTTTATCCATATCTTGTTTTATACCATGTTTTCATCAAATCCCATGACGATGAACGGTTCAATTATGGGCTAATCGTTGTCATGGGATCCTAGTGGATTTTTCTATGTAGCTTAGTAGTTTGCATGCCTTAAAGATTTATGTGTGGTGAATACTTGATATCCTTGTATGGTTGTGCTTATTGAATTTAGGTGCATCGCGAACATCTAATTTGTTAATCTCTTGCTAAACGAGAGTGGATCTTGAGATTTAGAACTTGCCATGCTAGCATAGGATAGGTTGGTGTTTTGACATCATGATTTGTGGCATCAATAGAGATATTATGCTACCCTATGTGATCTAAGTGAATAACTTGTGCTTAAACCTTTATGTTTTCAAATTCTATAGAGATATAGGGTCTAAACATAATAGGTGCCTACTCGTCTTCTATCTCTTTTGTGGATGTATGCGTAGATTGGTACTAGTATACCGAGAGGTAACTTTTACTCTTTTCGTGTTATTCGATCAGATATCAAACTCATCGCATGTTTTAATTAAAGGCTGCAACTCTAAGTGAAGTAGATGATGAAACTAGGATTCCATGTTTTTTTCTCATATTAGTAATTCGACTTTAATCTCTTTAATTAGTTAATCTTTAGTTTGATAATTAATTTAGTAGTTAATAAAAATCCAAATTGTTATTTGTCTTAGCAGTGGATAAAAACCATACATCGGTGCATAGGTACATTAATTGAATTGAACACCATTCTAGATCTCTGTGGGAATGAAATTGATTTAATCATATATTACTTGTGACAACGTGCGCTTGCGTAAATTTTGCATAACAAGTTTTTGGCGCCGCTGCCGGGGATAATCGGTATTTTTATTTTAGTTTATGTGCTTGTCATCAGTGGTCGTTAGCGTTCACTGACTCGGATTTCTTACTTAGTTTGTTTGTTTCGTGGTGTTTGCAGGTACTTAAGTTTGTATGCGAACACGCTTACAAGCTTGTTTGGAAGAACTGGCGGAAGACGATCTTGTAGAGAATAAAGAGAATATGGAAGAGGAATCTGAAACTACAGTAGCAATGGTAGACGCAGCAGCAGCAGTCAAGGCTTTGAAGGACTATTCTCAGCCGAAACTCAATGACATCCAGTCCAGCATTATTAGGCCAGCTATTGCAGCGAACAATTTTGAGATCAAGTCGGGCACAATTCAGATGGTGCAGAATTCAGTTCAGTTTGGGGGTGCTTCTACGGAGGATGCCAACATGCATGTTCGGGACTTTATCGAAATCTGCGACACTTTCAAATGTAATGGTGTGACGGATGATGCTATCAGGTTGAGGCTTTTCCCATTCTCTCTGAGGGATAAGGCTAAGAGCTGGCTACACTCTTTGCCACCTGGTTCCATTACTACATGGGAAGATCTTGCTCAGAAGTTCCTGACTAAATTCTTCCCTATGGCAAAAACTGCAGCATTAAGGAACCAGTTGACTCAATTCCAACAGCAATTTGGCGAGACCTTGTGTGAGGCTTGGGAACGCTACAAGGAGATGCTACGCAAGTGTCCTCATCATGGCATGCCTGATTGGATGGTTATTAATGGGTTCTACAATGGGTTGGGAGCACAGTCTAGGCCTTTGCTAGATGCAGCATCAGGAGGAGCTCTGTGGGCAAAGAGCTATGATGAAGCTTATGAACTTATAGATATGATGGCTGCTAATGAATATCAAAATCCAACCCAAAGACTATCTCAAGGCAGGGCAGCAGGAATTTTTGATGTAGATACAGCTTCAATGATTACAGCTCAGTTGAAGGCTCTTACTATGAAGGTGGATTCTCTTGCTAATTATGGAGTTCAGCAGGTGGCTAGTGTTTGTGAGTTATGTGCGGGCGCACATGAGACGAATCAGTGTGCTATCTCTTCTGAATCAGCACAGTTCGTGAGTAATTTCCAGAGACCTGTTGCACCAGTTCCAGCCACTTATCATCCTAATAATCGGAATCATCCCAATTTCAGCTGGAACAACAATCAGAATACTCAACAATCTTATCAGCAAGCGAAGCCATTCAATCAAGGCTATCAACAGCCTTACGCTCCAAGGGCACCATATCAACCTCCGGGATTTCAACAGCAACAGCCCCAGGCTCATGTGGGGCAATCTTCTAATGAAAAATCAGATGAGGTGTGGATAGCAGTAAAGAACCTACAAGCTGGCCAGGAAGTTTTGGAAACCCAGTTGGGGCAGATTACAAGTGCCTTGGTAAATATGCAACAAGGAACTCTTCCAAGGGATACAATGGGTAATCCAGGCAAGAGGGAGGTTCATGAGCAGGTGAAAGCTGTGACTTTGAGATCCGGAAAAGTCACGAGTGAACCTAAATCAGCAACTGAAGAAGATGTTTAGAATCAGCAGGATGAAAAATCTGCAGTACTAGAAATTGAGAAATCTGACTTAGTGGCTGATCAGCTAGATGGTGAGAAGAGAAAGAAACCTGTTGAAAAGTCTACTCCGGAGCAATCTTCAAAGAATAATCAGATATATCCTCCTCCGCCATTTCCTGGACGCTTGAAGAAAAGTCAAGAGAAACAATTTCAGAAATTTATGGATGTCTTCAAGAAACTGTCCATTAACATTCCTTTTGTTGAAGCGTTGGAGCAGATGCCAAGATATGCAAAGTTCATGAAGGATATTTTGTCAAGGAAGAGAAGGTTGGAAGAATTTGAAACAGTGGCATTGACAGAGGAGTGCAGTGCGGTGTTGCAACAGAAATTGCCTCCTAAACTTAAGGATCCAGGAAGCTTTACAATTCCATGCACCATTGGGAAGTTGTCTTTTAACAAGTGTTTATGTGATTTGGGAGCTAGTATTAATCTCATGCCCTTGTCTGTATTCAAGCAACTTGGTCTACCGGAGCCGAAGCCAACCAACATCTCTTTGCAGTTGGCTGATAGGACGATCACATATCCTAGAGGCATAGTGGAGGACGTTTTGGTGAAAGTTGATAAACTCATATTTCCTGCTGATTTTGTGATCTTGGATTTCGAAGAAGATAAGAAGATTCCCATAATCTTGGGAAGACCGTTCTTGGCTACAGGAAAGACTTTGATTGATGTGCAAAAAGGAGAGCTTACAATGAGGGTGCAAGATCAGAGTGTCACCTTTAATGTGTTCAAGGCAATGAAATTTCCGACAGAGGATGAAGAGTGTTGCAGTGTGGAAATAGTTGATACGGGTCAGAGAAAGAAGTTTGATCAGTTATTGAGCGAAAAATCTGACACACATGTGCTAAAGCATCCTATTAGTGATTCCATTGACAGTTCTTCAGTTCGAGATCTTTCGAATGTCAAGCTTGGGAAACTTCCACCACATTTGAGGTATGTCCTTTTGAATAATGAGCTAGTAATTTTTGAAGAGGGGCATGATAACGTGTTGCGAAGGTGGAAAGCAGATGTTAAGGAAGAAGAAATTTTTGTTCAACCGGTTGAGTCGGAGAAGCATATTAGAGGTGTGAAGAAGAAAAAGAAAAAGATTTGGCCATTGGGTAGTAAATTTAAGTTGAAGTCTGATGGAAGAGATTTGTGGAAAGCAAGCAACCGAGATGTCAACGTTCGTATGAGTGGTTTGTCTGTTGAAGATGGTTCAGTTATTCTTTTGAAACCACCATGAGTTGAGGAAGTAACGTCAAGCTATTGACGTTAAAGAAGCGCTTGGTGGGAGGCAACCCATGTATTAGTAAAAAAAAAAAAAAAAAAAATTAGTAGTTGTGTGAAAAAAAAAAAATCAAAAAAATCGGATTTTTGGTGTGTCACGCAGGAGGAGCCTGCGTTTCAGGGCAAATTGCGGCATTGTAACGCAATTTGCTCATGCGTTACTGGACTGGGGGCAGCTTGCGCACCTGTCGCGCAACTTGCGCATGCGTGTCTGTACTTGGGGCAGTTTGCCTCCATGCGCGCAACGGGCGCGTGAGTCAGGAAAAAAAAATAAAATAAAATTTTCAGCGTGTTGTTCAGTGATGGTCCGAGCTGTTGTTGTTTGTATATATAAAAAAAAAAAACCTTTTCAACCCCATTCTTTTTATACTCTCCTCTCTAAACTAATTCTTTTCCTATTTCAATTCCAAAACCCCCCCCATCTTTTTTCCAAAAATTCTAAACCTATTTCTTTTCTAATTCAATTTTTTTTATTATTGTTATTATTCTTATTATTATTATTCTTATTATTATTATTCTTATTTTTTTTTATTATTATTGTTATTATTATTATTATTATTTATTTATTTATTATTATTAGTATTATTATTATTATTATATTCATTATTCTTATTATTATTATTTTTTTGTATATACCCACCTATACATACAAATCCAATTCCTCTTCCATTTTATTTAAATCTCTAAAAATTCAATCCTAAAGAGGAATTAATTGCAAGTTCACCTCTTTGATCCGTATAGGGTAAATCTTTTTCTCTAATCTTATTTTTATTACGAATTTGTGTTCTTGTCAATTGGGGTTTTGTAGTATTCAGGCAAGGTGGCCAGTCTATGGAGCTCGTGCGCAATATCCTCCACCAGATTCATCCGAGGAGTATGAGGACTTGTAGGTATGTTTTCTGTTATCCCTTGTATTTACTTCCATTCAATGCGGACATTGATTATTTTAAGTTTGGGGGTGGTTTGAGGGATTAGTAGTGTTGTTGTATTATTTGTTCATGTAGGATTTCATGCTTTGCATATTAGTAGTAGTAAATTATGCATTTATGTTTGTGTTATCTACGTTTGTTTCATATAGGACATTCTGTTTTTATGTTTGTATACCGTGTGAGTTCATAATAGTTTGCATTTGCACCCATGCTTGATAGGAATTTTGTGTTGTTGACGCTTTTGATTGAGAAGTGATATGCTTTGTTCTTGTGCACACACATACACTAGTAAGTTGAAGCTAGTAGACTTATTGAATGTTGTAAGTGATTAGAAGGACATGAATATGTGCAAGATGATTTAGTTTACATGCTTTGAATACAAGTCGGTGCATTAGAGAGATTTTTGCTTGGGATTGAGTATGTTTTTCCACCAAGTGAGATTTTGAGCCTTATTGCATATTGCATATTTACAATTGATTCGTTTGCTTGAGTGTCCACGGATTGTTTGCATTGCTAGCAGTTGTTTGAGGTCTTTCTTGAAACGCATGACATTATTTGACGATTAAAATGATAAAGGCACTTAGGAATAACCGCATATTTTCCCATATTACCACACCATGTTTACATGATCAATTAGTTAACCCGTTGAGCTTAATCCTATTTTTTTCGGTGACATACCACATTACTTGCCGAGACCTTTTTCTTGTATTGGCCTTACATTAATTTGAACCCACATTGTCAAAGGATAATAGAGTGCTTAAGGGAGTAATAAGGTGTGTAAGGTGGGATTTATTGTTGGCTTACTTTTGGGGGGAATATTGAAAATTGGGTTTGGTTGTTTACTTGATAGTCGACATATGTAATAAATTATGGGATCATTGTTATTGTTTATATTATTGTTTTATCTAGCTCTCGAAAAAAAAAGGAAAAAAAAAGGAAAAATATATATATATATATATATTAGGAGAGCATGTTTGTGTTTGTTGTGATCCTATTTCAGTCGACTAGTCGAGTGCTTATTTTTAGTAAAAATTATGTGGGGGGGGGAATATGGTGTTGTGTACGATGTATTATGGTACTTACTAGCTTTTGACACTTCACCTGTTTTGGCTTATTTGACATACCTTGTCCCTAGCCCCGTTACAACCCAATTAAAGACCTTTTGATTATCGTCATTGATGTATGTTGTGTTAAGAGTTAGATTGATACCAAATGTAAAGCATGCTTATGATTTTGTTGGAATTGAGTGATACACTTACCCTTGTTCTTGAGTGAATATTCTTTGTGAGTGGATTGTGAGTGTTTGCTTGTTCTTGCGTATGAGATCCCGAGTGTTGTCTCAAAGATGTGCTCTTGTAGGCTTAGCATGTTTACTAACTTATTCTTACACTTGACATGGGCTTGTGAGAACTTATGCATGTCATTGAGTAGACTATGTGAATACTTGCACTTTCGACACCAAGACATTGCGTATTTACTTTGATTCTTAAGTTGATGTGGCATGAGAGGATTTGAAGGTATGGTAGATTAGATTAATTGCATTTTCATTTAGTTGCATTCATGCATTGCATTGCAATAGGTTAAATGGATTTTGTGGGTACATTCGCTATAGGCCCTCACGAGACCTTACTCGTCCACAAGGGCTGCCTAGGGGTTTAAAGGGCTTGTTGCATATGCCAAATGCAACCGTGATCACCTACGGAAGTGGTACTAGTTAGTTAAATAGTGTAATTGTTTATGCTTGAGGACAAGCATCGGTTTAAGTTTGGGGGTGTGATAAGTGGAGTTATATCCACTTGGAACATTCTAAATCGGCTTAAATTGATTGTCTTGGACTCAAGTTTCTTGTAGTTTTGATGTGTTTTGCTTAGTTGTGCAGGTTCACGAGAATGTTGATTAAGGTGGATGCTTCTATAATTTTTTGGGAATTAATTGATTAAAATTCAGATTTTCTGGGAAGGCTGCGCAGCTTATACTGTTTTGGCCATATCTGGAGTTCTGTAAGTCCGTTTTCAGCGATCTTACTGCCCACGCGAAGCTTGAGAAATTTTCTACAACCTGGGATAGGAAGCACGTGCAAGTAATGTGCTGAATTAATTCGCGCACGTATTCTTTGTGAAGCATGGCTGGGAAATTACTGTTTTGCCCTTTTCAAGTTCTAATTATATTCCGGGCAGTTTTTAGCACCTTAATTAAATTCTAATTGTAATAGAAGATATTTTCTTGCTGGGAAAGAAATATAGAGCCTATTTAAACACATCCTACCATTGTAATAGAGATACACACATTATCATAGTTTTATTATTGTAACCTAGCTTAGATCTGCAAGGGAGAAAAGGAGAGAAGGATTCAACGCTCGTGACAAGCAACGGATCTAGATCTACTTCATCCTTTGTGTTACTTTGGATTATAGATTTGTTTTCTCAACTCTTTAGTTTTATTAATATTATTGCTTCTTTTATCCATATCTTGTTTTATACCATGTTTTCATCAAATCCCATGATGATGAACGGTTCAATTATGGGCTAATCATTGTCATGGGATCCTAGTGGATTTTTCTATGTAGCTTAGTAGTTTGCATGCCTTAAAGATTTATGTGTGGTGAATACTTGATATCCTTGTATGGTTGTGCTTATTGAATTTAGGTGCGTCGCGAACATCTAATTTGTTAATCTCTTGCTAAACGAGAGTGGATCTTGAGATTTAGAACTTGCCATGCTAGCATAGGATAGGTTGGTGTTTTGACATCATGATTTGTGGCATCAATAGAGATATTATGCTACCCTATGTGATCTAAGTGAATAACTTGTGCTTAAACCGTTATGTTTTCAAATTCTATAGAGATATAGGGTCTAAACATAATAGGTGCCTACTCGTCTTCTATCTCTTTTGTGGATGTATGCGTAGATTGGTACTAGTATACCGAGAGGTAACTTTTACTCTTTTCGTGTTATTCGATCAGATATCAAACCCATCCCATGTTTTAATTAAAGGCTGCAACTCTAAGTGAAGTAGATGATGAAACTAGGATTCCATGTTTTATTCTCATATTAGTAATTCGACTTTAATCTCTTTAATTAGTTAATCTTTAGTTTGATAATTAATTTAGTAGTTAATAAAAATCCAAATTGTTATTTGTCTTAGCAGTGGATAAAAACCATACATCGGTGCATAGGTACATTAATTGAATTGAACACCATTCTAGATCTCTGTAGGAACGAACTTGATTTAATCATATATTACTTGTGACAACGTGCGCTTGCGTAAATTTTGCATAACAGTTACATTCTTGCTTGGCCCAGGGTCCAACACTCTACAAGGACTTCCCAAAAAATAACCTTTACACCACTAATAAACTCAAAATCACTATCCATTGCTAGTCTTCAAAACTTCCCCCAAAAGCTAAAACATAAATTCAATCAATTGAAGTTGTAAACAGCTGAATCAAATATAAAATAAAAATACTGATAAGGAGTGATTTTAAAAATATCTCGAACAGCCTGGTAACCATGAGCATAATAGTGGGCCTGAGAAGTAGGCTGAGCAGAGTGTCCATGTGGGGGAATAGGGTGAGGAAAGCACATAGCTGGATGGGGTTGTGGATAATTAGCAACCCCTTGAAAAGTACCGGTGGCTGTTCTTCATCATGGTGGTGATGATGATGATGATATTAAGCAAAGTATTGCTAAGCAAATAATCATGAATCGAGGCCCCAAACAAGCTAATTAACATGTTATACACAAACAAGAAGATGGCAGTAAGAATGTAAAGAAGAATACATGAAAAAGGAAATTAAACAAGAAGACAATTAGGCAGTAGAGAATGTAATCGAACAAGAAGAACCTTGAGAGAACCCAATTGAACCTGAATCGAGCCCTGCCCAAATTCGAAGGCCCTACTTAAACCAAAGAAAACCCTAATCAACAAGCCCTAATTGTAGAGAACCCGCGAAGAATCCATCCAGAGAAAGCCCTAATTGAAATTCAGAGAGAGACAAGGAGAGAGAGAGAGAGAGAGAGAGAGATCTAGTTAATAATTGACAGAGGGAATAAGCGCCTAATTGAAATATTTGGACAAATATTGAACAAATATTGTGACGCCCCCAAATCTGAGGTCAAAGATTCAGGTCGTCACATCATCATCCAACTATATCATACCTGTATTAACTTTACAACTCAACAATACATCCATCCATACCTCAATCTTACACACAATCAAGTTAGAGCCTCAGAAACGATAACCAAAAGTAACACTAAATATTACAATTCATCTGTACAATCCAGAGTCTTACGCAATTCCACTTATACAACTACACTTGAAGACAAGTCTTACTATTACAGTTGAAAACCTATCAGACTACTCTGTAGTATTTATCAGGGACTAAATCATCTCCGGGTAATTCTTCTACTCCTCTTCTGCTGGTGCGGAGTTAATCGGCCAAATTCTTCCCTTTCTGAAAAGTTTTTATAAAGCAAGAATGAGCTACATAATGCTCAGCAAGTTCACTATTTTGTAAAATAATAATGTGGTTTATTTCGAAAACATTCCCAACTATATGGGTATATATCTCAGATTTCAAAACATAATTGGACAATGTATGTGCCCGAGTTTGAATAAAACATCTATACTCACTAAGGAGCTTTAGGATAACATATGAACCCCTTATAAGGTTCCCATTTCAATATATCTCAAGTTTGAAAATATATACATATTAATATATCATTTTCGGCAAACACTCTACGATTAACATACTGTACAGGGAATACATCATTGCAAACCTCTATCCTTCCATTAGCTTAGAAGGTTTCTCATACAAAAACATTTCATTCTTTGAAACAATTGCAAGAGTGCACTAACACGTGCCAATCTTTATAGAAAATCTTGCAGTTCTAGATACTGCACGATGTCAATATTTTCTCATCAAAAACCACACTATCGGTAACTTGGCACTTAGGCCCAAGAAGCAGTGTTTGAGTATTTTTCCAAAGTGGAGGATGGGACTGGAAGAAAACATAAAAACCTGACAAGGATTGACGATGATCAGTCGCCACATCCAAGTCCAATAATCCGCGGGTCTTCTCTACTAGTAGAAGGATAGAAACTACATCCGTAACTATCCTTGGGTGAAAACTACATCCGTAATCACCCTCGATGAAAACTACATCCGTAATCATCCTTCGGCAACACCTGGGCCGGAATAATAATTGATGGACCGCCTGGCTCACGGCCGCTTACACATCCCGGGAATCGTTCGTCAATGATTCCCACACCTGCCAGAGTCCCCTTTTTCTTTTCTTTTCAAAAATCATTTTGATAGAAAATTCGAGTAGTTGAAGTTCGACCTCAGTCGACCGATAATTCTTGAAAAAACGTACAAGAAGCAAAACCTGACCGGGGGTTTTCGAAAATGTTTTGAGTTCGAAAGAGTTCGAGTTTGAAAGTATTAAAGGTATCTTGGATTAGCTTTGTTTTTAAAATAGTGAACAATAATTATTAAATGATATTTTAAGATTTAATATTAATAATTAATAAAATAATTATTTATTAAATAAACTTTTAATCCAAGATAGGGTTTCGAGTATTTACGAAGATATAATAATAGTTATTTGAATATACGATACCACCCGAATGCCCCTTCGGGTTTTCGCAATGTAGATACGATATAATAATATACCGCTCCCCGGTCAATAGTATATACGGACCGCTACGACCTCTATTGCTAGAGTCGTTGTCCGAAAAAAACATTTCAATCTAAGTTCAAGGGGTAAAAGCATACATGTACTTGTTCAATCTCAATTGCATCAATACTTCGATAAACATAGCATTTGATATAATTTGAAAACTACAAACACATCAGTGAAAATCCTTGTATAGGGATAAGTTTTGAAAAGTAAACTTGCCTTGGTTTGGTTGGGGTGGTCGAGCGTGCGAATTCGAACGATCTATACATAAACAATAATCGTTCGTTAGTACCTTAACAACTTCTTTCAAATTACGGGGTCTTAAGGGGGTACGAAATTAACTTAACGACTTCGTCTTATGACTCCCTAGCCCCACTATAGGTCCATGACATCACTCGTTTACGCTCGTCACTTACTCGACTTAATTTAGTTACCACGTTCGAACCATAACCACTAACCCTAGAATAATGTTCCACTAATCGACCTTTTTCCATTGCGCGAATTTTACTCTAGCATTTTTATAAAATCCAAAAATTCATATTTTAATCCAATTCCTTTTGAGTGGTCTTCACCACTGCATTACCTACGTTCTCAAATTTTTCCATGATCCCAAATATTTTTTTAAGGTGTTTAAACAAGGTTCACAAGGGGGTCACTTAATGCAGTCCATTGTCCAGAAACAAAATTCACTCCTCCGGCCATAACTAAAACTCCGCACATCACCTAGCTATGAATCTTACATATCCAGAAACTACATTCAATTATCTTTCCATCAATATAAGGTAGGACATCAGGGGACATCATTTGGGTGTTCAAAATCGTGCTACAACACAGATCGAAGTTCCTGGACAAAATCAGCAAGCTCAAATCACTTAGATCAACCATCTTTCATGCTTCCATAACATAAACACCACTTAAAACACTTAGATCATGACTCATAACACTCATGGAGATATATATATTCACCATAGTCATAAAATTCATCATCTCAACATCAAAACCCAAGATCCATGTTATCCAATACATATACATTCAAGATAACCCCTAAAATGCATGGATCTACTACCATACTACATGAACAACACATAACCAAGGGTGGTTTGAGATTTCATACCTTCTTGAGCTCCTAGGGACCTTGAACAATCTTTATACAACTTAAAAACACCTTAGATGGCCTCCTACAACACTCACAATGCAAGATCTAAAAGATAATAAACTTATGTTAACATTTCTCTAAACTTCCAACAATTATAACTCAAGAACCAATGGATGGAAGGCTTTGAAATTGATACCATACCTCTACTATGATGCAAGGAAGCCCTAGGAAGGTTGTAGATGAAGAAAGCTTGGAGAGAAAATCTCTCCCTCTCTCCCAAGATGGTTCGGCCGAGAGCTTTACAAAGGGGGGGAGAAGTGTTTTTGCTTTGTTTTGTTTTGGAAAGGTAAAAAGAAATGCTAGAATGACTTGTATTATTATGGTTAGTAAGGAGTAGTCACATGTTGCCAAGCTAGCCTAGGTTGCATCCATGCCCTATTGTCCCCTAAGTACATCACCCACCATGCTAGTCACTATTCACATTTGCTTTTATGTTTTCTAGTTCCTTTTTCTAACTATCTAGTTACATGGCACTTGCATGTAATACTACTACTTGTAATATTATTCTCCCACCAATGCTTATTATCTAATCTTTAATTCGTATCGTATCTTAATTAATCTCTCGTAATAATATTTTGTCGCGTAGAGATTTCCCCTATAATTCCTTAAGTACTTAATTGTGTAAATTCCTCGAATGTCCATAATTCCTTGTCATAATCCTTAATAAATCTTTTAACACTCTAATCATTCTCAAATCCCAAGTTTTATAAATCTTACTAACAACAAGACTCTTGCTTTCAACCACCTTCCCTTTATCTCATATAATGAATGCAACAACATAGTTTCTCAGACAATCAATTCCATTAAACAACAGGGATGACTATAAAGGCTCCAAATTGACATTGCCACATGATATTAAATAAAAGAAAATATTGCAAAAATTAGGGTTCTTACAGCCTCCCCTCCTTAAAAGGATTCCGTCCCGGAATCAGGTTGAAAACAGTTGGGGGTGCTTTTCACGCATCGCGCTCTCTAGTTCCCGTGTTGATTCTTCGACATCCTGGTTCCTCCCCAAAACTCTCACTAGTCTGACAACCTTGTTCCTCAGCACCTGTTCTTTTCTATCCATGATTTCTACGGGTTGCTCCACATATGTTAAGTCTGGTTGCAGATCCACTTGATCATATTCTATCACGTGTCGGAAGTCGGCATGGTAGGGTCGTAGCATGGACACATGGAACACATTATGCACTTGCTGCAGGCTCGGGGGTAAAGCCAATTCAGAGGCTAACTTTCCAACTCGTCTCAAGATCTCAAAAGGTCCAATAAATCTGGGGGCATTCCTATACTCGCATGGTAACTGTTGTTGTAGGAAAATTCGATCAACGGCAAGTGGTCATCCCAACTTCCCTTAAAATCGATGGCACATAATCTCAACATGTCCTCTATGGTCTGGATGGTTCTCTCGCTCTGTCCGTCTGATTGGGGGTGGTATGCAGTACTCATGTCTAACTTGATCCCCACACGATCCTGAAAACTCCTCCAGAAACTGGAGTTGAACCTTGGGTCTCTACCAGATACAATGCTCACAGGAACCCCATGCCTCACCACGATCTCCTTAGATATCTCATGAAATTTGACCATTCGAAATGATGGGCTTCGTAAAAAAAAAAAAAACTAATGACTTTTACATACACTCGTCTGCACCGTAGAGAAGTAATATCAATTCGAAATCTTTATTTAATAATTCGTACATATCGTGATTGCAAAAATTTCTCATCCACCCATAAAATTACTATTTGTTCGCACTTATTCACGCAAGAGAACGTGGTCAACAAGTAATATAGAGTAAATAGGATTCGTTCCCACAGAGACTCAAATTGTTCGTTATGTTAACTTATGCACCAGCTTATGATTTACACTCACTGCTAAGACAATCACAATTTTGGTTTGATTTAACTATTGTTTAATTACCAACTAAGCCAATTACGAGAAAATAACTTAACTTTAACCTTATAATAAACAAACATGGGATTTCAATTTCAATTACTACTTCATCTAGAATCTTATGCCCTTTAGCCTAGCATGTGACCGAGTTGATTACTGATTAGATGCACTAAACTGATACATACCAACTTTCGTTGTGCATATACCATCCTACTGATCATCCACAATTGATAGAAGTCAAGTAGTCACCAAATATGTGTAGTCCCTATATGTCTATAGCAATTGAACACATACCGGTTGAAAATCAAGCACCCATTAAACCACATAGTCGATGCAAGACGGTTAGAATCACATCACAAATTAATACATGTTCTCCACATGCAAAAACCTATGCTAGCATGAATTGTTCTAAACCCTAGATCCACTTTCGCATTCACTAGGATTAAACAAGCAATTACAAGTGTTCGCGACGCACTTATAACGAATAAGCATAAACATACTAGGCAATCAATACATACAATCACACACCAAGGCATAAAAACACTCAATAACTAGAATCCATAGCAAAATCCATTAAAACCCCATGATAACGAATTAGCCCATAATTGACCTAATTGTCATCATGGGTTCTATGGAAAACATAATTCTAAAATCAACAAGTAAAAATAAAGAAGAAGAATAAAGTTTAGAATTGAACTCCCACAATAGAAGAATACAAAGGTTTCAAGAATAATCCTTGCTTGTCACTAGCTTGGAAGAATTCCTTCTCCTCCTCTCTCCTCTGACAAAACTCGGTTACAATATGAACGTCTGTATATGTTTTATTACAAGGGTAGGACGTTTATACATAAAAAACGTTTCCTCCCTCTTGCCTAATAAAAATATTTAATATTCTATTACAATTAGAATTTAATTAAGGTGCTAAAACCTGCCCGGAATATAATTAGAACTCGAAAAGGGCAAAACAGGAATTTCCCAGCCATGCTTCACAAAGTCTGCCTGCGCGAATTAATTCAGTACTTTACTTGCACGTGACTCCTATTCCAGGTTGTAGAAAATCTCTCAAGCTTCGCGTGGGCAGTAAGATCGCTGAAAACGGACTTACAGAACTCCAGATATGGCCAAAACAGTGTAAGCTGCGCAGCCTTCCCAGAAAATCCGAATTTTAATCATTTAATTCCCAAAAAATTGTAGAAGCATCCACCTTAATCAACATTCTCGTAACCTGCACAACTAAGCAAAACACATCAAAACTACAAGAAACTTGAGTCCAAGACAATCAATTTAAGCCGAATTAGAATGTTCCAAGTAGATATAAAATCCACTTATCACACCCCCAAACTTAAACCGATGCTTGTCCTCAAGCATAAACAATTACACTAACTAACTAGTACCACTTCCGTAGGTGATCACGGTTGCATTTGGCATATGCAACAAGCCCTTTAAACCCCTAGGCAGCCCTAGTGGACGAGTAAGGTCTCGTGAGGGCCTATAGCGAATGTACCCACAAAATCCATTTAACCTAATGCAATGCAATGCATGAATGCAACTAATATGAAAAATGCAAGATCCCCTTCAAACTCACCAAAACCAACTAACAAGCAAATATCTCAAAGAATGTAACAAATCCAAGCAGAGCTCGACTAAATCCCCGTATACTAACAAATACATGAACAGAAACGTGCGTGTGTGCGATGCTCATCAGAAATACCCCCAGAACTAGGTCAAAAATCATACATGCTTTCCGTCAAGACAATCACAGGTTTATAACTAGAATAGACTGTAGACACTCCATAACCTAGGAACACCTCCACCCTTATCCAAGGTAGACAGAAACTCATGCTTTATTACTATACTACGACACTACATATACAATAAGCATGCTTATTTAACCGTGCAATGAATGAGACCCCAAAAGGCTTATACAATAATACCCATGTAGCGAGTGTTAGGTCAGCCGGATCCCAGACTATAAAGCCTTAGGTCACTAGGACTAAGTCCCCTCAGACTTAATTGCTCGAGTATTAAAGAGCTCACTCTGGTTAATTTTGCATTAACAAACAATACTAGACTCTTTTTTTTCCTTTTTTTTTCTTTTTTTCTTTTATATTTTTTCTTTTTTTTTTTTCAATCTGGAATGAGCCTTTCTCATTTCCAACCCTAGACTACTCATATAAATATGAGCTGGCTACTAGCCATTTGACGCCTAGCCATTATTGACACATATTAACAACTAGCATGAAAATTCCTGGTTTCCCCCAAACTTAGACTTTTAATGTTCCTACGCTATAAAGGGAATAACGAAAATTCTAAATATAAACAAGTGATTAAATCTCAAAACATCCCACAGGCATGACCCTAACCTAGCCCAAAAGCACCCCAATGAGACTGTGTAATAAATTTTGTTCCCGTAACATGCAAGTCAATTTCATAGAAACTATAAATCAACCCTCTACTCATCATCATCACACCTAAATCAACATCCCCCTATCAATCAGAATCAGCTCGTCCTAAGGGATCATGAAATATGCATGCCATGAAAATGCAACTAAATGAAAAACTCACATGGTATACGAAAATAAAACAAAATGTCCTATATGAAACAAACGTAGATAATACAAACATAACAATCATGCATGAACTATCACTACTATGCAAACATGATATCCTATATGAACACAAAATACAACAATATATATACAACTACTAATCCCTCAAACCACCCCCAAACTTAAAATATTCAATGCCCTCATTGAATGGAAAGTAATACAAGGGAAAGTAGAAACATACCTGAATCCCGAAGCATACCCAACAATTTTTTTTTCCGCAAAAATCCCCTTTCCTTAGCAATTGGCCTCAAAACAACCGATCAAATTTAACCTCCGCTGTCGAAAACGAAAATTCCCCAACATTAGCACTATCTCTCCCATGCTTACGAGCCAAAAGAATCAATTCCCAACTCAAAAGAAGCTCCACCAATAACCACCTCAAAATATCCCACCAAAAACCACCAAGCAGAAACACACCAAAAATACCCAAGTAACAAGAATAATACAAAAACCCCAATTTACAAGAACACAAATTCGTAGTACAATAAAATAGAGAAAAGAAATCCCACTACGAATCAAAGAGGTGAACTTGTACTAATTTTCCCCCAAACTTGAATTTTTAAGAGATGTAGAGGAGAAAGATAATGAATTGGGTGTGTATGTATGGGTATTTATAGGCCATGGAGTGATAGGATGAATATAAGAATTTTAATATGAAAAGGAAAAAATTTGGGTGGAATTTGGAATTTGATATAGGATAGAAAAAATATTTAGTGGATGAAAGGAAAAGATTTAGAAAAGAAATAGGAATTGGAATTTTTTTTAGGAGAGATGAGGGGTTTTTGGAATTAAAATAGGAAAAGATTTGAGGAAGATATGGGGTTATAAAAAGAAATTGGGGAGAAAGAATTTATTTTATTATATACATAACACAACTCTCGCGGCTGAACAACACAAGTCTGTGATAATTTTTTTTTCTAAACCTTCTGTTACACGCGCCAACTGCTCGACTGAAGGGCAAATTGCCCCACTTCCAGAAACGTGACAGCAACCTGCGCCACTTGGGGGCAAACTGCTTCCTTTACAGTTGCGCAGGCGCAACTTGCGCAACAGGCGCGCAAATTGCCCTGTAACGCAGGTTGCTCCTGCGTGACACCCAAAAATTCGATTTTTTCATTTTTTTTTTTTTTTTTTTTTTTTTTTTTTTTTTAAAGAACACTCCAATTTTTTCTCTTTTTTTTTTCTTCAAAGAATACACCAAACGCGTGGGTTGCCTCCCACGAAGCGCCTTTCTTTAACGTCTTTAGCTAGACTTGGCCACAATTTTCCTCTTGAAAAATTTCTGCACCGCATCTCTATAAGGCCATTTAATGATCTTTTCTGGAGCGACATCTTCAACAACAAGCTTTACCCGTATTCGCTCCTCACAAGATCTCTCAATAACATTCTCCCGCCTACCTGAAAAGTTAGCAGCAATAACAATAGCAAGCAAAGGATTTGAATTACAAGAAGCATACCCCAGGTGAACTAGCAATGTTTTGATCTCAAGTTCGGGAGCTCCTTCAATTGATGGCTTAAGGCGCACCTGAGAATTCCAGAGATCTTCCACTCCAAGCAACTTATGTGGAATACGTAACCCTATCAACCAAGGCACTGTAATCCTCAGTTGGCCATGCTTTGCCTTCTCCTTCTCCGTGTCATACTTTTTACTCTGCCCTGCATCAACCAATTTCAAGCTAAAACACTCCTCATCCTCCGCCGGCAAATTCATGGGTAGAGTTTGCTTCTGAAGCCTCTGTGGATATGGAGGAGGAAAATTGATTTGGACGATCTCTGTAGTCTTCTCCGGAGTAGATTCGTCAACAGGAGTGATACTCTTTTCCTCTTCGGCCTCCAGCTGGTCGAAGTCAGATTGCAACGGAGCGGCATTCAACAACTGAACATGCTCTTCTAATTCATCATCTTCCACACTGAGACACTCTTCATCCTTCGAAGGAATTAGCATAGCCGCTTGAGCCTTGGAATTTTCTTGATCTTGGGCTGATTCTTCAAAATTTTTAGATTGCAAAGGAAGTGGTTGCGGCTGATTATTCAGAATCGAATTTTCTGGACATTCTGAATTTCCTGATTGGTTTGCCTCCGACTCTGCTTCCTTATCAACTTCATGTTCTGCTTCTTCCCCATCTCTGCCCTCAGACTCTCCTTCCTGAACTTCGATCATGGTCTCACCCGTGGCTAAGAAAGGCCAGTCAAGACTGATAGTAAGGTTCTTGTCCTCCTCCTCTACATCTAGGCCTTCTGTGTCACTTGCAATTTGATTCAATGTTTGTAATGCATTTGCAATTTGACCAATCTGATCTCCTATTCTCTGGAGAGACAATGCATTGCTTTTAGCCATCAACCTCAATTCTTCTAATTCAGCTTCTTCGGTCGACTGTTGGATAGACCAAGTCTGAAATTGCTGCTGCTGAAATTCAGGAGGTTGAAAGTGTTGATGCATTGGGGCATACTGATGCTGAAATTGTTGCCCCTGTTGCTGCTGAATTCCCCCTGGATTGTATTGCTCATCTTCAAACTAATGACTTTTACATACACTCGTCTGCACCGTAGAGAAGTAATATCAATTCGAAATCTTTATTTAATAATTCGTACATATCGTGATTGCAAAAATTTCTCATCCACCCATAAAATTACTATTTGTTCGCACTTATTCACGCAAGAGAACGTGGTCAACAAGTAATATAGAGTAAATAGGATTCGTTCCCACAGAGACTCAAATTGTTCGTTATGTTAACTTATGCACCAGCTTATGATTTACACTCACTGCTAAGACAATCACAATTTTGGTTTGATTTAACTATTGTTTAATTACCAACTAAGCCAATTACGAGAAAATAACTTAACTTTAACCTTATAATAAACAAACATGGGATTTCAATTTCAATTACTACTTCATCTAGAATCTTATGCCCTTTAGCCTAGCATGTGACCGAGTTGATTACTGATTAGATGCACTAAACTGATACATACCAACTTTCGTTGTGCATATACCATCCTACTGATCATCCACAATTGATAGAAGTCAAGTAGTCACCAAATATGTGTAGTCCCTATATGTCTATAGCAATTGAACACATACCGGTTGAAAATCAAGCACCCATTAAACCACATAGTCGATGCAAGACGGTTAGAATCACATCACAAATTAATACATGTTCTCCACATGCAAAAACCTATGCTAGCATGAATTGTTCTAAACCCTAGATCCACTTTCGCATTCACTAGGATTAAACAAGCAATTACAAGTGTTCGCGACGCACTTATAACGAATAAGCATAAACATACTAGGCAATCAATACATACAATCACACACCAAGGCATAAAAACACTCAATAACTAGAATCCATAGCAAAATCCATTAAAACCCCATGATAACGAATTAGCCCATAATTGACCTAATTGTCATCATGGGTTCTATGGAAAACATAATTCTAAAATCAACAAGTAAAAATAAAGAAGAAGAATAAAGTTTAGAATTGAACTCCCACAATAGAAGAATACAAAGGTTTCAAGAATAATCCTTGCTTGTCACTAGCTTGGAAGAATTCCTTCTCCTCCTCTCTCCTCTGACAAAACTCGGTTACAATATGAACGTCTGTATATGTTTTATTACAAGGGTAGGACGTTTATACATAAAAAACGTTTCCTCCCTCTTGCCTAATAAATATATTTAATATTCTATTACAATTAGAATTTAATTAAGGTGCTAAAACCTGCCCGGAATATAATTAGAACTCGAAAAGGGCAAAACAGGAATTTCCCAGCCATGCTTCACAAAGTCTGCCTGCGCGAATTAATTCAGTACTTTACTTGCACGTGACTCCTATTCCAGGTTGTAGAAAATCTCTCAAGCTTCGCGTGGGCAGTAAGATCGCTGAAAACGGACTTACAGAACTCCAGATATGGCCAAAACAGTGTAAGCTGCGCAGCCTTCCCAGAAAATCCGAATTTTAATCATTTAATTCCCAAAAAATTGTAGAAGCATCCACCTTAATCAACATTCTCGTAACCTGCACAACTAAGCAAAACACATCAAAACTACAAGAAACTTGAGTCCAAGACAATCAATTTAAGCCGAATTAGAATGTTCCAAGTAGATATAAAATCCACTTATCACTATTCATCCAGGTTTCGAATATTCATGAAAATTAGGGTTATTGCAGTCTCCTCTCCTAAAAGGATTCTACCTTAAGAACCTAAGGAAGATAGTTGTGGATACAATTCCAACTTTACCCTTTCCAACTCTCAAGTTGACACTTCAACCCTTTTGTTCTCTCACCTTGGTCTCACCAACGCTTTAATGTTGTTCCTCAACGCATACTCTCCTCGACCTGTATTCCTTATCGGTTGTTCTATGATTGAAAATTTCCATCCCACTACTTACACGTTCCACTTCTACCTTGTTCATAGTATCCGTGTTGAGTTCTTGTATCGTTGGCCCGTGAATACTTTGTGGTCGTGTTTTGTAATCCGAGACAACGTCAATACGCACGGTATTCCTCATATTCATTCGCTTGATTAGCAGGCATGTGTTGCCTCCCGTCAACCGTTACCACTTGCTATGGATACTGTATAGTCTTCGGTATACGTCGAACCAGTTCAGCTACTATGTCCCTCGTTCATTGACTTCTTCGTAACGCAAGAGAAGCGAAACTTCTTCTTTCATAGTGCGCTCTACAGGAGACGTCCTTACGTTCGCATGGCGATGATCGTGATAACAACATTCATTTCATGGATAAGTTTTTATTCTCGACTGCCCCGTGAAACCTAAGGCACGACACTAAATATAAATTCGATCGTCTGGACAATTCTTCTTCCCTGTCCGTCAGCCACAGATCAAATTTGTACCTACGCTTAATCTCTTGTTAAATATACATGAAAGCACCTCCAGCCTTCGAGATTTAACCTTAAGTTTTTATCTGATGTACTCGCTGCAGAAGTTTTATATTGCACCACCATCTCTTTCGTATATAAATCGATAATCTTCTAAATGGAAAGTCTCTCGTAGGTAAGTCACTTGGTTCAGCAATTATAAATCAACTAGGGCCATCTCTTGGCTCGATCTTTGGCGACCTACTTATGAAATTCATTATAATTCTGCCCACGTTCAAGATTTTCTACAGGCGGAATTAATCCACTAGATCTCTATCATTCTGCTTTTAACATGTTGCGTTTGTACTTAATAGTTTGCCAAACATTCCCTTAATTCTCTATACATCTTTGTCCTTCCCCATAATTTAGTCATTTTCCTCTAACATTATTCTTTATCGTATATACTATATTTTCTTGGTCAATACTAACTAAATTCCAATTTCGAATAATCCCTTCTATAGGTATCGGCCACCACACTGGCCTTTCCTGGGTAATAACAAATTTCTCCATCACACTCTCTGCTCCCTTTCGTCACCTTCTCTTTCTTATGTTTAGTTCTAGTATGAAGATATACTTATGGCACTTGTGGAAAAATTTCACAATTTTCTCATAAAGTTAACGTCTCAGTTTTATGCGTGAACGCTATCATGACTAATCCCCGACTCACGGTTAGTACATCCTATCCCGTAACATTTATGTTGTTTAGAAGTATAGGCTATCATCCCCTTACTACTGCATCAGCACACCTCTTGAACTCTTGAAAGACGCATCATCGTGACTCTCAAAGTCCTCTTTTTATCATCAAGTATAGTTAACAACGAGGTTGTTGCTAATATCTCATTTCATTCCAAAACTTTGTTCATTAATCCATAAAGGCTTCTGACTCATTAGTCCACTCAAACAATACTACCATAATTTTATATACTTTATATTAGTGTGAAATGCCAACTTTGGCATAGTACAGAGGTCGATCTTGAGTTGGTGAAATTAACCCGCTTTTCAACCTTATCTTTGAAAAACAACTACGCGTTTTAACTCGTCAACAATTCCTACATCTCCGGTTAGAGGTATCGATTCTCGATGGTATATGTAAGATGTCATACGCTCATCCTCTTTCACAACTGGCACCAATCAGACTGAGGCCTGCATGCTGCTGCGATTCCCAATAAACTTGATTAGGTGGTAATCTCGAAAGATCATTGGCATATCTCCATACATCCATTTACTATTAGGGGCCTTTTAAACTTCATGTCTCTCTATGTGCCTCAATCCCTTTAAGCTAAGTAAAGCTTCACATTCTTGCCACGATATCTCTTCCTTTCTTGTTCATCTCACTTCCATGTTAGTTTCCTCTAAAGATATGTTTTACATTGCAATCGATTTTCATTTCTTGGATCAGGGAAAGGCTTGGTAACCCCAGAATTCATTACTATAACATCCTGACAACGGTTGGTAGGAACGTACTCCCAACCACCTCATCATTTCCTATAACCTTCCTCACACTAATATTAAAGGTCATGTGGTATGCCCCGACATATTATTTCTACTTTAATAATTACTCGACATAATGCTCTGGCTGCACAATTACAACATTTGGTTTTTGATCTCATATTGGTGTAACGGTTCATAATTGTACCTCCCGTTCACCTTAGAGTAATCACTTAGAAAGGAATGGTTTCAAAATAACAAGGTCCAACAGATAATTTCAATAAGAATTCCACATTAGATGTTCCAAGAATGTTGATGGTTCCGAACACTAGGAGTCTCGATTTTTGGAGATGTAAGGATGGACAGAAAGAATACAACAAGGTTTATACCTTCCCGTCCTGATAATTCTGCAATATGATACCATAGAGAATGTTACACAAGGGCAATGATTGTTGGATACAAAAGTCATAAAGACGGTCTTTATACCCTTCTTACATCGGGTGGATACTTTTCCTCCTGAATAATAAGAGGAAATCTAAAGTCGCATTGATGAAGGTCAGCCAATAGAAAGCAATTCTACTCCATGACAATTAAAGAATGAAGTAGTTTATCATTCAAGTAATCAGTGGTTTCAAATGAATTCTCATTGTGTGAATGAAAGAATAAAATATTCAAGTGATATAAGGTCTGGTACGAAGATGGGTAGAATTCGAGTTGAGTGGGCGACCTCATTAGGTCTCAATCCAGTTATTCGTCAAAACTCTCATCATCATACTTCACCACATGCAAAATGCATTGCAGAATGAATTAAATTGGGAGTTGGACTAGTGAAACAATAACTAGTCCTTTTCAAGAAACACTAGCAACTAGCTAGACAAAATTTGCTAGTTCACCCGTTTGAGACATCACCACCAGCTAGGACAATTAGTTAGGTGTTCTTCACAACATTACAATTTTGAGTAGTTAGAACAATCAACTAGTCATTCATATTGACATAACGACTAGCCAGTTTCAATTGGATAGAACAGAATTTCAACATCGTAGCCATTGAAGAAACTTTAGGCTACTCTGACAACGAATGGAAATAAGAAGTTATTAAGTTTGAAAAAGAAAACTATAAAATATGAAGAGAATGTTCTAGGTATCGGAACAATCGATAACCTCTCATCAAATATTACTTATCAGTGAAACGGTCCACCCAAGGGTGCCTCCGTACACATGCTTTATCAGATCTTACAGTAGAATGAAATTCAGAATACTAGTATCAAAATGATATCCTTACTATGATTTCAATGTACGACGCACAATCTCCTTTTGAATAGAAGAAAGGATTCATGAGGAATATCTGGATGTTAGATCATCCCTATTCTCAACAAGTTGATAAATATTTATGGGCTCGACTGAAGAGTGCAAGTATGAAAGAAGTAGTCAAATATCAATATTCGTTTAGGAATATTCACTGATTAATTAAGGAAACAATTGTTGAACATTCCTTGGATAATCGAAAGGAAGTGTAAATAGTCCTGAGCAGAATGAAATAATTATAAACTTCAAATAGAATACTCGGGGATCAAATAAGATACTTTGGATGAGTCCCGGTTTAGAGAAAGTATATCACTGGTGGTTATTCGACAAGTTTGAAGTAGAAGGCTAGAAGGGTTACCTGATATAAACTAATCGAGGTAACATGGTTAGTGAACAGTTTAAAATGAAGTAATGCACCAGCCGGTTGTTGCCAAAATAAGTTAATAATCATTCGTGCATCTCATTATCACCATTATGAGGGTAACTCCATCTCTTCGTCTTCGTAATACAAGACACCAACTAGTGCGTCTCTCAATCATCATCTTAAAGTCATTTATCGAGTTAGGGTTTCATAGCTATATCTGTCATTTCTGTGCTCTATCTTGAAGACCAAGCTTCACATCGTTACAGGGACACCTGCTAAGTCCGTAGGGTCCTACTACATGCCTCCGACATGAATCACAAGTGGCCAGTTCCCCCTGGGAACAGATCAAAGAGATCTCTCAGGGATCTCAATGCAGTCCATAGGTTCAGTGGCGGTGTGTGTGCACGTGAACATACGTTACCAACAATATAGAGGTCTACAAGTATATATGCGTAGTCTCTGCTAAAATTTCTATCAAAGAATTCCACTCTAGACCCGTTGGTCTTTTCTTTTGATAGACTCTGAGATCACTGTATCGCTCGTTGCAACCATATTCAACTTCTCTTGAGTCCATTTGTTAATCCCACTTGTTTGTTCTCTAAGTTCAACTACCATGCTCTAGCGTCCGAATCATGCGTGGAATTATCTAGCACGCTCGTCTTATGATAACATTCTCGTATAACACATGTAAAATTCGCCATCAAGGGTAATGAAATCCACAACGACATAGTGACCAACTTTCAGGTAAACCCGTTACTTATCGAAAATCGGATCTTATAGCCAAAGTAAAAGACTTTCATTATTCCAAGTACTAAGTACCCTTAAATATGTAGGGAAGTCTAAACTTCTTGATTCTTAAATTTTTGCCTCCTTATAGGCAAACTCTGAAGGACTACGGGCAACAAAATTTATGCCAGCCAAGTCATCCAATCATATTGGCAGTATCGCCTCTACCTCAGCTACTCTCGAGACTTCGCTCTGCTTCCTATATCATTACCTATGATAGGTCATGTACGACTCTCAAATCTCTATTCATCATTCTGAAGGTCTCTAGGGATTCTATCGACCCTAGTATAATACCTTCAGTAACACTCCAGTCCATTCCCCTACTTAGACTTAACTCTCAAACTCTCGTTTCTGAGTACTGTAACTTATCTCTCTGATACCATTTCTGTG
Organism: Kitagawia praeruptora; assembly: GCA_037693485.1. Taxonomy (NCBI): domain Eukaryota; kingdom Viridiplantae; phylum Streptophyta; class Magnoliopsida; order Apiales; family Apiaceae; genus Kitagawia; species Kitagawia praeruptora. The sequence continues at coordinate 114,480,415 of CM075344.1, read as the reverse complement.
ACGCCCCCAAATCTGAGGTCAAAGATTCAGGTCATCACATCATCATCCAACTATATCATACCTGTATTAACTTTACAACTCAACAATACATCCATCCATACCTCAATCTTACACACAATCAAGTTAGAGCCTCAGAAACGATAACCAAAAGTAACACTAAATATTACAATTCATCTGTACAATCCAGAGTCTTACGCAATTCCACTTATACAACTACACTTGAAGACAAGTCTTACTATTACAGTTGAAAACCTATCAGACTACTCTGTAGTATTTATCAGGGACTAAATCATCTCCGGGTAATTCTTCTACTCCTCTTCTGCTGGTGCGGAGTTAATCGGCCAAATTCTTCCCTTTCTGAAAATTTTTTATAAAGCAAGAATGAGCTACATAATGCTCGGCAAGTTCACTATTTTGTAAAATAATAATGTGGTTTATTTCGAAAACATTCCCAACTATATGGGTATATATCTCAGATTTCAAAACATAATTGGACAATGTATGTGCCCGAGTTTGAATAAAACATCTATACTCACTAAGGAGCTTTAGGATAACATATGAACCCCTTATAAGGTTCCCATTTCAATATATCTCAAGTTTGAAAATATATACATATTAATATATCATTTTCGGCAAACACTCTACGATTAACATACTGTACAGGGAATACATCATTGCAAACCTCTATCCTTCCATTAGCTTAGAAGGTTTCTCATACAAAAACATTTCATTCTTTGAAACAATTGCAAGAGTGCACTAACACGTGCCAATCTTTATAGAAAATCTTGCAGTTCTAGATACTACACGATGTCAATATTTTCTCATAAAAAACCACACTATCGGCAACTTGGCACTTAGGCCCAAGAAGCAGTGTTTGAGTATTTTTCCAAAGTGGAGGATGGGACTGGAAGAAAACATAAAAACCTGACAAGGATTGACGATGATCAGTCGCCACATCCAAGTCCAATAATCCGCGGGTCTTCTCTACTAGTAGAAGGATAGAAACTACATCCGTAACTACCCTTGGGTGAAAACTACATCCGTAATCACCCTCGATGAAAACTACATCCGTAATCATCCTTCGGCAACACCTGGGCCGGAATAATAATTGATGGACCGCCTGGCTCACGGCCGCTTACACATCCCGGGAATCGTTCGTCAACGATTCCCACACCTGCCAGAGTCCCCTTTTTCTTTTCTTTTCAAAAATCATTTTGATAGAAAATTCGAGTAGTTGAAGTTCGACCTCAGTCGACCGATAATTCTTGAAAAAACGTACAAGAAGCAAAACCTGACCGGGGGTTTTCGAAAATGTTTTGAGTTCGAAAGAGTTCGAGTTTGAAAGTATTAAAGGTATCTTGGATTAGCTTTGTTTTTAAAATAGTGAACAATAATTATTAAATGATATTTTAAGATTTAATATTAATAATTAATAAAATAATTATTTATTAAATAAACTTTTAATCCAAGATAGGGTTTCGAGTATTTACGAAGATATAATAATAGTTATTTGAATATACGATACCACCCGAATGCCCCTTCGGGTTTTCACAATGTAGATACGATATAATAATATACCGCTCCCCGGTCAATAGTATATACGGACCGCTACGACCTCTATTGCTAGAGTCGTTGTCCGAAGAAAACATTTCAATCTAAGTTCAAGGGGTAAAAGCATACATGTACTTGTTCAATCTCAATTGCATCAATACTTCGATAAACATAGCATTTGATATAATTTGAAAACTACAAACACATCAGTGAAAATCCTTGTATAGGGATAAGTTTTGAAAAGTAAACTTGCCTTGGTTTGGTTGGGGGTGGTCGAGCGTGCGAATTCGAACGATCTATACATAAACAATAATCGTTCGTTAGTACCTTAACAACTTCTTTCAAATTACGGGGTCTTAAGGGGGTACGAAATTAACTTAACGACTTCGTCTTATGACTCCCTAGCCCCACTATAGGTCCATGACATCACTCGTTTACGCTCGTCACTTACTCGACTTAATTTAGTTACCACGTTCGAACCATAACCACTAACCCTAGAATAATGTTCCACTAATCGACCTTTTTCCATTGCGCGAATTTTACTCTAGCATATTTATAAAATCCAAAAATTTATATTTTAATCCAATTCATTTTGGGTGGTCTTCACCACTGCATTACCTACGTTCTCAAAGTTTTCCATGATCCCAAATATTTTTTTAAGGTGTTTAAACAAGGTTCACAAGGGGGTCACTTAATGCAGTCCATTGTCCAGAAACAAAATTCACTCCTCCGGCCATAACTAAAAATCCGCACATCACCTAGCTATGAATCTTACATATCCAGAAACTACATTCAATTATCTTTCCATCAATATAAGGTAGGACATCAGGGGACATCATTTGGGTGTTCAAAATCGTGCTACAACACAGATCGAAGTTCCTGGACAAAATCAGCAAGCTCAAATCACTTAGATCAACCATCTTTCATGCTTCCATAACATAAACACCACTTAAAACACTTAGATCATGACTCATAACACTCATGGAGATATATATATTCACCATAGTCATAAAATTCATCATCTCAACATCAAAACCCAAGATCCATGTTATCCAATACATATACATTCAAGATAACCCCTAAAATACATGGATCTACTACCATACTACATGAACAACACATAACCAAGGGTGGTTTGAGATTTCATACCTTCTTGAGCTCCTAGGGACCTTGAACAATCTTTATACAACTTAAAAACACCTTAGATGGCCTCCTACAACACTCACAATGCAAGATCTAAAAGATAATAAACTTATGTTAACATTTCTCTAAACTTCCAACAATTATAACTCAAGAACCAATGGATGGAAGGCTTTGAAATTGATACCATACCTCTACTATGATGCAAGGAAGCCCTAGGAAGGTTGTAGATGAAGAAAGCTTGGAGAGAAAATCTCTCCCTCTCTCCCAAGATGGTTCGGCCGAGAGCTTTACAAAGGGGGGGAGAAGTGTTTTTGCTTTGTTTTGTTTTGGAAAGGTAAAAAGAAATGCTAGAATGACTTGTATTATTATGGTTAGTAAGGAGTAGTCACATGTTGCCAAGCTAGCCTAGGTTGCATCCATGCCCTATTGTCCCCTAAGTACATCACCCACCATGCTAGTCACTATTCACATTTGCTTTTATGTTTTCTAGTTCCTTTTTCTAACTATCTAGTTACATGGCACTTGCATGTAATACTACTACTTGTAATATTATTCTCCCACCAATGCTTATTATCTAATCTTTAATTCGTATCGTATCTTAATTAATCTCTCGTAATAATATTTTGTCGCGTAGAGATTTCCCCTATAATTCCTTAAGTACTTAATTGTGTAAATTCCTCGAATGTCCATAATTCCTTGTCATAATCCTTAATAAATCTTTTAACACTCTAATCATTCTCAAATCCCAAGTTTTATAAATCTTACTAACAACAAGACTCTTGCTTTCAACCACCTTCCCTTTATCTCATATAATGAATGCAACAACATAGTTTCTCAGACAATCAATTCCATTAAACAACAGGGATGACTATAAAGGCTCCAAATTGACATTGCCACATGATATTAAATAAAAGAAAATATTGCAAAAATTAGGGTTCTTACAAATATTGAGCCCGCCTATTTAGTGGGTGAATTTTAAAAAAAATATTGAGCCCGCTTATTTTTTTACCAATTTTTAAAGATGAACGAATACACATATTTTAAAGACCAATGGCTACACTAATTTTGGTGTTACCATAGATACTGAATAACATCTATACTAACACTTTTTTACATCAATGCTAAATTGCTCGTAACACTGAAAAAAGCGTTGCTGAAGCCCATATGTGGCGTAGTGAACATGTTAATGCTTAGTACGCAAAATATATCTAAAAGATTATCTATTCATGATGTATATATAACCAAAAATAAAATATTCTCAAAAATGATATCTATCATAGTGGTAAAAAATTTCACTTATAAGTTAGAGGGAAGGGATTTAATTTTCATTAGAAACAATTTTTTTATCATTAATATAATATAGCCGGGGTAATTTAGTAATTGAATAATAATTAAATTGTTTCATGATATATTAATAATTAGTTTTACAATATATTCAAAATTGATGTATGTTAGGTCGAATACACAACAGGTAATCAAATACTGTATGAGTAACTTAACAAGAACACACTGTTTAATACTAAAAAACTGTTTGGAATTAACAATTCCTCTCTCAGTGATGTAAAATATCACAGAGAGCTGCTTAGGTTACAATCAATGAATTTCTCAATGTTCGATACCCTTCTAGGGTTAACCTAACTGTATTTATAAAACATACAGCTTCGTACAATCAGTAATTGATTCTCCTATAATTAAGCTATACAATTGATATCAATCACGATTGCTTCAAATCTTCCAAGTCAACTCAATCTCTTTGACAGCTTTCCAATCTTCAAAGATATTGCTTCCATATTTATCTTGTATCAATCTTCAAACACTGTTGACTCTTCAGACATTACCGCTACAGAGTTTAACAATCTCTGTTGTGCTTCCAGTCAGTGTTTAACTAAACTCTGACTGCTTCCAGCTAAACTCTGTTTTGTTACTTTAGCTTCCAAACACTGTTCTCATCAATCATTTCTAACAATCTCCCCCAACTTGTTCATTAGCAAGAATGTACAAGTTTACAGTAAATGATGATGTCAAAACAAATACAAAGTCTACAGTGTTTAACAAACAGAGTTTAAGCTTTTACTTAACAAATTCTACAGAAAATAAGAAAATCCTTACAGACTTCAAATTCTAATCTCTTGAAGATCTGGCATTGTTCTGAGATAGTCTATAAGCAATCTTCTTTCAGCATTTTCAAGCTCTATCTGCATAGCTTCCTTGATTTCTCTCAACTGAGGATCATTCTCATCAGTCTGATAGATAGCAGCTCTAAGATCGTAGATTTTGTTTCTCCTCATTTCATTTCCCAACCTGATATATTTCACTTCCTCAGACTTCACATTAAAATCCAGAACAGTAATTCCAAGATCTGTCTTCAGCTTTGTAGTCCCCTTCTCCATTTCTATCAGATTCCCATTCCAGTCTCTGTACTTTGGAACATACTTGCTGTTGTACTTCATATTTCTTCTGGCAAGATTTTGAATCATCTTTTGTCTGAGTACATTTGCAACTGACTGAGCTCTTTGATTTCTTACTCTGAAAAGATACAGAACATATTCTAGTTCTTCCCAGTATTTTAAATCAATATCCTTCTCATCAACTTTAAACACTGTTCCATCAGCCATGAAATATAGCAGAAAATCCTTCTCTAAACTCTTCTGATTAACAAGCTGTACTGACTCCAGTCTATCTAAACTCTCTTGAGTGACACCACGACCTGGAACAGCCAATGAAGAAGGATCTCTGGGACCAACATATTGTCTTGTGTCTCTGTGTGAGCCTATGCCTCCTTTGTTGTATCCGATTTTACCAGATAAGGCTCTACCATCAGTGAAATCCATTGGAACTGTAGCTTCTAGCCTTGAATCATGAAGAACACCTTTTCCAAATGTTGATTTCAACTGAGAAGACAATAATGGTGTGGTCACAACTTGTGCAGTAACAGAGGTTGTGTCTTCATTCTTCTGTACAACATGTGTATCAACAGAGGTTGTAACAATACTTTTCAGCTTTTGCTTAGCTTCTGCATCTGTTGGTTTTCTGAACACTTGCATCCTTTGATTTGTACCAACTGGTTCTTTGATTTGAATACCTTTAAAAACAGGCTTTGCAGCTTTAACAACTTTCACATTCTTCTTTAATTTATCAGACTTTAAAGCCTTCAAATGCTTTTCTTGCAGACTCTTCTCTTCAGCTTTAGCATCTTCTATAGTAACTCCTTCTGCATTCTCTTCCATGAAAAGCTTAACAGCTAACTCCTCATCAGTCTTTGGATTTGATATTAATTCCAAACTCTTGGTTTTTGAAGTACCTTGAGTTTCAGTGTTTATTCCAACAAACTGTGACTTAAGAGATTTGCCAGATCTCAGAGTTAGTGTTTCAGAGTTTAAAGCCTTACTCTTATCACTTGCCCCTCCATCTCCAGCATCATCCTTCTTTTCAAGCAGAGTTTGAGAAATTTTACATTTAGACTTAGCAACTCTCTCCCCCTCTTTGACATCATCAGGAATGAGTATAGATGTAATGAGCTCCAAAGAGTTAGCAATGGAATCAACCTTAGCAAACAAGGCAGTTTGATTTTCTTCAACCTTTCCTAGCCTGGCAAAGAGAGTATCTTGAACTTTAGAAAGCTGTGCAGCTTTGATTTTTGACTCTCTTTCCATTGTCATTTTTCTAGTCTGTATCTCAGTTTTCAAAGAAGCAATTTGTTGTTTTGTTTCAGCAAAATTTCCATCCAGAGTTTTGACTTGTACCACAGTTGCCTTTAAACAGGATAAAATCTCTGGATTTGAAAATTGACTAGCAGTCTGCTTAACAAAATCAGCTGCTCTCCCTTTTGGAAAAATACAGTCTTGTTTATACCAATTAGCAGCAGATTTAGCAAGGTGCTCTTCTTCAATTGCATGAGATGGACAAGGCTGATCAAAAGGTTTATGTTTATTATCAGTCTGTGCTGGTGCACTCAGAAAAGAATCAGAGTTTGCACTGTTTTCAGATTCATCTTCAACACTTGCATCATTTGCTTGAGCATCTTGTAAAGAACCACTGTGCTGAGCTGTGTCAGCCACAGTTTCTGCAACAACTTCTGCAATCTTGTCAATAGTCTCCTCATGTTGCACAGGCTCTGCAACAGAGCTTGCATTTGTAGCTTCAACAGGCATAGATTCAGAATTTTTCTTAGTTGCTTGATCAACCTCATCACCTTTGTCTGGAATTGGAGAAGCATTAGATATTAGCTCTGTGTGTGATGCTGCAGCTTCAGGAAAATCAACTGCAGGCTCATCAGCTACACCAGGAGCTTCAGTGTGAACAACAGGTGAGATAGAATCAAGAATTGGTTGAAATGAATCAAGAAAATCATTCATTGGTGAAAAACCATTTCTATAATCCTCTTCTACAGGAATGTTATCCTCTGTAGGTACTTCAACATTAACAGGCACAGCATCCTCTGCAGGTATAGCAACATTCTCTGCAACCTCAACAGTAGGTGTTTGCTGTGAAACCACCTCTGGAGCTTCAACAACATGCTCATCATTAGATTCTGAAAGAATTAATCTCCTCTTCTTGACTTGAGACACTACAATCTCCTCTTCTTCTTCACTAGAGCTCTCCTTAGGTGGTGAAAGTGAAGGTCTGTTTGCCTTTTGTTTCTTTCTTCTGGTATAAACAGCTCCAGGTAATATCTGTTTAGCCTTTGAGTGTTTAGTGTTTTGGGCAGTGTGTATTTTTCTTTTTGGTTTGGATTTAGGTTTTTCAGTAGGTGCTGTCTCAGAGTTTAAGGTTTCGGAGTTTATTGGTGGAGAGTTTATTGGTTCTGGTTGTGGTTGATGAGATGTAGTAGGTACAGTGGTTGTAGGTGTTGTAGGTGTTGTGGGTGTTGATTCAGAATGTATGGTGTCTAATGGTTCAGGCATGTGTTGTGGTGATTGAGAATCCTGAGGTTGGTTAACATAGTTTTGTAAGGCTAGTGGCATAAACATATCAGGTATTTGCTGTTTAGTAACATCTTTATTTGTCAAATCAGAAAACATCCTTTTAGCAACTTGAAAAGGATGAATGACATCAGCTTCATCAATTGTAAGATTAGGCACACAAGCAGTAAATAGTATTTGACAAAATCGAGCAAAATAAACAGAAGTAGGCTCAGACAAACGCTCTCCCAAATTCATTAGCACTAGTCTACCAAAATCGAAATTACCTCCATACAGTAGAGCATGGCCAATTTGAAGAGTGTCAAGAGGAAGTGCATCCCAATTTGTTGTCTTCTTTCCAAAAGTTCTTGTAATGCAATCGAAAAAGAAAATCCATTCCTTTCTCAAAAGTGGCCTTCTCAGAGACCCCAGCTTATTCAAATTTCCTGCACATCCAATTTGCTGCAACATTGTCCTCAAGTGGTCGTGACCAACAACACTGTAAGAAGTGTGAGTCTCAAAATCCAAAGCATCCCTAACCGTAGTTGGAGTAATGATATACTCTGATTCAGCATGAGTGAAAGTGATTGTTGGAGTGCCAGACTCTTCTCCATCATCATATACAGAGTTTGTCCAAAAAGTAGCAATTTGTGAAGCAGAGAGTATTGGTGGTGCAGTTAAAGCCTTCCCTATTTCAGAATCTTTCAAGAAATTTTGAAACAAATGAAACGCCTCTGGAGCATTTGCATTCTCCAGTGGAGCTGCATAGTTGCTAGGAAGAAAAATTAACCCTGCTGCATCAAACGCTTTGGTTGCCATTAGTAAGATATGATACGAAGATATTCAGAGAAAAGATGTATGGTAAGTGTTTACCAAAATGTGAAGGAGAGTGAATAAGAATTTTGAAAGTGATTGAGTATGCAAGTAACTGTGAGTGGGTGAATATTAATCGATGTGAAGTGAGAGAACAAAAACGATTAGAGTAAAACCAAAACTCAATCGTTTATTTAATGAAAGCGCGCAATTGATTGTAGAGTAATGTGTAAGTGGGACACTATCATGGGACACGTGTCAAACAACTAATGGATCACTTAATAATTACCGTTGTCATTCCTATAATCACGACACTTTGACATATTTACACTAATTAACAGTTGTCAACTACCCCAATTACTCCAAAATAGTCAAATCATCTCAATGAAACTTTACCTTAGAGTACTTAACACAACTCAACAGTGTTTATCAATTTTCCAACTTTATCACTAAAACCCTTTCAAAAATTGCACAGTTGTGAATATGAGTGTGTGTGAAGCAGAGTTTACCAAAATCAATTTTTAGAGCATCTAATATTTCATAAAATCCATAAAAAAAATAAATAAACACTGAATGCACAAACTCTCATAGTAAACACTGATTGTTTGATGAATGCTAAACTCTGTAGTTACTGTTATACAGAAATCTGAAAACTTCTATTCCCATTGATGTCCATGATTATCCAAGTAAGCACACAGTCTTTGAAGACTAAAAGATCAAGAGATAGAAATCAGAGCATCATTCAGTGAATAACAATCATGAACTTGATAAACTCACAAACTCTCAAAGCACACAGGTGTTTAGGTGAAGTGTTTACACTCACATTCAATCAGGAAAAGCAGATTCTACCATATGCTTGAATGTCCACCAAATCTACACTACTTTGAGTACATGTATGCACAAATCAAAAGGACTTTATTCAGGGTTGTAATGAGGTAAGATCAAACAGATGAGAAGAGATGTTTTATTCATGAGTGAATTTCAAACTGAACATTTTAATAGACCAAAGTGTTCAGTCACACTGTTAGTACATATTTCCACAAGATCAGTATATATGCCCTTTTTTTTTATTTATTTAACATATATACTGAAAAACTTTTCTTTTCTTGAGAAACACTCATCTGCTTGATTTTTTTTAAAAGAATATAACTGCTCTTAATACTTCAGAGTATAAGAAAAATGAGCAGTTAATTAGGCTCAAAGGGGTTTACTAAGGGTGGTATTTATGAACAGTGTTTATACAGTGTTTGAACAGTGTTCAAAAGAATTTTGAACAGTGTTTGAAGGAATGGTAAATCCTATTGCCTTTATCATTTTCATGCACACACATATCATGTAGTCTCAAAGTGGTTTAATACAATTCTAGAAAAACATACTTCCTGATGAACATCACACAACAATAAATACTGATTGATAGAAAATGTATCAATCACTGATTTGGCTCAAACTCTCACAGGGTGTAAACATGAATCTGAACTCACCAAACTAATCAATGACACATCTCAAGTTTTATGGTTTTCACAAGTACAAACAAGGAATCATCAGGAACCATACCTTTGGGAACAGAATGTCACTAATCAGAGTTTAGAGTTCATCAATAACCAAAATTATTTATGAGAGGCAATGCACACAATATTCATAAACTCGGAGTTTAGGACTGAATAAACTAAGAGATGCTATAAATATGAAACAGTATCATGCTGTGTTGATTTACTGCACAAAATCTGATTAGATTACAGTGACTCAGAAAGAATCATGATTTAATTACTGAGAATCATGCTTCATACATTTTTCTTCATTGGTGTTTTCATTCAGACAATAATCAATTCTGAATTCACTGAGTGTATCCAACATGATAACAGTGTTTAACAGACAGACATGCTGACAGAGTTTAACAAGGTTTAAACATAAGCATGCATAACAGAGTTTAATACTAAGGTTCACATAGCACTTAGCAATTTGCATAACATGAGCAATAAGTTTTTGAGTCTAACCAACATCACTAGTCAAAACTAGAGACCATTCCTAGTTCATTGACCAGTCTTGTAAATGTAGCTTCACTCAATGGCTTGGTGAAGATATCTGCAAGTTGTTGTTCTGTAGACACAAAGTGAAGCTCAATGTTGCCTTCCTCTACATGCTCTCTGATGAAGTGATACCTTATGCTGATGTGCTTTGTCATTGAATGTTGTACTGGATTACCTGTCATTGCAATAGCACTTTGATTATCACAGTAAATAGGTATCTTGGTATACCTCAATCCATAATCCAGCAGTTGATTCTTCATCCATAAAATCTGTGCACAGCAGCTACCAGCAGCAATATACTCTGCTTCAGCTGTAAATGTAGATATTGACTTCTGTTTCTTGCTGTACCAGGAAACAATTCTGTCTCCCAGAAATTGACAACTTCCACTGGTGCTTTTTCTGTCTATCTTACAGCCTGCAAAGTCTGCATCTGAATAACCAAGTAGTTTAAACTCTGATTCTCTTGGATACCACAGCCCCAAAGTTATAGTGCCCTTGAGATACTTAAAAATCCTCTTTACTGCTGTTAAATGTGGTTCTCTTGGATCTGCCTGGAACCTTGCACACAAACAAGTGGCATACATGATATCAGGTCTACTAGCTGTTAAATAGAGTAGAGAACCAATCATTCCTCTGTAACATGTCATATCTACTGATGACCCTGCATCTTTGTCCAATTTTGTTGCAGTTGCCATGGGAGTTGTTGTAGATGAACAGTCAAGCATGCCAAATTTCTTGAGAAGATTTCTGGTATATTTTGCTTGATTTATAAAAATTCCATCATCTGTTTGCTTCACCTGTAGGCCTAGAAAATAACTAAGCTCTCCCATCATACTCATTTGATATCTTGACTGCATGAGTTTGGCAAACTTCTTACAGAGTTTATCATTAGTAGATCCAAAAATGATGTCATCTACATAGATCTGAACTAAGAGCAAGTCACTACCAGATTGGAAGTGAAACAGAGTTTTGTCAATAGTACCTCTGTGAAATCCACTTTCTAGTAGAAATTTGGCAAGAGTTTCATACCATGCCCTTGGTGCCTGCTTAAGTCCATAGAGTGCCTTGTCTAACCTGTAGACATAGTCTGGATATTTTGTATCTACAAAACCTGGTGGTTGTTCCACAAACACTTCTTCTTCAAGTTTTCCATTTAAAAATGCACTTTTTACATCCATCTGAAACACTTTGAATTTCTTATGAGAGGCATATGCTAGAAAGATTCTGATTGCCTCCAATCTAGCAACTGGAGCAAATGTTTCATCATAGTCTATTCCTTCCTGTTGTGAATAGCCTTTTGCAACCAATCTTGCTTTGTTTCTTATGATAACACCCTCACTGTCAGTTTTATTTCTGAAAACCCATTTAGTACCAACAATGGATCTGTTCTTGGGCCTTGGTACAAGGGTCCACACTTCATTTCTTTCAAATTCATTTAGCTCTTCTTGCATTGCTGTTATCCAGTCAGCATCTTTAAGAGCTTCTTCTACTTTCTTTGGCTCAGATTGTGACAAGAATGCATGAAACAGACATTCATTTGTTGTTGCACTTCTTGTCCTTACTTTTGCATCTGGATCACCAATAATTAAATCAGGTGTGTGTGACTTAGTCCATTTTCTTGCAGAAGGCAAATTGCTTCTGTCATCATGTGATCCTCCCCCTTGATCCATGCTCTCCTGATTTTCTTGGTGCCTCTCTTCATTTTCTGATGCTCCCCCTGAATGTGACTGCTCAGAATTATCAACAGAGTTTGAATCAACAGAGTTTGATTCAGAATTATCAACTGAGTCACTATCAGTGTTTGAATTATCACTCTGATGTGATTCTTCATGCTCCCCCTCAACTGGTTCTTCCCTTGTTTCTGATTGAAGAGTTTCTTCAGTATTTACCAGTAGAGGTTCAGAGTTTAGATCAACAGAGTTTGTCAGATCAGTCTGATCAGAGTTTACTTTTTCAGAGAATAAGTCTTCATTTTCAAAGTGGAGTAGATCATGTTCATTGACATCTTCAAGTCCAGTTATTTTCTTGTCATCAAATGACACATGAATTGATTCCATGATCACTCTAGTTCTCAGATTATAAACTCTGAATGCCTTAGTTGACAGTGGATAGCCAACAAAAATTCCTTCATCTGCCTTTAGGTCAAATTTGGTCAACTGTTCAGGATGAGTCTTCAACACAAAGCACTTGCATCCAAAAATATGAAAATATTTTAGATTTGGCTTTTTCTTCTTCACCATTTCATATGGTGTTTTACCATGCTTGTTGATCAGTGTTGCATTTTGAGTAAAACAAGCAGTTTGAACTGCTTCTGCCCAGAAATATGTTGGCAATTTTGCTTCATCTAGCATGGTTCTTGCAGCTTCTATCAAGGTTCTGTTCTTCCTCTCCACTACACCATTTTGTTATGGAGTGCCAGGTGCAGAAAACTCCTGTTTGATTCCTTTGCTCTTGCAAAATTCTTCCATTGATGAATTCCTGAATTCAGTTCCATTGTCACTTCTGATTATCTTCACTTGATTTTCTGAACCTTTGTCCAGTTGTAAAATATGTTCTGTCAGTGTTAATGCAGTTTCATCCTTCTTTGCAAGAAAATATACCCATGTGTATCTGGTATATTCATCAACAATGACTAGAGCATATTTCTTCTTTCCAAGAGACATGACATTCACTGGTCCAAAAAGATCAACATGTAGGAGATGATAAGGATCAACAATTGAAGACTCAGATTTGCTTTTGAAGGAGGCTTTTCTCTGTTTGGCCTTTTGACAAGAATCACACAGGCCTTCTATATTCAACAAAGACCTTGGTAGACCTCTTACAAGATCATTCTTTATTAGCTCATTGATGTTGTTCAGATTTAAATGAGAGAGTTTCTTGTGCCACTTCCAACTCTCTTCACTGGACATTCTTGTTGACAGACACACTGCTTTGCCATCAGTGTTTGTTGACAATTTAATTTCATAGATGTTATTGTGTCTGTTTCCAACTAGAGCAACTTTCCCTGTAGATTTACTGATCACTTGACAATATTCAGGCTGAAAATCTACATGATATCCTCTGTCACAGATTTGACTCACAGATAGCAGATCATGCTTGAGTCCTGGAACCAGAGCTACATTTGTGATGATGACACTCCCAAGATTAATATTGCCATATCCCAGAGTATGTCCTATGTTGCCATCTCCATAGGAAACTTTTGGGCCAGCCTTCTCCTCATACTCTGATAGCAGGGCTTTATTTCCTGTCATGTGTCCTGAACATCCACTGTCCACGACTAGGGTACTAACCCTGTTGCCCTGCAATCACAAACAATCACTGATTATTAGTTTTAAGGATCCAGACTTGCTTGGATCCTTTGGCTTTCTTAATTCTGTTAGCTTTTGCAGCGGAATTCACATTATCAGAGTTTAAGCTAACTTTTTCAGAGTTTACATTTGCAGAGTTTACTTTAACCCATTTCAAATTTGGCTTGGGTTCATAGTAATTATAGTAAAGAGCATGATAATCTCTGCAAGTGTAAATAGAATGCCATGTACTTCCACAGTGTGTACATAAAGTCTGTGGTCTAGTCCTCACATAATCATTTTTAACTGCAGTTTTAGAGGGCAAAGAATTAATGTTCTTATTCTTACTGCAGAAACTAGCAAGATGATTAGTGCTACCACAATTAAAGCATGTTTTTCTAGGAGCTAATGAAGCAAGCATTGGCTTAATTCCTGATGTTATGCCTACCTTTCCATTTTTGTTTTTCTTAGGCATTCTCTGTTTGTTGACAGATTTTATCTCTTTAAGCTTATGCTTGAGTTGTTTATCTGTCATTAAACCAATGTTAGCCTCTTTAACAAAAGTCTTAGCATATGATTCTTTAACAGCCTTTTTCTCAGCTTCAGTCTTAGGTCCACCTGTTCTCATAACATTACCTTCAGATGAACGATGTGGTCTAACTTTTACCAAATTTTCAAATCTAAGTTCATCTCCTTCAGAGTAACCCAGACCTACTGTATCTGACTGAAACACTTCTTGAGTGTCTTTACCAGAGTGTGTCCAAGTTTTAATAATGTGTTTAACATCCTCCAATTCAGATTCTAGTTGCTTATACTTACCTAGCAACTCCTGTTCAATAAACACTGCATCATCTCTCTCTTTCTGAACTTTATTCATGTTCTCTAGCTGTTCCTCAACAAGTTTATTTCTATCTTTGAGTTGAGAGCACTCATTTTTTATCCTCTCATTTTCTAAAGTCTAATCCCTATAACTGATATGTAATGCTTTAAGATAAATTCTCAATTCAGTTATATTATCAGTATTATAAGCATAGGTAGTTGGGGGTACCTTTAGATCATCATCTTCATTCTGAGTAGTAGCCATGAGTGCATAGTTCACTTCCTCATCTGAATCTAAAGTGTCTGCCCAATCTCTGCCTTTGGTGTAGAGTGCCTTTTCAGTTTTACCCTTCTTGCACTCAGGAGCATAGTGACCCATCTCCTTACACTTGTAGCATTGAATCTCAGACTTATCTTTCTTACCAGATTTGAAGTCCTTTCCCTCAGATTTCTTGAAATTCTTCTTGTCAGACTTAGAGTAGTCCTTGGAGAATCTCTTTCCCTTCTTGAAGTTCTTGAATCCCATCTTCTTGAAGGTCTTTACCATCAATGCAGCCATTTGCATCATCTCTTCATAATCTTCAGAATCAGATGTTCCATCTGTGTTTGAGTCAACATCAGTGTTTGATGACTCACTTTCTGAGTGTATGACTAAAGCTTTTCCTTTTGCCTTTCTTCTTGATGCTTCCTTCTTTGATGGTTTCTCCTCAACCTTAAGAGCAACAGACTTTGACTTTCTACTTGATCTTTTGTTTCTCTGCTCCAATTCCAATTCATGGGTTTTGAGCAGTCCATAAATTTCATCAATCTCTATTTCACCAAGTTCATAGTTATCTCTTATGGTGGTTGTTTTCACATCCCACTTTTCAGGTAGAGAAAGAAGAAACTTGAGATTTGAGTCTTCTAAATCATACTCTTTGTTAACCAATGACAAATCATTTAGCAATTTACAGAATCTGTCAAATGTTTCTGTCATGGTTTCTTCAGACTTTGCCTCAAAATGCTCATACTCCTGAGTGAGTATGTTTCTTCTGTTAATCTTGATTGCAGGAGTTCCTTGACACCTAACCTCAAGTGCATCCCATATTTCCTTTGTAGTTGTGCAATTAATCACTTTATTAGACATAACATTCTCTAAAGCACTGTGAAGTAAATGTCTTACTTTTGCATCCTTTGCAATAGATGAAAGATCCTCAGCAGTTAGATCTTTCTTTTCTTTTGGAATGACCTTTGATTCCTCACCAGCAGCAGCAGCAGATAACTTTGTAGGTTTGTGAGGACCTTCATATATTCTATCAAGATATTCTGGATCTGTAGCCTCCAGAAACATGGTCATCTTTACTTTCCAAATTGCATACTCTAATGGCCTAAGTATAGGAACCCTAATTGTTTCATACCTACTAACAGTAGTAGGAGCTTTCTCAGATGGTGGAGGTATCTCTGTCATTGATTACTATTGTGTTTGGATCTTTAACTGTAATAAAGTAACAGATTGGCTCTGATACCACTTGTTAGGTCGAATACACAATAGGTAATCAAATACTGTATGAGTAACTTAACAAGAACACACTGTTTAATACTTAAAAACTGTTTGGAATTAACAATTCCTCTCTCAGTGATGTAAAATATCACAGAGAGCTGCTTAGGTTACAATCAATGAATTTCTCAATGTTCGATACCCTTCTAGGGTTAACCTAACTGTATTTATAAAACATACAGCTTCGTACAATCAGTAATTGATTCTCCTATAATTAAGCTATACAATTGATATCAATCACGATTGCTTCAAATCTTCCAAGTCAACTCAATCTCTTTGACAGCTTTCCAATCTTCAAAGATATTGCTTCCATATTTATCTTGTATCAATCTTCAAACACTGTTGACTCTTCAGACATTACCGCTACAGACTTTAACAATCTCTGTTGCGCTTCCAGTCAGTGTTTAACTAAACTCTGACTGCTTCCAGCTAAACTCTGTTTTGTTACTTTAGCTTCCAAACACTGTTCTCATCAATCATTTCTAACAATGTAGCATAGTGATAATGAATCTTCATTCTAAATTAGAGGTCAATGATTCAATTCTTATTAGGAACAATTTTTTTATCATTAATATAATATATGGTGTTTGTCTCGTGATATATTAATAATATGTTTTATAATCTTTTTAAAATTGTTGTGTAGCCTAGTGGTAAAGAATTTCCCTTCTAAGTTAGAGGTAAGGGTTCAATTCTTTCCAGCAACAATTTTTTTATCGTTAATATTATATATGAGGGTTGTCTCACGATATATTAATGATGAGTTTTAAAATATATTCAAGTCTCATGTCTAGCATAGTGGTAAGCACTCTCACTTCTACCTTAGAGGTCACGAGTTCAATTCTCACTAGGATCAATTTTTTTTATTATTAATATAAATAATAGCTGAGGTGGCATCTAGGTGGCAAGCTGATGTTGCATCTAAACAATCAAAATAAAAGTCGAGAATATAGTATTATATACAACTTGGTGATTCAAGATTTTATTTTTAAAAATTAAAAATTAGAAATTTAAGAAATTTATCACGATTTATCGGCTAGTATTAATAAATTAATAAACACTATTTAATTTTGTAGTTATAGAGAATCGAATCCGAGATAAAGCTAAAATCATTAAAAAAAAATCTTTATAATTATGTAGTTGTAAGGAATCGAACCCGAGATGAAACTAGAAAAAAACTAGAAAAAATTAAAATAAATAAATCTTGTATGATTATGTAGTTGTAAGGAATCGAATTATCGGCTAGTATTAATAAATTAATAAACACTATTTAATTTTGTAGTTATAGAGAATCAAATCCGAGATAAAGCTAAAATCATTAAAAAAAAATCTTTATAATTATGTAGTTGTATGGAATCGAACCCGAGATGAAACTAGAAAAAATTAAAATAAATAAATCTTGTATGATTATGTAGTTGTAAGGATTAGTGTAAACCAAATTTGATATTTTAATATTTTGATACTATTATGTATCATTAAAAAAAATTAAAATATAATTTTCACATTAATAAAAAATGTAGATTGATATCAAGTGTCGAACATACTCTTCAAGTTTATAAAAAACGTGCTTCGTCGATCTGATAACTGTGCTAAACAATACAACGAATCTCAAATCCTATCAAATGCTTCATAGTAGACGTTATCGAAGATGCAAATTTCGTTAATATATTAGGTAAATTCGTTCGAAAGACACGTGCCAACTGCCAACGGAATGATCATAGAATTGGTTTGTTGGAGTTAAGAACATCTACGATGATGTTAGCTAAAAATTATTAGCTAAATTATATAAAATATTGATTATGTAAAATTTGTTGAACGTAAAACATTGTGTTCTGAAGGTATTGGCTATAATGATTGGCTATATTTGTGTTCCGAGAGTATTGGCTATAATGATTGGTTATATTTTAAAAATGGTATGTTATTAATATTTCAAGTTGTTATTAATGGAATATATAATTTTAATATAGAAATAAGTGATGTGGCAATTCACTACAGGTATCTAGAGGTTCGACAAATATAGCCAACATCAAGAGATTATCTATAATTATAGATAATAGTTTTGTCACATTGGAGTGTAATTTTTTTTACACATTTTTTATAGGGTATTAGTTTATATATGTCCCAAATTAACAAGTCAATTATAAATATATCCCTCTTTATTGAATAATTATAAATATGTTCTATGATTAAATTTAACTTATATATAACTTATACACATATAATTATATATATATTTATATTAAATAAGACTAAAATACCCTTCTCTTTTTATCCCACCCATCCTTCCTCCCTCATCCCGGCCCCGCAGGGCACGCTTGAATTAGTTTGAACAAACTAATTTCAGACCTTAAAACTCATTTTTAGGTATTTCATCTTTGTGTGTGGTCATTTGTATTACAAATATCTCATGTATTAAAAATTCTATAGATGTCCTAGGATCCTGAATTTTAATTATCTCTACTCTTAACGTTTTTTTTATATTTTTTGAATAATTGCTTATAATGACACGATTTATTTATAATCAAACAGAACCAATACGTACTCTTTTTTAGTAACATCGCGCACGTTTACGTTGTTCCCGAGTTAGAGGAAAAAATGTAAAATAAAAAAATTGCTCTATGTATCAGATTTAATAAAATTTAATTGATAAAGGAGGACAAAATTGTCTTTTGCAAATGTGTGGTTAATAAATTAATCATGGTTATACTTTAAAATGGGACATATTCATAATTTGTGATAGATTTGTAATTACAAATTAACATAGGACATAATTATAAATGACCTTTTAAAATGAGATATAATATAAAAAAAAATCCTTTTTTATAATTCTTATTTTTTGTAATTAATTTTAAAATTTAGTTAAAGGATCTCTCCCATTGGATATGTTCTAACATCATTAAAAAATCGCTACCAACAAATTTGTTTTCGTTATTAAAAACTTACCAACAGAATATTAATACAACAGAGTTCTAAGTAATAATATGTTCACGACATTCCGTTGATATATTTAGTACTCCCTCCGTCCCGATCAATTATTAACATTTCAAAATAGAATTTCTGGCACGCATTCTAAGGTAGATTTTAAGATAGTTTCATAATTTATTTTTGAAATTTTCTTTTTTTGTATAAAAATAGAACAATCCTATTTTTATACAAAAAAAGAAAATTTCAAAAATAAGTTATGGAACTATCCTTAAACTTCATCTTAAAATGCGTGCCAAAAAGTGACAAAAAAAGTGTTAAGAATTGGATGGGACAGAGGGAGTATAACTAACGTTACTTTGCTAATAGATTTTTTTGTTAATAGTTATGGGTCCAGGTCCCTGACAATCGTTTGTCAGGACCGATTATTTAACAATTGGTTCCACAGCCGTTGGATGAGATTAAAAAAAAAAATTTACTGTCCGCTATAATGTTCCGCGGATAGGTAGATTGCCTATCCGTGGAAAATTTCCGCGGACAGGCAATCTGCCTATCCGCGGAAAATTATAACGGACAGTAAATTTTTTTTTTAATCCAGGGGGCCGTCAACGATCCAACGGTTTAAAAACCAATTGTTAGATAAACCGTCCTTGACAAATGATTGTCAGGATCTCCAGCCAATAGTTATTATCAACTCTAGATACCATGTAACACTATTCCAACAGAATATAGTACAAGCTATGTCAATGGATATATATGCTTTTTCAATTTTTTAGACTTTTACAATTTACATATTCATAAAATCAAAATTCAAAAGATTATAAAAGTTTTACTTTTCATAATATTGGCATTTCATTAGATAATAGGAATTCAAAATGGAACTTACATCGTTGCATCATTCTAATCCTATAAAATACTATGATGTAGTTTCATATCTAATGTCCAAAATTAGCTAATACAAACAACTTGAATTACTTCTAAACCACCGTACCAAGATCTTTCCCAAATGTTATAAGCGATTTATTAAATTTCAAGTCAAAAAAAGCATTGCAGAAATACTAAATTACATATACTATTGTTATCACCTTAATTATCTAAATCAATAGGGGATTGAAGACGTTGGATTGAATTAATTTTGATAAACATGATTAGCTGATTTTTCATTGCTTTCATTTAATCTTTCATTTCTTTCGATTCTTGCTGCAACTTTTGATTTTGTTCACTGGCAAAGACTGAAAGTGCAAGATATAATGTACGGAGTACAATATAAGGTGAGTTTAAAAAATTAATTTTTAATTTAGATATTGTGGATGGGATTAACATTCTCTGATTTTAACTCGATTTCCAATTCCATAATGTACAATACAATCATTTTGAGAACCTTAGATAAAAAATATCGCTCTTTTTTATAGGGTGCTGATATATGCGCACCCTAAAGTTATGGTTGCATACCCTGATAGTCCATAAACAGCCAAGGCCCAATAAGAGGCCCAAAAGAATAAGCAAACCATCTCATGAGAATAAGAGCGGCCCAGCCCAGAGCAGCGGACCCCGGGCCCGGACCACCACCACGTGGCGTGGCCCCCACCCCGGACTAGGGGATCCCCTGACTCGTGGCACTTTATATACGTGGCACTCCACCTCAGCTAACGCTCCTATTGGAGGCGCTGACCAACACTAAAAGACGAAGGGAGGTACGTGCCAGATCATGCCCACCACAACGTGGCCACACTCCAGTCAACGGCCAGACCAGACAAAAGCCACGTGCCCTGCATCCCGGGAGTTCAGCGGCTTGTCCCCCAGATCCAACGGTCAGGGGTGAAGGTAACCCACCCCTAAACCCTAGGCCTAGGGCTATAAATACCCCTAGTAAATAGGGTTTAGGGGTTAGCCATTATTACACACCTGCACACATTCATTACTTTGTGATACTCTACTTGATTATTACCTTCCAAAGCCAACTCTTATTCTCACGCCGGAGGCACCTCGGGGCCAAACCCCCCCTCCGGTGTTGTTTTGCAGATACCCCACTACAGCTGCACCACTTCCGAGACAGGAGTTGGCGAGGAAGTACCCGATCGAGATTAAGAGTTATCATTGGCGCTAGAAGGAGGGGCGAACCTCCGAACTCCAGGACCCCGAACCAACAGCCAAACCGAGACAACCCGAACTACCTGAAACCAGAAGCCATGCCTCGCCCGAGCAAGTCCACCCGAGCAAACAGCGCCCCAAGAGAAGAGCCCCTAGTTCCAGTCCCGGAACCCATCCCGCAAAACCAGGTCCCGGTCCAGGAGAGACTCGGGATCGGCCCAAACGATGCTCGGGTCACGGTCGAAGTGAACCGGTACAAGTATACCGATGTGCCCCTCGAGTCTGCCCAGATGGAGAACTTAACCCTGGCGGAACTGGCCGAAGCAATCCGGGCTTACCGAAACCGCCCTCGTCCGGAACCCGAACCCGAGCAGGCGGAAGATTCCGAAGCCTCAGCCAACTCCAACAACCCGCGAGCCTCGGTCTTCGCTCGCCTCGGGGACCAAAACAAAAGAAACAGAAAGGACCATCCAACCTAGAGTAAGGCCAGAGAAGAGGAGGCCGATGAGTTGAAACGGATGGAAAGACTCCGGGAAAAAATAAGACAAGAGGAACAAGCTAAATTGGAGCACAGAATCCAAAGAAGGCTCCAAGAAGAGGAGGAAAGAATCAGGAAATCCAAACCGAAAAGAGCCCGGAGAGAGGTAAGCCCGGAGATTATCTCAGATGATGAAGAACGTCCTAGCAACCTGGTTCAAATGATCCAGGAGCTACAGAGGAAAGTCAACAACGACCCCGGGTTTGAGATCCAAGACACACTCACCCCCTTTAGCCGCTCTCTTGAAGCCATGCCCCGACAAAAGAACCTCAAGCACTATAACTTTGACTCCTTTAATGGGTTGGAGGACCCAGAAGAACACCTCAACTACTTCGAGCAAATAGCCCTGATATACTTCTACAACGACCTAACCAAGTGCAGGTTCTTTGCCTCCACACTGAAAGGAGCGGCTCAGAGATGGTTCAGCAGGATCCCTTCCCGGAGCATACACAGCTGGAAGGAGTTCAGAGAAGCTTTCCTCCGGAGATTCCGAGCCAATAAGACCCCGGAATATCACATATGCCACTTGGAAACAATTAGGCAAAATGACAACGAAACACTTTCAGCTTTCATGAAACGGTTCCAAGAAGCCATAAATCAAGTCACGAATCTGGATGAAAGAGAAGCCTTGAGCATTTTCCGGAAGAACCTAGACCCGGAGCGTAGCGAACGCTACGTTATTGAGTTGGTAAACAAAGAGCCCCAGAGCCTGGCTGCAGCCTATTCTATGGCCGCCAAATTCATCAAAGAAACTGATATTTTACAAGCAATGAGGATGACCCGGCAGGGCACCTCCTCGGGAAGAAGTAAAGATGATCGCTCCAGAAACGACCACCACCCAGACAAGAAGTTTAAGCCCAACAAGCAATACAACTACATCCCAAGTCATCAACTAACGACCCCGGACAAAGACCACTCCTCCCGAGCCAAGTCCGAAGCCAAGCCTCTGAGACCGGGGAGACCTGATCCGAGGCCGGAACCAGACTGGACACCCCTGAACCGGCCCAGAGCTGAAATATTAAAAGAAGTCCGGAACAAACCCTTCTTTTATCCTCCCAAACCTCTGGTATCAGCCCCGGAGAACAGGCCCCGTAACAAGCACTGTGACTATCATGCAACTCACGGCCACGAAACAGAAAGTTGTGTCTCCCTCAAGTTCTTCATTGAAGACCAGGTTAAGAAAGGAAACATGGGCCAATACCTAGCTCGGAGAACCACGAAAAGGGGAGAGGGATCCGGGGCCCAGAAAACAAAACACGTGGTGCACGTGGTATTGGGTGGGTCAAATTCCCCTCCGGCAAGTCCGGGCTCCGGAGATGAGGTAATGATGATAGACTCGGCCCCAGAACAAATCATATCTTTCAGCAATGCTGATTTCGAAGGAGTGAATCCTGACCACAATGAAGCCCTGGTGGTGACCTTAGACATCGCCGAAAACGAGGTAAAGAGAATCCTTGTTGACAACGGCTCCTCAGTCAACGTATTGTTCAAACATACCATGGATAGAATGCAGCTCGGCAGTGTCAGAATGAATGAATGCCGGGAAGATCCGCTATACGGCTTCGGCCACAACTTGGTTCCCATCCAAGGAACCCTTTACTTGCCTGTCCAGTTCGGCACCACCCCGAAGCAGATAACCCATATGATCAAATTCTACGTGATCAACATCCCTTCCTCCTACAATGTGATCCTGGGGCGCCCAGCCTTGACCAAACTCCGAGCCATAACCTCAACCCCGCACCTCAAATTCAAATTTCCCACGACCTCCGGTGTTGGGGAGGTAAAGGGCGATACCGAAACAGCCAGCCGATGTTATGGCCAAGCCCTAGTCATGGCAGAAACAGACCCGGAAAATAAGAGGAAAGCCTCCTCCTATCAGAAGAATTTGAGCAGAAAGAAACACAGAGCCACAACTTACAAGAACCCCGGAAAGGAGGTCCAAAACATTGAAACAACAAGTGCCCCGAACCAGGAACCAGGTACATCCGAGGCCCGGGAATACCTAGCCTCAAACTCCCAGGCCCGGGTCCAGAAATCATCCCTGGTGAAAGATCAAGCCAAACTAGAACCCGCCGTGGAAACTGAGACAATCGAGCTCATTCCGGGGAACTCGGAAAGAAAGGTAAAGATTGGAACTGGTCTAGACGCTGCCTTCAGGCAAGAGCTAATCCAACTACTCCGGGAATATGCCGATGTTTTCGCCTGGAGTCCATCCGACATGCCCGGGCTCCGGGAATCCCTTGCCATGCATAGCCTGGATGTTGATCCTAGGAGAAAACCGGTGAAACAGAAAAGAAGGAACTTCGCCCCGGAGAGGCAGAGAGCTATAGACGAGGAGGTGGACAAACTACTTAAAGCAGATATTATCTGCGAGGTCAAATACCCGGAGTGGCTAGCCAACATGGTTCTAGTCAAAAAGCCCAGTGGAAAATGGAGGATGTGTGTTGATTACACAGACTTGAATGAAGCCTGCCCCAAAGATCCATATCCATTACCAAGTATAGACCACCTCATCGACGCCACTGCCGGACATGTGATGCTCAGCTTTATGGACGCTTTCTCCGGCTACAATCAAATCAAGATGAATCCCGCAGACATAGCCAAAACTGCATTCATCACCCACAGAGCCGTCTATGCTTATAAGTTCATGCCCTTTGGACTCCGGAATGCCGGAGCTACGTACCAAAGAGCCATGGTGGAAGTCTTCAAAGACCAAATTGGCCGAAATCTGGAGTCCTATGTCGACGACATCATTGCCAAGTCTGAAACAGTCAAGGAACATGTCCCCGATCTGCGGGAATGTTTTGAAAACCTCAGAAAAAATGAGATGAAGCTAAATCCGGAGAAGTGCACCTTTGGGGTGGCAGCGGGAAAATTTCTAGGCTTCATGATCAGCCAAAGGGGGATTGAGGCTAATCCGGAGAAGATCAGGGCCATCTTAGAAATGCAACCACCCCGGACTCAGAAAGACATTCAGAAGTTAGCTGGATCATTAGCAGCCCTAAGAAGATTCATATCCAAATTGGCAGAAAAGTGTTTGCCCTTCTTCAACTTGCTCAAGGGAGCCAGCAACAAGAAAGAAATAACTTGGAGCCCTGAGTGCCAGCAAGCTTTTGACACTATCAAGGAATATCTATCATCACCACCCCTCTTAACAAAGCCGGAGCCCGGGGAACCCTTACATCTATACCTCTCCGCCGGGCCCCTAGCTGTGGCCGCGGCCCTAGTCCGGGAAGTTGAGGGAAACCAACGGCCGGTGTACTACATTAGCCAAGTCTTGAAAGATGCAGAAACCAGGTACCCCAATCTAGAGAAGTTTGCCTTTGCCTTAGTCACAGCCTCAAGGAAACTCAGACACTATTTCCAAGGAAGAGAAATCAAGGTTGTAACAGATCAGCCACTACGAAGGATAATCCATAAACCGGATGCATCAGGAAGATTGATAAATTGGGCAATTGAGCTAAGCCAATTCCACTTGACATTCGTACCCCGGACAGCCATCAAGGCACAAGCTTTGGCAGATTTCATAGTAGAGTGCTCCTTCCCAGAACCACAGCAAGCTCTTGCAGCAGCTGAAAACCCGACAAACCAGAACAGAGCCCCGGGGTCATGGACTCTCCATGTTGATGGATCCTCAACAGCCGACAGGTCCGGGGCAGGACTGATCATGAAGAGCCCGGAAGACTTCCAAATCAAACAGGCCATAACATTCAAGTTCCCAGCAACCAATAACCAAGCCGAATATGAGGCTCTCCTTGCCGGGCTAAGGTTGGCCCGAACTCTTCAAATCAAGAACCTGAATATCTACAGTGACTCACAAATCGTGGTACGGCAAACAAAAGGCGAATATGTGGCAAAAGATCAAAAGCTAGCCCAATACCAAGCACTTGTCAAGAGCCACTTAGCCACCATCCCGGAGTATCAAATCAACCAGGTCAACAGAGAAGAAAATTCTGAAGCTGATGAGCTATCCAAGCTAGTCCAGAACTCCGCCGAACTAGGCAGTTCGGTCTACTTCGAAGAATTGGGAACCCCGGCCATCAACCAAGAAGTTGTAATGGAGATAGACGACACCCCGAACTGGATGACACCCTTCATCCTCTACCTGGAAAAAGGGGAATTGCCCGAAGATAAGAATGAGGCCAGAAGATTGAAAAACAAAGCTTCGAAGTACTTCATAGAAGAAAACCAGCTCTATCGCCGAACCTTCTCATCCCCAACTCTGAAGTGCGTAGGCCCGGAAGAAGCTAACTACTGTCTACAAGAAGTGCACGAAGGGATTTGTGGGGATCACATGTCCGCAAAGGCCCTCGCATACAAAATCATAAGGCAAGGTTACTACTGGCCAACAATCCACTCAGATGCATTAGAATTCGTCAAGAAGTGCAGAAACCGCCAACTGTTCAGCAACATACCAAGGCAAAGCCCGGTCCTGCCATCTTCAGTACTATCACCCATCCCCTTTGCCGTGTGGGGGATCGATATAGTAGGGCCTTTCCCCCGGGCCAAAGGCGATCTGAGGTACCTCCTGGTAGCCATCGACTACATGACTAAGTGGGCCGAAGCAAAGGCAATGAGGACCATAAATCAACAAGACTGCATCAAGTTCATGGACAACATACTAATGCGGTTCGGCCTTCCCAGAGTCCTGGTCTCAGATAATGGTCCCCAGTTCGTCGGCTCAGATTTTGAAAAGTACTTGAAGGAAAGGGGAATTAAACACAAGAAATCCTCAGTGGCCTATCCCCAGGGAAATGGGCAAGTAGAGGTGACAAACAGAATTCTGCTAAGGGGAATTGAAAAGAGGCTGAAGGAAAGCAAGAACAAATGGCCCGAAGAACTGCCAAATGTGCTGTGGGCATACAGAACTAGCCCGAGGTCCGGAACAGGAGAAACCCCGTTTAAACTAGCTTATGGAACCGAAGCAATGCTGCCAATTGAAGTGGGCTCCCCCTCCCACAGAGCAATCAACTTTGATGAAGATGCAAATGAAGATGGGTTACGAGTTAACCTGGAACTAGTTGATGAGGTCCGGGACAATGCAGTGCAACGAATGGAGAAGTATAAAGAGAAAACAAGAGAGTACTTCGGCAAGAAGTCAAGAGTCAAAAACTTCCAAATTGGGGACCTAGTACTCCGGGATGTTGAAGCTTCAGACCCCACTAACACAGGAAAGCTTATGCCTAAGTGGGAAGGTCCCTACAGGGTTATAGAAGTACTCCGCCCCGGAACCTATAAGCTGAGTCACATGGACAACACTGAAGTCCCCAACACCTGGCACGGCCTCAGGATAAGAAAGTACTACCAGTAAAAGAAAAAAGCTTCTGCTCATATACGGGCATTGTTTGAAAATTGTACTCGGAAATCATGTAACCGCTTTATTATCAATGAAAAAGAATTCTAGTTCTCTCCGGATACTCCAACCTTTAAATTATTACAAACTACCTACTTGGAAAAGTTTTCATCCTTTCCAAGTAGGCCAAAGCCCGGGACCTTAGCAGTGCTTTGGCCCGGGAAGCCATAGGCATCAAAATACCTACTTGGAAAAGTTTTCATCCTTTCCAAATAGGCCAAAACCCGGGACCTTAGCAGTGCTTTGGCCCGGGAAGCCATAGGCATCAAAATACCTACTTGGAAAAGTTTTCATCCTTTCCAAATAGGCCAAAACCCGGGACCTTAGCAGTGCTTTGGCCCGGGAAGCCATAGGCATCAAAATACCTACTTGGAAAAGTTTTCATCCTTTCCAAATAGGCCAAAACCCGGGACCTTAGCAATGCTTTGGCCCGGGAAGCCGTAGGCATCAAAATACCTACTTGGAAAAGTTTTCATCCTTTCCAAGTAGGCCAAAGCCCGGGACCTTAGCAATGCTTTGGCCCGGGAAGCCATAGGCATCAAAATACCTACTTGGAAAAGTTTTCATCCTTTCCAAGTAGGCCAAAGCCCGGGACCTTAGCAATGCCTAGGCCCGGGGACAACACAAATTATAAACAAACAGCAGCTGACAATTGAAAAACCCAAAAATACACGACGAACAGAAACAAAGAGATCATAAAGCGACAAACGGGCCGGGCTGACCGACAGCCCGAAACACCCGATAGTTAAGGTTACAGACAATTAAGAGGCGTAATTCAAAGTCATACAGCAAAGCGTTAAAAGATTACAAGGGCACAGCCCGAAATACAGACACAACCATTAAGGGAGTCAGGCTTCAGCAGGAGGAGAGGAATCAGGATCACCGAAAGCCTTGGGTTCGCCTTCACCCCGAGCCAGGGCATCCTCGGCAGCAATGTACTCTTCAATGAAGTTCTTCCAGGTGGCGGTCTCCGGGGAAGTCTTTATCATCTTCTCAGCGATGACCCAGCAACGGTGGATCTTTTTGGACGCCACAGCTGCCAGATCATCGTCGTAAGCTTCTGAACCCCGGAACTCGGCAATAACCTGCTCCTCGGTCTTCTTAGCTTTCAGCTCATCCCGGAGCCTCTTCACCTCAGCTTTGTAATCGGCCACCTTAGCCTTGGCCGCATCCCTCTCCTCAGCAGCTTGCTTGACCCCTCCCTTGAACTTTTCAATTCGGGCATCGGTCCGCACCTTGAGCTCATCAAGCTGCTGCTTCAGCTCGACAATCTCTTTATCTTTCTCCGCGGCCGAGCTCAAAGCAACCTGAGCCTCCTTCAATTCCCCGCATGCCTTAGCAGCAGCCCCAGCAACCCGGACCCCAAGCTGCGAAGGCAGAAGCCCAAGTTAGAAAAATACGGAACCAATAAACAAAAATAAACAAGTTGGAAAGAGCCCGGAGAAACTCATACCTGACCAAAGACCCCCATCATCTGCCGCAACAACTCGGTGGAGGTAGACTGACTCATCTCCTCCCACTCTGATTTGCTAGGGAGGTCAGCGAGAAAGCCGATAAAGTTCCTCTCTTCCGGGGACACAGGAGCAGGTTCATGAGGGCGAAAGTTCTCCGGACCCCCAGCGCCCGAGCCCTCTTTCACCACCTCACAGTCCGAGAGCATAGTCCCGAACAGCTCAGTCCGAGTCGAGGTCACCCTCGGCCTCTTCCTGGCTATCAAGCTAGCATCTTCGACCCCGATCTCTAGGTCCACAGGCTCGGGGTGCGGGGCCGTATTTTCAGAAGCCCCCTCTTGATGGGCTTGGGAGCCACTAGCATCTCCAGGAGCCTTGGTATTGTCACGAACGTGACCAATACTCCGGAGAGCAGCACCGAGAGATTTGCTTGATTTGCTCATTTGTACAACTTTCTCAAACTCCGGGCTGTATCCGGGAAGACCTGAAAACATGAAAACAAAACATTAGTCCGGAGTAGAAGGAAACACTAAGAGCAAAAGTACAAGCAACGTACAACCCGGACTTACATCCTAATTCAAACAGATACTGATGACTCATGAGGTCATCCCGAGTCACCTGCCTCCCAAGACCCTGGCAGAAAGCGTGAACCCGGTCCATTGCCGCATCCTGGAGATCGAATACCTCAAAATTCATGGCAAGAGGCTCCTCCTTAAAAGTGGGCATGAACCGGATATCAACGCCCCGGAGAAAGACAAACTCCCCGTTCCAACCCTTCAATGTGGGGAGCATAACCAGAGGCTTGGACGCCGAAGAAGGGTACCCACATGCTTTGCCCCGGAATCTAAATTCGAACATGGGTACATTGTTGGAGTGCACCAGTTGGAAGACATGGTGAAAAAGTTTGAAAGTGGGAAGCACCCCGGCCTTCTCACAACACCCAAGAAAGTATGAGATCCACTTTACCGCGTTCGGGGTTAGTTGGGTGACCGGAATCCCATACTCAAACAAACACAGGGATTTAACGAACTGGTGACACCTAGGCCCATACCCCGACCTTAGGTGCTCCAGCCACACCCCGACCCAGCCGCCCTCCGGCCTGTGGTAAATCTTCTCGCCAGGCTCTGGCCATCTCCAATCTACATCGTTATCCAGGTGGAAGGTGGCCCGGAAAATGGGATCCCAGTCGACCGGCTCCTTCACATATTTACTCCGGAATGGACCGACATCCATCCCAGAACCCGGCTTATCCCCAAACTTGGAATCCAGAAAGGCCTCATCGTACTTTATCATTTCGGCCACATCTGGATTCTGGGCGAACTCCGTGCTCAGATCCCGGAAGAAGAAAGCTTGGGGGATCCCCGGGTCCCTCCTTACAAAATAATACTTACTGTGCCCCCAACTACCGTCCGGCTCACTAAGGCTATACCCCGGGCCCATATCCTTTGTCGCTATACTACTAAGTACGGGCAAACTACTCTTCTTCTTACCCATTATACACCAATCTAGATCTATCAGCTCTACACTACTATCTGAAGAGCTAACACTAGCGCCGGAGGTACTGGGCTCGGAAAGAGGGATTAACACTCGATTTGCAGTCACGCGTCTCCTAACCATACAAAAAGTCTACCCCGGGCCCCCGGAAATGAAATACTATAAAATTGACAAGAGTCCGGGACAAGAGGACTTACAAAGATTAGAAAGGCCGAACTGGAAAAAGCAAGAAAATCTGAAGCGACGGTAGCCCGGAGCACTGGTCTTCAGAGGAGCAGAGTAACGGCAGCAAATCAAAAACAAGTAATGACAAATGGGAGGAGGTTGCCACTATTTATAGGCAAACCCTGAATCCCGAACGCCACGAACACGTGGCGGCCCATACAAGCGGCCCACTATCTCCAAAACCCGGAGATGAGTGGATGACAGCTATTATTTCTCAAAAAAAAAAAAAAAAAAAAAAAAGAGAGAAAGAGAAGTGCATATTGCAATATTATATATATTCATATTTTCGCACATCTACAGAAGGCAAAGCCCCGGGATACGTACTTCAGTACACACCCCGGGCTTGGGGGGCAGCCAAAGAAACAAAAACTTCAAATTCCAACTACTAGCCCCGGGCATGCATACTTCGGTACACACCCCGGAACTGGGGGCAACCAAGGCGAAAGTTTCTTCCCCAAAGCAGACGCTGACTCTCAGAGCAACTACAAAACCTCCGGCCCGAGGACACATATCTAGCACTCTAAAAAGTACAGAAAGTTCACTCTCCAAGGCAAGAGCACCTCTTACTACTCCCCCATCCGGAGAATCCGCATAAGGGAGTGGGGGGCAAATGATAGTCCATAAACAGCCAAGGCCCAATAAGAGGCCCAAAAGAATAAGCAAACCATCTCATGAGAATAAGAGCGGCCCAGCCCAGAGCAGCGGACCCCGGGCCCGGACCACCACCACGTGGCGTGGCCCCCACCCCGGACTAGGGGATCCCCTGACTCGTGGCACTTTATATACGTGGCACTCCACCTCAGCTAACGCTCCTATTGGAGGCGCTGACCAACACTAAAAGACGAAGGGAGGTACGTGCCAGATCATGCCCACCACAACGTGGCCACACTCCAGTCAACGGCCAGACCAGACAAAAGCCACGTGCCCTGCATCCCGGGAGTTCAGCGGCTTGTCCCCCAGATCCAACGGTCAGGGGTGAAGGTAACCCACCCCTAAACCCTAGGCCTAGGGCTATAAATACCCCTAGTAAATAGGGTTTAGGGGTTAGCCATTATTACACACCTGCACACATTCATTACTTTGTGATACTCTACTTGATTATTACCTTCCAAAGCCAACTCTTATTCTCACGCCGGAGGCACCTCGGGGCCAAACCCCCCCTCCGGTGTTGTTTTGCAGATACCCCACTACAGCTGCACCACTTCCGAGACAGGAGTTGGCGAGGAAGTACCCGATCGAGATTAAGAGTTATCATACCCTATATTACTTTTTCGACTAAAGTACCCTCACCTCTTCCTTGTATCTACATCATGTCCTTTCAATTATCCTCATGCATTATTTTGTATTCTCAACAGACTTCTGACCTTGACATTGTTTTCTTTTACTGAAAACATTATCATCAATCTTTTATATGATTAGTGTTTTGCGCTTCTCAGGTTTGCAGGTTTGCAAAGGATCAGCAGATTAGATCTAAAATGTACATGAGATTTTAAAATAAAATACATGCGGATGTATGTTCACAATTATTTTTTTTTGTTAGGAATATGTTCACCATTATTAGTTGAATTAAGATCATTGAATTCCAATAATCTTATTTTTCATTAATTTTTCTATTTCATTTTGCTTTAAATATTAATAACTTTATTACTTTTAGAATTATGTTATTATTATTTAAAAGAAAATATTATTCTAATTGCTAGCTAGTTATTTATTTATATACATTAGTGTTTCTAATTCAAGAAAATGATTTATAATAATTAAATTTTATTTCTATTTATATATATGTGCTAATACTTATGTTACTCAAGAGAATAGAAAAAATTGAAAATAAAAAAATTACAAGTTAAATCAATGTGATAATATTGAAGACAGTTTTTTGTTTTTTTTTTGAAATGATATTGAAGACAGTTAAACATCATTGCATGTAAGATTTATTTGAGCGGAGCAAATAATGACCGATTGAATGTATAAAATAAGGATATTTTAGACAAAATTATATGAAGGGTGTGCAACCATAAATATAGGGTGTGCATATATCACCATCCTTTCTATATATTATAGTACAGCTGTACAGCACAATTATTTTGAGAACCTTGAATATGCTAAACTTTTTCGGACGTTGCTGTGTACAACATTTTCGTTTAACAAACTTAGTTGCATCTTGACAAAGAAAAACAGAACAAAAATTTAGTTGCGTATAACTTTGACACTTAAATATATATCTATTTTGTTTCGCCGATAGTGATTATTTTATTTAATAAAATCGAATGCGTTTCGTGCGTTGATCATTAAAATGTTCTTCAAAGTGATCATTCATCATTTTTAATGATCATTTTCGTATTTTGTTTGCCCGCCATCAATCATATTGGAAACTCCGATTCGATTTGGTTTTTGTAAACTTGGACCAAGTTATGTATGTTATAATATTTTCTCCTTTATATATTAATCGAAACCGAATCGGGGCTTTAAAACCGAAATCTAAACCGATGTTTTGGTTGCGGTTTCGATTTTCGATTTTTAAAACCGAGAACTTTCGATTTAGGTTCCGTTTTTACCCAAAAACCGAACCGAACCGGATTTGCTCATCTCCCCTGGTCATGATCATTAATCAACGTGAAAATCTTAGCAAAAAATATGATAGTAAAATGTAATGCAGTGCATGGTGATATATGTTTTCAAACTTTGAATTACACATGCAACTTTTACCTCATTGTGATCATGAGCCTGCCCACAAATTCATTACAAAGACATTGCATAAAGAGATTACTGTTTTTTCACATAAACATGAAAAACACCTAAAGCATTTTCCAAATGGTCCAGAAGATCTTGATTCATATGGTCCAGCTGCACACCGATTCCTTCTTGTCCCTTGGTACTTTCCTGGCATGTCTCAACTGAAGTAGAGGCATCCTTTAAAAATTTCTCAATCTCTTCACCTTTTGTTCCTGATGATAACGCGCTAATGGCGTTATCAATTGCATCAGATGCATGTTCGTATTCTTTATTGCAGACTTTAATTGCCTTACTCTCCGCAGCTTGTGATGGATCATTAACAGCAGTTGCCTTTGAAATGAACTCTAGGTTAGAAGTGGCTGCTTTATCGGTTTGGTCCAAGGCAATAAAAGCAACGTCATTGAGGTTTTTTCTAGGGTTGGAATGATCCAAACCAATGATCTTTTCGCAAAGGTCTTTTTTGGGGGATTGGGAACAGGCTTCCGTAATCAAGTTTGAGGGAGGTGACACAATTGGACGGCCATTTGAAATGACAAGACAGAAGGCTAGAGATAAGAGGAATAAGAAACTCTGATATGTGGGATTCATTTTTGTTTTCATGTTGTTTGTATATGTTAGTATTATTCAAGTTTCTTGATTTTTCTTGAATTCTATGAATTCCTCAGTTAATGGTAGGCCTTCTGAGCCTTGCAATGTAAAAAAAGAAAAGAAAAGAAGCCAATGGCTTTAACTTGAGAAAACTACGAGGATTTTGCTGTTGGCGTTTTGACTTGTTAATAAAAGGTAAATATCGGTGAAGAAACAGAGCTGGTTTGAGATAGTTTTGACTTGTTAAATGGATAAAACTAACCAAAGAAAGGTTGTAAAATGACCAGGAATGAATGATTAGCAGGATGCAAGGTAAACCAGTGATCAGGTTTGACAGTTAACTGAACAGATGTTGGATTTGTATCCATTAAATTAGTTACAATTTACCCTTATATAGGAAGATACATTTGCCTTTTACAAAATAAGTTGTCAGTAGTCTTAATTTTTTTTTTTTTTGCCAAGTCTCAGTAGTCTTAATTTAATAAAGGGTTAGATTAGAATTATAATACATAAGCATTTTATCAAACACGTATATGTAAATTCAATTTCCTGAAGTCCCTCGAGAAATGCATGTTTATTACTCAGCTGAAACAATACTAATAAAATTCCAAATATACAGAGCTTATGCAAGTATTGCATATGTTTTGAAGTACACATTATATAATACAATTGAAGTATTGCACATAGTTGGTGTGCAGGAACATTTATTTCTTAACAAATTACAAAGTCAAATGACCAAAATACCTGAAATAATTCTGAGGCTCATAGCTACAAGTTGCTAGAGTAAGGGGTGCCACCTTGAGGTATCCAATTATCTCCTAGTATGAAATTAGATACCGTAAAATTGGCTGCATCAGTATCGTCTATTATGTGAAATCCAGTCCATGTAACTCTGCTGCTAGTGTTCGACCCAGGCCCTGTGTTACCGAATTCAGCATAATAAGAAGTATTCAGTGCAAAATCCCCGGACCATTCGCGCCAACCATCCGGATTAATGAAGCTGTCCATAAAAGATTGCATATAAATAGTCCTGGAATACTCTTTCCAAGGCCTCCCCAGATACGTCTGTGTAGTTCCGTCGCTTGAAGCCAAATCATCAGCAGGAGTAATGGTGCAATTTTGAATGGAAATTCCAGTGTTTTGATTGGGATCGGATCTTCCTTGAGCCGTAATGGCATTGAACTGTTTGTCTAGGGGCAGGCGTGGATATATGTTACAATTTTGTAAGACAACAGCCGCATTACCAAATATGAAGTCGACTGTGCCATATATGTCACATTCTCTGTAAAATTGACGTAGCGAATGTACATACAAAGTATCTTGATAGCCTTCGAAACTGCAGCTGTAAAATGTAGACAAATCTGCACTATTTCGAAGGGCCACCGCTTGGTGTTTGATCGCCCCCGCCGTGTTTCTGATTGTCATATTGATTCCCACGAATCCTTCTCCAACCACAGCTGCACTTCACATCGCATACATAACATTAAATAAGTAATTAACATTTTTAAAACATGACATTAATTATGTTAATTCCCACACGCATGAACAATGCACTACCTACATTTAGGTCTATGTACACGAAGTTTACTACTAGATCGCCTTTACTATTATACACTTGAGTTTACTAACATCGCAAGTTTAGTGCTGCAGTATTGAATTTAGTCTATATTCAGAATTTTAGCCACAAGTACCAGACATATTACAAGAGGGAGGTAGAATGGAACCTATAATTTTATCTTGCAAACACAAAACCTCAGATTTCGTCATTGGGCTAGAACCTCGGTACTATATTCAGAATGTTACTGCATGTAAAAAGTATATTGTACATACAAGAGATGTGGGGTTTTCAGTTGATGACAATTTGTCCACAAATAAGTAGATGTCTTCGATACGTTAAAATGTAATATTAATGTGAAAATGACTTGTGTACTAAGGACAATTAGATATTTTATTTTTTCAGTGTAGAAGTAACACAGCTGATGGAGAAAGCGGTATTTGGTAATCGACATAAAATGATTTATTGAATCACCATATGTGTAACTTTTATCCATGTCTACGTAACCTATAAAAACATATAGACACGGTTGTCAAAATAAGTTATCAACAACAATAATTCTACATATATATATTCTTCAACTTTTTTACATGTTTTGCAGATTTATAAAATTGCAGAACATGAATTGTTAGCGTATGATATTTCCCATTTGAGCGCGAGCCTATATATCGGTTACATCATTAAAATGTATAGTGTCTTCTCTAGTGCAAATGTAACTACATTTCATAAATCATACTTATATATGAAGTGCAATTAGTAAAAAAGAAAAACATAGAAAGAAAAACTTACCAAATGTTGAAGAATTGAACGTGCTCCAGCCATCATTAACACTATGGTTGCCAGTTATCACCGTCTGATTAATGCCGTCGCCAACCATGATGAGGTACCTTTTGTTCTTGGCGATGACCACATATTCTTCATACACTCCAGCGGTGACATGTATCATAAAGTAGCCACTATCAGCAACCGATTTATTCGGAGCTGCAGCCACAGCATCATTTATGGTGGTGAAGTTCCCGGTTCCATCTTGACTCACGGTTACCATTTCATTGACTACAACTTGATCGTTTCCACCTGTACTTTGGAGAAGTTTTCTATGCCCAGTGTTTTCGAAAATGGCTTTGTTTTTATCCGACATTTTCAAAGGTAGCCTTCCGTCTCTAAGCCCTAAGAGCTTCTTAGAAGGATGAGATGGTGCCCTGTTCTTTTTGTGCACCCACCCGTCATCAAATAGAGCTAAAGATACACTATAAAGCCTTGTGTCATTAGCTAGAGGAGTTGAAATATCATTTTTCGAACTTATCCAAGAAGAAGCTATTTCTTGAAGTCCTTCCTTGCAAGTTTGGGTGTTGGTTAATATGGCACTAAGTAAAGTTTGAATGTCATCAGCTACTGATGTGGAGAGAGTTTGAGTTTTGTTAACTGTTCGAAAAGAACTCGTGAGGTAATCCA
The DNA here is from genome assembly GCA_037693485.1 of Kitagawia praeruptora. Classification (NCBI taxonomy): domain Eukaryota; kingdom Viridiplantae; phylum Streptophyta; class Magnoliopsida; order Apiales; family Apiaceae; genus Kitagawia; species Kitagawia praeruptora. The sequence continues at coordinate 114,443,938 of CM075344.1, read as the reverse complement.
TGTTAAGACCAGCAAGTAAACGGCAATCCTCAAGGGCTCGTTTTGCACCTGTGGATAGAGTCGAATCACGGAGGTACTTTTCGATTAAAAATTGGAATTTCTGCGCTGCGAATAAGGAATTACGGACACAAAATCTGCCATAATCATAGACAGTGGCAGTTTTGTTGTTTGGAACTGAAGCTCTACATAAGGCAGGATAAGGGGTTGAATTACATATTGAGTTTGAACTCGGAGAATTGGCAGCTGAAAGTGTAGAAAGCAAGAAGAGGAGCATTATGGTAAAGGAAGCAGAATAGTAAAGCTTAGAAGCCATTGTTCCCAAAAAAATGAGTTGTGGATATATTGCGCTTATTGGAGTAATGGCTAATTGATGAGTCCATATTTATATTCAAAATTTTACACATATAGTATTTCTTTTTGTACTACAGTATGTGGAAATCAGAGTAGAAAATTTAGTTTAAGGTAATACTATTTGAGAGCTAGTTAGTTACAGGGAAATATGCATGGTAGGTCAAGGATCCAAATAGTGTTATTATGATTTTCAGAGAAAGAGATGTGGGCGTTAGCTTTCGACCAGTGTATATTTCCTAATTTTTGTTATTTTCCCATGCCTTTCACAATTTTGGATCATGACCTTTCTTTCCGGGTCGGATCCTCTGTCCCCTTACTCCGTGTCCCATGCTCTTTTTAATATAAAAAGAGTGCCCTTGCGGGGCCCATTTTAATAAATAATAAAAATGGGCTCCACAAGAGCATTTTTTTTTGTATTAAAAATAACAGGGGACACAAAGGAGACATGGAGGAAGGGGACAAAGGATCCCAGCTCTTTCTTTTCATGCTATTTTTCATGTCTGAAGTTTCTCTAAAATAAATTAGAAATTCGGGTGATTTGACAAATTTTTTATTTCCTTCTACTACTATTATTAACTTTTTAAACTACGGATTTACATATGTATAAGTTATTTTTTTTATTTTTGGGAGTAGGTTTCTCATGTATTAATTATATATTTCAATATATATGATTATTTATATATGTATATATATATAGGGGTTGATTCAAATGAGAACCATTATTTAAAAGAGAACCGGAGAACCATTGGATCCTACTGTAGAACCTACTTTGTTTCGTAATAAAAATACAGTGTCCTGCTATTAAATTTCAAATTTATGCACATGAATTTAAAATTTTTACAATTGAATTTGCTTCTTTTTCAAAGTTTTCCATATGACATTAAAAGTTCTACAACCGAACTTATTTTTCTACAAAGTTCTACGACTGAACTTACTTTTTTCAACAAATATTCTGTTGCTGAACTTAAAGTTTCGCTGCTGAACTTATTAGAGTTCTCCGGTTCTCAGTTTAGTGTGGTTCTCCATAGAGCGTGACCCGGGGTTGATTCAAATGAGAACCATTATCTAAAAGAGAACCGGAGAACCATTGGATCCTATTGTAGAATCTATTTTGTTTCGTAATAAAAATATAGTGTCCTGCTATTGAATTTCAAATTTATGCACATGAAATTAAAATTTTTACAATTGAACTTGCTTCTTTTTCAAAGTTTTCCACGTGACATTAAAAGTTCTACAACCGAACTTATTTTTCTACAAAGTTCTACGACTGAACTTACTATTTTCAACAAATATTTTGTTGCTGAACTTAAAGTTCCGCTGCTGAACTTATTAGAGTTCTCCGGTTCTCAGTTTAGTGTGGTTCTCCATGGAGCGTGACCCTATATATATATATATATATATATATATATATATATATATATATATATATATATATATATATATATATATATATATATATATGGTCTGATTCAAATGAGAACCACTATCTAAAAGAGAACCGGAGAACCATTGGATCCTACTGCAGAACCTATTTTGTTTTGTAATAAAAATATAGTGTTTTGCTACTAAATTTCAAAGTTATGCACATGAAATAAAACTTCTACAACTGAACTTGCTTCTTCTACAAAATTCTACAACCGAACTAATTACTTACCATTGAGTTCTACTGCAAATCTATTTTATTTCATACTAAAAATATAGTGTTTTGCTACTGAATTTCAAAGTTATGCACATGAAATTAAAAGTTCTACAACTAAACTTGCTTTTTCTACAAAGTTCTATAAATGGACTTACTTTTTTAACAAACATTCTGCTGCTGAACTTAAAAGTCTGAATTTAAAGTTATGCACATGAAATTAAAATTTTTACAAATGAACTTTGCTTCCTCTACAAAATTCTACAACTGAACTTATTACCATTGAGTTCTACTGCAAAATCTATTTTGTTTCATACTAAAGATATATTTTTTTACTACTTAACTTCAAAGTTATGCACATGAAATTAAAAGTTCTACAACCTAACTTGCTTTTTCTACAAAATTCTACGACTGAACTTAATTTTTTCAACAAACATTCTACTGTTGAACTTAAAAGTTATGCATTTGAATTTTGAAGTCAAACACATGAATTCTAAAGTTCTGCTACTGAACTTATTAGAGTTCAACTCATGAATTCTAAAGTTATGCTACTGAACTTATTAGAGTTCTCAGGTTCTCCGATGTGAGTGGTTCTCCATAAAGAGTAACCTATATATATATATATATATATATATATATAGCAGTGTAGCACATTCATACTCAATATCTCTATGTTTACTAGTGTGAGAATTAATATCTCTATATTTACATGGTATCTGAGATTATTTTATGTCGAATTATTAGAATTGATCATATATATTATATGATTATTATTCGAATTAAGATTTACTGGCTTAAATTCCGTGTGATGCACGGAATTTTTTTAATATTATATTAATTTTTTATTAATTTGAATTAATTTTTTAAATATGAATTTTGGAAGCTTAAATTTTTAAATGAGACGATGATCAAAATTATATAAATGTTATGTTAGGAATTATGTTGTCCTTGATGATATACACCCATAAAACACCTTGAAAATCATATGAGTACAAGATTAAGTTTTGTAACTTATCAACGGATACCCAAGCTATGTACATCCGTTGATGAGGCAGCTTATCAATTGATAAGTCTTTAGCATACCTTGTATTTAAGTTTGAGTTTGTTGTCGAATATCATAGTTGCTAGTAATCCTAAGTCATGTTGACTATCAAAGGATATACAGAATAGGGTAGCTAATTGTATATAAGCTGTGCTATGTAATTCTGTATAAGTGAAATGGTGATCAACGGATGAAGATTCTATGTCAACGGATATGATATTCTCAGCAAGCAGAAATCAACCTGTCGATCCATGTCTACACCAACGGATAAATGCTTCAACCGATAATGTTTTGGGATTTGAGGTTGATGGCGACTTGACATGCCTGACAGATCACATGGGTTGATAAACTTAAAAGAGGTATGGGAACCAGTATTGGAAACGAAGAAGAAAAAGAAACATTCCTTATTCTCACAAACAATTTAGCTGGTAAATCTAGTGCATATCTGTCCAAGACAACTAGACAAAATTGTATCACATGGAGACAAGGAGTGGCAGCAACCCTGCAAGATACTTTGACTTGTAAGATTCGTTTATTTTGTAGGGTTTGTAATCTTGGAGTATTTATATACTTCAAGTGTAGCATAGCTAAAACAGAGAAGAGAAACAGTGAGCTAAAAAGCCATAAGCATTAGGTTCTCTTGTAATAGTTTTAGCCCATGTATTCGCAGTTGGGTACTCATTTTACACAGAGAAGTTTTCTTCAATACAACCCTCAGGTGGAGTCGAGAAAATCCCACCTGAAATTTTTAAGTGTGTTGTGCATTTGTTCATTTTCTGTTTCTTTACGTTTTAGTCTTCGACTTATCCATCTGTTATCATTGAAGTTGTAATTGTTGTCTTGCTTAAAGTCGAAAGAATTTCACAAGATTGTATTCAACCCCCCCTTCTACAATCTTGAGATGTGCAACTGGGAATAACAATTGGTATCAGAGCAAGCTTCTATCATACAAGAAGTTTAAAGATCTAGCACCATGGGAAAGAAAGACACAGAGGTAAAGATTCCAATTCTCGACAAAGACAACTACTTTCATTGGAAGGTAAAGATGCATCTTCATCTCTCAGCACTAGACGAAGATTATGTTGACTGTATAGAGAAAGGCCCTCATGTTCCCATGAAGCCTAACTCTAGCGTTGATGAAGCTGCTGGTTCTACAGCTGCTGGAAGGTCGATTCCAAAATCTCAGGCTGAGTTCACAGATGAGGACTTGGAAGTGATACATAAGGATAAGAAGGTCATGAACATCTTATTCAATGGTATTGACCAAGATATGTTTGATTGTATTATAAACTGCACTTCTGCTAAGCAAGTGTGGGATACCATTCATACAATCTGTGAAGGAACTGAAGTACTGAACAAGTCAGAGAAAATAAGATGCAGCTCCTAATACAATAATATGAACATTTTCACTATTCCTCTAGTGAAAATTTTACAGATATATTTAATAGATTTCAAAAGCTACTAAATGGTCTGAAGTTGTATGGGAGGAAATATGAAACCAAGGACTCCAACCTAAAATTTCTGAGATCTCTTCCGAAGGAATGGAAGCTAGTGACAATCTCATTGAGGAACTCTCAAGACTATAAAGAATTTACACTTGAGAGACTGTATGGTATCCTGAAAAACTATGAGCTTGAAATGCAACAAGATGAGGAAGTGGAGAAGATTCAGAAGAAGGCTGGATCTGTTGCCTTGGTGGCCAACATTCCAGTAAGCCAAGTGAGTGAGAAGATGGAGAGCACAAAGGCCACACCAAGTTCTGAGACTTGTGATGGTGGAGCTGATACTAGCAGAGGGAAAAGCAAGTTGATTGAAGAACTCGATGCATCAAGTGGAAGTGAATCTGATGACTTGGATGACTATCTAGCGTTCTTATCAAGGAGGTTCTAAAAGCTTAAGTTCAAAAGGAATCCAGCAGGAGGCAGGCAATTCAGAAAGAATGGTCAATCATCCAAATACATGGTTGATAGATCTAAGTTCAAATGCTTCAATTGTGGAATTGATGGCCATTTTGCCAATGAATGCAGAAAGCCTAAAGCTGAGAATGAGAAGAAACAGTTTGGAAAAGTTGACTACAAGAAGAAATATTTCGATCTTCTCAATAAGAAGGAAAAGGCATTTGTGTCTAGAGACAATGATTGGGCTGGTGGTGGAGATTCTGATGCAGAAGAAGAGTTTGTCAACCTTGCCCTCATGGCAAATGAGAAAGATGAAGAAGCTAGTTCAGCAAGCAACCAGGTATTCTCTTCTAACCTATCTGATCTATCTGAAGCTGAATGTGCTAGTACAATTGATGAAATGTCTCTTGAATTGTATAACATGCATGTTTCCTTAAAATGCTTAACAAAGAGAACAAGAGAATAAAAGAGATGAATGAAAAGTTAAGTGATAGGAATGCTTTGATAGAAACTCAGTTAATCGAGTTTGAGACTATGAGGAGAGATTGCCAGGAAGCTAAAGATGGATTGATTGAAGCTCTTAAACGAGAGAACAGTTTGAAAGAACAGTTGAAGAAAGATCAAGACCCAATTGACTTTTGAAGAAGATCCAGAGCCACTACTGGAGAAATCTGTAGTGTCCAAGGGATTAACTCCTTTAACAAGTTAGGAGAAGCAGAGTTAGGAGTTGATGGAGAGACTGCTTCAGACAGTGTGTCAACGGATGATGCCTGCAGTTATCCGTTGATCAATGAGCCATCGATGGATACAGAACAATGTCATCCATCGAAAGCCAAAACTGTCAGCAAAGCAACTCTAGTGAAATTGAACAATCAATATGGTCCAGTCAACAAAAACTTTGAGAAAGGAGAATGTAACAAAACAAAATCAGTTGAGGAAGCTAACATAGGTCACTTGTCCCAAAAGCAATTGAAGGACAAGTTAGAGAAAGTTGAGACAAGAGCTAAAGGTAGGAGAAAGAACAGAAATGTCAAAGTAGGGATTAATAAACACAACAATTATACACCAGATAAATATGCTCCTAGAAAAGAATGTGTTAATTGTGGTAGTGTTAATCACCTATCTGCTAGCTGTAGAAAATTGAAAAATGCTCCCATGCCTTTACACTTGCCTACTTCTGCTATGTATGTTATGCCTAAGTTCTGGATAGTGGATGTTCCAGACATATGACTGGAGATTCTACCCTGATCACTAAGTTCGAGGAGAGAGCTGGCCCTAGCATTACCTTTGGAGACAACAGCAAAGGATATACTAGAGGATATGGCTTGATTTTAAAAGGAAATGTTGTCATTGAGGATGTAGCACTAGTTGATGGACTTAAGCATAATTTGCTGAGTATCAGTCAACTATGTGATAAAGGTCAAAATGTGTGGTTTACTACAGAAGCTTATGTTGTTTTCAGGAAAAACAACAACAAGATAGTGATGACAGGCAACCGGAAAGGGAATGTGTACACAGATGACTTCAATTCAACAAGTGCAGATACTGCTACATGCCTCTTCAGCAAGGCAAGTGTAGATGAAGGTTGGCTATGGCACAAGAAACTGTCACACTTGAATTTTCAAGCAATGAATGAGTTGGTGAAGAAGGATCTGGTTAGAGGTATTCCAAAATTGGATTTCTCCAAAGATGGATTGTGTAATGCATGCCAAAAAGGGAAGCAAAAGAATGCCTCTTTCAAATCCAAGTTAATGTCCTCCATTGATCATCCTCTACAGCTACTTCACATGGATCTATTTGGACCAGTCAATGTAATGTCAATCTCCAAGAAGAGATACTCTCTAGTGATTGTGGATGACTTCTCTAAATACACGTGGACATTCTTTCTGTACTCCAAGGATGAGGTAGGAGAAATCATCATCAATCATATCAGAACAGTCAACAAGAATCCCTCTTTCAGAGTAAGAAGGATGAGAAGTGACAATGGAACTGAGTTCAAGAATTCTATGATGAGAGATTTTTGTAAAGTACAATGAATTATCCAAGAATTCACTGCACCTAGGACTCCTCAACAAAATGGTGTAGTAGAAAGGAAAAACAGGACTCTCATTGAAGCTGCAAGAACAATGCTTGAAGAATTGAAGTTGCCAACATATTTCTGGGCAGAAGCTGTCAACACTGCCTGCTATACTCAGAATATTTCTTTGATCAATCAAGCAAAAGGGCTGACTCCATACCAACTATTCAAGGTAAAGAAGCCAACAATTAACTTCTTACATGTCTTTGGTTGCAAATGTTTTGTCCTGAGAAATCAAGGCGAAAACATTGGAAAGTTTGACACCAAAGCAGATGAAGCTATCTTTGTTGGATATTCAGCAGGGAAATCATATAGAATCTATAACCTAAGATTGAACATTGTTATGGAATCCATACATGTTGTCTTTGATGACAAGAAAGTCCAAGGGTTGATAGATGAAGGTTTCCATGAAGATTTATCATTTGAAAATGATATGACTGGTGAAGGCAGTGAAGATGATGTAGAAACAGTATCGAATGGTGTAAGATCGCATCATGCTCGAGGTGAAGAGCGTGGAACACCATCCGTTGATCCTGAGGAAACCCGATCCGTTGAAGACAATTCTGGATTACCCGTTGATAGTTACAGAGAATTATCCATTGATAACTCTGTTGGAACTCCAACCTCAAGAGCCACACACTCAGGGGGAGTCTCTCAGAGTCATCACTCAACAACCAATCAGAATGATCAACACAGGGAGAATGAAGCTACGTCATCTAGGCTGAACCTTCCATCATCAAGAAAATGGACCAGAGATCACCCATTTCAACTCATAATTGGAGATTCAAATACAAGAGTCCAAACTAGAAGGGCAACTCAAGAAGAATGCTTGTATAGTAGTTTTCTGTCTAAAGAAGAACCTAAGAGAGTCGAGGATGCCCTCCTAGATCCAGACTGGGTTATAGCAATGTAAGAGGAGATAAACCAGTTTGAGAGAAATGAAGTGTGGAAGCTTGTACCCAAGCCTAAAGGCAAGTTAGTGATTGACACCAAATGGGTATTCAAGAATAAGATGGATGAGAATGGCATAGTGACAAGGAACAAAGCAAGGTTGGTTGCAAAAGGCTACTGTCAAGAAGAAGGAATTGATTTTGATGAGACCTTTGCACCTGTAGCAAGGTTGGAAGCAATCAGAATCTTCCTGGCCTATGCAGCCCATGCCAACTTCAAAGTCTATCAAATGGATGTCAAGAGTGCTTTTCTAAATGGCATTTTGGAAGAAGAGGTTTATGTAAGTCAACATCCTAGTTTTGAAGACCCAGAATTCCCAGAATATGTCTATTTTCTTCTCAAAGCACTCTATGGCCTGAAGCAAGCACCTAGAGCCTGGCATGACACTCTCTCACAGTTCCTTATAGAGAATCACTTCACTCAAGGTACTGTTAACAAAACTCTCTTTTATAGAAATGTCAATGGCTCTATGATACTTGTTCAAATTTATGTAGATGATATAATTTATCCACTATTTTATCCACTGGTTGTCTTTTATTTGGCAGTTGTCATTTGCCACGTCGCTGTATGTATAGGACTGGTGCAGTTATTAATTCACTTTTCAATCCACAACTCTGAGCAGTTTCTCTATTGAGTAATTCTATTTATTCAAAATTAATTGGGAGCAAGTATAATTCACCTAACGATTAACATTCAGATTTTATCTTACTCTCAACATCTTCCTCTCTTTCTCTCAAAGCTACAAAAACCCCTTTCTAGTTCTCAAGTTTGCTCTTCGTAAAATGGCTCCAATAGTTAAGATGATGTCTAGGAATGGGTTTATCCATGAGAAGAACAACTTCGCCGCTTTTGTGGATTCGACGCACTCTCCGGTCGACTATCACAAGATGATGGATTTCATCAAGAAATGCAAGCTCTCTGTTGCCATGACTGAAACTCCAATTCTCTATCACGAAGTTGTGGAAGAAGTATGGACTACGGCGGTTTTTAACGCCTCTGAAGGTACAATTGCTTTTTCCCTCAAAGGTAAAAAGCAAATTATTAATTCTGACGTTGTTACCTCTGATCTGAAACTGCCTGAGAATAATTGTACTACTGGTCCTACTGATAGTGATATAGTTACCATGCTAAACACCATAGGTTATACTATGAGTACTGATAACCTAGGCAAAATTGTTGGAAAATGCATGAGAAAGGAATGGAGTTTTCTTTGTGATGCCTTCATTAAGGTGTTTTCTTGTAAAATTAGCAATTTTGATGCAGTTACCAATGCCTTGCTTATTATGCTTTACATGCTGCTTAATCACAAATTCTATAATTTTGGCTCATTAGTTCTTCATGAGATTGGTACAAAGTTAGGAAAGAAAGAAAAGAGAAACAATAAAATTTATTTTGCAAGATTCCTAATGATGCTGGCTAACCATGTCTCTGAGAACAAAATAGTACTTGAGCAGCCTTCAAGCAGGTTCACTTGCTGGGTTTAGGAGAAAAGGGTTCTTAGTGACCTCATTCGAATGAATATCAACTCGAAAGTGAAGATGGTATACCTGCCAATTATTGAGGTAACTATTTCTAACCCTCTTCCCACTACTCAATCTCAAGGTTCTTTGCCATTGAGTGTTGCTATGGAGACTGAGTCTGAGAACCCACAGTCTTCTACCCAAGCAACCAAACTTAAATCCAAATCCAAGTCAAAGAAACCAACCTCAAGTGCTTCCCAACAGGCATTTGTTGTAAAACCTACCATTTCCTCTGAGGGGAGTGTTCAGGTGGAAGTGAGTGGTGAGGGATAGGGTGAACATCAAAGAAGCCCTAAGGATAAGGTTGGAGAGGTAAGTGTGTCCCAGCCTAGCCACATTGCAGTCTTCCAAAAGACTGTTAATGCTGGAAAGGATTTAAACACATCCCTAACAGCATCCTCTCAACAGGGTGTTGTTATTGAAAAGAGTTCCCAACCAGGAACATTGAACAAAAGGGGAAGGGACACCACTAGCCAAAAGTCACCAATAAAAAACTTTGTCAGAAAGAAGAAACCTAAAGTTACTTTGGGTGCACAAGGGTCACACACTGTTCAATCTCACATGATTGAACCTTCTCAAACTCAGTTTGATGTGGCTCTAACAAATGTGGAGTCACAGCCCAATTCTCAATCTCTAATGACACAAACAACTCAAAATTCACCATCTCTATCTCTAGATGTGGACATGCTTTCCACATCACAAGCAAATTCTCCCTCTTTACATCCAAGGGAGGAGCCCCACTCAGACCCTGTTGGTCATCATCTTTTAAATGATTTGTTGGACCAACAGCCATTTCTTTCTGAAACTATGACTGAATCTGTGTTGCTTACTTTAAAATCATTCTGTACAAATTCTATCATAATTTCCCTATCAACTGCTATCCCTTCTACTTCATCGATGGATATCTCTCATCCGTTGACAAGTGCTTGTTCACCGATGGATATGCTTAACAGCAATTATCCGTTGGTAGCTCCAACTACAGAATCAATGGATACACCAAATTCATTGGTCAATGTGTTCCCTGCATCAACAGCAGAAGTCACACTTATAGTTCAAACACTTCTAGGATTGAGGGAAGGGAGTGACAACACTGAGAGCGAGAGGCTGCTTTGTGAGCAGGCAAAAGAGAGAGAATATGAGAGAAAAGCAGGTACAGGAGACATAAGCTAGGGTGGATGAAGCCATTGCTTGTGAGTTAATGGAGGTTGAGGATGCCCCTAGAACAAGTATTTATCAACAAACATCTCAAAACGTCATTGATAGATCAGTTCTTGGAGTTGAAACCTTTACTCACCCTGTCTTTGACCTAAACTCTCGGGCTGAACATGGCAATGTGGAGGCTGAGCAACAGCTGAACTTGGTACAAAACTCAGAATCTATGCAAAGAGCCATAGATGCTCTTACCAAGCTGCCTCCAAGTGCTACTGAAGTGAGTCAGTCTGACTCTAAATTCACAGATGAAGGTGAAGATGTAGGGCCTTCACAACAACCTGGAGACTTACCAGAATGGCTAGTATCTCAAGACTATGTCTCCAAGGATGCTCTCACTGAGCTAGTAGTGCAGTATGAGAAGACTGCAGCTACTCTACAAGATGCTGAACCTGCTATGAAGCTTGTGCAAGAGAACTTTCTGGCTACTCTCAAATTGCACAAGTGTCTTCTCAATCAAAGGGTGGTAGATAAAGATGAATTCAAGCTGGAAATTAAAAATGCTCTAGAATCTCAGTACAAAGACTTGGAGCTTCTTTTCCCTCCCCGAACAATGCAGCAGCTTAATCAGAAGCTGAAGAAAGAGGCAGACGCAGAAAAGAAATTTGACAATCTGTCTGCAAAAGTTGATAAGTTAGAGCATCAAATGAGCACTATTCTTGAAAATCAAAAGCTTATTCTTGAAGCTCACAACAAACAGAATGCTATCCTTGCCAGTCTGTTGACTCTGCCAACTACTCAAGCCCTTGATGCTAACAAAAAGGGGGAGAAGTTTGGAGATAAGAGGTCAACAAGTGAGGGGGAGCAAATTCATTCTACTCTACCTTCAACAGCTCCAGCAATTCAAACTAGTGAGGAAAACCAGCCATTCAACCTGAAGACTCTATAGCCATGATGCTGGCTGCTAATCCTCTGATTTCTCAAGTACAAATTCCTCCCATAACCACATCAATCAGACAAGTACTAATTCCAGATTTTGTGCTTCCTAGATCTCTAGCCAGAGGGGAGCCATCTTACTTGTCTGAATACAAGCCTGTGCTCAAGCCCAAGAAGTCACCTGTGAAGAAGAATGGTAAAAACACCATGAGAGTAGAATTTCCAATGCCAAAACCAGATGAATTCAAGCTAATGAACAAACATCTTGCTGAATTAAAATAGAAGGCTAAAGTTGATGTGGGACTCAAAGAGAATCTAGCATTTATCTACAGGGAGGGAGTGGAAATTTGTGTCCCTGCAGGTTACCCTGACTTTGTAGTTGCTAAAGCTGAAGAAACTACAAGGTTACTTTAAGCTGGTCAAATTGTAAGAAGTCCTGCAGAATCTACTGAGAAGGAAGCTAGATTGGCTGATGAGCTCGTAAGAGAGTTAGAAGAAGAAATGGAGCAAGAGGCTGAAGAAGAAGAGGCCAAATTTAAGAAGAAGAAGAAGAAAATGAACACAAAGTTTGCGTGCAAGAAAAGAAAAGGCATGGTTAAAGTTCCTGCTAAGAGATCTTTGAGCCCAGAACCAGAAGTTCAAGTTGAATCAGTACCACCTCAACCTACAGAACCTCCAACTCAGAACACTCAGGCACTCAACACCTTGGAACTTGTAAAGGAAGAACTTGTGGAATTTGACTTTGACATCAACAACTTGGTATTTCCAAAGATCAGGCTCTCACCTGAAAAGAGGAGAACCAGAAGAAGGAAACAACCACTAGCAAGACCAATTCAATTCACTAAGGTTCCTCAAGTTGCAAAGGTTGCCACCAAGAAAGAAACTGAACTATACATTGCAGATATTGAAGAATATTCAAGCATCAATTTCTTCTTGGATGATATGGATAATGTGAGTGCTGCAGATAGGACAGCTAGGCTTCCAAGAAGGTTAATTTTCACCTATAAAGGAGGGAACATTGTAGCATGGCCCCTAGATCAAGTGTTAAATGAAGGATACAACAAACTCTGGAGAATTTGGTCTTTAATGAAGAAAACAGGAGGATTCACTCCAGAAGCAAGGGGAATAATTTTCAAAAAGGCCAATGAATTGAGAAACAACCGGAATTCAAAGGAGGGTTTGCCCAAGACACTGAACATTCCATATGAACCTGGCAAGAAGGTTCATTTTTATCCTTACTGGATAATGGAATTCAGAGATGATCGAAATTGTAGAAGATTCTTCAGGATAGTAGATCAGCTGGAAAAAGCTAGCAATGAGTACTTCCAATACTTAATGTCTATGCTGGATCCAAACCACTCAGAAGAAAAGATCATTTACAGATTTCTGGAAAATAAGCTTGAGGCAAACAGAGAGAAAATCCATGGTATGGGGACTGCAAGGGGAAGAAAGCAATGATATGCTCAGACTAGAGGAGCATCCCTTGTAGAAGTATGATTCTGTCACTTAACTCAGTTCATTTCTTCAAAATTTTATAGCTTGTACAATTCATATGTTTTTATAGAATATTATGATCTTTGCAAAGGTGTTTTGTTATCATCAAGGCCCTTAATTTATGGATGTAGTTCTATCAGTCATAAATTGGGGGAGATTGTTAGGAATTATGTTGTCCTTGATGATATACACCCATAAAACACCTTGAAAATCATATGAGTACAAGATTAAGTTTTGTAACTTATCAACGGATACCCAAGCTATGTACATCCATTGATGAGGCAGCTTATCAATTGATAAGTCTATAGCATACCTTGTATTTAAGTTTGAGTTTGTTGTCGAATATCATAGTTGCTAGTAATCCTAAGTCATGTTGACTATCAAAGGATATACAGAATAGGGTAGCTAATTGTATATAAGCTGTGCTATGTAATTCTGTATAAGTGAAGTGGTGATCAACGGATGAAGATTCTATATCAACGGATATGGTATTCTCAGCAAGCAGAAATCAACCTGTCGATCCATGTCTACACCAACGGATAAATGCTTCAACCAATAATGTCTTGGGATTAGAGGTTGATGGCGACTTGACATGCCTGACAGATCACATGGGTTGATAAAATTAAAAGAGGTATGGGAACCAGTATTGGAAACGAAGAAGAAAAAGAAACATTCCTTTTTCTCACAAACAATTTAGCTGGTAAATCTAGTGCATATCTGTCCAAGACAACCAGACAAAATTGTATCACATGGAGACAAGGAGTGGCAGCAACCCTGCAGGATACTTTGACTTGTAAGATTCATTTATTTTGTAGGGTTTGTAATCTTGGAGTATTTATATACTTCAAGTGTAGCATAGCTAAAACAGAGAAGAGAAACACTGAGCTAAAAAGCCATAAGCATTAGGTTTTCTTGTAATAGTTTTAGCCTTGTATTCGCAACTATGTACTCATTTTACACAGAGAAGTTTTCTTCAATACAACCCTCAGGTGGAGTCGAGAAAATCCCACCTGAAATTTTTAAGTGTGTTGTGCATTTGTTCATTTTCTGTTTCTTTACGTTTTAGTCTTCGACTTATCCATCTGTTTCCATTGAAGTTGTAATTGTTGTCTTGCTTAATGTCGAAAGAATTTCACAAGATTGTATTCAACCCCCCCCTTCTACAATCTTGAGGTATGCAACTGGGAAATAACATGTTATCCGTGATATTTCTAGGAAATGTGATAGGGTTTAGTTGAAAAGATAATCAGTTAATTATTAGTTATTATAAAATTATTATTTTATTTTTTAAATAGAATGTATATGATATAATTGGAAAACGAAATGACTTAGTTAGAGAAATTAAAAAGGTAACATGTTTTAGGTGTAAAATGTAATTGATTAGTTTATAGTAATTATAATTTGATTATGTTATTTTACAAAATAAATTTGCTCGTGATGTTTTAGTTTGAGAAAATAGAAAAAGATAATGTGAAAAATTAAAAAGGTGACATACTTTATGTGAAAAAGGTAATTGATTAGTTTATAATAATTATAATTTAATTGTTATTTTACTAAATAAAATTGCTCTTAGTGTTTTTACAAAATGAGAAATTAATGTTACCCGTAATATTTTTAGAAAAAAAGTAATTTAGTTAGAAAAAATAAAAAAAGATGATACGTTTCTAGCTGAAAAGGTAAACGGTTAATTAATAGTATTATAAAATTAATATTTTATTTTTATTAAATAGAATCGCCCGTGATATAATTTAAAAAATAGAGGTTTTATTTAGAGAAAATAAAAAAGGTAACTTGTTTTGGTTGAAAAAGGTAACCCGTGATATAAGTGGAAAAAAAATATTTTAGTTAAAGAAAAGGTAACGTGTTTTGACTGAAAAAGTCAATTGATTAGTTAATAATTATTATTATATGCTTTTTAGTAGTTAGATAAAATATAAAATATAAAATATATTATAATTTATCTGAAAAAGGAAACTGCTTAGTTATTAAAAAATAGAAAAGGTAATATGTTTAACCTGAAAAAAGAAATTGATTAGTAAAGTAAAAAATTTAGTTAGATAAAATATAAAAGAAATTTTTTATTTATAATTAATTAAGGGTAAATAAGTAAAATCAACAGGTACCGTACAGATCAACCAAGCTTTTAATGTTTGGGCTTTTATATAACTGTATAGATATGCGTAGGTATATATTGTGGTTTTTTTTATATTTTGATATCATGTACAGAATCAATCTAGTTTTTTGGGTATATGTGCCATGCGTTTTTTTTTTCCAATTTAAACGTGATATAATAAAAATTATTCACAATCTCTACGGCTCAATTCCCATCAATTAGAGAATCATTTAGAGGGTGATATGGTTAGAGATGAATGAAGTGTGTGGAAAATCAAGTACATAATCTGTAGAGTAAAGTGCACTTTGTGTACCTGAACTTTGGCCAAGACACCACTTGAAATACCATAGTTCAGAAACAGCCACGGGCAATACTGAACAAAGTAACTTTTTACAGAGAGTGTACTACCGTCTATTTTAGAGTAACGGTGTTAAATGGCCAGGGGTAAAATAGTCTTTTCATTTCCTTCCTTTAAACCCAGCTCTCCCATTTCCATTTTCTTCACCACTGTTATTCCCCTATTCTCCCAGCCTCATTCTTCCCTTCTTTTCCCACACAACCCACGACACATCCCCAAAACATTAAGAGTAAATTCGAAAAGACTTTTGCAGCTGAGTTGCTTGCCATGGCTTATTTAAGACATCGAAATCTTGTTAGTCTTCGAGGGTGGTGCTTATATGATGATCAGCTGTTTCTTGTTTATGACTACATGCCTAATAGCAGCCTGGACAGACTTTTGTTTAGGCAGGAGGGATCAAAGGCTCTGGATTGGGATATGAGGGTCAAGCTTGTTAATGGTTTGGTAGCTGCATTATTTTATTTACATGAGAAGCATGAGAAGCAATTTTACCACCAAATAAATTTCGATTAGTGGATACTACTAGAATTGGTGGTACAATTGGGTACTTTCCATCTGAGAATTTTCAGAGACATGGTGCTGCTACTGCGAAAGCAGATGTTTTCAGTTTTGGGATTGTAGTGCTGGAGATTGTGGCAGGGCGAAAGGCGGTGGATCTAACTCACCAAGATGATAGAATTGTATTGCTTGATTGGGTACGAAAGCTGTCCGATGAAGGGTCTGTTTTAAAAGCAGGGGATAGACGGATTGCTGAGGGATCTTACAAAGATTCTGACATGGAACACTTGATCCACTTGGGGCTTTTGTGTACTCTTCATGAACCTCAGTCAAGGCCTAATATGAAATGGATAATGGAAGTACTTTCTGGCAATCTTTGTGGGAAATTACCAGCTCCTCCAACATTTAAACATTACCCTCAATATATTCGGATGTATAAAGTAAAACAGGAGAGGATTTAGATTGTGTCCTCACATCCCCTTTCATAATACCTCTGATGAATACACACACACACTCGGCCTCTAAACACGCACCCACCTGCTATACTCACGCACGCACACACTCTGTTACACACACACACTCGCACCATATATATACACACACAGCAACACACACACAACCACATGACAGCAAAGGGGGGAGAGATTTCAATTAATTCGCAGCAGCCATCATCAAGAAAATCAGTATCGAGGTTCAAAGGAACCGAGAGAAAGAGAGAACAGCGGGTAGGGAGGGGGCAATGAGAGGGATTGAGGAGAGATATTTGTTTTCAAGGAAGACAGAGATTAAAGAGATTGAGAAAATTTTCTAGAAAATGGAGGCCAGCATTGGGGAAAGTCTGGCTAGGGATTACAGAGCCCGCGCAACGAAGGAGATGCAAATGTCTGTTTTACCCCTGGCCATTTAACACCGTTACTCTAAAATAGACGGTAGTACACTCACTGTAAAAAATTACTTTGTTCAGTATTGTCCGTGGCTGTTTCTGAACTATGGTATTTCAAGTGGTGTCTTGGTTAAAGTTCAGGTACACAAAGTGCACTTTACTCTAATCTGTATTCATTTTTACTGTCATGAAATCAGTTACGTTTTCGCACTACAATTTTATCATGTAATCTTGATGATATTACATAAAATGATCTGTGATTATTTATTTAAATTTAACAAATGAAAAGTATCTTTATATTTAATAATGTGACATATATTAATTAGGATGATCTTGGCTACAGGTCAGGTGGCTACAGGTCAGGTGAGTAGAGCCGGCAATTTCGTACATGACACGAAAATTACGGGTTTGGATTGAGCTTTGCGGTACAGGAACACGAAAGTACACGAAGACGAAATTACACGGATGAATTTAGTGTCGGTTTTGGGTTTACTCTTGGGTACACGACACGAAACGAAACGAAAATACACGAAATAAATAAATATTTAAATAATTTTATTAAAATTATATGAATACATATTTTAAAATGATATTCTATATATAATTTTTACATAAGATAAATACAAAATAGTTTCAAATTTTAGTTTCACAAGATTTAAGCACACTTCATTCCTTCTGGCATATTGACCTAAGACTCAACTAGTAAAAAAATAATATTTAAATATTTTTATTTATATTCAAAATTTCACGAAACACGACACGAAACATATACGAAATAAAGATACACGAACACGAAACGAAACGAAACGAATCCTTAACGGGTCGGTTTTGGATTTAGCATTACGTACACGAAATATGAAAATGTACGATATAAAAGTATACGAAACGAACGAATTGCCAGCTCCACGAGTGATCGAGTAAGACTTTTACTAAAGAGTTAAGATCCCAAATCTTAAGAGTCCCAAAATTTTGAATCTCTTGTATATAAATTTGTAGGATACGTACAAAGTTCTCAATAATTGTTTGTGCCTAAGATCCCCGAACATCAGGGCCCGCCCTGGATATGTCGTATCGAGGAAAACTACAGCTAATGCAGATCAAGTTTTCTTGCATTCGAATGCGATACATGTGAATGGAGATTTGAATGAAGGATCAAGTGAAGTCAGGCTGCAAAAACGCGTCCATGGATCTGAGACTTTGGCATGAATTTCAATATATTCTAAGAAGTTGTTAATCTGTCACATTATAATTAATCTCTTACTAGGAGAAGACTGCTGAAGTATTCATTTCAATTTTCCATGTACACAATTTACCCGAAAAGTATGTCAACCACGACGGAAGAAAATTCAACAAAATTATAAGCAATTGTCAATAAATTAAAGAATAGCATGCAGTTGCAGCAAATTCATGCACGTTATTTGATAGCATTATTTGCTCGATCTAGACTATTTTTCGTGTTTGGTGGCTACCAGAATTTGTTGACATCTACGAGTTTGGCATTTTAATTTAAACTCTTCTATATCTTCCAGCTTTTCTTTCTTCTTCCAAAATTTATGACCGAGGATATGTTAAGGTCGTCCACTTAGTGCCAAACATTTGCGAAAATGAAATTTTATATAGGCTTGCCCTGACTTGACGGTGTCGCCGGTGATGAAAAAAAAACCCTTTCGGGCTAGACTTTATTCGGACTTTTTAAGAATCGGACCGGGACCGGGTTTTTAAAAAATCGGGCCGGGCCGGGCTTTCTCTAAAATATGAGGTCCGTTTTAAGTCCTCGGGCCGGATCAAATCTGACTGGGCCGGGCTTTTATCCAGGCTTTTTTTAATTTATATTCACATAATTTTGGTCTTTTTTTGCAAAGCTAATATATTAATATACAAAAGAAGAAAATCTTTACAAAACAATCTTTAAAGATTTACACCCCTGAACTTCTAGAATCTAGAATACATAAGAAACACATCGTACAAATCTTCTCGTATATGACCATTTCAAAAAGCACATCCTCCACACTCAATGAGTCTTCTTGAAAGAATGATTTGTCTCGCTTATTGTTGATTCTTTTTAGGCTCATGATTCACATCGTATTACTAAGTTTAATATTCTTGAATTTTATTAAAAATATTATATATATTTAGATTTTATCTGTAAAAAATCGAATTTTTATCCGAATGTTTTAAAATGCCCGGGCTTTTATCCGGGCCGAATCGGGCTTTTGTCCGGACTTTTTAAAAACCCGGGCTTTTTGAAATCCAGACTTTTAACGGGGCTTTTCGGACTTCGGGCCGACCCGGGATTCAGGAAAAATAGGAGGCCCATCTTAGGCTCTCGGACCGGGATGAAATGAACCGTGTTAAATATAATTGATGTAAATTAATCAGTGTTTAAGTGATACAGTGATAAATCAGAGTTTAGCTGGAAGCAATCAGAGTTTGGTTAAACGCTGATGAATGGAAGCGCAAACGCTGATGATTGGAAGCGCAACAGAGTTTGTTAAACTCTGTCTGGCGGAATCGTATACAAGTCAACAGTGATTGAAGATTAATTGAAGATAAATATGGAAGCAATATCTTTGAAGATTGGATAGCTATCAAAGAGATTGAGTTGACTTAGAAGACGTGTAGCAATCGTAATTGATATCAATTGTATAGCTTAATTATAGGAGTATCAATTTATGATTGTACCGTAGCTGTATGTCTTATAAATACAGTTAGGTTAACCCTAGAAGGGTATCGAACAACGAATTATTCATTCATTGTAACCTAAGCAGCTCTCTGTGATATTTTACATTACTGAGAGAGGAATT
This sequence comes from Kitagawia praeruptora, assembly GCA_037693485.1. NCBI lineage: Eukaryota > Viridiplantae > Streptophyta > Magnoliopsida > Apiales > Apiaceae > Kitagawia > Kitagawia praeruptora. Next base: position 114,424,228 of record CM075344.1, on the reverse strand, counting down.
ATAAATTCCAAACAGTTTTTAATTGTTAAACGTGTGTTCTTGTTAATCTCTCATACAAAGCTTGATTATAGTTGTGTATTTGGCCAAACAAGTGGTATCAGAGCAAATCTGTAAGTCAATACAGTTTAAGATCCATACACAAAACTATAATCATGTCAGAGATTCCTCCTCCAACAGGTTTAGGTTCTGAGAAGGCTCCTACTACTGTGAGTCGATATGAGACTATTAGGGTTCCTATTCTGAGGCCAGCAGATTATGTTATCTAGAAGATAAAGATGACTATGTTTCTGGAGGCTATAGATCCAGAATATCTTGACATAATTTATGAAGGTCCTCATAAGCCTACCAAGCTATCTGCTGCCACTGCTGGTCAAGAAGCTAAGACAGTCCCAAAGGAAAAGAAGGATCTGACCCCTGAAGATCTTTCATCTATTGCTAAGGATGCAAAGGTAAGGCATCTACTTCATAGTGCTTTAGACAATGTCATGTCTAATAAGGTGATTAACTGCACTACTGCCAAAGAAATTTGGGATGCCCTTGAAGTCAGATGTCAAGGAACTACTGCTATCAAGAAGAATAGAAGGAACATACTCGCACAGGAGTATGAGCATTTTGAGGCAAAGTCTGAAGAAACCATGACAGAAACATTTGACAGGTTTTGTAAACTGATCAATGATTTGTCATTGGTAAATAAAGAGTATGATTTAGAAGACTCTAATCTCAAATTTTTTCTTGCTCTACCTAAAAAGTGGGATGTGAAAACAACCACTATTAGAGACAATTATGATCTTGCTGATACTGAAATCGATGAGATCTATGGGTTGCTCAAAACTCATGAACTGGAAATGGAATAGAGAAACAGAAGATCAGGCAAGAAGGCAAAGTTTGTTGCTCTTAAAGTTGAAGAGAAACCTTTAAAGAAGGAAGCCTCAAGGAAGAAAGCTAAGGGAAAAGCTTTGGCTTTTTATTCTAAGAGTGAGTCATCAGATTCTGATGTTGACACAAACACTGATGATTCATCTGATTTTGAGGATGAAGAGGAAATGAGGAAGATGGCTGTCTTGATGGTGAAAACTTTCAAGAAGATGGGTTTCAAGAACTTTAAGAAGGGAAACAGGTTCTCTAGAGATTCAACTTCTGACAGAAAGAGTTTCAGGAAAAAGGAGACTAAATCTGGGAAGAAAGATAAGTTTGAGATTCAATGCTACAAGTGTAAGGGTATGGGTCACTATGCTCCTGAGTGCAAGAAGGGTAAAACTGAAAAGGCACTCATCACAAAAGGCAGAGATTGGGCAGACACTTCAGACTCAGATGAGGAAGTCAACTATGCTCTCATGGCTTCTTTTGAGAATGAAGCAGAAGAGTCTGAGAACAAGGTACCCTTAACTACCTATGCTTATAATACTAATAATATATCTGAATTGAGAATTTATCTCAAGACATTGCATATTAGTTATAGGGATCAGACTTTAGAGAATGAGAGAATAAAGTCTGAGAATTCTGAACTTAAACAGAGAAATAAAATTGTTGATGAAAAACTTGAAAACATGCAACAAGTTCAGAGAGAAAGAGATGATGCTGTTTATCTAGAACAGGAGTTGCTAGGAAAATATAAGCAACTAGAATCTGAGTTGGAGAAGGCAAATTGCATAATTAAAACATGGGCTCATTCTGGAAAAGACACTAATGAGGTTTTTCAGTCAGACACAGTAGGTTTAGGTTACTGTGAGGGAGATGAACTTAGATTTTAGAATCAAGTTAAAATGAGAACTCATATTCCTACTACAAAATTTGTTCATGGAGTGAATGAATCTAAGTCTGAGGCTGAAAAAGGAATTGTTAATAAAGAACCAGTAAAAACTAGTGTTAAACAGGTTAATATTGGTTTAATGACAGATAAACAACTCAAGCATATGCTTAAGGAGTTAAAATCTATTAAGAAATAGAAAGTGTCTAGAAAGAATAGGAATGGTAAAGTAGGCATTTCTCAAGGTAATTATCCAATGCTTGCTACTTTTGCTCCAAGAAAGACATGTCATAACTGTAGTAGCACTAACCATCTTGCTAGTTTTTGCAGGAAAAAAAAAACATTAATTCTTTACCTTCTAAGTCTGAAGTAAAGAAAGTTAATGTTAGAACTAGACCACAGACATTACTATTTATACTTGCAAAGATTATCATGCTATTTATCATAATTACTATGAACCCAAGCCAAATTTGAAATGGGTTAAGGTTAATTCTGCAAGTGTAAACTCTGATAAAGTTAGCTTAAACTCTGATAATTTGAATTCCGCTGCAAAAGCTAACAAAGTTAAGAAAGCCAAAGGATCCAAGCAAGTCTGGATCCTTAAAACTAATCCTCAGTAAATGTTTGTGATTGCAGGGCACCAGGGAAAGTACCCTAGTCGTGGATAGTGGATGTTAAGGACACATGACTGGAAATAAAGCCCTGCTAGGAGAAGGCTGACCCAAAAGTTTCCTATGGAGATGGCAACATAGGACATACTCTGGGATATGGCAATATCAATCTTGGAAATGTCATCATCACAAATGTAGCTCTGGTTCCAGGACTCAAACATGATCTGCTATCTGTGAGTCAAATCTGTGACAGAGGATATCATGTAGATTTTCAGCCAGAATACTGTGAAATCATCAGCAAATCTACATGAAAGGTTGTTCTAGTTGGAAACAGGCACAATAACATCTATGAAATAAAGTTGTCAACAAACTCTGATGGCAAAGCAGTGTGTCTGTCAACAAGAATGTCCAGTAAGGAGAGTTGGAAGTGGCATAAGAAACTCTCACATTTGAATCTGAACAACATTAATGAGCTGATTAGAAAGAATCTTGTTAGAGGGCTCCCAAAATCATTATTAAATGTTGATGGCCTATGTGATTCCTGTCAAAAGGCAAAACAAAGAAAGTCATCTTTCAAGAGTAAGACTGAATCTTCAATTGTTGATCCTTATCATCTTCTACATGTTGATCTTTTTGGACCAGTAAATGTGATGTCTATTGGAAGAAAGAAATATGCTTTGGTCATTGTTGATGAACACACCAGATATACATGGGTGTATTTTCTAGCAAAGAAGGATGAAACTGCATTAACTCTGATGGAGCATGTAAAGCAACTGGACAAAGGATCAAAACACAAAGTCAAGATAATAAGAAGTGATAATGGAACTGAATTCAGAAATGCAACAATGGAAGAATTTTGCAAAAATAGAGGTGTAAAGCAAGAGTTTTCTGCACCTGGTACACCACAGCAAAATGGTGTAGTTGAAAGAAAGAACAGAACCTTGATAGAAGCTGCCAGAACTATGCTTGATGAAGCAAAGCTGCCAACCTATTTCTGGGCAAAAGCTGTTCAAACTGCCTGTTTTACTCAGAATGCCACTCTGTTCAACAAGCATGGAAAAACACCATACGAAATGGTGAAGAAAAAGAAGCCAAACCTGAAATATTTCCATATTTTTGGGTGCAAGTGCTTTGTGCTGAAAACTCATCCTGAACAGTTGACAAAATTTGAATTAAAAGCTGATGAAGGAATTTTTGTTGGCTATCCACTGTCAACTAAGGCATTCAGAGTGTATAATCTGAGAACCAAAGTGATCATGGAGTCTATTCATATGTCATTTGATGACAAGAAAATAACTGGACTTGAAGACGTAGATGAACATGATCAACTGCACTTTGAAAATGAAGAATTATTCTCTGATGAAGTAAACTCTGATGAGGCTGAACTGACAAACTCTGATGAGCTAAACTCTGAACCTCTACTGGTAAATACTGAAGAAACTTCTCAGCCACATACTAGGGAAGAACCAGTTGAGGGGGATCATGAAGAATCACTTCAAAGTGATGACTCAAATTTTGATAATGAGTCAGCTGAAAAAATCTGGATCAAACTCTGAAAGTCCAAAATCTGATAGTTCAAACTCTGAGCAGTCACATTCAGGGGGAGCTTCAGAGAATGAAGAAAGACATCAAGAAAATCAGGAGAACATGGATCGAGGGGGAGGATCAAACTCTGAGAGAAGTCATTTGCCTTCAGCTAGGAAATGGACCAAATCTCACACACCTGATTTGATAATTGGTGATCCAGATGCAAGAGTAAGGACAAGGAGTGCAACAACAAATAAATGTCTGTTTCATGCATTCTTGTCTCAGACTGAGCCAAAGAAGGTAGAAGAAGCTCTTCAAGATGCTGACTGGATAACAGTAATGTAGGAGGAGTTGAATTAATTTAAGAGAAATGAAGTTCGGACACTTGTACTAAGACCAAAGAATAGGTCTGTTGTTGGTACTAAGTGGGTATTCAGAAATAAAACTGATAGTGAGGGGGTTGTTACAAGAAACAAGGCCAGACTTGTGGCAAAAGTCTATTCACTGCAGGAAGGAATAAATTATGATGAGACTTTTGCTCCAGTTACAAGGTTGGAGGCAATAATGATGTTTCTAGCATATGCCTCTCATAAGAAATTCAAGGTATTTCAGATGGATGTGAAAAGTGCTTTTCTGAATGGGAAACTTGAAGAAGAAGTGTTTGTTGAACAACCACCAGGATTTATGGACCCCAAATATCCAGATTATGTCTACAGGCTTGATAAAGCACTTTATGGACTTAAGCAAGCACCAAGAGCATGGTATGAAACTTTAGCTCAATTTCTTCTAGAAAGTGGGTTTCACAGAGGTACAATTGATAAAACTCTGTTTTACTTTAAATCTGGTAGTGACTTGCTTCTAGTTCAAATATATGTTGATGACATAATTTTTGGGTCTACTAATGATAAACTCTGTACAAAGTTTGCCAAGCTAATGTAGTCCAGGTATCAAATGAGTATGATGGGAGAGCTTAGTTATTTTCTAGGCCTACAGGTGAAGCAAACAGATGATGGGATCTTTATAAATCAAGCAAAATATACCAGAAATCTTCTCAAGAAATTTGGTATGCTTGATTGCTCATCTGCATCAACTCCCATGGCAACAGCAACTAAATTGGATAAGGATACAGGAGCATCAGTAGATATGACAAACTACAGAGGCATGATAGGGTCTCTTCTTTATCTGACAGCAAGTAGACCTGATATCATGTATGCAACCTGTCTCTGTGCAAGGTTTCAAGCTGATCCTAGAGAACCACATCTCACAGCTGTGAAAAGAATCTTTAAATATCTCAAGGGCACCATTACTTTAGGTTTGTGGTATCCCAGAGAGTCAGATTTCAAGCTACTTGGTTACTCTGATGCAGACTTTGTAGGCTGTAAGATAGATAGAAAAAGCACCAGTGGAAGTTGTCAATTTCTGGGTGACAGACTGGTTTCTTGGTATAGTAAGAAACATAAATCAATTTCTACATCTATAGCTGAGGCAGAGTATATTGTTGCTGGTAGCTATTGTGCACAGATTCTATGGATGAAGAATCAGTTGCTGGATTATGGATTAAGGTACAGTAAAATTCCTATTTACTGTGATAATCAAAGTGCTATTGCTATGACAGGTAATCCAGTACAACATTCAATGACCAAGCACATCAGCATAAGATATCACTTTATCAGAGAACATGTAGAGGAATGAAACATTGAGCTTCATTTTGTGTCTACTGACCAACAGCTTGCAGACATCTTCACCAAGCCATTGAGTGAAGCTATATTTACAAGGCTGGTAAATGAACTTGGAATGGTCTCTGGTTTTGACTAGAAATATTGGTTAGACTCAAATTTCACTTATGCAATGCATTACTTATGTTTCTGTGATGTGTTAAATGCTATGTGAACTCAGTTTTTAAACTCTGCTATGTAAACTCTGTTCGTAGACTGTCAAACTCTGTTAGCATGTTTTGTCAGTCAAACACTGTTAACATGCTGGACAAACTCTGATTAATTCTGATAATGTTATTGTCTGAGATGATCACCAATGAAGAAAATGTATGAAGCATGATTCTCAGTTATTAATCATGAATCTATCTAAGTTATCTGTGATCTAATCTTAGACTGTGCAAAAAAAAAAAAAAAAATTCAACACAAGCATGATACTATTTCATATTTATAGCATCTCTTAATTTATTTATCCTAAACTCTGAGTCTGTAAATAATGTGTGCATTGCCTCTCATGAATAATTTCTGATATTGAGGACTCCTAAACTCTGTTAGTGACACTCTGTTCCCAAAGAAATTCACATGGTACTTGATGATTCCTTGTTTGTGCTTGTGAAAATTTATAAACTTGAGATATGTCTCTGTTAATTTTGGTTAGTATTGAAGCCTGCTTACACCCTGTGAGATCTTGAGCCAAACAGTGATTGATACATTTTATATCAATCGATTTTTATTGCAGTGTGTTGTTCATCAGTGAGTATGTTGCTCTAGAACTTGTTTGAAACCTTTTTGAGACTGCATGATATGTGTGTGCATGAAAATGATAAAGGCACTAGGATTTACCGCATTTATCCAAACACTGTCACTAAATTAAACCCTTAGTGAACCCCTTTTAGCCTTTTTAAACGTTTCTTTTTAAACTCTGATTGTTCAAGAGCAGTTTGATTCATTTGGGAATTGATGAGCAAACAGTTGGGAATTTCTTTGTAAAGGAAAGTTTATTTGGTGGAAATATATACATAATAATAAAAATAAAAAAATAAAATAAAATAAAAAAATGTATACTGATCATCATGTACAGTTATGTACTTGTAGTACAACTAGACACTTTGCTCTATTAAATTGTTCAGTTAGCAATTTTTTTTCTTTTTCTTTCTTTTTCTTTTCACCTGTTTTTTTAACCTCATTACAACCTTAAACAAAGTCCTTTTGATTTGTGCATACATGTATTCAAAGTAGTGGAGATTTGGTGGACAACCAAGCATATGGTAGCACATTATTTTCTTGATCGAACTTGAGGGTAAACACTTCACCTAAACACTTGTGTGATTTGAGAGTTTTGTGACTTCTTATCCATGGCATGTTACTCACTGAATGCGGCATTGATATTTATTTCTTGATATTTTTATCTTTATAGACTGTGTGCTTACTTGGATAATCATGTACATCAAGGGAATAGATCAATTCAGAGTTCTGTATATAATTTACTACAGAGTTTAGCATTCATCATTTATTCAGCGTTTACTATGAGAGTTTGTGCATCCAGTGTTTACTGGTTTATCTTTATGGATTTTATGAAATATTAGATGCTCTAAAAATTGGATTAGTAAACTCTGCTATCCACACACAAATATTCACATCTGTACAGTTTTTGAAAGGGTTACGGTAATGAAGTTAGAAAATTGACAAATGCTGTTGGATTTTGTCTAATACTCTAAGGTATATTTTATTTCAGATGATTTCAAATTTGGGGTAAAAAGAGTTTTGACAGCTAGTAATGAGTGTAAAAGTATTTAATTGTGTTAGTAATGGGAGAGAGAAAGTAGCAGTAATTATGGTTGTAATTACTGAGCATGTACATTTGGTTCGCTAATTGTGTGCCACGTGTCCCACTCACACATTTTTCAAGGATCGTGTCCCACTACACATGGTAACTGGTTACGTGTATTGATGGTAAAACATTTGATTTTAACTGTTCAATACATATCTAATCATTTTTAGCTACACGATTCATATTCACTCATACACTTTCACCCACTCACAATTATTTTTTACACAACCACTCACAGTTACATCTCATTTTTCACTTGAACATTTCATCAAACACATTTCACTCATCATTCTCTATCGTATTTTCTTCTCAAACCGTTCTAATGGCAACCAAACCTTTCACTTCTCTTGGGCTCTTGTTTGTTTCTAACAATTATGCAGCTCCACTGAACAATGAAAATGCTCCAGATGCGTTTCATTTGATGCAGAGTTTCTTGCGCGATTCAGAAATTGGTAAAGCTTTGGTTGAACCCCAAACGATGTCTACATCACAAATTGCTTCCTTCTGGCAAAACTCTATTTATGATGATGATGGAGAGAATGGGACTCCATCTATTATTTTCACTTATCAGGAAATTGACTATGTTATCACTCCAGATACAATCAGAGAAACGATGGGGTTTGACATTCACACTTCGTATAGTGTTGTTTCTGAAACGAATCTGCGAGAGATGCTGCAGCAAATTGGATACTCAGGGTCTTTGGCTAAGCTTGGGTCAGTGAAAAGGCCACAGTTGAGAAAAGAATGGAGTTTCTTCTTCGACTATATCACAAGGGATTTTGGGAATAAAGTCACCAACTAGGATGCAATTCCTACTGACAGTCTCCAAATCGGGTATTCTCTTCTCTATGGTAATAATTTCGATTTTGGAAGACTTGTGTTAATGAACTTAGGTGAAAGGTTGTCAGCATCTACAACTGTGTATTTTGCTAGATTTTGTCAACTGCTATTTACTGCCTGTGTTTCTAATGTTACTATTGCTGAAGATGATATAATTCAGCCTTTCAAAGTCAACAAAAGAATATTCTCTGATTTGACTAATAAGGATGCTACCAAAGAGCAATTACTTGCTTTGGTTTTCCCTCTTGCTTTACAAAACTTTATAAATCAACCACAAGACCCTCAACAGCCTGAGCAATCTACTCCATACACTGATCAAACTCCATCCACTGTACCCACTCAAACTGAACCACTAAACACTGAACCTCAACCTACTGAATCACAACCTCAGCCTTCTACTAAACCTCAACCTGACCAACAACCATCAAAACCCAAACGTGGGGGAAGAACCAAGCATGCTGCTCATAATTCCAGGCATAGCTCTGCAAGGGCTAAGAGGGCCAGAAAAGAGAAGAAGGAGAGAGCTAATAGGTCTCCATCACCCTCTGTTGTTGATATAGATGAAGAGTCAACTTCTGCTGAAGAAGAGGTAGCAATTGAGGTGCAAACCTACAAGAGAAGGAAGTTGGTAATCTCTGATTCTGATGAAAAGATGAAATTTGAAGCTCCAGAGGTGATTCCTTTAGAGACACCTGCTGTTGAGAAAAATGCTGTAGAAGGAGCTGAAAATGTTCAAATGGATGAGGACAATAGAGATGATTTTCCTATATTGGATGATGTTGCTGAAACAGTCCAACCATTCTCTGATCATTTTGATATTCCCACTTCACCTATTGTTGCTAATTCTGGAGAAACTGGTGTAGTTGATCAGCCTACTGTAATTCTTGATGAAACAGTAGCTTCTCACACTGAACTATTCTCTGATGCTCATCAGGTTTCTGAAAAAGGTGAAGAAGTTGAGCAATCACTCAAGGCAGTAATCTCTGATCCTCTGGCTGAAGCTGTTCCTATTGCAGAGTCTGTTAATAAGACTGTTGAGTCTGAAGAGCAACCTGCTAAGCATGTTGAAACTGTTGCAGAGGTAGTTGCAGAGATTGCTGAGAATGTTAAAGTTGTTGAAGAAACTGTAGAAGCTGTTGTAGAGAATATTAACCTGCATACAGCTGAGTCTGTTATAAAAATTATGGACAATATTGCAGAGAATGCTGAGGTGCTTCTCACAGATTCAGTTGCAGATGCCAATGTTGAAGTTGAAGCTGAAGAGAGTGCATAATCTGATTCTTCTCAAAGTGCCCCTGTGCAAACTGATGCAAAGCATGCACCATTCTCTCAGCCCTCTAATGCACATGAAGTTGAAGCAGAGTATCTTGCTAAATTCTCTGCTAATTGGTACAAAGAAGACTGTATTTTTCCTAGAGGGAGAACAGCTAAGTTTGTTCACCAAACTGCTAAGGAGATTTCCAATCCAGAGATTCTTTCATGTTTGTAGGCCACAGTGGTTCAAGTCAAAACTCTGGATGGAGATTTGCTGATACTCAAAAGGAAATCACTGATTTAAAAACTGAGATTCAAATTCGAGACATGACTATGGAGAGAGAATCTAACCTCAGGAGTCAAAAATTTTCTAAAGCTCAAGAGATTCTTTTTGAGAGGCTGGGAAAGGTTGAACAAAATCAGTCTGTAATGTCTGATAAGATTGATTCCATTGCTACCTCCTTGGAGTTAATTACAACTATTCTGATTCCTGATGAAGTCAAAAAGGGGGAGAGAATTGCTAAGTCCAAATTCAGGCAGTCTCAATCTCTGACTCAGAAGGATGATGCAGGAGATGGAGGAGCAAGAGGTCAGAGGAGCCTAAGGTCAAGAGCTATTGATAAGAGTTTACAAACTGGCAACACTTCTAAATCAAAGTCTAATGCTGTAAACACTGATACTCAGGGTACTTCCAAAACCCAGAGTTTGGTTTTAACTTCTAATCCACAGACTGATGAGGAATTGGCTGCTAAGTTGTTTCTTGAAGAGAATGAAGAGGGAGTTACTTTTGCAGACATTCAAGCTGAGGAGAAAAATCTTCTAGAAGAACATCAGAGAGCTTTGAAGTCTGGCAAGTTTAAGAGGAATGTGAAAGCTGCTAAGCCTGTTATTAAAGGCATTACAATTAAAGAGAATATTGGTGCTGATCAGAGGATGCAAGTGTCCAGAAAACCAACAGAAGCAGAAGCTAAGTTGAAGCTAAAAGGTAAAGCTGTTGAAGAAGAAAGAGTTTCTAAGAAAGGAAAAACAACCTCTGTTGCTACACAAGTTGTGCAAAATTCTTTGTCTACTCCATTACAATCAGTTTTTGGAAAAACATCCGTTTTTGAACAAACTCTGGATATTGAAAATACTAGAGGTACTTTTGTACATGGAAGAACTCAAGATGGAAAAATTGAAGGTGATAAAGCTGGTTTGGGTTCACACAGAGAGAAAAGAACAAATACCAGTCCTTTAGATCCATCATCACTGACTGTTCCAGGTCTTGGAGTTACACAAGAAAGTTTGGATAGACTGGAGTCAGTTCAGTTAATACATCAGAAGAGTTTAGGAAGGGATTTTCTCTTGTATTTTATGGCTGATGGAAATGTGTTTAAAATTGGTGAGTTCGATCTTGATTTGAAGACTTGGGAGGAATTAGAGTATGTACTCTATATTTTCAAAGTGAAAAATCAGAGAACTCAGAAAGTTGCAGATGTACTGAGAAAGAAGATGCTGTAAAATTTGGCAGTTAGAGGTGATAAGTTTAACAGTCAGTATGTTCCTAAGTACAGAGATCATCGGGGTAAAATTGTTAAGATGAAGAAAAATAGTGCTAAGCTGAAGACAGATTTGGGAATAACTGTTCTTGATTTTAATTCTGAATCAAAGGAAGCACAGTTCATCAGATTGGGTAATGAGATGAGAAGAAACAATATTTATTCTCTGAGAGCTGCTATTTATCAAACTGGTGAAAATGATCCCAGGTTAAGAGAAATCAAGGAGATAATGCAGAGAGAACTTGAGAATGCAGAAAGAAGATTGCTGATAGATTATCTCAGGACAACACCAGATGTTGAGGCAATTTGATAAATGATCCTCTGTAAGGATTTCTTATTTTCTGTAGATTTTGTTTAAGTAAGTAGTTTAAACTTTGATTAGTTATTAAACACTGCATTTGTCTATTTTGTTTTGACATCATCAATTATTGTTAACTTGTGCATTTTTGCTAATGAACAAGTTGGTGGAGATTGTTAAATATAATTGATGTAAATTAATCAGTGTTTAAGTGATACAGTGATAAATCAGAGTTTAGCTGGAAGTAGTCAGAGTTTGGTTAAACGCTGACGAATGGAAGCGCAAACGCTGATGATTGGAAGCGCAACAGAGTTTGTTAAACTCTGTCTGGCGGAAGCGTATACAAGTCAACAGTGATTGAAGATTAATTGAAGATAAATATGGAAGCAATATCTTTGAAGATTGGATAGCTATCAAAGAGATTGAGTTGACTTAGAAGACGTGTAGCAATCGTAATTGATATCAATTATATAGCTTAATTATAGGAGTATCAATTTATGATTGTACCGTAGCTGTATGTCTTATAAATACAGTTAGGTTAACCCTAGAAGGGTATCGAACAACGAATTATTCATTCATTGTAACCTAAGCAGCTCTCTGTGATATTTTACATTACTGAGAGAGGAATTATAAATTCCAAACAGTTTTTAATTGTTAAACATGTGTTCTTGTTAATCTCTCATACAAAGCTTGATTATAGTTGTGTATTTGGCACCAGCTAGGAAATCTTCCTACCGACCTCCTCCAAGATTTGCTCCTGTTCCTCTTCCAAATGTATTAATCATACTTTTGCTCTTGATAAATATTTTTCATTTTATTTTCTTTCCTTTGTGGCTGTGGCATACTTTAGAGAGGATATGAATTGTATGTTGGATGTTTTGTGTTGATGTAAAGATTGGATGTTTTGTGTTTGGTAAATGGCAAGTGCTTGTAACTGTTTTCTTATTTTAGTGTTTTGGTTTGATTTAAGTGTTTTTGGTGCATATAAAAAGAATACTACATACTAAAACCTGAACAAGAGACATCGGTTTTTAACAAATACACCAATGTCCAAGTAAGGCTAATACATCAAATATTTTTAAAAAACTGATGTAATATGTTAAACATTACAATGAAAATGGATAGAAACCGATGTTGGTTAGAATATATAACATCGGTTTTATCAAGAAGGCGATGTCTATTATACAATGTAATATTATATAACATCGGTTTCACTAAACAACCGATGTCTGTTAGAACATATAACATCGGTTTTTACCAAGAAATCGATGTATATGTCTTCCTATACCTTGTATGTTCTATGTTTATGTTAATCTAATGCACATAATAAACGATTATTTAAAGAGAAATACTGCACATAATGAAGCTTAGACATCAGAAATATTTAAGAAACTAATGTCTAAGTCGATAATAGACAACGGCTAAAAACCGATGTCTAAAATTTTTGACCTTTCTCTACACTCGCATAGACATCGGTCAGATTTTTTTTAACAACGGCCAGAAACCGATGTCTAATCCACTTTTTCTAGTAGTGATAATTTAAAAAGTGTATTTAGTTGATTGTTAAATGCAATCTTCAATCTTTTAAAATGATAATTTTTAATTTTTGATAAAAAAATTGATAAATTTACCGTAAAAGTCAAAACGTGACAATTAATTGAGAACATAGGGAGTATTATGTAATTATAGTATTTTTTTTCTCTTGAAAATATGTAGAAATCCTATTAAATTTAGAAGTTTGGAACAATCATTTTCGATTTGTTTGGAAAAAATTGTACTTAGCCCTAAATATGTTGTTAATTTTGGTACATTTTTGGTTAAAAACCCGTTATAACTCATAATGTGAGATAAATGAACTATAATTATGTACATCCAATTTGCTAATATTTAAGGCCTCCGTTCCCTGGCAGCCAGCCGTATGCCAAGAACGTTTTATGTAGCATATGGTTTCTAAGTCGTTGGATGGACAATGTAACGGTTATGATTTAAAGAAAATTAAAGCATCATTTCTGTAACACCCCCAAATCCGGGGTCAGGGATTTGGTCGTCACGCGGAAATTCTCATTAACAATTCACCTGTTTAACAACATTAATCCATCTGTAATCATTTGATAACTGAAATACAATCATTGAGACCCCAACTACCAAGCATCTTATAGGTTATAGGGCTAGAAACAAGAACTAAAGTCTTTACATTACTCACTTCATTACATCCATTGAATCAAATTACACCGTGTCTTACAAATCTTGTTCCGCTAGTATAGCTTCGTTGAGAAGTATACCAGCAACTAGTTCTACTCTATACAATGTGATATATATATTACACATTAATAAAACCATATGTAACTTACTCCAGCTATAGATGTTCTGGATCACGTCGTCTTCATAAGGGTACCTTGTCTGCCTGCTTCTTCCGAGCTATGCAGATAATTCTCATCCGTTTACCTCTTTCTGAAAGGCTAATATATAAAACAACAAACAAGTATGAGCGAAAGAATTGCTCAGCAAGTGGTTACTAGTGTTCACAAAAATCTCCCATCATATACATGGGGTTTTCATAATACCACGGATACTTAATATCATTAATAAAATATATGTATCCAAGAAACCTCAATAGGGAAAGTATAATGATTAAAATAATCATTAAATGAACATGATAAGTTCATAATCACAATAATGACCTTTCCGTCAAAATATCTGCTATGAAAAGAAGATAAGCAGAAAATCAATATATAAATATCATCTTTCATGATATATCTGTAATCTTTATCGTAATATGAATAGTTCTGGCATTTTATAAAAGGATGAGGTTTCAAAACACACCAATAACCTTTTTGTAAAATCATGTCTGCTATATCAACCATAAGCAGAATATCAGCATATAACTTAAAAGATGAAGTTATAAGGAAGGTTATTGTAACATCAGTTTTCACACTTTTTAAAACCCTGCCAACATGACCGGCAAACCTTTCAGTACATGTTGCAGAAATATCCACAATTGGATGATGAACTAATACGGGAGTATCTCGCGCCAGATGTCACAACCTTACGATGATCAGTCATAAGTTGTGCATCTCCAAATTTTGTTTCTCTACATGTAGATGGAAGAACTGACGGATTTACTTGTCTACTGCCCTCTTGATCTCCCGCCAACGGTTGGGCATAGTCGGGACCGGCGCAACTCGGACCCCTTTTAATAATGATGGACCGTCCCACGGCCTCTTACACGATTATCAGTGATGGACTGATTCACAGCCTCATACACACATACTCCTAGTTCGAGTAAAATCCATGACTCTGAAACGTAAAGTTCGCCCTCCTTTTCCCCGAGTAATAACTCGTTGATACAACTCCACAAAGTAGTTGTATCTAATTGGAAAGGAAAATTTACCAATATTTCCCGAGCAGTAGCTCGTTAATGGATTAACACTTGTTACAGCAATCCTACTCCTCGAGTGTTGAGGAAGTAGCCAGAGTCCCCTGACTCATAATAACTGGGCTCAAAATAAGTTCTCGACATTTTTCGTGACTCAGAAGTCAGGTAAAATAGAATTTCTCAAATAGAGTTTCCCAGTTTTGAAGGAAAACGACGCCATTGCAGGCTAGGAGTTGATTTAAGATCATCAGGGAAACCTTATAATACTTTTGGAAAATCGTTGTTAAGCAACATAGATTAGGTGCTCAACGTTATTTAGGGAAAACCCAGAAGATCGAAAGTATTCGAGATACTTTTAATAAAACTCAGAAATATACTCTATAATTATTGAAGTCAAACATGCTTTTAAATACATAAACTATTCCATCTATATTAAAAGTATTTAATAAATATTCAGATAATATTTATTAAATCAAGAATGTTTAAAGAATATATTTAAATAAAATAATTACGCTTAAACCCAGAAGTGAATATTCAAAATAATATTCATTAAATAAATAATCATTAAATGATTATTCAAAAAGCCTTTAAATGAATATTCAAAATAATATTCATTTAATAAATAAATAATGAAATAATTTATAACTAACAACCTTTAAATGAATATTCGAAATAATATTCATCAATTAAATAGCCCTTAATAATAATGATAAAGTATTTAAATGAATATCCAAAATAATATTCATTAACTTTAAATGAATATTCGAAATAATGTTCGTCAAATAAACAACCCTTATTAATAATAAGGAAAACTTTAAATGAATATTTAGAATAATATTCATTAAATAAATAATCATCTAAAGATAACTAGAAACCTTTAAATGAAAATCCGAATTAAGATTCATTTAAATAAATAACTCACGTATGATTATGAAATCATACTTTAAATAAATATTTGAAACGATATTTTTCATGTAATTATAATCCTCGAATATTATTTACTAAATAAATAATACTCAGAAAGTAATTGTAATACGTATACGATATACCGCCTCGCGGTTCGTAACAAATTAATCGAAACATATGCCCCATACTAAGGGCTATCATAAATCCGGCTTATAGCTACTAGATCACCTCTACTCTATAAGTCATCTAATTTAAAAATCACACTTCAAGTATGACAATATATTAAGTCAAAACAACTATGCATATACCTTGCATCGTATATCGTGAAATATTCAACATTAATCTTAATGAAATATTATTTGATTAATATTCCTCAAGTGAGATAATACTCAAATAACAATCCTTGAATCTGACTCAAGTAATAAATACTTTTTGAAATTATAGTAATAATACTAAATAACATTCCTCAGAGTACATAGTACTTTGCCGTTGGAATCCCTCCGGGTTTCCACGACTATTTACATATATCCAAATACCGACTCCCGGTCTAGAGTCGAACACAAGAAGTATGCTCTTATACTTAGAGCTACAAGATCCACCGGTTCATAACTATTCATCTTAAATCTTATATGTGAATCAGAAGGCCAACTATATATGTATATATATGGCAATATAAGCATAACTGCAAAACTGTGTAACTCTATACATGGAAAAACAGGAATATTGAACAAATACTACAAAGTATGGTTTAGAACACTTGCCTGGTACTCGAGATATGATAGGGCTCGCGACGATGTCGGTCCATCTAGACAAAGTCAAATAAAAGCATACCGTTAAACCCCTGGACAACCATTCTTAACTCATGGTGTAAACATGCAACAAACACAACCAAAGCATTACTTGCTCTCTCTAGCGTCATACTAAGTCCATGTTGGTCGTCAAACACTTACGTTATGAGTTTGGTTCAAAATCCATCCGCAATTCCAAGTTATACTTAGCCATTTAGAACGTTGGTTTCTAAGTCTCGTTTTCAGTGGTTTTCACTTACGCGACCTTGGCTTAAACTTTTCTATAAAATCAACCGATTACTCTTTTAAGGTGATTCTTTCGCACACATACACCTTATGATACCTAGTATTTAATAAACTTGATTCGCCACCAAAACTGTTTCATTAAGGGGTTCAATTGAAGTCATAAACTTAGCACTTACGCGATCGCACCACTTTTGCGAATTTCGCGATATCTCCTAAACCGTAAATCAGTTTCACATGAACTTTATATCAAAACGAAGCTTATGACATGATCTAACTTATCGAGGCAGAATACTCAACTGGGCAGTGAGTTAGAGTTACTTTCAAACACGATTTCTTAAGGTTAACGAAATTTCGGCATTATGACGGCTATAAATCGGACATTCCAAAAATCGTAATCATCAAACCAAGCCACACCGGGCATCAACACAACTTATCCACATGGTATACACCTCCAAAAGTCCAGAAGATACTGATCTTAGCATCAAAATAATCCTGCTTCTTAATCTAACTAAACCACTTAACTAATCATGCTTATAATCATTATCATGAACATACTACTCTAAAATCACCAAGAACTTGTTTTAATCTCAAAACAAGAGCTAGGGTTTCAAAGTTTATACCTTCTTGAGAGTATGTACTAGCCTTACAAAGCTTGATCTAGTCCTTGTCTAGCCTTAATAACCCTTAGATCATCCAAACAAAACAAGAAATCAAAGTTAGTTCTTAGAGGGTTACTATTCATCATCATCTTGTAAAATCCATAACAAATCTAAAAATAAGAGTTTGGTGCTCAACTTTTTACCTCATCTTATAACATTCAAGGTCTTTCTTTTGAGATATAGAACACAAGAATCCAGCCATGGGAGATAGGGTTTTGAGCCCCATCTTTCTGCTGGACAGAAACTGGACAGTTTGGTTTCTTCAACTTGGGGAGGTGATTTGCCCAGGCTAAACTACTTGGATTTCTATGAAATTTGGAGCGAATCTTACCAATGGAGTGGATAGGCTGTGGTTAAAATTTGGTGATTTTATCATGGATAGAAATGGAGGTATAAATTTTTCTTTGAAGGTTGCTTATGCTGGGCAGTTTGTGGTTTCTTGGTTTTCTATTGCTTTTTCTCTCTTTTGATCTTATTTGACCAATTCAACTATGCTTTTGATGATGTACACAAGATATTATCAGATGCTATGCTTTGCTTAATCCTCTTGGTTCTTTTGCAAAGTGTGTTGGAGAAGCTTGAATGATATTTGTTTGTCAAAGTGCAAGTTAACCCCTCAAGTTTGCTAAAGATACAAAGCTTCTTAAGGAAGCTTTCCACACTTGTTTTGGTTTCACACTAATGTTCCAAATGTTGCATCCATGCTTGGTTGCTCTCTTGTTTATGTTCCTTAACATGTACTTGATCGATTAAATGTTGCGCTGCTCGGTTATCACCGTTTAAGTGGTTTTCGTCCTAAATTCTCAAATCAATTATAATAAAATCCCAAAATATTAAATCCTCAATTCCTCAAATTTAATATCTCATTTCTTGAATATAATAATATATAATTCACCGTCTGGTCAAATATTACACCAAAATACAAATTGGAATTTCTGAATTCCGATCGTCTTTGCATACACTTATTTGCTCTTTAGATCACTAATATGACTTCAGAATATCCATCCTATGTCTCGTACATAGATGACATGAAAAATTTTCTTAATCCTCAAAATCACTATTCATCCACCAAAATCACTATTCACGCATGACAAACAATATTCACGTATATGCTTATTCTTAATAAGAAAAGTTTTAATTCTACCGAAAATCTGGGTTCTTACAGTCTCCCCTCCTTAAAAGGATTCCGTCCCGGAATCAGTTTAGGAATCACTGGGGTTACTCCTCCTTTATTTCACTCTTTCACTTCCAGGTGGATTCTTCCACATCTTGATTTTCTCACGATTTCTTATTAGTTTGAAAACCTTGTTCCTTACACTTGCTCATTTCTATTCATGATTTCCACAGGAATAACTTTAGTATCATGCATCTTCAATCTCATATTCTCTATCTTGTTTACGCAGAAATAACCAATATAAATTGGCTTGTCATTCTGCAACATGCCATTTAGCTTATCAATAGCGGTACTATCTCCATCTATCTTGGGCTTCTACTAGCCGTTTGCTGGTAAAACCTTTTGTCTCGTTGGCTTGTCGAATTAACTCGGTTTCCAATATCTTTACCTTGCTAGCCTCCTTCCAACACAAGGAAGAGCGACAACCCTTCTCATAACGGTCTCGTAATGTGGTATCCCTATACTTTATGGTGCCGTCTAGGTGCATCTAATATCTCGGACTATGGGTCTTGTGTAAGATCTCATCCTTGGATTCCCGAATCTTTGAAATCCATCTCCTTCTCATTTTGACTAAGGTATCGGCCACCACATTGGCCTTCCCTGGGTGATAGTGTATCTGATAGTCATACCTTGATCTCTATCATGACATAAAATCTTAATACTCTGACATTTAAATTTATCTTCTCTGTAAAATTTTCCAAAAAAATAAGCTCTAATACTACTCCTTGAAACAATTGTAAGAAAATATTGGTTATAATATATATTTCCTGTTCGTACTTAAACGGGCATATACTTTACCCTCTTTCTTGAAAAAATTTCCTTGCTCTTTCCTTTGGCATAACATATACTTGAGGCTTTTATGGTCCATATAATGTTTCCAAATCTTTTGGAGCAAAAACCATCGCTGCTAATTCCAATTTATGGGTGGGTATCTAGTCTCTTACTCTTTTAAACTGTCTGAATGTATACACACTTACTCTACGGTGCTGTATCAGCACACAATCTAAACCTTTATGAGGTGCATCATTATATATCACAAAGTCTTCCTTATCATCTGGTAGGGCCAACACTGGGCTGACACCAACCTCTTTTCAATTCTTGCAAACTCTCCTCACACTTAGGAGTCCATCCCAACTTCTCAATCTTTCTCGTAAATCATGTCAACGGTGCTGCTATCTTAGCAAGGTCCTGCACGAATTTCCTATAATAGCCTTTCAGGTCTATAAAACTTCTCACCTCTGTGGGTGTAGTTGGTCTCTCCCAGTTGAAACAACTTCTATTTTAGCGGGATCCATTAATACTCCCTTGATAATACTCACCCATCTTAGAAATTGGCTTCATTAACCCAGAATTCACACTTTGAGAGTTTGGCATACCACTGCTCTTCTCATAATACCTCTGAAACAATTCTTAAATGTTCGTCCTCTGGATATATCAAGACGTCATCAATAAATACAATAACGAGCTTATCTAAATATTTCTTGAACACTTGATTCACTAAATCCATAAAACTAAGGGTGCCTTAATCACCCAAATGACATTGCTAAACTCTCGTAGAGTCTATACCTATCGCGAACGCAGTATTGGGTATATCCTCGGGTTCAATCTTTAATTGGTGGCATCCAGTTCTCAATTCACTCTCGGAAAATACATATCATCTCTTAGCTGGTTTAGCAAATCATTTTTTTTCGGTAGTAGGTCCTTGCTCCTACTGATAAACTTGTTCCATGGTCTAGCGGTTAGGACATCAGACTCTGAATCTGGTAACCCGAGTTCAATTCTCGTTAGTCGATATACATTTTCATAATTCCATTTTTCTCTCACAACCAACACCGAGGCTCCCCACGGTGATGCACTGGGTCTTATGATACTCTTGCCCAGCATTCTTGTTACTAAGTCGCTACTCTTTCCTTTCTACTGGGGTTAATCCATAACAGTTTCTATTTCTCGGTCCGATGGTAATCCGGGTAGATTAACTGGAATACGTTATTGAACTTGTCAATTGCCGGGGTTCTCTAACCCTTCACCTCAACACTTATTCTGCAATTTCAGAACTAGAGTCCATTCGCAAACAACTTTTCCATAATCTCAGTCCAACTATGGTGTCTCTGTTGGACACCGCTGTTATTGAAGTCTCTCATTACTTCGTTATCCCTTGCAAATATGGTTTGACTCACTTTTCATTCGCATAATCTCCTTGAGGAAGAGTAAACTGATTCTATCGATATGTCGCTGGTATACTAATCATTTTAGGACTCGCTCTTATCCTCGGCGATTCCATTGGGAATCTAATCTATATTAATGAATTTCGCTTATCTGACCTGGTTGGCCTCCCCTTGGAATTCATTAAAGATAACAAGAATCATGGAGCTTTGAAAAGATAGCTGCCATATCAAGTCAAATGTCACACAATGGTGATCCTAGGATTATGAGCTTTGAAATAAATCTTATTTGAGATAAGGGAATTTACCAAGAGATCAATATGATCAAAAGAACTAACGTTGCGTGCCTCAATTAAGGCATTACTAAAGGTAATTAGCCTTCTTGTATTTCACAACACACAAGTGATGGCATCCCATCAGACTTCTATCACACAGACAGATAGTCCTTGTGGCCCCTATAAGAATAGGGTTGTCGTCTCAGTGGAAGAAGAGAAATATGAAGTAATTCGAAATCAAGGTAATAAATTAATTATCGTCTTTCTACAAATAATTCTCAAAGGGACACCTGGAAGAAATTTCCAAGATACGATTTCAAATGAAAAGAATAACCAGAAAGATACTGGTATCTATAACAAGCAAGTGGTGTTGTACCACCTTATAACTATCTACTTTTGAAGGAAAGTGTAAGTTTGAATAGCATCATTTGACAGGGCTTCAGAAACATGAAAGTAGGTATCATGACAGCCTCTGGCATAATTGAAATCCAGTACGGGTGAACACGAATACAACAATGTATCTTTAGAAGAAGTATATCTCATATAAGGAAGCTCTCGCTTGGAGAGATGTCAAATAATTCATAGATCGGGGAGGTAATCAAAACGATTTACTAATGGGGAGGTTACTACCAACGTCTCTACGGATGCCTTATATGTCGGCTCATCTGGCGGATAATCGTTTAATTCTAAAGTTTTTTTTTTCTTCTGCATGCACCTTAGAGTGCTCGATAACTTACGCCATTATCAACTCGTACTAGTCACCACAGTCTCAACCATCAGCATTTACAATCGTAGAGAGTTATACCCAACTCGGCGCAATCATCTCAAGCAACGTTCCATTCCACACAAAGGCTTCGATATCGGTGCCATCCTTAGTGTTGATGAATTCCATATTTCGAATAGGTGGTATTCTAGACGATCATTAGAAAAATACATGCTTAAATTCGGTATATATCCATCCTGTGTGCCACATAGCTTAACACTTTTGGCATAACAGCCTTTCATTTAAGTCAATCCCAGAATTTCTCAGTCTGTCTTGGTCCTTTAAATATGGTTCATCTTTACTGTCCAATCTCAACTTCATCATTTTATCTCTACAATCCATTTTAACAATCCGGGTCTGTCCACCAACCCACATGGCGGTTACCTTAACCAATCGACCAGGTTTGCTCTAGTTTTCACTCTCTTTGGCGACATTCTCTGATAATCAGAAAGACAAGGTTTGCCAAAAATTTGTCGAATCTCTTCCCAATATCAGGGAAATTTGGTCAGTCTATTTATCCACTGTTAATACTAGGAGTTCAATTTCGAAACCTGAAGAACAATTCTATGAACATCCAAATAGGTAGAATCGTAAGCAGTCATAATAACAGAATAATCAACATAAAGTTGGAAGTTTAACCACTAGAAAGGAACCAAATATACACCTCCCATAGAAGGGAAAACCAAAGTTTCACACGGAACATGCCACATTTTCCTCATACATATACGTCCGAGTAGTCTATATTACCAACAGTCAGTTTACTTAACCCCCCACTCAAAGGGAACATTACTTTATAACTAGTCATTCATCAAAACCAGCAGTACCCGGATCTGACTCCGGCTTCTCAGTTCTATCCTCGTAATTTCCTCCTCGGCCGTCAGTCGGGTCCTCTACTCATTTGTCCTTGTATTTATTCCAATCAAATCAACAGCAAAGTTCCAAACGATCCAGTCGTGGGCAACAGTTGATACCACCTCTATCTCGTCTATTCTTAAATCTCTACTCCATTCACTTCATCATATCTCCTGATGAATCATAATCGACTCCAAATTCTTGTCTTGTCACTTAATCACTCTCTAATGACTCTTTCGGTCCTCAAGTAAACATATCACATCTTTATCAATCGGCTCGTTCTCTACAAGATTATTCCCTTGACCTTCCATGAGGTCCTCCTCTAGATCCTCCTCTGGATCCTCCTCTATCTGGCCAGCGTCCATCTCAAGGAACACATCATTATGTGTCTGCTCGGAGGCCTCGGGGTCTTGCATATTCGGTATCTCAACCCTCTCTACCACAATATCCGATGTCAACTTTCTATACTTCATCATCATTTTGAAAATTCCCTATAGTTCGGGGAATACATAACTGCATCAATGAATTCCCTCAAATCATCTTAAATTCATGTCTCGGGCGATCTATGCCTCTGCCGACCAATACTTATCTCTGAGCATTCTTTGGTAGATATTCATCACCACAAGAAGCGAGGTCTACATCATCATATTCTTCAATGTAGCATTCACACCTTAACTTAACCGTTGGTACTATATCCAATAGTCCAACATGAACTCTACATGAGTTCTGACGTTCTCACATAACTATACACACTCCTACTCACTCTCGTTTCTAGTTTACTATAACCTCATCTCTGATACCATTTCTGTAACACCCCCAAATCCGGGGTCAGGGATTTGGTCGTCACGCGGAAATTCTCATTAACAATTCACCTGTTTAACAACATTAATCCATCTGTAATCATTTGATAACTGAAATACAATCATTGAGACCCCAACTACCAAGCATCTTATAGGTTATAGGGCTAGAAACAAGAACTAAAGTCTTTACATTACTCACTTCATTACATCCATTGAATCAAATTACACCGTGTCTTACAAATCTTGTTCCGCTAGTATAGCTTCGTTGAGAAGTATACCAGCAACTAGTTCTACTCTATACAATGTGATATATATATTACACATTAATAAAACCATATGTAACTTACTCCAGCTATAGATGTTCTGGATCACGTCGTCTTCATAAGGGTACCTTGTCTGCCTGCTTCTTCCGAGCTATGCAGATAATTCTCATCCGTTTACCTCTTTCTGAAAGGCTAATATATAAAACAACAAACAAGTATGAGCGAAAGAATTGCTCAGCAAGTGGTTACTAGTGTTCACAAAAATCTCCCATCATATACATGGGGTTTTCATAATACCACGGATACTTAATATCATTAATAAAATATATGTATCCAAGAAACCTCAATAGGGAAAGTATAATGATTAAAATAATCATTAAATGAACATGATAAGTTCATAATCACAATAATGACCTTTCCGTCAAAATATCTGCTATGAAAAGAAGATAAGCAGAAAATCAATATATAAATATCATCTTTCATGATATATCTGTAATCTTTATCGCAATATGAATAGTTCTGGCATTTTATAAAAGGATGAGGTTTCAAAACACACCAATAACCTTTTTGTAAAATCATGTCTGCTATATCAACCATAAGCAGAATATCAGCATATAACTTAAAAGATGAAGTTATAAGGAAGGTTATTGTAACATCAGTTTTCACACTTTTTAAAACCCTGCCAACATGACCGGCAAACCTTTCAGTACATGTTGCAGAAATATCCACAATTGGATGATGAACTAATACGGGAGTATCTCGCGCCAGATGTCACAACCTTACGATGATCAGTCATAAGTTGTGCATCTCCAAATTTTGTTTCTCTACATGTAGATGGAAGAACTGACGGATTTACTTGTCTACCGCCCTCTTGATCTCCCGCCAACGGTTGGGCATAGTCGGGACCGGCGCAACTCGGACCCCTTTTAATAATGATGGACCGTCCCACGGCCTCTTACACGATTATCAGTGATGGACTGATTCACAGCCTCATACACACATACTCCTAGTTCGAGTAAAATCCATGACTCTGAAACGTAAAGTTCGTCCTCCTTTTCCCCGAGTAATAACTCGTTGATACAACTCCACAAAGTAGTTGTATCTAATTGGAAAGGAAAATTTACCAATATTTCCCGAGCAGTAGCTCGTTAATGGATTAACACTTGTTACAGCAATCCTACTCCTCGAGTGTTGAGGAAGTAGCCAGAGTCCCCTGACTCATAATAACTGGGCTCAAAATAAGTTCTCGACATTTTTCGTGACTCAGAAGTCAGGTAAAATAGAATTTCTCAAATAGAGTTTCCCAGTTTTGAAGGAAAACGACGCCATTGCAGGCTAGGAGTTGATTTAAGATCATCAGGGAAACCTTATAATACTTTTGGAAAATCGTTGTTAAGCAACATAGATTAGGTGCTCAACGTTATTTAGGGAAAACCTAGAAGATCGAAAGTATTCGAGATACTTTTAATAAAACTCAGAAATATACTCTATAATTATTGAAGTCAAATATGCTTTTAAATACATAAACTATTCCATCTATATTAAAAGTATTTAATAAATATTCAGATAATATTTATTAAATCAAGAATGTTTAAAGAATATATTTAAATAAAATAATTACGCTTAAACCCAGAAGTGAATATTCAAAATAATATTCATTAAATAAATAATCATTAAATGATTATTCAAAAAGCCTTTAAATGAATATTCAAAATAATATTCATTTAATAAATAAATAATGAAATAATTTATAACTAACAACCTTTAAATGAATATTCGAAATAATATTCATCAATTAAATAACCCTTAATAATAATGATAAAGTATTTAAATGAATATCCAAAATAATATTCATTAACTTTAAATGAATATTCGAAATAATGTTCGTCAAATAAACAACCCTTATTAATAATAAGGAAAACTTTAAATGAATATTTAGAATAATATTCATTAAATAAATAATCATCTAAAGATAACTAGAAACCTTTAAATGAAAATCCGAATTAAGATTCATTTAAATAAATAACTCACGTATGATTATGAAATCATACTTTAAATAAATATTTGAAACGATATTTTTCATGTAATTATAATCCTCGAATATTATTTACTAAATAAATAATACTCAGAAAGTAATTGTAATACGTATACGATATACCGCCTCGCGGTTCGTAACAAATTAATCGAAACATATGCCCCATACTAAGGGCTATCATAAATCCGGCTTATAGCTACTAGATCACCTCTACTCTATAAGTCATCTAATTTAAAAATCACACTTCAAGTATGACAATATATTAAGTCAAAACAACTATGCATATACCTTGCATCGTATATCATGAAATATTCAACATTACTCTTAATGAAATAGTATTTGATTAATATTCCTCAAGTGAGATAATACTCAAATAACAATCCTTGAATCTGATTCAAGTAATAAATACTTTTTGAAATTATAGTAATAATACAAAATAACATTCCTCAGAGTACATAGTACTTTGCCGTTGGAATCCCTCCGGGTTTCCACGACTATTTACATATATCCAAATACCGACTCCCGGTCTAGAGTCAAACACAAGAAGTATGCTCTTATACTTAGAGCTACAAGATCCACCGGTTCATAACTATTCATCTTAAATCTTATATGTGAATCAGAAGGCGAACTATATATGTATATATATGGCAATATAAGCAATAACTGCAAAACTGTGTAACTCTATACATGGAAAAACAGGAATATAGAACAAATACTACAAAGTATGGTTTAGAACACTTGCCTGGTACTCGAGATATGATAGGGCTCGGGACGATGTCGGTCCATCTAGACAAAGTCAAATAAAAGCATACCGTTAAACCCCTGGACAACCATTCTTAACTCATGGTGTAAACATGCAACAAACACAACCAAAGCATTACTTGCTCGCTCTAGCGTCATACTAAGTCCATGTTGGTCGTCAAACACTTACGTTATGAGTTTGGTTCAAAATCCATCCGCAATTCCAAGTTATACTTAGCCATTTAGAACGTTGGTTTCTAAGTCTCGTTTTCAGTGGTTTTCACTTACGCGACCTTGGCTTAAACTTTTCTATAAAATCAACCGATTACTCTTTTAAGGTGATTCTTTCGTACGCATACATCTTATGATATCTAGTATTTAATAAACTTGATTCGCCACCAAAACTGTTTCATTAAGGGGTTCAATTGAAGTCATAAACTTAGCACTTATGCGATCGCACCACTTTTGCGAATTTCGCGATATCTCCTAAACCGTAAATCAGTTTCACATGAACTTTATATCAAAACGAAGCTTATGACATGATCTAACTTATCATGGCAGAATACTCAACTGGGAAGTGAGTTAAAGTTACTGTCAAACACGATTTCTTAAGGTTAACGAAATTTTGGCATTACGACGGCTATAAATCGGACATTCCAAAAATCGTAATCATCAAACCAAGCCACACCGGGCATCAACACAACTTATCCACATGGTATACACCTCCAAAAGTCCAGAAGATACTGATCTTAGCATCAAAATAATCATGCTTCTTAATCTAACTAAACCACTTAACTAATCATGCTAATAATCATTATCATGAACATACTACTCTAAAATCACCAAGAACATGTTTTAATCTCAAAACAAGAGCTAGGGTTTCAAAGTTTATACCTTCTTGAGAGTATGTACTAGCCTTATAAAGCTTGATCTAGTCCTTGTCTAGCCTTAATAACCCTTAGATCTGAAAATGCACACCTAGAGGGGGTGAATAGGTGTAAATGGCTAACTATGTTTAACTAAAACCGATTTTAAAAATTACCAGAAACAGCTTACTGATTTCGTTTTATGCAGAGACAAATGGTATGCTGAATACACAGATAATCAGTACAGTAAAGTGCAGAAATAGTAAGCCAGATGCAAGCAATAAGCAAAGAGCAGAAAATAAAGAACACAGAGACTTTTAGCCAGGTTCGACCCCTAACCCCTATGGTCTACGTCCTGGTCCCTTACCAACTTGGTAAGAGAATATATTATTGATCACTGAAATAAAACCAATTACAAGATACAATAATATATCTCCCTTAATTCCCAACTGTTGACAAATGGCGTGCTGAACTCCTGTTTCTGAACTTGCTCTCTAAGCTATACTTCCCAAGTATACTTCTCTAGCAACGATCACCAAACCCTAGTTCCCAAGCCAACTTGTCCAACAACTAAAACTTACAAATCGAACAATACAATCAATAGATGATGTTGTGGGAGGATTTTAGCACAACAAATTATGAGGCCTCGTGCTGGAATAGCGCCAATAATCAAGGAATCGTCCAACCACCCGGAAAGGCTCATGGTTGAAGATCAATGGCTAGCCGCCCGGGAAGGCACACGACTAGGGTTACCGAAGAACACGGGATGTGGTTCCTCGGAAGGATCGGACTGAATCTACGGGATGAGAGCTCAAGGACCAAATGTTGGCCAGCCAAGAACCCTAGTTTGACTGTGTCACACAAGAGTGCACGTGCTCTAGCTACTCAAGGAGTGTAAAGTGTCGAAGAAGATCCCGTAAATTGCCTACATACCACTATTTATAGTGGATCAAGCCCGAATGTAGTTCTTGAATGATATGATTGTTTGTTCATGATGAGTTATCCTCTCTCCAGTGGGATAATGACTGTTATTTCTGATAATAATCGAGTGTGATGTATGAAATCAGGTTACCAAGCAGTTTAGGTAACATAGAATGATTATCTCTTGTATTTATCATGATTTTTGTATCATTTATCAAGTATATATGACATATATCCTCAAATAACTGAATGTTTATCTGTTTGAGAGTGTTTTTAGATGATATAGACGTGTTCCTAAAAAATAGGAGGCGTGCCTTATCTGCATTGGCAGCCTAATCAGGCTTCCGGCGGAAGCTGGGGGTACCGCCCGGTAGCCTGGCTCCGGTACCCCCTCCGGTAACCCCTATCACGGGAGCTACTCTGGAATCTCTACTGAATGTCTGGTAATGGTTATAGGTTATCCTCAAGGGGATGCCTTGAGACCCTTAGCCATGTGTTCCCGTGCTGCAGCGTACATGGTAACCCCTAGGGCTACCGTAGGCCTCCGGAAACCTGACAGATTACTCATTCTCTTCATGGATCTGGACCCTAATCCTCTAGTGGGCCTAAATCTAACCCATGCGAGATTTTGGTCACAACAACTACCCCCCGGTTCCCTGAAGTACTGTGTGCAAGGGGAACCTTATTATCCACGGGGTGCCGGTTGCTAAGAAAATTCGTCTTTTTGCTATCTTGCTAAATTAACACCACATGTCAATATTGAAAACTCTTAATCATGAAGTTGGGGCTAATTCTGATGTTTATAATTGGTAGCTCTTGTAATTGTGTTACA
This sequence comes from Kitagawia praeruptora, assembly GCA_037693485.1. NCBI lineage: Eukaryota > Viridiplantae > Streptophyta > Magnoliopsida > Apiales > Apiaceae > Kitagawia > Kitagawia praeruptora. The sequence continues at coordinate 114,395,211 of CM075344.1, read as the reverse complement.
GAAGCTCGAATCAGAAGCGGAAGCCTCGTATTTTACGCATCTGAGGGTAAGTTAATTTTAATTCTCTAGAAATAAAATAAAAATTATTGAGGAGGGAAAAACAGGCTAGGACTCTACCGTTTCCACAGAGATAATTGCAAGAGATAAACAATTTTCCATGCAAAAGACGTTTCCCACCCCGTCTCGTTTTCTGTGCCACATTCATTGGCCAAGGCAAACACGCCTCTTTGACCCCCTTTTCTATATACCATCTAATATCTCAGCCTTTTCACTTTTCTTCTTATCCTCGCTCAACACTTTCTTTCTTGTAAGCAAAAGATTTCTCAAGGCTTCCAGCGAAAGCTTCTCCGGTGAAGGCTAAGTCGCCCATATACTCACCCCCTCAACTTACTCAAGTAAGTACTCAATCTCCATGACTTACTTTTTTTTAATTAATGTGGTCATCGTGCATAGATATCTCATGCAAATATCTGATTGTACCTTTTGTATGTATGTTTCTGTATGTTTTCGTTTGTTCATGTTCTTGAATGACGGCCGATCTTATGACTTCGGTAGCCACTGCATGTCATTTTATTTTTATTTATCTGAATCGAATACTTCCAATTGCAGATTCTTGCTATTTCTCTTAATTTTTGAATCGTATCTAGATTAGATCCATATGCTTTATCCTCAATAATAGAATGCATGTGTGAATCTCTATTTACGACATATGTGAAAAAAGAATTTGAGGTAACTCATACTCCGGTTGCCCCTTTGATCACTCTTTTATATGCTTGTAACGTGTTTGATACTTGCCCTCACCGGATCGTGCTGTTTTTAAGCCTATCTTGTCAACCGATTATATACGCTTCGTCGATTTGGGCATGTTGACAATACTTTCGAGTCAACACCTTTCTTTTTGTACTGGTTGGATAACCTTGTCACCATAGTATTTGGTTAGTAGACCGGTAGCTATCCCCCCAAGCCCTGACGACTTTTAATTTAGCCTGGCACCCCAGGGGTTACCATGGGTGTCAGCGAGTCGATTGTTGATAATCTTTACTTTTTCCAACCTTTAGTGATTCAATCACGAACCCTCCTTCTAATCTGCTTCCTCCCTGTGGCTGCAGATGTCTACCTCGTCCATCTCGGGAGGCTCATCACGGCATGTGGGAAACTTGTCGCCCGTCTCTGGTGAGCCCTCAGATTCTGAGTCAACCCACCTTAACGATGTGCTCTTACATCAACCCTTGTTGCAATCCAAGCTATCCGTTAGTTCTCGGACACGTTCCCGAGTTGAAGTCATAAATCCACTTGAGGCTGAGATTATAAGTAGGCATCTCGACCCCTCCCTAGAGGCTGGTTCGTCAAACTTTAATAGTGAGGGTATTGATAGGATTTATCTGAGTTCAAACACGGATGAGGAAGAAAAATTTGATGGGGGATTCGGGAATGAGGCTGAGCAGCCATTTTTTCATAACACAGACTTACAGGATGAGGAAGAGAAACTTGATGAGGGATTGGTGATGGAGATTGAACGGAAGCCCCATGTCTCTGCAGGCTTCATTCCATCCTGTGAAAATTTAGATTCTACTATGAACACTGATAGACTTGCTAGGCTGCTTGAGTGGTGCAACCCGGGGTGTGACCTGGTGATACCCAGTGATGGTGAAAGGTGCCACAGGTTTGATAACTTCGAACCTGACCAATCTATACCCAGTGCAGTCCTATCTGCTTCGTTCTTTAAGCTTGGGTTCTCTTTTCCCCTGCATCCATTTATTGTTGAGTTGCTCGCCTTCTATGAAATTGCACCTATGCAGCTGACCCCCAATTCTTTCAGGGTGGCAGCCTGTATGTACATCCTTTATGACCAAGTTTTTTCCGTTCCTCTCACTGCCCGGGAACTGGGGTATTTTTATCAATTGAAGGGTGTGGGGAGGAAGATAGGTATCTTTTACCTTACCTCCTGGAATGACAAGCAAGGGGGATGTATTAAGGGAAATAAACGTGGGATGTATGACTGGCTGGAGATGTTTTTATATTGTTATGAGTGTGAAGAAGTGAGAAAAGAGTGGAATCTAACTCCGGGTAAACACTCGGTACCCTCGTACATTACTGGTAACCTTTATCTGGTTGAATCTTGATATAACCCTTTTCTCCTTTTTATTGTTTATTATATCATTTAGGGATCCCAACACAAACTTCTCTCGAGGGGATTGAGGAGGAGAGGGCTAGGAAAATTATGAGGTTAGCCGCCGACTTAGGAGACGGTGAAAGTCTGCTGACCCCGGATACCCTGGTGAGGTTAGGGTTCTCAATGCCCATGGCTCCCTCATCCCCGGTCCAAGGGGTGAAGGTTGAGGAAGGGTCTGGCACAGAACTTGAGGCACAGGGTACTAGCCGAAAGAAAAAGAGGGTTTCCCACCACTCTAGCCCTGGTAACCCAGGCTCCTGCTTTCTATATCCGCAATTTTCGTGTGTCTTTGTAGCTATTATGCCTTACTTATTTTTTTGTTACCCACAGTCTTATGGGCTTCCATGCGTATGTTAGTTGCATAGTAATTACTGTTTATCATGTAATTAGGCACTTTATCTATGTTTTTCTTTATACATGTGCACTACTATTTATGACATTTCGAATATTCTGTCGTTTCAGGTATGTCTGGCACTGTTCCGTCCTTTGTACAGCCTTCGGAGAAGTACGAGGATCTGTTCCCAGAAGACGAGCTGATGGTACTTGATCCACCAATTAATGCCACCCCTATTTCTCAGGTCAAGGCTCCTTCTTCAGGCAAAACTGGGTCTACTCCTGCCGACAAGCGAAGATTCTCACAGGCTACCGGTAGTTTGGCTTCCACTCCTGAGACCAGGTCTGCTAAGAGAGTCAAAGTGCCTCAGCCGGCCGGCATCTCTCAAGAGGTTCAACAATTCCACAAGCTGACAGATGGGCAAATACCTCTAGAGGTTATCTCTGGCTGGTCCCAGCTCAAGACCTCGGATGCTGGGCGTGCCATGCTGTTCTCTTCGGGAGAAAGTTTATTCCACCAATTGCGAATCGGTGGCCAGCTGGTGGCGGCTACCCGGGGGGATATGAAACTGAAGGAAGAATTGAAGCAGATGAAGTTTGATCTTGATGTCGCAGCAGAAGAAAAGAAAAAACTGGTTGATATTACCAAGAAATTGAAGGGTGAAGTTTCAGCTATCACAAAGGAGAAGAACAAGCTGGGAAGGTTGGTTTTCGAGCAAGATAAGGATAAAGAGGGGATGGTGGCATCCCATGCCACCGAGATTGCGGAGCTGAAGCTACAAGTGGATACCCTCCAGGCCTCTGTAAAGAAGTTAAAAGAGGTGCTTCCCGAGAGGTACAAGCTGGGGTTTGCTAAGGGTGTCGCGGATTACATGAAGTCTACTTGGAGGGTGATGCCAAACTTGGACTGGTCGCTCCTTGGCGAGGATGCTGTAAAGCAGGTGGAGAACTTCAAAGCAGAGGCTGCCAAAGCGATACCCAAGTCACCGATAACTCTGAAGAATACCATCGAAGATGTCCAAGATACCAAGGTGGAAACTCCCGCAGGTGCGGTCGAGGTTACTCCAGGTGATGCCATTAAAAAGGTTGACCCTGTCGAGGATTCCCCTAGTTCTGAGGCTACCAAAAACCTTTCCTCTCCGCAGTGACTTTCTCTCCAGCCACTTCAAACTTTATTCTCGTTTGTTTGTGAACTTTTGGTTTTAACTTAGGGGGTGGGCTCCTATAACGCTCCACAGATGTAAGGATTTGGCTCTTTAACTCTGTTCGTCGTATGGCCTCGGGCCTGGTACTTTTGAATTTGCTTTCGTAATGCATGTTTATCTTATTATCTGGTTTTTTATGTAGTAGGTATGATTGTCGCATCATTTGCAACGAGAACCAACTTGGACTTAATAATTCTTACTCATCGAACCCCCATAGTACTCATTCTCTAGGGTACCAATATGCTAAGTAAGAAAGGTACTACGATAACTTAAAATAGTGCATAACTAAACACCATCATCGAATTCTATCCGGTAAAATGACTCTCCTCACTAATTCTAAAACAGGTTTGTACAAGTGCTCAGAGGATATATGTCATATATATGTTGATTAAATAGATATTAGATCATGAATCAAGATAAGAACGATAGAATGGTATCGCAGTGTAAAAGAGTACAAGAGTAAATATGGCAACACATACCTGGAAAGGTGGCCATAGAACTGTTAGACTACTTGTACCTTTGTCTGCTTGGTTGTCACTGTGGGTGTGGGGGTACCGTCCGGTATCCCGATTCCATTTGGAAGCCCGAAGGCAGGAACCTGACTCCGGGAGCCCCGTGGCCGGTAGCCCCTATCCGGTAGCCTGGATACCGGAGGCTCAGCCTGGAAACCTTTGTTCCGGGAGTCCCAGTCATTTAATAAATCATGTGTGGTGATGCCTTGTAGGCCAATCCTGCAAAGATGTCTTGTAATGAAGGGATCCAAGTGGGTCAACCAGGGTACCACACAAGCCCAAATAGTAAAGGGAACCATATATGCCGAACAGGGTTCCATACATGCCCTGATAACCAAGTAAGCCATGTGAACCACTCAAGGTTCCGTACATGTCTGGTATTGAAGGGATCCAAGTGTGCCAATCAGGTTACCACACAAGCCCAAGTAATGAAGGGAACCATGTATGCCGAACAGGGTTCCATACATGCCCTGATAACCAAGTAAGCCATGTGAACCACTCAAGGTTCCGTACATGTCTGGTATTGAAGGGATCCAAGTGTGCCAATCAGGTTACCACACAAGCCCAAGTAATGATGGGAACCATGTATGCCGAACAGGGTTCCATACATGCCCTGATAACCAAGTAAGCCATGTGAACCACTCAAGGTTCCGTACATGTCTGGTATTGAAGGGATCCAAGTGGGTAGACCAGAGTACCACACAAGCCCAAATAATGAAGGGAACCATGTATGCCGAACAGGGTTCCATACATGCCCTGATAACCAAGTAAGCCATGTGAACCACTCAAGGTTCCGTACATGTCTGGAAATGGCAAAAATTTGAAATTCTGATAATTTCAACCTGTTAAGCTGAGAGGTGTATCCACTACTACCCCCCCTAGTTCTGGATGGTAGCCTAGCTGCCATGTAGAACTATGCTTGTAGGTCTTACATATATTTCTGAAAATATTTATAAGTGGTAAATGTAAAAGAAAACAATCAACTTCTACTTTTACTGAAAATCAAATAGTACGAATACATCAAATTTCATCCAGACGGGGTGTGCATCCACTACCCCCCGGGCATCTATTGAAAATCATGAAATCCTAAGAACTGAAAGGGAAATGGTGCAACCACAACTAGTAGGTTGCCTTTATTCATCCTAAGCCTGAAAGAGGCCTACATTTGCTCTGAAAAGAGTCTTACTGATAGTACTTTTTTAGGTGCTCGGCATTCCAAGCACGGGGAATAGTGTTCCCATCCATGTCTTCAAGGTGGTAAGTGCCTTCCCAGAAGATAGACTTTATTTTGTAAGGCCCTTCCCAGTTTGCTCCAAAGGCTCCGTGCCCGGGAACCCGCATATTGGGCATCATTCTTCTCAATACTAGGTCGCCAACCTTGAGGGGTCGAGGGCGTACCTTGTTGTTATAGTATTTGCGGGTCCTCTGCTGGTAAGCCGCGAGTTTCAGCTGGGCGGTAGCCCGGTTTTCCTCTACCATGTCAAGGGCCAGCCTCTGATTTATTTCATTTGATTCTTGACTAAAATTGTCCCTCCGGTAGGACCCTGTCCCGACTTCCACTGGGACCATAGCTTCACAGCCATAGGTTAGAACAAAGGGAGACTCTCCGGTTGTGGACCTGGGAGTGGTGTTGTAAGACCACAAGACCATTGGAAGCTCCTCTGGCCAATTTCCCTTTTTATCTTCCAACTTAGCTTTTAGAGTGTGCTTGATGATTTTATTCACAGCTTCCGTCTGCCCATTGCTTTGGGGGTGGCAAACGGCTGAGAAATCTTTCTTTATCTCCAAGTCCTCACATAGACTTCTCATTTCTCTACTATCAAATTGCTTGCCATTGTCTGAGATCAGCTTGTACGGTACCCCGTATCTACATATAATGGCTCGCTTAACAAATTCCTTCAGCTTACCAGCAGTGATGGTAGCTAGGGGTTCCGCCTCTGCCCACTTGGTAAAGTAGTCAACGGCTACCACGGCATATTTCACACCACCTCTGCCTTTGGGAAGCTCCCCAATCAGGTCAATCCCCCATATTGCAAAAGGGCCAGGGGCTTCCAATGGGTCTTAGTTCCACAGCTGGGTTGCTATTGAAGTTAGCAAACCTTTGGCATTGATCACAAGCTTTAGCAAAGTCATAAGCATCAGTTTTCATGGTAGGCCAGTAATAGCCCTGTCGGAGAATTTTGTGGGCCAGGGAGGTACCCCCCGAGTGGTTGCCACAAATGCCTTCATGAATTTCCCTTAGGATGTATTCACATTCATTTCCAGATATGCACTTAAGTAGAGGTTGATTAAATCCCCTCTTGTATAGGATGCCATCATAGATCACATAACGGGCAGCCTTATATTTGAGTTTCCGAGCTTCATCTCTGTCCTCCGGAAGTGTCCCCTTGGTGATATACTCACGTATTGGGGTTGTCCATTGGCTTTCCATTGAAGAATTTATTTCCATGGTCTCCTCTCGATGGATACTTGGTTGGAGTTGCACTTCAAGGGGTATTACCCCTAACAGGACAGCTTCTTTTTGGGATCCCAATTTGGCAAGGGCATCAGCATTGGCATTTTCCACCCTTGGGATTTGATTTAGATTTAGCAATTTGAACCTACTGATAAGTTCTTGGGCATACTTCATGTAGAGTTCAGTGCGGGGGCCTCGACTCTGGAAGCTTCCTTTAATTTGCCACACAATCAGCATGGACTCACTAAACACATTTAGGTATTCTACCTTCATTTCCAGAGCCAGTTTCAAGCCAGCAATCAGGGCCTCATACTCTGCATCATTGTTGGTAGCCCTGAAGCCAAAGTGTATGGCACTCTGAATTCGGTGCCCCTCTGGGCTTACCAACTCTATTCCTGCACCTCCCCCATTATTATTTACTGCACCATCAACATACAGGTTCCACCATAATTGGGGGCTTTCGGCATCCCCTTCGGTAACTAGGGATACCGGGGTAGAATCTTCTCTGGTAACCTCAAAATCAGGAGGAAACTCCAGTAAGAAATCGGCCAGTGCTTGGCCCTTGATAGCAGTTCGGGGTTTGTAATCTATTTCAAACTGTCCTAGCTCGACAGCCCATTTCATCATTCTACCGGAGGCTTCCGGCTTGTGCATCACTTGCCTCAGCGGGAAGGATGTTCTAACTTCAATTTTATGGGCCTGAAAGTAAGGCCTTAGCTTCCTGGAAGCCAATATTAGAGCATATGCTAGCTTTTCCATGCTGGGATACCGGGTTTCCGCATCCAGCAGCCTTTTGCTCACATAGTATACCGGGTATTGTACTTGTTCTTCCTCCCGAATCAACACAGCACTTATAGAGTATTCAGAGACAGCTAAATATAAAATGAGTACCTCACCTTCCAAGGGTTTGGAGAGCAATGGTGGGCTTCCCAGCTGTTCTTTTAGTTTCTTGAAGGCTTCCTCACATTCCGGGGTCCACTCAAAATTTTGACCCTTCTTGATAGCCTTGAAAAACTCCTTGCATTTGTCGGAAGACCGAGATACAAATCTATTTAGGGCTGCTACCCTTCTGGTAAGCCCTTGGACTTCTTTTACATTCCTTGGGGACCTCAGTTCCAGCAATGCTTTGATTTTGGCAGGGTTTGCCTCAATCCCTCTGTGGTTCACAATGAATCCAAGAAATTTTCCAGACTCCACCCCAAAAACACACTTTTGGGGGTTCAGCTTCATCCGGTACTTCCTTAGGATATCAAACATTTCAGATAGGTGCAACACATGGTCGGCTGCCACCTTTGATTTGACCAACATATCATCAACATAGACTTCCATAGTCTTACCAATCTGTTCCTTAAACATCATGTTTACCAGCCTCTGATAGGTAGCCCCGGCATTCAATAGCCCAAACGGCATCCCCACATAACAGTACAGTCCCCTATCAGTTATGAAGCTGGTATGCTCCTGGTCCGGTTCAAACATCGGTATCTGGTTATATCCTGAGTAGGCATCCATGAAGCTTAGCAAAGCATGGCCCGCCGTGGCATCCACTAGTTGATCAATTCTGGGTAGCGGGAAGCTATCCTTAGGGCATGTCTTGTTTAGATCAGTAAAGTCAACACATGTCCTCCATTTCCCATTAGGCTTCTGGACCAGTACTGGGTTTGCTAGCCATGTTGGATAGAAGGATTCTTTGATCAAACCAGCCTTCAATAACCGGTCTACTTCTTCCTGGAGGGCGGTAGCCCTTTCACCACTGATAGGCCTTCTCTTCTGCCGGATACCCCTTCTCTCAGGGTCGATGTTCAAATGATGGCACATGACTTTCGGGTCAATCCCCACCATGTCAGAATGACACCATGCAAACACATCAAGGTTGCTTTTAAGGAAAGCAGTCAACCTTTCTCTTGTATTTTTATCTAGCTGTTGCCCAATTTTCAAGATTTTACTAGGATCTTCAGCATCCACTAGTATAGGGATAGTATCCTCGGCAGCCCCTGCCTTTTCCAGGGTACCGGGCATCCTGGGATCAATGTCAATCTCAACCGGGAGTCCTCTCTCCGCTCCCTGGCTCTCATTCTCTAGCATTGCTCCATCTAGATCATCATCTGAGGAACTTTTTACTATGCCTTCCAGTGAAATGTTATGAATTTCATCATTTTTTTCGGCAGCTTCCAACAACAAGCTTTGTGGTGGTACTACCCCCCGAAAATTAGGAACCTCTTCAGTAGGTTCATCTGGCAATTCCACTATCATGATGGCATTACACGATGCTCTTTCAAACTTCTGTGGCTCAAGCCCATGGCTTCTCATTAAGGCTTCTCCATCAGCCTTTTCTTCAACTTGAATAGGTTTGTCTGCCTTCTCGGCAGCCTGCACAGCTCTGTTATAGCATTCCCTTGACTCATGTTGACATCCTTTCACACACCCAATGCCATTTGGTGTAGGAAACTTCATTGAAAAGTGGTATATTGAGGTTACCACCCTCATATCTTTCAATACTGGTCTACCGAGAATTGCATTGTGGGATATGTCTTCATTTACCACCATGAATTCTGCCATTTGGGTGGCCTTGCAGGGATCCACACCCAATGTCAAGGGTAATTTGACCCTGCCCATGATTTGGACTGGGTTACGGGTAAACCCATATAGCTCATTATTGGTAGGCAGTAATTCTTTGTCCAAAAGTCCCAATTTCTGGAATGTGGTATATGCCAAGATATTTACTGAGCTTCCATTATCAACCAGCACTCTGTGCACATTCATTCCACCAATATTCACGGTTACCACCAAAGCATCATTATGAGGGTGGTGAACCCACTTGGCATCCTCCTCGGTAAAGGAAATATCAGCGGTTTCCCCTTTAAACAGCTTAGGGGGCCTTTCTGCAAGGTGGAACACATTAGTTAGGGGTTTGTCCCTGGCTTCCCGGGCATACCTATCCCTGGCATTCCGACTGGCACCCCCCAAATAAGGGCCGCCAAAGATGGTATGGATGCTATTAGCTCGGGTAGTCCTTTCTTGGTTTCCAGGAGCCCTGTCCTTGTTATCTCTACCTTCTTTGTATTTCTTAGCCTCTTGGGCTACAAATTCAGTCAGGTATCCACCTCTAATCAACTCTTCAATTTGATCTTTCAAATGCCTGCAATCAGCAGTCTCGTGTCCATTCACTTCGTGGAATGCACAGTACTTTCCTTGATCTTTCACTCCTGGGGGCCCTGCCCGGTAGGGCCTCCGGAATAGCCCATTCTTCTCATTCACTTCGAGAATATGACTGATTGGGACAGTCAAAGGAGTATACTCTGAGTATTTCTGAAAATTCGCCTTTGGAGTGAGTCTGTCCTTGGCAGAAACTCTATCCTTAGTTGCATTAACAGCAATAGGGGCAGTCTTGTCATCATACCGGGGGGTTCCTAAGCCGGCAGTACCACTCCCGGAAGCCCTCTTGTTCGAATCCCTTTTAGGGCTATAAGAACGATTTCTTTTGTTCCTGCTCCAACCTTGGGAACTGGAGTCTTTGGACAATTTTGCCATGGATTCCTCAATTACTTTGTGGCGTTCTGCTTGTTGGTAAAATTCCGCCAGGGTTCTGGGCTCCTCAGTTTGCAATTCCTTCCAAAACTCGGTTCCAGGCCTTACCCCGGCTATCAGAAAGTTCTTCAGAGTTTCATCAGAGGCCTTCTTCACTTTTGGCACTTGTTCATTAAATCTTTTGAAATACTGTCTTAAAGACTCGTGAGTTTCTTGCTTGATATTAGCCAGAGTATTCACCGGTGGGGCGTAGGCCACGGTAGCCCTAAATTGAGAGATAAACTGATCTCCCATCCTTCTCCAGGATTTGATAGACCCTTCGGCTAGCCTTTTGAACCATTGGTGGGCATTTCCAGTCAGTGTAGATGCCAATAGCCTACACCTTGCTAAGTCCTCCACCTGGTATACATCCATTTCCGTATTAAAACGGCTCAAGTATTCAACTGGATCTGAGTTTCCATTGAATTTCAAGTCAGTATTCATCTTAAAGAACCTTGGCAAGGCTGCCTTTTTCACTTTCACAGAAAAGGGGGAACCGGCAGTGATACCGGACTTAAACTTTTTCTCCTCCTTGATCTTTTCCAAGGCTTTTTTCCAGTCAGACATCCTGAACTGTCCATTTTCACCATCTGAAAGCGTATCACTTTCAGAATCATCATCTTCATTGGCTGTCTTGCTTCTTCTAGGGACTGAACTTTGATGGGAGCCGGAATCCTGATCGGTACCCCCACCGGTAGGGACTCCGGTAGAGCGGGATCTCCTGTTTCTATGCCAAGAAGAGTGACTGCTTTGCCTATAATTCCTTCTGCCATCAGATCTGGATCTCCTGGAAATGCTTTTTGAGGGTACCGTTTGGGACCTCTCTCGGCGTTCTCGGGAACCCTGAATTGTGGAATCCCCATTGCCATCTCTCCGATCTTTGCTTCCAGTGTGAATCAGCTTGTGACGAAGGTCTTTGTTAGTCAGTTTTTTGCCAACTCGATCAAAAACACTTAGACTTCTGGTGGGTGAACCTTCGGCACCCTGGGTTTCCGGGACATCAGATTGGTCACCCTCATATTCTTCTTCCACAGGCTCTTCTGCGTCTTCTTCAGATGGGACATGATCAGTGTTGTCCTCAATATTGTCCTCAGACTCAAAGTTCAGCCTTGTCGGAGTCACATTCTTCTTTTTTGACTTCGACTTGCACTTCCTTTGCCATTTTTTCATTTTTTCGGAACCTTTTTCCAAGTTGTTGACTCTTTCATTCATCGTCTTCAGATAGTCCATGATGTCCTTGTAACTAACATCATCACCACCTTTGTTTCGTCCATTACCATCCTGAGACGGTGTTTTATCACTTTCAGAATTGTCACTCGCCATATCTCCTCCAAATGACGATTTTTGAGGCCCCTCCTTCTAGCGCCACTTGTTGTGGGAGGATTTTAGCACAACAAATTATGAGGCCTCGTGCTGGAATAGCGCCAATAATCAAGGAATCGTCCAATCACCCGGAAAGGCTCGTGGTTGAAGATCAATGGCTAGCCGCCCGGGAAGGCACACGACTAGGGTTACCGAAGAACACGGGATGTGGTTCCTCGGAAGGATCGGACTGAATCTACGGGATGAGAGCTCAAGGACCAAATGTTGGCCAGCCAAGAACCCTAGTTTGACTGTGTCACACAAGAGTGCACGTGCTCTAGCTACTCAAGGAGTGTAAAGTGTCGAAGAAGATCCCGTAAATTGCCTACATACCACTATTTATAGTGGATCAAGCCCGAATGTAGTTCTTGAATGATATGATTGTTTGTTCATGATGAGTTATCCTCTCTCCAGTGGGATAATGACTGTTATTTCTGATAATAATCGAGTGTTGATAAGTGGATTTTATATCCACTATTTACCTTCCGTTTGGACTTTAATCGTTTGCATGTTCTCAAGTTTCGTTCTCATTTGATACGTTTTTATGTAAATTGTATAGGTTTTATCATTGAAGGCATTTGGTGCTAAAATGGTGATTGTGGTGGTGTGAATTTAATCTGGAGCTTGCACAAGAAAATAAGAGCATGGCAACAAGTCAAGTTGTAGAAGTTTTGAAGCATTTCCAGGGCCAAGGAGGCGCCCTGGCGCTTGGTTAGGCGCTATAGCGCGCGCAAGGTACCAACAGGCGTGCATTCCAGGAGTTTCAAGGCGCTATTGCGCTTGAAGTGGGCGCAGTTGCGCGAGGCTAGTGCAAGAGAAGGCGCCATGGCGCGTACCAGGAGCGCTATAGCGCGCGGATTGATTTTTCCAGGAAGCTACAGGCGCTGTTGCGCGTATGAGAGGCGCAGTTGCGCGGCCTTGGGGCTGTGTCGAGGCGCTGTGGCACAGTTTTGAGCGCCCTTGCGCTTGGTTCATGCGCTATGGCGCGGTTGGGTCATTTTTGTGGCAGCTTCTGTGCTTTGTACCGGGTCAAAACATTTTGGGCCCATTTTTATTTGGGCATCTATATATATTTGTAGACCTAAAAAAAATAGATCTATCGTTGTTCTTAATCTTTTCTTGGCAACTATCAACAGTTTTCATCTAGTTTTCAAGCACAAGTTCAAGGAATTTCTCCAAGCTAGTGACAAGCAAGGATTATTCTTGGAACCTTTGTACTCTTCTATTTTGGGGGATTTAATTCTAAACTTTATTTCTTCTTCTATATTTTTACTTTTTTATTTTAGAGTTATGTTTTCAATAGAACCCATGATGATGGTTAGTTCGATCATGAACTAATTCGTTGTCATGGGGGTTTAGTGGATTTATTCATGAATTTTATGTGTTGAATCTTCTCGATGCCTATAGTGTGATTGAAGTGATATCCTATCATGGTTGATTTAATTCGTTATAGGAGAGTAGCTAACTCCTGTAATTGTGTGTTAATTCTTGTTGAAGCGAAAGTGGAAATAAGAGTTTAGAACTTGCCATGTTAGCGTAGGTTTATGCGTGATAATATCATTCGTAATTAGTGTCGTAACTCTAATCGTTTTATGACGACTATGTGATCAATTGAATGCTTGCACCTCAACCATTATGTTTTATTCTTTATAGACATATGAAGACTTGGCATAATCGGAAGACTAAATGATTTCTATCTTTATTGTGGATATTGTTTAGGATGGTATTTGTGTAACGGAAGTTGGCTTATATCAGTTTTGTGTGTTCGATCAGGTGTCAATAAATCACATGAACAAGGCTAGGGATTTGGAGACTATAGATGGATTGTTTAAAGAAACTAAATTCCCATGTTTTATTTGCATAAGTAATTCGACATAAATCTCAGTTCAAGCAGTTGATAATTAGTTATAATTCTTAGATAAATTTTAGTGATAACAACATCCACTTTATTATTTGTTTTAGCATCGGATAATAATCATACATTGGTGAGTGAATTAGCTAAACAATACAACGAGTCCCTGTAGGAACGAACCTTATTTGCTATCTGTATTACTTGAGATCACGTGCACTTGCGTGTTGAGTTGGACGTAACAAGTTTTTGGCGCCGCTGCCGGGGACGCGGTTTTTTTTGTTTAGTTTCAATATTTGCCATCAGTGGTCATTGAATTTCGGTGACTAGGACGTTTTCATAAAATTTCTTGTTGGTGAATTTCAGGTACGTGTTGAGAGTTTATGCGTACACGAGCTCGGGCACGTAGAGACGAACTAGCTAGGAGAAGACTTGATTTCGGGTTAGAAGACAATCTTGAAGCAAAGGAAGTTATGGCAAATCAAGATCAAGCAGCGAAAGCTTTGAGTGAATTCTCTCAGCCGAAAGTGGAGGACATTCATACTAGTATTGTTCGCCCAGCTATAGGGTCTAACAATTTCGAACTAAGGCCAAACATCATTCAGATGATTCAGAACACAGTCCAGTTTGGGGGTAGTCCTGCTGAAGATCCCAATGCTCATATTAGGGACTTCCTTGAGATCTGTGACACCTTCAAATTCAACGGAGTTACAGATGACGCAATCAGATTGAGGCTATTTCCCTTCTCTCTCAAGGATAAAGCCAAGAGTTGGTTACATTCTATGCCATCAGGCTCTATTACAACATGGGCAGACTGTGCTCAAAAGTTCTTGACCAAGTATTTTTCCATGGCGAAGACAGCAGCTTACAGGAATGCCATTTCTCAGTTTGCTCAGCATTCCCAGGAATCTTTGGGAGAAGCTTGGGAGAGGTACAAGGAGATATTGGCACGTTGTCCTCATCATGGAATGCCGGATTGGATGATAATCAGCAACTTCTATAACGGGTTGGGAGCTCAGTCCCGGCCTATGTTAGATGCAGCTTCTGGAGGTGCGCTATGGGCAAAAAGCTATGAGGATGCTTATAATCTGATTGAAATGATGTCGGCCAATGAGTTTCAGAATCCTACTCAACGCTTGCCACCTGCTAAAGTGGCTGGAGTTCTTGACTTGGATGCAGCTACTGCTATTGCTGCCCAACTCAAAGCGTTGACAATGAAGGTAGATTCCCTTTCTAATCTTGGTACTAACCAGGTTGCTATGGTGTGTGAATTGTGTGCAGGGGCACATGACACAAATATGTGTGCTATCTCAGCTGAATCCGCACAATTTGTTGGTAATTTTCAAAGATCTCAGCAACCAGTGCCAAATTTTTATCATCCCAACAATCGGAATCATCCTAACTTCAGTTGGAGCAACAATCAGGGAGGTGCTCAGCAACCACAAAATCAGCAGTTCAATGTAAGGCCAAGTAATCAGAACTATCAACCACCACCTTATGCTCCAAGGCAACCATTCAATCCACCGGGGTTTCAACCATCTCAAGGAACTTCATTGAATCAGTCTGAGAAGTCGGAATTGGAAGAGCTTCGAATGATGTATAAGAGTCAGGCAGTGTCATTGAAAACTTTAGAGAATCAAATTGGCCAGCTAGCCAATGCTTTGTTGAACCGTCAACCAGGAACGCTCCCGAGTGACACAGAGGTGAATCCAGGCAAGAAAGATCAAAAGGAACAGGTTCAGGCAATAACATTACGATCAGGAAGAAGTCTACAAGGTCAGAACGAAGAAAAAGCAACCGAGGAAAAACTTGAATTTTCAGTTGAGGTCGAATCTGGTTCTGATTTGCTTCCTAATGCTACTCCTTCAACTCCTATCATTCACAAGAGTGTTAATTCCCAAAAAGAAGTAGAAGATAAGGTGTTTCCACCTCCTCCATTCCCAAAACGAATTCAAAGGCAAAAGTTAGACAAGCAATTCGCTAAGTTCTTGGATGTATTCAAGAAGCTGCAGATTAACATACCATTTGCGGAGGCTCTTGAGCAAATGCCGAGCTATGCGAAGTTCATGAAGGGTATTCTCTCGAAGAAATTGAAACTTGAGGAGTTAGAGACCGTTGCCTTGACGGAGGAATGTAGTGCCATCTTGCAACAAAAGTTGCCTCCTAAGTTGAAGGATCCTGGAAGCTTCACCATTCCATGCACTATTGGAGACCTCTCATTCAGCAAATGTTTGTGTGATTTGGGTGCAAGTATTAATCTCATGCCTTTATCAGTTTTCATGCAACTTGGTCTTCCAGAGCCAAAGCCCACTACCATGACTCTACAACTTGCTGACCGTTCTGTTACTTATCCGCGAGGGATAGTTGAGGATGTTTTGGTGAAGGTCGACAAGCTTATCTTTCCAGCAGACTTTGTTATTCTTGACTTCGAGGAAGACAAGAAGATCCCCATCATCTTGGGACGACCATTCTTGGCGACGGGCCGAACTCTTATCGATGTCCAAAAGGGGGAACTCATTATGAGGGTGCACGATCAAGATGTCACTTTTAATGTTTTCAATGCAATGAAGCTTCCAACTGACGATGAAGAGTGTTTCAAAATTGATATGGTCGACAAGGTGGTTAACCCCGCAACTCAACACTTGATAAAAGCTGATGTGTTGGAAAGAGTTCTTGCTAATGACTTGGAGGTTGAGACCGAAGAGGATGAAGAACAATTGCAATATCTTAATGCATCACCATGGAAGAAGTTTCAAAGTTCTTTTGAATCATTGGGGTTGTCAGAATTGAAAAAGTCTCATGTTAGACTTAAGCCATCCATCGAGGAAGCACCTACATTGGAACTTAAGCCATTGCCTGAACATTTAAGGTATGCCTATCTTGGTGATTCTTCTACCTTACCTGTTATTATATCTTCTCAGCTTTCAGGAATAGAAGAGGAAAAACTATTGCGAATCTTAAGGGATTCCAAATCAGCCATTGGGTGGACTATAGCAGATATCAAGGGTATCAGTCCGTCGTACTGCATGCACAAAATTCCTTTGGTAGAGGGAGCTAACCCTACAGTTGATAATCAAAGGAGACTGAATCCTGTCATGAAAGAAGTTGTGAAAAAGGAAATTCTTAAATGGCTTGACGCGGGCATTATCTACCCGATTTCGGATAGCTCTTGGGTGAGTCCGGTACAGTGTGTGCCTAAGAAGGGGGGCATGACAGTGGTGACTAATGAGAAGAACGAGCTCATTCCTACGCGAACAGTTACGGGTTGGAGGATTTGCATGGATTATCGGAAATTGAACAAGGCCACTCGGAAAGATCATTTCCCACTTCCATTCATTGATCAGATGCTCGACAGATTGGCTGGACATCAGTACTATTGCTTGCTTGATGGGTATTCTGGTTACAATCAGATTTGCATAGCACCCGAGGATCAGGAGAAGACTACATTCACTTGTCCATTTGGCACATTCGCATTCAGACGTGTTTCTTTCGGGTTGTGTGGTGCACCAGCTACATTTCAAAGGTGCATGATGGCCATCTTCTCTGACATGATTGGAATTAATGTGGAAGTATTCATGGACGACTTCTCAGTCTTTGGGGATTCTTTTGATGAGTGCTTGGAAAACTTGAGTTTGGTTCTAAAATGTTGTGTGGAGACGAATCTTGTTCTAAATTGGGAAAAGTGCCATTTCATGGTACAAGAAGGTGTCATTCTGGGACACAAGGTGTCGTGTAAAGGTTTGGAAGTTGACAAAGCAAAGGTGGAGACTATTGAGAACCTGCCTGCTCCTGTCTCAGTCAAGGGTATTCGCAGCTTCCTTGGTCATGCGGGGTTCTACAGGCGCTTCATAAAGGATTTCTCAAAAATTTCTAAGCCGTTATGCAATCTTTTGGAAAAAGATGTGCCATTCAAGTTTGATGAGGCTTGTTCACATGCGTTCGAGATCTTGAAGAAGAAACTAATTTCTGCTCCAGTTATTACAGCTCCTGATTGGAGTCAACCATTTGCTTTGATGTGTGATGCCAGCGATTATGCACTTGGGGCCGTTCTAGGCCAAAGGAAAGAAAAAGTGTTCCACGTTATTTACTATGCAAGTAAAACACTAACTGATGCTCAGTTGAACTACACGACCACTGAGAAGGAGCTACTTGCTATTGTCTACGGGTTTGAAAAGTTTCGCTCTTATCTGCTTGGTACAAAGGTGACAGTTTATACGGATCATGCTGCCATTCGCTATCTCCTTGCGAAGAAGGACTCTAAGCCGAGATTGATTCGTTGGGTTCTTCTGTTACAAGAATTCGATGTGGAAATCAAGGATAGGAAGGGGACGGAGAATCAGGTAGCTGACCATCTCTCTAGATTGGAAGATCATGGCAAGTCACCTAAAGACAACACGGTCATTAATGAGTTCTTCCCTGATGAGCAATTATTCAAAGTGCAAGATGATGAACCATGGTTTGCAGACTTCGTGAATTATCTAGTAAGCAACATCATTCCACCTGAGCTCTCTCATGCTCAAAGGAAGAAATTTTTGCACGATGTCAAGCAATATATTTGGGATGAACCGTTTTTGTTCAAGCAAGGAGCTGATCAGATTATTAGGCGTTGTGTTCCTTACAGTGAGACCGAGGCTATTCTTAGTGATTTTCATGCTACAGCTTTTGGAGGTCATTATGCGGGTGAGAAGACAGCCACACGTATTCTTCAAGCAGGGTTCTATTGGCCAACTCTATTCAAGGATGCTCATCAGTTTGTGTTGAGGTGCGATCGATGTCAGCGAGTTGGTAATATTTCTCGTAGGGACGAGATGCCTCTGAATGTCATGATGGAGGTAGAGATCTTTGACGTGTGGGGAATCGACTTCATGGGACCGTTCATTCCGTCATGTGGTAATCAATATATTCTTCTGGCCGTGGATTATGTGTCTAAGTGGGTGGAGGTAAAAGCACTTCCAACGAATGATGCTAAGGTGGTGCTTAATTTTCTCCACAAGAACATATTTACTCGATTTGGCACTCTACGAGTTATAATCAGTGATGAGGGTACGCATTTTTGCAATCGGAAGTTTACATCTCTGATGGCATGCTATAACATCAATCATCGAGTTGCTACAGCTTATCATCCTCAAACCAATGGGCAAGCCGAGGTCTCTAATCGCGAAATTAAACGGATTCTTGAGAAGGTAGTTAGTCCTTCTAGGAAGGATTGGGCATTGAAGCTGGATGAAGCAGTGTGGGCTTATCGGACAGCCTATAAAACACCGTTGGGAATGTCACCATTTCAACTCGTGTATGGGAAAGCTTGCCATCTTCCAGCTGAGTTAGAACACAAGGCATATTGGGCATTGAAGAAGCTGAATTTTGATCTCACAGCAGCAGGTGAGAGGCGTATGGTTCAGTTGAATGAAATGGACGAGTTCCGTTTGCAAGCTTATGAGAACAACAAACTCTACAAAGAGAAAGTAAAAAGGTGGCATGATCGTCGGTTGGTTCTTAAGACGTTTGTACCCGGACAATTGGTTTTGTTGTATAACTCTCGGCTTCGGTTATTTCCTGGGAAGTTGAAGTCACGTTGGTCAGGCCCATTCACAGTCAAAACAGTTTTTCAACATGGGGCAGTGGAGATTTTTGACAAGTTACCGGAACAGTCGTTCAAGGTCAATGGTCAGCGGTTGAAACCATATTTTGGAGAGAAGTTGAATCGCGAAATTGAGACTGCGGTTCTAATTTGTGCAAATTAAGGAAATGGAGCTACGTCAAGCTAATGACGTAAAAAGAGCGCTTCGTGGGAGGCAACCCACGCGTTTGGTGTATTCTTTGAAAAAAAAAAAAAAAAAAAAAAAAAAATTATAGCAGGGGGAACCAAGCGCAATAGCGCCCATTTGAAGCGCCACAGCACTTGGCGTCCCAGACTTCCAGGGCACAACTCGCGCAACTGCGCTAGCCACATGCGCAACAGCGCCCGAACAACTGAATCCAGGAGGTTTTATGCGCAAGGGCGCCTCCCTATGGCGCAATGGCGCGGCCCCTGTTTAAAAAAAAAAAAAAAAAAAAATAGAAAGGCTTGTGTGAACAAAAGACTCAGCCGAAACATTACATACATTCACCCACATCTTTTCTTCTCCTAAACCTAAAATTCTCTCTACCCAAAATCTATACCTCATCCATTTTCCACAATCAAATCCTATATCTTCCAAACCCATCTCAAATCCTATCCCATTAATTATCTCTACATAATTACCTATACACACAAATCCCCTCTTTATTCCAAATCATTCAAACTCCATACAAGCTTCAAGATTTCTCTAATTCAAGTTTGGGGGAGTGCTTTCAAGGTTCTCATCTTCAATTCAAGTGGTAATATTCTCTCTTAAATTAATTATTTAGTGAATTGAATTGTTGGAATTGGGATATTGTGTGTGGAAATATATTGTGGATTTTTGGGGTGTTTGTTGACATTGGGTTGTTCTAAGAGTGGTATGGCTCCCAAAAGAGTACGTGTGCCGAGTAGTAGTAGTTCGGAGGAGGAGGTGGCGCCGAATTATGATGTTGATAAATTTGTTTCTAAGGCGGCTCAAGATGAGTTCGAAAATCTATTGTCAAGAGCTGTTGTTCAGGAGAGGGGTTTTGAGCCTTCGGGTGAGGATGGTGAATTGAGCGATATGGTTAGGGAGTTGGGTTGGGTGATGTTTTGTGCTAAGCCGGTGGCAGTTCCCTTGAGCATTGTTAGGGAATTTTATGCCAATGCCAAGGATGACAAGAATGGAATCACTATGGTTAGGGGGCAGGCAGTTGCTTATAAGCCTGGGTATATCCGGCGTGTTTTGTCTCAATCACCGAAGCCTAGGAATGTTGAGGATTGGGGGCAGAAAACTAGGGATGATGTTGACCTAGATGCTATCATAGCGGGGATGTGTATCCCGGGTACGGTTTGGAGGTATAAGGCAGGTTCTACCACGTCGAGTACATTTCCGGCAGCTGCTTTGACGAGGTATGCCCGAGCTTGGTTCTTGTTTATTTGTGCTCGTGTAATGCCTACTACTCATGTTACTGATGTTAGTGTTGAGCGTGCCATCATTCTGTGGGGTATTTTGAACGGGAAGTATATTGATCTGGGAGAATTAGTCTATCAAAATATCGTGAAGTTCTTGAAGGGTGGTACGACAGGCGGAATCCCACATGCAGTCATTATCGCTGAGTTGTGTGTTCATGTGGGTGTTCGTTGGCATAGTGATGAGACGCTGCTCAGGCCGAGGGGTTCTATCAAGCACGCGGCTATTAATAATATGGCGGAGTGGTCGGGTGGTGTTCCTCACCCGAGGGGTCTGGGTTATGTTGAGATTTTTGAGGAGGGTGGTGCTCCACCACCGGTTGAGCAGGTACCTCCGCAGCCACACCTAGACCCAGCGGGACCTTCTCAGGCACAGACGAGTCAGGGTACTGTGGTTTTTAGTGATGCTCAGTTCAGACGCATGTTGAGGCGTCAGGATACTACGAATGCCATGTTACACAGATTTGCTACAGACTTGACTCAGTCATTGGATGGAGTGTACCAGCAGCAGGGTTTTCAGGTCACATGGCCTATCTTTGGAGCGCACCATGTCTATCCACCACCAGATACACCACCCGAGGAGGGTGACGATGCCGACGACTAGGGGAGTATCTCTTGTACCCTTTAATTTTACCTTCAATGAGGGCATTGAAATTTTTAAGTTTGGGGGTGATTTTAGGGTATCAAGAGTAGTTGCATTGCATATAGTTGCATATTCATGCATATTCATGTTAGTATTTTTGCATTTAGTTTTGCCATGCCATTTAGTTTGCATTTAGGATGCCATGTCATATAGTTTTAATTAGGAATTATTATCATGTTGTTCATGCATTTCATGCATTTTATATGATTCCATATGAGTGTCTGTTTCTGGCTCGATAGGTCGACGTTAATTTGGGTGTGATGACAATGAATAGAGGGTTGATTTAAGTACTTATGAAATTGACTTGCATGTGTCGGGAACACAATCTTTTCACGGTCTCACTGTTTGCTTTTGAGCTAGATCGAGTCATACCTGGTTTGGGTGTTGAAATTTAATCACTTATTTATACGTAGAATTTTCGTTATTCCCTTTATAGCGTAGGAACATTAAAGTCTAAGTTTGGGGGAAACCAGGAATTTTCATGCTAGTTGTTAATATGTGTCAATAAAGGCTAGGCGTCAAATGGCTAGTAGCCAGCTCATATGTATATGAGTAGTCTAGGGTTGGAAATGAGAAAGGCTCATTCCAGATTGTAAAAAAAAAAAAAACAAAACAAAAAAATATATAAAAAAAAAAGAAAGAAAAAAGAAAGAAAAAAAAAGAGTCATATAAATAATTTAAATGCAAAATTAACCAGAGTGAGCTCTTTAATACTCGAGTAATTAAGTCTGAGGGGACTTAGTCCTAGTGACCTAAGGCTTTATAGTCTGGGATCCACTGACCCAACACTCGCTACATGGGTATTATTGTATAAGCCTTTTGGGGTCTCATTCATTGCACGGTTAAATAAGCATGCGTATTGTATATGTAGTGTCGTAGTATAGTAATAAAGCATGAGTTTCTGTCTACCTTGGATGAGGGTGGAGGTGTTCCTAGGTTATGGAGTGTCTAAAGTCTATTCTGTTTATAAACATGTGATTGTCTTGGCGAAGAATTGGTTATGCCTTTGATCTAGTTTCGAGAGTATATCTAGTGAGAAATGCACACACCACGTTTCCGAGCAGGTATTGTTAGTATACGAGGCCTTAGTCGAGCTCTGTTTGGAGTTGTTGCATTCTTTGAGGCGTTTGCTTGTTGAGTTGGTTTCGGATAATTTGTGTGGGATCATTGCATTAGGACATTTTCGCATTATCATGACATGTAATTATTAGTTGCATTCATTCATCATTTTAAGCTGAGTTTGCATTGCTTGAGGACAAGCAACGGTTCAAGTTTGGGGGTTTGATAAGTGGATTTTATATCCACTATTTACCTTCCGTTTGGACTTTAATCGTTTGCATGTTCTCAAGTTTCGTTGTCATTTGATACGTTTTTATGTAAATTGTATAGGTTTTATCATTGAAGGCATTTGGTGCTAAAATGGTGATTGTGGTG
Organism: Kitagawia praeruptora; assembly: GCA_037693485.1. Classification (NCBI taxonomy): domain Eukaryota; kingdom Viridiplantae; phylum Streptophyta; class Magnoliopsida; order Apiales; family Apiaceae; genus Kitagawia; species Kitagawia praeruptora. The sequence goes on along the minus strand of CM075344.1, from coordinate 114,372,630 downwards.
GTGTGAATTTAATCTGGAGCTTGCACAAGAAAATAAGAGCATGGCAACAAGTCAAGTTGTAGAAGTTTTGAAGCATTTCCAGGGCCAAGGAGGCGCCCTGGCGCTTGGTTAGGCGCTATAGCGCGCGCAAGGTACCAACAGGCGTGCATTCCAGGAGTTTCAAGGCGCTATTGCGCTTGAAGTGGGCGCAGTTGCGCGAGGCTAGTGCAAGAGAAGGCGCCATGGCGCGTACCAGGAGCGCTATAGCGCGCGGATTGATTTTTCCATGAAGCTACAGGCGCTGTTGCGCGTATGAGAGGCGCAGTTGCGCGGCCTTGGGGCTGTGTCGAGGCGCTGTGGCACAGTTTTGAGCGCCCTTGCGCTTGGTTCATGCGCTATGGCGCGGTTGGGTCATTTTTGTGGCAGCTTCTGTGCTTTGTACCGGGTCAAAACATTTTGGGCCCATTTTTATTTGGGCATCTATATATATTTGTAGACCTAAAAAAAATAGATCTATCGTTGTTCTTAATCTTTTCTTGGCAACTATCAACAGTTTTCATCTAGTTTTCAAGCACAAGTTCAAGGAATTTCTCCAAGCTAGTGACAAGCAAGGATTATTCTTGGAACCTTTGTACTCTTCTATTTTGGGGGATTTAATTCTAAACTTTATTTCTTCTTCTATATTTTTACTTTTTTATTTTAGAGTTATGTTTTCAATAGAACCCATGATGATGGTTAGTTCGATCATGAACTAATTCGTTGTCATGGGGGTTTAGTGGATTTATTCATGAATTTTATGTGTTGAATCTTCTCGATGCCTATAGTGTTATTGAAGTGATATCCTATCATGGTTGATTTAATTCGTTATAGGAGAGTAGCTAACTCCTGTAATTGTGTGTTAATTCTTGTTGAAGCGAAAGTGGAAATAAGAGTTTAGAACTTGCCATGTTAGCGTAGGTTTATGCGTGATAATATCATTCGTAATTAGTGTCGTAACTCTAATCGTTTTATGACGACTATGTGATCAATTGAATGCTTGCACCTCAACCATTATGTTTTATTCTTTATAGACATATGAAGACTTGGCATAATCGGAAGACTAAATGATTTCTATCTTTATTGTGGATATTGTTTAGGATGGTATTTGTGTAACGGAAGTTGGCTTATATCAGTTTTGTATGTTCGATCAGGTGTCAATAAATCACATGAACAAGGCTAGGGATTTGGAGACTATAGATGGATTGTTTAAAGAAACTAAATTCCCATGTTTTATTTGCATAAGTAATTCGACATAAATCTCAGTTCAAGCAGTTGATAATTAGTTATAATTCTTAGATAAATTTTAGTGATAACAACATCCACTTTATTATTTGTTTTAGCATCGGATAATAATCATACATTGGTGAGTGAATTAGCTAAACAATACAACGAGTCCCTGTAGGAACGAACCTTATTTGCTATCTGTATTACTTGAGATCACGTGCACTTGCGTGTTGAGTTGGACGTAACAAGTGTGATGTATGAAATCAGGTTACCAAGCAGTTTAGGTAACATAGAATGATTATCTCTTGTATTTATCATGATTTTTGTATCATTTATCAAGTATATATGACATATATCCTCAAATAACTGAATGTTTATCTGTTTGAGAGTGTTTTTAGATGATATAGACGTGTTCCTAAAAAATAGGAGGCGTGCCTTATCTGCATTGGCAGCCTAATCAGGCTTCCGGCGGAAGCTGGGGGTACCGCCCGGTAGCCTGGCTCCGGTACCCCCTCCGGTAACCCCTATCACGGGAGCTACTCTGGAATCTCTACTGAATGTCTGGTAATGGTTATAGGTTATCCTCAAGGGGATGCCTTGAGACCCTTAGCCATGTGTTCCCGTGCTGCAGCGTACATGGTAACCCCTAGGGCTACCGTAGGCCTCCGGAAACCTGACAGATTACTCATTCTCTTCATGGATCTGGACCCTAATCCTCTAGTGGGCCTAAATCTAACCCATGCGAGATTTTGGTCACAACAGATGAATACAACTCAAACTATGAACTCTCTAAGATATAGCACGTATAGAATATATTAAGAGCTCGAGAGTATCAAATGAATATAGCAATGAAAAACCGAGTTGTTTGAAATCTTGTGCTTGAATATTTTTCTCTGAATTCTTAGCAACGAATGAACACAAGAATCAGTTTATAAAGCATCACACCAACGTTCAGAAAATCAATCACCAATTATTCGAACTATTAGAATCAATTTCCAACGTTCAATTGGTCAGGGATTTTACAAACGTTCTTGTGAACGTTAGACAGAGGGTTTGGAAGAAAGAAATCGATGAAAACATAACCCTTCTGATTTGTATAGATATAAAACGCGTATAGGAGATTTTGTAGAAAGAAATCTTTTAATTAAGGAAACTCCTATAAGTTTTATAAAATAATTTAAAGAAAGATATTTAAAAAGATTTGAGCTCTAGAATATATTGTGTACGTATTATATAATAAATAGTCCTCACAATATATTTCCTGAATTACATCCATGAGAATTAGTCTTGATAAAAGTCTTCAGGATTTCTGGCAGTTTGCAAATGGCTTGCTGTTTGTGTCTGTCAGTGCAGATGGCTTGCCAAACTGTCTCTGTTGTAACACCAAATGGCTTGCTGTATGTATATTCTCTGTAAACTTAATATACCCTGCAAAACCAAGTTAGTACAACCATAACACAATGTTTTATATCAAACTACAAGCAAATAGCTTGCTGAATGTGATCATCAAAACCATAGGAGTATCAATCTCCCCCTTTTTGATGATTACACAATATTTAGGAGAAATAATAACTCCCCCTAAATCCCTGCATATTAGTACATTTTGATATAAAACAGATTCAAGATAAACAAGCATAATAATCATATCTAAACCGAATATCTTGACCAAACAAGCAAATAAATTCTCCTAAATTTCTCCCCCTTAATCCATCAAAAAATTCAACAAAAAGAATATTAGTCCAGGTCTGGAATAAGCATAGAGAAATAAAATCAACAAAATCAAATCATGGTAATGGCATATAAACTATTCAGATACAAATGGTAAGCCAACGTTACCCATTCTGTGCTTGTCAGCTTGCTGACTACACAGTACACATGCCAAGCTCCATTCGTATGGCTGCAAATCTTTCTTCAGCTAATGGCTTTGTGAAAATATCTGCCAGTTGAACTTCAGTTGAGACAAATACCAACTCAATCTTCCCTTTTGCTGCATTATGTCTCAAGAAATGATGACGAACGTCGATATGCTTTGTTCTTGAGTGATTCACAGGATTCTTGGAGATATTGATAGCACTCGTGTTGTCACAATATATTGGAATCTTGCCACACTTGATATTAAAATCCCTTAGAGTTTGAATCATCCATAAAATTTGAGAGCAACAGCTACCAGCTGCTAAATATTCTCCTTCGGCCGTTGATAGAGCAACAGAAGCTTGCTTTTTGCTTTGCCATGAAACCAAGCTTTGTCCAAGAAATGTACAAACACCACTTGTACTCTTTCTATCAGTTTGAGACCCTGCATAATCTGCATCACTATACCCCACGAGATCAAAAGTATTTGTGATAGGATAGAACAAACCAAGATTGATAGTACCACTTAAGTATTTAAAAATCCTTTTAACTGCATTTAAGTGAGACTCTTTAGGGTTGGATTGAAACCTTGCACAAACACAAACACTATACATGATATCAGGTCTTGAGGCTGTTAAATATAATAGACTTCCAATCATACCTCTATACCTTTTGACATCCACATCCTTACCATTCTTATCTGCAAACAGCTTGCTGTTTTGAGTCATAGGAGTTGTTTTTGCTTTGACATCTTCATAACCAAATCTTTTGAGCAGATTCTTTGTGTACTTTGATTGATGCACATAAATACCATCAATGGTTTGCTTGATTTGAAGACCCAAGAAATAATTGAGTTCCCCCATCATGCTCATGTCAAATTCATTGTACATGCACTTAGAAAACCACTCACACATAGATTCATTAGTAGCACCAAATACAATATCATCCACATATATTTGTACAACAAGAATATCTTTACCATTTTGCTTTGTAAATAATGTTGGATCGATATTACCTCGAGTAAATCCATTTTTGAGAAGAAACTTACTAAGCCTCTCATACCACGCTCTAGGGGCCTGCCTTAAACCATATAATGCCTTCTTGAGCTTGTAAACATAGTCATGAAACTTCTCATGTTTGAATCCAGGAGGCTGTTTGACATAGACTTCCTCATCCAGCACGCCATTTAGGAATGCACTTTTTACGTCCATTTGATATAACTTGAATTTCTTGTAGCATGCATAGGCAAGAAGCATTCTGATTGATTCTAAACGAGCTACAGGTGCATATGTTTCTTCAAAATCAATTCCTTCTTGTTGATTATATCCTTGAGCCAGGAGCCTTGCCTTATTTCGAGTAACGATTCCAAATTCATCCACTTTGTTCTTGAACACCCATTTGGTCCCTATGATAGAAGCATCTTCTGGTGGCTTTACCAGTTCCCAAACATCACATCTCTCGAATTGGTTGAGTTCCTCTTGCATTGCCATGATCCAATTTTCATCTTCTAGTGCTTCCTTGATATTTTTGGGTTCTTCTTGAGCTAAAAAGGCAGCATAAGCACAAAAGTTTGCTTTTCCTCTCCTTGTTGTGATTCCATCTGAGATATTTCCAATAACAAGTTCTGGAGGATGGTTCTTTACTGTCCTTGTAGCCTTTGGTAGAGAATGTTGAGCAATTTCTTCATGTGAAGTTAATCTGACCACTTCAGCTTGCTGATTTGCATTTCCAGCTTGCTGTTTTCCATTCTCAGTAGAGTTGTTGGCTTGCTGACTTCCAGTTTCAGCAGAATTGTTGGCTTGCTGATTTCCAGTAACTTGATGTTGTATATTATCAACTTCACCTGCAAATTCTTCCTCGTCTCTTGGCAGATCATTGTTAGGTTCTTGAAAAGTAACATCAATAGATTCTTCAACTATATGTTTATTTAAATTATAAACTCTATATGCTCTACTAGTTAAAGAATAGCCAAGAAAAATAGCCTCATAAGATTTAGCATCGAATTTACCATCATTATCAATTGTCTTGAGCACAAAACACTTTGAGCCAAAGATTTTGAAGTAACTAATGTTTGGCTTCTTTTTCCTCAACAATTCATATGGAGTTTTGTTCAAAATAGGCCTGATTATGACTCTGTTCAACAAATAGCACGCTGTATTCACTGCTTCTGCCCAAAAACTTCTAGGCAGCTTGCTTTCTTGCAAAAGAGTCCTTGCTGTTTCTTGTAGTGACCTGTTCTTCCTTTCTACCACTCCGTTTTGCTGTGGAGTCCTTGGTGCAGAAAATTCATGTGTAATTCCTCTTTTTTCACAATAATCAACGAAGTCTTTGTTGAGAAATTCACCTCCTCTATCACTCCTTATACCTACAAGTCTTGTATTCAACTTGTTCTCAAGTAATTTGATTAGCTTCTTAAACTCATCAAAAGCACAATCTTTAGTACGAAGAAATAATACCCATGTAAATCTAGAATAATCATCTACAATCACAAAACCATATTGTTTACCTCCAATACTCTTGTAAGCTTCTGGACCAAATAAGTCCAAATGCAGAAGCTCTAAGGGTTTAGAAGTAGATACCATTTTCTTTGATTTGTGAGTACTTCGAAGCTGTTTTCCCAACTAGCAAGCTGAACATACTTCTGTTTTGACATACTTTAGCTTGGGCAGCCCTCTCACTAGTTTCTTGCTTGATAACTTTCTGAGCAAATCCATGTGTGCATGTCCCAATCTTCTATGCCAAATATATGGGTCATTATCCACTGCAGCCAAACAACATGCTGTTTCCTGCATATCAAAGTCTAATACATATATATTTCCTTCCCTTCTAGCAACTAGGGGGAATTTGTTAGTACCAATAGTAATAATAGCTTTATCAATGCCTAATTCAACATGATGTCCATCATCAAATAATTGAGTAACACTCAGCAAATTATAAGAAAGACCTTTGACATATTGAACTTTATCAATTGAAATATTACTATTACCAATAGAACCGGTACCGAGGATTTGAAGAGTTTTGCTATTTCCAATTGTCACTCTTCCACCCTTTTTCATTTTGAGATTCATAAACTGAGATTTGTCTCCACACATATGTCTTGTGCATCCACTGTCCAAGATCCATTGCTTTGACTTGACCTTAGCAGCAAGGCACATCTACAAAACAAACAAAAATACCTCAATGTTTTGGTACCCATATAGGTTTGGGTCCATGTTGGTTAGTAGCAAGAATATATAAAGCATTTAAATCAGATTTCTTGATCCACATTTGGACCACTTTTGGGGACTGATCATTCTGTTGGTAAGCTGTTTGTCTTCTGCCAGAAGCATTCTGGTATGCTGTTTGCTGTCTGACTGGACCATTCTGGTATGCTATTTTCTGTCTGACTGATCCATTCTGGTATGCTGTTTTCACTTTATGATTTACTTGAACCACACAATGTTTTTCCAGATGACCTTTTGTACCACATTTGTTGCATGTCTTCCAAGGCATAGCATAGTCATAGGGTATGCCATTCCTTCCATCATATTTGAGCACCTTATCTTTCTTGTTGAAGTTTAGACCAACACCTTCTTTGACCAAAGGTACATTTGCTTTCTTCATCATTGTTTTTAGAGTGTCTTCACCTTGAACAAAAGTTTCCATGCCCTTCTTGAGATCTTTAACTTCTGTTTCTAGGAGGGTGATCACTTCAGCTTGCTGTTTGATGAGTTCAGCTTGCTGGACTCTCTTTTCAGCAGTTTTTGAGGATTCGGCTTGACTAGATTCCTTCATTTTGTATGATTCCAATGCTTTAGCTTTAGTTTTGACATCAGACCTTAGCTCTTTGATTTCTTCAGTCAAGGTCTTGTTTCTCTTTTCAAGTAACTTGACATTAGCCTCTAAATGTCTGTTCTTAGTATTTAGTTCCTTGATCTCTGTAGCTTTACTGAATGAAGTTGAATCCCATTTTTCCATTTTTGGCAACAGATCTTTTACCATTTTGGATAAATAGGCATTCTTATCAGTCAGCTTGCTGATTTCAGCCTTTAGTGCCATGTGTTCTTCAATTGTAACACTATTTTGTTCCTGCATGGTTAGTGAATCTAACAAAGTATCATCTGAAGAAATATAATCATTAAAAGAGTTTACCTCACTCTGATCTTCTTCAGAATCAGTTTCAGCATACACTCCTTCTGAATTTCCAAGAACAGATTCATCTTCCATTCCAACAAGTGCTAAGTTCACCATTTCTTCACTTGAGTCATCACTGGAATCTGAATCATCATCACTCCAAGTCAGTAGAGCCTTTGATTTCTTCTTATCCTTGAAAACAGTAGGCTGTTTTGACTTCAGTTTGTAGCAGTTCCTTTTATAATGGCTTGGCTTGCCACATTCGAAACAAGTTTCCTCTTTAGAGTCTTTTGAGCCTTTCTTGTTGTTGTAGTAGCCACCTCTTTCCCTTTTCATCATATTCTTCTTTTCTATCAGCCTCTTGATCTTCTTTGAAATAAGTGCAAGTTCCTCATCTGAATCAGATTCATCATTAGAGTCAATTGGCTTGCTGTTTTTAGAATGGAGAGCCATATTCTTCATCTTTTCTGTTGGAGCTTTAACACTTGAACTTCCCACCTGATTTCCATTTATCTTGCTTTCAAATTGCTCTAGCTCAGCAAATACAGCCAAGTGATCCATAGTATCAATAAGTGGTGAGGATTCCAAGGCAGTAACTTTGGCTTCGTAGATAAATGGTACTGCACTTAAGACCTTCATATTGATTTCATCTTGTGGTATAGATTTTCCAAGCCTCTTCAGTGAGTTAATAGTAACTTGAAACCGTGCTTGACTATCCTTGATAGTTTCACCTTCATTAAGCTTAAAGTTTCCAAAGTCATTCATTAGCTTGCTAAGTTTCACCTTCTTTAGAGATTTCGAACCTTCATGATAAGTCTCCAAAGCATCCCACATTTCTTTTGCTGATTTGAGTGAAGATACTTTATCATATTCAGCCTGGTTCAAACCATTCATAAGAGAACTCCTAGCCTTTCCATTGTAGCCAAGTTTGATTAATTCGTCCGGAGTGAGATCATCAACATCCTTTGGCTTGCCATCCTTATCAAGAAAGACATATGGACCTTTTTGCACAACTCTCAGAACTAATGGATCTCTGGATAAGTGAGTTTCCATGCTGCTTTTCCACCAGTGGTAGTTGTGTGTGCCATGAAGAAGAGGAGGCCTAAAATCAGATTTTCCTTCGGGATAGTTTTCAGCCATTATGATCGAATACTTTCCTGTTACAGAATTGTTAGTATACCAAAGCTCTGATACCAAATGAAAATGCACACCTAGAGGGGGTGAATAGGTGTAAATGGCTAACTATGTTTAACTAAAACCGATTTTAAAAATTACCAGAAACAGCTTACTGATTTCGTTTTATGCAGAGACAAATGGTATGCTGAATACACAGATAATCAGTACAGTAAAGTGCAGAAATAGTAAGCCAGATGCAAGCAGTAAGCAAAGAGCAGAAAATAAAGAACACAGAGACTTTTAGCCAGGTTCGACCCCTAACCCGTATGGTCTACGTCCTGGTCCCTTACCAACTTGGTAAGAGAATATATTATTGATCACTGAAATAAAACCAATTACAAGATACAATAATATATCTCCCTTAATTCCCAGCTGTTGACAAATGGCGTGCTGAACTCCTGTTTCTGAACTTGCTCTCTAAGCTATACTTCCCAAGTATACTTCTCTAGCAACGATCACCAAACCCTAGTTCCCAAGCCAACTTGTCCAACAACTAAAACTTACAAATCGAACAATACAATCAATAGATGAATACAACTCAAACTATGAACTCTCTAAGATATAGCACGTATAGAATATATTAAGAGCTCGAGAGTATCAAATGAATATAGCAATGAAAAACAGAGTTGTTTGAAATCTTGTGCTTGAATATTTTTCTCTGAATTCTTAGCAACGAATGAACACAAGAATCAGTTTATAAAGCATCACACCAACGTTCAGAAAATCAATCACCAATTATTCGAACTATTAGAATCAATTTCCAACGTTCAATTGGTTAGGGATTTTACAAACGTTCTTGTGAACGTTAGACAGAGGGTTTGGAAGAAAAAAATCGATGAAAACATAACCCTTCTGATTTGTATAGATATAAAACGCGTATAGGAGATTTTGTAGAAAGAAATCTTTTAATTAAGGAAACTCCTATAAGTTTTATAAAATAATTTAAAGAAAGATATTTAAAAAGATTTGAGCTCTAGAATATATTGTGTACGTATAATATAATAAATAGTCCTCACAATATATTTCCTGAATTACATCCATGAGAATTAGTCTTGATAAAAGTCTTCAGGATTTCTGGCAGTTTGCAAATGGCTTGCTGTTTGTGTCTGTCAGTGCAGATGGCTTGCCAAACTGTCTCTGTTGTAACACCAAATGGCTTGCTGTATATATATTCTCTGTAAACTTAATATACCCTGCAAAACCAAGTTAGTACAACCATAACACAATGTTTTATATCAAACTACAAGCAAATAGCTTGCTGAATGTGATCATCAAAACCATAGGAGTATCAAGATCATCCAAACAAAACAAGAAATCAAAGTTAGTTCTTAGAGGGTTACTATTCATCATCATCTTGTAAAATCCATAACAAATCTAAAAATAAGAGTTTGGTGCTCAACTTTTTACCTCATCTTATACCATTCAAGGGCTTTCTTTTGAGATATAGAACACAAGAATCCAGCCATGGGAGATAGGGTTTTGAGCCCCATCTTTCTGCTGGACAGAAACTGGACAGTTTGGTTTCTTCAACTTGGGGAGGTGATTTGCCTAGGCTAAACTACTTGGATTGCTATTAAATTTGGAGCGAATCTTGCCAATGGAGTGGAGAGGCTGTGGTTAAAATTTGGTGATTTTATCATGGATAGAAATGGAGGTATAAATTTTTCTTTGAAGGTTGCTTATGCTGGGCAGTTTGTGGTTTCTTGGTTTTCTATTGCTTTTTCTCTCTTTTGATCTTATTTGACCAATTCAACTATGCTTTTGATGATGTACCACTACACCATATATTGCATATTGCAACGACAGGAAAACATTGCCTTAAGGCCTATATTCGTTGTAGTAGAGTCTATGGCAACAAATTTGCAAAATTTGAGCGTTGCATCCGGTTGCCTTGCAATAGGTCGATTTAGCAACGTTTTTGATACCATACAGCAACATAATTAAATCGTTGCAATAAATTTCAGTAGCAACATTTTAGACTCTATAGCAACAATTAAAAACTATTGCAATAGCATAAGAAGGTAGTTTATTAACACTTAAAGGAAACATTTTTCAAACCAATTGCAATGATTTTTTATAGATTAATGCAACATATTTTGCCCTTATTGTAACATTTTTTCAAAAAAAAAATTGTAGGGTCATGCTAAAAATACACTAAACCATGCCATTTATAGCCACAATCCAAGCATCATCAATATTTCATAAACCAGGGCAACTTAATGCCAAATATCCAGTTACATGTGTTTGTTCAAAGTCAAATAAAATTACAATTCCTTACATCAAATTTTCCTCAACAATTATTATATCGAAAAACCAAAATAAAGTTCAAAAATACAAATGCCGGTTGTTTTTTCCATATATTGGTGCTTGGATTTTGCAAATCAACAACGAGAAATTCGTGATGAGCCTACAGACCCAATGATCTTAACCCACGCTCTGCAGACTTATCAGATGCTATTCTTTGCTTAATCCTCTTGGTTCTTGTGCAAAGTGTGTTGGAGAAGCTTGAATGATATTTGTTTGTCAAAGTGCAAGTTAACCCCTCAAGTTTGCTAAAGATACAAAGCTTCTTAAGGAAGCTTTCCACACTTGTTTTGGTTTCACACTAATGTTCCAATTGTTGCATCCATGCTTGGTTGCTCTCTTGTTTATGTTCCTTAACATGTACTTGATCGATTAAATGTTGCGTTGCTCGGTTATCACCGTTTCAGTGGTTTTCGTCCTAAATTCTCAAATCAATTATAATAAAATCCCAAAATATTAAATCCTCAATTCCTCAAATTTAATATCTCATTTCTTGAATATAATAATATATAATTCACCGTCTGGTCAAATATTACACCAAAATACAAATTGGAATTTCTGAATTCCGATCGTCTTTGCATACACTTATTTGCTCTTTAGATCACTAATATGACTTCAGAATATCCATCCTATGTCTCGTACATAGATGACATGAAAAATTTTCTTAATCCTCAAAATCACTATTCATCCACCAAAATCACTATTCACGTATGACAAACAATATTCACGTATATGCTTATTCTTAATAAGAAAAGTTTTAATTCTACCGAAAATCTGGGTTCTTACAATTTTTTTAGATTACCAAGTACTCCCTCCATCCCTAATAAGTTTTCTTGTTTAATTTTGGAATGGTCAAATTGATCAAATTTGGCTGAAATTTATATTTAATAAATAATTGCAAAAAGAAAAAAAATTGTACAATTGAAAAAGTGTATTTAGTTTATTTTTAAATGCAATCTTCAATCTTTTAAAATGATCATACTTAATTTTTGATAAAAAATTGATCAATTTGACAATAAAAATCAAAACATGACAACTAATTGAGAACATAGGAGTATTATGTAATTATAGTACATTTTATTTCTCTAGCAAATATGTAGAAATCCTATCGAATTTAGAAGTTTGGAACGATCATTTTTTATTTGTTTGGAAAAATTATGCTTAGCCATAAATGTGTTGTTGATTTTGGTACATTCTCGCATGAAAATTCGTTTTATAACTCTTAATGTGATTGTTGTGCCCAAAATCTCCATGGGCTAGATTTAGGCCCATTGGGCTTAAGGCTTCAATCCGTATGATTAATATGGGTTATGATTGAGGTCCCTTAAGTTAAATGGGGCTAAATAGCACGTGAAATAGATCTGGACAGGTTCAGGTTCCCGAGAGACAGGTTCCTGTAGACAGCTTCCCGAGAGACAGCTTCCTGCATATAGCTTCCCGAGAGACAGGTTCCTGCCGACAGGTTCCTGAGAGACAGCTTCCTGTACGAGAACAGATTTATGCCAGCAGATTTATAGTATGATTAAGCCTCCTATTCTTTAGGAGCAAGTCATGAACGTCAACTCCTTATTGGACTGTATTCCTTGGGCGCAGATGATCCTTGAACACCTCTAATAGAACTAGAACTAGAACTAGTAAAGATACTCCTAGTCAGACTAGAACTCGAGTTCTATTCGACTTAGGTCGCCTATTCGTGGCTGAATCTGGAGAAAAAGAGTTCCCCATGAATTAGGAACCTAGAATATTGATGCCTAACCAGACTTCTAGTCTAAAAAGAACTATGTGAACTTGATCCCTATATATACACGGGTACGTAGGCACCTTGAGAACACGGCTACAAGCCTCACAATACACCTACGAGATTCTTGAGAACACACGATACAAGCCTCAAGGGAACTCGCGAGATTCTTGTAAACGCTCTCGAGCTCAGTTCAACCCCCACAAAAAACCCCCATTCTCCATAGATTAGTTGATCGTTAGCCTTTACAACTCACCAACATTGACGCTAGAAGGAGGGGAGAGTTATCATCTTAAGAGTGGAAAGATGGCAGGCAGTTCTGATAGCGAAGCAACACAATCTGTAGAGAAAGATCAATCACCGAAAGCAAAGAAGATTACTCTTGCTAACGTCCTAGAGCATCTCAAGTCGATTCAAGAGAGGATCACAACCCTTGAATAGACAACACATAAGAAGAAGTCCAAATTAAGGATGATATCCATGGTGGTCAAAAGAAGCGGTGTAGTTAATAAAAAGTGAAAAAAGAGGAGCTTTGCACTAATCTTACGCAAACTATTAATGGAGTTTCAAGCATAAAGTAGCAGAGGAACTAAAAAGTAACATAAGGAAGCTATGGATGGATTACTTGCATGAGGAAGATGTTTGAAGATAAGGAACCTATGCAGAAAATCAAAATTCCGAGGCTCCAAATTTTGAGCCAACTTCGCAGAATAAACTGCTTTGATCTAGAAGGTTGTAGGCATTTTATGATATACCGTTGGAAAGGTATCGGAGTCTAGTTTTCAGCAAAATTTATGGCTCGTAAAAATAATTTTTCTACAGAAAGTTATCCCACTTTTAGTAAGGGATGGTCAAGCTGTCCAGAATGGACATTTCTCGGTAAAAATTCTACAATAAGATGATATAGCAAAGAAGGTGAAGCTCGAATTGAGAAAACACGTAGTACTCAACTTCCCGGATGAATATTCAATGACTGATTAGAGATTATCGTATAATTGTGAAGCTTGTCGGAGTTAGTTCTTCATCAAAGACAAGCTTACCTGAAGAATTGGGGGGGGGTAGTATAATTACTATAGCACATGGTACTTTGAAAATTGAGGATTTCAAAATTTTGAGAATTCAGGTCAGGAACCTCACCATTAGGTCCAGAAAGCTCACGATTTGGTTCAGGAACATCACGGTGAGGATGCAGTTTGGGAACCTTATGGCTTATATTTGGTTCAAGATGTTGGGTTCCGAGGCATAAAATGTAGCGAAATAACGTAAATAAAACAATAAATTTTGAAACCCAAACCAGGATCCATGTATAATTCTGGACAGATTATGGAGAAAAACGAATCATACTTTTAAAACGTAGTTTCACGAACTCAAAGGAGATCCTAGCTTGTAATCACCACACACAGCCTTGCGTCAAGATCTGTGTCTCTAAGGTAATCCACACGAATGTCCGACCGTCCTACGATCCGAGGAGCCAGGTACTAGCCTATGAAGAACAGCCTCTCTCTCTCTCTAGCCTCTCAAAGATAGAGCTGCTAGGGTTTTATCAAAAATGATTTTATGATCTCTTAACCCTAAATTAATACATCATCATGTATTTATATTAGAGAGATAATGGGTTAAAATCAAAAATCGAATTGGGCTTCCTTAAACCCAACTCTATTTTATTCTGATTTTATTATTGGATTTCCTTAAATCCAATTTTGTTCGTCCTTTATTAAAATTCAAATTTACTAAGATAATTAATTAGAACCAGTCCAATTAATTAAATAGCCTATTTTCAATTTAATAATGATTTAATTTAGATTCTTAATTTAAATTAAAACTCCTTTTAAGATATTCTAAGTGTGTGACCCTATAGGTTATTATCACGTTGACAATAATTTTAATATCTAATAATGAAATTATGAACAATGAGCGGTATCTAGTAATACATCATTGCTACCCAAGTAATAATAATATTTGGTGATCCAATTGAAACCTTTCGTGAGTAATGTTTTCGTGTAATATAATCCCTTTAACCATATATTATAGATTAAACTCGAGGCATGTATTTAGTCATCCTCTTCAACATTTAATCCAGGTTTACTTGATCCATGAGTAGACTATTAAAAACAAATCCTTATTTGAGCACGTCCATGCATTTAATAGTCTCACTCAATCAAGAGACCAATAATATCTTTCCTAATTATAGGAGGGTTAAATCCTTTATCTATCATTCATATTTCTCATACGACTCATGATATACCCGATGTCCACTTTTATCATCACTCGGTCAAAGGTAACTTTTAATGTAGTTAAAGTATATTAATCCTCGTATAGAAATATAATGATCTCAAGTCAAAGGATCATTACACCATTATCACTGTGAGTCTTTCTTTTGACTTTATTAAACATGAAGAATCTCACTGTGGGTCTGTCCAGTATCATGTACTCCTACATGTACCTATGTATTGACTTTAGTATCTCCATACTTATAACCAATGAGATGTGGTTATCTGTCAAACAACATACTAGTCTATTTATGTATTATTATTGTCCTATATATAATAATACTCGACTAGGGACCTTTTAAGAATATGACATATTATATAATCTCAAGTTCAAGTCATGTACTTAAACTATACAATGTGTATCATGATTCTAATGACATTTATTATGCTAACAAATATATCGCAGTAATTAAAGTCATAATAAATACATTTATTGAATAACCAAATGACATAAAAGTTTATTAAAAGAAACAATGTATTGCCTCAAAGGCACCTACACTAACAATCTCCCACTTGCACTAGAGCCAATCACCCATGTATCTAATACCCATGGAACTAGTGTGACCATCGTGCTTCTGCTACGACAAGCCTTTGGTCAATGGATCTGCAATGTTATCATTTGTGTGCACTTTACATATGTGTATGTCACCCCTTTCATTAATCTCTCGAAGAAGGTGAAATCTCCTGAGTATATGTTTGGATCGGGAGTATGATCTAGGTTCTTTAGCCTGTGCAAATGGCTCCATTATTATCGCAGTATAGATCAATGGGATCTGCGATCGATGGAACCACTCCCAAATTAGTAATAAATTTTCGAATCCAAACAGCCTCCTTTGCCGCTTCACAATCTGCAATGTACTCAGCCTCCATTGTAGAATCAGCTACTGTTTCTTGCTTTGAACTCTTCCAGCTTATAGCACCTCCGTTTATACAAAACACAAAACCAGACTGTGATATAGTATCATCCCTGTCTGTTTGGAAACTTACATCGGTGTAACCTTTTACAACCAGTTTCTCCTCTCCTCCATACACCAAGAATGAATCTTTAGTCCTTTTCAGGTACTTTAGAATATTCTTGACTGCCGTCCAGTGACCTTCACCTGGATTAGACTGGCATCTGCTCGTCATGCTCAAAGCATACGAAACATCCGGCGAGTACATACCATTGTATACATGATAGATCCAATTGCTGAGGCATATGGAACCTTTCTCATGTGGTCCTTCTCATCCAATGATTTCGGACACTGGTCTTTAGAGATCGTTATCCCTTGAGACACGGGGACATATTCCCTTTTTGCATTTTGCATACCAAAACGATGCAAAACCTTATCAATGTATGTACTCTGACTTAGACCGATCATCCTTCTACATCTATCTCTATAGATCCTCATTCCTAGAATGTAGGTTGCCTCTCCTAAGTCTTTCATAGAGAAGTTGATCCCTAACCAAGTCTTAACAGCCTTTAGAGAAGGTATGTCATTCCCCATTAGTAGTATATCATCAACATATAGAACTATGAATGCCACATGGCTCCCACTAACCTTCTTGTAAACATAAGGTTCATCTTCGTTTTGAACAAAGCCATACTCTTTGACTGTTTCATCAAAACGGATATTCCATCTCCTAGAGGCTTGCTTCAATCCATAAATGGATCGACGTAATTTACATACCTTGCCGACATTCCTTGGATCGACAAAACCTTCAGGTTGCGTCATGTACACATCATCTTCAAGACTTCCATTAAGGAAGGCTGTTTTAACATCCATTTGCCAGATTTCATAATCATGGAATGCTGCAATGGCAAGCAAAATCCTTATGGATTTGACCATAGCCACTGGTGAGAAAGTTTCATCATAGTCAATACCATGAATTTGTTTGAAACCTTTTGCAACCAGCCTTGCTTTATAGGTCTGAACATTTCCATCCATGTAAGTTTTCTTCTTGAAAACCCATTTGCACCCTACGGGTTTTACCCCTTCAGGTGGATCAACCAAAGTCCATACTTGGTTTTCATACATGGAATCCATCTAAGATTTCATGGCTTCAAGCCATCTCTTAGAGTCTGGACTGTTCATACCATCTTGGTATGTGAGAGGCTCATCTTCATCTATGATCATCAAATCACCACATTGAGTCAAGAGAAATCCATATCTCTCTTGCTCGTGGCGAATTCTACCAGATCTACGAACAACCTGTGTTTTTTGAGCATTATCATTATCCTGCTCTTGTTCCACTTCAGGTTCAATGCTATTTTGTGGTTCTCGATCTTCATCGAGATCTATAGTTCTCCCACTGTTTCTTTTGGAAACAAAATATCTTTCCATGAAGACAACATCTCGAGCAATAAACACTTTTTGCTCAGAAGGACTATAAAAATAATATGCCTTTGTTTCACTAGGGTATCCCACAAAATTGCATTCTTCGGATTTAGGTCCAAGCTTATCAGATACTTGATGTTTCACAAACGCCTTGCATCCCCAAACTTTCATAAAGCTCATGCCTGACCGTTTCTCCATCCATATCTCGTATGGAGTCTTTTGAACCTTCTTAGTAGGAACATGGTTAAGTGTGAAAGCCGTTGTTTCTAGAGCGTAACCCCAGAAACTAATTGGAAGATCTGCATGACTCATCATCGATCGTACCATGTCCAACAGGGTACGATTTCTCCTCTCTGAAACTCCATTCCATTAAGGTGTGCCTGGCGGAGTGAGTTGTGATACAATACCACACTCTTTTAAATACTCTTTAAATTCGGTGCTTAAGTATTCACCCCCACGATCGGATCGTAAGATCTTAATACTTGCACCTCCATCAATTTGCTTCTCTACTTCAGCCTTGTATTCTTTGAACTTTTCAAAAGAATCGGATTTATTCTTCATAAGATACATATTCATATCTACTGAAATCATCAGTAAATGTTATGAAGTAGTAGTAGCCTCCTCTAGCCATCACACGTATTGGGCCACATACATCACTATGTATTAGCTCCAAACGTTCAATGGCCCTTTGACCCTTACCAGTGAAAGGGGCTTTAGTCATCTTACCAAGCAAACAAGATTCGCATTCTTCGTATGATTCAAAATCAAACTTATCCAAGTATTCATCCTTATGTAATTTGGATATGCGTTTCACGTTTATATGGCCTAGACGACAATGCCAGAGGTATGTTTGATTTGAGTCATTAACTTTAAGTCATTTGTTTTCTATGTTACAGATAGGATTATCTAAATCAAGAACATATAAACCATTAAACAAACGCGCAACACCATAGGTTAAATCATTCAAAGCAAAAGAGCAACTGTTGTTCTTTATTGTAAACGAAAAACCTTTCTTGTCCAAACAAGAAACAGAAATAATGTTTCTGCGAATCGCAGGCACGTAATAACAGTTTTCTAGTTCTAAAACAAGCCCAGGGGGCAAAGATAAATAATAAGTTCCTACAGCTAAAGCAGCAACTCTTGCTCCATTTCCTACTCGTAGGTCCACTTCAACTTTAGCCAAAGTCCTACTTCTCTGCAGTTCCTACACATTTATACAAATGTGAGAAGCACATCCAGTATCCAATACCCAAGATGTAGAAATAGACAGATTGACTTTTATAACATAAATACCTGAAGTAGAAGCTTGCTCAGCCTTCTTCTTCTTTAGATCCTCCATGTAAACTAGACAGTTTCTCTTCCAGTGACCAGTTTTCTTACAGTAGTGACATTCACCCTTATCAACCCCACCTTTAGGCTTTAAAGCCCTTTTGGGACCTGACTTTGGCTTGGGTATAGAATCAGATCCAGTCTTCTTCTTACCCTTCCACTTGCCTTTCCCTTTGGCCTTACCTTTATCGCCCACCATCAGTATGGGAGCAGGTTCAGCTGTTTTCATGTTGGTCTCAAATGTACTAAACATAGCCAACAATTCAGTAGGTGTTTTGTCAAATTCATTCATATTGTAGTTCATGACAAATTGAGTGAATTTGTTGTTCAAAGAATTCATGATTAGGTCAGTACCAGTTTCCGCAGCAATCGGGAAACCCAAAGTAGCAAGGTACTCAATGTAACCAATCATCTTCAGAACATGTGGGCCAACTGGTTTACTTGCCTCTTGTTTGCAATTAGAGAGTAACTTACTTGTGTTGAACCTTTCTTGACGAGTTTGGCTTGCAAACATGCTTTGCAAGTCCTCATTGACAGTATATGCATCCATATGCACATGCTGTCTTTGAAGCTCAGCACTCATACTTGCCAACATAAGACATGCAGCATCATTTGCATCATTCTCATCCCTTGTGCGGACCGCTATTTGCTCAGCAGTAGCATCATCAGGAAGGGGGCCTGGCGGAGGGATATCAATGCAATGAATCTTGCGCTCCTGCCTGAGGATGACAATCCACAAATTCCTCTGCCAGTCTAGGAAGTTGTTTCCTCCTGTCAGCTTGTCCTTCTCAAGGACTGATCGTACGGATAGTGTGTTTGTGTTGTTTGCCATCATTTAGTATCTACAATGATAAAAGCACAAAATAAACATTAGATTGTCGAAGTTATTAATTATTATGTTCAAATGATTATGATATATTCATAATTTATCTCCCACTATTTTTATCAAATTGATAGCCCTTACTATTAATTCGAAAAGAGTATCCCATAAATCTTTCTAGTGAGTCGAGATCCATATTTCGTCATGTCCTAAGTCAACCACTGGTAGTCCTTAAAACGTGATTATTTAGGTAGACAACAGTTGTCAATTATATCATATATAATTCTTGGATAGTTTGGTGATCAACGATTGATCTTATCTATCTAATAGATTTTTAACCAAACTCTATGCTTCTAAGTTCATAATAGTTGAATATAACCATTTATTTTCACCTTATTATGACGACTCAGTTAAATTAGACCCAATGATACAATGGCCGAATATAACCGTTTATATTCGTAGCATCTCACCACGATAGACAGGGGTCCCCTGCCACTGGCAGCCCTTCCCCTTATCGATCTAGGATTCAATGAGTCTTCATTCATTGGAAAGCATCTGATTAAAACTTAATATTTTGTTAAGGGGTTTAGAAATTTTATAACGATCATGTTCACATCATAAAGAGATCCTCAATTTTTCCTTGAACCAAATATTTCAAATTGACATCTTAAATTGTTCATTTCCCAGGTGGATGGAGGATCCCAATGGTCACACTTAATACCCATTAACCTTACGAATACGCATATATGCTTTTGTCAGAAAATCCCAATTTTCGATATCAAAAATCCATATCTAATTCCGTGTTTTAAAAATCCATATTTCATAAACACAAGAATCTCATGATCGTTTGTTCATTTTAAAATCTTGAATCGTTACAGATTTTATCTTGTTTAGCATGGCAAGAATGACATGGGTGACGTATCTAATACATGCATCCATTATTAATCTAATTAAAGCATGCATCTTCTACTCTACACATTCATTCTATACATCATATGTAAAGTGCGTAAAGTAAACGTGCAATGGTTATGGCCCAATCATATGTGATCTTTTCAAGCTAATGAAAAGATCAAGGTCAATCTATGGGGTAATAAATAACTATTACATATGTCTTCTCTATTGCTTCCAATGACTTCTTAGCCTCCATGGAATGCTTCCTTGTTCCCCTTGTCCTTCTTGGATGTTACATTAATAATTATACTAATGAACTTACAAAAGAACTCGAGTTACATTCGAGATAATCAAGTACAAATATAAAACAACATGCAAGTCGTATTTATTACAAACCAAAAGAATAAACCGTTACAACTAGGGTCAATAAGCCATAACCATGCACCATGCTCAAGTAACCATTAAAGCATATGTCACAAGCATAAATTAAAATGAAGCCCTAACCCGCGGATCGACCTTGATTCCAGTTACCAGAAACATGTATCAGCATACACGTAACCCTAATCCCAGTAAACAGATGGTATCCGTTTGCATCCATTCGATAGTTTATATCATCATACAAACCAAACAACATACATGTCATAACAGATCGCATACAGATGAGTCATGGTAGATTCTAAACATACTAATATCATCATATCAGATTATACAGATTCATTATAGTAATCATATAACATAACTGTATCATGGCAGATTCATCAAACATGCATACTCGTAAAAATACAGTAAACACGTAACCAAATCAGTCCCTTATACACGTAGCTTTGATACCATTGTTGGGTTCCGAGGAATAAAACGTAACAGAATAACGTAAATAAAACAATCAATTTCGAAACCCAAACCAGGATCCATGTATAATTCTGGACAGATTATGGAGAAAAACGAATCATACCTTTAAAACGTAGTTTCACGAACTCAACGGAGATCCTAGCTTGTAATCACCACATACAGCCTTGCGTTAAGATCTATGTCTCTAAGGTAATCCACACGAATGTCCAACCGTCCAACGATCCGAGGAGCCAGGTACTAGCCTACGAAGAACAGCCTCTCTCTCTAGCCTCTCAAAGATAGAGCTGCTAGGGTTTTATCAAAAACGATTTTATGATCTCTTAACCCTAAATTAATACATCATCATGTATTTATATTAGAGAGATAATGGGCTAAAATCAAAAATCGAATTGGGCTTCCTTAAACCCAACTCTATTTTATTCTGATTTTATTATTGGATTTCATTAAATCCAATTTTGTTCTTCCTTTATTAAAATTCGAATTTACTAAGATAATTAATTAGAACCAGTCCAATTAATTAAATAGCCTATTCTCAATTTAATAATGGTTTAATTTAAATTAAAACTCCTTTTAAGATATTCTAAGTGTGTGACCCTATAGCTTATTATTACGTTGGCAATAATTTTAATATCTAATAATAAAATTATAAACAATGAGCGGTATCTAGTAATACATCATTGCTACCCAAGTAATAATAATATTTGGTGATCCAATTTAAACCTTTCGTGACTAATGTTTCCGTGTAATATAATCCCTTTAAACATATATTATAGATTAAACTCGAGGCATGTATTTAGTCATCCTCTTCAACATTTAATCCGGGTTTACTTGATCCATGAGTAGACTATTAAAAATAAATCCTTATTTGAGCACGTCCATGCATTTTATAGTCTCACTCAATCAAGAGACCAATAATATCTCTCCTAATTATAGGAGGGTTAAATCCTTTATCTATCATTCATATTTCTCATACGACTCATGATATACCCGATGTCCACTTTTATCATCACCCGGTCAAAGGTAACTTTTAATGTAGTCAAAGTATATTAATCCTCGTATAGAAATATAATGATCTCAAGTTAAAGGATCATTACACCATTATCACTGTGAGTCTTTCTTTTGACTTTATTAAACATGAAGAATCTCACTATGGGTCTGTCCAGTATCATGTACTCCTACATGTACCTATGTATTGACTTTAGTATCTCCATACTTATAACCAATGAGATGTGGTTATCTGTCCAACAACATACTAGTCTATTTATGTATTATTATTGTCCTATATATAATAATACTCGACTAGGGACCTTTTAAGAATATGATATATTATATAATCTCAAGTTCAAGTCATGTACTTAAACTATACAATGCGTATCATGATTCTAATGACATTTATTATGCTAACAAATATATCGCAGTAATTAAAGTCATAATAATCACATTTATTGAATAACCGAATGACATAAAAGTTTATTAAAAGAAACAATGTATTGCCTCTAGGGCACCTACACTAACATAGGAACCTTGGGAATTGTTTTGGTCTATTATCTTGAAGAGCAGCATGCTTGCATCATGAACACGTCAATGAGTTTTCAAATCTTAACGGAGGCTTCCACTTCACTTCTGATCAGTCTACAGAAAGATCCAGGTGATACCTTACCTTTTATGTTTACAAATTCATAGAAAACCTCCCAAGTACGCGCAACAAACTCTTACTATTCATAAAGCATGCTTAAATATTTATGTTATTGAGATCTTATATGCGATAAATCTATAATTATGTCTTGATTATGTTTCTTGATGTTAGAATGCATATTTACCTGTAGCTCGCAGGTTCCTTGTTATTTACCTGCACCTCGCAGGTTCCTTGTATTTACCTACACTTCGCAGGTTCCTTGTTATTTACATGCACCTCACAGGTTCCTTGATATTTACCTACAATTAACAAGTTTTGTGTTATTCACCTGAAGCTCATAGGTAACAACTTCCAGGTCTAGTTGTATTTATGTGTCTAGTAGATTCCTTGTTATTTTCCTGTAACTGACATCTTGCAGGTTCATTCATATATACCTTAAGCTATGTAATAGCTTCCAGGTTTATTGGCATTTGTTAGAAGCAAATTGTTGATAGGTTCTGATTAGTAGCTTCCTGCTTGAAGTTCCCAACTAGCCGATACCTTAATAGAAGAGAGTGCACTTACAGCAAGAGCTCCATGCCTTTAGAGGAGTAATCTAGTGCCCTTCAGGATTCTCTTTGTGCTCCATTCAAGGATTCACTTAGAGCCCATAATGATTCACTAGGTTCCCCAAGATTTTCATGTATTCATCTGGTGCCCTTCTGGATTCTCTTTGTGCTCCATTCAAGGATTCACTTAGAGCCTAGAAGGATTCACTAGGTTCCCCAAGAATTTTCATGTATTCACCCAGTGCCCTTATGGATTCTCTATGTGCCCGTACAGGTTCACTTAGAGCCCAAAAGGATTCACTTGGTGCTGCATGCATCCACGCATAGTTATTTGGTTTCTTGATGGATTCTCTTTGTACCCTTTTAGGCATTCATTTGGTGCCCAATTGGTTTCGGTTTTTGCCTTTAGCAGAGATTCACATAATGACCAGTTGGATTCACCTTATGCCCTTACAAGGATTTGCATAGAGCCCATAAAGATTCACTTTGAAAGCCCTGTCAGCTATAGGCACTCGATAGCCAGAAAAGACTTGCAAGCACGAGAGATCCACATCGAAAAGCCCTACGGATCGTAGGCACACATTCAAAAGTCCCATAAGCATGTGGGCACCTAGTCAAGGGTTTTGGGAACCTAAGCATGGGTAACCTAACCTAGAGTTCTCTTGTACTAGAAAAGCCTTCAAAGGGATTCACCTTGTGCCCATACGGATTCACTTGGTGCCCCTAGCATTTGAAGGGTTCACCTTGTGCCCTTACGGATTCACTTGGTGCCCCTAGCATTTGAAGGGATTCACCTTGTGCCCTTACGGATTCACTTAGTTCCCCTAGAGTTTGAAATGATTCATCATGTTCCCTATAGATTCTCTTTGTGCCCCCTGCAAGATTCACTTAGAGCCTATAAGGATTCACTTGGTGCCACAAAGGAATTCACTTAGTGCCCAACCGGATTCTCTTCGTGCTCTTGCCATGATTCACCTAGAGCCTGGATGGATTTACTTTGTGCTCCCTAAAGCCAAAAGGATTCGTTTGATGCCCAGTCGAATTCTTTAAGTGCTCTTCGTAGGATTCACTTAAAGCTTAACTTGATTCGTCTTATGCCTTACCAAAGGATTCATTTGACGCCCAGTCGAATTCTTTAAGTGCCCTTCTCATGATTCATTTAAATCTTAAATGGATTCGTCTTATGCCCTACTAAGGATTCACTTAGCGCCCAATTGAATTCTCTAAGTGCCCTTCCCAGGATTCGCCTTGTGCCCTCATCAAAGCGATACATTGATAAATACTCTCATTTACAAAGCTTGTATATGATCGAAACAGGTATCGTACTACTAACAAGTTCTTGATAAAGCATCTTGCAGCATCCTTGATGATCATCAGAAGCTTCCAGTTTATAGCTTCCGGCTTCCGGTTTCCAACCCACAGTTTATAGCTACAACTTCCAAGTTCAGTGATATTCAGCCGAAACAAGTAGTTTTCAGTCAACCGCTTCAACAAGCTATAGGAGGTTCACATGTTATGATGGCTTGGGGGTAGCTCAATTCCCCAATGTCTTACTTTTGTGAGCTTACACAGAGAAGAGCTTCCATCTTCTAGGTTCAGTAACGGAACTTCAATCCAAACCGGCACAATGAAGCCCAGATAAGTTCTACTTTCACGCCTTTATATCCTTAACTATCATGCACAATTCCTGTCATGCTTAGATACATAAAGCTTTTAATGCGCATATTACATGATCCTTAGAAATGAAATTTATGTGAACTTGTACTTAAGATGTCATCATGCCTTGTATGTTTATAGTTTACTCAACATATACGCTTAGTTTATGATCTTGAACATGTTAGTTGAAACAACCTTTTATATAATTGATATGCCATGAGAAGGTAGCAACATATATATTGTAGATAATCATTCATACTTGCATACATGCATCACATATATGTGAGCTCTTCAGCTCGTATTACTAATCTATTTTTTCTAGTTTTCTAGATAATCATTCATACTTGCATACATGTATTCAACAAGTATTGTATGAGACAGATCCAGTACCAGATATGAAGACCAAACGCGGAGAAATGAGCACTAGCGGAGAAGATAGTCAAGAGATTATGAGTATCAAGCCGTTCCTGATGAACTAGTAGCTGAGCAGATTACGAATGAACCAGATTCCTCCCTGCAGAAGAGCCCGAGTCAGCCTAGCAGCAGCAATGAGGACATCAAGAAGTATATGGGAACCACAGAAAGGCTCCCGAGACTAACAAATTTGTTATTTGTGCAAGTACAGTTTCCTGTAGAGAGGTTCCTGAGAACCAGGTTCCGAGATAGAGGTTCCTGAGAAACAGGTTCCGAGACGTAGGTTCCTGAGCACCATGTTCCTGAGCATAGACAATAGAGAGATCTAGAAGCCAGCTAGAAAGAAGCAGACTAATTATTGGAGAGTACTCCTAGGACGCAGCTGATCCTAGATTACCTGTAATAGAAAAACATTGGATAGTCAAACAAAACAGCAGCTTAGAAGATGGAGCATCCTCTCGAGCAATCAAGTTATGATTTTCAAGGTTAATCTCTTGCCCTTTTAAGGATTCATCTAGTGCTCTATTGGATTCATTTTGTGCCCTCGACATAGGTTCACATAACGCCCAATTAGATTCACTTGATGCCCTTATTTGGATTCACGTGGTTCCCTTGACAATCTTAAGATTCACCTTAACCCTTTTAAGGATTCATCTAGTGCCCTATTGGATTTGTTTTGTGCCCTCAGCATAGGTTCACATAACACCCAATTAGGTTCACTTTATGCCCTTATTTGGATTAATGTGGTTCTCTTGACAATCTTAAGATTCACCTTAACCCTTTTAAGGATTCATCTAGTGCCCTATTGGATTCGTTTTGTGCCCTCAGCATAGGTTCACATAACGCCCAATTAGGTTCACTTTATGCCCTTATTTGGATTAACGTGGTTCTCTTGACATTCTTAAGGTCCACTCAGTGCCGTATTAGATTCGCTTTGTGCCCTTGTCAAAGGATTCACTCAACACCTAATTGGATTCACTTTGTGCCCTTGTCATGATTCGAGAAGAAGATAAAGACATGCATGGTTCACTCAGAAGAAACGTGAGAGTACTTAAAGGATTGGACCTTAAAATATTAGGCTATTTAGGTTCCTCTCGCATACTATGACTTCGAGGAACCGAGGGTAGTTGTTGTGCCCAAAATCTCTATGGGCTAGATTTAGGCCCATTGGGCTTAAGGATCTAATCCGTATGATTAATATGGGTTATGATTGAGGTCCCTTAAGTTAAATGGGGCTAAATAGCATGCAAAATATATCTGGACAGGTTCAGGTTCCTGTCCTTAAGTTAAATGGGGCTAAATAGCATGCAAAATATATCTGGACAGGTTCAGGTTCCCGAGAGATAGGTTCTTGTAGACAGCTTCCCGAGAGACAGGTTCCTGCAGACAGCTTCCCGAGAGACAGGTTCCTGCCGACAGGTTCCTGAGAGACAGCTTCCTGTACGAGAACAGATTTATGCCAGTAGATTTATAGTATGATTAAGCCTCCTATTCTTTAGGAGCAAGTCATGAACGTCAACTCCTTATTGGACTGTATTCATTGGGCGCAGATGATCCTTGAATACCTCTAATAGAACTAAAACTAGTAAATATACTCTTAGCTGGACTAGAACTCGAATTCTATTCGACTTAGATCGCCTATTCGTGGCTGAATCTGGAGAAAAGGAGTTCCCCACGAATTAGGAACATAGAATATTGCTGCCTAACCAGACTTCCAGTCTATAAAGAACTACGTGAACTTGATCCCTATATATACACGGGTACGTAGCCACCTTGAGAACACGGCTACAAGCCTCGCAATACACCTACGAGATTCTTGAGAACACAGGACACAAGCCTCAAGGGAACTCGCGAGATTCTTGTAAACGCTCTCTAGCTCAGTTCAACCCCCATAAAAAACCTCCATTCTCCATAGATTAGTTGATAGTTAGCCTTTACAACTCACCATAAACCTCTCAAAAGTTGTTACGAAATCCACTCATCAACAGTGAGATAAATGAACTATGTACATCCAATTTGCTAATATTTAAGGCCTTCATTTCCTGGAAGCCGTATGCCAAGAACGTTTTATGCAACATACGGTTCTAAGTTGTTGGATGGACGATCCACGGTTATGATTTAAAGAAAATTAAGAATCATTTTTATAGATTACCAAATGCTCCCTCCGTCCTTAATAAGTTTTCTTGTTTGATTTTTGAATGATCAAATTGATTAAATTTGATTGAAATTTATATTTAATATATAGTCGGAAAAAGTAAAAAAACTTGTATTATTGAAAAAGTGTATTTGGTTTATTCTTAGATGCAATCTTCAATCTTTCAAAATGATAATTTCTAATTTTTGATAAAAAAGTGAACAATTTGCCAGTAAAAATCAAAACATGACAATTAACTGAGAACAGAGGGAGTATTATGTAATTATAGCATATATTATTTCTCTTGCAAATTTGTAGAAATCCTATCAGATTTAGAAGTTTGGAACAATCATATTCGATTTATTTGGAAAAATTGTGCTTAACCTTAATTATGTTGTTGATTTTGGTACATTCCCGCATGAAAACCCGTTTTATAACTCTTAATGTGAGATAAATGAACTCCAATTATTTACATCCAATTTGCTAATATTTAAGGCCTCCGTTCCTTGACAACCGTATGCCAAGAACGTTTTATGCAGCTTACAATTACTAAGTCGTTGGGTGGACGATCCAACGATTATGATTTAAAGAATAAATTCGATACATTTTAATTATCCTTTTATCCCTTTACTTGTACCGTTGAAAAATACCACGATGCGACTTATTTTTATTTCAACCCGTTATCGACAAAGATACTAACACATACACAAAAAACACAAAATAATATATGAAAGACGACGATTCTTGGCGATTTGAGGCATTTCTGAGATGATTGAGGATTGATATCAACACGGCTACCACTTCTTCATCGTTTCTTCTTCGTTTATTAGATATATGCTATATTAATTGATTTTGTTTTTTGTATGTATATGTAGTTCAAAATAATCAAATTGTTGAGTATGTATGCATATTCTTCGTGGGTAACTGAGTTTGTGTATGTATTTGTACGATTAGGGTTCTTATTTAATCAAAATTTGATGTTGAATTAGGATTGAGATTGGATTTGGGTTTTTCTTTAATAGGGGTTTATTTTCGAAGTAGGGTTCATAATTAATGTTTAATTAGGGAAATTTTGAATAGAATTGGGTTCTGGGTAGGGATGATCGCGGCGCGGGCGGTGCGGTTTTTCCCCAAAACCGCGGGCCAACCCGCGCATGCGGTTTGGTCAAATTTCCAAACCGCAACCGCACCGTGAAATTTTAGAGGCGCATAAGCCACACCGCAAAAATGCGGTGCGGTTTATTGCGGTTTACACATTCGATAAAAATAATTATAAATCTAAAATATTAATTTTTAAAGTTCTTACTCAACCACATTTCTTAATTCGTATGAAGACTGTGTCTATAGACTTAACGAAATACAAACATTGTAGTATGAAATATTGTGATACTAAATAGATAAAGATGGGTTAACGCATTATAATTGATCTCATATGCCTCTAAAATAAACTATTACTAGACAGTAGGTACTAACGAATCAAATAGCTTGCAAACTATCCCTTAAATTATTAACAAAATACTAACATAATATATATATATATATTTATATATATATATATATATATATATATATATATTTAAATATATAATATATTAAATATCGCGGTGCGGTGCGGTTCACTACGCCATAGATGGCTTTCTACAACACTTAGGGGGGGGTGTTACCTTCTCAGGTGTTACCATAGCTATGAAATTTTGGATCTACTACAACACCCTAGTTTTGGTGTTACCATATCTTTAAAGGTATGTTACCATAGATGTGGAAGGTGTTAAACTTAGTAACACCATGAGCTGTGTTACCTTAGACTATAATTAACATATTTTTGAATTTTATTTATAATTAACGAATTAATATTTATTAAAATTTAAAATTCAATAATTTTAATCAAGTCATTGAATTTATTATTATAAAAATAATATTCTA
Organism: Kitagawia praeruptora; assembly: GCA_037693485.1. NCBI lineage: Eukaryota > Viridiplantae > Streptophyta > Magnoliopsida > Apiales > Apiaceae > Kitagawia > Kitagawia praeruptora. Next base: position 114,343,418 of record CM075344.1, on the reverse strand, counting down.
TCAAATAATAGAATCATTCATATTTTTACAATATTAATATATTTTTTAATAATTTTATTTAAAATATCTTTAAAAAAAAATATTCAAAATTATTAAAAATTGATTAAAATCATTAATAAAATTATTGGAGAAAATTATAGGGTATAATAAATTAAATTATTATTCAATAATTAAAATGATAATGATAATATTTATTGTCATACATTTTTTATAAAAAAATTAATAAATTTTATAATATTAGAAAATGAAAAAAAAAGCGACAAATGAAAAATTGAAAAAAAAAAATGGGGATTGACTGGGCGGCAAAAGAAAATGGGATGGCTGAGGCGGGCAAATCAAAATTGGTCAAAAATGAGAAAGCGGGCAAAACATAATTGGGGAAAAACAATTAGGTCACTTGTCCTCTCTCTAATCTCACTCACCTCCCTCTCTCTCTCTCACGCTCCCTCTCGAAACCTCTCGGCTGTTCTTCATTTTTCCGACGAATTCATTGTTTTTTCTCCGACGAATTCATTGTTTTTTCTTCGATGAAACACTACTCTATACACTACACATCATCTTATCATCGATTTGTTTCTTAGAAATCTCAAATCGATACAAAATTCAAATGGGTTGGGTATATAAAAAGGATTTTTGATACACACACAGTCACTGTCTTTTGAATTTTATTTACGATTTATTCTAAACCCTAACATGTTATCGAGAGTTTTATGCAGGATTGATGAAGAATTGATCTAATTGAAGAATTGATCTAATTGAAGAATTGATCTAATTGAAGACATCACGGTGATTTATGGGTAAGGTAAGACCCCAAGAAGACGATGAGGCCTTGGGCTAAGGTATAAACGTTATTGATTTTCATTGGCGTATTAGAACTCTGTGATATCTTGACTCTTGTATGAATTTCTCGTGATGCCTCGAATCTGATTAAATCTCTCTGCGAAATTCATGTGTTCTTAAATATCTCTGTGATTACTTGAAATTTTGTATTATTCCAGCATTGGCCCAACATGAGCTTCTTACATCTATGCTGCTAGTGAATTGATAATATAATGGATTTGGTTCTTCTGCATTTATTAAAGGTCTGGTATAAACATATACATTTTACATAAAATTTGTAGAATGTGAAGTGCTCTATTTTTCTATTTCCTTCTGAATATGGATAAGCAAAATATTCAAATATGATATTACGTAATGAGCTGTTAAATATATGACTTTTGATTTTAACTTATTACCGCTTACCTTTCTAGGTTCGAGATGCCTTACAATATCTGGTGTGGTGGATGCAATTCTATGATTGCCAAGGGTGTAAGGTTCAATGCAGAGAAAAAGCAAGTCAGAGATTATTATTCCAGTGGGGGCATGACTTTAGACCAGATTATCAGGTTATGCTTTGTGGACAAAAAAACAAACTGACTTATTTTTTGTTTTGGTCAACTTGAAGTAGTTTACGCCATATTTCAGGGTCTTGGTATCTTAAAGCAAAAGTTCCCAGAAACACCGGTGTTGGCTTTAACTGCTACAGCCACGTCAAGTGTCAAGGAGGATGTTGTGTTCCATTCTTAAGTTGATAATTTATGCTACTATGTTTGATGGGTTTATTTTGTGTAGACTGAATATCTGCATCTTGTACTAGTAGTAGTAGCAGTGTCTTAAAAATTATACTGTTACTTGACTAAACTTAAAAATTAAGTCATGATCCAGACTAAAGAGATGTCAGATGAGGTATTCATCTAGTTTACGTTGATTGCAGGTCAAAAACATTGGATTGACAGGAGTGTTTAGGTTCCTTTTCAAACAACTGGTCGATGAGATCCCCTGTTTTGGTATTCATCTAGTTTATGTTATCTACATTTTTATATTTTATTTATTAACTGGGACAAATGTTAATCTTAGCGAGATCAGATTTTTGCCCTCTTTTTCTCCATATTTCCTCCAATAACACTTGCGTTTCTTAACTGTGGAGGCTATATATCACAAGTATTTTGTGCTTTCTTGTAGTAGCTTTGCTGATGCATACAAGTTCCTCATCATGTATGTATTTGGTTGGTTGCTTTAATTAATTTTTAATGCAGTGATTGGTATGAAGGCAAACTTTGATGCATATTTGCACATTAGTTTTCAAACATACATGGTATATGAGATTATTAGTTTTCAAACGTATCTGCTTGTTCATTGCCTTGCCTGTTTTTGCCATCGAAGTATGTTAAGTAACTTCTTGTGTTAGTAGGAACATTAACTTTAGTATATACTTGTTATAAGGTTGTGCACTCATGTTTGGTACTTTAAGTAAAAGAAGTCTGTGTGGCCATGATGTTTCTGCAATTGGAGGTGCAATGCTAGTCACTCGTGCCATTGCTGAGGTTCTGGAGGTTTACCAGTTCCTAAAATTAAGATTGACTTGTTCTGAATTTGTAGGGGCCAAGTCATTTGTTTTATGTCGATTTTCGATGTTAGTTTCAGATTAATTAATGATAAAGTTCTCTATTGATGTTGTCTTATTTATTATCTTGATTTATGAATGTGACTGATTAATTTGATATTTTTTACTCAATATGACTGCAGCTGCGTGCACAATTGTTTCAACCACTACAAAAATATGTACCTGATATATATGGCATATTAAACAAAGCAGGACCTGGATAGTTGTGTGATATGGTGTTCTAGTAAATCCTGAAAATGCTCTCTACCGTGTTCTTTGTCTATATACTCTCATATTAGCGTGTACAGGTTATTTTCATGTTGGCATTACCTAAAGGTTTCTGTAGTTTAGACAAATAACATATCTCGTCCCATTTCTAAAGCCAGACCTTGGCTGATTCTAGTTTGAGATCTTGAATGCATTCAGCAGCCACCACATCGAAAGTTTCTAGTTTTTTGGATTTACTCCAGATTGCTATATTTTTCTTCCACTTGTTGAGTAGCCATACTCTAACATTCTATTTCTGTTTTTATTCCTTTCAGTAGCTGAGGATGCTCTCAACAATTATGTGTATTGCTTATTTATTCTGGCCGCTATATCCAACTACTTGAGTCCTTGAAGGTATTTTCTTAGTCAATATGTAGCAGGTTGCTTCTGTTTCTAAATTCGTCTTTCATATTATAATCACAATATCTTGGACCTTAGACTAAGTTCATGAAGCTTGTCTAGTTGGCACGTGTAATGAATTTTAAAGTGATAAATGGCACCTTTTAATTAGGTGGTGAACGATCAATTTTCACAGGACTGACTGGGAAGATCAGGCCATTGCCAAGATTCTGGAGGCAAAGCCATGTTGTGGAAGATGAAAGTGGTCAGCTGCGGTTTATTTAAACTTGGTAGTCTTCTGCAAAAAATTCATAACAAAATATATCTGTATTATTTTTCACTCGACAGCTTCGAGTCCACAAGAAGCAGGCCTTGTTTTTGACACATCTAACTACAAAAACGCCAAGGGGATTTAGATCTCATCAACCTTGGTGAAATTGTTAATATTTGTGGGGGATAGATTAGTTTTTATTGGGATGTTTAAGTAAATGTAATCGGTTGTATAATTTGTAATTTTTTCTTCAAATTAATGATATTTACAGTTTGTAGTTTTATTTTAGATTTGACAATTGTGTGTTTTTTTATTTTTTTTGTTGTATCTATGCATTTTTTTATGAATATTAGAGAAGGAAATGGTAGAAAAATAATTAAATTTGAATCATTAATTTAAAAACAGATAATGTTGGTGGGGTCCACATGTGGGACCCACATAATTGATTAATAATTTTGCAAAATTATAACATCTGAGGTAACATAGATTTAGTGTTGCTATAGAATTGCTTAGTGTGTTACCTTATAGGTCTATGGTAACGAATTTGCCTATGTTAGCTTATATGTGTCGATGTGTTACCTTAGACCCCAAAGGTTACATAGAACAAAACTATCCCAGCTAAGGTGTTACCTTAGCCTTTTTTTGGCCTTTGGTAACGTTTTTTAGGGTCTAAGGTAACACAGTCGTGGTGTTACCGTAGGCTGTTTATGGCGTAGTGCACTGAACCGCATTTCAGAAAATTTGAAACAGCAACCCGCACCGCACCGCGTGGTTTATCAAAATTTGAAACAGCAACCGCACCACAGAAAATAAAAACCGCGCGGTGTGGTGTGGGCGATTTTTGCGGTTTGGTGCGGTTTATGATCACCCCTAGTTCTGGGTTTAATTTTGAATTATTTAATTTTGTTTATCAAGTTTAAATTAATTTGAATTTTAGTAATTAAAATTATTGAATTTGTGAATAATTCGAATTATTCATGTTAATTAGGGTTTCTTTGTCTATTTTTTCTAAGATAATTATTTGTTGTTGTTTGCATACATTGGTTTGTGACTTTGACATACAATATGTGTGCAGGGATGGAAAATTTCGATGATTTCAGTGATATGTTGTGGGTCCGATCAGTTCTATGGTTATTTGCGATAAATGCTATCATATTAGCGAGGATGTTTGGGAATAGGACCGGAGAGAGGTGAGTTGGAGAGCTATTGTGGTAACCGGTCCATGCGAGATTGGGTGTTAAGGAGATCATAGAGGAAGTTTTTACATACGGTTAGGTTTGGGATATTTGCCAACCCCCTTGTTTTGTTGCAGACTGATAGTAGGCGGATTTCAGCATTAAATGAGCGGTGGAGATTTGAGAAAAAACACCTTTTTTATGAGGTAGGGGTGATAACAGTTTTTTTTAAAGGATGCTAACTACATTCTAGGGTTGCAGGTGTTTGGGGAGGCTTTGACATGTGGTAGTATAGAAAACTGAGGTGAATGCTTTATTCGGAATTAGTTCGAGCCTTTATCAGAGAAGGATATTGAATACGCTTTATATAGAAACAACATGGAGGCGTCCTGCTTGTTCGAGGAATATGGTAAGGATAAGCCGGTGAAATATGACATGCGTGTGATTGTTGTACATACACATGCATACATGCTATTTATGTGTGGGGTTGTTCTTTTACCTACGAGTGATATGACTTTCGTTCATGTTATACATATCCAGCCTCTAGTTAAAATCCGGGAGATACGTAATTATGCTTGGGGTGTAGCTGTATTTGCTCCTTTATACAGAGGTTTGGAGTATGGTGCAAGAAAGAGTAGTAAGTATGTTGTTGGTTGTGTTTGGTTGTTGGAGAAATGATCGTATGAGAGTTTTCCTCGCATTAGTGTCCCTCTACGATCCCCCGGTCATGATGGTTGAAAAGGGTTGGGCATATTGTACGAGAGAGGGTGTTAATAGGAAGCGACGACAATCAGACCCACATCATAGTCTACCGTTGTATCATGGCGATTTTGATGCTTACAATCCATCCTTTTGCAAAATCGACCCGTATATTGTCAATGCCCACAAAGTCATTGTATTATTCAAGCGCATATTTTGAAATTCCTTTAAGATTCCTTTCTTTGACGGAATAAGGAAGTTTGAAATCTATCACTATTGGATTCGGGTGCTCGTTAGCTACATCATCCGCATCTAAAAAACTGCATCTACAAAATTACATGTTATCACCAATATATATATATATATATATATATATATGTATATACATGAACATTAAATAAGTACAAAAAACATGAAATAACTGTTAGGAATATGTTGTAGTTGATGATAACTTAACATTCAAGCAAAATTGTATAAGTCAAGTTTTGTAACTGTCAACGGATGAGACCTTATAACTCTATTCGTTGACAGGTAGCTCATCAACGGATGAGGTTTTGTAGCATACTGCAATATCTCTATTTATCAATTGATAGTGTTTTTATTCAGAGTCATGTTGACCATCAATGGATAGGCAGAATAGGGTAGCCAATTGTAAATAAGCTATGCTATGTAATTCTGTCTAAGTGAAAGTGTATCAACGGATAAGAACAAGGCTCTATCAACGGATACAACTCAAATCTACTCAATCAACGGATACAGCTCAAACTACCGTTAACGGATAATTGTGCACAACATCAACGGATAATCATTGTCACTTTATCCTATGCTAGCTGGGAATTAGCAGTTGATAAGGACAGGTTTGACTGACAGATCACATGGGTTGATAGTAGGTATAAAAAGCAGTATGGCAGCCATACTTTGGAAACACAGAAGAAAGAAGCATTCCATTTACACAGTACGTACAAGAAAGGTGCAGGGGACATATCTGTTCACAAGGACAACCTTTCGGCTACATGTGGATTTGGAGTGGAGTAGCAAGTCAACTTGAATTAGATTAATATTATCTTATTCTTGTAGCACTTGTAAACTTGGGATATATAATCAAGTGTAGCAACTCGTTAGACTGTAAGAAAAACAGACATATTTGCTTAGGATTTCTTGAATATTCTTAGAAGCAAAGAGTTGTAAAACAGAAGCTGTGTACATTTGTATCACAGGGTTTTCTTCAAATAAAAGTCTCAGGTGGTACATTTAACCACCTAATTTTTTATGTGTTTGTGAACCATTTCTATTCAGCAATTATTTCTTTATAGATTTCTGTGGTTTTTATAAGAAATTTATAACTATCAAGAATTGTATTCAACCCCCCCCTTCTACAATTATACAAGTGTGTAATCTGGGAATAACAATTGGTATCAGAGCAAGCTTCTAATATATCTGAAGTTTAAAGATCAACACACTTCCAACATGTCTAAGAAGGATTATGGAGTGAAGATACCGGTTCTTGATAGGGAAAATTACTTTCACTGGAAAGTAAAAATGCGTCTACATCTCATGTCTATTGATGTAGGCTTTGTAGATTGCATTGAGAAGGGTCCTCATGTTCCAATGAAGGCTGCTTCGAGAGTTGGTCTTGCTGCAGATGCACCAGACACATACATCCTAAAACCTGTTTCTGAGTGGAGTACTGAGGATGTTGCAGAAGTTCACAAAGATAAAAAGACCATGAATATTCTGTTTAATGGTTTAGAAACAGACATGGTTGACAATGTTATCAACTGTACTACCGCCAAGGAAGTATGGGACATTGTTCAAACCCTTTGTGAAGGTACAGAACAGGTAAGGGAAAACAAGATGCAGCTGCTGATCCAACAGTATGAGCACTTCTATTTCAAGAATGGAGAGACATTGAATGACACATTCAGTAGATTTCAAAAGCTACTGAATGGCTTGAAACTGTATGGAAGAATCTACCAAGTGAAAGATTCTAATCTCAAATTTCTGAGATCACTGCCCAAAGAGTGGAAGCCTATGACTGTTTCTCTAAGAAACACTCAAGAGTACAAGTCATTTACTCTTGAAAGGCTCTATGGAACTTTAAAGACATATGAACTAGAAATGGAGCAGGATGAAGAAATTGAGAAGGCCCAAAAGAAAAGTGGGTCAGTTGCACTTGTTGCCAACTTGGAGCAGAAGGAGGAGAAGAGGACTGAAGCTGCTAAATCTACACCAAACAGGGAGGTTTGTGAAGGTAGAGCAGAATCAAGCAAAAGCAAGGAAAAGGTGTCTGAAGAAATGAGTGTTCTTCAGCAGGATGAATTGGATGAGATAGATGAGCATTTAGCCTTTCTATCTAGGAGATTCTCTAAGCTAAAATTCAGAAGAAACTCTGGGGTGGCCAAGCCATTTAACAAGGATTTTTCTACAAGCAACTATGTGGATAAATCCAAAATTAAATGCTACAATTGTGGAATTGCTGGTCACATGATAAGTGAATGCAGGAAGCCTAGATCTGAGAATAAGGGAAAGCCAACTGAAACTGTTGACTACAAGAAGAAATATTTTGATTTTCTCAGACAGAAAGGAAAGGCATTCATGACCCAAGAGTATGACTGGGCTGCTGATGGAAATCATTCTGATGATGATGCTGAGTTTGTCAACCTTGCATTAATGGCTGATTCTGAGCAGGAAGCAAGTTCAGCTAGCAATCAGGTATTTTCTACTAATCTCTCTGAGCTCACCAAAGAGGAATGCAATAGTGTTATAGATGATATGTCTACTGAACTATATCACTTGAGTGTTACTCTTAAATCACTTACTAAAGAGAACAATAGGATTAAAGAAACTAATCAGTTCTTAAGTGATAGAAATGCAGTCCTAGAAATTCAATTTCTAGAATTTGAGAAAATGAGAGTTGATTGCAATGATGCTAAAAGTGAACTTGAAGCTGTGTTAAAAAGAGAACTGATTTTAAGAGACCAGCTTGAAAAAGAACAGGAATGGTAAGATAGGCATTAACAAGAAAAACAATTATTCTCCTGACAAGTTTGCTCCTAGGAAAACTTGTGGTAATTGCAATAGTGTCAATCACCTATCTTCTAATTGCAAGTCTGTTAAAAGGACTCCTGTTCATGTACCTCAATCTATACCAAGTATGCCTACAATTCCTGTTATGCCTGGTTTATATCAGAATGCTAGTTTTTCAAATCCATATGTGAACATGCCATATGTGCCTAATCCTTATTTTCAATCTGTGAATATGCCACAAATGTCATGGAGCATTCCTAGCATGGATAATATGTATGCCAATTTTTCACAAATGCATGCATCAAATATTTATGCAAATGAGCATCTGTCAAAACCTATCACTCAAGCATCTACACCCAAAGTGAAGATTGCTAAGAGTGTAAAACCAAAGGCTAACAAGAAAGGACCCAAGGAAACTTGGGTACCAAAATCAACTTGATTTGTATTTTGGATTGTGTGCAGGGAAATAAGAGGAATCTATGGTACCTAGACAGTGGATGTTCTAGGCATATGACAGGAGATTCAACCCTGCTCATAGAGTTCAAGGAGGAAGCTGGCCCTAGAATTACCTTTGGAGATGACAACAAAGGATATACTAAGGGATATGGCTTGATTACAAACGACAATGTCATCATTGAAGAAGTGGCTTTAGTTGAAGGTTTGAAGCACAATTTGCTGGGTATCAGTCAGATTTATGACAAAGACTATGAAGTAAAGTTCACTAAAGAAGCCTGTGTTGTTTCCACCAAGGAAAACAACAATGTGGTTCTGACAGGCTTTAGAAAAGGAAATGTTTACATAGCTGATTTCAACTCAGTATGCTCAGAATCCATTACTTGTCTCTTCAGCAAAGCAAGCAAGGATGAGAGTTGGCTATGGCATAAAAAGCTGTCTCATTTGAATTTTAAAGTCATGAATGATTTGGTAAGAAAGGATCTTGCTAGAGGAATCCCTCAATTGGAGTTCATCAAGGATGGATTGTGTGATGCCTGCCAATTAGGGAAGCAAAAGAAATCATCCTTCAAGAGCAAGACAGAGTCATCCATTGTTAAGCCCCTTCAATTGTTGCATATGGACTTATTTGGTCCAGTAAATGTCATGTCCATTTCAAAGAAGAAAAACTTTCTGGTGATTGTGGATGATTTTTTTAAATTTACATGGACCTTCTTTCTGCACTCCAAAGATTGTGCAAGTGAAATCATCATCAATCATCTCAGACTAGTAAACAATGGTTCTGAAGTAAAAGTACAAAGAATCAGGAGTGACAATGGCACTGAATTCAAAAATTCCACAATGAAGATTTTCTGTGAAGAGAATGGAATTGTCCATGAGTTTTCTGCTGCTAGAACACCTCAACAAAATGGGGTTATTGAAAGGAAAAACAGAACTCTCATTGAAGCAGCTAGAACAATGTTAAGTGAATCAAGATTGCCAACATATTTCTGGGCTGAAGCTGTCAACACTGCCTGCTTCACTCAGAATATTTCCTTGATCAATCAAGCTGGAGGAATGACTCCTTATCAGTTATTCACCAACAAGAAACCAACGTTAGCTTTTCTTCATGTCTTTGGATGTAAGTGTTTTGTGCTAAGAAATCATGAAGATAACTTGGGCAAATTTGAAGCAAAGGCAGATGAAGCTATCTTTGTTGGATATGCAGCAGGGAAAGCCTATAGAGTCTACAATCTAAGAACCAACATTGTTATGGAATCTATACATGTTGTGTTTGATGATCAAAAGATTCTAGGTCTAAATGATGAAGGCTTCCATGAAAAGTTGAGATTTGAGAATGAGGTAGAAGGAAGAATGTACATTGATGATGATGAGGAAAATGAAGATCATGGCCTTGGAAATTCACCTAGAGTTGTTGGTCCAACTAGAAGTGATGCTAACACTGGAAATGAAGCATCCGTTGACAGTCATACTAGATCATCAGATGCATCCGTTGACAGGCATTCTCATGTATCCGTCGACGGGTAAAATGGAGCATCCGTTGATAGACAAAATGATGCATCTATTGACAGTCAACTTCATAATTCCGCAAGGACAACAAACTCAGGGGGAGTTTCTCAAAGTCAAAACTCAATATCCAATCAACAAGATCATGCTCACTTAGATGAAGCAACCTCATCTAGATCAAACCTTCCACCTTCAAGAAAATGGACCAGAGATCATCCTTTTGAGTTAATCATTGGTGACTCAAACTCAAGAGTCCAAACTAGGAGGGCCACACAAGAAGAATGCCTATACAGTAGTTTCCTGTCTCAAGAGGAACCTAAGAAAGTGGAAGATGCCCTTCTAGATCCAGATTGGGTCTTAGCAATGCAAGAAGAGCTAAACCAATTTGAGAGAAATAAAGTATGGAAGCTTGTGCCCAAACCTGATGATAGAGGTATCATAGGTACCAAATGGGTTCTCAAGAATAAGATTGATGAAAATGGCATAATTGTGAGGAATAAAGCTAGATTAGTGGCAAAGGGCTATTCTCAAGAAGAAGGAATAGATTTTGATGAAACTTTTGCTCCAGTGGCAAGACTTGAGGTCATCAGAATTTTCCTAGCCTATGCAGCACATGCCAACTTCAAAGTCTATCAGATGGATGTTAAAAGTGCCTTTCTAAATGGGGAACTGGAAGAAGAGGTATATGTCCATCAACCTCCTGGCTTTGAAGATCCAGAATTTCCAGATTATGTATATCTTCTCTTGAAAGCACTTTATGGTTTGAAGCAAGCACCAAGAGCCTGGTATGACACTTTATCTCAATTTCTTTTGGAGAATCACTTCACTAGAGGTACAGTAGATAAAACCTTATTTCATAGAAATGTCAATGGTTCTTCAATACTTGTTCAAATCTATGTAGATGATATTATTTTTGGGTCTACAGATGAGAAGCTTTGCAAAAGGTTTGCCAAACTTATGCAAAGTAGGTATGAAATGAGCATGATGGGTGAATTAACTTACTTCCTTGGTTTACAAGTAAAGCAAGTTAATGAGGGAATTTTCATAAGTCAAACAAAATATATTTATGATCTCTTAAATAAATTTGACTTAATGGATTGTGCCTCTGCAAAAACACCTATGGCCACTGCAACTAAGCTTGAGCTGAATACTAAGGAAAAATCTGTGGACATCTCAAGCTATAGAGGCATGGTAGGCTCACTTCTATATCTAACAGCTAGTAGACCTGATATAATGTTTTCCACATGTCTTTGTGCTAGATTTCAAGCTGACCCTAGAGAGTCTCACTTGATTGCTATTAAGAGAATATTCAGGTATCTCAAGGGAACACCAAACCTTGGCATTTGGTACCCAAGAGATTCTGGCTTTGATCTAATTGGCTATTCAGATGCAGACTATGCAGGTTGCAGAATTGATAGGAAAAGTACTACAGGCTCCTGTCAATTTCTAGGGAACAGGCTTGTGTCATGGTTCAGTAAGAAACAGAACTCAGTCTCCACTTCTACAGCCAAAGCTGAGTACATTGCAGCTGGAAGTTGTTGTGCACAGATTCTTTGGATGAAAAATCAACTTATTGACTATGGTCTAAAAGTTGAGAAGATTCCAATTTTCTGTGACAACACTAGTGCTATTGCCATCACAGAGAATCCAGTGCAACATTCGAGAACCAAGCATATTGACATCAAATACCACTTCATTAGAGAGCATGTGATGAATGGTACAGTAGAAATGCACTTTGTGCCAAGTGAAATGCAGCTTGCAGATATCTTCACCAAGCCTCTTGATGAATCTTCATTCACAAGGTTGGTAGGTGAACTAGGTATGCTTAATTTTTCATAATTCCTAGTGATATCTAATCATACTGTATTGCAGCTAGAAATGTGTTTTGATTTACTTGAGAATTAAAAACTCTCAGAATAACTCTTAGCAGAAATTTTGTTTTAGGCAAAATTTGCTTATCAACGGGTATCCTTTTATTCGTTGGTAGTATAAACACATTACTAGATTTTCGTATGTCAACGGATAACAGGTTGTCCACGTCATCGATGGATAAACTGTTTTCTCAACCGTCCAATCTTTATCCGTTGATATACATATTTCTTTTTATAGCCGTTGGTAAACGTGTATAATTAGTCACGGCTGTACTTCTCTTCCTTTTATTTATTATCTGACAGTTACTTTTGTCCAATGAGGTAATTACTTTTAATTATTTCAATTTTAATTCTTGGAAAATATAAAAGGCTGTCTTGTGCTCTCACATCTCACCTTTATTCATTTTCAAGAATCTCATAAGTTAACTGCATCTTCTTCACTAAAACTCTCTCTGCAACAAAAGTTCAAACACTTCAATGGCGCCTATTGTCAAGATGATGTCTTCCACTGGGTTTACCTATGAGAAGAACAATTTCGCAGCCTTTGTTGACACAGCGAACGCTCCAGAAGTATATCACATCATGATGAATTTCGTGAAGAAATGCAAACTGTCATATGCTATGACTACCACCACACCCCTCATTCATGAAGTAATTGAGGAAATGTGGACATCGGCTGAATTTAATGGTAATGATGAAACTATCTCTTTTTCTCTTAAGGGTAAAAATTATGTGGCTAATTCTGATGTCATTACTGCATGTTTAAAATTGCCTAAAAATAATTGTACATCATTTCCAACCGATGCTGAAATAGTTACCATGCTAAACTCAAGTGGATATGCTTTTAGTACTGACAATTTAGGCAAAATTGTTAGGAAGGGTATGGTTAAAGAATGGAGTTATCTATGTGATGCTTTCATTAAAACTTTTTCTGGTAAAATTAGTAATTTTGATGCTGTTACTAAAACCATGCTAGTGATGCTTTGTATGCTCTTAACTGATAAATATTTCAATTTTGGCACACTAGTGATGTATGAAATAGCAGCTAAATTAGGTAACAAAGAAACTAGGGGCAAAAATATCTACTTTGCTAGATTTTTGATGCTCTTAGGCCTGCATATGTCAGAGAATGAGCTATCCCTCTCTAACCCGGATAGCAAGTTCAGTTGTTTTGTACAGGAGAAGAGAGTCCTCAGTGACTTGATTCGAATGAATCTGAATGCAGGAGTGCAATTGGTTTATCCACCAATTGTTCAGGTAGCTTCTAATCTTATTACTCCTATCTCTACCCAAATTTCTTTGCCTTCCATTGTCACAATGGAGTCTGTAGTTGTGACCAAACAGGCTTCTACCCAAGTGACTAAATCTAAAGTTTCTAAACCACAATCTAAAAGACAAACCTCAGGTGTCTCTCAAAAGGCACCTGTTGCAAAAACTACCAAAACTCTTGAGGGGAGTGTGAAGGTGGTAGTGAGTGGTGAGGGACAGGGTGAACATCAAAGAAGCCCTAAGGATAAGGAAGGTGAGGCAGGTGCAACCAACATTTCAGTCTCTCAAAAGACTGTTAATGAACCTTCAAGAGAAATTCTAGTTACATCCTCTCAACAGGGTGTGACTACTGATTTAAGTTCCACTCCAGGAACACTGCACAAAAGGGGAAGAGACACAGATAACTCTCACTCAAAAACCTATGGTAGAAGAGTAAAATCCAAAACCATTGGGGAATCACAGGGTGCACACACTGTACAGCAAACTGTACCTTCTCAAACTCAGTTTGATGTGACTTCAATAAATGTGGAGTCACAGCCCCTTGATCTTAACCTTCAAATCGATACACATTTTGATCCACCATCACCAACTCCATCTCTGGATGTGGATATGATATCTACATCAATTCCTGATTCTCCATCTTTAAAATTCTTGGAGAAGCCCCACTCAACAATTGGTGGTCACCATCTTTTAGATGATTTGTTGGGCCATCAATCTTCCATTCCTGAATTCACAACACTATTTGTGGCCTCTTCCTTAAAATCAATCACCACAGATTCAGTGTTAGTTTTCACTTCAACGGATACTCGTTTTCCTTCATCAACGGATATCCTTCATTCATTGACAAGTGTTTCTCCATCAACGGATATGTCTATAACTAATTATCCGTTGACAGCAATAGCTACTACATCAATGGATACACTTTATCCGTTGACAACTCTCTCTACCAATGCAAAATGTGACATTCCCATGTCAACTGTGGAGGAGTTTGTAGTAGTTGAAACACTTTTAGGAATGAGGGAAGGGAGTGAGAGGCTGCCTTGTGAGCAGGCAAAAGGAGAGAAAAACAATGAGAGGCTGACCATTTCTTCCGGTCAGGCAAAAGGAGAGCTAGAGAGTTCCACCTTAGTAGGTGAAGGTGAGGGTGTGAGAGGTGTGAGCCAGGGGGAGCCCCTGATGCAAGAAAAGAGAGATGAGAGGAGAGAAGGGACTACAGGAGAAATAAGGCAGGAAGATTCAGCCATTGCAAGTGAGTTAATGGAGGTTAATGAAGCTTCCAAAGAGATGGAATTTAGACAAGAATATCAGTCAATTATTGACTCCATCTCTTTGGATCCTGAAACCTTTACTCATCCTGTTTCTGCCTATCAAGTCATGGCACAACAGGGCAATGTGGAGGCAGAGAAGGCAATGCATCTAGTGCACACCTCAGAATCTCTTCAAAGAGCAAAAGAAGCTTTACAAACCCTGTCTCCAAGTGCTGGAAGTGAAGAGTTTGGCAGTGATGACAGTCAAAGTTCAGATGGTGAAGAAATCAATGAGGATGAGACTCTAGGATGGATGTTTTCCAATGCCACTGAACTTGGGAATCTCAATGTGGAAATCATGAAGCAATATCAATCTGCTAAGGCTGAGCACCAAACTGCAGAACCACAGAGAAAGACTGTTCTTGAGCAGGTTATGGCCTCCTTGAAATTACAAAAGATGCAATCTGTTATTCAAAAAACACAACAGGAGGAGGTCAAGTCTGCAATTAGAGATATGAAGATAGCACTAGATGCCAGGATTGAGGCACTAGCTCCTACTACCACTCAGAAGGTGCTTTCTAGCAAACTTCTCAAAGAAGATAGCCTGGCTAAGTCTGTTCAGCTTCTTTCCTCGAGAGTGGATAGTATGGAATCTCAAATGCACACTATCATTGCCAATCAATCAAAACAGACTCAATTATTGGAAATGCTACTTGCAGCTTCAACCCCAACCCTTGATGCTAACAAAAAGGGGTAGAAAATGGGAACAAGCACAGAAGAGGCTGCAACATCTACTAGCCAATTTCAAGCTACCAGTAGTGAGATAGCACAGATTGAGGGGGAGCAACAGCCAACTGTAGTGGTCAATCCAACAGAGTTTGAGATAAAGGCTTCCCCTGTGAAGAAACAAGTGGCTTTGCCTGAGATTCAAAGTTTAGAAGAAATCTCAGATGGTGAAAGGCAAGCCAGAATAAAAGCTTTGGAAAAGATCAACAAGGAGACTAGTGAAAGAATTCTAAGGACAGAGAGGATGATCAATGAATCAATTGCATCATCTCTGTTTCTTAATGCTCAATCTTCTGCTCCAACAATATCAACCACAATCATGAAGGTGCTCACTCCAAAGATTGTGGCTCCTACATTCTATGATGCTGAGCCATCATTTGTCAAAGAATTTGAACCAGCCATCAAAACCAGAGCCTACTCACCACCAAAGGAAAATGGGAAGAACAAGCTTCAATTGGACTACCCATTTCCCAAGAATGATGAAGAAAAGCTAATGGGAAAAACAATCATGGAGTTCAAAGTACAGACAAATAAGAGTGTAAGAGATTGGATGGCTATAATCATGAGGAATGGAAAATTATTAAATATATCCAACAGCCATCCTAGATTTGTGGAAGCTAAAAGAGAAGAAGTCTCCAGAATCCAAAGGGAAGCCCATCCAAGCACAGAAAATCAATATGAAAACTCAGATGAGAAGCAAGCCAGGCTGGCTCAAGAGTTAATGGATGAGGTAGAGGTTGAAATGAAGGAACCTGAGGAAGTTCCCAAATCCAAACCTAAAAGAAGGAAAGCTAAAACCAAGAGGGTTCTTTCTCCAGAACCCTCTCCAGAAAAAGAAACCATTGGCTCATCAGTACCTATATCTGCAACAGTAATCGACCCAACTGTAAACTTACATGGTGACCCCATAATGCCCAAAAAAGAACCAATGAATTTTGATTCAATTGAAGTTCCTTCATTCTTGCTGAATCCAAAACAGAAGAAAAGGGCTCCAAAGAAGCAACTTTCAAAGGGACCAGTTCAAGTTGCTAGGGTACCTGCTATTGTCAAACAACCAATCTTGGAAAACAAAGAAGACTTTATCTATCAGGCAGAAATTGAAGAATACTCTGGCATGAATCTATATTTGGATGAATTGTCAGAAGTAAGAGGAATTGACAAGTACAAGAATCAGCCTGAGAGATTAGTGTTTGTCTACAAGGGAGGAAGTCAGAGGACATGGCCATTACAGAAGGTTCTTGGAGAGAATTATCATACACTTACCAAAGTGTTCTCAGCATTCAAGAGACACACAGGGTTCTCTGAGACAGCCAGAAGGGAGATAATCAGCAGAATAGAAGAAATAAGGAGAGAATGGAACTCACCCTCATGTCTACCAAAGAAAATGAAGATCCCATATAATGGACAGAAAATCCACATTCAACCCTTTTGGATGATGGAGTTCAGGGATGAAGAGGGCACTAGGAGATTCTTCAGGTTAGAAGACCAACTGTCAAAGGCTAGTTCTGATTACCTAAGATGGTTACAACTAAAGCTAAATCCAAAAGTTGTTGAAGAAGATACATTCTATAGGCAACTTCAAGTGCAAATTGAGTCCAACTCTGCCAAGGAAGGAAAGTCAAGGGTGCAGCCAACCAGAGAGAGGAAACATCATTAATCTGCTCAATCTAAAGGAGCACATCTCTGATAAGTTTATTAAAGCTTTCTGTTTCTAATTTTTTTTGCAGCTTAATACAATTTTTGCATACTGTAGTGTATATATGTCTTTAGGAATGTTTTGTTATCATCAAGGTTCTGAATTTATGCTTCATTGCCATCAAGTATAAATTGGGGGAGATTGTTAGGAATATGTTGTAGTTGATGATAACTTAACATTCAAGCAAAATTGTATAAGTCAAGTTTTGTAACTGTCAACGGATGAGACCTTATAACTCTATTCGTTGACAGGTAGCTCATCAACGGATGAGGTTTTGTAGCATACTGCAATATCTCTATTTATCAATTGATAGTGTTTTTATTCAGAGTCATGTTGACCATCAATGGATAGGCAGAATAGGGTAGCCAATTGTAAATAAGCTATGCTATGTAATTCTGTCTAAGTGAAAGTGTATCAACGGATAAGAACAGGGCTCTATCAACGGATACAACTCAAATCTACTCAATCAACGGATACAGCTCAAACTACCGTCAACGGATAATTGTGCACAACATCGACGGATAATCATTGTCACTTTATCCTATGCTAGCTGGGAATTAGCAGTTGATAAGGATAGGTTTGACTGACAGATCACATGGGTTGATAGTAGGTATAAAAAGCAGTATGGCAGCCATACTTTGGAAACACAGAAGAAAGAAGCATTCCATTTACACAGTACATACAAGAAAGGTGCAGGGGACATATCTGTTCACAAGGACAACCTTTCGGCTACATGTGGATTTGGAGTGGAGTAGCAAGTCAACTTGAATTAGATTAATATTATCTTATTCCTGTAGCACTTGTAAACTTGGGATATATAACCAAGTGTAGCAACTCGTTAGACTGTAAGAAAAACAGACATATTTGCTTAGGGTTTCTTGAATATTCTTAGAAGCAAAGAGTTGTAAAACAGAAGCTGTGTACATTTGTATCACAGGGTTTTCTTCAAATAAAAGTCTCAGGTGGTACATTTAACCACCTGATTTTTTATGTGTTTGTGAACCATTTCTATTCAGCAATTATTTCTTTATAGATTTCTGTGGTTTTTATCAGAAATTTATAACTATCAAGAATTGTATTCAACCCCCCCTTCTACAATTATACAAGTGTGTAATCTGGGAATAACAATAACTACAAAGAATCTTACCACCACTATCAATGAACATTTTACAATCCTTCAATTCCTTACTTTTGTAGTCAATTCGGGGAGCTTGCGGAATTGGAGTGATTGGTTGAGGATTGGAAGTTGTTCCAATTTGTCTTGGAGGGAAGAGTTCAGGAAGGTTTATGGAACTATTGAAAAAAATTAATGAATTTTATGAAACTGCTGCAATAGTTTTTTGTGATTTTTGTATTGCTGCAACTTGCCAATGAATTCTAAAACTATACATTATATACTAGTTACAGATCAAGTTGATCTCATACAGCTCAACACCAAAAATCATGGCCAATAACAGCCAATAAAAGAAGGAAAAAGGAAATAAAATCAGTCCTAATATAAACAGCTAACTAATCTATGTAGTGATAAATGTAACACCTCAGCATGTGTTGTAAATTTCAAAACTTACTTTATATACAAGGAAATCACAAAGCCTGATATTTCACCTCCACTGCACAAAGCATGCACGTTTGATAAAAGAATAATTTGTTTAGTGGTTTCTCCAAAAGCTTCTTGGCTTAACTCAATATAGATAATGTACAGTCATCCTTCAAGGCATGTTTGGCCCAAAGCCATAAGTGCTTTAGAGTGGGGTGGTAATCCTTATCCATGTCAAAGACATACTCAGGTTATTCGACATATTTTTAAGCTTTCTACCCTTCTTTCCACCAATTTTCTTAGTTGCCTGAAAAGGAAAATTTTAAAAGAATACTGAGAATGCAAACTGAACTAGTAAATACAAGTAGACTCACTAATCTTTATAACTAAAAAGAATAACATTTGTTTCAAACAGAAGTTAACCTTTGCAGTTCCATCTGCCAGAGCACAGCTCGTCTTCCCTTCATTTATGAGGTATCTCGGCCAAGCAATGTATGTTCTAATAGCAGCTTCCACAGTAATGATTTCATCCTCAATAGGGAAAGGAATCTTAGCCGAGCCTTGGATTGCACGGGTAATGGAGAGTCATGCATTCTCTTTTCCAAGAGGTTTCCCGTGAAGAACATCACAATCGGTATCAATTGTTGCATAAGCAACAACATTGGTTGGCAAGCCAACTGCTGGTTTCCACTCCGAATTCACACAATTACTCGCAATTGCCCTTTCCCCATCTTCAACTTCCAAAACCTCAATAAACTCCTGATTCTTCTCCTCAACAGCAGTCTTCTCTTCAATATTAGCCCTTTCCTCAACCTCATCTTTCTTCTCGGGCACCTCAGCCTTATTCTCTTCAATCTCGGGGTCTTGGATGAGATCTAGTCTCTTTTTTACACCCTCCATCTCCAATTCCTTCAAAACAGTCTTGGAACAGCTTCCTTGTGATCCAAAATTTGGACTATAATCGAAATCAATTTTCTTTCCACCTAAAGCTGATTTCAGGTTTGACATCTGTGTAGCCCAAAAAACATCTCGCTCTCGAATAATCCTATCGGTCTCCTCTTTCATAAACTTTTGAATGCCTTCTTGTATCCTATCTTCAATAGACCTGCCTTTCTTTTTCTGCCTTGGAAGATTAAAATAGACGGACTGCTTGACATAAGACCCTTGCCCACGTACTCGCCCTCTGTGCTCTGGCTTACCGAGCACTTTCGTCAAAATATCATCAGTTCCTTCCTCAGTCACTTCCCCATCACGAACTTTCTGTCTCATCTTCTCCTAAAAAATAAACAAAAAATATTCAGCGTTCATGAATCAGCTTGGGAGTAAATTTTAAATACAACAGAAATGAATAACTTACAATATCCTCAGCAATGCTTTTAACTTCATTCGTCTTAAAATTCCCATCTTTATCTTATCGCGCACGTACCCAGGTACATGACCGATCTATCTCTATTTCTTGATCACCTTGAGACTGGATATGTACAAACATATTTAAAAAGATTAACATGAAACCATAAGCGTACAATGTCATAGGAAAATAATAAAGCATTATGTTTCTTGATCACTAACCATTTCTTCTTCTAGGTTAGCATATCCCTTACGGGACATATAGTGAGGGTATGGATTCATATCCCTTCTCTTTTTCTGAGTATTGTGGATCACCTTCATAAAAACAACATAGAAATGTTAGTGCCAAAGATGTCCCACTAAACCGATGAACAATATGAGAATTTGATAACCGAAAAGTGAAACACTCACAGAGAAATCATCAGATAAGCGGTGAGCAACAAAGATATCCCAATGTTCCTTCTCAATAGATGAGTAGTCAGCCGAAGGAAACTGTAGCAGTTCAGGGTTATCTCTATTTGGAAGGATATAACGAGTTGTTAAACGGCATTTGAACTCTCTCCATTTTTTACATGCAGAAAGCAACACAATCTTTCTTGCTGTTTCTGGCACAACAAATGCCATTTTCACACAATCCCAAATCTTTGTTTTTTTTTCCTTCGGAACTCGTTTCCAGGAGTCATACCATATTGGAGCTTTAGATCTAGCAAGCACTCCAATATAAGATTGCATCTCTATGGCTGCTGGACCATAAGGTTCACCCTTTGAATTAAAATAAACCGGCTTCTTGATACCCAACATCTTACGCCTTAAAATCCGATGCATTGTAACAGATCCGCATTTTAAAAGTTTTAGTCCTTCTTGTTTGTTAGGCTTCTCTTGTTCTGCCCATTTCTTCTTCTTAGACACCTCACTCTTCTTAGACAATTGACTTTGTAAGTTTGTAGAAATAGCCTTCTTCTTCGGAGTATGGGGAGTAGAATTCTCAGGGGGAGACCCCACTAACTTCGCCTTGTTCCGAGGAGAAGACCTCACATGGGAAGACTCCACTGCCTCCGTATTGTTCCTTATTGATCGGGGAGAAGACCTCACAGGGGAAGACTCCACTGCCTTCGCATTATTCCTTGTACATCGGGGAGAAGTCCTCAAAGGGGAAGACTCCATTGCCTTCGCCTTGTTCTTTTTTAATGCCAGCAAAAGGTTTTTTGTTGTTCGATTTGGAGCAGAATTTGCCTTTTTTGGAGGCGCCATAATGAATCTGCACAGTACAAATGAGTAAACTCTATTACACCAAAAACACAGTATAATCACAGTAAAAACACCAAAAACCTTTTGCGAGTATATGCAAAACACAATCGAATTAGAGCATATAATATAACTTGTCTGTGCCATATAATCAAATATCCGACATATATACCTTTGACTAACACCAAATACACTAAATCATAAGTTTTCAACTATATTACACCAAAAATAGTATATACTAACATAATCACATATATACCCCATTGCATGCATATATAAATGATACACCACAGAGAAACCCCAAATCACACACACACAGAGAAACCCCAAATCACACACGGAGAGAGAGTGAGAGCTAGAGAGGGAGTACCTAATTGTAAATATTTAGGTTTAATCGGCAAAGAGAGCAAAGAGAGAGTTTGCTTTAATCGGCAAAGAGAGGAAAGAGAGAGTTAGGTTTAATCGCTTGAGAAGTGAAAAGAGAGAAGTGAAAAGTGGGCCGGATCGAGTTAATCAATTGAGAAATGGGGGAGGGGAAATGAAAAAATTAAGAAACTGGGAAAGGGGGGAAACGAAAAAATTGAGAAATGGGGAAAGGGGGGAAATGAAAAAATTGAGAAATGGGGAAAGGGGGGAAATGAAAAAAGTGAGAAATCGGGAAAGGGGGGAATGAAAATTTTTTGGGGGAATGGAGAGTAAAATGAATTTATAATATTTAGGAAAATATATTGAATTTAGGAAAATAGGCTTTTATTTTTTTGTTTGAATGTACAAGCGAACTAAAATGATTTTTATTTTTTTGAAAAGTTTATTCTAGCATAATATTAGGCATATCATAACATCCGTATGGTTGTAACATCGATATTTGCTTTTCAAATATTAGGAACAAGAATCCGGGACACAACACAGGTTACTGGTACAGGACAAGAACGTTGTTTATCGCTAAGATCGCGAACCAAAATTATTTTTTATTTTTTGAAAAATTTATTCTATCTTAATATTAGGCATATCGTAACATCCGTACGGTTGGATCGTCGATATTTGCTTTTCAAATATTAGGAACAAGAATCCGGGACACAGCACAGGTTACTGGTACAGGATAAGAACGTTGTTTATCGCTAAGATCGCGAACCAAGATGATTTTTTATTTTTTGAAAAATTTATTCTATCATAATATTAGGCATATAGTAACATCCGTACGGTTGTAACATCCTTACGGTTGGATCGTCGATATTTGCTTTTCAAATATTAGATATATCATAACATCAACAGACGACTATCCTTTTGTTCAAAAGCATTGTGTGATATTTATTGACCTATATTTATTATACTTTGGACACATTAATTACTAATATTTATCATATCATATCTTTGTCTAAGTAGTTGGGTTCTGAGCATACCCATCTTCAAAATACCCATCTTAATAATATTCGTTCTCCCTCTCCCATCTTAATCTCCGGCTAATTTCCATCTGTGTTCGTCGAAATCATCTTACGCATCTTGCCCATCTTTCCCATCTGTGCGCATCTCAGGTAATTCAAATTAGGGTGAATTTATTTTATCTTAAGTCTCCTATCGATTCTTCATTCTAGATGAGATGATTCAAAGAGTTTAAACATCATGATTGAACGGTTTTAGTAAAAGTTGAATGTTATAATGTTACTTGTACAGTCATTAAATGACTATTTAGTAACTAATGTCATGTTTGGTTTTAGTATAAGGCTTTAAACTTGATTATTGAAAGGTTTTGTTGTGTTTGAATGTCTTGCCTTCATTTCATGTTACATACTTAAGATTACAAAGTACCCCTTAGATGAGCAAGAAAAGTAAGTAGCTTGGATCTGAGCACAAGTGATAGATACCTCTGTACTACCTACTTAAGCATATTTGTTAATGTGTAATACAACATTTTTGGCATTTTTTATTTAGTCTAAAAATATACTTCTCACTAATCTATATGCAATTTCATTTAACTAATTTTTTTTTAATTCAAAAGATGTATAGGTCTTGGTTGCGGGCTGATAGAAGAACAAGAGAGTTCCAAACAAGAGTGGATGAATTGTTGATGTCTGAACTTGAGAACGGAATTGATGAAAACAAAATCAGTTGTCCATGTATAAGGTACGCACATAGTAAATCTTGGAACTTGAGAATAGTCAGGGATCATCTTTTCCTCAATGGGATTGACCAGACCTACACATGTTGGATTTGGCATGGAGAGGTAAATACAGGAAGTCCTTCTTTCGCTGACGAGGCCGGTAGTTCACAAAGTGTGCATCAAACTCCGATGGAAAAAGATAATGGCACTAGTGATGATGATACTTCTGTAGATACCTCCGATTTATTTAAACATCTATAATCTGAACAAGAACCCCTTTATCCAGGATGTGAAGGATTTACTAAGATGAAAGCTTTAGTGAAGTTATATAACATAAAAGCAAAATTTGAAATGTCTGATTCTTATTTCTCTGAAATTCTACTTGCATTTGGGTCCATGCTTCCAGAAGGAAACACTCTTCCTTCTTCTTTCGGTGAAGCTAAGAAAACCTTGTGTTCTTTAGGAATGGAGTATGAAAAAATACATGTTTGTCCGAATGACTGTCTTTTATACCATGGCGAGAGAGACGAAGATGAGACAAGATGCCGCATTTGTCAAGCCTCAAGATGGAAGTTGAAAAAAATGGAGATGAATTGGAAGGGATTCCTGCCAAAGTTCTTTGGTATTTTCCGTTAATTCCACGGTTGAGAAATTTGTTCAATTCGCCTCAAACAGCAAAGGACCTGACTTGGCACCACACGGATAGAGTAAAGGATGATAAAATACGGCATCTGGCAGATTCACAAACATGGAAGGAAGTAGATGAGAAGTGGCCAGAGTTTGCTTCCGATTCTAGAAACCTACGGTTAGCTTTATCATCTGATGGATTCAATCCTTTCCACGGAAAAGTATATCACTCTTCTTGGCCTGTTTTGCTATCAATTTACAACCTTCCCCCATGGCTTTGTATGAAAAGAAAGTATATCATGCTATGTTTGTTGATATCCGAACCGACTCAGCCCGGAAATGATATTGATGTGTTCCTTCAACCACTTATAGAAGATCTCCAGAAGTTGTGGCATGGAAAACAAGTGTACGATGCATATAAGAAGGAGTCCTTCATACTAAGGGGAATTTTATTGTGGACAATCAGTGATTATCCCGCCTTAGGTAACTTGTCGGGCAATATTATCAAAGGCTATAACGGTTGTAATGTCTGTGTTGATCAAACAAAAGCTACCAGGTTGCCTAACTACCGTAAGACAGTGGTTATGAGGCATCGAAGGTGGTTGCCCCGTGATCATCCATATCGAAAGCAAAAATCAGCTTTCGATAACATTGTGGAAAAGGAATCTGCTCATATTCCGTTAACAGGAGAGGAAGTGTTTCAAAGGGTACAACATCTAAGGGGCCATGTATATGGTAAGACACAACGCCAACCTCGTTGGAACAAAAGTACTGATCCTCGACCTGTTTGGAAGAAGCTTTCAATATTTTTCCAACTTGAGTATTGGAAGTTTTTGCCGGTTAGGCATGTTCTCGATGTTATGCACATCGAGAAAAATGTATGTGAAGCTTTACTTGGTACCTTGCTAAATATACCAAAGAAGACAAAAGACAAGGAATCTGTCCGTCTTAAAATGGCTGCAATGGGAATAAGATTGAGCCTGAGGCCGAAAAATCCCGGGAAAAAGGAGAAGTTACCGTTGGCATCTTGGAATTTAACTCATTCTAAAAGAAAAAAGGTTTGCTCATCCTTTCTTGGCATGAAGTTGCCCGATGGTTTTTGTTCTTATATCAGGAGTCTAGTATCGATGGAAAAACTTCAACTCAAGGGAATGAAATCTCACGACTGCCATATGATTTTGCATCACTTGCTTCTGATTGCAATTCGGTCTTCACTGGATAAACAAGTCAGGTACACTATTATTAGGTTCTGTCTCTTCTTCAAGGCAATTTGTAGTAAAGTTATTGAGGTCAATAAATTGGAGAAAATGCAATCTAAATTGGTGGAAACTGTATGCCAGCTCTAAAAACACTTCCCCCCATTCCATGTTTGATAAAATGATTCATTATGTCATTAATTTTGGAATAAAACTGATGTCTCTTTTATTTTTAACTGCAGTGAACACGTGTCATTTTTTATGACAAAATATCCAAAACATGAAAATGATGAAATGTGGCTAAAGAAGAAGCAAAATGAAACATTCCCAATATGGTTTTAAAAAAAGGTACTACATATAATTTTAATGGTATTTTATGACATAATTCCCTGATAGTTACTATTGTTTAAGTTTTGTTCAATACATCACATACGTACTACAGACTTATTACTGCTATATGGGAGTTGGACTATAACCACTTTAGGATTCCTCTTTTTCTTTGCAAGTGGGTGGATATGAACAAAGGGATTAAGTTAGATGAATTGGGATACATATTAGTTAATTTGAATAAGGTGGGTTTTTTAAATGATCCATTTGTGTTAGCAAAACATGCTAAGCAGGTATGTTACATTGATGATCCTCTTGAAAAATCATGGCCGGTGGTGTTGAAATTTCCCGAGAGAAAATATTACGATGATAGCGATGATGAAAATGAGGAATCCGGCGAGATGGAACTTGAGAATGAGTTTTTTATGCCCAATTTACCAGATGATGATTTCGAGGACGTGGCTAGTTACATGAGAGATGTAGATGAAAGAATTCAACTAGAATGATGTTATTTTTATTAATTTGACATGTATTATGTTCAATTACTAGAACTTTGTTATGGTATTGGTTTGAAAAGTTTGATTTTTTATGTTGATTCTGGATTTGGTGTGTTGTGATGATTCCTTGACTTGGTTTGTTATAAGTTTGGATGGCAGGGGTCTACCTATTTTCTATGCCATTTTTTTAAAAAATTCCTGCACATCAGACAACAGTTTTTAAAGAAAACCACATGTCTGTCTAAAGATCAGACAACACAACATAAAGACTTGTCTAATTGAGACATATTTTAACAACATTTTCTTGCAAACTTGTCTGAAAGGTATTCAAACAACACTTTAGTAAACCGTTGTCTATAGGTATTGATTTGCACAACACAACAATCTGAAGAAATACGTTGTCTGATAAAATCATTCAGACAACACAATATCATATCGTTGTTTGAAGATATTTTACACAACAGGGAGCAAAAAACACTTGTCTGATTGCAACAACGGTTTCCAGCAACGTTGTTTTTAATTTATTCAGACAAATGTTTTAAAAACCATTGTACGAAGCTAATACTTTGCCCAACACAACAGTTAAAAACCGTTGTCTGATTGAATTTTTTAGACAACGGTGTAAAAACAGTTGTACAATATTGGCTCAGACAACACGTTTTCGAGTCTAGAAATAAACAGTTGTCTGTTAATTCTGGACGACACTTTTTTCTCTAAGCGTTGTCTTATCAGTGTCGTCTGTTTGCGTTTTTCTTGTAGTGATACTTGAGGTCAAGTCACCAATTTAAGCCGATTCGAAGCATTCCAAGTGGATATAAAATCCGCTTATCAATTGCATCTCCTCCTAGGGGATCCTGTTGTTTAATCTCAAATTCTTCTTCTGTCACAGTTCCTTCAACTTTCATAACACCTCTTCCTTTAGGATTCTTGAACCATTCAAGATATCCTATCAACTTAAAGCACTCTTCTTTCATATGCCCTTTCATTTTACAATGTTCACATTTCTTTAATTTTTCATCTCCTTGCTTTCTCTTTTTAGAAATCCACCTTGAAAGTTTCCTTGATTCATTCTATTCACATTAAAGGCATTTGCTGCAGTGCCCATTTCTTGGCCTTCCATTATTTGCTTTTGTTTTTCAGCTTGGTGCACCAAATGAAAGGCTCTATTAAGGCTTGGTAAGGATTCCATAGCTAGAAGATTTGCGACTATGTTCTCATTCTTTCCGTTCAGGTCCATCACAAAGTCTATGACTTTGTTCCTTTCTTGTATCTCCCTAAACTTCTTGAGCAAATCACAGCTACACTTCTCCATTGCCTTGCATGTGCACTCTAGTAATCCTTCAACATCTTGAATCTCATCCCAGATTCTTTTTAACTTGAAATAATATTCTGCAACATGTTGGTTTTCCTGTTCCAAATTCTTAACTTGTTTCTTAAGAGAATACAACAAAGGTGCATTTGTTTTCTCGTACCTTTCCTGAATTTCTGCCCATAGCTTCTCAACAGAATATATGTAGGTAACACTATTTGCAATCTTTTCATCCATGGATTGACAAATCCATCCTCTTATCAT
This sequence comes from Kitagawia praeruptora, assembly GCA_037693485.1. Lineage (NCBI taxonomy): Eukaryota > Viridiplantae > Streptophyta > Magnoliopsida > Apiales > Apiaceae > Kitagawia > Kitagawia praeruptora. The sequence continues at coordinate 114,315,943 of CM075344.1, read as the reverse complement.
GTAGTCATTCCGTTTCCAAAGCGGAAAGCTATGCTTTTGCTTGTTTCTTCACCTTTCCATCAAGAAATTCCAATTTGTTTTTAAATCCCAGAGCAAGCTTAATGCTTCTGCTCCAGTTCAGAAAATTTTCACCATTGAAAATAATATTCCCAATGGTATATTAGCATTATCAGAATTTGCTAAGAACAATGGATCGGCGTATCCATTCTCAACCTTCAGATCTTTGTTTTTTCCTACTCTAGTAATTTTTGAACACCAAGAAATGAAGTAATGATCTTTATCACCTTAAAGCTCTGATACCATGAAAAAAATTAATGAATTTTATGAAACTACTGCAATAGTTTTTGTGATTTTTGTATTGTTGTAACTTGCCAATGAACTCTAAAACTATACATTATATACTAGTTACAGATCAAGTTGATCTCATACAGTTCAAGAAGCCAAAAATCATGGCCAATAACAACCAATAAAAGAAGGAAAAAAGGAAATAAAATCAATACTAATATAAACAGCTAACTAATCTATGCAGTGATAGATGTAACACCTCAGCATATGTTGTAAATTTCTACAATTATCCAGGTTTGCTTCATAATAAGCATTGTCGCCTCTGTAGCATTCATCAACACATTCATGTTGAGAAAACGTAAGGTTATTCCAATCCCAATTAAAACTACAAAGGGCGTCATAACTATTATATGATTGCGATTTCAATTTGATTCTTTATAAATCGATTTTTTAACCGTAATTGAAATATTATATGGTTGCGATCTCAATTTTATTACAATACCAAACCATGTTTCTTTGAGAACAATTGAATTAACAATTTATTTAGGATTTTTTTTAAAAAAATACCAATATTGTAAAAATAAAAATTCAAAATTACGATTCAACATCATTTGTAACACGAAATGCAAGTATTGCAATTTTTATATAATGCAACTCCTTTCAACCTGATTTATAACCTCATATACACATTTTATCATATTTTTTAAAAAAATGAAAAAAATGAATATCTTTAATAATTTTCCATTTATTTACCTATATGCTACTTGCTACATGCAAAGCATAACTGCCTGTCAAAATTTAAAAAACATAACTGAGATCTCCTATTAACTTGGAAAAAATATTACTGAGACCTCCTTAATTTTCTAAGCCTAAAAATATAATATTCCTAATAACATCATAAGATGTACTGTGCTGGTCACATGTCACATCTACATTTTTATGTCTGTAGTGTTATTGTAACTTTGTAAGAGCAAGACCAATGCTTAAAGCTAAAATGACTATAGCTATAGCTATAATCTGAGACCAAAAAGTTGTTTTTGGTCTTAAAATACAACTAATACTCCAATGCATTGTTGTAAAATAAGACCAACTACATTCAAATCTAACTAACATTTCACCAAACTCCTTTACTGCATTTAATTTTCAGCATATAAACTTTGAACTTTCTCTTCACACCATTCAATTCTTCTCTGCAAATTATTACAAATTGTCATCATGAGCAGCTTAAAAAAAGAATACAACAGGAAGATTTTGATGGAAATTCTTCTGATGATGAAGATGAGTATACAATGTTACAAGTCTTATTGATGAGCAGCTACAAACAAATGCAAACTAATCATAATCAAGAAGGAGGTCATCATCTTGGTTCCGTTAAAAGCAGAGCTTTAATCCGACGTGATAGAGCTGCTGCGAATGAAAGAATACATTCAGATTGCTTTTCTTCACATCCTATTTTCAATGACAAACATTTTCGTCAACGATTTCGGATGGCTAAACCTTTGTTTGATAGGTTTTTGACAAAACTTCAACAACATGACAACTATTTTATGACAAAACATGATGTTGTTGGTGCTGTTGGTCTATTAGGCATCCAAAAGATGACCTTGTCGTCGTTACGAATGCATGCGTATGGAATGCCAGCTGATAGTGTTGATGAATATATAAAAATCAGAAAGAGTATTGCTATTAAGTCGCTTAAGAAATTTTGTAAAGGAATTGTGCAGATTTTTGAATCCGAGTACCTAAGAGCTCCAAATGAAATCGATATTGCAAGACTGCTACGTGTAGGTGAGGAACGTGGAGTACCTAAGAAGGTTTTGAAGCAGAAGGTTTATAAATTTGTAGTTCAGTGTAAAATTTAATGTAGCAGTTGGATCACATTAACCATGTCAAGCTACCCAAAAATAACATTTAATATAGAGATGATATAATTCATTTTCCCTCCATATTCTAGTTGGTAGGATCAGTTTTTAAGAATGCTTATAGCCATTTTTAGTCGTAAATATAGGACTAACTATTCTTTTATGTTATTATATGACTAATATGTCATTGGAGTAATGAATTTGCAAACTTAGTTCTATATTATAGCTATACAATCAATTATAACTATGCAACTATGCATTGGACTTGTCCTAAGGCTAGCTTAAACTTTTGTTTATATTGTTGCATCAAACATGTGTCTTTCTTTCTTAATATTTTTGAAGTGTTATAGAAATCAGGTATCGAAGATCACAAAAGTATTTTATAAGAATTAATCTTTAAATTAAGATTACTTAGAAGGATTAATTAAAGTAAAAATTAAATATATTTTACTATTATAATATTAAATATATTATTATGATTCTACTAATTATTTATTAAATGATATTTTTTTTCATATCATAAATCATAAATAGTTCATATTTAATTAATATATTATTTTAATTCTATAAATTTATTATAAATACTCCGATCAAGAAATAGTCTTAAAGAATAATCGAAAATTCTAAAAATCGAATCCGTTTAACACCTTATAAAAGAGGATTAATGAGAGATTAATCGGATGAACTTAAAACAGTGAATTTTTTTTAATGTTGTCCGATTTTTTTCGAAAATACGCACTTGCATTACTTTAAATTGAATCAAATAGAATAGCCTCCGAAACAAACTCCGGAGGTATATCAATCCACTCAGCCACATCTGACATAGAATGTGTCACTCTCGCTAACATATGAGCAACCTCATTCGCAGATCTATGGATAAATTTAACTAGTACATTATCATAGTGCTTACATATTTCCACACAATCTTTAACAATAGTGTGAAAGAAACACTATTGTTAGAAACACAACACGTAATTTTTCCCGTGAGCTGAAAGACACGTCCATTATCGATCTTGTTATCTGCTTCTTTCCTTGGTGATGGATTATTTGTTTAATGTTTTTAATTTTTTCCAATTGTTAGAAACACAACACGTAATGAAGGACTCGTCAAGATTTATAATTGCAATTTAAATTAGTGATAGACAAAATTAAGCCCAATAAATAACAAAATTACATACCTTTAATAGATGATCAAGCTAAGACTTGATACTTATTATCTTTTAAATATTTAAAAGATGATCAAGCTAGCAGCTAAAACTTAATACCTTTGTGATACATGGTAACACTACAAGAAAATCCATTTCTGCCAACAGAAATTTCCGTTGGCGTTACTGAAATCCGTTGGTAAAATGGTTTCCTAACGGAATGCTAACAGAATACGGTCGTTGGAACAAACGTCGTTGGGAAGTCTCTAACAACGGATTTATTTCCGTTACTAAACTTGACAACGGAATACCAACAACTTGTTAACGGAATTCCTGTCTTTATAAACAACCATAAGCCAACCGACTTCGTAACGGATATTCTGTTGGTATTATTAGCAACCAAATGGCAACAGAATTTTCGTTGTTATAAATTTATAACGGATAATCTGTTGGTAGTTTAACAACCATTTGCCAATGGTATTTCCGTCGTTAAATTTAGAAACACTCCCAACGGATAAAATAAAATAAAATCATACTAGCAAACAAAAGATAACAAACGTCTTTTTATATAATACCAACAACATCTGAGTATATAATAATACAAATTCAAAATGGGGTTAAGAGTTACAAGATCACTCTTACCCTATATTACAAACCAAACTAGTCAATACAAAGTACATGGGAGATTCACTTATCTCCTTTCTTCATCCACCACTTCACTAATATATCTAAAATCCACCACTTTACGAAATTATAGTCTAAGTACCAAAATATAATCCAATTACCAACGACATACTACTAATATCATCAAAACCTACAATAAAAAGAATTATTCTTGACGAGTTACTGAATTAAACCTCTGCAGGCCAAGCATCAGCCTCCTTCAAGCTCACAGTAGTTTCCAATTGCTTAAATTCAGGGTAAATACAAGCGCTAGATGCATAAAAGAGCCTGCACACCACAATAAATGTCAAAAAACTACATCTATATCACAGATTTCATGTTTGAGGCTTGAAGCAAACATATTAGATTGGTTCCTATTATGGTTAAAATTTTTTGATGATACAACTTTAGTTTTCCTGGAAGAGATATAATTAAGTGGCCACAAAATTTTATAACCAGAATCCCACATAAGAGGTGCTAAAGGATAAATGTCACTAGTTCACTCAAAATTTAAGTTGTTGCTCATTTGAATCGGTGTATTAAATTTCAATACCCGTGGAAAAGAAATAATTACCATTGAATTAATATAACAAAGAATATTTAAGTCATAGTAAAAGCATGTCAGGGTGCTTTCTGCACTTCTTTTCATCTAAACCTGACAGGATATATTTACCATTCAAAAAAATCATGGAGAAGAATCATCGATTTTTTTAAGATTGTTTTCTATTTGCAGGACAAGGAATATAAATGCCTCTGTCCTGACTCATGAGAATTAATTGCATGCCCTCAACAGGCCAAACACTTGCAAAACTCAAGCATGTTAAAACTGATCATTGTGTTGTTATGCATAATCACCGAGTGATTCTGCATATGATACATATCAGGTCAGTTTGCTATTTTACTTTGCAGCAAATGAAGTCATTTGCTGTCCAGTTGTTCAAAGAACCCGACTTCCTTTATATATGTACATATTCATATATTTAATTCAAAAACAATCATACAAGTAGTGATCTGGTATAATGCTAATTATTACACTTCTCTAAATTTGAAGCTCATATGGCATAGTACGTAGTAAACAAAACCTTCACACTTCTAATCAGAAAATTACCATAAATCCATTTGACGCGCCAGTAACTTGGTACAATAGGCACAAACGTAAACATTAAATTGCATCAGAAAATAACAATATGGCACACTAGTAACTTGGTTTCTGAGAACAGTTTCAGCAGAAAAGGTATTTAAGAACATTATTTGCACAAAAGGTACTTTCCATTGATAAAACTAGAATGGATATATGATTTCAGAATGAAGAATCAAGAAAACAATGTAAGAGAAACTAATAAACTCTTGTATTGTTTGTATTGATGTGTGTTTGATACATGACTGAAGAACAAATATATAAAGATTACAAAACGTGTTTGTTGAATGAAACTGTAGCTAACTAACTATTGACTTGTTAGCTAGCTGACTATTGAATTTAACAAGATTGTGTTTACATTTACATTTCAACACACCCCTCAAACTTAAGATGGTTGAAAAACCAACTTGAGTTTGCAATCACGAAATGAACCAGGAGGAAGAGATTTCGTGAAAATATCTGCAACATTATATGCACTAGAGATAGCATGTAGACGAACTGTTCCTTTTTCAACCTGTTGACGGGTGAAATAACAATCAATCTCTATATGTTTAGTGCGTTCATGAAAGACATCATTGTGAGCAATGTCCCTGGAACTTTTGCTATCACAGTAGATAATAGTGGCTAGAGAATGAGTTACAGTCATTTCTTCATGTAACCATTGTAGCCAAATTAATTCCTGCGTGGTGTCAACCAGAGCTCGATATTCTGACTCGGCACTGGATTTTGAGGCAAGGGATTGTTTCTTACTAAGCCAATAGATAAGAGAGTCACCCAAAAAGAAGCAAAATCCTGTAGTGGAACATCTGGTAGTGGGATCACTGTTAGGAATTATGTTGTCCTTGATGAAAATCATATGAGTACAAGATTAAGTTTTGTAACTTATCAATGGATACCCAAGCTATGTACATCCGTTGATGAGGTAGCTTATCAATTGATAAGTCTGTAGCATACCTTGTATTTAAGTTTGAGTTTGTTGTGGAATATCATAGTTGCTAGTAATCCTAAGTCATGTTGACTATCAAAGGATATACAGAATATGGTAGCTAATTGTATATAAGCTGTGCTATATAATTCTGTATAAGTGAAGTGGTGATTAACGGATGAAGATTCTATGTCAACGGATATGGTATTCTCAGCAAGCAGAAATCAACCTGTCGATCCATGTTTACACCAACGGATAAATGCTTCAACCAATAATGTCTTGGGATTAGAGGTTGATGGCGACTTGACATGCCTGACAGATCACATGGGTTGATAAACTTAAAAGAGGTATGGGAACCAGTATTGGAAATGAAGAAGAAAAAGAAACATTCCTTATTCTCATAAAAAATTTAGCTGGTAAATTTAGCTGAGTAAGAGCCATAAAAAACTGGATGAGTCGCTGTTGATCACGGTATGTGTGATAAAGTACGGCATCCTCTGTGTTTTTCCACTTTGGTTCAGACAAAGTCAGTTGATCCCAATGTGCTTGTATTTGAGATAGAAAATCAGCGACAGATTGACCAGGTGCTTGTATTTGCTTGCTGAGAGAATGTATAATCTGATATTGATGAGAAAGATCGGATGTAGTGTACCGAGATTGGTAGGAATAGTGAAATCCCCGTTAACGTACCTCCAAAGACGTTTTCCCTTGAGAAAGCTACACATAGCTTGAGACCAAGATAAATAGTTTGAGCCGCTCAAAATTGTTTGAATCGGTGAACTACTTTCTCTTTCCATTTATGCAAGTACAAAGATCATAGTGAAACTTTGAAAACTTCGGGGACTGTAATGCAAAAATTAAACAATCCAGGGGCTGAAGTGTTAGTTGATAAAAGCTGGAGGATTGTTTTGCTAGTTTACATGACACACACTCAATTTTGTCTTCACTTACTTTTCCTAACTGACCTTTAGAAATAAGACTATGTAAACGAGTGAAAGATGGATGGCCCAACCTAGAATGCCAAGTATTGGATGAGACCGCACAAGCTAGATGAGTTGATGATTTTGGTGTGTTACTAGTATTTTTATGTGTTCGTCCACAGGGAAGGACTAATATCAATTCTAATTCTGAGTCTTTTATCTCAAGCAGTTCAGAAGTGTGGAAGAATGGATTGTTGATTATGATTATTAACTAAATTAAACTAATAAACAAATAAAAACTATATAATAACGATGAGAGAAAATAATCCAAGATTTGGGGTTCTTCAATTGACTACCAAGAATGTCTAATTTGTGTCTCTTGTTAGTTAAAAACCATCCTTCTAAAGATTATAAATTCCTCTCCCAAGGTAATTCATAATGCCTACAATCATCCCCTAATCGCCACTCCCATGGTCAATCAAAGTATAATCATAAACTTTTAAAACCAAGGATTAACAGTTTCACAATTCTTTTATTAATCTCCCAATTCAATAATAAAATTGTGTCTATCATGTCATGTACTAGAATTACAAATCTTCTCCCAATTCGTTATAATCCCTATAGATTCAATCAAAAGTTAGCTACTCTTCTAACTGAATTAAGCCCTCAATGACAGATTAACAATAACAAGAGAAATCAAACAAACTCGACAAATCAACGAATACTACCCAACTCTTGGATAAAGGGAATTAACTACTCATAATTGAACAAAACAAGTATATATATAAAAATCACAAATCATGAGTTTAGAATTTAAGAACAAAGAATACAAATCTTGAAGTGTCTTGAACTCTGGACGAATCCCTTCGCTCCTTCCTTCAATCTTCTTCTCCAATTGATTCTCTCCCTTTTCTCTCAAAAGTCTATCTCTAAAATATCAATACACGCCAATTCAGATATGGTCTCTATTGTATGTATAACCTAATAATAATACAATGTTTTATACATGGTTTCCTAAAATAAGTTGGACTCAAAAGGGAAATTCGTAGCCAGAAGTTCAGGCCTGTTTCTGGGCTGCTCCAGTAGTAATAAGCGTGTTGGGCTGCTCCAGACTTGTAGAAAATCTCGATACCTTCGCGTGGGCTGTAAGATCGCCCCATTCTGATGTCTGGATCTCTAGTTATGGCTCAAATAAGCTTTGCTGCGCAGGCCTACCGTTAAATCCGAATTTCCACCTGATTTTTATCCAATTAAGCTCATTTTCTCCCAACTTTAGGAATTATTTATTACCTGAAATAAAACAATAAAATATAATCAAACCTACCCAATTATTTACAAAATCCTATAAATATGTGAATAAAATCATACTAAAGTATATATAAATATACACTTTATCATGGTGTAGGTAGATGGAGAGAAATGAGCTCAAACAACTTTCCACACCTACGTCCTGTCCCAAGCATTTGTTTTGTCTGAGGATCCTGTACCTGACAACCAGAAGATGTAAAAATAATGTTAAGACCGAGATCACATAACTGACCAATGGAAATAAGATTAAGTGAAAGATTAGGAACAAAGTATGTGTCAGGAAGAGAGAGATCTTTTATGGATATGGTTCCAATATGTGACACTTTCATTGTTGAACCATCAGCAGTTTGAATAGTTGGAAGGCATGAACTCTCAATTTTCGTGGTAAATATGGATGAATCATTTGTCATATGATTGCAACATGCAGAATCAAAATACCAAGAAGTACTTGGAGTAACCGAGAATGCAGTGGAGGGAGAGTTCCCTTTAAGTAAAAACTGTTGAAGTAAAGATTCAAGCTAGAGGGCTGACGTAGCTGGAGCAGAGTCTGATGTAGATTCAGAGGTTGCAACGGAAGACTGGGAGAATTTATTTGGACGGAAAGATTACCTTTTCTTGCAAAATTGTATTGAGTAATGACCCTTTTGGTGGCAATGTTGGCATGTGTGATTGCGAAGAGCTGCACAATCCTTAGTTACATGTCCATTTTGACGACAAAACCTACAAAAAGGTTTGTCATAAGTGGGTACTGGAGGTACCGCTAGGACGGTATCAGTCGTGGGAATAATTTTGCCGATGCCAAGTCGAGTTTCTTCAGAAATAAGTTCGGTTAAAGCATTCTCCAAAGAGGGTACTGGAATGCGATGGAGAAGAGCAGCTCTAACTGGTTCAAAATCCTGAGTAAGAGCCATCAAAAACTGGATGAGTCGCTGTTGATCACGGTATGTGTGATAAAGTGCGGCATCCTCTGTGTTTTTCTACTTTGGTTCAGACAAAGTCAGTTGATCCCAATGTGCTTGTATTTGAGATAGAAAATCAGCGACAGATTGACCAGGTGCTTGTATTTGCTTGCTGAGAGAATGTATAATCTGATATTGATGAGAAAGATCGGATGTAGTGTACCGAGATTGGTAGGAATAGTGAAATCCCCGTTAACGTACCTCCAAAGACGTTTTCCCTTGAGAAAGCTACACATAGCTTGAGACCAAGATAAATAGTTTGAGCCGCTCAAAATTGTTTGAATCGGTGAACTACTTTCTCTTTCCATTTATGCAAGTACAAAGATCATAGTGAAACTTTGAAAACTTCGGGGACTGTAATGCAAAAATTAAACAATCCAGGGGCTGAAGTGTTAGTTGATAAAAGCTGGAGGATCAACTTGCAAGATATGGTGAAGTGTGGTTACTGAGATGTAATTAGGCCAGTAAAAGTAATAACACGAGAGGTTTTACACGTGCTGTGACAGCCCCAAATCCGGGGTCAGGAATCCAGGCCGTCAAGGACCAATTTCCATTTATTAATATTCTACTCTTGGCAGCTAGAATATAAATGCATAATAAAACTCACACTATAGACCCCATACTTAATAATATTAATACACACCAGTCATATGCTCAGAGAACAACATCTAAAATATTAAAAGTTTAGAGTTAAGCATTTATTACAACCCAGAATATTACTAAGTACATTGTTGAATCATACTTCTACAGGAAGCATCTCAACAACCAAAAGTTTATTACATGAGCTTACACACTTAATATACATAAGTCTACCAGGACCCGTCTGTCTATACGCTACCTCAGGGATCGGTGCCAGCGTTCTCTCAAAAGATCGTCTTTCCCTTACCCTCTTGCAGGGAGTAGTGCGGAGTATCGGCATGCGACCTAGCTGTTGTATAAATAAATAGCAAGAGTGAGCTAAAATAGCTCAGTAAAATAAATTTTATAAACTAGCATCAAAGGAAAACATAAATATATCTGTATAATAAACAGAAGACAAATCATAACTAGTATGAAAAGAATTTATTTTTATTTGATAAATACTCCTTCCAGATATTTTTATACTAAAAGAAATATATAGCATTCTAATATCAGTTTCTCTTTTAATATTATATAATATCAGTTTCTCTTCTAAAATAATTAAAAACCATTACATCATCTCAGTATAATATTTCAAGGTAATATGTCACCTGCACAAAATCTCTCAATATAATCTTTCCATTTTCCTTTTTTACACAACAATTATATAAAAATAATATAAAATCAGTTTCTCTTCTTACTGTACAAACAATTCCATCATTTCATACCATGTCCCTTTTTCAGTATACCAATCTGAAAACCATTATCAATTCTTTCTCTTAAGTTTTGGGGATATCTGCTAGCGCCAGATACGTTAGGACGATGATCAGTTACCTAATTGTATCTGCTCTCTGTTTACTACTAGTAGAAGGAATGACAATCATCCCTGGAGGAAGGCTACCTGCTACATCTTCCTTCGGCAACTCTTGGGCCGTAATAAATATTGAGTGCTGGACTATGCCGCACACAGCCTCTTACGCTTTTTGTTGCAATCCCCTTTTGTCAATCATTATTCCATTTATACCAATACCATTCCACATTTTTCCTTTCAATTTCCATTTCCATTTCCACTTTCATACACATATGTCATCACTTTTAAAGCTTATGCCATAATACTCTGATTATGACTCAGACATCTTCTCTGTATCCAATGAAATCCAATACGCTTATATATACATAGAATATTCCATCTATTTTAAAAGTAGTAAATAATAATCAAATAATATTTATTAAATCACAATATTTAAAAAGAATATTTTTAGCATAATATTATAAATCATATAACCCTAGATAAAAACTGATACCATTCCTTCATATCCTTTTAAACATAAAGCATGTTCGCTCTATTGATAATCATATTTATATATCCATATTCATAATCCATAATCCATATCCATCTCTCCTTAATTCCCAAAATCAGGAAATAAATTCTTAAAAATATAGTAACAATATAATCACATATATATTCCATGAAATCATTTTTCTTTGAAGGTAAATACTTTTCCAAAGTAAAGATAGAAGAAATCTTGCCTCGATCTCTATATCCCAGAGGTATGGCTCGTGGTTCTCCCTGAGTTTCTATAAACACGAAAAGGATCGTCGTTAGAATATATTCCACTTAATCACCTACCCTTATATAGTAATACCCTTGTCACATAACATTTGTTTAACATAGCCTTTATGTACCAAAAGTTCCAAGAACTTAACCATTTTTAAACTCGATCAAAGTTTTAGTGTATTCCACCATTTCCCTTAATAACCACACTTGATTGTAAAAATTCTTAGAAAATATAAATTCCGAATTTTAATGTAAGGTCAACTGTTAATGGCTCTCTGATCACCCTACTACCATATACCAAAATTTAATAACTTTTAAAAATGTTTAAGTATGGTAATTATAGCCTCAAAGTTGATACAATTACGTTTTTTCGATTTTTGAACGTCTTTCACTAAAACTGACTTTTCTCCTAAACCGTTTATCAGATTTTAACGTACTTTATATCAAAACGATCTATGAACTAAGCTCTATCATGTCATGGTCACTTGGTACCCTAGTCAGAATGCTACCGTACGAATATTTGTGTCCAAAGCAGGGCATCGTTTGGTTTAACGAAAATCGGGCATTATAACGGCTATATTTTCATACTTTCCAAAATCTCACTCCTCCAAATCCATCATCCAAAACATACATCATCACCTACACCATGTGGTCAACATATCAACCATGGTTACAAGCACAACACACTTCCATATTCAATTAAAACACATATCAACAACAATATCATCAAAATTACATGCTTTATACCACCTAACCTCTAAACTAAGCATAATCAACCATAAACCCATAATTCAAGCTAGGGTTTCAAGTAATATACCTTTCTTGTAGCTTGTACAACACTAACTAAGCCTTGGTTAGTCCTTAAATAGCCTTAAACTAGCTTGGATCAACTAAAGAAACCATAAAAACAAAGTTAGTTCTTGGAAATTACTATTCATTACTATTCATCTAGCAACTTTGATGAATTTATTACCTTACTAAATGATGTTGGTTTGCTATGAAACTTTGTGGATGATCCTTTCTAACCTCCAAGCATCTTCACAAATTTTTCCTTGATTTGTTGTTAATGTTTGCTAGGGTTTTGGTTTTTATTTTTCTTCTTTTTTCTTGTTTTTTCCGAATGGAGTGAGGAAGAGGATGGGGAGAGATTTTTGTGTTGGTTTGCTAATTATCTAGCCTAATCTTGTATGTTCTAGAGTCTTGTAGATAAGTGCTATAGTTAATGACTAATTTACCCCTTAAACAAGTGTTAGTGGAAGGTGATATCACTGCTTATGTCACTTGGATGATCTAATACTCTAATCTCTTAATTTTCTAAGTAAAATGCCAATCATATTGGTAAATAATAATGTGGTATGTATCCTTGTTATATTACTAATCTTGGCTGCGTTGTTTCCATACTCGTTAAATCGCGATTCGTTTCAAATACACCTCGTTATCTCGGTGGTTCTGAAATCGTTTAACAATCCAAATTCCCTTGGCATTTCCTTAACTTAATCACTCCTTGGTTTAACCTAATTTTAATATTTCCTCAATATATAAACCCTTTAGTATTTCTAAACTCCTTCATATCACATTCCATAGAGTCTCAATTGAAATCGAAGATCTTTAAAATCCATACTCAGGAATTTCTGAAATCCATTATCATTTTGAGTCACTCATTTTCATAGTACATCACTAATATGGTTTCCGATTATTTATTTTCTGTTTCACTTATAGGGTACCTACCTGCCATTTTCCTAAATCCTCAAAATTTACTATTCCTATGATCACTGTAGCATTGCTAAAGTTAGGGTTATTACAGTCTTCCCTCCTTAAAAGGATTCCGTCCCGGAATCACGTTGAAGATATTGACGAATACCTTTCTTACATCACACCTTCTAATTCTCATATTACTTCCTCCCTCCTTTAGTTTCTCCTTAAACATCTCTATCTTGTTTGCGCAGAAATACACCAACATAAACTTGTTTGTCATTCATCCACATGTCATTTAGCTTATCAATAGTAGTCTTTTTCGTTATCTTCCATTGCCAATCTCTTCCTGTATTTAATCATTCTATTTTATCTCCTCCTTCTCCTCCCTTTTTTACTAGTACCTCGGCCACCACATTGGCCTTTCCTACATGGTAGTGTATCTCACTAGGGTTTGACTATATTTTGATCTCTATCATGACATAAAATATGAACACTTCAATCTAATTATATCATGTCTCTGTAAAATCCTCCAGAAATTTGACTAGCAGGCTATTCCTTGAAACAATTGTAAGAAAATATTATCTAAGAAACTCTTACACCCTCTCTCTTCTTGGATCAGCATATCTTACTCCCTAATCAGATAGATTATTCTTATCTATTTTATTAACTTATTTACACCATTCATTGACCAAATTGATTCCTAACCAAACATTTATACTTAAAAGGTTAAATAATAAAAGCAAAAATTTTTACCTGCATCTGTATCCGGCTTTTTCAACGCATCTCCTAAGGTCTTATTGTACACTCTGGTAGTAGGTTTATTTGAAGTAGTCATACTTTGTCCTGTCGCAGACGACCCACCAGAACGGCAATCTCTAGCTATGTGTCCTAGTTTCCCACATTGATAACACTTGATATCACTCTTATCAGTTGATGGGTACTGGTTATAATAATGTCCTTTCTGTCCACACTTAAAGCAAGTTATTCCCAACATTCTACACACTCCCGTATGCTTTCTACTAGGGCTGAGCAAAAATCCGAAAAAATCCGAATCCGAATCCGAATCCGCTAAAAACCGCAAAAAACCGATCCGTATAAAACCGATCCGAAACCGAAACCGAAAAATTAAAAATCGAAACCGAATCCGATTATGCGGTTTCGTTTTCTTGTCGGATCCGATCCGAAATAACCCGAATCCGATACGAAAATTTAAAATAAATAAATAAATATTTTATATATTTTATAACAATATTTTTTAAAAACATTTTTACCCTTATTATTCATAATACATATAAATTTTGAAAATAAAAGTAATGCAGTTGGGCTGAGTGTAGATTGCTGATGGGACAAATGGTGTGATAAGAATGAGTATCCCTGTCCCTAAATTTTAGTTTGGTTCATATTCAACATTTAAGCTCAGAACTCAATGTCCCAAAATAGTATCCTTGGAAATTTGTGTTCTGATAAGCTTATGCAATTCAGAAGCTGGGCCAGTTGCAAGCTTTAATGTTTAACATGTACAATATGAAGTCTTTAATATTTCACTGTTAATAGAAGTCATTTTGGATATGTCGGTTATATCATTTTTATTTGTGGCGGTTTTAAAACCGAAACCGAACCGATTACAACCGATCCGACAATTTTAAATCCGAAACCGATCCGTCGGTTTCGGTTGCGGTTTCGGTTTTAGATTTTAAAACCCGAAGAGTTTCGGTTTTGGTTTTACCATAAACCCGATCCGATCCGATCCGTGCTCTCCCCTACTTTCTACCACACGTGTTACAATCTGGTAATGGTGGTCGTGATTGATTGGACTGAAACGTTCCTGAGGATTTACCACCTTGATTTATAGTCTCACTAACAGCCCTATTAATTCCTGACTTTCCCGCAACCTGAAATTTTTGTCCTTTACCGACCTTGCTAAAGTAACTTCCTTCACTTGAACCTCCTTTCTGACCCTCAAATTTCCTTTTCTTATTCTCTCGATCTATTTGAGTCTGTTCACTCTTGGCTTCTATAATAGATGCCTTTTGAACCACTGCAGCATAATCAGTTAACTCAAATGGTGCTACTCTCGTCCGTAGCCATGGTTTTAATCCTTGTTTAAACCTTTTCGCTCGCTGTTCTTCAGTACGCATAAATTCTGGAACAAACCTAGACAGTTCAGTAAATTTAATTTCATATTCTGCCACTGTTAGGTTATCCTGCTTTAACTCCAAAAATTTCATTTCCATTTGATTTTCCAGATACCTAAAGGAATATTTTTCTAGAAACACCCTAGTGAAACGCTCCCAGGTTATCACTCCCACTCCTTCTAGATTCTTCTTAGCTTCCCACCAATAATTTGCCTCTCCCTTTAAGAGATAGGCTGCAAAGATTATTTTCTGATCCTCCTCTATCCTCAATATCTCAAAAGCTTTCTCCATTTCTTTTAACCAGGCACTGGCTACTACTGGGTTAGTAGTTCCCTCAAACTCCGGGGGTTTTAATGACTTAAAGGCACGAAAGGAGTTAGCTGCCTGATTGGGGAGAACAGGTGGTTGTTGGGGATTCTGTGGATTAGCTAAATTCTGTCTTAATAGGTCCATGAATTGGTTAAAGGGATCACCCCCCTGGTTTCCTTGTTGGCCAGTTGATTCATCTTCTTCTTCCTCATGATCTTGTTCATTATGAGCATTTTCATTCTGTCTATTTTGACTTCCTTCATCTCTCTCATTTCCCCTTGCATTCGTTCTATTATTATGCTTAGGCGGCATGATTCTGTACATAACAATACTCTCCATTAATTTCCCAAATTTAAGGTACAATATACATCATTTCTATATACACAATTATATCGTTGGTTAACTCATTTATACATCACAATATTCTTAGCTCCACGCAGTTAGTATCTAGTTATATTACAACTTTAACAAGTAAGCGTATCACCTTTAGCACGATAACCTTTTCATTTAAGTCAATCACCTTATATACATCAATATTTTTGAATCTCAAAATTTAATATTAAAATACAGTAAAAATTTAGACAGAATACACAACTTCATTAATTTACAAAAATATTTTACAACTTGGGTACTACGTCTTTTACTACTAATATTATACATCATAGAGTACAAGGTTCGAAGCCCCAAAACATAACCGTAAATACTAATCCGCTATAACAAAAGTACTACTAATTGTCCTCTAATCAGACTGGGATTAAGACAGTAAACAACTAAACTAATCCCCAAAATGACATTAACAAAATGACTAGTCTGATTAGAGACTAAAACTACTACCCCGGCTCACGGTAGCGCCGCTCTAACAACATCCCTGATCTGAACCACCATAGATGTGACCACCTCTACTATCTCGGCTCTCCATGCTGGATCTCCCCTCTCTGCTAACAACCTCCTAATGCTACCAAGTGCTCGCAGCTCAATACTAACCAATACCAAGGATAAACCATCTGGCATAGTACCTCCTCTCCCTCTATCTGACCTCTGCAAGAGTGTATCTATCATCCTACGAGACTCCTCTAACTGACCCTGTACGACAAAGTACTCTGACAATAAAATCGCTGGGATCTGGTCACCCGCAGGTATAGGTGCCTCCTGTGGGGGTACAACTGCTAGGGAGGGTGCAGCTACAGGTGAAGGTGCATCTACTGGTGGGGATGGAGGAACTGGCTCTGTATCTGCATCCTCAGAAGGGTCCTCCTCCACCTCATCCTCTGAGAAAATAAAATGTCCTGGTGGAGTGAACTGCTCTGCTGGATCCTCTAAAGGATCAGGGCTCGGTTGAGAGGATGGAACTGGTGATGGCACTGGGACAGGTAGGACAGGAGTAGGAATCATGTGAATATCTCTCCACTCAGTCTGCTCCTCAGCTATAACCGATAACCTAGGCATCTTACGCAATGGCATCTCCTCCTCTGGAATCTATGACCTCACTCGGGAAGGACCTGCCTCATCAGATCCTACAGAAGGTCTACCGGTGTATGGTACCATAGCCATGGCATCTCTCCGTCTGCGCTCCTCTGCCTCCTCAACTCTCACTCTGTACTCATATCTCTCTATGGCTCGCGCGCGAACTCTCCTCCTGAGGTCAGTGACAGCATACTCTGGAACCTCTACACCTGCCAGCTGTAAGTGTACAATCTCCTGCTCTGATAGTCCTAGCCACTGGGGGTCCTGACTCGGCTCACCCATCTCCGCTCCCTATAATAAAACATAAAATTCTATTAGTAATAATCTACAAATTATAATCACTGCTTAAAATAAATGCTACATGCGATATACCACCCTTGAACTCGATAGGAGTTCACAATTTTATACTATTACTGATACATTTATTATTATCACTATTGTTCCTGAGCATTATGACTCTAAGCTCTGATACCAACTGTGACAGCCCCAAATCCGGGGTCAGGAATCCAGGCCGTCACAGACCAATTTCCATTTATTAATATTCTACTCTTGGTAGCTAGAATATAAATGCATAATAAAACTCACATTATAGACCCCACACTTAATAATATTAATACACATCAGTCATATGCTCAGAGAACAACATCTACAATATTAAAAGTTCAGAGTTAAGCAGTTATTACATGAGCTTACACACTTAATATACATAAGTCTACCAGGACCCGTCTGTCTATACGCTACCTCAGGGATCGGTGCCAGCGTTCTCTCAAAAGGTCGTCTTCCCTTACCCTCTTGCGGGGTGTAGTGCGGAGTATCGGCATGCGACCTAGCTGTTGTATAAATAAATAGCAAGAGTGAGCTAAAATAGCTCAGCAAGATAAATTTTATAAACTAGCATCAAAGGAAAACATAAATATATCTGTATAATAAACAGAAGACAAATCATAACTAGTATGAAAAGAATTTATTTTTATTTGATAAATACTCCTTCCAAATATTTTTATACTAAAAGAAATATATAGCATTCTAATATCAGTTTCTCTTTTAATATAATATAATATCAGTTTCTCTTCTAAAATAATTAAAAACCATTACATCATCTCAGTATAATATTTCAAGGTAATATATCACTTGCACAAAATCTCTCAATACAATCTTTCCATTTTCCTTTTTATACAACAATTATATAAAAATAATATAAAATCAATTTCTCTTCTTACTGTACAAACAATTCCATCATTTCATACCATGTCCCTTTTTCAGTATACCAATCTGAAAACCATTATCAATTCTTTCTCTTAAGTTTTGGGGATATTTGCTAGCGCCAGATACGTTAGGACGATGAACAGTCGCCTAATTGTATCTGCTCTCTGTTTACTACTAGTAGAAGGAATGACAATCATCCCTGGAGGAAGGCTACCTGCTACATCCTCCTTCGGCAACTCTTGGGCCGTAATAAATATTGAGTGCTGGACTGTGCCGCACACAGCCTCTTACGCTTTTTGTTGCAATCCCCCTTTGTCAATCATTATTCCATTTATACCAATACCATTCCACATTTTTCCTTTCAATTTCCATTTCCATTTCCACTTTCATTCACATATGTCATCACTTTTAAAGCTTATGCCATAATACTCTGATTTTGACTCAGACATCATCTCTGTATCCAATGAAATCCATAATCCATAATCCATATCCATCTCTCTTTAATTCCCAAAATCAGGAAATAAATTCTTAACAATATAGTAACAATAGAATCACATATATATTCCATGAAATTATTTTTCTTTGAAGGTAAATACTTTTCCAAAGTAAAGATAGAAGAAATCTTGCCTCGATCTCTATATCCCAGAGGTATGGCTCGTGGTTCTCCCTGAGTTTCTATAAACACGAAAAGGATCGTCGTTAGAATTTATTCCACTTAACTACCTACCCTTATATAGTAATACCCTTGTCACATAACATTTGTTTAACATAGCCTTTATGTACCAAAAGTTCCAAGAACTTAACCATTTTTAAACTCGATCAAAGTTTTAGTGTATTCTGTTGTGCCCAAAATCTCCATGGGTTAGATTTAGGCCCATTGGGCTTAAGGATCCGATCCATATGAGTAATATGGGTTATGATTGAGGTCCCTTAAGATAAATGGGGCCAAATAGCATGTGAAATGGATCTAGACAGGTTCAGGTTCCCAAAGAGATAGGTTCCCGAAAGACAGCTTCCTGTAGATAGCTTCTCGAGAAACAGGTTCCTGCAGACAGGTTCCTGAGAGACAGCTTCCTGTACGAGAACAGATTTATTCCAGCAGAATTCTAGTACAATAAAGCCTCCTATTCTTTAGGAGCAAGTCATGAACATCAACTCCTTATTGGAATGTATTCCTTGGGCGCAGATGATCCTTGAATACATCTAATAGGACGAGAACTTGTAAACATACTCCTAGTCGGACTAGAACTCGAGTTCTATTCGACTTAGGTCGCCTATTCGTGGCTGAAATCTGGAGAAAAGGAGTTCCCCACGAATTAGGAACCTAGTTTATTGCCGCCTAACCAGACTTTTAGTCTAAAAAGAACTACGTGAACTTGATCCCTATATAAGCAAGGGTACGTAGGCACCTTGAGAACATGTTTTTACAAGCCTCACAATACACCTACGAGATTCTTGAGAACGCACGACACAAGCCTCAAGGGAATTTGTGAGATTCTTGTAAACGCTCTCGAGCTCAGTTCAACCCCTACAAAAAACCTCCATTCTCCATAGATTAGTTGATCGTTAGCCTTTATAACTCACCATAAACCTCTCAAAAGTTGTTACGAAATCCACTCATCAACATTGGCGCTAGAAGGAGGGGGCAGAGTTATCATCTTAAGAGTGGAAAGATGGCAGGTAGTTCTGATAGCGAAGCAACACAATCTGTAGAGAAAGATCAAACCCCGAAAGTGAAGAAGATTACTCCTGCTGACGTCCTAGAGCATCTAAAGTCGATTGAAGAAAGGCTTACAACCCTCGAACAAATAACACCGAAGAAGAAGAAGAAGTCGAAGTTAGCAGCTGGTAAGAAGGGTAAAAAAGCTAAGATTAATCCCAAGCAGTTAGGCGTCGATGAAGAAGAACGTGAAGAAAAGGCCGAGGAGGAGATCGAAGACCCAAAGAAAGATACTGAAGGTGAAGAAGATGGTGAACCGAAGGATAAACAACCTCCTGTTATGGAACCTTCCATCGAGATAATTAAAGATGATTCAAGTTCAGTCGAGATCGCGAACGATTCGTGTATAGCAGATTCACAGGAAGTCGATGATAAAGATAAGGAAGCAAAGGACGGTGGAGCTGGTGATTTGAATGCTGAAGACATCAAGAAGATTCTAGTGAAACTCAAGGAAGAAAAGCAGTCAATAACAGGTGCGATGACCTCATCTCCATTCACCAAGAAGGTTAGAAAATCCCCGTTACCTAAATCCTATCGTATGTCAAACGAGTTTAAATTTGATGGCACTACGGATCCTGTGGAGTATCTGGGTCGTTTCAATACAGAGATGGATGTTTATCAAGTTAAGAAGCCAACAAGGTGTAGATTATTGGCTGCAACCCTTTATGGTGGAGCTCATCAGTGGTTTAAGAGGTTACCATCAGATTCTATAAATTCCTGGGAGAATATGGGGAAACTCTTCGTTACTCAGTTTAGAGCTTCCATCACTTTTGCACCCCCAACCAATACCTTGGCCAACATCAAACAGAGAGCAGATGAGACCTTGACAGAGTACCTCAAACGTTTCGATGCAGAGGTTCCTAGAGTTAAGAAAGCTCCTGACGAGGTCATTATGAGCTTCCTGATTGCTGGAGTTAGAGCTGGTTTAGACTTCTGGAAGGAGCTACAAGTACGTGAACCTGGTACACTAGCTGAGTTCTACAAACAAGCTGAACTATATAAATGTGTGGAAGAATCCTTGTTGAAGTTGAGAGAAACAGAAGATCTTAGAGATGAATCTAGTCATAAAGGAAGCAAGCGAGAGAAGTCTCCAAGCCCGCAAGCATATGTTATTGGGGATCGAGCTTCCTCCAAAAGAAGTAAAGCAAAATCGAAGATAAAGTGCGACAATTATACCTCTTTGGTCGCTCCAGTAGACCACATCTTCACGATTTATGGGAAAGAAGGAATATTTGTAAAGCCTGCACCTTTACCAATAGGAGCAAGGAAAGATCTAAAGAAATATTGTGACTTCCATGAGGATAATTGCCATGATACTTCCGAATGCAGAGCATTGAAAGACCAAATTGAGGAATTGATTGAAGCCGGGAAGCTCGCGGAATGGATAGCTCGAGGTGACCAGTAGTTGAAAGTTTGAGAGCTTCCTTAAAGTATAGTTGAGAGACCTTTATTTATATATGTATTTCCTTCTTAGAACTGGGGGGTAGTGCATGTATACCTTCCTAGCAAGTAAACCTATTTCTTTCGAGTAGTTTTCAACGAAATTATGAGTAGTTCTTTTCCTTGTATTACGTCATACATGAGCTTATATTTAGCTTGTAAAACAAGGAACATACCTCATTCAATTCAGTGACCTGCGAGAAATACCTCACAAGTAATTTCTTTAAGTATCTCTTGTTTCTTACAATGAGTTAGCTCGTGTAAGCTTAGAGGTACTGTATTGGGATATTTGTATAGAGGTTCATTCTCAGCATGTTTCGTAAGAAGATAAAGAAGAAAGGAGAAGACATGTTAAAGCTACAAGCAAGAATGATGTGAAGAGGTTATAGTATTTATTCGAGCGTTAAAGAAAATTCGACATAGTTGAAGATTTTGATGAAGAGTATCTACAAGAATATGATATGAGCATCTTGAAGAAAACACACAGTACTCAACTTCATGGATGAATATTCAACGACTTATTAGAAATTATCGAAGAATTGTGAAGCTTCTTGGAGTTAGTTCTTCATCAAAGACAAGCTTCCCTGAAGAACTGGGGGGTAGTACAATTACTATAGCACATGGTACTTTGAAAGTTGAGGATTTCAAAGTTTTGAGAATTCAGACCAGGAACCTCACCACCAGGTCCAGGAAGCTCGCGATTTGATTCAGGAACCTCACGGCTAGGATGCAGTTTGGAAACCTCATAGCTCATATTTGGTTCAAGAACCTTGAGGATTGATTTGGTCTAGTATCTTGAAGAGCAGCATGCTTGCATCAGGAACACGTCAATGAGTTTTCAAATCTTAACGGAGGCTTCCACTTCACATCTGATCAGTCTACAGAAAGATCCAGGTGATTCCTCTCCTTTTATGCTTAGATATTCGTAGAAAACCTCCCAGGTACGCTCAGCAAACTCTTACTATACCTAAAACATGCTTAAACATCTATGATATTGTGGTCGTATATGCGATAAAGCTATGATTATGTCTTGATTATGTTTCTTGATGTTAGAATGCACATGTACTTAACAGATTATAGGTTCCTAGATATTTACCTACATCTCGCAGGTTCCTTGATATTAATTTACCTGTAGCTTATAGGTTCCATGTATTTACCTTTAGTTAACAGGTTCTATGTTTCTCACCTGAAGCTCATAGGTAGTAGCTTCCAGGTCTAGTTGTATTTATATGTGTCTAGTAGATTACTCGTTATTCTCTTGTAACTGACATCTTGCAGGTTCATTGATATATACCTGAAGTTGGTGTGTAACAGCTTCCAGGTTCATTGACATTTGTTAGAAGCCAATTGTTAGCTTTTGATTAGCAGCTTCCTACTTGAAGTTCCCAGCCAGCCGATACCTGAATAGAAGAGAGTGTACTTACAGCAAGAGCTCCATGCCTTTAGAGGATTAATCTAGTGCCCTTATGGATTCTCTTTGTGCTCCATTCAAGGATTCACTTAGAGCCCAGAAGGATTCACTGGGTTCCCCGAGAATTTTTCATGTATTCACCCAGTGCCCTTATGTATTGTCTATGTGCCCGTATAGGTTCACATAGAGCCCAGAAGGATTCACTTTGAAAGCCCTGTCAGCTACAGGCACTCGATAGCTAGAAAAGACTTGCAAGCACGAGAGATTCACATCGAAAAGCCCTATGAATCGTAGGCACAATTCAAAAGTCCCATAAGCATGTGGGCACCTAGTTAAAGGTTTTGGGAACCTAATCATGGGTAACCTAACCTAGAGTTTGATTGTACCTTAAAAGCCTTTAAAGGGATTCACCTTGTGCCCATACGGATTCACTTGGTGCCCCTAGAGTTTGAAATAATTCATCATGTGCCCTATAGATTCTCTTTGTGCCCTCTTCAGGATTCACTTAGAGCCTATAAGGATTCACTTGATGCCACAAAGGAATTCACTTAGTGCCCAACCGGATTCTCTTCGTGCTCTTGACATGATTCACCTAGAGCCCGGATGGATTCACTTCGTGCTCCCTGAAGCGAAAAAGGATTCATTTGACGCCCAGTCGAATTCTTTAAGTGCCCTTCTCAGGATTCACCTAGAGCTCAATTGGATTCGCCTTGTGCCCTCATCAAAGCGATACAAAGATGAATACTCCCACTTATAAAGCTTGTATATGATTGAAATAGGTACCGTACTACTAACAATTTCTTGATAAAGCAGCTTGCAGCATCCTTGATGATCATCAGAAGCTTCCAGTTAATAGCTTCCGGCTTCTAGTTTTTAACCCATAGTTTATAAGCTACAGCTTTCAGTCAACCGCTTCAACAAGCTATAGGAGGTTCACGCATCATGACGGCTCGGGGGGGTAGCTCAATTCCCCTACGTTTGCACAGAGAAGAGCTTCCATCTTCCAGGTTCAATAACAGAATCTCGATCTAAACCGGCACAATGAAGCACAGGTACAGTTTCCTGTAGAGAGGTTCCTGAGAACCAGGTTCCGAGATAGAGGTTCGTGAGAACCAGGTTTCTGAGCATAGACATCAGAGATATCAAGAAGCAAGCTAGAGAGACGCAGAATCATCATTGGAAAGTACTCCTAGGACGCAGCTGATCCTAGAGTACCTCTGATAGACAGACATTAGATAGTCAAATGAAAAGAAGCTTATCAGATGAAGTAGCCTCTCGAGCAATCAAGTTATGATTTTCCAGGTTAACCTCGTGCCCTTTTTAAGGATTCATCCAGTGCCCTATTGGATTCGTTTTGTGCCCTCAGCATAGGTTCACATAACGCCCAATTAGGTTCACTTTATGCCCTTATTTGGATTCACTTGGTTCCCTTGACAATCTTACGATTCACCTTGTCCCTTTTAAGGATTCATTTAGTGCCCTATTGGATTCGTTTTGTGCCCTCAGCATAGGTTCACATAACGCCCAATTAGGTTCACTTTATGCCCTTATTTGGATTCACGTGGTTTCCTTGACATTCTTAAGGTTCACTTAGTGCCCAATTAGATTCGCTTTGTGCCCTTGTCAAAGGATTCACTCAGCGCCTAATTGGATTCACTTTGTGTCCTTGTCACGATTCAAACAAGAAGACAAAGACCCGCATGGTTCACTCAGAAGAAACATGGGAGCACTGAAGGGATTGGATCTTAAAATATTAAGATATTTAGGTTCCTCTCGCATCCTATGACTTCGAGGAACCGGGGGGTACTTGTTGTGCCCAAAATCTCCATGGGTTAGATTTAGGCCCATTGGGTTAAGGATCCGATCCATATGAGTAATATGGGTTATGATTGAGGTCCCTTAAGATAAATGGGGCCAAATAGCATGTGAAATGGATCTAGACAGGTTCAGGTTCCCAAAGAGACAGGTTCCCGAAAGACAGCTTCCTGTAGATAGCTTCCCGAGAAACAGGTTCCTGCAGACAGGTTCCTGAGAGACAGCTTCCTGTACGAGAACAGATTTATTCCAGCAGAATTCTAGTACAATAAAGCCTCCTATTCTTTAGGAGCAAGTCATGAACATCAACTCCTTATTGGAATGTATTCCTTGGGCGCAAATGATCCTTGAATACATCTAATAGGACGAGAACTTGTAAACATACTCCTAGTCGGACTAGAACTCGAGTTCTATTCGACTTAGGTCGCCTATTCGTGGCTGAAATCTGGAGAAAAGGAGTTCCCCACGAATTAGGAACCTAGTTTATTGCCGCCAAACCAGACTTTTAGTCTAAAAAGAACTACGTGAACTTGATCCCTATATAAGCAAGGGTACGTAGGCACCTTGAGAACATGTTTTTACAAGCCTCACAATACACCTACGAGATTCTTGAGAACGCACGACACAAGCCTCAAGGGAATTTGTGAGATTCTTGTAAACGCTCTCGAGCTCAGTTCAACCCCTACAAAAAACCTCCATTCTCCATAGATTAGTTGATCGTTAGCCTTTACAACTCACCATAAACCTCTCAAAAGTTGTTACGAAATCCACTCATCAACATATTCCACCATTTCCCTTAATAACCACACTCGATTGTAAAAATTCTTAGAAAATGTAAATTCCGAATTTTAATGTAAGGTCAACTGGTAATGGCTCTCTGACCACCCTACTACTATATTCCAAAATTTTATAACTTTTAAAAATGTTTAAGTATGGTAATTATAGCCTCAAATTGATACAATTACGTTTTTTCGGTTTTCGAACGTCTTTCACTAAAACTGACTTTTCTCCTAAACCGTTTATCAGATTTTAACGTACTTTATATCAAAACGATCTATGAACTAAGCACTATCATCTCATGATCACTTGGTACCCTAGGCAGAATGTTACCGTACGAATATTAGTGTCCAAAATAGGGCATCTTTTGGTTTAACGAAAATCGGGCATTATAACGGCTATATTTTCATACTTTCCAAAATCTCACTCCTCCAAATCCATCACCCAAAACATACATCATCACCTACACCATGTGGTCATCATACCAACCATGGTTACAAGCACAACACACTTCCTTATTCAATTAAAACACATATCAACAACTATATCATCAAAATTACTTGCTTTATACCACTTAACCTCTAAACTAAGCATAATCAACCATAAACCCATAATTCAAGCTAGGGTTTCAAGTAATATACCTTTCTTGTAGTTTGTACAACACTAATTAAGCCTTGGTTAGTCCTTAAATAGCCTTAAACTAGCTTGGATCAACTAAAGAAACCATAAAAATAAAGTTAGTTCTTGGAAATCACTATTCATTACTATTCATCTAGCAACTTTGATGAATTTATTACCTTACTAAATGATGTTGGTTTGATATGAAACTTTGTGGATGATCCTTTCTAACCTCCAAGCATCTTCACAAATTTTTCCTTGATTTGTTGTTATTGTTTGCTAGGGTTTTGGTGTTTATTTTTCTTCTTTTTTCTTGTTTTTGCCGAATGGAGTGAGGAAGAGGATGGGGAGAGATTTTTGTGTTGGTTTGCTAATTATCAAGCCTAATATTGTGTGTTCTAGAGTCTTGTAGATAAGTGCTATAGTTAATGACTAATTTACCCCTTAAACAAGTGTTAGTGGAAGGTGATATCACTGCTTATGTCACTTGGATGATCTAATACTCTAATCTCTTAATTTTCTAAGTAAAATGCCAATCATATTGGTAAATAATAATGTGGTATGTATCCTTGTTATATTACTAATCTTGGCTGCGTTGTTTCCATACTCGTTAAATCGCGATTCGTTTCAAATACACCTCGTTATCTCGGTGGTTCTGAAATCGTTTAACAATCCAAATTCCCTTGGCATTTCCTTAACTTAATCACTCCTTGGTTTAACCTAATTTTAATATTTCCTCAATATATAAACCCTTTAATATTTCTAAACTCCTTCATATCATATTCTATAGAGTCTCAATTGAAATCGAAGATCCTTAAAATCCATTCTCATGAATTTCTGAAATCCATTATCATTTTGAGTCACTCATTTTCATAGTACATCACTAATATGGTTTCCGATTATTCATTTTCTGTTTCACTTATAGGGTTCCTACCTGCCATTTTCCTAAATCCTCAAAATTTACTATTCATATGATCACTGTAGCATTGCTAAAGTTAGGGTTATTATACGTGCTGGATTAAACAAGTTGCTGCCTTACTGGGCCCAAAACAAATTATTTATGTAACCCACGAAACAGATCGACACAGTAGCAGCAGAGTGATAAACGAGCTGTATATGGAAATACAATATTTATATAGGATTATGAAGAGAGTACAGAGGATAGAAAACACCTTGAAGGAGTTAATTACGAGTGTAATTAAGACGAAATCGTGGGTGAGTCTAGAGGTTCAGAGGTTCAGTATGGGTGAGTTTGAACGAGTTGATTAACTCGATGTGTTAATCTGTCACTGAGTTGGGTGAGTCACCGAGTTGTTTCGAAACGTTATTAATGATGTGTAGAGGCTTGTTGTGTGTTTGGTATATCTTGTGGTTGGTATGGAGTAAACTCAGAAAGTGTTTGTGTAATTTAGTGAGTTAACACGCAAGGTGTTTGTGCAAATGTCTCAAAGAAGAGCTTGGAAGAGATGAACCTACCGGAGACAATGGCTGCCACCGGAATAACACAGGTAAGGATCTTAAAGCTCTGATACCATGATAAAACTAGAATGGATATATGATTTTAGAATGAAGAATCAAGAAAACAATGTAAGAGAAACTAATAAACTCCTGTATTGATTATATTGATTTGTGTTTGATACATGACTGAAGACCAAATTTATAAAGATTACAAAACGTGTTTGTTGAATGAAACTGTAGCTAGCTGACTATTGACTTGTTAGCTAGCCGACTATTGAATTTAACAAGATTGTGTTTATATTTACATTTCAACATCCATGACACTCACACAAGTGTTTTATCAAGTAAGAACTTACAGGACAGTTTAATATCTTTAATTATAATGTCAAGGTACAACATCAGACTTTAGGAAGCTCAAAATGGTGCTATATGTTAATAGTTGATACTAGAACATAAAAGTGACAATAAACCCTTTCAAACAATAGAGAAAACATACTTTAGCTGTAACACTAAATGATGTACCAACTAAGTAATTGCCTCTGGCATATGGAATGGTGAAGATTTGATTCTAATATTTACCTTAGAGTGACGTTCATAACCAGCCAGGCGAACAACTTTAGCTGCAACATCAAATCTCAATGTCCTTATACATACACACAAAATATTACCTATGTATATATCTTTTTTAACAAACATGAATCTACATTTACATAATGCTTGTACAAACTTACAACAATAAAAAGAAACAGAAAGAGGGTAATACCTGCAAATTGAAACCCTCAAACCAAATTGAATTCTAATTTAACCCAAATTGAAGCGCTAATTCAAATTGAAGAAGAACCTCACCTAAGAACAGAGAACACGAATCAACCTTGAAATAAACAGAGAGAAACCAAATTAATCAAAGAACAATTAATCTTAAATTAAGACCAATTTAAACCCAAATTGAATCGAAGAAACCCTAATTCGAAAAATGACCCAATTTAAAAAGCAATCAAAGTTCTTGGAGTTGAGAGCAAAAGAGATTTCTTCGAGTTGAGAGCGAGAGAGAAGATAGTAGATAGAGTAGAGCAACGAGTTAAAAGGGGGAGAGTGATTTTCGTTTAAAGGGGGGAAACGGCCTGTAATAAGTTTGGATTGGGGGAAAGTTATTTTTGAGGGTGTTTGGCAAACTATGCTTAAAGCTAAAAATAGCTTTAAGTAGTTTTTGACCCGTTTGGCAACCACTGCTTTAAGCCGGCTTTAAATTAAAAAACTTCATTAAGTCATAAGTTCCATTTAGGTACTTTTGACTTATTACTTATCAAGTTTTTTTTGTTTTTTTTACACGATTCTTGTAAAGTTTAAATATTATGAATTTAAAATTTTTTAAAGTCAAATTTCACTTTAATTCAAAATTATTAAACCTCCATTTAACTTTAAGTAAAATTACCCAAACACATTCATTTAACTTAAAGTAAACAACTTTACGTTTTCCATTAAGTTAAAAACACCACCATTAAGTCAAAAGTAACTTATTTTAAGCAATCCCAAAAGGCCTCTTTGTTAAGAGGGAAAGTTTTGTTCTCTAATAAAATGTTTAGGGGGAAATTTGCCGCCCACTTTTATGGTTCTTGACTTTTTTTTTTTTAAAGATTTTTATAACTAAAAATTAAACAAGTATCATATATTTATTTCATACATTTATTTTTAAAAATGTAATGCATGTACATGTAATAAGTAATGTTATATAAATTCTCGAAATAATAAATTATTAAATTAAAATAATGAATTCGGCACGCGTCCCGTTACCGGAAACTGTACTATTACAACATTTCTATTAAGATGTGGCATAACTGTATGGAGGTCAAGATCCATCTTTTTGAATGTTATTGTCAAAATTTTAGAAAAAAAAATAAGTTTAATTAGTTTGGTAATTTAACGGTCAACTAGTACTTTGACTATAACCCCGAAACTGGATTTCTTCAAGGTCTAGTGTTTCGATTTTTTAAAAAAATATTTATCGATGACCCAACCGTACGGAGGTCAAGATCCATCCTTTTTTATGTTAATGCAAAAATTTCATAAATTTATTTGGTTTGGTAATATAACGGTCAACTAGTTTTTTGATTGGAATCCCTCAGGGTTTAGTGTTTTGATTTTTTAAAAAATATTTCTCGACGACCCAACCGTACAGAGGTCAAGATCCATCCTTTTTACTGTTATTGCCACAATTTCAGAAAAAAATAAATTTATTTGGTATGGTAATATAACGGTCAACTAGTATTTTGACTGGAACCCTTAAACAGGGTTTCGTCACGGTTTAGTATTTTGATTTTTTAAAAAGTATTTCTCGACGACCCAACCATATGGAGGTCAAGATCCATCCTTTTTAATGTTATTGCCAAAATTTCAGAAAAAAATAAATATATTTGGTTTGGTAATATAACGGTCAACTAGTATTTTGACTGGAATCCCTAAATAGGGTTTGGTCAGGGTTTAGTGTTTTGATTTTTTAAAAAATATTTCTCGACGACCCAACCGTACGGAGGTCAAGATCCATCCTTTTTACTGTTATTGCCACAATTTCAGAAAAAAATAAATTTATTTAATTTAGTAATATAACGGTCAACTATTATTTTGACTGGAACCCCTAAACAGGGTTTCGTTACGGTTTAGTGTTTCGATTTTTTAAAAAGTATTTCTCGACGACACAACCATACGGAGGTCAAGATCCATCCTTTTCAATGTTTTTGCCAAAATTTCAGGATAAAAATAATTTTATTTGGTTTGGTAATTTAACGGTCAACTAGTACTTTGACCGAAACCCCTACATAGGGTTTCGTAAGGGTTTAGTGTTTCAATTTTTTTAAAAATAATTCTCGATGACCCAACCCTACGGAGGTCAAGATCCATCCTTTTTAATGTTATTGCCAAAATTTCATAAAAAAATAAATTTATTTGGTTTGGTAATATAACGGACAACTAATACTTTGACTGGAACCCATACCTAGGGTTTCATCAGGGTTTAGTGTTTCGATTTTTTGAAAACTATTTCTCGATGACCTAACCCTACGGATGTCCATCCTTTTTAATGTTATTGTCAAAATTTGATAAAAATAAATAAATTTATTTGGTTTGGTAATTTAACGATCAGCTAGTACTTTTTAACTGGAACCCTTAAATAGGCTTTCGATTTTTTAAAAAATATTTCTCGATGACCCAACCCTAAAGAGGTCAAGATCCATCCTTTTTAATATTATTGCCAAAAATTCAGGGAAAAAAAATTATTTGATTTTTCCCCATTTTTAACTAGTTTGTAAAATAAATTAAAATTTAAATAAAAATAGAAAAAAGGCTAGGTTTTGAACATAAATTCATACACACCAAAATAGTCATACTCACTATTTGTGTGATGAATTTTACCCAACTTTCACTAATTTTCCATTTTATTTTTATTTTTTTACTACGTCAAATTTTGGCTTCCGTCACATCAAATATGTGTGGCTAAGCACTTTACGTCACGTTTTAATTTTTCAGCAAAGTGTCACCTAAGGTCGGATCATTTTACGCCCCCTACGGCCACACCCAAGCTGTGTGGCTGTAACTCAAAACAGAGTGACTAAAGCATACCACCCCTTGGGTCTGACAGCCCCCATTTTAAGATCAAAAGTGTGACTAAATACCAGCTTGCAGCCACAGGATGCGTCGTGGCTAAAGAGAATTAATAACGTGGCTAAATATCAACATTCATCAAAGGCTTAATTTTGGTCGCACTATTTATTGGTAAATCATGGCAAAAAACTTGGGTATGGCCACATTTTATAATTTTTGTGTGGTCGTTTCTATGTTTTATATACTATTAAACAACTGCTTTTAGTCACTAATAATTGTAGTAACTATCCTCCAATATAATATAATAGGTAGTGTGGCTGAAGTGTGGTACTAGCCACACATACTTAACCACATTACAAACAGGTTTCATTTGTAATATAAATGACCACGGCCGTACCAAAGGCTGATACAAATCACAATACCAAAAGGCCACAATCCAATCCAAAAAGGCCACAATATGCAAACAACTAAAATGCCAAAATACAAGTAAAAAAAATGCCAAATTCCAAACTAATCCTTATTAATCCATAAAATCCATACTAAATCCATGATCCATAACAACGATATGGAGTATAACTCCACAATCCATAAAAACCACATACCATAAGCAGAGTATAGAGAATTAACAACTTATCGAAAAGTTCAAAACCAGAAAACCACATTAACATGAGTCAAATTCAGTTTACAATTACACCACCAGCTTCTGCTTCTTCCTCAGCTTGTCTGCCTTGTTCGCCTTAGCCTTTGAACGTGTTACTGGGGAACCAATAATGGGTATTACATCTCTTCCCCTTCTTAGCTTGATCTGCGCTATGTTTTTCCTTAGCTTGAGCTGCGCTATGTTATTCCCCTTCCCCATTGGCAGTTGGATTTGGTACCTAGAGTAAAACTGGAAAACAAATACGATGATCATTTCAACAGCCCTCAAGTTAAGACCATTTAACACAAGTAATGTAATTCTATAGATAAGCAAGTTAAGACCGTTGGATAAGTAACGTTATTTAATTAAAGCTCCATCAGTTTAAACAAAATTATAAAGCGGGAGAATAAAAGCATACAACCAAAATGGAATGCAAGGTAAGAAACGTACTTGATGATCAATTATCTTGATATGGTTTTTGGGTCAAGCCACAAAAGAACCCAAAGCATTCTCAACTGTCCGCATATCACCGGCTTCATACGGTAAGAATGATGCCCCCTTAACAACTTCATCAACAGAAACTCTATAGCAATCATCTTGTAGGGGGACTCCATGAATGGTTTGTCCTTGCTGGTCTGAAAGGAAAGCCGTACCACGTGCAACCGGGTTGTTCAAATTCAACGTATACAGAGTACACTTCATTGCCTACAAAAGTTAGTGGCATAATTAACATCATAAAGGTAAAGTGAATTAATATACGTACGCATTTAGAAATATAATGCATACCGATTGGACAATAGTTGAGGTTTGATTTGACTGAGATGGCATTTGACCAGAGATAGTGCTAGGCTGAGATAAATTAATCTTCTTCCTGGTTCCGGATCTAATCACCTTTTCCTACAAAAGTAGTAGCATAATTTCCAACATATTAAAGTTAAAGTTAATCTCAATATACATGTCCATTTAGCAATATTGTAAATACCTGTTGCACAATTGTTGGATCTTCTTGTGATTTAGTGGTACGCGGAGATATATAAACTTTCCTCCTGGTGGTGATCACCTTTTGCGCCATTATGGATGTGTCGGTAGTAGGAGTCACTTGCTTTTCCACAGATTTAACCTACAATTTAAGAAATTTGGACAAGAAATCAGCAATTACTTAAAAAATAATAAAAAGAAATTAAATTAGCCATTACTTACAGGTGT
The DNA here is from genome assembly GCA_037693485.1 of Kitagawia praeruptora. Classification (NCBI taxonomy): domain Eukaryota; kingdom Viridiplantae; phylum Streptophyta; class Magnoliopsida; order Apiales; family Apiaceae; genus Kitagawia; species Kitagawia praeruptora. The sequence goes on along the minus strand of CM075344.1, from coordinate 114,283,074 downwards.
TAAATACTCTTTCGATGCTGGGATGGTAACATTAATGCAGCTGTCCCTCGAACCATTCCCACTTATCGGTGTTCCCTACATAATGTAACGTCGAATGGGAAAGTCAAGTGATAACACAAGTTTTGTAAACTATGTTTTGGAATGTAGACACAAGATAACTAAATTCGAACACAAAAAACACCAACAATTTACGTAGTGCTTACATCTTGTTTTGTTGCTGAAAGCAGTCCTTGCGAATCCAATTGAGCCATGACTTTATTCAGTTTATTGTTCGTTGCCTCCATCTACAACGACAGGTTCTACAGTTCTTCATCCTTCTTCTAACGCAGCAGTTTCTCATTTTCCAATTGAAGCTCCAGAATCTTGATTTTATCTTTTACTGTTGTCCTTTGCCGAGGACAATGCCAGTACGTACTGGGAGTGACTCCACAACCAACACCTCGTAAGTATGAACCCTACTCCTTACCAAAAACCACTGTAAGGGCATCTTCGTCCGACCCAATCTTGATTATTCCGTCCTTTATCTGTGCTTCAATATCCATCTGTAAAGAAAAAAGTGAAGAAAATTAGTAACAAGGACATGTTCTTCACTTTAGGATATACTAAGTCTCATATTCAAACTTACTAAATAATCTGCCATGCTCTTCACTTTAGGATCTACCAACTCTCCATCTTTGTTTTCCATCCTCTTCCTCCACATAAAAGCACGGGTGGGGACGTCATCAACTGCAATTTGTTTTTTTGAAACCTTGCATAATGCAACGATGACACAATCAGACAGGAAAAAACCAAAATAATCACTAGTAAGACAAAAAAAACACATCTAAATTACCAATTTTTCTTTGAGACGAGGGTATCCTCCTCGTCCCAAGCGATGATCAAAAACGGACCGTGATCGAGCAATTTTCGTAGTTTTGGAGACATCCTTCCAATAGTCAAAAGAATTATTTCAGAAAAGTGCATTGGAAAAATACGTTAATTCAAACGATGATCTGTATATTAAAGTATTACAACCTTGAATTTATCCATTTGCGTGTGGGCTACGAACCTATCCTAATCAGCTTGCTCTACCAGTGTACGATATTGCCTAGGAACTTTTGCAAGTTTTGCTGGTTTATTCAGGTTAGGTTGTATGAATCCTGCATACATCTTTCTTCTGAAATTGCGAAGCAGCCCACCAAGCCGAGTCATTACAAACTTTCGACGACAAAGTTCTATATCAAAAAAATGCTGCAATATATAATACATGGTGTTAATACACATATAAGGCAAGCAGATAAGTTGAACAATAGTGTTCCATATTGAAAATGTAAAATATATTTAGAGTACATAATGCGAAGTAGCTGATTTACCGTTGCTTGATCCCACAGCTTAGCCTTCACTTCTTTTGGCACCTCCTTCCATGTTAACCATCTTAAGCCCACATGCTCCCTGACCGTGTCTCCAAAAAAGCTCGTAAATTCTGATCTGTATTCCCCCATTAACCTACCAAGTGAGTCAAATTCAACCTCATGTCTTTTTCCACCAGAATTTGTAAACCTGGTACGCAGCTTCGGCAACCTGGTTAGCCCCCTCTTAGCTTTGACATCATTCTTTTGTTGCACCTGTTTGCATTCTTCTTCTGCGCTTTCTCCTTCGTCTTCTCCTTCTGTGCTTTCTTCTTCTTCGCTACACTCTTCCGTTGAATATTAATCCTCAAATTCCTCATTGTCCCCACCTACAACCAGTACAAGAACCCTTAGCAATTACAGGATTGATCTGTTCAACAAACATACACATGAATAAATATGATAAGTCAAAAATGAGTCTACCTAGGTATTCTTCTTCAACGCAAACTGGTGCAGTAGCTGTGGACCAGGAATAGAAGACATGAATCTTGCAGACTCCAGTCCTGTTAGAAGCAATAACCAACTCTTTTAAGTCACTGTCTCGAAGCAATAAACCATATCCATTATTCGGGGTCACCCCATCTTTCATGAAATAAAGCTTATCATCATCCGAAACTACATCCGCTACCAAATCCCTAACTTGTTTAACAGTCATGTTGTAGACTTTCATTCCTTCGAACACCTTTGACTTAGGACCAGTGTATTGCCACTTAACACATGTCATGAACTCACCCCCATAGTAAACAACTAACCTGTACCTCTTTCCTATGCTACTCAAATTATCTATAGACAAAAGCACAACAATGTCAGCTATTAATACATCAACATTAAATCAAAAGTACCCACACAGAGTAACTCATATAACATAAATACCACAAATATTACTCGAGTAACTCAAATAAGTATACCCACACAGAGTGTATCATAGAAAAGGGATGGAAGTGTCAAATAATTACAAGTCAAATAGTCTCAATCTCTAAAATACAACTCAAACATGCAATCTCTCCAACCATATATCTCAAACATATATCTCTCAAACATGCACTCACTCAAATAGTCTGTGGAAAGAATGGTTTACCTGCGATAAGCAAGGTGATTTAAACCCCGTTGGAAAAACCCTAATTTCAAGAACATAAACCAGATTGGGTCACCAGATTTCACCGACGGTGTAACCTAATTTCACCGATTGAAAGTTGTGGGGAGATTATGGTGCACAGAGAGGGAGAATTTGCAAGTGAATTGAGGGAGAATTTGAAAGTGAATTGAGGGTAAAGCGATGTTGAAAGTGAAGTGGGGGGAAGTTTGAGTTTTTTGGGAAAGTTTAGCCGCCTCAGATCTGTACAAGATAAATTATTATTAAGATACGCATTTATTATTAAGGTAAATTAATTTAATAGTACTTTGGCCAGATCCTTGTAAAAACGTCGTACAAGATAAATTCCTGATTTTTCGATTATTTTTCCCCAACATCACAATGCGTATCTGTTAACATCCGTACGGTTGGATCGTTAAAAAATGAATTTAAAAAAATTATTTCCACTTTCGAGATCGATTCTCGTTTCTATTTGGGCCAACACTATTCTATTTGGGCCAACACTATTCTAATAATTGCCCAACACTATTCTAATTGGGCCTTAAACAAGTACAGTCCAGAGTGAGTAAATGGTGGTCAAATACCTAAATGGAAAGTTCATTCTCTCAATTGGAAACCACAGTATCGGATTCAAACAAGTAGCCACTTCTAATTTCATCCATAACGATTTCATCCACAACGATTTCATCCCTAATTTCGTCCCCAAGTTCATTAGGCTTCACACCCTTCTACTCTTAATCACTCCTGCTCCTCTCTCCTAGTAAGTCATGTGTTAAATATATGCTAATTTTTGAATGTTATGCTTTAATATATGCTCGTAATTGCTGTAGTTATGCTGTAATATGCTCGTAATTGCTTTAGTTAATATGTATTAAAGCTGTAGTTATGGATAAGTCTTGGATGTTAACCGATAGAAACAGTGAACCATATATGGATGGAGTTGTAGCCTTTATCGATTTTACGGTTTCTAATTTGAAGATGTCAACGAAAACTATTCCATGTCCATGTGTAAGCTGTTTAAACCACTGCTCTCTTTCTGTGGATGAGGTCCATTACCACTTACTCGTTAAGGGATTCAATCAGAATTATACAAGGTGGATTAAACATGGAGAGAAAGACAAGCCAACAACTTCCAACCAATTTGATGCAGTAGAATTTCCAACAGATGCTGCAGAAACAATAGAAATGGTAAAAGCTACGGAAGACAATTTCATAGCTGACATTCACAAGTTTCAAGAACTACTTGCAGATACGGAGAAGCCCTTGTATAAATATTGTCCTAACTTCACAAAGTTGTCTGCAACAGTAGAACTACTAAACTTGAAGAGTAAGCATGGAATGACAAATAAGTGCTTTACTGAAATGCTACTTCTGTTGAAAAGGATGCTACCTGCAGAAGGTAACGAGATGGTGAACAACACATATGAGGCCAAAACGATAATGACAGCAATGGGTTCAGGATACGAAAAGATACATGCTTGCATTAACAACTGCATTCTTTACAGGAAGGAGTACAAGGACTTGGTGGTATGTCCAACTTGTGGCATGTCACGGTGGAAGGTGGATGAGAAGACTAAAGTCATATACGAAAATGTTCCTACAAAGGTATTATGGTACTTCCCCCTTATTCCACGATTGAAACGACTTTATAAAGTAAAAAGCATATCAAAAGATTTGATATGGCACTCCACCAGTTCCAAAAAGCCCGGTGTTCTACGCCACCCATCTGATTCACCTGCATGGAAAGCAATAGATGACAGATTTCTGGAAATTGCCTCTGATCCAAAGAATCTTCGGCTTGGCATTTCCACAGACGGGGTCGACGTAAACAGAGGGAATAGGAATCATAGTGTGTGGCCGGTATTAACTGTCATTTACAACATTCCACCTTGGTTGTGTATGAAAAGAAAGTTCATCATGCTTTCGTTATTAATATCGGGAACACCTGGAAACGATATCGATGTGTTTTTGGATCCTTTGATCGATGATCTGGAGCTCTTGTTTGAAGAAGGTGTTGAAACATATGATTCCTATGCCCAGGAATAGTTCAATTTACGTGTTGTTGTCTTATGGACGATTAATGATTACCCTGCTCTTGGTGCATTATGTGGCTGCCCCCTTATAGTGGATTCCATGGTTGTGTGGTGTGCAGGAAAGAAACTCATTGTGTAAGACTTTCGTTCTCTGCCAAGCAGAGTTATGGTGGTCACCGAAGATATCTACCATATAGTCATCCCTTCAGAAAGCAAACTAAGGCGTTCAACGGAAAAGAAGTGTGGGGAACTGCTGCAGATCATATGACATGGGAAGAAATATACAACGAGGTTAAATTTGTTCGGAATAAGTGGGGGAAGGGATTTAAAGATAAAGATTCAGAACTCATGGACACTTCGACTGGAAGAGGGGGGAAAACAAAAAATAGAAAATCAAAAGGGGGTTGTAGCTCAAATTCCGGACAGAAAGAACAGACCTATTGGAAGAAATTCAACATATGGAATCGACGACTTAGGTATTGGCGGTATAATTTTGTCCAACATTGTATTGATTTCATGCACACTGAGAAGAATGAGGCTGAGAGTATTATCGGAACATTACTAAATGTTCCGGGCAAGACGAAAGATGGGTTGCAAGCTCGAAAGGATCTGGCACATTTTGGGATAAGACAAGAGTTGCAGGCTAAAAATCAAGGCGACAAGACATTACTTCCTGCAGCCTGCTACACATTAACTAAAGATGAAAAAGACATGTTCTGTGGCACATTACACAACTTAAGGGCTCCACAAGGTTATTGTTCCAACTTTTCTAGTTTGGTCAATGAAAAGGATAGGAAGCTTATGGGACTTAAATCACATGATTACCATATGCTTATGCAACAGTTCTTGCCAATTGCAATACGGTCTATCATGCCTGAACCCACAAGATATGCTATTATTAGACTTTGTTTTTTTTTCAAATAAATATGTAGCAAAGAAATCAATGTAGAAGAACTCGATAAATTGCACGAGGAGCTTTGTGTTACACTTTGCTTGATGGAGAAATACTTTACCCCATCCTTTCTTGATGTTATGCTTCATCTAACTGTGCACCTTGTTAGAGAGGTAAAATTATGTGGCCCAATATGCTTTCGGTGGATGTATCCCCACTACGCCATAAACGCTCAAATGCAACGCCATGTTTACTGTTGCTTTAGGCCAAAAAAGCATTGCGTTAGACCAAATGCAACACCAGGGGGCGTTGCATCCGCCACCGTCCTGTTAGACCCCCTAAGGCAACGCTTTATGGCATCTAAAGCAACATCAATAAGCGTTGCATCTGACACCTAATGCAACACCAGAGCATTCAAATGCAACACCAAAAGGGCGTTGCATTTAACATTAGCTAAAATTACAATTCCACGTCACTAAGTGGGTCCCACTAGCTTGCCAGGTCACCAATGGGTCCAGCTGGCATGCCACGTCAGCAACAGTCCAGTTGGCATGCCACGTCAGCAACAGTCCAGCTGGCATGCCACGTCAGCATGTGGGCCCCCACTTGCCATGTCATCATGTGGGGCCCACGTGCCATGTCAGTGATGGGGCCTGCATGCCACGTCAGCAGTGGGTCCCACGTGCCACGTCAGTACAGGGGTCCCACGTGCCACGTCAGTACAGGGGTCCCACGTGCCACGTTAGCAGTGGGTCCTATGTGCCACGTCAGCACTGGGACCCACAACTATGTAATGCAACGCTTTTTTTTGTTTTTTAAAACACTAGTATCTTATCAAAGGCAACACCATATTTACCAAATGCAACACTAAAATATCTAATGCAACGCTCTATTTACTTATGCAACACTAGAAATATCAAATGCAACGCTTTAATTAAATTTTTTGCAATATCTTGTTTCATACATAAATAAACTCATCCAAAACATCATAATACATTCAAATGCATTCAAAGCCATCCAAAAACATTCAACCACCCAGCAAATAGTTACAATCATCCACACCAACATCATACTAATACCTAATAAAATCATTACTAATACATTCAAAAGGAATCCAACAACATTCTAAACCAACAACTACATACGATCAAGTCTAAATTTTAAAAGTACGAAATGACCCTGTGTAGGTATTACGTACAGTTACATAATGATATTGCTAAACTTCAGTGCTGCCTTGAGTCAAGTCATAGGAGTACCATTGTCATCATAATCACTTGATCGTATATGACACTTATATAAAATTCTTCATGTAGACTCCAGTGATTTCCTGTAATTATCCATCTGATGTTGGGATTGAAAGTACCAAAACTAGAATAAAAGGAAAGGCAAGAGAGAACTTGATCTACCTGCTAAGGAAAATCTCCATTTTCCATTTGTGCATTAATCAACAACTTTGCTGCTCTATGTAATCGGGGATCTCTCTTTGCCTGGTTGTTTAATAAAAGGAAAGAAAGACATAGTTAATAATAAGTGAAGTCTGTTAAGATTGGCGTAAGTGTTTTACTAACTTTACTAACACCCTAATATGATATATATATTCTGCTAAGAACCCATTAAATGTAATACTTTCCTGTCCCCGCGCATGAGGCCAAGCATAGCCCAAGATGTTTGTACTAAGTTTGTACTTTACTCTTCAACCATAAGAATTCTAGCACAAAAAAAAACAATCTAAGTGTTATCTCTTACCTCCGGATCAGGTAAATCTTCCACCATTTCAATTATCGTATCCAATTCAACTTTGTCAAAACGGACTATATAACTACATGAAAATATAAAAGGCCATTGTTTAGCATAAATTTTAAACTGAAATTAATCCATAACCAAGTTATGTGGAAAACTATAATAAACTAAACAAGAATAACGTGTATCACAAACCCTTTAACAGCTGCATCGCCTCTGCAGCAAATATCGTCGACAATAGGTTGAACCTGAATCAGTTTTATCAACATCGTTTGACCACTTTAGCATTTATCAATTTAAATATTAACACAAAAATGATTATAAACCAGTAGCCATACCTATCAAAGTTTGTCTTACATTGAGCTTGTTGTGCTCTTCATATGTGTATACAGTCATTTATTCTGAGAGCATTACTCACCACGAACCATTTGGATATTTCTTTGCTTTGAGATACTGTACTGCTTTTGCCACAGCAACATCTATTTCTTTTTCTTTGTAACCATGGTGCAAATTTCTAAATGCTACTAGAGCTTGGATTATAGATGCAGTGAATTCAACATGCCCAAGATGTTTGTACTAAGTTTGTACTTTACTCTTCAACCATAAGAATTCTAGCACAAAAAAAAACAATCTAAGTGTTATCTCTTACCTCCGGATCAGGTAAATATTCCACCATTTCAATTATCGTATCCAATTCAACTTTGTCAAAACGGACTATATAACTACATGAAAATATAAAAGGCCATTGTTCAGCATAAATTTTAAACTGAAATTAATCCATAACCAAGTTATGTGGATAACTGTAATAAACTAAACAAGAATAACTTGTATCACAAACCCTTTAACAACTGCATCGCCTCTGCAGCAAATATCGTCGACAATAGGTTGAACCTGAATCAATTTTATCAACATCGTTTGACCACTTTAGTATTTATCAATTTAAATATTAACACAAAAATGATTATAAACCAGTAGCCATACCTATCAAAGTTTGTTTTACATTGAGCTTGTTGTGCTCTTCATATGTGTATACAGTCATTTATTCTGAGAGCATTACTCACCACGAACCATTTGGATATTTCTTTGCTTTGAGATACTGTACTGCTTTTGCCACAGCAACATCTATTTCTTTTTCTTTGTAACCTTGGTGCAAATTTCTAAATGCTACTAGAGCTTGGATTATAGATGCAGTGAATTCAACATGCCCAAGATGTTTGTACTAAGTTTGTACTTTACTCTTCAACCATAAGAATTCTAGCACAAAAAAAAAACAATCTAAGTGTTATCTCTTACCTCCGGATCAGGTAAATCTTCCACCATTTCAATTATCGTATCCAATTCAACTTTGTCAAAACGGACTATATAACTACATGAAAATATAAAAGGCCATTGTTCAGCATAAATTTTAAACTGAAATTAATCCATAACCAAGTTATGTGGAAAACTATAATAAACTAAACAAGAATAACGTGTATCACAAACCCTTTAACAGCTGCATCGCCTCTGCAGGAAATATCGTCGACAATAGGTTGAACCTGAATCAGTTTTATCAACATCGTTTGACCACTTTAGCATTTATCAATTTAAATATTAACACAAAAATGATTATAAACCAGTAGCCATACCTATCAAAGTTTGTTTTACATTGAGCTTGTTGTGCTCTTCATATGTGTATACAGTCATTTATTCTGAGAGCATTACTCACCACGAACCATTTGGATATTTCTTTGCTTTGAGATACTGTACTGCTTTTGCCACAGCAACATCTATTTCTTTTTCTTTGTAACCTTGGTGCAAATTTCTAAATGCTACTAGAGCTTGGATTATAGATGCAGTGAATTCAACATGCCGAGTTTCAAGAAATGATGCAAATTTCTAAATGTATGTGTGTGTGTGCATATATTTCTAAATTTCTATAGGTACGCCGAGTTTCATTGAAATGCTTGTGCATGTGTGTGCATATATTTGTTGTTTTCTTTGCATATATGGCAATTTAATCAAATTTCTTATCACTTCAGAAGTCAGGACATCTGTTTCACACGCTCACACACACCTAAAAATACTAAAGCAAATAAATCATTGACTAATAGAGGATGCAGTGGTTGGAAGTATAATAGAACCAGCTACCGCAAAATTGCGTCCTTTCTTGGGACTGGTGGCTCCCAAACAGCAAAACCGCCACTGTCAGGACTCTGCAATAAAGGAAATAGATAAAGGATTTGATGATTATTCCTTAACTAATAAACTCGAGTAGTATTTCTATATTCTTCTAAATTAACAAGAATGGATAATTCCGTACGTGGAAAAAGACATCTATGGCTTCATATAACCTTTTTACATCAGCCTTATGTCCTGCAATTTCCTTTGGAATTTGGGAAAGTAATAGTAGACACTAAAGGATAACAAGAACACATACATTTTACCAGAATATAATAATAATCGTCACTATAATCTTTTGATGTGCCTTTTGCAAAGAATATCCATATTCTTATTGTATAAATGAAAACAAAGTAGCAAGACAAATTGTGATAAAAAAACTGAAATTAACTCCTTATGCAAAAAGATCAAAATATATTGTATCCAAGTTCCAAGGCTGACTAAAATATCATAACTAAAGGATCACTTTCGAATAAATCAATTATACTCAATGACTTGTTTATCCAGCCTCCAGGAATCGAGAAAGTAGAGCTCGTGTTAAACATTCTCCTACATGAGTTTCACAAGTTTAAATGTTAGCACAATCAATAGTTTAATGGAAAATCTCATGAAAAGACTTGTGAGAATCGGGAAAGCAAAGGACAGCCCCTACAAAATTTAGAAATCAGATGACTCCAGTACATATAAAGAAACAAATGAGCGGACATAAACAGATTAGAAGTCATGGAACTTACTGGATAAAATAGGGTGTAAACACCTCTATCCTTGACATTAACAGACCTGCTTGCCTTGTTAGATTGTCAAACAAAATTTTATCCCCGAACTGCAGCATAATTTTTACACTAAACATGGAAATTTACTAAATGATCTAGAATAATAACTCAAGTAAGTAAAAACATTAGTAATCCTTAAACAAGTAATGGTAATAAGATCTATTCCAGCAGATATTAAAATTATGCAAGTAAGGTGTTCCATTCTTAGATTTGAAGTAACAATAAACAAAGATAACGAAAGTTCATACCAATCCTTGCACCCTTCGCACTGAACCATCTGGTCATCAGGATTATACGGCATCTCACACTTACTTGAGTAAGGAGAGCTTCTGTGCCTTGAACTTTACTTGAGTAATTTTCATGAGATTCTGTTCTCCAAAAATTACACACATTCAATATCAAATGAATGAAATTTTAAAAGAAATTGGAATAATACTAACTAAATCGAGCAGATTTGAGCTAAATATGGAGAGAATCAAACGATTGAAGCTTCCTCTTCGCATAATTAGAGAAAGTCGACCGATTGTTAGGGTTTTCAATTTCAATTTTGCCTAATTAGGGTTCCTGTGACAGTGGGGTTTGATTTAGGGATTTGATTTAGAAAAGTTAAGGTTCTAAATTGGTGGTTTGAGAGAGGTGAAGTGTGGGATGGTTTGTTTATCAAGAGATTTTGAGATCCAGAAAGAGAGTACAGGAGTAGAGAGCGTGTTATACTCCTGTTGCCCAAAATTTTCATTCAAGAGGGAAATTAGAGAGCGTGTTATACTCCTGTTGCCCAAAATTTTCATTTAAGAGGGAAATTTTCCGCCCAAAATTTTCACCTCGTATCCTGTGCTCCAAGTGTTTTACACTGTTATGGATGATGTGTGCTGCACTGTTGGTTATTTATTTAAAAAAAATGTAATTTCATTTTTTATATTTTTGAACTAAAATATTAGTTTAAGCATTTGAGACAATACTAGTTTAATTTTTTATATTTTTATATTTCTAAAATATTAGTTTAATTTTCAAAAAATTTGCTAGATATATGTTGGTTATTTTTTATATTTTTATATTTTTAGTTCAAAAATATTAGGAAATCAATCCAAATAAATTTAGAAATTTTAAAAAAAAATTATATCTCGACATCCGTACGATTGTAAAGTCGAAAAAAAAATTTAAAAAAATAGTTTAAGCATTCGGGACAATACTAGTTAAAAGGAAAGTCTACTTTGACCGGTTTGACCGTTATAAAACCAAACCAAATATATCTAGCAAATTTTTTGAAAATTTACCACTTCACTAAAATCGTTATATCTCGACATCCGTACGATTGGAACGTCGAAAAAAAATTTAAAAAATAAAAATTCTTTGAAAATTTTCCACTTCACTAAAATCGTTTCTATTTTTTAAAAAATATTTTAGAACGATCCAACCATACGAATGTCAATACTTATCTAATATAATGATATTCCCCAAGTTTCAGAAAATAAAAAAATTAATTTGATTGGAGATCTTAGTAGATCACTACTATTTTCAATATGACTCGTAACTAGTGCTTTATTACTGATTATTGTTTCTATTTTTTAAAAACAAATTTTGAACGATCCCACCGTACGGATGTCAAAATATATATAATATAATGATATTCCCCAAGTTTCAGAAAATAAAAAATTAATTTGATTGGAGATCTTAGTAGATCACTATTATTTTCAATATGACTCGTAACTAGTGCTTTGTTACGGATTATTGTTTCTATTTTTTAAAAAATATTTTTGAACGATCCAACCGTAAGGATATCAATATATATCTAATGTAAAGATATTCCCAAAGTTTTAGAAAATAAAAATTAATTTGATTGGAGATCTTAGTAGATCACTACTATTTTCAATATAACTCGTAACTAGTGCTTTGTTACGGATTACTGTTTCTATTTTTTTCAAAAATATTTTTGAACGATCCAACCGTACGGATGTCAATATATATCTAATATAATGATATTCCCCAAGTTTCAGAAAATAAAAAATTAATTTGATTGGAGATCTTAGTAGATCACTACTATTTTCAATATGACTCGTAACTAGTGCTTTGTTACGGATTATTGTTTCTATTTTTTAAAAACAAATTTTGAACGATCCCACCGTACGGATGTCAAAATATATATAATATAATGATATTCCCCAAGTTTCAGAAAATAAAAAATTAATTTGATTGGAGATCTTAGTAGATCACTATTATTTTCAATATGACTCGTAACTAGTGCTTTGTTACGGATTATTGTTTCTATTTTTTAAAAAATATTTTTGAACGATCCAACCGTAAGGATATCAATATATATCTAATGTAAAGATATTCCCAAAGTTTTAGAAAATAAAAATTAATTTGATTGGAGATCTTAGTAGATCACTACTATTTTCAATATAACTCGTAACTAGTGCTTTGTTACGGATTACTGTTTCTATTTTTTTCAAAAATATTTTTGAACGATCCAACCGTACGGATGTCAATATATATCTAATATAATGATATTCCCCAAGTTTCAGAAAATAAAAAATTAATTTGATTGGAGATCTTAGTAGATCACTACTATTTTCAATATGACTCGTAACTAGTGCTTTGTTACGGATTATTGTTTCTATTTTTTAAAAACAAATTTTGAACGATCCCACCGTACGGATGTCAAAATATATATAATATAATGATATTCCCCAAGTTTCAGAAAATTTAAAATTAATTTGATTGGAGATCTTAGTAGATCACTATTATTTTCAATATGACTCGTAACTAGTGCTTTGTTACGGATTATTGTTTCTATTTTTTAAAAAATATTTTTGAACGATCCAACCGTAAGGATATCAATATATATCTAATGTAAAGATATTCCCAATGTTTTAGAAAATAAAAATTAATTTGATTGGAGATCTTAGTAGATCACTACTATTTTCAATATAACTCGTAACTAGTGCTTTGTTACGGATTACTGTTTCTATTTTTTTTAAAAATATTTTTGAACGATCCAACCGTACGGATGTCAATATATATCTAATATAATGATATTCCCCAAGTTTCAGAAAATAAAAAATTAATTTGATTGGAGATCTTAGTAGATCACTACTATTTTCAATATGACTCGTAACTAGTGCTTTGTTACGGATTATTGTTTCTATTTTTTAAAAAATATTTTTGAACGATCGAACCGTACGGATATCAATATATATCTAATGTAATGATATTCCCAAAGTTTTAGAAAATAAAAAATTAATTTGATTGGAGATCTTAGTAGATCACTACTATTTTCAATATGACTCGTAACTAGTGCTTTGTTACGGATTATTGTATCTATTTTTTAAAAAATATTTTTGAACGATCCAACCGTACGGATGTCAATATATATATAATATAATGATATTACCAAAGTTTTAGAAAATAAAAAAGTAATTTGATTGGAGATCTTAGTAGATCACTACTATTTTCAATATGACTCGTAACTAGTGCTTTGTTACGGATTATTGTTTTTATTTTTTAAAAAATATTTTTGAATGATCCAACCGTACGGATGTCAATATATATCTAATATAATGATATTCCCCAAGTTTAAGAAAATAAAAAATTAATTTGATTGGAGATCTTATTAGATCACTACTATTTTCAATATGACTCGTAACTAGTGCTTTGTTACGGATTATTGTTTCTATTTTTTAAAAAACTTTTTTGAACGATCCAACCATATAGATATCAATATATATCTAATGTAATGATATTCCCAAAGTTTCAGAAAATAAAATATTAATTTGATTGGAGATCTTAGTAGATCACTACTATTTTCAATATGACTCGTAACTAGTGCTTTGTTACGGATTGTTGTTTCTATTTTTTAAAAAATATTTTTGAACGATCCAACAGTACGGATGTCAATATATATCTAATGTAATGATATTCCCAAAGTTTCAGAAAATAAAAAATTAATTTGATTGGAGATCTTAGTAGATCACTACTATTTTCAATATGACTCGTAACTAGTGCTTTGTTACGGATTATTGTTTCTATTTTTTAAAAAATATTTTTGAACGATCCAACCGTACGGATGTCAATATATATATAATTTATTGATATTCCCAAAGTTTCAGAAAATGAAAATTGACACGTCACCCAGGTGGTCCCACAACTGCCACTTAAGCATTTAAAAAAAAATCAAAAATAACTAATGCAACGCTTTTAAAGGCAAATGCAACACCTATTTCACCTAATGCAACGCTTTTCCCACGTCAACCAATGACACGTCAGCAAATGTGGGTCCCACATTTGCCACGTCAGCAATTGTGGGCCCCACACTTGCCACATCAGCACCTGTGGGCCTCTGCCACGTCACCCTGGTGGACCCCACACTGCCACGTCACCCTGGTGGGTCCCACAACTGCCACGTCAGCGTTTATTAAAAATTCAAAAATACCTAATGCAACGCTTTTAAACAGCAAATGCAACACCTCTTTCACCTAATACAACGTTTCTGCCACGTCAGCCAATGACACGTCAGCAAATGTGGGTCCCACATTTGCCACGTCAGCAAATGTGGGCCCCACACTTGCCACGTCAGCACCTGTGGGTCTTTGCCACGTCACCCTAGTGGACCCCACACTACCACGTCACCCTGGTGGGTCCCACAACTACCACGTCAGCATTTATTAAAAATTCAAAAATGCCTAATGAAACGCTTTTAAACAACAAATACAACACCTGTTTCACCTAATGCAACGTTTCTGCCACGTCAGCCAATGACACGTCAGCAAATGTGGGTCCCACATTTGCCACGTCAGCAAATGTGGGCCCCACACTTGCCACATCAGCACCTGTGGGCCTCTGCCACGCCACCCTGGTGGACCCCACACTACCACATCACCCTGGTGGGTCCCACAACTGCCACGTCAGCATTTATTAGAAATTCAAAAATACCTAATGCAACGCTTTTAAACAGCAAATGCAATACCTCTTTCACCTAATGCAACGCTTCTGCCACGTCAGCCAATGCCACGTCAGCAAATGTGGGTCCAACATTTGCCACGTCAGCAAATGTGGGCCCCACACTTGCCACGTCAGCAAATGCCACGTCAACACGTGTGGACCCCACTGCTGCCACATCAGCATTTTTTAAAATTAAAAAATATCTAATGCAACGCCTGCTTCTAGTGTTGCATTATGTGAAACACCGTGGATCAAATGCAACACTAAATTATATGTAATGCAACACCAGTTCAAGTTCTGTTTCGTTAGACCCAAAATTTCATACCTAACGAAACACTTTCACTGAAACACTTTCTAAAAGCGTTGCATATGAGCATTTATGGTGTAGTGCCCTTTGAGAGGATGATGAAATTAAGTTATTAAAGGGCATGTGTGGAACAAAGCTTACCCAGAAGGATGCATTACTGAGGAGCATATTGCAGAAGAAACAATTGCGTTCTTCAACGAATACAAAAAAGGTATGACCTCTATTGATATTCCAGAACACCAGCACAACACATCTGAAAATGGTAATGGAGAGGGAATTCCTTTGTCAGCTGGTAAACCAGTTGAAGTTTCTCAAGCTCTCTACATGAAAGCACATTTCTATGTATTGCAAAATACGCCTGAAGTTGTGCCGTATATCGAGTAAGGACTCCTACTGAACATGTTTATTTGTGTTTTTGTTTTATTTAACAGTAGGATCATATTTGATACTCATTTTTGTACTTGCAGACAACACATGACATTTTTGAAAAACAAGCATCCTGGTAAACGACAAGCATGGCTGGAGAAAGAGCATAGCACAACGTTTGGTCACTGGTTACTTAACAAGGTAATATTTAAATCAACATGATCTTAGTTTTTTCTCAATTGTAATTTGTGCAAGATGAATCTCATCCTTGTTATTGTGTAATTTAGGTTGAAAGCGAGTTATCGATCTCCCAAGAAAGTGTATCAGAAACAGTGAAGTGGATCTCACATGGAGCACGCAGAATCGTGAACAAATACGATGTATATGTGTACCCCCACTTGATGAAGTAAATATCCCACAGGAAATAAGTGGTAATATACTACGTAACGTTGGATTAGGTATCATAATTGCCGTATTAATTACTACTGGTGTATTAACGATTACTACGGATCCGGTGGATATCCACCAAGTTCTGGAAAATCTGTAAAATGAGAAGATATATAGGCAGTATACAACATCAATGGCTATACATTTCGTACAAAAATCCGTGATGGCAGAATTCACCAGAACAGTGGGGTTTGTGTTGAGGCAACTGAGATGCACATTTCTAAAGAAGTAGTAACCTATGGAAAGAACTTTTATTATGGGGTTCTACAAGAGATATGGGTAGTTGATTATCATAGTAAGAAAATTCCTCTTTTCATGTGCGACTGGGTTGACAAAAGAAATGGTGTCAAACAAGATGGCATGGGTTACACATTGGTCGAACTTAACAGATTAGGCCACAAGGATGATCCGTTCATATTGGCCTCACAAGCATGATAGGTGTTATATGTTAAAGACCAGCTGGATAAAAAAATGTCTATTGTCCTGATGACACCTCCCAAGAATTATAGAGATCTGTACGATGATGTCAATGAGGATTTCAGTACTGTAATTCTTCCTCACAATGATAATATATTACCACCTGTAGATCCACGTGACTTGGGTAATGAATCTCATGATGATTACTTTAGAAAGGACTGTAAGGGTATTATTATACGTAATGGTAACTGAATCCGGTAATTATTATCATTATGTTTGTCAGTTTCCACGTTTTTTATGTGATGCTAAATTCTATTGTTTGGTTAAATTCTATGCTCCATTTTAATTCCTGTTTTTTTCTCCAGGCGTGTGCAAAGAAAAAGACCTGATCATGATGTCGTCTTCAAATTCCTACAGTTCAAACCAAAATTGAAGTGATATCTGCTACTATGGTCTTCCTGCTCGAATTAGAGCATCAAATACACTTGACAACCCTGGAAGAAGATTTCGGGTGTGCCATAGATCAAATTCATTGGTAAGCTCATGTTTATCAGTTTCATCTGTTTAATTTAATAAACAGCTTTTAATTTGAATTCCCTTTTCAAGTCTTCTGGACCCAAATGTTCGTTTTGGGAATGGATTGATCCTGAACCAGTTGTCATGAAGATCAAGATCCAGAAAGAAGTTGATGATGTGAAGACTGAGCTGCAAAACTGCATGTCAACAGTTGAAGATCTTCGAAAGGAGGTTGATGTCATACGTGGGAAGTTGTATAATGTTATCATTGTCTTGGTCATTTTCTTTGTTTTTTATTTGATGAAGAATTAATATGTAATGGTGAATTTGAATGTTAGCCGAAGGACATGGATTTGTTGAATTGTTCTCGTTTTAAGCTTCATTATCAAGTTTTAAGGTCATTTGGTATGCAACTTGGATATATCAAGTTTGTGTTTGTCATCTGTGGTTAATCTGCTATACTATACTTTATGTCCAGTTGGTTAAATATTTTGCCACACATAAATATAATAATGTGACAGATATGTTGCAAATGATGATCTTGAAAACAGAGTACTCTGCTTCAAGAGGGTATTCCTGAAAACAGAGTACCTTTTAGTCACACAATAATACAGTCACTAGTTTTTTGGTTCCTTAAGCAAACAAAGGTCTGACATATGCAGAAAACTCTACTTTTTAGTCACATAAACCTGTAGTGACCATAGATTATTTTCCATTTAGCCACATCACATAAAATAACTGTGACCGTTTCGTAACATTTAGACACAGCAAAGAAGCGTCGCTATTTTTTGTCACACTTCTATCTGTCAAGTATGACTATAGCTCTTGGATTTGGTCAAAGTCAACAAAAAACCATTCTGTTTTATCTCTCAATTGTCACACTTTTTTTAAATTGTGACTAAATCTGCCAAAAAATGTGTTTTCGGTCACTCAAAAAATAATTGTGTGGTTAAAACTTGGGACGATGACCTTTATCCACTTGTTTTGTCCAAAGTGTCACAGCCCTTACTGTACAAAAGAGTGATGAAAGCCCAAATTTGACGTAGTGTTACCATTTTTAACTAGTTTGTAAAATAAATAAATTAAATTTTATGATTAATATTACCAACGGAATGGTAACGGATCTAGCTACTCTTACAACGGATTAGTAACAGAATACACCTAACCGATCTAAAATGGTAACCAATTGCTAACAGAAAGAAATTGCAAATTCCGTTGCTATTGGGTTAGTATTCCGTTACTAAACTGTTATTATGTCATTAGTATTCTGTTGGCAAAAATCCGTTGGTAAACCATTGGCATTTTCGTTGGCATTATTTTTTGGCCTCTATTTTACCAACGGAAATTTCCGTTGGTAAATATCCGTTAGTGATCCGTTAGGGGCCTGTTGGCATAATTTTGGTTTTTCAAACTGTTAGCAATCTGTTGGTAATTAACAACAGATTAAATTCCATTGTCAAATTCCATTGGCATAACTGAGTATTGTTATTAAATTCCGGCTGATAGTGTTGATGAATATATAAAAATCAGAAAGAGTATTGTTATTGAGTCGCTTAAGAAATTTTGTAAAGGAATTGTGCAGATTTTTGAATCCGAGTACCTAAGAGCTCCAAATGAAATCGATATTGCAAGACTGCTACGTGTAGGTGAGGAACGTGGAGTACCTAAGAAGGTTTTGAAGCAGAAGGTTTATAAATTTGTAATTCAGTATAAAATTTAATGTAGCAGTTGGATCACATTAACCATGTCAAGCTACCCAAAAATAACATTTAATATAGAGATGATATAATTCATTTTCCCTCCATATTCTAGTTGGTAGGATGAGTTTTTAAGAATGCTTATAGCCATTTTTAGTCGTAAATATAGGACTAACTATTCTTTTATGTTATTATAGGACTAATATGTCATTGGAGTAATGAATTTGCAAACTTAGTTCTATATTATAGCTATACAATCAATTATAACTATGCAACTATGCATTGGACTTGTCCTAAGGCTAGCTTAAAATTTTGTTTATGTTGTTGCATCAAACATGTGTCTTTCTTTCTTAATATTTTTGAAGTGTTATAGAAATCAGGTATCGAAGATCACAAAAGTATTTTATAAGAATTAATCTTTAAATTAAGATTACTTGGAAGGATTAATTAAAGTAAAAATTAAATATATTTTACTATTATAATATTAAATATATTATTATGATTCTACTAATTATTTATTAAATAATATTTTTTTCATATCGTAAATCATAAATAGTTCATATTTAATTAATATATTATATTAATCTATAAATTTATTATAAATACTCCGATCAAGAAATAGTCGTAAAGAATAATCGAAAATTCTAAAAATCGAATCCGTTGAACACCTTATAAAAGAGGATTAATGAGGGATTAATCGGATGAAATTAAAACAGTGAATTTTTTTTTAATGTTGTCCGATATTTTTTTTTGAAAATACGCACTTGCATTACTTTAAATTGAATCAAACATAATAGCCTCCGAAACCGAAACAAACTCCGGAGGTATATCAATCCAATTAGCCACATCTGACATAGAATGTGTCACTCTCGCTAACATATGAGCAACCTCATTCGCAGATCTATGGATAAATTTAACTAGTACATTATCATAGTGCTTACAAATTTCCACACAATCTTCAACAATAGTGTGAAAGAAACACTATTGTTAGAAACACAACACGTAATTTTTCCCGTGAGCTGAAAGACACGTTCATTACCGATCTTGTTATCTGCTTCTTTCCTTGATGATGGATTATTTGTTTGATGTTTTTAATTTTTTTCCAATTGTTAGAAACACAACACATAATGAAGGACACGTCAAGATTTATAATTGCAATTTAAATTAGTGATTAGTGATAGACAAAATTAAGCCCAATAAATAACAAAATTGCATACCTTTACTGTAGATGGTCAAGCTAAGACTTGATACTTATTATCTTTTAAATATTTAAAAGATGATCAAGCTAGCAGCTACTCCCTCCGTCCCACTCATTTCTATACACTTACTATTTTGGGGTGTCCCATCATTTCTATACATTCCAAAAATAGTAAAGTTTTAATAATAAAAAACACTATTACACCCACTAACTTTCCTCCACTATCTTAAATCTATAATATAAAACACTATTACATCCACTATTTTCCTCCACTATCTCAAATCTATTATTAAATATTAATAGGTCCCACCACTTTACCTACTTTTCATTTAACTTTACTAATTTTTTATACATTTTCTTGGTCTCCGTGTCCAAACCAAACGTATATATATCACTGGGACGGAGGGAGTAAGACTTAATACCTTTGTGATACAGGGTAAGATTCAGTATTCACCATCCTACCCCCATCATTCCATTAACGCCTTCAAACACTTGCGCATATATAGAGCAACTAGCATGTACCGTGAGCCGTGAGGGGTTTTTCTTTTTCATTTTTATTTAATGCATGCATTTAAGTTCTGGAAAACTGGTAATTGAGTAATCTGAGACCATACAGTGCTTTTATGATTTACTGGTAAAAGTGTTGATTCCTGCTCTGCTATCCCCAGCAGCCCTCAAGTTGATACCGACAGAAAAAGCTTATATTCATGCACAGGCACCCACGATCTTCTGGTCTTCTCCACTTGGAACTCTAATGTTGAGAGTTGGTGAGGACGTAGGTCCGATCCTGACCTCTAACTGTTATAGAAGAAAAAGTGTATTAATAATTGCAAGACATTAATTTCGACATGCTAGAAGAAGAAGAGATTTTTTAGGACATATTTTGAAAAGTCTTCGATTTTAATCTACCATTTCGATATGTTAAAATCATTCCGATCATATTTTCTAATCAGGGACTGCTCTCAGAATGAGAACTTAATTGATAACTGACAATCTGTTTAGGCCTCTTCGATCGGTGAATCTGTTTTTTCTCAAAGAAATCTTTTTATTTAATCACAAAAAAAAAAAATTATTGAATGTTTTGAAGAATGTGTAACAGTTTCATGTTCTGTTAATATTTTTTTAACTGTATGGACTCAGAATTTTTTACTCATCGTAAGGCAACTAGGCAAGTGCTTAGCCCCTCAAACTTTCGAAGGTCCGGGACCGATGTACCGAATCTGATGTTGTAAAACTTATTGCCTGTTTGGCAATTCTGTCCGGTAACTTATAAGTTACTTATTTCGGAAAAAATTTCGTATTTACATATATTTTTTTAGAAAAATATGTGTATGGGGAGTTTAATATTCGTAATCTTGCAAAAATAAGTTACTTATTTAAGAAAAAAGTACATATTTCCTAACTTTTTTCCAGAATAAGTAACTTATTTCTGAAAAATAAGATTTCCGAAACGGGCACTTTATAGCACCAACTGTTTATGTCCAGAGATCTCATACCTAACCGTTTAAATATTTATCTAAATACTAAGATGTCTGACCTGTTCATGTTTGTCAGCTAGAAATTGACCATTTCACCGACTTGTGTCAAGTGGATGAACAAGTTCCTCTATTTATGTCACTGCATAGCTAAACACCTAACTTCATTATTTCATAAAAAAATGGCCTTGTATCTCACAGTTGTTGCAGCATTTTTGCTCACATTCACTTCCCTTAATCTCATAGTATCACCAAAATTCAGAGATCCCCGAGGACCCCCACTATCTCTGCACTTGCAAGTAGCTAGCTCAGCTTGTCATGGCACATTATATCCTCAACTTTGTGTCTCGACTCTCTCGACATTCCCTAGTCTCCGCAAAAAAACCCTCCCTCAGATTATTTCTGCCGCGGTTAATGTTACTGTAGTCCAAGTCAAAGCCACTGCCTCCAATTCCTCCGGCATTCGTCGCAAAATCCCCAACTTGGATGCACGCGACAAGCGTGCACTGCAAGACTGTGTTGAGCTACTAAACAACACTGTTACTGAGCTCAATGCAGCAGTTTCAGATCTCTCGTCCAACAAATCTTCGTCCAAACACTACTATGACTTACAAACCCTACTCAGTGGTGCAATGACGAATCAGTACACGTGTCTCGATGGCTTTGCGTATAGTGACTCCAATGTTCGTAGCTACATTGAAGAATCCATAACCGACATTTCGCGCCATGTCAGCAATTCACTGGCATTGGTGACAAAGTTAAAACAGGCAGCTTCGAAAAATGAAGTGTTTCCCGAGTACGGGAGACTTGAGGGCGGGCATCCGTCGTGGATTTCGAGAGAAGATAAGGCGGTGTTGGAGGCGACGGGGGATGTAAATTATGATCTAGTAGTTGCCAAGGACGGGAGTGGGAATTTTACTACGATCGGAGAGGCCGTGGAAGCGGCCCCGGATCGTAGTACAAAAAGGTTTGTGATACATGTAAAAGCAGGGGCTTATTATGAGTATGTTGAAGTGGTGAGTAAGAAGACCATGTTGATGTTGGTTGGAGATGGGATTGGAAAGACACTCGTGAAGGGTAATAGGAGTGTTGTTGATGGCTGGACCACTTTCCGATCTGCTACAGTTGGTGAGTACTCCATTTCTAACTCCAAATAGTACTCCACTAAGTAGCATTACCATATCTGCATTTATAGAGTTTCTCAAATAATTGCAGCAAGTAGATGGAGCATTTAACTCTGCATCTTGGCTTGTGCCTATAGTTGTTTCATCGTCTTATCTGAACTTAAAAGAGATAAATTTATCTTTTCGATGTAGGTTAATTAATTTTGTTAGGGATTTAAAATTTTCAACGATAAACAATTTATGCATGCATATATAATAGAAGTTACTTCAATTTTACCCCCACGGGGTGTCTCAGATGGTCAAACAGTGGCGCTTAAGGCTTGCTGCCTTGAGGTCACGAGTTCGATTTCCTGGACACTCCGGGATTAAGTAGGCTACCATGCTCGGGGGTATGAGTGTGCTAGTATGCCCTCCGGATTAGTCGAGGTGCGCGCAAGCTGGCCCGGACACCGGATTATCAAAAAAAAAGTTACTTCAATTTTGAAAAGATCGATTACAGAAATTTAAATATCGTACAGGGAATTTTTAACATTACAAATTTACTGAGGTGAAACTTTGGACTGAACCATTTAACTACCTTTTGCCTTGGTTTGATTTATCATAAATTCTTTCTGTTTGGATCACAAAAAACAAAATCAAAGACATGAACCCGGATGGAGCATGTGCTAGCTAAACTAATGGTTTGAAACAGTTCTACATTTGTAATGCATAACAGCTAACGTTGCATATGCTTTTGAGAATTATACCGGATTATTTGGTGCACTTGTGCAATTGACGTTGATGTTTAAGCTTTTACTATTAAAGTAGAATGAACATGGGAATGGTGGGATAGTACGTAGAGACGACGCTGATGATGATGACGATGTTATCGAGATACAGATGATTGTAAGCATGCATGCATGGTCCTGCTTCTGCGCTAACAAATCTTTATAATTGGAAATCACACCAAACAGCTCTGTTCATGAATATGAACTGTCCTGCCTTTTTTAGTACAGTGATATAATCACACGATTAACTATTATTTGAATCGAATATTTGGATAATCGATAAGTGTTAATAAAAAAACTTACGAGCTTTGAACTTTTCAATGTCATATTATCCGGCTCTATATAAACCGGTCACAACTCAGTAACTCACGACTTACAGACTAATAGACTATTAGCGTGTATATATATATGTTAACACACACGTTCTGTAAATCTGAGTTCTTGGTCCCCGATAAACTAGTGTCTAGTGGTGGCATGACCCTATAACTAGTGCATATATGAAAGTGGACTGGTGGCCATCTACTTATTTTGTCTGAGATTTTCTGTGCTACTACATTTGTATTCTAGCGACTACATAATGCATAGACGAACGTGTACAATAATTTTCCTGATATTCTGTAAAGCGTTGCTGAATATTTGTACTACTATTTTGTATCTGCACCTTGGTTCTTCCCACAAAGATGCTGAGTTTTTGTTTTTAAAATTAAAGAACTTCTATTTAATTTGTTTGAAAGTTCAAATATATGGCTGAATCTTGTTGATAGATTATGCGAATTTTCTGACAAACTTGTTTTGTTTCTACTACGGTGCAGCTGTAGTGGGAAATGGATTCATAGCCAAAGGAATTACATTCGAAAACTATGCTGGACCAAGCAAACACCAAGCAGTAGCACTTAGAAGTGGTTCAGATCTTTCGACATTTTACCAATGCAGCTTCGTAGGATACCAAGACACTCTCTACGTCCATTCCCTCCGACAATTTTATCGTGAATGTGACGTTTATGGCACTGTTGATTTCATATTTGGTAATGCTGCTGTCGTGTTCCAAAACTGCGCTCTCTATGCTCGTAAACCAAATGAGAATCAGAAAAACATTTTCACTGCACAAGGAAGGGAAGACCCTAACCAGAACACTGGCATTTCAATCATGAACTCAAAACTCGCTGCAGCTGCTGATTTAATTCCAGTGCAATCTTCGTTCAAATCGTACATTGGACGTCCATGGAAATTATATTCAAGAACGGTCATTCTCCAATCTAATATCGGTGATTTAGTTGAGCCTGTGGGATGGTTAGAATGGGACGGGGATTTTGCGTTGTCTACTCTCTACTATGGGGAGTATTCGAACCGCGGTCCGGGTTCGAATACAAGTAGGAGGGTGACATGGCCTGGTTACAGAGTCATCACAAACAGAACAGAGGCTAGCCAATTTACTGTTGGCAATTTTATACAAGGTGGGGATTGGCTAAATTCTACGACTGTTCCGTTCTTTCTTGGTTTGAGCTGATTGTTGAGGTCCCACTTTCTTCTTAGTTGTGTATTGACATCCCTAGTGTCCCATTCAGACCATGATTGTTTGTTGTAGTCCCAGTTTCTTGGTCCCAATGCTATTACTATGAATAAGCACATGAGGGACGAGGGAGGAATACAAGTGTTTGTTATTTTTTGTGACTGCTCAAGATTTTTTTTACATGATTAATCGCAATTGGCTAATTCATACTCCCTCCGTCTCTAAAAACTTTTCTCATTTCCCTTGGACACGTTTGCCAATACACACTTTTAATCGTTAATATCTTTAATTTTGTATTAGTTTTATATATAAAAACTTCACTGTATTAAAGTACTCATAAATATGAATCCAACAAGATCACTCATGACTATATTTGGTTTTATAAATTAATCATAAATTAGTAATTTGTCTCATGTTATGAACAGTCCCGACATATCAAACGAGAGAAGCATTTAGAGACGGAGGGAGTATGAATTATTAGACATTTCACAAAAAAATGCAGCAAACACCTTTTTCTTTTGTTCTTTCAAATCATTTCTGCAAGATTTCCTGACCCAATCTTCTATGAGTTTTTTCAATAAAATGGTAAAATTCGAACTATGCCTATGTTTAACCAGATTCTTGATTTCACTAAATACTTTTGTTCTAAATCAGGTATACCCCATATTGTTCCAAAAATTAAAAAATATATTCGTATTTTACTTTGGTGGGTTGTTGAGATTATATCTTGGGCCCTATTTTAATTGGGCCTGGGACGTGAAACAGGCTTTAACCAAACTCACATGTATAACCAAAGATTAAATTAACGTTTACATGACGGCCTATGTTTTAGATGAGGGGTTATAGTGGTAGACCAAAAGTACTCTACTGTATTGGGTTTAATGGAAGATTGTGTAATCTTGCTCAATTGGGTATCAGATTTGTTGAGTGTTAATTTTAAGTTGATTTGGGTTTCTTGTTTGATCAGAAAAAACGGACATCATGCAAGAATCAAATTACAAACAAAAATAATATTTTAATTCATACAGATAGAATTGTAAATGAGTCGATATGTTTACGAACAGTTTGATGTTTAATTTGAGTTCGGTTCGATTTGTAAACGAGTCGAACATGAACACAATTTTGAGGTTAATCTCGTAAATGAATTGAACTTGAACACGACATAGTTCGACTCGAAAGTTTGCAAACAAGTTCGATTATATAGTTCATGAACAAGTTCGTTAATTTAGTTCATGAACCTTGTTAGTAAATGATCTTCATGAATAAATTAGTGCACAAACTTTTTATATATATGTTCGTAAACATATTTTATTAACATTTAACTGGAGTTCTTGAATTCACGATAATTTGTAAATAATTTTATAAGTAAGTGTTACGAAATAATATGTTTGTTTATTTTGTCTTTTCGTTATATTTTCTTTGATTAAATTTATACATTATTTTTTAATAACAATTAAATTATACATATGTTACATTATAAATTATCACATTAGTTCGTTATGTATTAACTAAACTTGATCCAAATTTAATTCGTTGATAAGTCTAAATTTGAAGCATTTCTCGAGTTTTCAAGGTTTCATCTCCCAATTTTATTTTTAGTTTAGTTGCATTAAAAATTTTCTAGAAAAATAGGTTGAGATGTTCGTGAACACGAGATCATGAACACTATTTATGATATATTCATGAATAGTAGCTCATCAAGATCATGAACACTATTTATGATATGTTCGTGAATAGTAACTCGTTAAACATGTTTACGAACAGTTCATGGACATGTTTATGAATAAAAAATTTCTTAACGAATCGATACACAAACAAAATATTGATTCGATCAAAGTTTGAATTTGAATTCGATATATTTATAAAAAATCAATACATGAATAGGTAAGAATTCACTCCATTCAACTATTTACAACCCTAGTTACAAAGTTACAGTATATGTAAACCAAACCAAACCAAACATACCCAGTATATCCCGCTCAGAGCAGGGTCTGGGGAGGGTAAGATGTACGCAGACCATGCCCCCGCTTTTTAAAGCGGAGAGGCTGTTTCCGTGAAGACCCCCGGCTATGTGCACGACAGATATTGTGGGTGTTATAGACACAGGAACCTTAATGGTAATAGAATGTTGAAAGCAATACCTGAGCCCATGGCGTTCTCCACATGGGACCTACCCGCCTGCTTGGAATTTTGATAATCTGTTACTGAGGTCCTGTTGCTCTCCGCTCTACCAACTTGAGAGAATATCTCCGGTCGGGTCCCCTGCGAAATACACCACAAGCAAACGACAACAGGCCAAACCAACCGAGTCATACAAGACTATACCGGCCCATGGCAATCATAAGACAATTAAAAACGTAAAATGCCAAAACAAAAATCTGGACTACTGAGATATGGCTAACCGAGACAAACCAACTCTGATGCTCTCCACAACAGAGCCGCTCCCTAAAAGGGAATCCACCACTCTGATCTGACGCCTCCACGAGCACCTGTCAGCTGACATGTTCTCATTCAAGTTCAAGGCCTTCATATCCATTTTAAGCTGTTCTTCCCACGACCTCCTCGGTCTGCCTCTCCTCCTCACCCCATCCACCGAAAGACTCTCGACCCTCCTCACTGGGGCTCCAGCCAACCTCCTACGGACGTGGCCGAACCACCTCAACCTCCCTTCCCTGACTTTCTCAGAAAGAGGCGCCACTTCAAGCTAGCTCCTAAACACCCCATTTGGGATTCTATCTAACATCGTGCGCCCACACAACCACCGCAACATCCTCATTTCAGCTGCTTCCAGCTTCCTTTCGATGGCCTTCTTCGCCGCCCAACACTCAGAACCGTAAAGCATCGCCGGCCTGATCGCCGCTCTATAGAATTTCCCTTTCAACTTTAAAGGGACCTTCTTGTCGCACATCACCCCTGACGCTGCCCTCCACCTAAGCCACCCAGCCTTGATACGATGTTTGACATCGTCTTCAACCTCACCTTCCTTCTGAATGATCGACCCTAGATACTTGAACTTATCCGTACTAAGTACGATCAGATCTTGAATCTTAACTGCCACTCCTCCCTCGCTCTCCTCACCACTGAAGTATATGTCTCTGCTATAATATACTTTACAGAAGACTGACCTTACTTTTAAGTCATAGTCGTGTTTTTTTTTTGTGTGACAAAACAAAGATGGAAGAAAAATCATTTATTATTCCCACTATCTTATGATATTTTATTCGATAAAATTGTACTACTTGACCATTAAAATAATCGATTTTCGATATCTATCAAAAATTCTTACTCAAACTTGTACCGATCCAAAATTTAGTAAATTTTTTTAAATATCAATTTGTTGGTTTTAAATATGTTAATAATACATTAATCCTTCTTGTTATTTAAAAAAATGAAGATAAATAAGTTTTATATCATTTATTTTAAAAATGCAGAATTCACCTTTACATATCCATAATTAATCTTACCCCCTAACCCACTATTATAAACCGTGTTCAGATTTCGGAAATCGAAATATCCTGTTGAGTTATAGTTTTAAAAAAAATGACTGAGACGTACATATTTTGCTAGAGCACGTCCACTAATGTGCTATAATTTACTCCATATTGTGGAGTATTCTATATTTATATTATGAAATAAAAATTTATTATTTTATAATATGCAAAATATTATGCTATTTTAGTATATAATTACAATTTATTCTATATATAAAAATTTTATTGGAGGAATTTCGTAACACAAATCCGAAGTTTGTTGGAATAGTAGAGCGAAGGTTTGTTGAAATAGTAGAGCGATTGTCTATTATTATGTAATTATGTGGTTGTTTTAGGAGATTAGGGTTTATGAAAAATAGAGGGGCTCGATTCGGTAGATGTCTCGATTTGTCTCAATACAGTGTATCGGATCCATTTTGCCAAGTACAAATTTATATTGAATCAAATCTACACAGTGTTGTGCAATTATGTCTACTCCTTAGAGACTTTAGGGATAAACTTGATTAATGTGGGCAATTATTGATTTCATCTGATTTAATCTTGGCGTTGTGATATATTCCTGATTTGCGTTTTGAGATATTTTCCATTACTGATTGTTTGAGATTGATTCATTACTCGTTTCAGAGAGAAGATCAAACTTAGTGGTTAAACAATAATTATTAATTTGAATTATTATTAATAATATTAAAAATTTGGGAGATTATTAGACATATAAAAAATATGGCATAACAAAAAAAATAATATTTTAATTATCATCTCATTAAAAAGAGAAAAAATTAAAAGAAAATGAATAAATAAAGAATATTATTTGTTCCATCTAGTCAAAAAATTGAATACACAACTACCTAGGACAAGCATATTATTTTGATAGTATTACATTATAACAATAATTTTAAATATTTTAAGCGTTGGGCCGCGACTCGTGAGCAAGCCCTAATTTCACAATAGTATGATATTATCCGTTTTGGGTCGAGTTCATACGGATTTGTTTTTGGCTAACTCCCAAAAGACCTCACTCTAATGGAGTTAATCAACTATTCTATATACAAGAGAATTTCCTCTTGTCTCCTTGATGTGGTACTTAGGTTGACATCACCCAACAATCCTCCCCTCAAACTAAGAATAACATGTCCCGTGGTCTTAGACCCCGCGATAAATTTGTCTACATCTTGCATCGTTTCCATACCTATAGAACTTGCCGCCTGAACACCTTTCAGGAAGACTTTCGATACAATGAACCTGACAAATCTTCAATCACGTTCACACCGAGGGGAACCTCCCGCATCGTACAATCGCAACCCATTACCCCCCAAGATCCAATTACCGAATCATGGGCTCTCGTACCACTTGTTGGGTCGCTAGTAAGCCCTAACTCCATAATTGTATGATATTTTCTGCTTTGGGCCGAGCCCGCACGAATTTACTTTTGGGTCACTCCCAAAAGGCCTCATACTAATGAAGTTCAACTGTTTGTTTCTCTTATCTTTTTATATAGTACTTGGATTGACACCTTCCAAAAATCCTTTACCCCCCCCCAAACCAAAAACCACATAACCCGTGGTCTACACCTGCGATAAATCTATCTACATCTTGCACCACCACGATTCACCTCGCAGAAACCACCGCCTGAACGCTTTCAGGAAGACTTTCGACACAAGGCACCCAACAGATCTCCAATTGCCACCGAGGGGACCCTCTCAAATCACACAATCGTAGCCCATAATCCCGAGGATCCAATTACCGAAGCATGGATTTTGATGCCACTTGTTGGCTGACAGCAAGCCTTAACTCCAAAATAGTATGATATTGTCCGCTTTGTACCGAGATTGCATAAATTTGTTTTTGGGTCACTCCCAAAAAGCCTCATTCTAATGGAGTTAACCAACTGCTCTATATACAAGATGTTAGGCCGAATACACAAATATAATCAAGCTTTGTATGAGAGATTAACAAGAACACACTTTTAATAATTAAAAACTGTTTGGAATTAATAATTCCTCTCTCTCAGTGATGTAAAATATCACAGAGAGCTGCTTAGGTTACAATGAATGAATAATTCGTTATTCGATACCCTTCTAGGGTTAACCTAACTGTATTTATAAAACATGCAGCTACGGTACAATCATAAATTGATACTCCTATAATTTAGCTATACAATTGATATCAATCACGATTGCTACACGTCTTCTAAGTCAACACAATCTCTTTGATAGCTATCCAATCTTCAAAGATATTGCTTCCATATTTATCTTCAATTAATCTTCAGATACTGTTGACAAGTAGACGCTTCCGCCAGACAGAGTTTAACAAACTCTGTTGCGCTTCCATCCGTCAGCGTTTGCGCTTTCATTCGTCAGCGTTTAACCAAACTCTGACTGCTTCCAGCTAAACTCTGATTTATCACTGTATCACTTAAACACTGATTAATACTTACATCAATTTTATTTAACAATCTCCCCCAACTTGTTCATTAGCAAAAATGCACAAGTTAACAATAATTGATGATGTCAAAATAAAATAGACAAATACAGTGTTTAACAAATAATCAGAGTTTAAACTACTTACTTAAACAAAATCTACAGAAAACAAGAAATTCTTACAGAGCATCATTTATCAAATTGCCTCAACATCTGGTGTTGTCCTCAGATAATCTATCAGCAATCTTCTCTCTACATTCTAAAGTTCTCTCTGCATTATCTCCTTGACCTCTCTTAACCTGGGATCATTCTCACCAGTTTGATAAATAGCAGCTCTCAGAGAATAAATCTTGTTTCTTCTCATCTCATTACCCAATCTGACGAAGTGTGCTTCCTTTGATTCAGAATTAAAATCAAGAACAGTTACTCCCAATCTGTCTTCAGCTTAGCACTATCTTTCTTCATCTCAACAATCTTACCATGATAATCTCTGTACTTAGGAACATACTGACTGTTAAACTTATCACCTCTAACTGCCAAATTTTGCAGCATCTTCTTTCTCAGTACATCTGTAGCTTTTTGAGTTCTCTGATTTCTCACTTTGAAAATATAGAGAACATACTCTAATTCCTCCCAAGTCTTCAAATCAAGATCGAACTCACCAATTTTAAACACAGTTCCATCTGCCATAAAGTACAAAAGAAAATCCCTTTCCAAACTCTTCGGGTGTATTAACTGAACTGATTCCAGTCTATCCAAACTTTCTTGTGTAACTCCAAGACCTGAAACAGTCAGTGATGATGGATCTTGAGGACTGGTATTTGTTCTTTTCTCTCTATGAGAACCCAAACCAGCTTTATCACCTTCAATTTTTCCATCTTGAGTTCTACCATGTACAAAAGTACCTCTAGTCTTTTCAATATCCAGAGTTTGTTCATATACTGATGTTTTTCCAAAAACTGATTGTAGCGGAGTAGACAAAGAGTTCTGCACAACTTGTATAGCAACAGAGGTTGTTTTCCCTTTCTTAGAGACTCTTTCCTCCTCTACAGCTTTACCTTTCAGTTTCAACTTAGCTTATGCTTCTTTTGACTTTCTAGATACTTGCATCCTCTGATCAGCACCAACATTCTCTTTAATTATAACGCCTTTAAGAACAGGCTTAGCAGCTTTCACATTCCTCTTAAACTTTCCAGACTTCAAAGCTCTCTGATGTTCTTTTTGAAGATTTTTCTCCTCAGCTTGAATGTCTGCAAGTGTAACTCCCTCTGCATTCTCTTCTAGAAACACTTTAGCAGCCAATTCCTCATCAGTCTGTGGCTTAGAAGTTAATACCAAACTCTGGGTTTTGGAAGTACCCTGAGTATCAGTGTTTACAGCATCAGACTTTGATTTGGAAGTGTTGCCAGTTTGTAAAATCTTATCAGTAGCTCTGGACCTTAGACTGCTCTGACCTCTTGCTCCTCCATCTCCTGCATCATCCTTCTGAGTCATAGATTGAGACTGCCTGCACTTAGCAAATCTCTCCCCCTTTTTGACATCATCAGGAATCAGAATTGATGTAATCAGCTCCAAGAAGGTAGCAATAGAATCAATTTTACCAAACAATACATTATGATTTTCTTCAACTTTGCTCAGCCTTTCAAACATAGTGTCTTGAGCTTTAGAAAATTTAGTTAGCTTGAGTTTAGTGTCTCTCTCCAGAGTCATATCTCGAGACTAAATTTCAGTTCTCAGATCAGTAACTGCTTTCTGACAATCATCAAATCTGCCATCCAGAGTTTTGACTTGCACCACAGTGGCCTTCAAACAAGAAAGAATCTCTGGATTGGAAATTTCCTTAGCAGTTTGTTGAACAAACTTTGCTGCTCTCCCTCTAGGAAAAATACAATCTTCCTTGTACCAATTTGTTGAAAATGTAGCAAGGTACTCTGCTTCAACTTCATGTGATGTAGAAGGCTGAGTGAAAGGTGCATGCTTTGCATTAGTTTGCACAGGGGCACTTTGAGAAGAATCAGATTCTGCACTTTCTTCACCTTCAACTTCAACCCTGTCATCTTCAACAGAATTTGTGATATGCACCTCAGCATTCTCTGCAACATTGTCCTCAGTTTCTAGAACATGCTTGTGACAGCCCCAAATCCGGGGTCATGAATCCAGGCCGTCACGGACCAATTTCCATTCAATATCAATATCTCTTGGGTCTTTTTTTTTATATATAAAAATCAATACTTATGCAATTGACCCCGCAATAATACACACACACACCAGTCATATGCCCAGAGAACAACATTCACCATAATAAAAGTTTAGAATTTAACAGTTATTACAACCCAGAATCATCCTTAAATACATTGTTGAATAATACTTCGACATGAAGCATTTCAACAACCAAAAGTTCTTACATGTTTACACACTTAATTATACATAAAACTACCAGAATCCCGTCCGCCTCTACGCTACCTCAAGAATCGGTGCCAGCGCTCGCTCCAAAGGTCGTCTTCCCCCTATCCTCTTACGGGGTGTTCTGCGTAGTATCGGCATACCTAGCTGTTATATAAATAAGTAGCAAGAGTGAGCTATAGTAGCTCAGCAAGATAATTTCTGTCTACTAACATCAAAGGAAAATAAACCGTTATATATATATAATAGACAAAAGCAAACTTCAGTTATTATGGAAGAATTTTATTTCCATTCAATATGTATATACACTTTCCAATTATCCTTGTACGTAAGAAATATATAGTATCATTCCATCAGTCGCGCTTCTAACATCATATAATATCAGTTCCTCTTCTTGAACGCTATAACCATCAATATACCATTTCAGTGTAATCTTTCAAGATAATATAAAAACTTGAACAAATCTCTCGCTATAATCTTCTCATTTCCTTCTTATGCAACAATCATGTAAATTAATATAAAATCAATTTCTCTTCGTTTGTAACAATAATTCCATCATTTCATATCACTTTTCGGTTTTCAGTTATAGAAATCTGAAAACCATTTTCAATTCTTTCTTTCAAGTTTTGGGGATATCTACTGGCGCCAGATACGTAGGTCGATGATCAGTCGCCTGACCGTATCCGCTCTCTGTTTACTATTAGTAGAAGGGATGATCCCTACCTGGTAATCAACCCTGGAGGAAGGCTACCTGCTACATCCTCCCTTGGCATCTTCGTGCCGTAAGAAAATATTGAATGCTGGACCGTGCCACTCCCACACAGCCTCTTACGCTTACTGTTGCAATCCCCCTTTCAAATCATTTTACCATTATCATGTACCATTTCACATTTTTCCACTTTTCCGTTTTCATTCGCATTTCCATTCATATATATCATTTCCATTTCCATTTATCATCACTTTATAAAATATTTATGTCATAATACTTTGATTATAACTCAGACATCTCTTCTATATTCAATAAAATCAAATATGTTCTTGTATACATAAAGTATTCCATTTATTTTAGAAGTATTAAATAATACTCAATAATATCTGTCACAACATTTGGAAAGAATATTTTTAACATAATATTATAAGTCATATAACCCTAGATAATAACTGATACCATTCCTTTATATATAACTCTAGATAACAACTGATACCATTCCTTTATATATAACTCTAGATAACAACTAATACTATTCCTTGAATATAACTCCAGATAACAACTGATACCATTCCTTTATATATAACTCTAGATAACAACTGATACCATTCCTTTATATATAACTCTAGATAACAACTGATACCATTCCTTGAATATAACTCTTAATCATAAGGCATGTTCACTTCATGCATAAACATCTCTATGTATATCCATATCCATCTCATACTCGTATCCATGTCCACATTCATATTATACTCATATACCTCTCCTTTGAATATCAATAATCAAGGAAAACAAATTTTTAACAATATAGTAACAATAGCATCACATATATATATTCCATAAAATCAAGTTTCTTTGAAGATAATAATTTCCAAGTAGGGATAGAAAAGATCTTGCCTCGATCTCCGTATCCTGGAAGTAGGGCTCGTGGCTCTCCCGAAGTTTCTATAAACACAAGAAGGACCGTCGTTAGAATACTACATTCCTTTCTCACTTCACCTTTATATAACCACACCCTTAATGCTCACTATGTGAATAACATGCTATTATAACTCAAATGTTCCAAGAACCTAACCATTTTTAAACTCAATCAAAGTTTCAATGTTTTTCACCATTTCCCTTAACAACCATGCTCAACTGTAAAAATTCTTATAAATTATAGATTTCCAATTTTAATGTAAGGTCAACTGGAATTAGTTCTCTGACCACACTACTACCATATCCCAAAATTTCGTGACTTTTAAAAATGGATAGGTATGGTAATTATAGCCTCAAAGTTGACATAATTACGGTTTCTCGGTTTTCGAACGCCTTTCACTAAAACTGACTTTTCTCCTAAACCGTTCATCAGATTTTAACGCACCTTATATCAAAACAATCTATGAACCAAGCTCTAGCCTTTCATGATCAGTTAGGGGTCTGGACAGTAAGGTACCGTACGGGTATAGGGTCCAAAAACAGGGCAGTTTCCTGGTCTAATGGAAATCGGACATTATAACGGCTATATTTTCATACTTTCCAAAATCAAACTCCTCCAAATCAATCATCCACCTTATACACCATCACCTACACCATGTGGTCATCTTACCAACCATGGTTACAAGCACATACTCCTTCCATATTCAACTTTAATCACTTACAAACACAAATAACATCATGATCTTAACATTTACACCACTAAATCACTAATCAACTCAATATCCATCATAAATAAGAAAGGGTAAGGACATTTATACCTTCTTGAAGCCTTGACAACACTTAACAATCCTTGGAATATCCTTACATAACCTTATAATAGCTTGAATCAACTAAAGGAACCATAAAAACAAAGTTAGTTTCTAAGGGTTACTATTCATCATCACTTTTGTAAAAATCATAACAAATCGAAAAATAAGAGTTTGGCTCTCAAATTTTTACCACATCTTGGCCTCTGTATAAGCTTTGATTTGAGCTATAGATCACCAAAAACAAAGTTTCCTAGCTATGGTTTTGAGCTCCATCTCTCCGCTGGATAGAAACTGGACAGATTGGGTTGTCCAACTTTGAGCATGAATTTGACTAGGCTATACTAATTGGATTCTCATGAAATTTGGGGCGAATAATACCCATGGAGTGGAGAGGTTGTGGTTCAAATTTGGTGATTTTATCATGTATAGAAATGGAGATATGAATTTTGCTTTGAGTTGTGTTCTGGTTTGGCAGTTTTGAAGAAAATAAGATGGAGAGCTTTTTTTTTCATTTCTTTCTTTCACTTGTTCAACTAAGTTTTGATCAAATAATGTTGATAAGATCAGATGGGTGGCTGAGTATGATCCTTGGGATTTGTGCAAGGTGTATCCAAGAAGTTTGATAGATATTTGTTTGGTTTTTGGTTTGTTTTTACCACCTTATCCTTGCATTTTCATAATTCTTCCACTCTTGTCCTTGCCCCTTGGCTTTCACCATAAGCCACTTAATTAAATCAATAAATCAACTCTTTTTTTAGTATTGGGCTGAAGTTTGTGCTTTCTCCATGTTTAGTGGTCTATTGTTTGGGCCTCTTTCCAAGGTT
The DNA here is from genome assembly GCA_037693485.1 of Kitagawia praeruptora. Lineage (NCBI taxonomy): Eukaryota > Viridiplantae > Streptophyta > Magnoliopsida > Apiales > Apiaceae > Kitagawia > Kitagawia praeruptora. The sequence continues at coordinate 114,246,662 of CM075344.1, read as the reverse complement.
CTCTAGTCGTTGGATTTATCGAATGATTTCAGTGATCGTCTTAGTGATTTTTCTCTTGTAAATCTCTTGAATATATTTTATCCTTTACCACATCATATATTAATGTGTTAGGGTGATTCTAATCCTCAAGTAGGTATTAGATCCAATATCCTTGGTATATTCTCTTTTTCTCAGAAGTTGCTCTCCCGGTTATCTCTCGGGTTCTCAAGCATTCTCAAACTCGTTTAACAATCTAAATTCCCTTGGTATTTCCTTGACTTGATCACTCCTTGGTTTAACCTAATTTCACTATTTCCTCAAGATATAAACCCTTTAACATTTCTATACTCCTTAATATCACATTCAATAGAGTCTCAATCGAAATCGAAAATCCTTAAAGTCCATATTCAGGAATTTCTGAAATCCATTATCATTTTGAGCCACTCATTTTCATAGTACAACATCAATATGGTTCCTGATTATTCATTTTCCATTTCAAATCTAGGGTACTTACATACCATTTCCATAAATCCTCAAAATTACTATTCATTTAGGCATTGTAGCATTGCAAAAGTTAGGGTTATTACAGTCTTCCCCCCTTAAAAGGATTCCGTCCCAGAATCACGTTGAAAATGTCCATAGATACCTTTTCCATCCACACCTTCTAACTCCTACACCACTTTCTCTATCTTTTTTTTTTCCTTCATAATATCTCTTTCTTGTTTTCGCAAAAATACACCAACATAAACTTGCTTGTCATTCATCAACATGCCATTTAGCTTTTCAATAGCAGTACTTTCACTATCTTTTTCTTGCAAATCTCCTTCTGTATTCAGTCATTCTATATTATTCCATTTCTCCTTCCTCTTTCGACTAAGGGTATCGGCCACCACATTGGCCTCCCCTGAATGGTAGTGTATCTCACTATGGTTTGTCTATATTTTGATCTCTATCATGACATAAAATATTAATACTTCAACATTTGTATATATCACCTCTGTAAAATTTTCCAGAAAATAAGTTATAATAATATTCCTTGAAACAATTGTAAGAAAATATTGGTTATAATATATATTTCATGTTCGTAACTATACGAGCATGTACTTTTCCTTCATCCTTAAAAATATTCTCACACCTTCTCTCATACTCTTAATCTCCTTCTATACAGTTCTCTGACCCTTAACAGATATTGATTTGGATGACACGAGAATAACTCACTTTCTTATATCACCATAGTCTACTTTCTCACAGATAGATTTATCTATTTATCAGCACATTTACACCATTCATTGACTTAGTCGATCCCTAACCAAACATTTACACTTAAGAGGTCAAATTAGCGTGTACTTGCAATTTCCTCCGGATACCTTATCCCATATGTCTATTGTTCATTATACGCTCTTTACATCTTACTGATCCACCTTAGTTCGTTCATGATATACTATCTACTCCACCTCTGAAATTTCCTTTTTTTTTTATTATTCTCATCAAAATCTTTACCTCAAGTTTTACTCATTCACACCTTTTTGGATTAATCCTTTGAATAATTAACATCCTTAATCTCTCTCTTTGCTACTTAGGGTGTTAGTCACAATATTGACCTTCCCCCACTAAAAGTTATTGCACCTCGAAATCCTTCATTAATTATCCCCACTTCCTTTGTTTATCCTTACTCTGACTCTATCCTCAAAATACACCTTACTCTCAATAGTAAATCTCAATTATGCCTTAAAATTCCTCATATTCTTTTCTCTTACTAATCATCAAATATACCCATTTCTTCTCACGAATTTCCTTCCTCTCTTATATCAAAATGCTTCCAGTTCTAATTATCCCTTATTGAAATCTTCCTTGGAATCTCCAGTTCCCTTGTATAATCACGTATACTATAACCATTACTTCCATTATTCCATCCATTAAGGAAATCTTCTATATTTGAAACAATTGATAGAATTCGAGAAACTTTGAATTGAAACAGACCCAGAAACAAGCAAGTGTCCCACAACAATTTATAAGATTAAGAGTTTTAAATAACTTTTATTCGAAACAAAAGGATATTTAAGAAATCAATATGATGGAAGAACCCGTACGTAACACAAGTGAGGGCATCCCCTCCGACTTTCAATCACACAGACAGATCGTCCTTGTGTATACATATAGGATTGTTCCTCTTAGTTGGAATAAGAAGTATAAAGAAAATTATTTATCATGATGATAAATACCATCTTCCCAAAAATAATCTTAGGGAAATATTTTAACTAAAATAGATAAAATAAAATTTTGAAACACATTCCAAAGGTACCAGAAAGTTTTGAAAAGATACCGGCCCCTTTTGAATAAGAGATGATAGATCACCCTGGAATTACTCACGAGGTTATCTAACGTACACTTCCCAATACATCAAGTATTCCCTTTCTCAAATCGATCTCGTCTGCTACATAAACTTAACACTTTTGGCATAACAACCTTTATTAGCAATAATCTACAAAATTATAATCATCACTTAGAATAAACGCTTCGTTCGATAAACCCCCTTTGAACTCGATGTGAGTTCATACTTTATATCATTACCTATATACCTATATGTGTATATATTACTATCACTCTTGTTCCTGAGCAATATGACTCTAAGCTCTGATACCAAACTGTGACAGCCCCAAATCCGGGGTCATGAATCCAGGCCGTCACGGACCAATTTCCATTCAATATCAATATCTCTTGGGTCTTTTTTTTTTTTTTTTATAAAAATCAATACTTATGCAATTGACCCCGCAATAATACACACACACACACCAGTCATATGCCCAGAGAACAACATTCACCATAATAAAAGTTTAGAATTTAACAGTTATTACAACCCAGAATCATCCTTAAATACATTGTTGAATAATACTTCGACATGAAGCATTTCAACAACCAAAAGTTCTTACATGTTTACACACTTAATTATACATAAAACTACCAGAATCCCGTCCGCCTCTACGCTACCTCAAGAATCGGTGCCAGCGCTCGCTCCAAAGGTCGTCTTCCCCCTATCCTCTTACGGGGTGTTCTGCGTAGTATCGGCATACCTAGCTGTTATATAAATAAGTAGCAAGAGTGAGCTATAGTAGCTCAGCAAGATAATTTCTATCTACTAACATCAAAGGAAAATAAACCGTTATATATATATAATAGACAAAAGCAAACTTCAGTTATTATGGAAGAATTTTATTTCCATTCAATATGTATATACACTTTCCAATTATCCTTGTACGTAAGAAATATATAGTATCATTCCATCAGTCGCGCTTCTAACATCATATAATATCAGTTCCTCTTCTTGAACGCTATAACCATCAATATACCATTTCAGTGTAATCTTTCAAGATAATATAAAAACTTGAACAAATCTCTCGCTATAATCTTCTCATTTCCTTCTTATGCAACAATCATATAAATTAATATAAAATCAGTTTCTCTTCGTTTGTAACAATAATTCCATCATTTCATATCACTTTTCGGTTTTCAGTTATAGAAATCTGAAAACCATTTTCAATTCTTTCTTTCAAGTTTTAGGGATATCTACTGGCGCCAGATACGTAGGACGATGATCAGTCGCCTGACCGTATCCGCTCTCTGTTTACTACTAGTAGAAGGGATGATCCCTACCTGGTAATCAACCCTGGAGGAAGGCTACCTGCTACATCCTCCCTTGGCATCTTCGTGCCGTAAGAAAATATTTAATGCTGGACCGTGCCACTCCCACACAGCCTCTTACGCTTACTGTTGCAATCCCCCTTTCAAATCATTTTACCATTATCATGTACCATTTCACATTTTTCCACTTTTCCGTTTCCATTCGCATTTCCATTCACATATATCATTTCCATTTCCATTTATCATCACTTTATAAAATATTTATGTCATAATACTTTGATTATAACTCAGACATCTCTTCTATATTCAATAAAATCAAATATGTTCTTGTATACATAGAGTATTCCATTTATTTTAGAAGTATTAAATAATACTCAATAAAATCTTTCACAATATTTGGAAAGAATATTTTTAACATAATATTATAAGTCATATAACCCTAGATAATAACTGATACCATTCCTTTATATATAACTCTAGATAACAACTGATACCATTCCTTGAATATAACTCCAGATAACAACTGATACCATTCCTTTATATATAACTCTAGATAACAACTGATACCATTCCTTTATATATAACTCTAGATAACAACTGATACCATTCCTTGAATATAACTCTTAATCATAAGGCATGTTCACTTCATGCATAAACATCTCTATGTATATCCATATCCATCTCATACTCGTATCCATGTCCACATTCATATTATACTCATATACCTCTCCTTTGAATATCAATAATCAAGGAAAACAAATTTTTAACAATATAGTAACAATAGCATCACATATATATATTCCATAAAATCAAGTTTCTTTGAAGATAATAATTTCCAAGTAGGGATAGAAAAGATCTTGCCTCGATCTCCGTATCCTGGAAGTAGGGCTCGTGGCTCTCCCGAAGTTTCTATAAACACAAGAAGGACCGTCGTTAGAATACTACATTCCTTTCTCACTTCACCTTTATATAACCACACCCTTAATGCTCGCTATGTGAATAACATGCTATTATAACTCAAATGTTCCAAGAACCTAACCATTTTTAAACTCAATCAAAGTTTCAATGTTTTTCACCATTTCCCTTAACAACCATGCTCAACTGTAAAAATTCTTATAAATTATAGATTTCAAATTTTAATGTAAGGTCAACTGGAATTAGTTCTCTGACCACACTACTACCATATCCCAAACTTTCGTGACTTTTAAAAATGGATAGGTATGGTAATTATAGCCTCAAAGTTGACACAATTACGGTTTCTCGGTTTTCGAACGCCTTTCACTAAAACTGACTTTTCTCCTAAACCGTTCATCAGATTTTAACGCACCTTATATCAAAACAATCTATGAACCAAGCTCTAGCCTTTCATGATCAGTTAGGGATCTGGACAGTAAGGTACCGTACGGGTATAGGGTCCAAAAACAGGGCAGTTTCCTGGTCTAATGGAAATCGGACATTATAACGGCTATATTTTCATACTTTCCAAAATCAAACTCCTCCAAATCAATCATCCACCTTATACACCATCACCTACACCATGTGGTCATCTTACCAACCATGGTTACAAGCACATACTCCTTCCATATTCAACTTTAATCACTTACAAACACATATAACATCATGATCTTAACATTTACACCACTAAATCACTAATCAACTCAATATCCATCATAAATAAGAAAGGGTAAGGACATTTATACCTTCTTGAAGCCTTGACAACACTTAACAATCCTTGGAATATCCTTACATAACCTTATAATAGCTTGAATCAACTAAAGGAACCATAAAAACAAAGTTAGTTTCTAAGGGTTACTATTCATCATCACTTTTGTAAAAATCATAACAAATCAAAAAATAAGAGTTTGGCTCTCAAATTTTTACCACATCTTGGCCTCTGTATAAGCTTTGATTTGAGCTATAGATCACCAAAAATAAAGCTTCCTAGCTATGGTTTTGAGCTCCATCTCTCTGCTGGATAGAAACTGGACAGATTGGGTTGTCCAACTTTGAGCATGGATTTGACTAGGCTATACTAATTGGATTCTCATGAAATTTGGGGCGAATAATACCCATGGAGTGGAGAGGTTGTGGTTCAAATTTGGTGATTTTATCATGTATAGAAATGGAGATATGAATTTTTCTTTGAGTTGTGTTCTGGTTTGGCAGTTTTGAAGAAAATAAGATGGAGAGCTTTTTTTTTTTCCTTTCTTTCTTTCACTTGTTCAACTAAGTTTTGATCAAATAATGTTGATAAGATCAGATGGGTGGCTGAGTATGATCCTTGGGATTTGTGCAAGGTGTATCCAAGAAGTTTGATAGATATTTGTTTGGTTTTTGGTTTATTTTTACCACCTTATCCTTGCATTTTCATAATTCTTCCACTCTTGTCCTTGCCCCTTGGCTTTCACCATAAGCCACTTAATTAAATCAATAAATCAACTCTTTTTTTAGTATTGGGCTGAAGTTTGTGCTTTCTCCATGTTTAGTGGTCTATTGTTTAGGCCTCTTTCCAAGGTTCTCTAGTCGTTGGATTTATCGAATGATTTCAGTGATCGTCTTAGTGATTTTTCTCTTGTAAATCTCTTGAATATATTTTATCCTTTCCCACATCATATATTAATGTGTTAGGGTGATTCTAATCCTCAAGTAGGTATTAGATCCAATATCCTTGGTATATTCTCTTTTTCTCAGAAGTTGCTCTCCCGGTTATCTCTCGGGTTCTCAAGCATTCTCAAACTCGTTTAACAATCTAAATTCCCTTGGCATTTCCTTGACTTGATCACTCCTTGGTTTAACCTAATTTCACTATTTCCTCAAGATATAAACCCTTTAACATTTCTATACTCCTTAATATCACATTCAATAGAGTCTCAATCGAAATCGAAAATCCTTAAAGTCCATATTCAGGAATTTCTGAAATCCATTATCATTTTGAGCCACTCGTTTTCATAGTACAACATCAATATGGTTCCTGATTATTCATTTTCCATTTCAAATCTAGGGTACTTACATACCATTTCCATAAATCCTCAAAATTACTATTCATTTAGGCATTGTAGCATTGCAAAAGTTAGGGTTATTACAATGCTCATCTGTATGCATTTCAACATTTTCGGCAACAATCTCAATAGTCTCTGCATTCTCAGCAACATCAGAAATAGTCTCTACTATATTCTCTGCAGCTTTATCAGAAACAGGCTCTGCAGGTTGTGCTGGAATCTCAACAGACTTTGCAACTGGAACAACTGTATCAATAGGATCAGAGATTACATCCTTGGGTATCTGCTCAACTTCTTCACCTTGTTCAACAGTGTGGTGAGCATCAGATAAAATTTCAGTATGTGTAGCTACTGTTTCATCAAGTACCAAAGTAGCTTGATCTGCTGCACCAGTTTCACCAGAATTAAGAGCAAAAGAAGAAGTAGGAACATCAACAAGAGCAGAGAATTGCATGACTGTGTCAAGAAAATCATCCATTGTAGGAAAGCCATCTCTGTTATCTTCATCTACTGGAATATTGGCAGGTGGTTGCACAGCTTCTTCTGTAGCATTTAGCTCAACATTCAACTCAACAGCAGGTATCTCTGTAGGAATAACCTCTGGAGCTTCAAAATTCATCTCTTCATAAGAGTCAGAGATTACCAACTTCCTTCTCTTATAGGTCTGCACCTCAACAGCTACCTCTTCTCCATCAGAGGTTGACTCTTCCTCTACATCAACAATTGATGGTGATGGAGACCTATGTTGGATATTTTAGTGTAATTGGATTGGCTAGTTGATCAATGTAATCGTAATGTTACATCGAACAAGTCGGGAGAATGCGGAGTGCATGCTCTGTTCGAGTTCGTTATGATTTCAGAATTATTGCTTATGAGACATGTCTATTGGCATCAAACACATCTGTTAGAATGAGATGTGTCTATTGGAAAAGACACATCTTGAGGTGTGTCTATTGGCATTGGACATGACTGTTGGAAATGAGATGTGTCTTTTGGCAAAAGACACATCTCGAGGTGTGTCTATTGGCAGAAGACACATCTGTTGACATCTATAAATAGGTGTTGAATTGATCATTTTGCACACTGGTTCATTTTGAAATACACAGCAAAATACATTCTCTCTTCTTGCAGATTTTCTGATTTTATCCGATTGAATTATTTGGGTGAACCACAAATAACTTCAATCTGAAAGTGTTCACACGACTTCAGAAAAATCCAAGTTATCACCCAACTCCCCAACAAAGATTGAAGTTAAATCTTTTAAGAATCTTCTCAATATAATGTGATTGAGAAATCGAAATGCCATTGTTCTCACGCTTGATCCTTATACCAAGAATCACCTCAGCCTCCCCCATGTCTTTCATATCAAAGTTTGATGACAAGAACTTCTTGGTATTATCCACTTGATTTTGGTCAGTACCAAAAATCAACATGTCATCCACATATAAACAAATTATAACTCCTTTACCAGAAGAATCAAATTTGCTATATACACACTTGTCTGCTTGGTTAAGAAAATAACCGTTAGACAAGACCACAGTATCAAATTTATCATGCCAATCCTTCGGTGCTTGTTTCAGACCATAAATTGATTTCTTCAATTTACACACCTTGTTCTCACAACCAGGCATAACAAACCCTTCGGGTTGTTTCATATAAATCTCTTCATCTAATTCACCATTCGAGAATGCAGTTTTCACATCCATTTGGTGAATGACAAGGTTGTGTATAGCAGCAAGTGCTATTAACAACCTAATAGTGGAGGTTCTAGCAACAGGAGCATAAGTATCAAAATAATCAATCCCTTTTTTTTGTCTAAAACCTTGGATTACCAATCTGGCCTTCAACTTATCTATGGTACCGTCCACCTTCATTTTCATTTTGAAGATCCATCTGTTTCCCAATGCTTTACAGCCAGGGGGCAGATCACTCAATTCCCAAGTATTATTATTCATGATAGAATCCATTTCATCTTGGATAGCTTCTTTCCAGAATGCAACATCCCTAGATTTCATAGCTTCGCTAAAAGTATTTAGATCCTCCTCAATAAGAAAACAATATTGGTATTGATATTCAATTTCATCTCTAGAGCCTTCTACTAGATAAAGATGAAAATCATCTCCAAAAGACTTTGCTTTTCTAGCTCTAGTGCTTCTCCTTGGTTCGGACGGTCCATTCACATCTTCAGTAGAAACTGAGTTCCTACTAGAAGAATTCTGAAGCATGTCCCTTGGTCTAGGTATAAATGTAAATCTATTTTCATCAAAAATAGCATCTCTTGACTCGATAATCGAGTTCACAGAAACATAGTCATTAGATTCTAAACATAGAATCTGTATGCTATAGAATGCTCAACATAGCCAACAAATATGCAATCTATACCTCGTTCACCCAAGTTTCTTCTTTTGGGTTCAGTGAGTCTTACAACTGCTCTACATCCCCAAACTCTCAGAAAACTTAATTTTGGTGACTATTTATACCAAAGTTCATAAGGGGTAATCTTATTCCTCTTACTAGGAATTCGATTCAATAAATGATAGGCTGTCAACATAGCCTCACCCCAAAATCCCTCACTCAAACCTGAGTAGGATAACAAGGAATTAACCATTTCTTTCAAAGTCCTATTCTTTCGCTCTGCCACACCGTTTTGCTGTGGTGTATAAGGAGCCGTGGTTTGATGTATTATACCAGTAGATTGAAAATAAACTGGATCATAATACTCACCTCCTCTATCAGTAAGTAGATTTTTAATCATGGTACTCTGATTTAGCTCTACTTCTTCTTTATAAATTTTAAAGAAGTCAAGAGCTTCATCCTTAGCATGCAATAAATATACATAGCAATATCTAGTAGCATCATCAATAAAAGTAACTACATACTTTTTATTTCCTAATGATGGTGTAGAATGGAAATCACACAAATCACTATGTATTAATTCTAAAATATCAGACACCCTATTGACCTCCTTAAAGGGCTTTCTTGTTATCTTTGTTAACATGCATGTTTTGCATTTTTCATTGTCTAAATCAATAGCAGGTATGAGACTCATTTTTGACATATCCTTTATTCTTTTGTAATGTACATGTCCTAGTCTAGCATGCCATAATTCTGGTTTGTTCAAATTATTGCTAGTACTAGTAGAAGCCATGCAAGCAGATTCATCAATAAATGGAGTATTTACATTCAACATAAATATACCATTACACAAATAGCCAAAGCCAACAAAAGAGCCATGTTTTGACAATATATATTTGTCACTTTCATAAACTTGTTTATATCCACAATTGTTCAATACAACACCAGACAAGAGATTCTTACGAATCCCAGGAACATACAACACTTTATTTAACAATATACATTTGCCAGAAGTAAAAACTATCTTGACATTTCCTAGTCCTTTGATCGGTTCAGTTGCAACATTTCCCATCTTTAAGATAGATCAATCTTCAATTGGTTGAAAGTCTATGAACCAACGAAGATCTTTGCATACATGACTCGTTGGGGAGTTGGGTGATAACTTGGATTTTTCTAAAGTGTTCACACGACTTCAGAAAAATCCAAGTTATCACCCAACTCCCCAACAAAGATTGAAGTTAGCTATTTTCTGAAGATGACGAACTCAGAATCTGCAAAAGACATGACAAGCAAGTTTGCAAAGTTGGACAAGTTTGAGGGTCAGGATTTTAGAAGATGGCAAAAGAAGATGCATTTTCTATTGACGACGCTGAAGGTTGTATATGTTTTGAGTACCCCCATTCCAGAAGTGGTTGAGGATGAAACCGCTGAACAAACAAGGAGGCGTTGCAAATGGTAAAACGCCGATTACATCTGCCGCGGTCACATCTTAAACGGTATGTCTGATTCCCTTTTCGATGTATATCAAAATGTTGAGTCAGCAAAAGAATTGTGGGATTCTCTTGAATCCAAGTACATGGCAGAAGATGCTTCTAGTAAGAAGTTTCTGGTCAGTAATTTTATGAATTATAAAATGGTCGATTCTAGACCGGTGATGGAACAATACAATGAATTGTTAAGGATTCTGGGTCAGTTTGCCCAACACAATCTGAAGATGGATGAATCTATCTCAGTTTCTGGTGTTATAGACAAACTACCACCATCATGGAAGGATTTTAAACACTCCTTGAAACATAACAAAGAGGATATGACTCTGGTTCAACTTGGAAGTCACTTCAGAATTGAAGAGGCTTTGAGGACTCAAGAAATTGAGAATAATCCTAAGGGCAAGAACCAAGTCGGTAACTCTTCTGTGAATATGGTTGAAGATGGTGGATCTTCTAAGAATTCTAAGTATGGCAAGGGTGATAAACGAAAGTTTAAAGGAAACAACAACAATTCTTCCAACAAAAGGCCTAAGATGGCGTGTTGGAAGTGTGGCAAACCTGGACATTTCAAGAAGGATTGTCGGGTTGGTAAAGGCAAGCAAGAAAAGCAAAATGCTGGTCCAAGTGGATCCAAGGATCCAGAAAAGCAACAAGGTCAGATTTTAATGCAAAATTGTAATTCTAGTCAGAATTATGTGTCACTAATATCTGAGGCATTTTATGTGTAGGATGACAATGTTGCTTGGTGGATTGATTCAGGAGCAACGAGTCATGTATGCAAAGATCTTCGCTGGTTCATAGACTTTCAACCAATCGAAGATGGATCTATCTTAAAGATAGAAAATATTGCAACTGAACTGATCAAAGGACTAGGAAATGTCAAGATAGTTTTTACTTCTGGCAAATGTATATTGTTAAATAAAGTGTTGTATGTTCCTGGGATTCGTAAGAATCTCTTGTCTGGTGTTGTATTGAACAATTATGGATATAAACAAGTTTATGAAAGTGACAAATATATATTGTCAAAACATGGCTCTTTTGTTGGCTTTGGCTATTTGTGTAATGGTATGTTTATGTTGAATGTAAATACTCCATTCATTGATGAATCTGCTTGCATGGCTTCTACTAGTACTAGCAATAATTTGAACAAACCAGAATTATGGCATGCTAGACTAGGACATGTACATTACAAAAGAATAAAGGATATGTCAAAAATGAGTCTCATACCTGCTATTGATTTAGACAATGAAAAATGCAAAACATGCATGTTAACAAAGATAACAAGAAAGCCCTTTAAGGAGGTCAATAGGGTGTCTGATGTTTTAGAATTAATACATAGTGATTTGTGTGATTTCCATTCTACACCATCATTAGGAAATAAAAAGTATGTAGTTACTTTTATTGATGATGCTACTAGATATTGCTATGTATATTTATTGCATGCTAAGGATGAAGCTCTTGACTTCTTTAAAATTTATAAAGAAGAAGTAGAGCTACATCAGAGTACCATGATTAAAAATCTACGTACTGATAGAGGAGGTGAGTATTATGATCCGGTTTATTTTCAATCTACTGGTATAATACATTAAACCACGGCTCCTTATACACCATAGCAAAATGGTGTGGCAGAGCGAAAGAATAGGACTTTGAAAGAAATGGTTAATTCCTTATTATCCTACTCGGGTTTGAGTGAGGGATTTTGGGGTGAGGCTATGTTGACAGCCTGTCACTTATTGAATCGAATTCCTAGTAAGAGGAATAAGATTACCCCTTATGAACTTTGGTATAAAGAGTCACCAAAATTAAGTTTTCTGAGAGTTTGGGGATGTAGAGCAGTTGTAAGACTCACTGAACCCAAAAGAAGAAACTTGGGTGAACGAGGTATAGATTGCATATTTGTTGGCTATGCTGAGCATTCTATAGCATATAGATTCTATGTGTTAGAATCTAATGACTATGTATCTGTGAACTCGATTATCGAGTCAAGAGATGCTATTTTCGATGAAAATAGATTTACATCTATACCTAGACCAAGGGACATGCTTCAGAATTCTTCTAGTAGGAACTCAGTTTCTACTGAAGATGTGAATGGACCGTCCGAACCAAGGAGAAGCACTAGAGCTAGAAAAGCAAAGTCTTTTGGAGATGACTTTCATCTTTATCTAGTAGAAGGCTCTAGAGATGAAATTGAATATCAATACCAATATTGTTTTCTTATTGAGGAGGATCCAAATACTTTTAGCGAAGCTATGAAATCTAGGGATGTTGCATTCTGGAAAGAAGCTATCCAAGATGAAATGGATTCTATCATGAATAATAATACTTGGGAATTGAGTGATCTACCCCCTGGCTGTAAAGCATTGGGAAACAGATGGATCTTCAAAAGGAAAATGAAGGTGGACGGTACCATAGATAAGTTTAAGGCCAGATTGGTAATCCAAGGTTTTAGACAAAAAGAAGGGATTGATTATTTTGATACTTATGCTCCTGTTGCTAGAACCTCCACTATTAGGTTATTAATAGCACTTGCTGCTATACACAACCTTGTCATTCACCAAATGGATGTGAAAACTGCATTCTTGAATGGTGAATTAGATGAAGCGATTTATATGAAACAACCCGAAGGGTTTGTTATGCCTGGTTGTGAGAACAAGGTGTGTAAATTGAAGAAATCAATTTATGGTCTGAAACAAGCACCGAAGGATTGGCATGATAAATTTGATACTGTGGTCTTGTCTAACGGTTATTTTCTTAACCAAGCAGACAAGTGTGTATATAGCAAATTTGATGCTTCTGGTAAAGGAGTTATAATTTGTTTATATGTGGATGACATGTTGATTTTTGGTACTGACCAAAATCAAGTGGATAATACCAAGAAGTTCTTGTCATCAAACTTTGATATGAAAGACATGGGGGAGGCTGAGGTGATTCTTGGTATAAGGATCAAGCGTGAGAACAATGGCATTTCGATTTCTCAATCTCATTATATTGAGAAGATTCTTAAAAGATTTAACTTTAAGGATTGTTCTCCTGTTAGTACTCCTCTTGATCCTAGTATTAAACTCCTACCTAATACAGGTGTTGCAGTATCTCAGCTTGAATACTCAAGGGCTATTGGTAGTCTCATGTATGCCATGATAAGCACTAGGCCAGATATTGCCTATGCTGTTGGAAAGCTTAGTAGGTACACTAGCAAACCAAGTTCACATCATTGGCAAGCTTTAAGCCGAGTGTTCAAATACTTGAAAGGAACCATGGATTATGGTTTGACATATACTGGATTTCCTTCGGTTATTGAAGGTCATTCAGATGCAAGTTGGATTTCCAATAAGGAAGATCATTCTTCCACAAGTGGATGGGTATTCCTTCTTGGGGGAGGTGCTATCTCTTGGGCATCAAAGAAGCAAAGTTGCATTACTGATTCAACGATGGAATCTGAATTTGTGGCATTATCAGCGGCTGGTAAAGAAGCTGAATGGCTAAGAAATCTGATTTATGAGATTCCATTGTGGCCTAAACCGATATCTCCCATATCTATCAGATGTGATAGTGAGTCTGCCTTGTCTAATGCTTATAGACAAGTGTTCAAAGGCAAGTCTAGACACTTAGGTGTTAGACATAGCATGATTCGTGAGCTTATCACGCATGGTGTTATATCAGTGGAGTTTATAAGAACTCAACATAATTTAGCCGATCATCTAACCAAAGGGTTGAGTAGAGATCTTGTGCACAAGTCGGCTGTAGGGATGAGATTAAAGTCCATCGAATAACCTCTCATGTTGAGATACCCAATTCCCATCTAATATGACATTAGGTGCTGAATTCAATGTGGAAAGCTTAACATTTAGAGATTGGAACACATTAAAGCATCATACCAAGGTATGTGTTCAGACCTGCAAGTTGAGGAGGTTGAAGTTTATCTTCTTAATAGTTCTTTTGAAAAATTGCATATGCAGGTGCGAGAATAAAAGAACTACCTATATGAGCATGAAGTTTAGCCGCTTCAAGAAGCTTGGACTTGGCTTTGATATGTTTATGAAGGATTAGGACACTAGGCTAGTAAAATATAGTGTCAAGTAAGAACATTTGAGAATGTAAATTTATGTGTATATTATCTTCATGTATTCACTATGAATAACCAAGGTTCAATCCATAGTGATACCTTGATATTCGAATATTTGGAATGTGTAATATACTAATGTGAAATTCAATCGTCATGATAGTTCATTTATGCATAAATTTGTCGTTTGTTGTAATTTTGTTTAGTTAATCATGGATTACGCTAAAATGGGGGAGGATTGTTGGATATTTTAGTGTAATTGGATTGGCTAGTTGATCAATGTAATCATAATGTTACATCGAACAAGTCGGGAGAATGTGGAGTGCATGCTCTGTTCGAGTTCGTTATGATTTCAGAATTATTGCTTATGAAACATGTCTATTGGTATCAAACACATCTGTTAGAATGAGATGTGTTTATTGGAAAAGACACATCTTGAGGTGTGTCTATTGGAAAAGACACATCTTGAGGTGTGTCTATTAGCATTGGACATGACTGTTGGAAATGAGATGTGTCTTTTGGCAAAAGACACATCTTGAGGTGTGTCTACTGGCAAAAGATACAACTGTTGACATCTATAAATATGTGTGGCATTGATCATTTTCAGTACTGGTTCATTTTGAAATACACTAGGCTAGTTTGCGAACTCAGAAGCTTGGACTTGGCTTTGATATGCTTATGAAGGATTAGGACACTAGGCTAGTAAAATATAGTGTCAAGTAAGAACATTTGAGAATGTAAATTTATGTGTATATTATCTTCATGTATTCAATATGAATAGTAAAGGTTCAATCCATAGTGATACCTTGATATTCGAATATTTGGAATGTGTAATATACTAATGTGAAATTCAATCGTCACGATATTTCATTTATGCATAAATTTGTCGTTTGTTGTGATTTTGTTTAGTTAATCATGGATTACGCTAAAATGGGGGAGGATTGTTGGATATTTTAGTGTAATTGGATTGGCTAGTTGATCAATGTAATCGTAATGTTACATCGAACAAGTCGGGAGAATGCGGAGTGCATGCTCTGTTCGAGTTCGTTATGATTTCAGAATTATTGCTTATGAGACATGTCTATTGGCATCAAACACATCTGTTAGAATGAGATGTGTCTATTGGAAAAGACACATCTTGAGGTGTGTCTATTGGCATTGGACATGACTGTTGGAAATGAGATGTGTCTTTTGGCAAAAGACACATCTTGAGGTGTGTCTATTGGCAAAAGACACATCTGTTGACATCTATAAATAGGTGTTGCATTGATCATTTTACACACTGGTTCATTTTGAAATACACAGCAAAATACATTCTCTCTTCTTGTAGATTTTCTGATTTTATCCGATTGAATTATTTGGGTGAACCAAAAATAACTTCAATCTGAAAGTGTTCACACGACTTCAGAAAAATCCAAGTTATCACCCAACTCCCCAACAACCTATTTACTCTCTCTTTTAATTTTTCTCTTTTCTGGCCCTCTTATCCCTTGCAGAGCTATGCCTGGAATTATGAGCAGCATGCTTGGTTCTTCCCCCATGTTTGGGTTTGGATGGTTGTTGGTTAGGTTGAGGTTGAGTAGGAGGCTGAGGTTGTGGTTGAGGTTCAGTGTTTGTAGATAATGGTACAGTGTTTGGTGTAATATCAGGTTGAGTGGATGAAGGTTTAGGCTGTGTTTCAGTTTGAGTGAGTGCAGGGTTTGAAGTTTGATCAGTGTTTGGAGAAGATTGCTCAGACTGTTGAGGTTCTTGTGGTTGATTTATAAAGTTCTGTAAAGCAAGAGGGAAAACCAAAGCAGGTAAATGCTCTTTGGTAGCATCCTTATTAGTCAAATCAGAATATATCCTTTTGTTGACCTTAAAGGGTTGAATCACATCATCCTCAGCAATTTCCAAGTGAGGAACACAAGCATTGAATAATAATTGACAGAATCTAGCAAAGTAAACAGTAGTAGACTCTGACAACCTATCACCTAAGTTCATTAAGACAAATCTACCAAAATCGAAATTACTTCCATAGAGAAGAGAATACCCAATTTGAAGACTGTCCATCGGAATCGCATCCCAGTTGGTGACCTTCTTGCCAAAAGCCCTAGTTATACAGTCAAAGAAAAAACTCCACTCATTTCTCAGCTTTGGTCTTTTGACATTGCCTAGTCTGGCAAGAGAATCTGAGTAGCCGATTTGTTGTAACATCTCTCTTAAAGCATTTTCAGAAACGACACTGTAGGAAGTGTGATTGTCAAAATCCATAATTTCTCTGACAGTATTTGGAGTAATCACATAATGTGTCTCATCATGAGTGAACATAATAGATGGAGTCCCATTTGCTCCTCCATCATCATAGGTTGAGTTTTTCCAGAAGATAGCAATCTGCGAGGCAGATAGTGTTGGTGGGTCGACCAGAGCTTTACCAATCTCTGAGTCCCTCAAGAAATTCTGCATCTAGTGAAACGCATCTGGAACATTTGTAGTGTTTAGTGGAGCTGCATAGTTGTTAGTAACAAACAAGAGTCCAAGAGCAGTGAAATGTTTGGTTGCCATTAGAACGATTTGAGAAGAAAATACGAAAGAGAAGGATATGAGTGAAAGGTGTTTGATGAAATGTTCAAGTGAAAAATGTGAATTAACTGTGTAGTTGTGTAATAAAAAATAATTTGAAGTGTGTGTGAAAGTATAGGAGTGAATATGAATCGTGTTTGATATGTAAAACAAAACAAACCCAATCGTTTTACCATTAATTACGCAACCACTGACCATGTGCTAGTGGGACATGTTCATAGAAATTTGTGTGAGTGGGACACATGGCATACATGCAATGAACCAACTAAGCACGTGCAGTAAATATAGCAATAATTACCGTTGTTTTCTCTTTCCCATTACCAATACACTAACACATTTACACCCATTAACAGTTGTCAAAAACTATTGTTACCCCAAACTTTTCAAATTATCTGAATAAAAATTTACCTTAGAGTACTAGACAAAATCCAACAGCGTTTGTCAATTCTCCAACTTTATCAAAATAATCCTTTCAAAAACTGCACAGTTGTGAATATATTTGTGTGTGTAGCAGAGGTTACCAAATCAATTTTTAGAACATCTAATTTTTCATAACATTACTAAAGTAAATCAGTAAACACTGGATGCACAAACTCTCATAATAACACTGAATGTATGATGAAAGCTAAACTCTGTAGTAAACAATTTATATACAGTAACATTTAATCTATTTATACCCCCTATATATATATATATATATATATATTTTAAATCTATTCATTCCAGTAATTAGAGGTTGGAGCCAGTCACCAAAAATCCTAAAATTTTAGCCCTTATCATTTTGATAAGTTCCTGGGTCATCCTAGTCTTTGACTAGTCACGAAAAATTAGAGAATTTTAGCCCATACTATATACCAGTAAGTTCCTGGGTCATCCTAGTCACCAACATAATCTCAAAGGAGTTTAGCAACCTATATACATTTTCTTTGGGGGTATTATAGTAATAGCATTTTATTAAACAGAGTATAACTAACAGATTTTAGAGTTCATCAACACCTTATAAGTTTTTCATGAGAGGCAATGCACACAATATTTACAGACTCAGAATTTAGGATAAATAAACTAAGAGATGCTATAAATATGAAACAGTATCATGCTGTGTTAACTTGCTGCACAGTCTAAGATTAGATTACTATAACTCAGAAAGATTCATGATTAATTACTGAGAATCATGCTTCATACATATTTCTTCATTGGTATTTACA
Organism: Kitagawia praeruptora; assembly: GCA_037693485.1. NCBI lineage: Eukaryota > Viridiplantae > Streptophyta > Magnoliopsida > Apiales > Apiaceae > Kitagawia > Kitagawia praeruptora. Next base: position 114,228,376 of record CM075344.1, on the reverse strand, counting down.
TCCAAACAATAATCAATTCAGAGTTAACAGAGTTTATCCAGCATGTTAACAGTGTTTGACTGACAAAACATGCTAGTAGAGTTTAACAGTCTACTGACAGAGTTTACATTGCAGAGTTTAAAAACAGAGTTCACATAGCATTTAACACATCACATAAACATAAGTAATGCATTACATAAGTGAAGTTTGAGTCTAACCAATATCTCTAGTCAAAACCAGAGACCATTCCTAGTTCATTAACCATCCTTGCAAATATAGCTTCACTCAATGGCTTGGTGAAGATGTCTGCAAGCTGTTGGTCTGTAGACACAAAATGAAGCTCAATGTTTCCTTCCTCTACATGCTCTCTGATAAAGTGATACCTTATGCTGATGTGCTTGGTCATTGAATGCTGTACTGGATTACCTGTCATAGCAATAGCACTTTGATTATCACAGTAAATAGGAATTTTACTGTACCTTAAACCATAATCCAGCAATTGATTCTTCATCCATAGAATCTATGCACAACAGCTACCAGCAGCAATATACTCTGACTCAGCTGTAGATGTAGAAATTGATTTCTGTTTCTTACTGTACCAAGAAACCAGTCTTTCACCCAGAAATTGACAACTTCCACTGGTACTTTTTCTGTCTATCTTACAGCCTGCAAAGTCTGCATTAGAGTAACCAATAAGCTTGAAATCTGATTCTCTGGGATACCACAACCCTAAAGTAATGGTGCCCTTGAGATATTTAAAGATTCTTTTCACAGCTGTGAGATGTGGTTCTCTGGGGTCTGCCTGAAACCTTGCACAGAGACAGGTTGCATACATGATATCAGGTCTACTTGCTGTCAGATAAAGAAGAGACCCTATCATGCCTCTGTAATTTGTCATATCTACTGATGCTCCTGTATCTTTGTCCAACTTAGTTGTTGTTGCCATGGGAGTTGATGCAGATGAGCAATCAAGCATACCAAATTTCTTGAGAAGATTTCTGGTATATTTTGCTTGATTTATAAAGATCCCATCATTTGTTTGCTTCACCTGTAGGCCTAGAAAATAACTAAGCTCTCCCATCATACTCATTTGATACCTGGACTGCATTAGCTTGGCAAACTTTGTACAGAGTTTATCATTAGTAGACCCAAAAATTATGTCATCAACATATATTTGAACCAGAAGCAGGTCACTACCAGATTTAAAGTAAAACAGAGTTTTATCAATTGTTCCTCTGTGAAACCCACTTTCTAGAAGAAATTGAGCTAGTGTTTCATACCATGCTCTTGGTGCCTGCTTAAGTCCATAGAGTGCTTTATCAAGCCTGTAGACATAATCTGGATATTTGGGGTCCACAAATCCTGGTGGTTGTTCAACAAACACTTCTTCTTCAAGTTTACCATTCAGAAAGGCACTTTTCACATCCATCTGAAATACTTTGAATTTCTTATGTGAGGCATATGCAAGAAACATCCTTATTGCCTCCAATCTTGCAACTGGAGCAAAAGTCTCATCATAATCTATTCCTTTCTGCTGTGAATAGCCTTTTGCCACAAGTCTGGCCTTGTTTCTTGTAACAACCACCTCACTATCAGTTTTATTTCTGAATACCCACTTAGTACCAACAACAGACCTATTCTTTGGTCTTGGTACAAGTGTCCAAACTTCATTTCTCTCAAATTCATTCAACTCCTCCTGCATTGCTGTTATCCAGTCAGCATCTTGAAGAGCTTCTTCTACCTTCTTTGGCTCAGTTTGTGACAAGAATGCATGGAACAGACATTCATTTGTTGTTGCACTTCTTGTCCTTACTCTTGCATCTGGATCACCAATAATCAAATCAGGTGTGTGAGATTTTGTCCATTTCCTAGCTGAAGGTAAATGACTTCTCTCAGTGTTAGATCCCCCCTCTCGATCCATGTTTTCCTGATTTTCTTATTGCCTTTCTTCATTATCTGAGGCTCCCCCTGAATGTGACTGCTCAGATTTTGGACCTTCAGAGTTTGAGTCATCAGAGTTTGATCCAGATTTTTCAGCTGACTCATTATCAGAATTTGAGTCATCACTTTGAAGTGATTCTTCATGCTCCCCCTCAACTAGTTATTCCCTAGTATGTGGCTGAGAAGTTTCTTCAATATTTACCAGTAGAGGTTCATAGTTTAGCTCAACAGAGTTTGTCGGTTCAGCCTCATCAGAGTTTACTTCATCAGAGAATAATTCTTCATTTTCAAAGTGCAGTTGATCATGTTCATCTACATCTTCAAGTCCAGTTATTTTCTTGTCATCAAATGACACATGAATAGACTTCATGACCACCTTGGTTCTCAGATTATAAACTCTGAATGCCTTAGTTGACAGTGGATAGCCAACAAAAATTCCTTCATCAGCTTTTAATTCAAATTTTGTCAACTGTTCAGGATGATTTTTCAGCACAAAGCACTTGCACCCAAAAATATGAAAATATTTCAGGTTTGGCTTCTTTTCCCTCACCATTTCATATGGTGTTTTTCCATGCTTGTTGATCAGAGTGGCATTCTGAGTAAAACAGGCAGTTTGAACAGCTTCTGCCCAGAAATAGGTTGGCAGCTTTGCTTCATCAAGCATAGTTCTGGCAGCTTCTATCAAGGTTTTGTTCTTTCTTTCAACTACACCATTTTGTTGTGGTGTACCAGGTGCAGAAAACTCTTGCTTCACTCCTCTGTTTTTGCAGAATTCTTCCATTGTTGCATTTCTAAATTCAGTTCCATTATCACTTCTGATAATCTTGACTTTGTGTTTTGATCCTTTGTCCAGAAGCTTTACATGTTCCATCAGAGTTAATGCAGTTTCATCCTTCTTTGCTAGAAAATATACCCATGTATATCTGGTATGTTCATCAACAATGACTAAAGCATATTTCTTTCTTCCAATAGACATCACATTTACTAGTCCAAAAGGATCAACATGTAGAAGATGATAAGGATCAACAATTGAAGATTCAGTCTTGCTCTTGAAAGATGACTTCCTTTGTTTGGCCTTTTGACAGGAATCACTTAGGCTATCAACATTAAATAATGATTTTGGTAGCCCTCTAACAAGATTCTTTCTAATCAGCTAATTGATGTTGTTCAAATTCAAATGAGAGAGTTTCTTATGCCACTTCCAACTCTCTTCACTGGACATTCTTATTGACAGACACACTGCTTTGCCATCAGAGTTTGTTGACAACTTTATTTCATAGATGTTATTGTGCCTGTTTCCAACTAGAACGACCTTCCCTATATATTTACTGATGATTTCACAATATTCATGCTGAAAATCTACATGATATCCTCTGCCACAAATTTGACTCACAGATAGCAGATCATGCTTGAGTCCTGGAACCAGAGCTACATTTGTGATGATGACACTTCCAAGATTGATATTGCCATATCCCAGAGTATGTCCTATGTTGCCATCTTCATAGGAAACTTTTGGGCCAGCCTTTTCCACATACTCTGATAGCAGGGCTTTATTTCTAGTCATGTGTCCTGAACATCCACTGTCCACGACTAGGGTACTTTCCCTGATGCCCTGCAATCACAAACATTTACTGAAGATTAGTTTTAAGGATCCAGACTTGCTTGGATCCTTTGGCTTTCTTAAATTTGTTAGCTTTTACAGCGGAATTCACATTATCAGAGTTTAAACTAACACTTTCAGAGTTTACATTTGCCGAATTAATCTTCACCCATTTCAAATTGGGCTTGGGTTCATAGTAATTATGATAAATAGCATGATAATCTCTGCAAGTATAAATAGAATGCCAAGTACTTCCACAATGTTTGCATAATGTCTGTGGTCTAGTTCTAACATTAACTTTCTTTACTTCAGACTTAGAAGGTAAAGAATTAATGTTTTTGTTCTTCCTGCAAAAGCTAGCAAGATGGTTAGTGCTACCACAGTTAAGACATGTCTTTCTTGGAGCAAAAGTAGCAAGCATTGGATAATTACCCTGAGAAATGCCTACTTTTCCATTCCTATTCTTTCTAGACACTTTCTGTTTCTTAACATATTTTAACTCCTTAGCTTATGCTTCAGTTGTTTATCTGTCATTAAACCAATATTAACCTGTTTAACACCAGTTTTTACTGGTTCTCTCTTAACAATTCCTTTTTCATCTTCAGACTTAGATTCATTCACTCCATGAACAAATTTTGTAGTAGGAAGATGAGTTCTCATTTTAACTTGATTCTGAAATCTAAGTTCATCTCCCTCACAGTAACCTAAACCTACTATGTCTGACTGAAAAACCTCATTAGTGTCTTTTCCAGAATGAGTCCATGTTTTGATTATGTGATTTGCCTTCTCCAATTCAGATTCTAGTTGCTTATATCTGCCTAGCAACTCCTGTTCTAGATAAACAGCATCATCTCTTTCTCTCTGAACTTGTTGCATGTTTTCAAGTTTCTCTTCAACAATTTTATTTCTTTGTTTAAGTTCAGAATTCTCAGACTTTATTCTCTCATTCTCTAAAGTCTGATCCCTATAACTAATATGCAATGTCTTGAGATAAATTCTCAATTCAGATATATTATCAATATTATAAGCATAGGTAGTTAAGGGTACTTTGTTCTTAGACTCTTCTGCTTCATTCTCAATAGAAGCCATGAGAGCATAGTTGACTTCCTCATCTGAGTCTGAAGTGTCTGCCCAATCTATGCCTTTTGTGATGAGTGCCTTTTCAGTTTTACCCTTCTTGCACTCAGGAGCATAGTGACCCATCCCCTTACACTTGTAGCATTGAATCTCAGACTTATCTTTCTTCCCAGATTTAGTCTCCTTTCTCTCAGACTTCCTGAAACTCTTTCTGTCAGAAGTTGAATCTCTAGAGAACTTGTTTCCCTTCTTAAAGTTCTTGAAACCCATCTTCTTGAAAGTTTTCACCATCAAGACAGCCATCTTCCTCATTTCCTCTTCATCCTCAAAATCAGATGATTCATCAGTGTTTGAGTCAATATCAGACTCTGATGATTCATTTTCAGAATATATAGCTAAAGCTTTTCCCTTAGCTTTCTTCCTTGAGGCTTCCTTCTTTAAAGGTTTCTCTTCAACTTTAAGAGCAACAAACTTTGCCTTCTTGCTTGATCTTCTGTTTCTCTGTTCCATTTCCAGTTCATGAGTTTTGAGCAACCCATAGATCTCATCAATTTCAGTATCAGCAAGATCATAATTGTCTCTAATAGTGGTTGTTTTCACATCCCACTTTTCAGGTAGAGCAAGAAGAAATTTGAGATTTGAGTCTTCTAAATCATACTCTTTATTTACCAATGACAAATCATTGATCAGTTTACAGAACCTGTCATGGTTTCTTCAGACTTTGCCTCAAAATGCTCATACTCTTGTGTGAGTATGTTCCTTCTATTCTTCTTGATAGCAGCAGTTCCTTGACACCTAACCTCAAGAGCATCCCATATTTCTTTGGCAGTAGTGCAGTTAATCACTTTATTAGACATAACATTGTCTAAAGCACTATGAAGTAGATGCCTTACCTTTGCATCCTTAGCAATAGATGAAAGATCTTCAGGAGTCAGATCTTTCTTTTCATTTGGAACTGTCTTAGCTTCTTGACCAGCAGTGGCAGCAGATAGCTTGGTAGGCTTATGAGGACCTTCATAAATTCTGTCAAGATATTCTGGATCTGTAGCCTCCAGAAACATAGTCATCTTCACCTTCCAGATAGCATAATCTACTGGTCTCATAATAGGAACCCTAATAGTCTCATACCGACTCACAGTAGTAGGAGCCTTCTCAGAACCTAAACCTGTTGGAGGAGGAATCTCTGACATGATTATAGTTTTGTGTGTGGATCTTAAACTATATTGATTTACAGATTTGCTCTGATACCACTTGTTAGGCCGAATACACAAATATAATCAAGCTTTGTATGAGAGATTAACAAGAACACACTTCTAATAATTAAAAACTGTTTGGAATTAATAATTCCTCTCTCTCAGTGATGTAAAATATCACAGAGAGCTGCTTAGGTTACAATGAATGAATAATTCGTTATTCGATACCCTTCTAGGGTTAACCTAACTGTATTTATAAAACATACAGCTACGGTACAATCATAAATTGATACTCCTATAATTTAGCTATACAATTGATATCAATCACGATTGCTACACGTCTTCTAAGTCAACACAATCTCTTTGATAGCTATCCAATCTTCAAAGATATTGCTTCCATTTTTATCTTCAATTAATCTTCAGATACTATTGACAAGTAGACGCTTCCGCCAGACAGAGTTTGACAAACTCTGTTGCGCTTCCATCCGTCAGCGTTTGCGCTTTCATTCATCAGCGTTTAACCAAACTCTGACTGCTTTCAGCTAAACTCTGATTTATCACTGTATAACTTAAACACTGATTAATACTTACATCAATTTTATTTAACACAAGAGAATTTCCTCTTGTCTTCTTGATGTAGTACTTGGGTTGACATCAATTTCTACATCTTGTTGGGGTGAGTTGGAGATTTCTCCCCATAATGAACTACGGTGGCTTGATCCCGTTAAAGGGTACGTAAGTTGCTATAGTAATATAGCAAAGTCGGTTGGGGTTAACATATCATGGCTTTCATAGTATTCTCGATGTTCGTCCATAATTTGAGGTCTATCAAATGATGTACGAGGTGGAGAATTGTGATGTCGAAAGGTTGAGCTAGTTTTTGGTGCTAATGTGAAAAATTCGCAGAAATTTTTTTGATTGCATTAGTTGTTTTGCTTTTGCATTTCCCGGAGGTCCAACGATCGGATCATCCTGAATTTTGAATAGCTTTTTCCATACTCAAGTATCTAAATTTTGAACGATGGAGATCAGATTTGGAGGTGTAGAAGACCTGTTTATTGAGGTTAGGGCAAGGATTGTTGCATCATAGAGAGCGGTGTGGATTAAGCTCTCCGTGGTGAGCTGACTTGAATCGGGTATTTTTGGTCTAAAATTGTGTTTAGGTTAATTCTTAAATTAGACACATAATATGATATGTAAACAATAATGAATTAGCCAGGTTTTAATGTCTACTGAAAATATATGCAAGTATTAATATATACAAGAAAAAATATTATTTCATTTAGTCAACAAAATTCCTTCTTCTTTTTGTTTTTCATATTTATTTTGATTAGTGTCTTGTGTTGATAACTTATAACTTGTATAGGTGAAACTTGGTATAAATTTTATATAAAAATCTTTTTTATAAAAGAGAAAAAAGCATTGAGATTGATCTCAGGGAAGTTACCTGAGATTAAAAGATTTACAGTATAAATAGATTGTGACATTTTTGTAAATATTTAAAACTTTTTTAAAAATTCTGTATTTACAATTATGTCATCGTACATTAATATGGATAATCTTCTTCTTAAGCTCATGTATTACCTAAGGATAACCTCAGGAACATGAAACCCTTATATATAATGTTATTCGTCTATATTCAAGATTCTCCGTCCCAACAGGTTCTTCACAGTTACTATTTTGGGACGTCTCACCCATTTCTTTACATTATTAAAAATAGTAACTTTTAACAATAAAATACATTATTACATCCACTATTTCACTCTATTTTTTCAATACTTTACACTATTACACCCACTATTCCATTACTTCACTCTACTTTTTCAACACTTTACACTATTACACCTACTACCTTACTTATTTTAACAACAAAATCAATACCATACTATTACACCCACTATTTAAATTATATTCCCTGATTTTCGTGTCCGAGCTGGACGAAAGGAGTAGATTATGATACGTACATAGAGGTGCGAGCTATATTCTCTGTAGTCGCGCAGGAATGATTGATTTTAACCAAAAAAAATTCAAGCAAATAAGAAAGTGAGGGCAGTCACAGCGCATGGAGAATGTGAGCATGTGAGGGGGAAATATATAAAATACTGGAAAGCAAAACATGCTTGTAGCTAGTCTGGTCCATTTTCTTTCTGACACAAAAACCAGGCTTTTAAGTCACCTCATATCCAATCACCTGCAATTATTCTGCTCCATCTCTACTCAAGGTTGGGGCTTAATAAAAGCATCTTCAACAGTTTTTTTAGGAAAATGTTTGGTACCCTAAATTGATTTCCAATAATTTTTCAAATGTCAAATGTAACAATTCAATTGATTATAATAATAATGGATCCCTGCATTCACACCACACCAATTACTCAATCAAAAATTTTCACGGTATGTCATGTAAGCTTTACCATATCATTTAGGAGTAATTTTTGGATACCAATTTGGGTAACTAGCATTACTCGTTTTTATATCCTTTTTTTTAAAGTTAAAATTTTGAAACCCGAGGCTTAATTACGGATTTATCATTTACTACCTCCGTCTCAATCAATTATTTAACTTTCTTTTTACATTTTCTGACACGTATTTTAAGGATAATTTTATAACTTATTTTTAAAATTTTCTTCTTTTGTATAAAAATATATACATTATATTTTTATAAAAAAAAAGTTAAAAATAAGTTATGAAACTACCCTTAAAATGCGTGCCAGCTTATTCTGAAAGGTAAAGAATTCATCGAGATTGAGGAAGTAAGACTTTAAGAACATACTAATATTTATGAGACTTTTTATCTTGACTCTTAAATTAAAATTTGAAAACAAAATAAAAAAAGAAAATTTGTGTTCTAAGAGACTTAATCGCTTCTAGAATCACTAAAATTATATTCTTTCTCCTAAATGTAAGAATTCCTTTCAACTCCTAATTTATATTTTATAATAAATTCATAAGATACATACCCACTTTATAAGATTCATAAGAATTCTATCCACTTTATTTTGTAAATTATGAATTCAACTTGGATAATAATATTAAATTAAATAAAAAGGAAATATAAAAAATATTGTTGAAAATAAATATACATTTACTAAATTACTAAACGACAATAGTTTATATTATATTTTTAAAAGTGAGTTAAAAGTCTTTTGAAAATGTTTTATCTACCCAACTACTCACTCAGTTCCTGAATTGTATACTTTAGGGGACGGGATGTGACATGTATTTTAAGTTTCCTAGAAATAATAGTTTCATAATTTATTTTAAACTTTTTCTGAATAAAAATTTAGTATTTAAATATTTATTTTAAAAAAAGAAAATTTAAAAAATAAATTATATAACTATACTTTATACGAATCATAAAACGCTTGCTAAGTAGTAAAAAAAAGTTATATAAAAATAAGTGGAACGAAAGAATTAGCACTCATCATAAATTACCTGCTGTCCTAATCTACATTAATTTTCAATGATCGAGTTTAAATTATACTTCCTCCGTCCCTTTTGATTCTTAACACTTTCTATTTTGGGATGTCCCAATAGATTGTTAACATTTCCTAAAATAGTAAGTTTTAACACTATTACACCCACTACTTCACTTATTTTAGCAATACTTTACACTATTACACCCACTACTTAACTTATTTTAACTATAAAATCACTATTACACCCACTACTTCATTTATTTTAACAATATTACACCCACTATCTTGGTTCTCATGCAAAAAGCAAACGTTAACATCCCATTGGGACGGAGGGAGTACTAATCAAACAGGTGTCGAATATTATCAAATAATTATATATTATTAGAATTTACATACTTGTCCTACCGGAGTACATGTTCAAATATCGTTATTAGTTCATTTTTTGAAGCAAAGGAAGATTTCATTAATTCAAAACATCCGATAATAGTGTCTCCAACACACACAATGGAGGAGACAGAAAATCAATAAAGTTATTAACCGTGCAAGGTAGTCTAACTAGAGAATGTGCTACCTTGTTTGCGTGCTTCTTAACAAAAACAACTGAGACATCAACTCTACGACTAAGAGTGGATCAACACTGAGCTATTAGATCTCCTACCTCCAACTGATTTTGCTTGGCCTTATTTATCGCCTGAACACTTAGTAAGGAATCACTTTCACTAACAATGCCTTGCCCTTGAAACTCAACAGACCAAACCAGTGCTTCGAAGATGCTTACCAGCTCAGCCTCAAAAACCGTAACCCGACCTGTAAATCTCATCGTTTTACCACGAACAAATATACCATGGCTATTTCTCAGAACCATTCCGACAGAGAACAAATCTTCACCCTCCAAAACTGTGGCATCAACATTTAATTTTAAAGTTCCAGTGTTAGGAGCCACCCATCTGCTATTGTGCTTCACATTAGGACCTTGCAACTAGTTAGGGATACACTGCTTACATTTTTTAACTTCCCTCCATTCCACTATCTGCTTAGAGCTCCATTCCATCGCTACTTCAGGAGATATTACCTTCCCCTCCAAGACACGTTGGTTTCTAGCCCACCACACACCCCAAATTACCCTTGCTATCTTAATAAGATTATCGCTTGACCCCGTGCTTCGCTTATCCAGTAGCCATTCTGGAGCACTTTCAACCACCCTCGTGTCATAATATAGGCCCATTTGTTGCCAACAAAATTTAGCAAAGTCACAGTCAAGAAACAGATGCATTAGGTGCTCTACATCCCCTACACACATCACACAAGATATAGGAACACTAATACCTTTACCTCTTTGGAGATTTCAAACAGGAACATTGTTGCGACAAATTCTCCACAATAGAATTTTGATCTTGTGAGGAACACCCAAATGCCATATCTTTCCCCATCCATCTGATTGTTGCAGAGCTACATCCCCCATTGATAAGTGGATTTTATATCCACTTGGAATGCTTCATATCGGCTTAAATTGATTTCTTGACCTCAAGTGTGTGGTATTTTTGACGTGTTTCAGTGAAGTTTGTGCAGGACTACTAGTTACAGGCAGGAAATTACTTTTCCATAAGTAATTGGTGGTTTTTGATGAATTATGGAAACACAAGGTGCTAGAGAGAAGAATGCATGATGAAAGAAGTAATTAAAGGAAACTCAGGACCTGAGCTGGTAGGCTCAGGGCCTCAGAGAATCAGGGATGTTTTTAAAGGGAACTCAGGATCTGAGGTCTGAGACTCAGGGCCTGAGCCTGACGGGAATTAAATATTAAATTGGTCCAGAATTCAATTTTTAATCAGATTTTTGGACGTTTTCTTGGAGGACAAGTTACTGAGGGCCTATACATCATCCTTCATCCTAAAATGGAGGAATACTCAGAACAACACAACACATCAGAGAAGCAAGGGAGACAAGTTGGAAAAGGATTCACCAACACTCGTGACAAGCAACGGAGATCTAGATCTACTTCATCTTTTATTTTCTTCTATTAGGATACATTAATATTCAACCTTTGTTTTTATCATGGTTTCACTTGATCCCATGATGACGAACGGTTTGATTATGAACTAATCGTTGTCATGGGATTCTAACGGATTTATCTATATAACTTAGTAGTTTGATTGCTTTAAAGATATATGTGTGGTGAATTCTTGACATCCTCGTATGGTTAATCTTAATGCTTTTAGATGCGTAGCTAACATCTAAATTGAATTGTTAATCTCTTACGAAACGAGAGTGGATCTTGAGATTTAAAACTTGCCATGCTAGCATAGGATAGGTTGATGTTTTAACATCATGATTTGTGGCGTAAATAGAGATAATATGCTGCCCTATGTGATCAATATAGATAACTTGTTCTTCAACCATTATGTTTTCAAATCTTATAGAGATATAGGGTCTAAGCATAATTGGTGTCTACCCATCTTCTATCTCTTTTGTGGATGTATGAGTAGTTTAGTGTTCGTATACCGAGAGGTCACCAATACTTGTTTCGTGTTGTCTGATCAGATATCAAAACCATCACATGCATGGATTAAAGGCGTCAACTCTAAGCGAAGTAGTTAATGAAGTTAGGATCCCATGTTTTATCTCGCTTAAGTAATTCGATCTTAATACTCGTTAGTTAATTAATTCTTAGCTTAATAATTTGTTCTTAGTTAATTTTAGAAACCCATATTTGTTTATTGTCTTAGCAGTGAATTAAAGCCATACATTGTTGAATAGGTGCATTAACGGAATAGAACCATAACCAGATCTCTGTGGAACGAACTTGATTTATATTACTTGTGACCACGTACGCTTGCGTGATTTTGTTAACACCCATATGACGTGAATGCTAGTCATGGTAGGCCTATTTCATATAGTACTGTCCATTATTATAATAGACCCAGGCTATCCTGTCACTAGTACTATTTTGTGGAATTTGAACTGATAAAATGGCTTCAGCATCTATGTTGTTGAACGTATTTCTAACTTTGATTTCATCCCAAGCCTTTCTACTCCTCATAAAAAAAATATCAGAAACCCTTTCTTGTTAGATATTGATTCAAGTGATATCAGGATCTGGACTACTGATCAGATACTGATGCTGACGTCATCAGTAATACAACGTCAGTATTGGGTTGTTATCAGGATTGTAAGCTGGTCAGGATTACGTGGAGATTCTCATCAGTCCAGAGATCAAGGAGAATTGATATGGCGGTTCCTAGATTATAGGAAGGCAGCTATCATTCAAGATATGTATTAAGAGTCGTATGTAATTGATTGAATATATCTTGTAATTGATAGTGTAGCTGTGTAGAGTATATAAACACAGTTTAGGTTTTACATGATTGTAATCGCTTACTCGAGTCATCTTGTAACCTAGCAGCTCTTGAGAATTTGATATTTCTTGAGAGAGTTTGTAACAGTTTTATATCAAAATTAATAAAGCTGTTATTGTTTCATACTTGTGTTATTAATTCTATTAAAGTAGAAAATCTTATACAATTGTATTCAACCCCTTCTACAATTGTTTATTACTGGGCAACAATTGGTATCAGAGCCAACTGATTATCTGAATCAGGAACGATCTGAAGATGTCGACAAGCAAGTATGAAAGTATCAAGATTCCCATTCTGAGGAGAACTGAATATCCAACATGGATGGTAAAGATGTTAATGTATCTGGAAGCTACTGATCCTGACTATCTTGACAGGATCAATGATGAACCATTTCTTCCAACAAGATTAGTTGCAAGAACTGAGACTGTTCCTGAACACTATGTCGTGAAGGCAAAAAGTGAGTGGACTCTAGAAGAAAAGACACAAGTGCTCAAAGATGCAAAGGTAAAGAATATTTTGCATAACAGCCTTGATACACTACGCCATAAGTGAGCATACGCAACCCTTTTTACAAAGCGTTGCACAGAAAGCGTTTCGTTAGATAGAAGTTTTGGGTCTTTTGCAACTGAGCTGAATTGGTGTTGCGTTAGATATAGATTAGTGTTGCGTATTACCCACAGTGTTTCACATTATGCAACACTAACTGATGGCGTTGCGTTAGATAATTTTTTATTTTTATAAATGATGACGTGGCAGGAGTGGGACCCACAAGTGCTGACGTGGCATTTGCTGACGTGGCACATGTGGGACCCACATTTGCTGACGTGGTAGAAGTGGGGCCCACCTTTGCTGACGTGGCATTTGCTGACGTGGCAAAAAACGTTGCATTAGATACCAATAGTGTTGCGTTTGCTCTTTGAAGTGTTGCATTAGATATATTCATATTTTTTAAAAAATATGACGTGGTAGATGTGGGCCCCACATCTGCTGACGTGGCAGTGTGGGACCCACAAGGATGACGTGGCAGGAGGCCCATCATGCTGACGTGGCAATTGTGGGACCCACAATTGCTGACGTGGCTGAAGTGGGGCCCACCTTTGCTGACGTGTCATTTGCTGACGTGGCAGAAAGCGTTGCATTAGATACCTGTAGTGTTGCATTTGCTGTTTGAAGTGTTGCATTAGATAAATTTATATTTTTAAAAAAAAATATGACGTGGCAGATGTGGGACCCACTGACGTGGCAGTGTGGGACCCACAAGGGTGACATGTAATATCATTATATTAGATATATATTGAAAAAATATTAAAAATATTTTTTAAAAAATAGAAACAATAATCCGTAACAAAGCACTAGTTACGAGTCATATTGCAAATAGTAGTGATTTACTAAGATCTCCAATCAAATTAATTTTTTATTTTCTGAAACTTGGGGAATATCATTATATTAGATATATATTGACATCCGTACGGTTGGATCGTTCAAAAATATTTTTTAAAAAATAGAAACAATAATCCGTAACAAAGCACTAGTTACGAGTCATATTGCAAATAGTAGTGATCTACTAAGATCTCCAATCAAATTAATTTTTTATTTTCTGAAACTTGGGGAATATCATTATATTAGATATATATTGACATCCGTACGGTTGGATCGTTCAAAAATATTTTTTAAAAAATAGAAACAATAGTCCGTAACAAGCACTAGTTACGAGTCCTATTGAAAATAGTAGTGATCTACTAAGATCTCCAATCAAATTAATTTTTTATTTTCTGAAACTTGGGGAATATCATTATATTAGATATATATTGACATCCGTATGGTTGGATCGTTCAAAAATATTTTTTAAAAAATAGAAATAATAATCCGTAACAAAGGAGTAGTTACGAGTCATATTGAAAATAGTAGTGATCTACTAAGATCTCCAATCAAATTAATTTTTTATTTTCTGAAACTTGGGGAATATCATTATATTACATATATATTGACATCCGTACGGTTGGATCGTTCAAAAATATTTTTTAAAAAATAGAAACAATAATCCGTGACAAAGCACTAATAATATACAATAAATAATATATTATATTATAAATATGAAATTATTAATTATAAATTATTAAATATATATATTTTTTATTTATTTATATATTTATATATTTTCGAATATTTATTTATTTATTTATCTATTTTTTTAAATTATTTTTTCGACGTTCCAATCGCACGGATGTCAAGATATAACGATTTTAGTGATGTGGTAATTTTTCAAAAAATTTCCTCTATTTGTTTGGTTTGTTTTATAACGGTCAAACCGGTCAAAGTGGACATTCCTTTTAACTAGTCTTGTCCGAATGATGAATTTATTTTTTTAAATTATTTTTTCGACGTTTCAATCGCACAATTATCAAGATATTTTTATTTTTGTGATGTGGTAATTTTTTAAAAAATTTCCTATATTTATTTGGTTGGGTTTGGTAACGGTCAAACCGGTCAAAGTCGACCTTCCTTTTAACTAGTCTTGTCCCGAATGATGAATTTATTTTTTCGACGTTCCAATCGCACGGATGTCAAGATATAACAATTTTTTAAATAGATTTTAAATTTGAAGAAATTTTAAATTTTATTACAAATACATTTTTTATTATTAATATTAAAAAAATATTTTAAAATTTTAAAATCATTTTAAGACAACATTGATGAAAATTAGGAAAAAAATAAAAAATATGGAAAATTAGTGAAAATAAGGTAACATTTTATTAAACAAATAGTGAGTATGATTAATTGGGTGTGTATGAATTTTAGTTCAAAATTTGGTTATTTTCCTAGTTTTACTAATTTTTTTAATTTATTTTATAAGATAGTTGAAAATGAGAAAAAAAAAAGAAAATTAACAACTCGGCATCACAGTCACTATGGAACATTCCCCGATAAAAATTTGGGCGGAAAATTTCCCCCCTTCACAAAATAATTCACGCTACTTTCCCCCCCAAAACACACTACTTTCTCCCACGATTCCTCCGCTCATCTCATTCTCTCTACTCACTCTCGATATTAACACACACTTTCTCTCTCTCTCTCTAGACAACCACTCTACTCCCATTGCAAACTGCAAACACTTTACTCCCATTGCAAACTACAAACTCTGAATACAAACCACATACTCCGATTGGAATTCTAATTGGTAATAAAAAAACTCATTTTATTACATTTGATTTTCTACTCTCCACTCATTTGTATTTCTTTATTTCATTTTGCAGGTGATTAGATTTGGGGCTTTTATTATAGGGCTCAAACTTATTTTGGTTTCAATTTAGGGTTTTGTACTTTACTGATTAAGGATTCTAATTAGGGATTTATATCTGAATGTTTATTCTTTTGTTATTATTAAATACTGATTTGTTTTTAATAGTTGTATTTGTATGTATATCTAATTGTTTCTTTTAAATTGACGAGGAATACAAAATTCTAATTTGGATTGACAATTCATTCAGGTTAAGGAACAATTCATCAATGCATTATTGTTCAACAGAGCAGAGATACTCAGAGATAAACATGTATCTTTGGTTGGATTTAATTGACAACAAGCTTACTGGGAGCCTCCCAGTCTCTAGTGAAATTGAACCTGGTTTGGACTTGTTACTTAAAGCAAAACACTTGTATGTCCTCTTGTTTCGTAGTAATAAAATAAACTTTTATGTCTTTAAAATGGTTCCAGTTTCTAATTGTAGATTCATATTTTACTGTTCAGTCATTTTTTAAGGAATTAGTTATCCGGAGACATCCAGACTCAACTTTTTAGCTCAAAGATGTAGCTGCTGCATGTGTAAGTACACTGGACCTGCCAATGACAGATAAGTTATATGCTTTCTTGGAGCATGTACATAACGTTTCTAAGCAAACTATGTGATATGGGCTAAAAGTAAGCCCTAAAGAAACATTTAATGTGGCATTAATTAGACCTAGAATGGTCCAAACGTGGGGCCCACCAGATGGGCCCAAACTCCAATTATAATATTAATTTCGTAATTAATATTTAGGGGTAATTAACAGCTGGGAGATACAAGTCAGATAAGGACGATTATCTCTACAAAGAGTAACCTCCAAGCCACACAGTCATACAAGGAAACAGACTCCTACAAGGAAGGAGTCTAGAACCTTCCTCAAGGCTGACTTGCCCACCAAGTCTCCTAACTCTACCCTAATTTTGAGGCTTCTCAGCCTATATAAAGGGTCAGACCCCTCAACTCAGAACTACGTTTTTTTTGGCTTGATTCTCTAATACAGAGATACGTAGGCATTCTGTGAGGACCGTTAGTCTCGAACGCAGAAGCAGCCATAAAAGCACGAAGCTCACGAACCCTAGCATTAAATACATCAAACCCTAGCCGCAATCTAATAACCTAGTTTTTATTCCACAACATTTGGCGCCGTCTGTGGGAAGAAGACATCAACCATGGTTCAAACACGAAGAACTCCACCAAGCACTACAGAGCCAATCGCTACCGAGGCTCTACCTCTTAGCTCTGCTCCGCCCCGTACTGAACAAGTGCTACCGACATCTGAGCAAGTACCTCCAACATCTGGGACTATCGTTCCATATCAAGTTTCTCAACCCCTAGGGACGACTACCCATGTTGAGAGTACGCTACCTCCGATCGTCCACACAAATCCAGGGACTGACCCGGGGATTTCTTCCCTGATTGTAGACCCCAACAACCTTACACGAGGGGTTCAGATCCACACTACGGATCTCCCCATAAGCACCAATCCAATGTATGGGATGACCAATTACGGAGCTGGACCGAGTGGGCATGCCCTGTATATTCGAGATCGAGATTATCGCGATTTTTCTGGTCCTTATACGGATGAATCATCTTCTGGCGATGATTACGAGCGTGATGAAGCCCCGAGGAGGCGACGTGCAAGTAAAGAGCCTATGGGGAGAACTCGAACTATCCATGATGGACTCCCTTCAACAGCTGCTGAGAGGATTAAGGCTTATGAAGCCGAGATCTTAAAGTTAAAGGAAGATATGGCCAGGGAGCAAGCCAGATCAAAACAGACTTTGCCACCTCCCACGTCAGGACCGATTCCCTTCATAGATCTGGAGAGGCCTCTAAGGAGGCAAAGAAGGACTACCGTCCCACCTGAAAGAACTACAAGGGTGGAAACCCCTAAAAGCAACCCCAAGGATCTGATGCCGCTTGGGGACCCTGATGATCCCACACCTCCGTTTACTGAGGACGTGATGAATGCTCGTATCTCAAAGAAGTTTAAGATGCCAACAATCAAAGCCTATGATGGAATGGGTGATCCTGCCAACCACGTTAGAACGTTCTCAAACGCACTGCTGTTGCAGCCTGCAAGCGACGCTTTGAAGTGTAGGGCTTTCCCTCAAACTTTGTCAGGCATGGCTCAAAGATGGTATAGTCGGCTTCCTGCAAACTCGATTGGTTCCTTTAAGGAATTGAGTGCTGCCTTCATTAGTCAGTTTATCAGCGGAAGAACGCATGAGAAAAGCTCTGCATCTCTTATGTATATAGTACAAGGGAAGAACGAAAGTCTGAGAGACTATCTTAAGAGGTTCACCAAGGAGACTCTGAACATCACTGATCTGGACAATAAAGTAGCAATGGTAGCCTTGGAGCATGGTACCACCGACCTGTACTTTAAGAGATCATTGGCAAAGCATCCCCCGGAGAATATGGCTGATCTCCAACGAAGGGCTTCTAAATACATCAAGGCCGAGGATAGCACGAAGAAGGAAGTCACATTAGGCAATGGCCAGGGGAACAATGATACAAAAAAGCGTAAGCAAGGGCAGGAGTACGATGCTAGGGACAAGTATCCCCGAACTAGCAAAGACTCTGATTCGCCACCAAAAAAGAACTTGGGACCAAGGTTCTCTGACTATGCAAGGTTGAATGCCCCTAGAAGTCAAATCTTGTTGGAAATTGAGAAGGATAAAGACTTCCGATTGCCGAAGCCACTCAGGGGAGACCCCGCAAAGAGGAATAAGGATCAGTACTGTAGGTTCCACCGAGATGTAGGACATGACACGGATGATTGCAGACAGTTGAAGGACGAGATTGAATTCTTGATCCGTAAAGGAAAGCTGAACAATTTCACAAAGGGTGGAGATCAAGGAACCCAAAGAGGGGATTACAACAGGAGAAACAATGACAGAAGGGATAATGATCGTGACCGTAGCACGCAGCCCCGAGGGCCAGTTATCAACATGATCTGGGGAGGTCCTACAGCGGCCGGTACAACTCGAAACTCTCGAAAGGCATACGCAAGAGAAGTAATGCACATTGTGGGAGAAGCCCCGAAGCGTGCCAAAACTGAGATGGTAATTGGTTTCGATGATTCAGACTTGGAAGGGGTGAAGTTCCCCCATGATGACCCACTGGTCATAACTCCTGTGATTGGAAATTCAGAAGTAAAACGAGTCTTGATAGACAATGGAGCTTCTGTGGATATTTTGTTTCATGATGCGTTTGTGAAGATGGGATACAACGACTCTCAGTTGACCCCTGCAAACATGCCTATATACGGATTTAATGGAGTGGAGTCCAACGTTGAAGGGACTATTCAGTTGCCCATGACTATTGGGCAGGAGCCTAAGGAGGCGACTCAGATGCTGAATTTCTTGGTGATTAAGGCAGCTTCAACATACAACGCAATCCTTGGAAGGACTGGATTACATGCGTTTAAGGCTGTGGCCTCTTCCTATCATATGAAGGTTAAGTTTCCGACACGGAATGGTGTCGGAGAACAAAAGGGTGATCAGAAGATGGCAAGAAGTTGCTATGTAGCCGCCTTGAGGGCCGATGGAGTCGGGGGGCAGGTCCTTCCAATTGAAGACATGGATGTCCGTGACGATGAAGAGCATAGAGGGAAGCCAGCAGAGGATTTGATTCCCATACCCCTAGAGCCGAATGATCCTGAAAAAGTTACTTATGTTGGAGCATCTCTGAAAGAACCCTTGAAGGGCAAGTTGATAGAATTCTTACAAAAGAATAGCGACGTGTTCGCTTGGACAGCAGCTGATATGCCAGGGATTGACCCCCAACTTATAACTCATAAGTTGAATGTTGACCCCAAGAGGAAGACAATAAAGCAGAAGAAGAGAAACTTTGCTCCGGAGAGGCAAGAGGCCATTAAGCAAGAAGTGGATAAGCTCTTGGAAGCTGGTTTTATTGAAGAGATTCAGTTTCCCGAATGGTTAGCAAACCCTGTGATGTCAAAAAGGCAAATGGGAAGTGGAGGATGTGTATAGACTTCACTGACCTGAATGATGCATGTCCAAAAGATTGTTTCCCCCTTCCGAGGATTGACATGTTAATAGATGCCACAGCTGGACATGAGATGTTAAGCTTCATGGATGGATTCAGCGGTTATAATCAGATCAAGATGCACAAAGATGACATCCCTAAGGTATCTTTCATAACTGACTTTGGTGTCTTCTGTTATCTTGTTATGGCGTTTGGTCTAAAGAATGCAGGAGCTACTTACCAGCGCTTGGTGAACAAGATATTTGCTCATTTGATTGGAAAAACCATGGAGGTGTATGTTGATGACATGTTAGTCAAGAGCCTACTCAAGGCTGATCATATTAAGCACCTCGAAGAGGCATTTGAAGTGCTGAGGCACCATAAGATGATGTTGAATCCCGCTAAGTGTGCCTTTGGTGTTGGATCGGGAAAGTTTTTAGGGCTGATGGTTTCAAAGAGAGGCATTGAGGCCAATCCTGACAAAATCAAGGCGATTTTAGACATGGAGCCACCACGTTCTATAAGAGATGTGCAGAAGTTGACAGGCCGGGTAGCAGCCTTAGGGAGGTTCATCTCCAAGTCTGGTGATAAGTGTTTGCCTTTCTTTCAAACATTAAAGAAGGTAAAGAATTTTGAATGGACACCTGAAAGCCAAGAGGCCTTTGAACAATTAAAGAAATACATGGCTAAAGCCCCGTTGTTGGCCAAGCCTAGCATCGGAGAGACTCTTTACCTATACCTGGCGGTATCTGAGCAAGCATTGAGTGCCGTCCTCATACGGGAAGAGAACAAGGTTCAGAAACCTATCTACTATGTGAGTAAGGTGTTGCATGGAGCTGAGTTGAACTATTCTACCATTGAAAAGTTTGCTTTGGCATTGGTAACGGCTTCAAGGAAACTGCGACCTTATTTTCAGTCACACAAGATTGAAGTCCTGACGGACCAGCAATTGAGAAGTATCCTGCATAGCCCGAAGGTCAGTGGAAGGCTAATTAAGTGGGCAATCGAACTCGGAGAATTTGACATTGCATATAAGCCTCGGACAGCCATCAAGGCTCAGGCATTAGCTGACTTCGTGGTTGAATGTACCATTGGCAACCAAGAAGTCGGGGGGCAGGAGATAGTAACCACCCCTGGAGTTGAGAGTAAGGATGAAGAACTGGTACCTGATCAGAAAGAGTATTGGGTGCTCTATTTTGATGGAGCATCAAAAACAAAATCTAGTGGTGCAGGTTTGGTTTTGCAAAGCCCCGATGGGTTCACGGTTGAATACGCTTTGAAGTTGGACTTTCCTACAACCAACAATGAAGCTGAATATGAAGCATTAATAGCTGGATTGGGATTGGCCAGAGTCATGAGGGTCAAGAACCTCAAGGTGTGTGGAGATTCAAGACTGGTAGTCTCGCAAGTGAATGGTGAGTTTGAGGCCAAGGATGAAACTATGGCAAAATACCTCAGAGTCGTGAAAGCTGTTATGACTCAGTTTGAGGAGTGCTACCTGGAGCACATTCCTAGGGAAGAGAACGTTAAGGCCGATGCCCTCTCTAAGTTCGCTTCTTCTGAAATAGAGAATTATGCAGGTAGTGTTTACTTCCAGGTCTTGAAGGCCCCGACCATCAATTCTAAGTTGGTAGCACCTATCGATATTGGAGGCTGTTGGATGGATCCTATTAAGGCTCATCTAGAAACCGGATGGCTCCCTAATGATGCCTTGGAGGCACGAAAATTGTCAGTGAGAGCATTGAGATATGCCTTGATTGAAGGCATCTTATACAAGAGATCGTTTGTCATCCCGTATTTGAAGTGCCTAAGGCCCCAAGAGGCAAGAGAAGCACTGGAAGAAGTTCATGAAGGGATCTGTGGGCAGCACTTGGGGGGCAGAGCCTTAGCTCACAAGATTACCCGCCTGGGATTCTATTGGCCGGAGATGTTAGCAGATGCCCAGGATTATGTCAAGAAGTGCGATAGATGTCAGAAACATGCCCCTGTTGTAAGGCAGCCGCCTGAAAGGTTAACCTCAATCAGCTCTCCCATTCCGTTTGCAATGTGGGGGATGGACATTCTTGGTCCTTTCCCCATGGCTTCAGCACAAAGGAAGTTTCTGATTGTCGCCATTGATTACTTCACTAAGTGGATTGAGGCTAAGCCTTTAGCCAAGATAACCACCAAACAAGTTTCCCAGTTCTTTTGGGAGAACGTAATCTGCAGGTATGGAATTCCCCGAATCCTTGTGACAGATAATGGGACACAATTCAACAATGAAGAGTTCAGAAAGTACTGTGAGGAAAATGCTATCGAGCTTCGTTTTACTTCGGTAGCTCACCCGCAAGCTAATGGACAGGCTGAGGTAGCCAATCGGATTATTCTTGATGGACTTAAGAAGAGGGTCGAACGATCGAGAAATACTTGGGTGGATGAATTACTACCCATACTTTGGGCATATCGTACTACTTGCAAAGTAACAACTGGGGAAACTCCTTTCTTACTAGCTTATGGAGCCGAGGCAGTCGTACCACTAGAAGTCATGCATGCATCACCTAGAATTGAGGCATTCGAACCAGAGACTAATGAAGAAGGCATGAGGCTCGCCTTAGATTTGATTGATGAAGTCAGGGACGAGGCAAATGCCAGAAATGCGGAGCATCAAAAGAAAGCATCTTTCTACTACAACCACAGGGTTAAGGAGAGGTTCTTTCAACAAGGTGACTTGGTTCTTAGGAAGATCGAGGCTTCTGGAGTTGGTCAGAAGGGAAAGCTAGCCCCAAACTGGGAAGGGCCGTATCGAGTCAAGAAGACGCTAGGCCGAGGATCTTACAAACTGGAAACCTTGGACGGGGTTGAGGTGCCCCGGACTTGGCATGCAATGAACCTCAAGGTTTACTATGTTTAAGCTCTCCTGAAAAGGACTTAGCTTTTTGCCTATGTAATAGAAGTAGAAATAAGGTTGATGAAACCATTCCAAGTTTTTAAAACTTGAGATATTGGAAGTAGAGTATCTATGTAAGGGCTGTGCCCGTTTCTTCATATTAATAAGACTATCCTACATTTTCGCATAAGATATGAACCCTACTCATTGATATATATGCACAAAATGCTAAACTACACATGCGAATATGAATAAGTTGAGAAGCATTAAGGACAAGGGATTACGAATTTAAAAGTTATGCCCGAAGGCAGACTACATAATCAACCAGCTCAAAATAAGTTAATGAAAATACAAAGTCATGCCCGAAGGCAGAGTGCATAAATAGAAAGATAAAGATGTCAGCTACTAAGCATCTCCAGTATGCTCATCCTCTCCGGCTGCACCAGGGTGAGCAGAGGAATCTGGCTCTAGGATCCTCTCATCATCCTCCGGGTCCTCCTCCCGTGTGTCCTGCACTGCCAAGGCCATAGGAGCATGAGGGCTAGGGAAGTCTGAAACACTAAGGGTGCCAGGAAATCTCCTAGTAACCTCAGCAAGAGCTTCATCCCATCCCTGAGTAAACTGATAAGGGAATAGAGAGTCATCATGCTTCTCCATGAAGCCCATATACTCCTGGGAGGCAAGGTATTCATCAATCAGGTCGTCCTTGTCCTTCCTGAGAGAGACATTTTCAGCCTGAGACTCTAAAAGCTCTTTCTCCCTCCTCGCTAAAGTGGCCTTGACAGAGCCCAGTTCATCCTGGGAGTCATCAAACTTGGCCTTGTAAGTCTCGTAGTTGGAACGCCAAGTCTTAGCTTGGAATACGACTCCCTGGAAGTTGGCATTAGCCTATAAAAGACAAAGTTAAAACCACGGTTCAGGTGACAAAACAAGTACATAAAAGAGTGGATAGAAAGGAGCTTACAGCTGCGAAGGCCTGAGCTCCAGCACTCTCAGCTCCTTCAAGAGTGGAGCCAGATACATAGTCCTTGAAGTCACCAGGGGTGATGGAGTGATAGGACCAATCCATAGCATGCCTGCAGTCTCCAACAATGGAGTCCTTCTTCCTAATACCCCAGTTGGGGCGCCAAGCACTCTTGGAGGAGCCATCTACCTCCTCAACATCAGCCACATGGGGCCTCAAGTAGGCATCCGAGGCTGTTGGGGCTCGAGGATCTTTCCCTGAACGAGCCCTTTTCAGCCTAGCAGTGTCCCCATCTTCTGGCTCGTTAGTCTTGTTGATAAAAGCTGCAGCTGCAATTACAAAACAAAAAACAAATAATGGGTATGAGACAATCATATTCAAATAAAGGAATGCAAAAAGAAAGGAAATTACCCTTATTGCCCACTCGGGAAAGTCCCAAAGTCTTAAGTTGGAACTCATTCAGGAGATCCCAAGCCATAGTAGAATAATTATCTTTGATGAGCTCCTGGTAGGCAAGGGTCTCTTCCTCATTCAGCTCAATGTCACTGGCACTTCCATCTACTACCTTACCAAAGGTACTACGAAAAACATTGCCCCAATCTCCACCTTCCCATATCAAGTACATGAACTCCTTCTTCCACTTTGGGTTGGAGTCAGGAATAGATTGGGGGTGAAAGATTGGAGGAGTAGAAGAACGGTGACTAATGTAAACCCAACCCGGGGTAGATTCAGCAGAATTTTTAAATTGAAATATTTTCCTAAAAAGAGCTACAGAAGGAGGGAATTTGTTTTTAAGGCAAAGGACCAGAAAACAGTTGATCACCCTCCAAGAATTGGGAGGAAGTTGACAAGGGTTAATTCCTACATCTGCTAAAAGCCTAGGGATAAACTCATGAAAAGGGAATCGAACCCCTGCAACAATGGCACCCCTGTAAATACAAAGTGCATTGGGGCGCCAATGGCAAGATCGATCCCCAGGTTCAGCTGGGATAAGCCTATAGGGATATTCTATTTTATACATCCTATTATAGTCAGTGATTTTTTCTATGTCATGGAAAATGTTGCTATGATTATAGGAATCAAGGTGTGACAGGGATGGAAAATCTTCTCTACGATTTAAAATCATATCCTGTAAACTCATGAGGGAGGAATGAATGATGATACCTCTTTTTGAGGCCACTTGCAGTTTCTGGAAACGTTGAGTAGCACGATCTTCAGCCATTTCTTCAAATCTTCAAAGAAAAATTTTGATGATCAAAGAAAATCTGCAAAGAACGAAGAAATTTTTAGAACAATCTTCAAATCTTCAAAGGAATTGAAGGAAAAACCCAGAAAAATGGTAATCTTCAAACTATAAAACTAGAAATTCTGGAAAGTACCTCAAGTGTTCTTCAAATCTTCAACAACAACTGGAAAATTTCTGGAAAAATTCCCAGAAATTCTTGAGCAATCTTCAAATCTTCAAAGATTGGAAGAAAAATCGCCAGAAAACTTGAAGGATGCCTTTGAATCTTCAAAGAAAAAGGATCAAACTCAGAGAAAATTTCTTAAAGAAATTAGGAACTTTTGAGAGAGTTTTTGTTTTGGAAACTTTTGTGGTGAAGTGAAAGTGAAAACTTTGGCCTTTATATAAGCAAAAAGTTAGGGGATTTCAACCGGTTAAAATGAATATCAACCGGTTGTAGCCTGTTCAAAACTCTTATGGGCTGTCAACACAAAGTGGACTTTAAAAAGGCCCAACAACACTAGGCTTGTTAAGGCCCAAGCAATTAAAGGCCTGTCATGGCCCAACCCATATTGATGAACCTAATTAAGGTTTTAATTTAAGGTCATATTGACCAAAAGTTGAGGCCCAAGTCAAAGACAATTAAGAGCCCACAAGGGGAGGCCCAGAATTAAGGCCCAAAAGCAAAAAGCAAAAGTTGTCTGAGGTCGTGACCGACGACCTCATTTGGTAAAACAATTTCGAGCTCGATCAAACGACCTGGAAAGTCAAGTAAAGACCCATTTTGAGGTCGAAAATATACTGGGGCTAGCTCGTAATTTTGAGGTCGAAAAGGAATAGAAAGTCACCAAAAATCTATACGACTTGAAACCCATTTTGAGGTCGACATTCTTTGGAATTGAGATCGAAAGTCTAAGCTCGAAAATGAACTAGAAAATTTGGAAATTCCTAACGACCTAGGATTAAGTTTGAGGTCGTTTAAACATTATTTAAGCTCGTAAGTTTGAGGTCGTTTTTTTTCTTCAGTTGAGGTCGTTAATTCCAGGTCGAAATTGAACTGGGAAAATGGGAAATCCATGCGACCTGGGACTTATTCGAGGACAAATCGAGGTCGTGAATCTCAGGTCGGAAAAGAACTAAAAAACGTGTAAAAAATACACGACCAGGACCCATTTTGAAATTATTTTTTCTTAAAAATGAGGTCGCAGGGCTGAGGTCGAAAAAGAGCTGTAAACTGAGCTCGAAGCTCACGACCTGGGGCCTATTTGAGATCGTTTTAGACTTATTTGAGGTCGAAAGAACGAGCTCGAAAATGGCTTAGAATTCGAGGTCGTTCTGCACGACCTGGAAGCTGTTTTCAGCTCGAAAATGGCTCAAAAATCTGAGAAAAATAAAAACCCCGAATCCCGATTGTGATCCACGTAATTTCTGGAAAATTCGAAAGATTTTCTAAGGGATCTGGATCAAAAATACATTAATTTCTTCTCAAAATTTCCAGGTCAAAAATGATTTAGGAGACGTGAAAAATAATTTTACGCTCGAAGCGCAATCCAATATTTTTAAACCAGCACCATTTAGTGCCGTTAAGCACCGTTTAGTGCCATTAAACACCGTTTAGTGTCGTTTTATGCCAGTTAACATTTTTTAATATTGTTTAAACATTTGTTTAAGGCTGATTAGCGCTGTATAGTGCCGTTTAACACCATCGTAAATGCGTCGGTCGCTCCACGCTTTGCATTAAGATGATATTGTTGAAAATACTCGCGTACGAGCAATAAACCCTGACCCAAGTCTCGAAAAAGACCATTATAACTTCAAGGAAAACCTGATCAGTTTCCCTAGAAGTTGGGGGGCAAATGATATGGGCTAAAAGTAAGCCCTAAAGACACATTTAATGTGGCATTAATTAGACCTAGAATGGTCCAAACGTGGGGCCCACCAGATGGGCCCAAACTCCAATTATAATATTAATTTCGTAATTAATATTTAGGGGTAATTAACAGCTGGGAGATACAAGTCAGATAAGGACGATTATCTCTACAAAGAGTAACCTCCAAGCCACACAGTCATACAAGGAAACAGACTCCTACAAGGAAGGAGTCTAGAACCTTCCTCAAGGCTGACTTGCCCACCAAGTCTCCTAACCCTACCCTAATTCTGAGGCTTCTCAGCCTATATAAAGGGTCAGACCCCTCAACTCAGAACTACGTTTTTTTTGGCTTGATTCTCTAATACAGAGATACGTAGGCATTCTGTGAGGACCGTTAGTCTCGAACGCAGAAGCAGCCATAAAAGCACGAAGCTCACGAACCCTAGCATTAAATACATCAAACCCTAGCCGCAATCTAATAACCTAGTTTTTATTCCACAACACTATGTCTTTGTTACATGTAAAAATTTTGCACATATTGTATTAAAATGTTTAGTTAGTTCATGTGAGGAGAAAGTATCTGTTTCTATAATTTTTTTTGTCTTGAAATGTAAGCAATTGTTTCACTCATTCTAATAGACCTATCTAACAGTGAAAGATGAATCTAACACTCAGTGTGAACTATTCTCAAAGCTCACTTGAAGCGAAATACCTTTGCAGGGAGTGCTAACCTTCACTACTTTTTTAGTAACCTTTCCCTTCAAACACTAGTTACTCTAACTATTTTGAATCCGTTCTCTGTTTAACATTATGAGTCAATAGTTTGAGGTCCTCCAAAGAATAATTAACCTGTCATTTCTTAAGAGATTAGCATTATTTACTGGCCCGCGATACCATAATCATTATTTAACTTCACTAATTGACAATAAGGGCATTGAATTTGAGGAATTATCAGCTTAGCCTTTGCCTACATACAGTTGTATCAATGTACCATTGTATTAAAGACTGATACAGTTCAGTAAACATAGAATATATTTGTGTGTGCCTCTGGGACTCTGCTAATACCTTGTCTACATGCTCTGATCAAAGGTATCTCGTTAAATTGTTAAATTTTAGTGTTAGTTGTTTTGAGCTTTTATGCAATATCTTGATCAATTGATACATACCTATTACCCAATGTCAAATTGCTAAGGACTTGGATTTAATGGAAATTTGAAACTCTTATAGATTGAAAGTCACTATGGACAATATATAATTAGAGTCACTGTGGACAATATATAGATTGAAACTCTTGTGAAATTGATGAATGTGTTTAAATCTCAATAGTTTCTTTTTATTGTATTGTCTACTTGTACATTTGTTCTTACTTCAAACGAAGCTTACACCTAGTGCTTTAAAACAAACATGTGCTTTGGAGCTTTGGTAAATTATCAAATTAACTTACGATCTAATTGTTGTCTTCCAGAGGCCACTACGAAGAGCAAATTGGCATCACTAAATGAGAAACTTTGACACACTCGAACAAATACTAGCCATCCATTGAACAGCTTAGGGAACGGGAATATACTGGTCTGTATTGTTTCAAGTTTCAACTGTATATTACTAATGTTTCCTTAATAGGTTCTCAAGTAAATTTTACTAATGTTTCCTTAATATTACTAACTGTATATTACTAATGTTGACTCTGCCACTGCCACTTCCTTTTTGCTGTGGTTTTAAAGTAAATTATTGAATGTGGCTGTAGGTAAGTCAGTAACAGCCTTTGGTATCTTTGTCGCTGTCAATACCAATACAAATGGACGACTATGTGTTGAGCTCTTGGGCAAACATAAAATTCAAGACAAGTTGAACCGTTTTGAGTCTTTGAGAAGTGCATCATTGTTTTATTTAGGGGTTAGCTCTTGTGGACCTCCTTCTTAACTTGCTGCTACTGTACCAAGTAAGCTTCACATCTTTATATTGATTTCCATCAGCGAGCCTCTTTTGGGGATTTTTATGTTCTTAAATTGCAATTAGTCTGTACTTTAAGATGGATATTTTATAATTTGGTCTAAATAAGTAATGTCAAACCATGAACAAGATATACTATCTGTCTAAAAACAGTCACAACAGGAATGTCATCAATTGTCTATACCTGTTAAGAGTCCACACTTTAGATTAGTATGGTCATATGCATACTTGGTGAATATAAACCTTTAATGTGATAGTAACAGTTAAAGTTTGAGGTCAAGTACACTGTATACTACATACCTGCATAATAAATTACAATTGTTGGTTCAGAACACTTAACCCGCAATGTTTCTAGGACTATTTTTGTTTCTTTTCTAATTCGTGTAATTCTGCTCAAGGGATATACATAATTAAGAGGTAATGCATTAACCATCCAACTACATTTACTACTATGCTACTAGAACACTGTATAGAAAAATATTACTGATCTTTTAGTCTCCCTAGCTTCAAATTTGAACCATAATATTACTGATCCTCTATAACAGCATTGCATCTATGTACAAAATTATAAGCTTGTCTGGACTGCATGTTTATAACTTGTTAGACTTGTCCCTTGTCGTTATCGAACATGGCTGATTGAATAATTGTTGTTCAGGCCACTGAGATTGGGATAACTGTTAATGTTCTCCGAAAGCATGGCTCAAAGGACATCCGACAACTATCCTGTACACTCATTTAAGTATGCATATCTTGTCGCCTGTGTAAAATTGTATTTGTGTAAAATTCTTTCTCATGTTTCAGTTTAAAATATCAGGATTTAAAGCTTTCACTAAAAGCTTCCATCTGAAACTTTTTGCATTGCAGAATACAAGCACTCTGTGTGATGAAGACTCGACAGACTTATCAAGTGTTTCTTCTTTATCTTTCAAAGGTTTGTGTATATCATGTAACCATTTTATTTTGTATAAATTGGTACTAGATTTGGTCTATATCTGTGGAATAGAGATTCTGAATCCTAGGTTTAATTTCCTAGGTTTTATACTTTTAATTGTACATTTGGTTTAGCTTATTCTTCTTTATTTCTGTACGTAGGTGAATCCTTCTGCCATTTAATTCTGCAAACCAGGCTGTAAGGGGTGAACAAGTAATACTACTGCCTTCTCTGGAAAATGTTAGGAGGAGAAAATGGAAATACAACATTTCCTATTTTTATAGATGAAATCCGTTTGCGGTATCCTGCTAATGTATCAAACCAGTTGCGGCTCCACTTCTTAGTAATTTTTTGTAGCTTTAACTAGCTAGTATTAGAACTTTGTAATTTAGTACTTTTGAAGTTAGAATTTGCGTACTTTCAAAGTTAGGATGATATTATGTATGAACAAAGCTGCCATTTCAAAATTTTTGTAAAAAAGCGTTGCATTTGACTCTATTTAATGTTGCATTAGCATAGTTTTAAAGTTGCAATAAAAAAGATTGGTGTTGCTTAAAAAAAAATTTAGTGTTGCATTAGATTGAAATAGCGTTGCGTTAGATAGTGGCCCCATTGCTGACGTGGCACCTTGGTGGGCCCCACTACTGACGTGGCATGGCCCCCCATTTGTGACATGGCATTTGTGGGCCCCACTAATGACACGTCATCATGCTGACGTGGCACCTACTTACATGTCAGCATGCTGACGTGGCACCTTGCTTCCATGTCAGCATGCTGACATGGCTGAAACATCTTATGCAACCCCATGAAGTGTTGCGTTTGCATGCTTTTGGTGTTGCATAAGGCCTCTTATGCAATGTTTTTTGAAGTGTTGCAGTAGCTTGGAAAAGCGTTGCGTTAGGGGTCTTACGCAACGCCAGTATTGGTAACGCCCCAAAAGCGTTGCGTAAGACCTTACGCAACGCTTTTCAAGCCTTACGCAACTGAAAATGGGGGTTGCGTATGTGCGTTTATGGCGTAGTGATAATGTAATGTCAAACAGGGTAATAGCATGCAATACTGCTAAAGAAATTTGGGATACTTTGGAGACTCAATGCCAAGGTACTGAATCTATTAAAAAGAACCGAAAGGCTCTGTTGATTCAGGAGTATGAACAGTTTGATGCTAAATCTGATGAGAGCCTGACTGATATGTATGATAGATTCCTAACACTGCTAAATAATCTATCATTATTTGGGAAAGAGTATGATCCAGAGGACTCAAATACCAAGTTTCTAAGAGCCTTGCCTGAAGAATGGGATACACAGTCTTCAATCATTAGACATCAGTATGAACTGAAAATGCTGCCTATTGATGAAGTCTATGGAATGCTAAGAACCTATGATCTTGAGGTTCAACAGAGAAAAAACAAGAAAAATGTCAAAGCAAAATCTGTTGCTTTGAATGTTGAATCAAAATCAAAAAGAAAAGCTGAAGAAGGTTCTTCAAGAAAAAGTAGAGTTGTGGAGTCAATTCCTGATGACTCATCATCAGATACTGATGCTCAGTCTGATACTGATATTGATAATGACTCTACTGATTCTGATATGATGGAGATGGAGATGGTTGCTATGATAGTCAAGGGCTTCAAGAAGATGAAAGAAGAAAAAAGAGGCAAATTTGACAAGTCAAAAGTTAGATGCTACAACTGTGATGGAATGGGTCATTTTGCAACTGAGTGCAAAAAGGTAAAGACCAAAGCTCTTATCTCATCAAGCAAGGATTGGATGGACTCTTCCTCAGAATCTAAAGAAGAAAAGGTGAATTATGCATTAATGGCCAATACTGATGAGACTGTTGTTGCTGCTGAATCTAAGGTATCTGAAACTTTGTTTGATTTTGATACAAATAATGTCTCTGAGTTAAGGTCATTTCTTAAGTCTCTGCATATCAGCTTTAGGAGTCAATCTCTTGAAAATACTAGAATAAAATCTCAAATGGCAGAGGTAACTAAAAGAAATGATCATTAGAAGCTGAGTTAATTTTCTTACAGGAAGTTCAAACAGAATGTGATAATGCTAAACACATGAAACTTGAAACAGAGTTTAAATGTAATGTAACACCCCCAGATCCGGGGTCCGGAATCGGGTCGTTACGGTCTTATTTTCCATGATTAATACTTAACTTGAGTCCACAATAAATAAATCACCTGTTGTGACCCCACAATAATAACCACTCACACACACACAGTTATAGTCCCAGAGATGAAATTGAAATAAGTCTTGCATTACTGGTTTACGAATAAAAGTTATTACAAGCCAAAAGGATAACATCATAAGTTTAAAAGTTTTGCCGTTGATTAATCATTATTGATACATATAATTAGACTGGTAATCAAAGGCTGCTGATCTATGCTACCTCAGCAATGGCAGCGATGATATCAACGGGGAGCCCTGCGGGGCGGGTAACCTGCTTGCGCCGAGTGCGCCTGACGCGGGCCATGTGACCTAGCTGTTGTTGTGACATAATAAATAAGCAAGGGTGAGCAACAGCCCACCAACAATATATAATGGTGCAGTAATATATAAGACAGTTCAAAGATATGTTTTGAAATCATATGCCATGCATCAGAGAAAATATTGCCAGCTTAATATAAAGGATGAAGTTACAAGGTAACTCAATAGATGTATATTTCGTGGAAGCATGTGCTATGCCAAAATAAGCAAGATAGCATCATTTTCATAAAAATAGGAACTTGCAGAATGATATTGCAATTCCAGTTTGAAATACTTTTCAACTCTGCCAACTAGGATGGTGTTGCAGAAAATTTCCAACATTGAGTGATGAACTAATACGGGAGCATTGCCGCGCCAGATGCCCTGACGTTTACGGGGATCAGTCGTATGTCATGCATCTCATCAGTCGTTCTCTACATGTAGAAGGTAGCTCCGACGGATTTACTTGTCTACCGCCTTCTGGAACTCCTAAGCCAACGGTTGGGCTATTGCTGGACCGGCGCCACTCGGCCACTTACGCGTCTCCTAGTTCATTTAACATCCATCATTTTGAAACGTATTGTTCGTTCCCCTCTTCCCCAGGTATGATACCTGTTGATAAGACTCCACAAGGTAGTCGTATCTAATGTGGAAAGGAAAATTTACCAATATTTCCCAAGCTGTTGCTTGTTAATGGATAATGACTTGTTCCAACATTCTTACCCCTCGAATAATGAGTGGGTACACGTAATACCATGAATAATAGCAACCAAGTTGCGAGTGAACGAATAATTTATGACCGGGCAGTCACAAGATAATTAACATTCTTCAAGTCAGGTTCCCTTATATTTGAATCGAAGGAAGAATGGAATTACTGAGAACCTTCCTTGATAATATAATAATAATAATAGGACTCTAAAATAATTTATATAATATTCGAGGGTTGATGATACTATGTGAATGAAACCAAGTATCTTAGAAACGAGTTAGAAGAATTAAATAAATATTCCAAGAATATTTCTTGAGTCACGGGTATTGGAAAGGTGTTGCTCGGAATAATCTTTGAATAACTGTTCAGAATAATATTCATTGGACGAATAATGAATATTCCCATTAATAATAATAGTATTTTATTGATGAAATAATCGTCAAATGGATATTTGAAATAATATTCATTGAATAAATAATGAATATTCAACTTGAGAATGATACTTATTGATGAAGTAATTATCGATTGAATATTTGAGACCATATTCATTGAATAAATAATGAATATTCGACTTAATAATAATTATCGAAGAAATGAATATCGAATGAATATTTAAAATCATGTTCAATAATAGAATTGACTTTAACTGAATGTCGAAGATAATATTTATCGAATAACTGAAGTTCGAATCAATGCTCAACTAATACTTATAAAATAAATAGAGATCGAATGAATATTCGAAATAATATTCATTTAATTAAATAAGACTCGAATGAATATTAAAATAATATTCACTAAATAAATAAACTCGAATGAATATTCAAAATAATATTTATCGAGTAAATAAGAATGAATATTCTCTAATTAAATAACTTAACTGAGAGTTCGAAATAATATTCGAATATTTAATCGACTTTAGATGAATATTAAACATATAATATTCCTCGAATAAATAAGCATCTGATGAATAATTCGAATAATATTTATCAAATAATCTCAAGGAATA
The DNA here is from genome assembly GCA_037693485.1 of Kitagawia praeruptora. Classification (NCBI taxonomy): domain Eukaryota; kingdom Viridiplantae; phylum Streptophyta; class Magnoliopsida; order Apiales; family Apiaceae; genus Kitagawia; species Kitagawia praeruptora. The sequence continues at coordinate 114,194,545 of CM075344.1, read as the reverse complement.
TCCCAACAATATTCGCCAGATAACAAATGGAAAATATTTACTTAAATATTTTCCTCTAAAAATAAAATCAATATATCAAGGAATATCGACTCCCGGTCTATAATCAAAGAATGAGATTCACTGCCCTTCGATTAAGGGTCTAAATAATTTCCGGCTTATAACTGATATATATATCAATCTAGCTTATAAGCCAACAATAAATCAGGGAACAAGTATCACAATATGACTTTAAAAGTAGGCATGCATGCTATGGCATATGTACTGTAACAGAAACATATATATATATATATATTCACAACAACAGCCTTAAAGGGGGATTTGAAACTTGCCTGGAAATCGAGTACGAGTAGGGGTAGTAGTAGCGTGTCCCGGGTCAGCCTGATGATCTATAATTAGCCAAGGCATTCGGGATTAATCACTTAACACCTTTCAAAAGGTTACGTATAAACTTAACTTAAATCGAAACACGTTTTCAAGTCGTTTCGTTATACCCCTCTAATTCACTCTTACTATTGCTTTTATTACCCAATACTTGTTCGTTACTAAAGCATGACATTATACTTACATATGGTAAGTATTTAAATCGTATAAGTTTTAAAGTTGAAATATTAGACCTCGATATTTATCGATCGTTTTCTAGGTGGTTTACCGAAGTTATAACCAAGTATACCTCTTAGGGGTACTTTCGTACTTAACCATGATTCGAACATTTTTATAAAATCGGAAAACGATCCATTTGACATGCGGTCTTCTCCCACACCTTCCTTTTTATCTCTATTATTTAATTATCACGATTCGCCACTGATTAAACAACATTAAAGGGAATCAATTTCAATTACGAACTTTTGATTACGGTTCCGAACCACTTTTACGAATTTAATCATAACTCCTAAACCGTAAGTCCGTTTCATGCGATCTTTATATCGAAACGAAGCTCATAACATAATCTAGCTAATCATGGCAAAAGTCGAAGCTAATCAGTGAGTTATGCCCTCTGTCAAATTCGTGTTCTTAATGTTAACGAAATTTTGGCATTACGACGGCTATAAATCGAACATTTCTAAATTCCAAACCTTCCAATAATCAAGGTATCCATCCCAAACAACATATACATGATATACCACCATGAACTGAGGCCAAGCAATGCCTTTCCGTTCATCTTAACTATTTTTAACATTTATCAAATCTAAATCACAATCAAGCTTACAATCATGCTTATAACATGAACATAATACTAACTAAGCTAGATCCATCAAGAACATGCAAAATCTCAAAGTAAAGCCTAGGGTTTCAAGTTGTTATACCTTCCTTGGAGTATGATCTAGCCTCACTATGCTTGGTATGATCCTTAGAAGTGCTTAAGCTTGCTAAATCAACCATGAAAAACAAGAAAAAACAAGATTAGTTCATAGAATCACTATTCACCCTCCTCTTTGATGAATTCTTTGAAAATGGAAACAAAGGTGTTTGGTTTTGAAATTTTTAGGAGATCACTTTTATGAATTATGGAACTCACCATAAAAATTACAAGGTCAAGTGATGGTTGGAAGCTTGATTTTTGTTTTTGAATTAGCCAAAGGCCGAATGGTGTTCTTGGAGAGAGTTTATTGTTTTTGCTTGGTTGCTCTTTGAATAATGATGTGTAAAGTGAGGTTTTTAGATAATATCTCATCTTAAGGCTACTTTATTAAAGTGTGAAGTGTTGGATGAGGAAACACCATGACAAGTGTTGAGTTTATGGTGGTTAGAGCTTAACTAGGTAGTTGCTTGCTAAGTATTTAGTTGCATTCTCTAAGGTTCTAGTTCCTTGATTCTAGTTTGGTTACTAGATATTTTATACTTAGCACATGCATGCATCTTAGTCTCTGCTTGCTCTTTGGTCCGGTTATTGCTCGATTCGTTGATCGTTCGAGGGAATAACTCATTCGTTTCTAGTTAGGGTTTTACAGAAAACCTTCTTAATATTTATAATACTATTCCTCATCTTTCTTAATGCTTCTCGAATTTAAATTCCTTAATTCCCTTTTATAAATCCTTAAGTATTGCAGTGTCCAGGGAAATCTCGGAGAAAATAAAAGTGCTCTTTTTCTGAATCCGACAGCTTTTACATACACTTATTTTCCTCCTGGATCACTAATACGAACTCAGAAATCCGTTCCGAATACCGGGTATAACATTATTATAATAATATTCCAAATTCCACCAAAATCACTATTCATCACTTATTTTTATTTAATTCCTATAATTAGGAAAATGAACCTGGTTCACTCTCGAGTGCTTCTTAACCTTTTTACGGAACCGCTGGACTTATAATAGATATTGATTTGGATGACACAAGAATCATCTTACTTGAAGTAATATACTTATATCCTTAGGAGATAGATCATTCTTATCTATGCCGTCAACCAAAAGTATTCTGCATGACATATAAATAATTGAATTCAAATCCATTCCATTCATTTAATAGATCTTCGTTACATCGCAGTCATAACCACTATTCATTCCCACATTATTACATAATAAAAGTTTAATTCTACCAAAAATCTGGGTTCTTACAGTCTCCCCTCCTAAAAAGGATTCCGTCCCGGAATCAGCTTGAAAATAAATGGGGGTACTTTTCCATCATTGCACTTTCTAGCTCCCAGGTTGATTCTTCTATGTTGTGGTTCTGCCATAAAACTCTGACAAGCTTGATGACCTTGTTTCGGAGCACTTGATCTTTTCTGTCTATGATTTCCACAGGTTGCTCTACGTAGGTCAAGTCTGGTTGCATGTCCACGTGCTCATATTCCACTATGTGCTTGGCATCTGGGTTATATTTCCTTAGCATTGAGACATGGAACACATTGTGCACTTGCTGCAGGTTTGGGGGTAATGCCAGTTCATAAGCTAGCTCCCCAATACGTCTTAAGATCTCAAATGGCCCAATATATCTAGGGCTCAGCTTCCCTTTCTTTCCAAACCTCATTAATCCCTTCCAAGGAGACACCTTCAAGAACACTAGGTCTCCCACCTCATATTCTTTTCCTTTCCGAGCTAAGTCGGCATATTTCTTTTGTCGGTCTTGGGCTGCTACCAGCCGTCCTCTGATTAGATCCACTGCATCTTTAGTCCGTTGGACCATCTCAGGCCCGAGCATCTTTCGCTCTCCAACTTCATCCCAATATAAGGGAGATCGGCATTTCCTTCCATAAAGGGCCTCGTAAGGCGGCATCCCTATGCTTGAATGAAAGCTATTATTGTAGGAGAACTCAATCAATGGCAAGTGATCATCCCAATTTCCTTTAAAGTCTATAGCACAGACTCTCAACATATCTTCTAGTGTCTGGATGGTCCTTTCACTTTGCCCGTCTGTCTGGGGATGATAAGCTGTACTCATGTTTAGCCTGGTTCCCACACATTCCTGAAAGCTCCTCCAAAACCTGGAGTTAAATCTGGGATCTCTGTCAGATACTATGGCGACTGGGACTCCATGTCGCGCCACTATTTCTTTGAGGTAGATGTCTACAAGCCTATCAACCGTGTACCTTTCGTTGATCGGTAGGAAGTGAGCTGACTTTGTTAGTCGGTCTATAATCACCCATATGGCATCATGATTCGCTTTGGTCCTTGGCAAACCTACTACGAAGTCCATAGCTATATGTTCCCATTTCCATTCGGGAATCTCTAAAGGGTGCAGAAGTCCACTGGGCCTCTGGTGCTCTGCTTTCACTTTCTGGCAAGTCAAGCATTTGCTTACCCATTCTACCACGTCCTTTTTCATGTTGGGCCACCAGTAGTACTCTTTCAAATCTCTATACATCTTGGTGCTACCGGGGTGCACTGAGTATCCTGAGTTGTGTGCCTCATATAGAATTTCTTCCTTGAGTTCCTGATCGTTTGGGACCCATATCCTCCACATATATCTCATGATTCCTCCTTTATCTTTTTCGCACTTGATTTCTTCCCCAGTCATTAACTCCTCTGTCGAGTTCTTTTCTGCTTCCATCATTTGCTCTTGGCATAACCTAATCTTTTCCAACAGTAGAGGCTGGATCCGAATTTCCATCAACTTTTCTTGACCTTCTTCAGGTATCTTAATCTCAATTTCCAGCCTCTCAAAGTCTTTTATCAATTCTTTCTCCGTAGTTATCATTTTGAGCTTCTCTTTCCTACTAAGGGCGTCAGCCACCACATTGGCTTTGCCCGGGTGATAACGAATCTCACAGTCGTAATCCTTGATTAGCTCTAGCCATCTTCTCTGGCACATGTTAAGCTCTTTCTGCGTAAAAATGTACTTGAGGCTCTTATGGTCAGTGTAAATCTCACACTTCTCTCCATACAAGTAGTGCCTCCAAATTTTTAAGGCAAAAACAATTGCTGCTAATTCCAGATCATGGGTGGGGTATCGGATTTCGTAATCCTTCAATTGTCTTGACGCATATGCTATTACCTTGCCGTGCTGCATAAGCACGCATACCAATCCTTTATGCGAAGCATCACTGTAAATCACGAAATCTCCTTTTCCATCAGGCAACGCCAATACTGGGGCCGTTACCAACCTCTTCTTCAGCTCTTGAAAACTCTTCTCGCATTTTTCAGTCCATTCAAATTTCTCAGTTTTCCGGGTAAGTCGAGTTAACGGGGCTGCAATCTTTGCAAAATCTTGAACAAATCGTCTATAATATCCTGCTAACCCTATGAAACTCCTTACCTCTGTTGGAGTGGTTGGTCGCTCCCAATTTGAAACTGCCTCTATCTTGGAGGGGTCAACTAGCACTCTTTCTTTGTTGATTACGTGCCCTAAAAATTGTACTTCATTTTTCCAGAACTCACACTTTGAGAATTTGGCATATAATTGCTCTTTCCGGAGCATCTCTAAGGTTATCCTCAAATGTTCAGCGTGTTCTTCCTCTGTCTTTGAGTAGATCAAAATATCATCAATAAAGACTATAACAAACTGGTCCAAATATTCCTTGAACACTCTATTCATTAAATCCATGAAAGCTGCTGGGGCGTTGGTCAATCCGAATGACATCACCAAGAACTCATAATGTCCATACCTAGTACGGAATGCAGTCTTTGGAATATCTTCCGGTTTAATCTTCAGCTGGTGATATCCGGTTCTCAAGTCAATCTTGGAGAAATACACAGCTCCTCTTAGCTGGTCAAACAAATCATCAATTCTGGGCAACGGGTACTTATTCTTTATTGTTAGCTTGTTCAACTCTCGATAGTCGATGCATAACCTCATACTCCCGTCCTTTTTCTTGACGAACAATACTGGTGCGCCCCAAGGCGACACACTGGGTCTTATCATACCCTTATCCAACAATTCCTGTAATTGCTTTGCTAGCTCTTTCATTTCCACTGGTGCTAATCGGTATGGGGCCTTTGAAACTGGCGCCGTCCCCGGGGCTAACTCGATAGCAAACTCAATCACTCTATCTGGTGGTAATCCAGGAAGATCTTCAGGAAACACATCTTCAAATTCGTTAACCACCGGAATGTCTTGTATCTTGGGCGCCTCTTTCAGGGTGTCGATAACGTAAGCTAAATAAGCTTCGTTTCCTTTTCGTAGCAGTCTCTTGGTCTGTGCCATGGTTAGAATGGTCTGGGTCTGTCGTAACCCTTTAAACACTATTTCCTTATTTCCTGGGGTTTTCAACTTAACCTTTTTCCCTTTACAATCTATTTGCGCATTATTACGAGACAACCAGTCCATTCCCAAAATAACATCGAATTCCCCTAGCTTAAAAGGGATCAAATCAACACAGAAGGATCGTCCTCCTATTTCTATTTTGCAATCGGAGTGAATCTGATTAACTGGAACGACTTCCTGATTAGCTATCTCTACTTGCAAAGACTCCCTTAGTGGTTGAGTTTTAAGTTTCAATTTATGTGCAAAATCTCTAGATATAAAAGACTTAGTTGCCCCAGAATCAAATAAAACATTTGCACTGACTGAATTGAGGGAAAATGTACCTGCTATCACATCCGTGTTCCTCACGGCATCTTGTACTGTCATGTTAAAAGTTCTAGCAGTTGGTGGCCTGTTGGAGGCAGCTTTGCTTGCCCCTGAGGCTGCTGGTTTGTTCATTGGGCAATCCCTCCTCATGTGACCTGGACGACCACACTGAAAACAAGTAGTGCCTTTGTTGGCTGTAGGAACAATCGCGGTACACTGGTGGGCATAGTGGCCCGCTCGCCCACACTTATAACAGACCGTCTGTTTCTGAGTACACACCCCGGAATGTCTCTTCCCACAAGTGGCACATACTGGTAGTGGAGGTCTGGAATGATGGGAACGGGACACTCCTGCTTGTTGGCCGCCCTGGCTCATAGTTGCACTCCCAGATGGTTTAAACCCAACACTCCTCCCAGGTAGGGAAACTGCTCCTCGGTTGAACCTATTCGGGGGTCTTCCTCCTGCGGAACCTCCGCCCATACTGGCATGCTTTCTCTTTAATCCCCCTTTTTCTCTTTCTCTCTGTGCCTGATCACTACCTGCTTCCACAATGGTTGCCTTTTATACCAAGGTGGCATAATCATTAATCTCTAAAACTGCCACTCTGTTCTGAATCCACTGTTTTAGCCCTTGCTGAAACCTGTTAGCTTTCGTTTCTTCAGTGTCCACAAACTCTGGTACAAATCTTGATAGCTCAGTAAACTTGGCTTCATAATCGGCCACCGACAAGTTGTTCTGCTTTAGCTCTAGAAACTTAAGCTCCATCTGGGTTTTCATAAACTTTGGAAAGTACTTCTCAAGAAACAATTGTTTAAACCTATCCCAGGTTACTATAGCATCTGTCTCCATATTCTTCTTGGCTTCCCACCAATAATTGGCTTCTCCCTTCAATAAGTAGGTGGCAAAGACAGTCTTCTGGGCTTCCCCAATACTCAGAATCTCGAAAGATTTCTCCATTTCCTTGACCCAGGCCCTTGCCTCTACGGGGTCAGCCGATCCGTGAAACTCTGGGGGTTTGAGGGACTTGAAGGCCCTAAAGGAATTGGCCACAGTGGTGTTGTTTCCTTGGGGTGGTTGGGGATGTTGGTTCAAATTCTGCCTGAGCAGATCCATAAATTGTCCCATGGGGTTTCCGCCCTGGTTCTCCCCCTGATGTTCGACTTCAGTTCCCCCTTCTTCTATTTCCTCTTCAAACTCTGCAGTATAGAAAGTTTCATCCCCCATCCCATAATGGGAATCCTCCTGCTCATTGTAGTCCTGATCCTGTTCTTCATTATACTCAAAATTTTCCTCATGTTGATTGTGACTTTCTTGGTCAGTAGACTCGTGGGGGTTAGCCCTGGTACCCATTCTTCTGGGTGGCATTTTACTGAAAATTTGGACAATATACATTAGGTTTATTCACCTATTTTAGAGGGTTTTCCTCACAATATCGATGCATAAATGGATTTAGGATCCCACAGTTCTATATATCATGACAGTTTTAGCCGAAAGCAGTACGGACAGATATAATATAATAAACTAGTGATCGCGTCAAAAGAAAACTGAAATGACTGAAAAGGGAAATAAATATATACCAAGTACCAAACGGTACAACATCCGACATACAACAACAGTTTTAAAAGAAATACAACCATCCGAATAATAACTAGTCAAAAGTGAAATAAGCTGTCTATCTGTCTAGTCTGCAACAGGGAACTACAAGCTGAAACTATCCCTACCAAAAATCGGCACTACTATGACCGTACAAGACTAGACAACTAGACCAATACATCACTATCCCTGCAGTCAGCCACGACGGCGGGCCAAATCTAGAACCCTCCTCAAAGCAAGGCAGAAAATCTCCTCTGCATCAGCCCTGGATACCATGCCATGCCCATCACTGGGTAACCGTCGCACCCTCACACGGTCCCTCAGCTCTATGCCGGTCACCTGCCTATACATATCTCTAGCTCTGGCATGCCTACCACCCAGGTGCCTCAACCGGGCCTCTCTCTCTGCGGCTAGCTCTCTGCGGGACTCTGCCAGCCTGGCCTCAGCCACGGCTACCTCGGAAGTAAGTCTGCCCACAACATAGTGGTGAAAACATGCTGGGACGTCCCCTGTCGGACCATGGGGTGGAGGGGCTGGATCTGCTGGAAGGGCAGCCTCTGCCTGCTGTGGCTCTGGGGTCAATGCCTCAAACTCATCTGACAATGGGCTCATAGGTAGTGGTGGCGGGGTAGGGGCTCTCTCATCAGAGAGGAGTGGCACAAGAAGTCCAGAACTCCCTACAACACCAACTACTGGCTCATCTATATCTCCCTCATCACCCTCATCTACCGGTACCACCTGATCCGTGGTCATGTCAGTATCCTCCTCCAAAGTCCTAATCTGAGTCACAACCCAAAAGTCCTCCCCAATCTCTCTACCCTCAGGTATAAGCTGGTCCTCCTCAGGGTCCTCATCATCAACATCCTCAGCAACTAACTCAGCATCCCCTACGGCCTGGACCTCCTCCTCTGACTCAACAACATCAGTATCAGCATCAACCTGGACCTCCTCAGGGTCCTCCTCCTCTGACTCCATGACATCAGTATCAGCATCCACCTGGACCTCAGGGTCCTCCTCCTCTGACTCAACAACATCAGTATCAGCATCTGAATCCACCATCGCCGAGCCCTCGGCGGCCTGGATCGCATCATCGTGCTGTCTCTCATACTCCTCCGGATCCGAGATGTCGCTCGCCTACACAATGACGAATTATATTACTATCATGATACTTAAAAGTTCCCAAAAGGGTTTTACGTGAACTTGGCAAGAGTTCTTATTATCTTAGTGAATTTATTATTGTATAGCGTCGCATCATCTCTTGGGATTTATAACTCTCTCTCTGATACCATTTCTGTAACACCCCCAGATCCGGGGTCCGGAATCGGGTCGTTACGGTCTTATTTTCCATGATTAATACTTAACTTGAGTCCACAATAAATAAATCACCTGTTGTGACCCACAATAATAACCACTCACACACACACAGTTATAGTCCCAGAGATGAAATTGAAATAAGTCTTGCATTACTGGTTTACGAATAAAAGTTATTACAAGCCAAAAGGATAACATCATAAGTTTAAAAGTTTTGCCGTTGATTAATCATTATTGATACATATAATTAGACTGGTAATCAAAGGCTGCTGATCTATGCTACCTCAGCAATGGCAGCGATGATATCAACGGGGAGCCCTGCGGGGCGGGTAACCTGCTTGCGCCGAGTGCGCCTGACGCGGGCCATGTGACCTAGCTGTTGTTGTGACATAATAAATAAGCAAGGGTGAGCAACAGCCCACCAACAATATATAATGGTGCAGTAATATATAAGACAGTTCAAAGATATGTTTTGAAATCATATGCCATGCATCAGAGAAAATATTGCCAGCTTAATATAAAGGATGAAGTTACAAGGTAACTCAATAGATGTATATTTCGTGGAAGCATATGCTATGCCAAAATAAGCAAGATAGCATCATTTTCATAAAAATAGGAACTTGCAGAATGATATTGCAATTCCAGTTTGAAATACTTTTCAACTCTGCCAACTAGGATGGTGTTGCAGAAAATTTCCAACATTGAGTGATGAACTAATACGGGAGCATTGCCGCGCCAGATGCCCTGACGTTTACGGGGATCAGTCGTATGTCATGCATCTCATCAGTCGTTCTCTACATGTAGAAGGTAGCTCCGACGGATTTACTTGTCTACCGCCTTCTGGAACTCCTAAGCCAACGGTTGGGCTATTGCTGGACCGGCGCCACTCGGCCACTTACGCGTCTCCTAGTTCATTTAACATCCATCATTTTGAAACGTATTGTTCGTTCCCCTCTTCCCCAGGTATGATACCTGTTGATAAGACTCCACAAGGTAGTCGTATCTAATGTGGAAAGGAAAATTTACCAATATTTCCCAAGCTGTTGCTTGTTAATGGATAATGACTTGTTCCAACATTCTTACCCCTCGAATAATGAGTGGGTACACGTAATACCATGAATAATAGCAACCAAGTTGCGAGTGAACGAATAATTTATGACCGGGCAGTCACAAGATAATTAACATTCTTCAAGTCAGGTTCCCTTATATTTGAATCGAAGGAAGAATGGAATTACTGAGAACCTTCCTTGATAATATAATAATAATAATAGGACTCTAAAATAATTTATATAATATTCGAGGGTTGATGATACTATGTGAATGAAACCAAGTATCTTAGAAACGAGTTAGAAGAATTAAATAAATATTCCAAGAATATTTCTTGAGTCACGGGTATTGGAAAGGTGTTGCTCGGAATAATCTTTGAATAACTGTTCAGAATAATATTCATTGGACGAATAATGAATATTCCCATTAATAATAATAGTATTTTATTGATGAAATAATCGTCAAATGGATATTTGAAATAATATTCATTGAATAAATAATGAATATTCAACTTGAGAATGATACTTATTGATGAAGTAATTATCGATTGAATATTTGAGACCATATTCATTGAATAAATAATGAATATTCGACTTAATAATAATTATCGAAGAAATGAATATCGAATGAATATTTAAAATCATGTTCAATAATAGAATTGACTTTAACTGAATGTCGAAGATAATATTTATCGAATAACTGAAGTTCGAATCAATGCTCAACTAATACTTATAAAATAAATAGAGATCGAATGAATATTCGAAATAATATTCATTTAATTAAATAAGACTCGAATGAATATTAAAATAATATTCACTAAATAAATAAACTCGAATGAATATTCAAAATAATATTTATCGAGTAAATAAGAATGAATATTCTCTAATTAAATAACTTAACTGAGAGTTCGAAATAATATTCGAATATTTAATCGACTTTAGATGAATATTAAACATATAATATTCCTCGAATAAATAAGCATCTGATGAATAATTCGAATAATATTTATCAAATAATCTCAAGGAATATCCCAACAATATTCGCCAGATAACAAATGGAAAATATTTACTTAAATATTTTCCTCTAAAAATAAAATCAATATATCAAGGAATATCGACTCCCGGTCTATAATCAAAGAATGAGATTCACTGCCCTTCGATTAAGGGTCTAAATAATTTCCGGCTTATAACTGATATATATATCAATCTAGCTTATAAGCCAACAATAAATCAGGGAACAAGTATCACAATATGACTTTAAAAGTAGGCATGCATGCTATGGCATATGTACTGTAACAGAAACATATATATATATTCACAACAACAGCCTTAAAGGGGGATTTGAAACTTGCCTGGAAATCGAGTACGAGTAGGGGTAGTAGTAGCGTGTCCCGGGTCAGCCTGATGATCTATAATTAGCCAAGGCATTCGGGATTAATCACTTAACACCTTTCAAAAGGTTACGTATAAATTTAACTTAAATCGAAACACGTTTTCAAGTCGTTTCGTTATACCCCTCTAATTCACTCTTACTATTGCTTTTATTACCCGATACTTGTTCGTTACTAAAGCATGACATTATACTTACATATGGTAAGTATTTAAATCGTATAAGTTTTAAAGTTGAAATATTAGACCTCGATATTTATCGATCGTTTTCTAGGTGGTTTACCGAAGTTATAACCAAGTATACCTCTTAGGGGTACTTTCGTACTTAACCATGATTCGAACATTTTTATAAAATCGGAAAACGATCCATTTGACATGCGGTCTTCTCCCACACCTTCCTTTTTATCTCTATTATTTAATTATCACGATTCGCCACTGATTAAACAACATTAAAGGGAATCAATTTCAATTACGAACTTTTGATTACGGTTCCGAACCACTTTCACGAATTTAATCATAACTCCTAAACCGTAAGTCCGTTTCATGCGATCTTTATATCGAAACGAAGCTCATAACATAATCTAGCTAATCATGGCAAAAGTCGAAGCTAATCAGTGAGTTATGCCCTCTGTCAAATTCGTGTTCTTAATATTAACGAAATTTTGGCATTACGACGGCTATAAATCGAACATTTCTAAATTCCAAACCTTCCAATAATCAAGGTATCCATCCCAAACAACATATACATGATATACCACCATGAACTGAGGCCAAGCAATGCCTTTCCGTTCATCTTAACTATTTTTAACATTTATCAAATCTAAATCACAATCAAGCTTACAATCATGCTTATAACATGAACATAATACTAACTAAGCTAGATCCATCAAGAACATGCAAAATCTCAAAGTAAAGTCTAGGGTTTCAAGTTGTTATACCTTCCTTGGAGTATGATCTAGCCTCACTATGCTTGGTATGATCCTTAGAAGTGCTTAAGCTTGCTAAATCAACCATGAAAAACAAGAAAAAACAAGATTAGTTCATAGAATCACTATTCACCCTCCTCTTTGATGAATTCTTTGAAAATGGAAACAAAGGTGTTTGGCTTTGAAATTTTTAGGAGATCACTTTTATGAATTATGGAACTCACCATAAAAATTACAAGGTCAAGTGATGGTTGGAAGCTTGATTTTTGTTTTTGAATTAGCCAAAGGCCGAATGGTGTTCTTGGAGAGAGTTTATTGTTTTTGCTTGGTTGCTCTTTGAATAATGATGTGTAAAGTGAGGTTTTTAGATAATATCTCATCTTAAGGCTACTTTATTAAAGTGTGAAGTGTTGGATGAGGAAACACCATGACAAGTGTTGAGTTTATGGTGGTTAGAGCTTAACTAGGTAGTTGCTTGCTAAGTATTTAGTTGCATTCTCTAAGGTTCTAGTTCCTTTATTCTAGTTTGGTTACTAGATATTTTATACTTAGCACATGCATGCATCTTAGTCTCTGCTTGCTCTTTGGTCCGGTTATTGCTCGATTCGTTGATCGTTCGAGGGAATAACTCATTCGTTTCTAGTTAGGGTTTTACCGAAAACCTTCTTAATATTTATAATACTATTCCTCATCTTTCTTAATGCTTCTCGAATTTAAATTCCTTAATTCCCTTTTATAAATCCTTAAGTATTGCAGTGTCCAGGGAAATCTCGGAGAAAATAAAAGTGCTCTTTTTCTGAATCCGACAGCTTTTACATACACTTATTTTCCTCCTGGATCACTAATACGAACTCAGAAATCCGTTCCGAATACCGGGTATAACATTATTTTAATAATATTCCAAATTCCACCAAAATCACTATTCATCACTTATTTTTATTTAATTCCTATAATTAGGAAAATGAACCTGGTTCACTCTCGAGTGCTTCTTAACCTTTTTACGGAACCGCTGGACTTATAATAGATATTGATTTGGATGACACAAGAATCATCTTACTTGAAGTAATATACTTATATCCTTAGGAGATAGATCATTCTTATCTATGCCATCAACCAAAAGTATTCTGCATGACATATAAATAATTGAATTCAAATCCATTCCATTCATTTAATAGATCTTCGTTACATCGCAGTCATAACCACTATTCATTCCCACATTATTACATAATAAAAGTTTTAATTCTACCAAAAATCTGGGTTCTTACATGTAATGAACTTGAAATGCAACTTAAGGATGCATATGAAAAACTCAGAACTTGGACACACTCTGGAACAAAAACTCATGAAATTATCACAGATAAAAACTGGAAAGAGTGTCTAGGTTATAAGCCAGAGAATGAGAAAAAGAACAAGGAAAAAGTTGTTTCATCTAATCCAGGAAGTGTTATTATTAATGACTCAACCAATCCAAAAACCTATAGATATGTTACAGACAGAACAAAGACTAAATTAAAGCTTGTGAATTATGTGTATCCAGAGAATCCCAAATCAAGTACTGAAGAGGGATCCACTTCTGCACAAAATTCAAAATTAAAGTCTTTCCAAAACAAGAATGTAGGTCTTTTGTCAAAGAAACAACTGAGAGAAAGAATCTATGAAGTTACAGATAAAAAGAGAGTTCCTACTACAAAAAGAAACAGGAATGGTAAAGTTGGAATAAACAAAGAGAATAATTATAAGTATATTCCAAATGCACCAAGAAAGACATGTTTTAATTGTGGTAACTCTAATCATCTTGCTATTGACTGCAGGAGGAGTAAGAAGAAGATTACTGTAATTCCTAAGTCTGGAATTAGGAATAGGACAGTATTTTATAAACCACAAAATCCCTGTTTTCATTGTGGTAGTAAATGGCATTCTATTTATATGTGTGAAGAATATCATAATTTGTACTACAATGTTTATGAACCATTGCCAAAGTTCAATAAAAGTGCAAATTCTAGTAAAACAAAGAATGTGAATTTTAAGCATGCATCTGTTAATTCTAATGATAACAAAATAAATTCTAAAGGAGGTAATCCTAAAGAAAATATTTTTGTTAAGAAAACTTCCGCTGCTAAAAATGTTAAATTGCATGCTAAAAGAAGCCAACAAGTGTGGGTTCTTAAAAATTCTAACTTAGTTCTTTATGATTCTGATTGCAGGGTAAAAAGAAAAATGTGTTAGTCATGGACAGTGGATGCTCTGTGCACATGACAGGAAACAAAACCCTGTTATCAGAATTTGAGGAGAGACCTGGCCCAACTGTGTCTTATGGAGATGACAACATTGGACAAACTTTGGGATATGGCAATATGATCATTGGAAATGTCATCATTGAAAAAGTAGCTCTGGTGAAGGGACTCAAACACAATCTTCTGAGTGTTAGTCAAATCACAGACAGAGGTTATCATGTCAACTTCTATGATACTCACTTTGAAGTGATCAGCAAGGCATCAAGAAAAGTTGCTATAACTGGTCAAAGGCATGGTAACATTTATGAAGCCAACATCTACACTGATACTGATGAACCTACTACATGTCTCATCAGTAAAGCATCAGTAGATGAAAGTTGGAATTGGCACAAGAAGCTTTCTCATCTCAACTTTAACAACATCAATGAGTTGGTTAAGAAAGATTTGGTGAGAGGATTACCAAAAGCACTGCATACTCCTGATGGACTTTGTGATGCTTGTCAGAAAGCTAAGCAAAGAAGGACATCATTTAAGAGTAAAACAGAATCCTCGATTAATGAACCATATCACATGCTTCATCTTGACTTGTTTGGACCAATCAACATAATGTCCATCAGTAAGAAAAGATATACTCTAGTCATTATTGATGAGTATACAAGATTTACCTGGGTGTATTTTCTACACAGAAAGGATGAAACAGCTGAGATACTTTTGGACCATGTGAGACTCATTGAGACTGGCACAAAGTACAAAGTCAAGATTCTAAGGAGTGATAATGGTACTGAGTTCAAGAATTCAGCAATGGAAGAGTTTTGCAAATACAAAGGAATAGTTCAACAATTCTCTACTCCTGGCATACCTCAGCAAAATGGAGTAGTTGAAAGAAAGAACAGAACTCTTATTGAAGCTAGCAGAACTATGTTAGAAGAAGCAAAACTACCTACATACTTCTGGGAAGAAGCAGTAAATACAGCATGTTATACTCAGAATATAACATTGATTAACAGACATGGTGTGACTCCTTATCAAATGATCAAAGAGAAGAAACCAAGTCTAAAGCATCTACATGTGTTTGGCTGCAAGTGCTTTGTTCTAAGATCTCATCCTGAACAGCTAGGAAAATTTGAGATTAAAGCTGATGAGGGTATCTTTGTAGGCTATCCAACAACAAGAGCTTACAAAGTCTACAATCTAAGAACCAAGACAGTCATGGAGTCTATAAATGTATCTTTTGATGATAAAAAGATAACTGGAATTGCTGAAGACTCATATGACAGCTTAAGTTTTGCAAACGAAGCTATCAAGAATCCTGATGAGAGCAAGTCAGATACTGATACACCATCAGATCCTGACGAACCCTCTATTCTTGATGAAAATCAAATAATTGATGATAATGCAGATGTTGAGGGGGAGCAACAACAAGAAATTATTAATTTAGAATCAAATCAAACATCAGGAGAAGACTCATCAGAAACAAATTCAAGTGATAGTTCTGAGAGAATATCAGAAAGTGAGAACACTCTCTCTGGGGGAGCTTCTGATAATTCTAGTTCTCTTGAAGAAAGCATCAATCCAAGGGGAGCATCCAGTTCAAGAAATGATTTACCACCAGCAAGGAAATGGACTAAAAGCCATACTCCTGATTTAATTATTGGGAATCCTAATACAAGTGTTAAAACTAGAAGTGCAACTCAGAATGAATGCCTTTATCAGTTTCTTTGAAGAAAAAGGAAGTCACTGCTGTTGTTTCTAAAGAAATGGCTATTTCTGAAGAGCTAAAGAAAAGATGGAGATTACTTAAGAAAAGCAAATACTTCATTCCTCTGGAGATACAGAATATTGATGATGATATAGAGAACATTCTCAATCCGATTGTATCATAAGTTCCTGACGTAACTGTAGATCCTGATATCTCTACTCCTGATACTTCACCTGTGAAGCCTGTTGCAATCTCTGATTCTCCAGCTCCTACATCTCCAAAAAGAAGGATAATTGAAATGTCTGTGGATGATGTGAACAAAATAGCTGCACAGCTTGGATTAAAGTCTGTCTCACTCAAACAGAAAGATTCTACTGAAAAGGTCTTTCATAGACAGAAGAAACAGAGGATTACTTCACCTCTGAGAGGATCTAGCCCACAAGAACCTGAACTTCAAAGTAGTTCAACAGCTACTGCAGATCCAGTCATACAAGAACCATCCACTTAAAGTGTGGATGCAGACATTACTGAAGGAATAGTCCCACAAGAACCATTTTCTCAAAGGGAAGGTGAAGACAAGAATATTCCTGCCCCACAAGAACCATCTTCTCAAAGTGAAGATGCAGGCAAAATCACATCAGCAAAGGAGTTTCCTGACACTGCTCAAGGGGTTTCTGAAATTGAGTTTGACTTAGTTCAAAGTCTGGCAGATAAAGCTGCTCATGATAAGCATATTGCTGAATATGATGAGATAATTAAGGACACTGCATATGAGAGAAGTACACAAGAACCTTTGACTCAAAGTGTTGAAGAAGCTTCACAACCTCAGACTACACAAGAACCATCAGTAGAAAATACTGATGCAAGTCGTGCTTTAGTTGCAGCTATCAATCCTGATGCAAGTACCACTGATCCGAATATTCCATTTCTTATTGAGCCGATTTTTGCAAGGCCAATGGAATCATTAACTACTTCATCAGGTAACACTTCTATCTCTGTTTCTCTTACTACTGATAGTATGATTACAGATAGACCTAATACAAGGGATACCTCTATCTGTATGACTTCAGACCACTCTTCTCAGCCACCTCTTATTTCTTCACAAATAGTGAGCCAGAGCCTTTCTAGTGAGAATGAGAGTAAACAATTAGAGAAAAAAAAGAGTGATGAGAGGTAGTCTCCTGAACTGGCAAAATGAGAGGTAGACTTGAGTGAGAAGTTTCAAACTTCTATTGAGGTAGAAGTTGCTATTGAAAGCAACTTAGGTCATACTGTGAGAAGTGATGAGATCACTTTAAAAGAACAGAGAGATGTAGGTTTTGGTTCTTTTGCTCATGCAGGTTGTCAGGATACAACAGTTCCATCTTCTATTGATTTGAAGTTAAAAGGTGTTATGCATGAAATTCCTGAGGCTAATGATAGCTCAGATGATGATGTAGATGATGATGATCATGATCCAGAAGAAGCACAACTGCCAGCAGCTTTGAAGGCTGGTATTGGTTCTGGACATGGCTCATCCAGTAAGTTTATGCAATCCTAGGCTGATCGAGATAAATGATGGGGAGAATATAGTAACATTATTCCTGTCCATATTCAAGATGTACGGAGGAATGAGTGGAATCAAGAGTGGAAATCACATACTAGTCGTGTCAGTTTTCCAAATTCTCTTTTTCACTCTAAGCATGTTGTCTCGAAGATGACCAAGTTTGATCTTAAAGCACATTTGAAGATGACTACTATTCTGGCACATGGATTGAAGGATGAAATTAATTCTATCTCTGCACACAGTGACAGAGTACGTGCTGATATTCTTGCTGCTTTGTCTACACATGCTACTTCTTCTCAAATGCACAATATTGCGAAAGCAGTTCAAGGAGTTTAGCTACGTGTGGATTCTCACTTATCTACTCTGGAATCTAGGATGACTACTATTGAAGAATCTCTTAAATTTATTGTATCCTTCTTGCTTGGAGAGGATACTGATGTCAAAAAGGGGGAGAAGGTAGTCAAAACAAAATGCACACCTAAATCAGTTGTGAGAAAGGATGATGATGATACTTCTGGAAATGATGGTGGTGCTAGTGCTCAACAACATGGAAAAGGAAAAGGAACCTCTGATGCTGGTTTGGTAAAGAGGATGAGTTCAACTAAGACTCAAACTAATCAGCCAACTCATGTTTCTAAATCTGGAAAAAGAACTGTGACAACAGTTGTTAAATCTCAAATCCTGACAGAAGAACAATTTTCATCATCTGGTCAAAGTCAAAGGCAAACTCTTCCTACAATTCTTGAAGGTGATGAAGAAATGTTGATTACTGGTGTACAGGATGCTCCTCATCTTTTTGAAGAGATTATCACTGAATCAGGAGGAAGTGAACTTGTTTATCGAAACAGTGATAAGTTTCATCAGTATCATGCTAAGAAGGCACCTGAATTAACTTCTGAAGAAAATCCTGATATGACTACTAATGAAATTGTAAAGGATCAAAACAGGATCTTTGAGGAGATTGCTAGACAGAAAGAAGCTCCTACTGCAGGTAGAGGAAGAGGCAGAGGAAGCAGAGGCAGTGGTAAAGGAAGAAAGCCTACTCAGTCAATCAAAAGGCAGACAAGATCTAGTGGAATCAGAATAGAGAAGATTACTGAAGATTTAAAGAAGAAAACTCCATTATCTCTTGAATATTTTCCATCATCAAATGTATTTGATGAGCCTGGTACAGCAGAAGAAGAAATTCCTTTTGTGAGAAAGAAAAAGAAAGTTGAAGAAGCAAAGAAGGGGACTATTGACTCTGATACTGGTGATGTTAGAAAATCTAGAGAAGTCAGAGACAGTGCAAATGATATTGCTAAAAGTGCTAGCAAAGAATATTTCAGAAGGCTGGTTAATTCTGAAAAGGAATTATTTGTTGATAAATCTAAGCAAGTGAAGGAGGAAGAAGCAGAACCTAGTGATCTACAAACAAGAAGAGAAGAAAAAAGTGGATAGAAGTTGATAACATGAAGTATACTGGACCAGTTGTTTTTAAGTCTGGTAGAGTAATCTCAGAACCTCCAATGATCCTTAGACTTTATAAAGCAAAATCTTCTAAGCCTGATAAATCTCCACCAAGGTGGATTAAGATGAATTCTGATCTGAAGTTACTGGAACCTTACAATCGAGGAGGAATTGGTTCTAGGGATTTGGAATTCAGACCTACATTTCAAGCAAATCAACATTTTTTTACTAGAAGATTGGGTGACAAATTATCTGTTGATGATCTTTGGAAGCTTGAATCTGTTGCAATTGTTGCTTGCAAGATGGATGGTAAGATGATGGAAAAATTATTGTACTTCATGAAAGACAAAAGTGTCAAGAGGCTGAGTATTCATGAGGTATTGTGCAAGTCAACAAAAGAGCTGAAATATGTTCTCTATTTGCTTGAAAATAGAAGCATTTCTGATGTAGAAGCCAGTGTTTACAAAAACTGGTGTACTATGATCTTCATGACAATCAAATCTAGATATTTGGAAGGAGGATCAAGGTATGATGGTAATTATACTCCCATGTACTTGAAGTACAAATGCAAAAGGGTTCAGCTGTTAAAGAAGTAATACTGTATCAAGAACAGTTGCCTTTGAATCCTGGTGGAAGAGATCTTGCATATTTACTGTTGGGAGAGTTAGACTTATCAAGGAGCTCAATTCAAAATCTCAGGGCTGGTATCTATCAGATTGACAAGAACAATGAAGAACTTAAGAAGTTGAAGAAAAGATTGATTCAGATTCTGGAAGAAAAAGAAGAGGAGTTACTATCAAGTTTCTTGCAGATAAGTAATTTCTTTGTAAGGATTTCTGAGACTGAGCCTAAAGATTTCTTGTAGAATTTTGTTTTGAGTTTTTGACATCATTGAATCAAATAATTTGTGCTTTATTTCATTAAGTACAAATTGGGGGAGATTGTTAGATATTGATTCAAGTGATATCAGGATCTGGACTACTAATCAGATATTGATGCTGACGTCATTAGTAATACAACGTCAGTATTGGGTTGTTATCAGGATTGTAAGCTGGTCAGGATTACGTGGAGATTCTCATCAGTCCAGAGATCAAGGAGAATTGATATGGCGGTTCCTAGATTATAGGAAGGCAGCTATCATTCAAGATATGTATTAAGAGTCGTATGTAATTGATTGAATATATCTTTTAATTGATAGTGTAGCTGTGTAGAGTATATAAACACAGTTTAGGTTTTACATGATTGTAATCGCTTACTCGAGTCATCTTGTAACCTAACAGCTCTTGAGAATTTGATATTTCTTGAGAGAGTTTGTAACAGTTTTATATCAAAATTAATAAAGCTGTTATTGTTTCATACTTGTGTTATTAATTCTATTAGTCGAAAATCTTATACAATTGTATTCAACCCCCCTTCTACAATTGTTTATTACTGGGCAACATTTCTTCTCCTCCATAAACACTATCAATGCACCTCAGACCTGTTTTAATGTTTTCTTTAGCTTCCCATAAACCAGACCACGTGTAACTCGATCCCCCCGATCTGCCAGCCTCAAGTAAACTACAATTCGGATAATATCTAGCCTTTAACAACCTTGGCACTAGAGCATCCGGATTTTTCAAGAGATTCCAACACTGTTTACCAAGCAATGCCAGATTAAAACCATGTAAGTCTCGGAAGCCCATTCCACCTGTCTTCTTAGTCATACTCATTCGAGACCATGAGAGCCATTTGATACTTTTGCTGTTTGAAGAATTCAAACTCCACTAGAAGGCATTCATCATTCTCTCAATTTCTTGACACAGGGATTTAAGAATTAAAAAGCAAGACATCGTATAAGCAGGAATAGTCTGAGCAACATTGCGAAGCAAAACCGCTTTGCCTGCTCTAGACAGAATCTTGGTGTTCCAACCCTTGATTTTCGACCAAACCTTGTCTTTTAAATAATTAAAGATTGATTTTTAATCAAGATACTTACTGGTGCCAATATCGTTGTGAACCTCAAGAACATTCTTAATTTCAACTTGCTTGTCCCTTCGAACATTTGAGCTAAAGAAAATAGCTGACTTTTGATAGTTCACTGCTTGACCAGAGAAAGCCTCATAGTTACCAAGAATTTGTTTGATAGAACTCGCCTCCTCTATTGAAGCTTTCAAAAACAAAAAACTATCGTCCACAAAGAGAAGGTGTTTCTATTAAGAGATAGAGATAATCCTTCAACGCATAATAGAAACAGATACGGAGATAAAGGATCTTCCTACCTAAGACCACGTTTAGGAATGATTGATCCTACACTTGAGCCCTGAAAATAGATTGAATATGAGACTGAGGTGACACACATCAACATCCAATTAATCCATTTGATCGAAAAATCCATAGCCACCATTCTATTTTTTAAATATCCCCAACAAACTCGATCATAAGCTTTGCTTATGTCTAGTTTTAAAGCAACATCTCCCACTTCACCACTCGTTCTCCTTTTCATGAAATGGATCAATTCAAACGCCACTAACACATTGTCAGAAATGTTGCAACCTGGAACAAACGCACTCTGCTCTTCAGAGATTAACACTGGTAAGATTTTTTTCAGCCTGTTAGCAAGAACTTTAGCCACAATTTTGTATAAAACGTTACACAAAGCAATAGGTCTTAGATCTTTAACATATTCCACTTTCTCTTTCTTAGGAATTAGAACCACACTAGAGTTTGTCATATGGAACACAAACTAGAGTTTGTCATATATAAATTATACTCAAATCAGGGAATTCATTTAGATACCTACTAAAAAAAAGATAATTCATAGCTTAACAAATTGTTCTCCTCTTAAAAATTGAAAATTGCTTGCATTTTCTTTTCAATTGATAATATAGTCAATCCATTTAACTTCCATTGTGACATTTAATCAATTTTGAACTTCAAAAACCACTTCAACCATTTTGAACTTCAAAAACCACTTTAACCAGTATTATTAATAATTTATATTAAACTATAATAAGTAAATGGGTAGATTTTGTAGTTTGTTCGGTTCCCATTTTTTGTTATTCCTTATTTTTGGATATCTCTTTTATTTATAATTGATAAATTTGAAAATTAAAATAAATAATAAACGTTGGATACAATACAAAAATATATATATATATAGGTTTAAGATTCGAATCCCACCAATGACATTTTAATATTAATATTAAAAGATGTTGTATAGAAAGGTTGGAGATTCGATTCCCACCAACAATATATTAATTTAGATTTAGTACTAAAAGTTATATATAGAGATCTAAGTTTGAATTCTTCCAACAACATATTAAATAAAATATTTATAATACTATATAATATTATAATATAGTATAGATATTACATTATAAGTAAATTAAAAGAAAAAAGGTAACCCGTACTTTGCACGGGTGTAAACTAGTACACCATAAATAACTATTGCACTTCGATAACAACCTTTCATATACGTCGTTCATTTTTTCACGAAAACCCAATTCTAATTAGGCCCGTTAATGGATCCGAACTCCGATTCGATCTGATCCAATTCGAAATCCTATAATCAGCTATGAACTTATAAAATACGGATATGGATTTAACTTGATCCAATTTGTCAAGAGACCGATCTGAATATATATAATTATATAATAGTATATTTTATTATATATTAAATATAATTATAATTATACAAATAGTTTATAACTTCAAATTATATAATATCCAAAATCCTTTCGTAGTATTTTATATTATAACTTGAAAAAAGTATACGTGTGTGATAAATATATTATCAGTGTATTGGATCTAAATTGGATTTTGTTTTAATTTGAATTATTTCAATGTTTAGAATTCATATCTTGATCATTCTAATTTTATCTAGTACTGATATGGGCTAAAAGTAAGCCCTAAAGACACATTTAATGCGGCATTAATTAGACCTAGAATGGTCCAAACGTGGGGCCCGCCAGATGGGCCCAAACCCTATTTATGATATTAATTTCGTAATTAATATTAAGGGTAATAACCAGCTCAGCAATAAGAGTCAAACAAGGATATTTCTCTTGCCTGACTTAGCCTCCAAGGCACCTACTCCAACATGGAAACTGATTCTTGTATGGAAGGACACTAGAACCTTCTTCTAGGCGGTGACTTGCCCACCAAGTCACCTAACCCTACTACGATTCTTAGGCTTCTCAGCCTATATAAAGAGCCTGACCCCTCATTCTCAGAACTACGTTTTTGGCTTGATTCTCAATACGAGATACGTAGGCACTCTGTGAGGACCGATCAGTGTCGAACACGGAAACAACCATTAAAACTCGAAGCTCACCAACCCCTCAGCATTAAATACACACAAACCTTAGCCGCAATTCGATAACCTAGTTTTTATTCCACAACATTTGGCGTCGTCTGTGGGAAAAAGACATCAACCATGGTGACCACACGAAGAACAACACCAACTTCTACCGAGGCCTTGCCTCTAAACGCTGCTCCGCCTGTCATTAAGCAGGTACCCCCAACAATAGGGGCGATCACTAAAACTCAAGCTTCTCAACCCCAGGAACGAATCCCCATGCTGAGAGAACGTTACCTATGGTCATCCATCCAAGTCAAGAAACCAGCTCTCTCTAGATGCTGGTTTCTCTTCTAGTTGATCCCAATCGCCCGTTACCACCGGGGGTACAGATCCATACTACGGATCTCCCCATGAATACCAACCCGATGTATGGTCTGCCTAATTACCCTCCAATTACTCAAGGTCCTGGACCCAGTGGCCATGCCTTGCAGATCCGAGATCGAGAGTATTACGACTACTCTGGTCCTTATACCGATGACTCGTCATCTGATGACGATGATCAAGATGAAGCCCCGAGAAGGCGACGTGTTAGTAGAGAACCTCGAAGGAATACTCAAACCATCCATGATGGACCTCCTTTGACAGCTGTTGAGAGAATCAAGGCTCATGAGGCCGAGATCTTAAGATTGAAGGACGATATTGCGAGAGAACAAGCTAGGTTGAATCAAACTCAACCTCCTCCAACATCAGGACCAATTCCCATTATAGACTTAGAGAGGTCTTTAAGAAGATAGAGAAGGGTTCACGCCCCAACAGGAAGAACAACAAGGGTGGAAACCCCAGGAGCAACCCCAAGGATCTGATGCCACTTGGGGATCCTGATGATCCCACACCCCAGTTTACTGAGGAGGTGATGAATGCCCGCATCTCAAAGAAATTTAAGATGTCGACAATTAAGGCTTATGATGGAACGAGTGATCCCGCAAACCATGTTAGGACGTTCTCAAATGCACTGCTGTTGCAGCCTGCAAGTGATGCCTTAAAGTGTAGGGCGTTCACCCAAACCCTGTCGGGCATGGCTAAGAGATAGTATAGTTGTTTGCCTGCTAATTCAATTGGCTCCTTTAAGGAGTTGAGTGCTGCTTTCATTAGTCAGTTTATCAGTGGAAGAGTTCATGAGAAAAGCTCTGCATCTCTCATGTACGTGGTGCAAGGAAAAAAATGAAAACTTGAGAGACTACCTTAAGAGGTTCACTAAGGAGACGTTGAACATCACCGATTTGGAAAAAAAGGTGGCCATGGTAGCCCTGGAACACGGAACTACTGATGAATTCTTTAAAAGGTCATTGGCAAAGCATCCTCCTGAAAAAATGGTCGAGCTCCAGCGAAGGGCTGACAAGTATATCAAGGTTGAAGATAGCATGAAGAAAGAAGCCGCGATAGGTAATGGCAAGGGTAACAACGACTCTAAGAAGCGAAATCAAGACAAGGAGTATGATGCTAGGGACAAGTATCCCCGTACTAGCAAAGACTCTGAATCACCACCGAAGAAGAATTTGGGACCAAGGTTTTCTGACTATGCAAGATTGAACGCACCTAGGAGCCAAATCTTGTTAGAGATTGAAAAGGATAAGGACTTTTGATGGCCGAAGCCACTCAGGGGTGATCCCGCCAAGAGGAACAAGGATCAATACTGTAGGTTCCATCAAGATGTGGGACATGATACGGATGATTGTATACAGTTGAAGGATGAGATTGAGTTCCTGATTCACAAAGGAAAACTGAATAAATTCACTACGGGTGAAGATCGTGGAACCCAAAGAAGGGATTACGACAGGAGAGACAATGATAGAAGAGATAATGATCGTGATCCTAACACATAGCCTCGAGGGCCAGTTATCAACATGATCTGGGA
Organism: Kitagawia praeruptora; assembly: GCA_037693485.1. Classification (NCBI taxonomy): domain Eukaryota; kingdom Viridiplantae; phylum Streptophyta; class Magnoliopsida; order Apiales; family Apiaceae; genus Kitagawia; species Kitagawia praeruptora. The sequence continues at coordinate 114,169,208 of CM075344.1, read as the reverse complement.
AGGCCCAACAGCGGCCGGCACAACTCGAAACTCTCGAAAGGCGTATGCCAGAGAGGTGATGCACATCGTGGGAGATGCCCCAAAACGTGCCAGGACTGAAATCGCAATTGGTTTTTGATGACTCTGACCTTGAAGGGGTGAAGTTCCCCCACGACGACCCATTGGTCATAACTCCTATAATTGGAAACTCAGATGTGAAGCGAGTCTTGATAGACAATGGAGCTTCTGTTGATATTTTATTTCATGATGCATTCGTGAAAATGGGATATATTGACTCTCAGTTGACCCCTACTAACATGCCCATATATGGGTTTAATGGAGTTGAAGGGACTATTCAGTTCCCCATGACAATCGGGCAAGAACCTAAGGAGGCTACTCAGATGTTGAATTTTCTGGTAATCAAGACATCCTCGACTTATAATGCAATCCTGGGAAGGACTGGACTTCATGCATTCAAGGCTGTTGCCTCAACTTACCATATGAAGATTAAGTTTCCAACCCGGAATGGAGTTAGAGAACAAAAAGGTGACCAGAAGATGGCAAGAAGTTGTTATGTATCTGCTTTAAGAGCTGATGGAGTCGGGGGGCAGGTACTCCCAATTGAAGACATTGATGTCTGTGGTGATGATGAACACCGAGGGAAGCCAGTAGAGGATTTGGTCCCCATACCTCTAGAGCCGGGCGACCCTGAGAAAGTTACTTATATAGTAGCTTCGCTAAAGGAACCCTTGAAGGGCAAGTTGATGGCCTTCTTGCAAGAGAACAGTGATGTGTTTGCTTGGACTGCAGCTGATATGCCAGGGATTGATCCCTAACTCATAACTCATAGGTTGAATGTTGATCCTGAACGGAAAGCAATAAAACAGAAGAAAAGGAATTTTGCTCCTGAGAGGCAGGATGCCATTAAGCAAGAAGTTGATAAGCTCTTAGAGGCTGGATTTGTTGAAGAGATTCAGATCCCCGAGTGGTTAGCTAACCCAGTGATGGTCAAGAAGGTGAATGGAAAGTGGAGGATGTGTATAGATTTCACTGATTTGAATGATGCATGTCCAAAGGATTGTTTTCCCCTCCCAAGGATAGACATGTTGATAGATGCCATAGCTGGACATGAGATGTTGAGCTTCATGGATGGGTTCAACGGCTACAATCAGATTAAGATGCACAAAGATGACATCCCAAAGGTATCTTTCATAACTGACTTTGGTGTTTTCTGCTATCTTGTTATGGCTTTTGGTCTAAAGAATGCAGGCACTACTTACCAGCGACTAGTGAATAAGATATTTGCCCATCTGATTGGAAAAACCATGGAGGTCTATATTGATGACATGTTAGTCAAGAGCCTTTCCAAGGCAGACCACATTAAGCACCTCAGAGAGGCATATGAAGTATTGAGACACCACAAGATGATGTTGAATCCAACCAAGTGTGCTTTCGGTATTGGATCAGGAAAGTTTTTGGGTCTGATGGTTTCAAAAAGAGGCATAGAGGCCAACCCTGACAAGATCAAAGCAATTATGGACATGGAACCACCCCGCTCTATACGAGATGTACAGAAGATAACTGGCGGTTGTAGCCCTAGGGAGATTCATCTCCAAATCTGGTGACAAGTGCTTGCCTTTCTTTCAAGCATTGAAGAAGGTAAAAAATTTTGAGTGGACTCTTGAGAGTCAAGAGGCCTTTGAACAGCTGAAGAAGTACATGGCTGAAGCCCCATTGTTGGCCAAACCTAGTCCTGGAGAGACTCTTTATCTGTACTTGGCGGTATCTGAACAAGCATTGAGTGTCGTCCTCATTCGAGAAGAGAATAAGGTTCAGAAACCTATCTATTATGTGAGCAAGGTTTTGCAAGGGGCTGAGTTGAATTACTCGACCATCAAGAAGTTTGCATTGGCATTGATAACAGCCTCGAGGAAGCTACGACCGTACTTCCAGGCGCACAAAATTGAAGGCCTGATGGACCAGCAGTTGAGAAACATATTGCATAGCCCGAAGGCCAGTGGGAGGCTGATCAAGTGGGCGATAGAACTTGGAGAATTTGACATCAAATATAAGCCTCGAACAACCATTAAGGCTCAGGCATTTGTTGACTTCGTGGTTGAATGTACCATTGGCAACCAAGAAGTCGGGGGGCAGGAGATAGTACCCAACGGTGAGAACAAAGATGAAGAACTTGTACCTGATCTGAAAGAGTATTGGGTGCTCTATTTTGATGGAGCATTAAAAACAAAATCTAGTGGTGCAGGTTTACTCTTGCAAAGCCCCGATGGGTTCACAGTTGAGTATGCTTTGAAGTTGGACTTTCGAACAACCAACAACGAAGCTGAGTATGAAGCCTTGATAGCCGGATTAGGCTTGGCCAAAATCATAAGGGTAAAGAATCTCAAAGTTTGTGGGGATTCAAGACTAGTGGTATCACAAGTAAATGGTGAATTTGAGGTTAAGGATGAAACTATGGCAAAGTATCTAAGAGTTGTGAAAGCAGTCATGACTCAGTTTGATGAGTGCTATGTGGAGCACATTCTGAGGAAAGAGAACATTAAGGCCAATGCATTGTCTAAGTTCGCTTCTTCTGAGATAGAGAATTATGCAGGGAGTGTTTACTTCCAAGTCTTGAAGGCCCCGACCATCAACTTTAAGTTGGTAGCACCAATTGATATAGGAAGCTGCTGGATGGATCCTATCAAAGCTCACCTCGAAACCGGATGGCTCCCTGATAATGCCTTTGAGGCACGAAAGCTGTCAGTGAGAGCATTGAGGTATGCCTTGATTGAAGGCATCCTTTACAAGAGATCGTTTGTCATCCCATATTTGAAGTGTTTGAGGCCCCAAGAGGCAAAGGAAGCATTGGAAGAGGTTCATGAAGGGATTTGCGGGCAACACTTGGGGGGCAGAGCCCTAGCCCACAAGATCACTCGCCTGGGATTCTACTGGCCAGAGATGTTGGCCGATGCGTAGAATTATGTCAAGAGGTGTGACAGGTGTCAAAAGCATGCCCCAATTGTAAGGTAGCCGCCTGAGATGTTAACGTCAGTTAACTCTTCTATCCCGTTCGCAATGTGGGGGATGGACATACTTGGTCCTTTCCCTATGGCTTCAGCACAAAGGAAGTTTTTGATAGTGGCCATCGACTACTTCACCAAGTGGATTGAGGCTAAACCTCTAGCCAAGATAACCACCAAGAAAGTTGCCCAGTTCTTTTGGGAGAACGTCATTTGCAGGTACGGAATTCCCCGAATCCTTGTGAAAGATGATGGGACACAGTTCAACAATGAAGAGTTTAAGAAGTACTGCGAGGAAAATGCTATTGAGCTTCGTTTTACTTCAGTAGCACATCCGCAAGCTAATGGACAGACAGAGGTAGCTAATCGAATTATCCTTGATGAACTAAAGAAGAGAGTTGAACGCTCAAGGAACACTTGGGTGGATAAGTTACTGCCTATACTCTGAGCATATCGCACCACTTGTAAGGTGACAACTGGAGCAACCCCATTTTTGCTGGCTTACGGAGCCGAGGCAGTTGTGCCCTTGGAGATCATGCATGCATCACCTCGAGTTGAGGTATACGAACAAGAGACCAACGAAGAAGGCATGAGGCTCGCCCTTGATCTAATTGATGAAATCAGGGACGAGGCAAACGCCAAGAATGTGGAGCATCAGAAGAAGGCATCCTTTTACTACAACCATAGGGTTAAGGAGAGGTTCTTCAAGCAAGGTGACTTGGTTCTTAGGAAGATAGAGGCTTCAGGAGTTGGACAAAGAGAAAAGCTAGCCCCTAATTGGGAAGGACCATATCGGGTTAAGAAGACGATGGGACGGGGATCCTATAAGTTGGAGACCTTGGACGGGAATGAGGTGCCCCGTACTTGGCATGCCTTGAACCTCAAGATTTATTATGTTTAAGTTGTCCTAGCAAGGACTTAGATTTTTATCTATCTGTTAGGAGAAGTAGAAATAAGGTTCAATGAAACCATTTCAGGGCTTATTACCCTGAGTAGGACGGTAGTATTGCGTATGTAAGGGCCGAGCCCATTTTTCGAACTATTAATGCAAGTTGTTTTCTATTCTATGATTCTGTGATTATAATTATGTACCAAGCACAAGATAAGTGTAAGTCTAGGATGACCAAGTATCGGAAATAAATGAGCACACGAATAAACGAAAACAAATGCATAGATAGAGGTGCCCCGAAGGGCTAAGTTAAAAAGTTAATACAGACCCAAATTAAGTTAAGTCCCGAAGGACCTGGAATAAAAACTGAGTAGATAAATTCTACACGCGGCAATAAAGGTCACGCAGGACCTAGAACAAGAAGCATCTAATCCTCCTCATACTCCTCCACAGCTTCCACTTCTTCTTCACCGTCACCGGAGCCATCCTCGTTAGAGCCATCTTCATCATCATCACCGTTCTCCTCTTCAGCCACCACATTTGGCTGCGCTTCTTCAGATTTAGAAGAAAAGGTAGAAGACTCTTTGGCATTCTTCTTGCAAAGCCTTTTCTTTCCCGGGATTGGATGCCGGACCTTTGCTATTTTCCTTCCGGGCATGGGCTGTTTCCCACGAGAGCTCGAAGAAGATGAATCACAGCTAACAGCTTGGGCGCCCCCTCTTGAGCCAGAGCCAGAGCGACGATGACTTCCCCTGGAGCCAGAACTCGATGCTTGGGCCACTGTGTTGACTCCCGATCCTGAAGCAACATGACCATAAGGGCTTGGGAAGTTCCTTGGATCAACTACGGACGGATGCCTCTTGCTCACGGCATTGATGGCTTTGTCCCAGCCAATAGACATGATACCCGGGCATACTTCGTCATCATGCTTATCTATAAGCTGATAGAAGTCCTCAGACTTCTGATAAGCTTTCACCACCAACTTGTAATCAGCCGCCTCCTTCTTATACAAAGAGTCATACTGCCTCTGGAGAGAATGTGCATCAGCTTTAGCACGGATGGCCCTGGACTCTAAGTCCTGGCACTTCTCGTCAATTGTCTCCTTTTCTTTCTTTAAGGCCACGTTCTCATCTCGATATGCTCGGCCTTGGCGAGTGCTAGCCTGAAAGTAGGCATTGGCCTGGAACAAAGAATTAGTGAGCTATTTATAATGATAAGTCATATGGAGATATTACACCTAAGAAGGAGAATGTGAAACCTGATATAGGGCTTGAGCTCCCAGAGTCTCTACTTCGTCGATTTTATCCCCGGTAGTCACTATCAGCATATCAGGAGGAGTGATGCTAAACTTAGACCAGTCCAGGGCCGATTCTGGACATCCCAAAATGGAGTCTTGTTCACAGATACCCCAACCAGGGATGAAGGGGGATCTAACTTGCCCGTCGACATTCCAGGATCTTTTTGAAAACATCCCGACAAGAACTGTGGAATTTTCTGGCCAGGAGGTGGCCACAGTCGCCATCACGCCATTTCAGAATCACGAACTCCTTTTCCCAAAAATGATGGGAATCCGGGAAGGAGAAGGCATTCACAATATGAGGAACATTGGTCCTGTGCTGGATACTGACCCATCCCTTTTTAGTATCAGGAGAATTCTTGATTGCAAATATGCTTTAGAACATTGTGGAAGTCGAATCGATATTTAGATCCCGGCACCTTAGCATAAAGATGAGAATAGCACGCCATGCATTAGGATATAACTGGCAGGGATGAATCTGGATCTCCGCTAGAAGCCTGATAATGAAAGGATCAATTGGAAATCTCAAACCTGCTTCAAGGGCATCCTTGTAGACACATAGCTTCTCAGGGTGCCAATTACAGGTTCTGTCGACCAAGCTAGGAAGGCGGACCTTGACCGAGTCCGGGAAGCCATATAACTTCCTAATTTTATCAACATCCTGCTCGTTTAACTTACACGGACTATGGTATTAGACTAATTCAGAACTGTTTGGGAATACATCCCTCATGGTATTCAACAAGTCTAATAAAGAATGAAATCGACGATCAACATATGAGGGAGGTTGCAATCTAGTTTTACCTCGAATAGTTCTTGCCATGGTCCTCTTGGACATCGCCTCAGACATAGAGAATGAAGGAGCTGGTGCACGATTGCCATCTGCCATCTTGATCTCGAACTGGGAAATTGACACTAGAACTTGAAAGCCTTAGAGCTTGAGAACTTTTGGAGAGAATTTTAGAAGTGAGAAGAAGTGAAGTGAATGAAAATGAAGGCTCCCCCCACTCTTTTATAGAAGATAGGTAACTTCCTATACCAGGTTGAAACACAGCTCGGTTCGCATTTGCAGGTCATCTATCGTTTATACACAAAAAAGATAGAATTCATCTGTTATGTTTGGAAAGAACTGTAACAATTCATACGATTCTGAAAAAGAAAAGAAGGATTTAAGCGAAGATATGGCAAAGAGCTGTGTCAAAGCACTCATCTGAGCTTAAGGAGCTAATTACGCTTAAAGAAGATAAGTTACCATAGATTAGCTTCGCTAACAAAGAGATTATTTATACTTTGAAAGGAGGTACTCAACAGCCAAAAACCAAGGTCATGATTCAAGAACGAGACTCCAAACATTGCGAAAAAGCTCCGAGAGGCACGACAAGGCGACAGATGAGAGGCCAGGACCTCCTGGCAGCCGACCAGGTGCCATGGAAGGGCTCCAGCCGACCTCCTGGCAGCCTCAGCCAACCAGGGCCACCTGGCAGGAGACCAGGACCTCCTATCAGCTGACCAGGTGCCATGGAAGGGCTCCAGCCTACCTCCTGGCAGCCTCAGCCGACCAGGGGCACCTGGCAGGAGACAAGGACCTCCTGTCAGCCGACCAGCTGCCCGGGAGGAGGTCCGGCTGACCTCCTGACACCCCCTGTCAGTTGGTTGGCCCGGTTGATGGTTCTAGGGAAGGTTTCTTGCTTTCCAGAACGAACATCGTCCTTCGAACACTCATAAACTTAGCGCCGTTTAGCGCCGTGTAGTGCCGTCTTATGCCATTTAACGTCGTTTAACACAGATTAAAACGTCATTTAAGCATCGTTTAGTACCGTTGGAGTCAACATGGAGCTCCTGTCAACCAACCGGCCGACCAGGAGCACCTGGCAGGCAACCAGGACCTCCTGGCAACCGACCAGGTGCCATTGAGGGGGTCTAGCCGACCAGGTGCACTCGTCAGCCGACCAGGAGCACCTGGCAGGCGACCAGGACCTCCCGTCAACCGACCAGCTAACCGGAGGTGGCTGCAACTGTCCCGGGTCTTCTTCCGATTAGCACCATTTAGTACCGTTTAACACCGGTTAGTGTCGATTAGCACCGATTAGTACCGTTTTATGCCCTTTAACATCGTTTAACACTGCTTAAACGTTGTTCAAGGCTGATTAGCGCCGTTTAGTGCCATCCAACACTGATTATTGTCGCTCAATGTCGTCGTAAACGCGTTGGTCGCTCCACGCTTTACATTAAGACGGTATTGTTGAAATACTCGCATACGAGCAATGAACCCTAACCCTAGTCTCGAATAAGGCCGTTATAACTTCAAGGAAAACCTGATCAGTTTTCCTAGAAGTTGGGGGGCAAATGATATGGGCTAAAAGTAAGCCCTGAAGAAACATTTAATGTGGCATTAATTAGACCTAGAATGGTCCAAACGTGGGGGCCCGCCAGATGGGCCCAAACCCTATTTATGATATTAATTTCGTAATTAATATTAAGGGTAATAACCAGCTCAACAATAAGAGTCAAACAAGGATATTGCTCTTGCCTGACTTAGCCTCCAAGGCACCTACTCCAACATGGAAACTGATTCTTGTATGGAAGGAGACTAGAACCTTCTTCTAGGCGGTGACTTGCCCACCAAGTCACCTAACCCTACTACGATTCTTAGGCTTCTCAGCCTATATAAAGGGCCTGACCCCTCATTCTCAGAACTATGTTTTTGGCTTGATTCTCAATATGAGATACGTAGGCAGTCTGTGAGGACCGATCAGTCTCGAACACGGAAACAACCATTAAAGCTCGAAGCTCACCAACCCCTCAGCATTAAATACACACAAACCCTAGCCACAATTCGATAACCTAGTTTTTATTCCACAGCAAGTACATCTCAGGATTGAAAAATATATTTTTTTAATTTTTAATTTTTTTTGTTTCTTGTATTTAGATGTTAATTTATACTTCTACATCTTAAAATAGTTTACTTTATCATTTTAGATTTTGATATTAATATTTATTTAATTATTTAAAAATATTAACAAAATTGGATATCCGATTCGATTACCCGTGATCCTAATGGAGCGAATATGAATTGATCATAAAAGAATTTGATACTTAATTCAATCCAAAAAATTAGATAAATTGAATATGAATTCAAGCTCATTCAGTCCAAACCTGATCCATTAAAATGACAAGCCTACATTAATTGATAGTAAACACTCCATTTTGACAAAATACCCACTCCTAAGTCCTAACTGATTGCTGGCGAAGCCTTAGTGAGGCCGACTGATCCTTTATCAAATCAAATATATATTGTTCTTAGCAAAACCTATCTTAATTCAGAATAGAGTCACTATCTTCATTGTTTAGCTCCTCCATTAAAGCAGCTCCTGATCCATAATAACCCCCCATGCGTATGAATTGATTGTCCTCTACAATGAAAAAATAGCTCATCCTTCTGGCGCCAATTGTTAACAGAGGAATTTGGTGATAAAAATTTTTGGAGGTTGCTGGAATAACGAAATCATGAAAATAGAAGATTTGGGATTTTCAGTTTTTGGGGCTGGACTTGAGAGGTGTCTCGACTTGTTAAATGTGTCGGATCCTTTTCCAAGATGCCTGCGTACCCTTGTATTTATAGGGATCAAGCCAACGCAGTTCTGTTATGGATTCGGTTTTTAATCCCTATGATTATTAAGTGATGTATTGGGGATGGATTAGTAAATTTATCTATTTAAATTATATTCGCGTTGGGATAGCTACCTAATTTAAAGGATATCGTTTGGAGATATTTTATATCATAAATTGGAGATTATTCCTCATTTCAGACAGTGAATCGATTCATATTGGGAAATTTTGGAGATATTAGAGGCAACTAAAAATATGCCATAACCTAAACATTATGTCCGAGTCCAAGTCCGACTAATGGCTAGGTCGAATCAGCGTATGCAATTCCAATATAGGTAGCTCTTACTGTAAGAACCCAAATTTTCGGTAGAATTAAAATTTTTTATATATATTGATGAAAGAATGAACAGGGATTCCGACTACAAGGTATTAACTTTTCTAATGAATGAATGTGAATGGGTATAGATTCCAATGATTATATGTCATGAAGAATGCAATGGGTTGACAAACTAGATTAGAATAATTTATCTCCTAGAAAGATAAGATATGGAAATTCCAAGTAGAGGAGATATTCTCATGTCATCCAAATCGATATCTGTTATTAGTCCAGTGGTTCCGTGAAAGGGTTAAGGAACGCCCGAAAGAGAACAAGGACATTTTTATAAATGTAAGGAATAAAGATAGAATAAATAATGAATAGTGTTTTTGGTGGAAATGAGAATATAATTAGACGATGCTATATAGAAGTATTCAGAACGGATTTCTGAGTTCGTATTCATGATCCAGGGGCGAGATAAGTGTATGTAAACGATATCGGATTCAGAAAATAGCACTTTTATTTTCTCCGAGATTTCCCTGGGCACCGCAAGACCTAAGGATTTATTAAAAGGATTTAAGGAATTTAAATTCGAGAAGTATTAAGAAAGATGGAGGATGGTATTATAAATATTAAGAAGGTTTCCGGTAAAACCCTAACTAGAAATCCTTGAGATATTCTTTCGAACGATCAATCAAATTGAGCAATAACCGGACAAAAGAGCAAGCAGAGAACCAAGGTGCATGCATTTGCTAGTGGATAAGAACATGTAACCAAGCTAGTTACAAATAAACTAGAGCAATAAGGGATCAACCAAGTACTTAGCATCACTTTCATCATCTCACCACAAAAACAAGACATTTGTCCATCCTAAGGCATCATGCATGACATACCAACTTTATTAAAGCTAATTTATGTTAGATATTATCAAGAGACATCACTTTATGCATTATTTTCCAAGAGCAAGCCAAGCAAACACCACCTCTCCCCCATTCTCTTCCATTCGGCTATATGCCATAAATCAAGAATCAAAATCCTACTTCCCACCATTGTTTGATCTCCAAATTTTTATCATAGATCCTATATTTCATAAAAATGATACCCTAGAAATCTTAGCCTCAAACACCACTTTTTCCAGTTTCAATAAAATCATCAAAGTGGAGGGTGAATAGTAACCTCAAGAACAAAATCCTTGGATCTTGGTTTCTTGGATGATCTAAGCTTGGTTAATGATAGACATAGACTATACAAGGCTTAGCAAGGGCTTTAAAACTCTCCAAGGAAGGTATAAGTCTTGAGAACCCTAGATCTTACTTTGAGATTATGCTTGTTCTTGAGGAATTTAGAGTAATATATTCTTAATGATGTTATAAGCATGATTAGTTAAGTGATTTAGTGATTTAAGTAGCATGATGAGCATTATTAGTTGTTAGGCCCAGAATAACGTAGAAGGGGGGTTGAATACGTTATTTCGAAATATTTGAATTTTTGAGATGTGAAAAATAAGGTCAACAACTGAATCGAAATAACACAATCAATTCGGGAAAATATCTTTGAATTGATAAAAACCGAGGGGTGTTACAACTTCTAATCCAATGGATTAGCTTCAAAAACCAGAACACTCCTAAGGATAGTTTAGGCACGAGGACCTTCTACCCGACACTTCCTGAAAGCGGTCTAAGCCGGCTTTCCTACTAGATGGACTGTCTAGCAGCTTACACAGAGAAGATATAAGAGAGAGAAGAGAGAGTTGTGTGTTGAGGTGTATTTTGAAATGAAATACAACAGGCCTATTTATAGACTTTAGAAAATCACTATGCTGCTAATTTACGTAACTGATGATGTCAGTTATAAAATGATTTTCAAACCTGATGCCGAACTTTTGATCTGCTGCCAAACTTTTGATTTTCAAAAGTTTATAAAATCAAACATGTCTGTTGATTTCTAAAAGTTATAAAAACATGTGGGACCCAGCTGCATAGTAAATTTAGTTACTATTCATGAATAGTAATTTCGGTTACTATTCATATGAATAGTAATTTTAGTTACTATTCATATAAATAGTAATTTTGGTTACTATACATGTGAATAGTGATTTCGGTTACTATTCATATGAATAGTGATTTCGAATACTATTCATTTTCTCTCTTCTGTTTATTCTGCTGTTTTAATTCACCTCAGAAAATAATTCAAGTACCAGATTAATTTAATTATTTTGTTATAAATAATTAATTAATCTGTTACTTATTTAATTTTCAGAGTAAATTAACTTTTGACAATACCTTGAGATATTATGTCTATCCCTGATCGTCAATAGGCTTCGGCAATTCTTTTTGTGAATTAATGTGTTGATCCTTCTCGTATGTGCTGACACTTAGTGCACTGGTCTGGTTCACAAGTGACTAGCACTGATCTTGATCTTCACACCTTCGTTGCATTCCAATTGATTAGCCTGTAGCGGTATCTTCAATTAATTTGAATACATGGAATCTTTTGGCCCTTCAACTGAATCATCTGTACATCTTATTCTGTCACTGAGGCTTGATCATGTTAATGAACTTCTTTCAGCGACTTGATCCTTGTTGGTGCCTGTTCTTCAAATTTCACGATCCCTGTATAGAGTTAATATTATTTATCTTTTATCCTAGTTGAGTTATATATGTCCTCTATTACATATTACATTACATTATGCCTTACAATCTCCCCCTATTTGATTGTTAGGGTTTGACAAGCAAATTCCTAGAGAATAACTCAACTGATACAAGAAAAATGAAATACAAAGATAAATAATATTAAAGTGCATTCTGGATCATATATATACATTTTCCAGATTTCTAAAAATTAACCAAGTGCAAGACAATTGTTCATGTAGACTGAACATATCTTCAAGTTTGCCTTTGCTTTCTTTCCACATAGCACTAATACTCCCATTAGCTTTTTCTTTCCCAACATAAAGTTAATTCCGTGTCAACAACCTTTTCCTTGCCCTTACGCCTAGTAGATTTTTCTTGATCATCCACCTTCTCCCCCTCAGTTGGGTTATCCTTCAGAGTAGTAGGATGTGGAGTTGGTAAATTAGACGAAGATGACTTTACCAAGGAGTTGATTGCATGACTAAACTGGGATGCCATGGAACTTAATTGAACCTGGAATGCATCATGTTGAATAAGTTGCAAATTTTTAATTTCTGTAATGGACTTATAGATATTTTTCAACTCTTTCTCCATTGTTTGGACCCGTGTAAGGAGTCTGTTGTATTCCTTTCTGGTTACAGGTGCATGTGGTTTAGTAGGTTGCTCACTTGTACGTTCTGCAGGTGTTTCACTCAACACTCTATATTCACTCGGTTTAGTGGTTTGGGTTACACTTACATGTTCTGTTTGTGTTTCCCTCAACTCTCCTCTAGAGCTTCCACCAATATGTGTACCTGCAAATGAAATCATCCTAGCCCCTTTTTCAGAGGTCACGGATGGTGCAATGAAAGTTTGTGAGCTTTCGTCCTCACGTGAAGTGAGTTGCTGACCACTGGTAAAGAGTGGTAAATCTCGAAAGAGATCCAGAGTTTTTGCCTCTAGGAGGTTAAACTTGAATCGATTAAATGGCACAAAACCCAAGTTTCCCTCGTACGTCTGTGAAAACACTTGGTTCATAAAAGAACCTCCTATCGATGGATCTTTCCGTAAAATGGAAGATTCACCAGTTACTCCCGTCAATTCAACCTTATTTACATTTTCACTCATTGGATAAGAAAGAATTGTTTCACTAACAGTTGCCGTTACCTCAGGTTTATTGGGTTTACTCCGTTTAGAATGAGGTAGAGCGGCTGATGTAACTAACTCCTTATGTGCTCCTGCTGAGGCACTATCTCCCTCAATAATGTGAATGACTGGCCGTTTAAGTGACAAATGAGGTGTAGGAGTTTGTTGTGTTTGTGTTTGCATTTGTAAAATGGGCTCTTCGACCTGTGTTAGAGTCGGTGGGATTTCCTGCTCTTGGTCGGGTAAGATGGCCACTGGGGGCTGTAGAAACTGTATTTCCTGTGACACAATAGGGAATATAGAGGTTGGAATAGCAGGGATTGAAATATTACCTTGTCGTATACCTGCTCTCACTGGTCGTGGTAACAACGGAAGTGGGACAGTCTTTAGATATTCAGTTAGGACTGTAGGCACATCCGTATATTTCTTTTTGCTTATGTAATTAATTACATTCGTCTTCATAGAAGAACATTCCACCTTTTGACCATTTTCCAAGCGTACCCTGTCTTCATCATTCAAAAAATCATTTAATATTAACTGTAGAAACCTTGGATATAGACATTTGACATTTTGAGTCCGAACATCTCTTGTTCCCAAGCGTTTCATTTTTAAAATGATTTGACCAAGCACTATTTTTCCAAAATTAATCCTCAAATTATTGCCGACCGCATACCCTATTATTTGAATAAATTCAGGTATTCGATCTTGATTTGTTCTATGTGAGGAAAAAACATGGTTAAGAGTGTGAAAGAAGAAATTCCAATACTGGGTTAGAAACATTCTAGATAGATTACCAGTATTGAAATTGCCATCTTGGTACCTTATAAAATGAAAGAACATTTCAATCTGTTCGGGTGTAGGATCAGAAACGAGATTTTCCATAGGAAAATGAAGAATTCGATTAACATCTCGTTCAGTGACCCTAATCGACCTACCAAATAGTCGATATGTGAATGCACATCCGTCCTGTCCAGAAGTGTTAACTGCACTGCAATATAGTTCACACAATGCATCATGGTTAAGCTGCACATGTGTAACTAAAGCATAGCGAATTAATGAATATTCATTCAGAAATTGTGTCCAAGCCCGAAATTGCTCATCCTGAATGGTTTCGATTTGCTGAATGGAAACAGGATTAACTTTAGCAATTAAAAAACTTCCCTGCAATGCCATTTTCAAAACTTTGAGGAAATTCAAAAACAAGGGTTAGTGTGTATAACAAGAATATGAAATTTGCTCTAAAAACCACCAGCTAGATTGTGAGATCTTTCCGGTCAAAGCTTGAAATATTCAGCAATTGTGTGTATATGCTCTGTATATCTGAAAATTGATGATGTTAAACACAAACAAAAACTCATCATTTACAAGGTTTCAAGTATTAGTGGGTTAGGTGTAATAGTGACAGGTTAGGTTTGAAAAATAACACCGCTCAATAATTTCTCACCTAACTACCTAATTAGCCGAAAAACATCTTATCACCGAAACCTGTCGGCCGAAAAAAAAGGCTTAATGACCTTTTAACCCTCAAAGTTTCCACGAAAATACCCATCATCCCTCACTGTTTTAAAACATTCCTTTTGACCCTCCAAGTATCCATAAAGGTCCAATTAGCCCTTATACTGGTATAGGAAATGGTGAGTTTGGGTAATTTTTGGTTCGTTTTAATCGGTTTCTAGCCGGATTTTTGCCATATTGTTGTTGTGTCGATTAAAACGAACCAAAAATCACCAAAACTCACCATTTCCTATACAGGTATAAGGGCTAATTGGACCTTTATGGATACTTGGAGGGTCAAAAGGAACGTTTTGAAACAGTGAGGGCTGATGGGTATTTTGGTGGAAACTTTGAGGGCTAAAAGGCCATTAAGCCGAAAAAAAACATCTTATCGCCGAAACCTATCAGCCTATACACATACACATATTTAATACTTCTAATTATTATGGATTTAAAAATAATCACACAGTAAATCAAGAATTAATCCACAATAATCAGATAAGCTCACAATTAAATAGTCATAAAATTAACAAAATATCATTAATTGATATATGTCAATAAAATATTTATTTAATTATGCTACAATTTATTTTAATAATCAAATATCAGAACAGGTGAGATCCAATCTTGAATTGCTTCAGTCATGATATCAATTATTAAAATAAATATCGAGTACACGAGTATTAAACAAAGATATAACATGCAAACCTGTTAATACTCAAGTATCGCTTTAGTAGTACCAACTAATTACCACAAATTTCTAACATTTAAACACATGGCAACTAATTAGTAGATAAAATCATGAAAATGTACAACAACTTGCATTTGTTGACTTCCTGTTAAGAGGACAAGTTTAACATGCCAAGTTCACTAACCAACCTATTGAATGTAGATTCATCAAGTGGTTTCATGAAAATGTCTGCAAGTTGTTGCTCAGTGGGAATGAAGTGAAGTTCCACAGTACCATGCATAACATGTTCACGAATGAAATGATACCTTATGTCGATGTGCTTGGTTCGAGAATGCTGTACTGGATTATTCGAGATTGCTATGGCACTTGTGTTGTTGTAGAATATGGGTATTTTGTTCAGCAACAGACCATAATCCATGAGTTGATTCCTCATCCACAAGATTTGTGAGCAACAGCTACCAGCTACAATGTATTCTGCCTCTGCTGTAGATGTGGCTACTGAATGCTGCTTCTTGCTGAACTAGGAAACCAATCTCCTTCCAAGGAATTGACAGCTTCCAGAAGTACTCTTGCGATCAATCTTGCAACCAGCATAATCAGAGTCTGTATAGCCAACTAGGTCGAAACCCGTATCCTTAGGATACCAAATACCAAGATTCGGAGTACCCTTAAGATATCTGAAGATACGCTTCACAGCTATCAAATGTGATTCTTTAGGATCAGCTTGGAACCTCGCACATAGGCATGTTGCGAACATTATATCTGGTCTGCTTGCAGTGAGGTAGAGTAGAGAACCTATCATGCCCCTATAGCTTGTTATGTCAACTCGTTTTCCAGATTTATCTTGATCAAGCTTAGTGGCAGTGGCCATGGGAGTCTTTGCAGGTGCTGAATCTTCAAGATGATATTTTTTAAGAAGATCCTTGATATACTTGGATTGACAGATAAAGATGATATGTTCTTTGGCTTACTTGCAATCCAAGAAAGTAGTTCAGCTCTCCCACCATGCTCATCTCGTACCTACTCTGCATCAACTTAGCAAACCTTGCACAAAGTGCATCATTCGTAGAGCCAAATATAATGTCATCAACATAAACTTGCACAAGTAGAATATCATTTTTATGCTTTTTATAGAACAGAGTTTTATCTATGACACCTCTAGTAAAACCACTTTCAAGTAAGAATTCAGCAAGAGTGTCATACCATGTTCTAGGCGACTGCTTAAGACCATAGAGAGCTTTGAATAGAAGGTAGACGAAGTCCTCACATTCAGGATCAATAAAACCAGGAGGCTGTTCAACATAGACCTCTTCTTCAAGCTCACCATTCAAGAAAGCACTTTTCACATCCATCTGATATACTCTGAAGTTTGAATGTACAGCAAATGCCAGAAACATCCTGATGGCTTCTAGTCTAGCAACTGGTGCGAAGGTCTCATCATAATCAATACCTTCTTCTTGAGTGTAGCCTTTGGCAACCAGTCTCGCCTTGTTCCTTGTAACTATTCCATTCTCGTTTAGTTTATTTCTGAATACCCATCTTACATCAATTACAGATTTGTCCTTTGGTCTGGGTACCAGCTTCCAAACTTTCTGTCTTTCAAATTAATTGAGTTCCTCTTGCATTGCAATCACCCAATCTGGATCTTCCAGAGCTTCTCCAACCTTCTTAGGTTCAATTTTTGATAGAAAACCAGAATACAAGCATTCGTTCTGAGTAGCTCTTCTAGTCTAAACTCTTGAGTCAAGATCACCAATGATCAGATCAAAAGTATGATCTCGATTCCAAACAGTTTGCCTTGGTAGATAAGATCTGGATGATTCCCCATTATTAGCATTCTGACTAGTGGATCCTTCTCCTGCTCCCCCTGAGTTGTTGCTTGTCTGATCTGTAGATTCCTCAACTTGAGGACTAGAACCAGAAATAGTCTGACTTTGAGATCATGTGTTCCCACTGCCATTACCAGAATCTGGATCATCATTATCATCATTACCATTATTATTTACATTATCAACAGCAACCTCAGGTTCAGTTTCATCATCCTCATCATCAGAAAGATTCTCAAAAGCTAGAGATTCATCATCATCTTCTTTCTGAATACTAGGAGATCTTGCATCGTCAAATCTCACATTAAGGCTTTCCACAACCTTCTGACTATCGATCACATACACCCTGTATGCCTTAGACTCCAATGAATACCCTAGGAAAATGCCTTCATCTGCTTTAGCATCAAACTTACCAAGATGCTCATAGCCATATTTAAGAGCATAGCATTTTCCTCCGAACACATGAAAGTACTTCACGGATGGTTTAGTGAGGGCCATAAGCTCATATGGTGTCTTCTCATACATTTTGTTGATCAGGGTTCTATTCTGAGTATAGCAAGCTGCATTGACTACCTCAGCCCAGAAATAGGTAGGAAGTTTAGCTTCATTCAGCATTGTTCTGGCTACTTCAATCAGTGTTCGATTCTTCCTCTCAACCACTCCATTCTGCTGCGGAGTCCTGGGTGCTGAAAACTGTCTTGAGATACCCTTCTCAGTACACCAACTATTGAGAACTGAGTTTCTGAATTCAGTCCCATTATCTGATCTGATTTTACGCACGGGCACTCCAGCTTCTAGCTCAATCTTCTTTATAAGATCGATAATCATCTGCGCTGCTTCATCCTTAGAATGCAAGAATAACACCCATGTGTATTTGGAATAGTCATCCACAATTACTAAATAGCATCGCTTCTTGGACATAGACATGACATTAACTGGACCAAACAAATCCATATGCAGAAGTTGTAGTGGTTCAGTGATGTCTGATATTGTCTTCCTTTTGTGTGATGCTCTCTTGGACTTTCCCTTTTCACATGCTGCACATAGTCCGTCAGGACTGAACTCCATCTCGGGTAATCCTCTCACAAGTTCCCTCTTGACTAGAGAATTCATAATCTTGAAGTTAAGATGTGAAAGCTTCTTATGCCATAACCAACTGTCTTCTGAAGATGCTTTACCATAGAAGCACTTGACTTCATCATTGCCAGAGTTCCAGTCAGCTACGAACAAATCACCCTTTCTCACTCCTTGCAAAGCGAGCTTCTCATCCCTCTTGTTACTGATCAGACACTTTTCCTTCTTGAACAAGACTTCATATCCTTTATCAAAAAATTGACTTATGCTCAGAAGATTATGCTTTAGACCATCAACAAGAGAGACTTCTTCAACGATGACATTCCCAAATTCCAAACAGCCATATCCTGTAGTGAATCCTTTGCTGTCATCTCCAAAGGTAACCACTGGGCCAGCTTTCTCAACCACCTTTGATAGCAGGGCTCTATCACCGGTCATATGTCTCGAACATCCACTGTCCAGAATCCACATGACTCGCTTTTTCTTCATGCCCTGTATTCAAAGGAGATTAAGTTTTCTTTGGTACCCAAACTTGTTTGGGTCCAGAGAGCTTAGACACATTTGCATATTTAACAGATTTCTGTGCAGATTTAGCAGATTTAGCATTTGCCTTGATTGTCTCCTTTTCTCTTACAGAGGCCTCAGCAGAATTGCTTCTAGGCTTGGGAGAAAATGATTCTTTCCTAGATTTAGGTGGACTAGCAGTCTTAGGTCTGTTATTTCTATCATGTTTTGTTTTCTTACTTTTATCATCATGTGAACAATTATTAATAGCAGGAGATGCATGTGTCACATTTAGAAAAGCAGTCATAAGATTAACAGTGCATGATATGCAAGCAATTGAAGCACACTTAGAATGAACAGGCATGGCAGACATGTTATGAACATGAGCATTAATATTATGATTATTCTCTACTTTAACATTCTTACATGCATGAGTAAGATGAGTAGCAGAGTTGCAGTTGTTACATAACTTCCTAGGACCATTTTTGCCTATCCTTCCATTTCTGTTCTTCTTAGCCTTAGACTCATTTTGATCACCTAGTTCAGTTTTAGGTTTTACAAATTTGACAAACATACTAGGTGACATTGCCTTTTCATTTCTTTGCTTTTTAATGTCCTCAACAAGTATTTCATTTCTAATTAATAAAGCATCAACATCAAAGGGCTCAGAGGTAACTTCCTTATATAGGGGACTATCTGCATTCTTAAGAACAGGTGGTGCATTACTGGATGTAGCCTTAGCTGATTCTGGATCCACCACTTGTTTCTTACATTTCTTAACATTATAGTCAAATCCAATAGCAACTCTTGGACCAGATATTTGACTATCAAACAATTCCCTAGCAAGGTTAGCTGAATTCTGAAAAGCATATAGCTTACCATCTATGTCAGCTATTTTCTCTTTAAGTTCATTCTCTGTCTCGACACTAACCTGGAATTTGTTTTCTAGATACTCATTTCTTTCCTTTAGATTTTCTATCTGCATATTAGTGAGTTCTAGTTCCTCATTCCTGGCTTGTATCTTACTAAGTTCAACCCTAGCATTTTCAATCTCAGATTTAGCAGTTGTTATATCTTTTAAAGCATATTCTAAATCCCATCTAAGATCACTTATAGATTTGCTAGAGTCTATCACATGCTTGACACAATCACGATTACGATATTTAAATCTATCAGCCATAGAAGCAGGCATGTTTTTTACCTCATATCCGTAAGTAGGATCATAGTCTGCCATCAACGCAAGATTGCCATACTCCTCTTCATCGTCAGTGTCATCCCAGCTTTTGCCCTCGGCAATGTATGACTTGACAGGATACTTTCTCTGAGAGCTAGAGTCCCTTTTCTGAAAAACG
Source organism: Kitagawia praeruptora (assembly GCA_037693485.1). Classification (NCBI taxonomy): domain Eukaryota; kingdom Viridiplantae; phylum Streptophyta; class Magnoliopsida; order Apiales; family Apiaceae; genus Kitagawia; species Kitagawia praeruptora. The sequence goes on along the minus strand of CM075344.1, from coordinate 114,149,402 downwards.
TTCTTCCTTTCATTTGCTTGCCTGGGTTCTCTGCATTCGCTGGCAAAGTGCCCCATCTTATCACAGTTGTAGCACCGAAACTTGCTACGGTCTACCATCCCTGTCTTGTTACTCTTTCCTGATTCAGACCCAGAAGATGAACCAGTTCTCTGCGATCTGCTGCTACTTCCAGAAGATCTGTACTTTGCATTTTTCCTGAATCTGATTCGGCTAAAGTTAGCTGCTAATGTAGCCATAGTAGGATCCTCCAGTTGCTACAACTCCTTAAGAGTATAATACTCACTTTCGTCACCAGTCAGATCATCATTGTCCATTTCAGCTTCAAAGAACACATCCTTCTTGTTTTGCGGTTTCACAACCTTTGTTTCAGGTTCTTTGTGGCTGGATGCAGTAAGAGCAGTTGTCTTCAATAATTCAGCATTCTTGCTGTCCACTGTTCCAGCACCATATATAATTTTCCTTTGCTTTTGCTCCATCTCATGAGTTCTTAACTTTCCATACAACTTCTCAAGAGTCATTGTAGCAAAGTCATCTCTCTCTCTGATGGATGACGCTTTATGTTCTACATGGTGTGGTAGAGTCAGCATGAATTTCCTGTTTGTCTCTCTTAGAGGATAGTTCTTCCCGTGAATGCTCAACTCATTCAGTAGCTTATTGTATCTCTCGAAAACTTGAGTGATACTTTCACCATGAAGAGATTTAAAAGCTTCGTAGTGAGACGTCAGAATATCTAGTCGATTTTTACGAACTTCATCAGTTCCCTCCATTATCATTCCAATCGTATCCCACATGTGTTTCACACTAGTACAGTTCATAATTTGATGATTCATTTCATCATCCATGGAGTCAACTATGATTAGTCTAAGATTGGTATCCAATCCATCTTTTTCAGTTTCAGCAGCGGTATACTCCGATGGACGTTTTGGAATCATTCCTCCAACAGTTGCACTACTTTCACCATCTTCAGTAGTTTCAGGAGCAGCTTTCATTGGTTTAGACCAACCCTCAGTCAACGTCTCCATGTATCTAGGATTTGACGCTTGCATGAACAGTAACATCTTCATTTTCCACATGCTATAATTATCACGCTTAAATGAAGGAACCTTAATACTGCTACCTTTTTTAGTACTCATGATTCTGGATGACGAACGCGGATCTGATCTGTATGTCGATCAACCTGGCTCTAATACCAATTGTTAGGCCCAGAATAACGTAGAAGGGGGGTTGAATACGTTATTTCAAAATATTTAGATTTTTGAGATGTGAAAAATAAGGTCAACAACTGAATCGAAATAACACAATCAATTCGGGAAAATATCTTTGAATTGATAAAAACCGAGGGGTGTTACAACTTCTAATCCAATGGATTAGCTTCAAAAACCAGAACACTCCTAAGGATAGTTTAGGCACGAGGACCTTCTACCCGACACTTCCTGAAAGCGGGCTAAGCCGGCTTTCCTACTAGATGGACTGTCTAGCAGCTTACACAGAGAAGATATAAGAGAGAGAAGAGAGAGTTGTGTGTTGAGGTGTATTTTGAAATGAAATACAACAGGCCTATTTATAGACTTTAGAAAATCACTATGCTGCTAATTTACGTAACTGATGATGTCAGTTATAAAATGATTTTCAAACCTGATGCCGAACTTTTGATCTGCTGCCAAACTTTTGATTTTCAAAAGTTTATAAAATCAAACATGTCTGCTGATTTCTAAAAGTTATAAAAACATGTGGGACCCAGCTGTATAGTAAATTTAGTTACTATTCATGAATAATAATTTCGGTTACTATTCATTTGAATAGTAATTTTAGTTACTATTCATATAAATAGTAATTTCGGTTACTGTTCATGTGAATAGTGATTTTGGTTACTATTCATATGAATAGTGATTTCGAATACTATTCATTTTCTCTCTTCTGTTTATTCTGCTGTTTTAATTCACCTCAGAAAATAATTCAAGTACCAGATTAATTTAATTATTTTGTTATAAATAATTAATTAATCTGTTACTTATTTAATTTTCAGAGTAAATTAACTTTTGACAATACCTTGAGATATTATGTCTATCCTTGATCGTCAATAGGCATTGACAATTCTTTTTGTGAATTAATGTGTTGATCCTTCTCGTATGTGCTAACACTTAGTGCACTGGTCTGGTTCACAAGTGACTAGCACTGATCTTGATCTTCACACCTTCGTTGCATTCCAATTGATTAGCCTGCAGCGGTATCTTCAATTAATTTGAATACATGGAATCTTTTGGCCCTTCAACTGAATCATCTGTACATCTTATTCTGTTACTGAGGCTTGATCATGTTAATGAACTTCTTTCAGCGACTTGATCCTTGTTGGTGCCTATTCTTCAAATTTCACGATCCCTGTATAGAGTTAATATTATTTATCTTTTATCCTAGTTGAGTTATATATGTCCTCTATTACATATTACATTACATTATGCCTTACATTAGTGAAGCATGATATTCTTGGACTTGTTGAGATGAGAATCATGTATAAATGATGTATGGATGCCCGGTGTGGCTTGGTTTTGATGTTGTGATTTTAGAAACGTTCGATTTATAGCAGTCGTAATGCCAAAATTTCGTTACTCTTAATAAAACATGCATCACAGTAGCTTTAGTTCACTGTCTAGCTTTGTATTTTGCCATGACAAGCTAGATTATGTTATAAGCTTCGTTTTGATATGAAAATCGTATGAAATGGACTTGCGATTTAGGAGTTATGATCAAATTCGTAAAAGTGATTCGAAACCGTAAGTACGAGTTCGTAACTGAAATTGATTCCCTTTAATATTGTTTAATCAGTGGCGAATCATGATAATTAAATAATAGAGATAAAAATGAAGATGTGGGAGAAAACCACATGTCAAATAGATCATTTTTCGATTTTACAAAAATGTTCGAATCAAGGTTAAACGCGAACGAACCTTTAAAAGTATACTTGGTTATAACTTTGGTAAATCACTTAAAAAACGAGTGATAAAACTCGAGATATAATCTTGGTTCATTAATGACCGACCTTAGAACTTACACGACTTAAGTATATACCAAGTGTACGTATAACGACATGTCTTATTAGCGAACAAGTGTCGGATCGTATCGGTGATGAAAAGAGTTACATTTAAGGGGTGCATATCGAGATAACTCGAAAACGTGTTTCGATTTAAGTTAAGTCTATACTTAGCTTTTTAAAAAAAAAAGTATAAGTGATTAACCTTGGATATTGTCACTATTGATAGATCACCGGATTGACCCGAGGCACACTACCCCTACAGGATTACCAGGCAAGTTTCCAATACCTTGGAACTATTGTTGTGATAATATATATTATTGTTGTTAAACATATGCCATTGCATGCATGCCTACTTTCAAGTTAATATTGAATTACTTATTCCACTAAATTGATATTGGCCTATAGACTAGATATGAATTATCAGTTATAAGCCGGATTGTTTTGTCAAGACCCTTAGAGAAGGGCGTATGATATTCCTTCATTAAATATATAGACCGAGAGTCGGTATTTTGTAATATAGAGATAGTCGTGGGAACCCAGAGGGATTCCAGTGGCAGTTATTTGAGGAATGCTATTTATGAGCATTATTTATATTTCCATAAAGTATTAATTACTTGGAAATTATTCGAGGAATGTTATTTGAATATTATCTCAATTGAGAAGTACTATATGAATATTATTTTGAATATTCATTCGCGTTTATTTATTTACTGAATATTATTTGTAATATTCATTTGAGCTTTAATTACTTAAATGAATATTAGTTTCGAATATTCATTTAGAGTTTGATTATTTAATGAATTATTATTTTGATATTCATTGGAATTTTATTTATTAAAAGAATATTACTTTCAAATATTCATTTAAGATTTTGTGTACTTGATGAATATTATTTTAAAATATTCATTTGAAGTTCTGTTTACTTGGTGAACATTGATTCGAATATTCCTTTAAATTTTTATTAAATGAATATTATTTTCAAATATTCATATAAGGTTTGATTTACTTAGTGAATAGTATTTTAAAATTTTATTGGAATTTATTTAATTAATGAATATTATCTTGAATATTAATTTAAGAAGAGATTTATGTAGTAAATAATTCTATATATTCATTCGAGGATTTCTTACGAGCAATATTATGATTTAATGATATTCCTTAATTATTATTGATTTAATAAATATTCTTGGAATATTTATTTAAATTCTTTTAAATTCTTTTTGTAATGGTTTATATTATTCAAAGATTATTTTTCACCTTTAGATATGATGTAAAATATTTCGAAGTATTTTATGACTATTTTTATCAAGGGGAGGTTCCCAAGACTCTATTTTCATTTAAATCTATCTTATAAGAAGATTTAAATACTCGCTCAACTTCCAAAAATATATAAGGGGACCTCACATGAGAGATATTATTTGTTTGACTGCCCGGTCATATACTTGCTAAACTATCTTGTCACTCACATATTGATTCTTTCAAACATCGATATGAATCTGTTTGGTTACCTCCTCATCGATCGAGGGGTAAGATTGATGGAACAAGTTTATATCCATTAACAAGCATCAGCTTGAGAAATATTGGTGAATTTTCCTTTCCAACTAGATACGACTACTTTGTGGAGTCCTATCAACAAGTATTATACTTGGGGAAAGGGGGAGGAACTTTACGTTTCAGAGTCATGGATGTTATTTGATAAGTGGATTTTATATCCACTTGGAGCGTTCCATATCGGCTTAAATTGATTGTCTTGGACTCAAGTTTGTTATAGTTTTGATGTGTTTTGTGTAGTTGTGCAGGTTTGCAAGAATGTTGATTATGGTGGATGCTTCTATCGTTTTTGGAGGTTAAATTGATTAAAATTCGGATTTTCCGGGAAGGTTGTGCAGTCTACACTGTTTTGGCCATATCTGGAGTTCTAGAAGTCCGTTTTCAGCGATCTTACTATCCACGCGAAGCTTGGGAGATTTTCTACAACATGGAACAGGTCTTCCACGCGCAGTCTGCGCGTGGTGGGCGCAGGCAGCGTGGCAAGCAGACTGATGGGAGAAGGAAAATTACTGTTTTGCCCTTTTTAAGTTCTAATTGTATTTTGGGCAGTTTTTAGTACCTTAATCGAATTCTAATTGTAATAAAAGGTAATTTATTGCTGGACAAGAAATCTAGAGCCTATTTAAACACATCTTAGCCTTGTAAATCGTATCAATTTTTATTATTGTATCATAGCTTAGATCTGCAAGGGAGAAAAGGAGAGAAGGATTCAACGCTCGTGACAAGCAACGGATCTAGATCTACTTCATCTTTTGTGTTATTCTGGATTCTAGATTTGTTTTCTCAACTCTTTGTTTTATTAATATAATTACTTCTTTTATTCATATCTTGTTTTATATCATGGTTTCATCAGATCCCATGATGACGAGCTGTTCGATTATGAACTAATCGTTGTCATGGGATTCTAACGGATTTATTTATGGAGCTTTAGTATCTTGATGCTTTAAAGATCTGTGTGTGATGTTTATCTGATATCCTCGCATGGTTATGCTTATTTGTTAGATGCGTAGCTAATATCTAATCTGTTAATCTCTTGTGAAGTGAAAGTGGATCTTGAGATTTAGAACTTGTTATGCTAGCATAGGTTCATGATTGTTTATCAACATGATTCGTAGTATGTGATGAGAATATTTATATTGCCCTATGTGATCATTATGGATAACTTGTTCTTCAACCGTTATGTTTTCAAATTCTATAGACATATAGGATCTAAGCATAATTGGTGTCTATTCATCTTCTATCTCTTTTGTGGATGTATATTTAGTTTGGTGTTCGTATACTGAGAAGTAGCGTATACTTATTTCGTGTTATCCGATCAGATATCATAACCATTACATATAGTGATTAAAGGCGTCAGATCTAAGCAAAGTATTTAATGAAGTTAGGATCCCATGTTTCCTCTTGCAGAAGTAATTCGATTCCAATTCTCATTAGTTAGTTAATTCTTAGTTTGTTAGTTTACTTCTTAGTTAATTTAGTTCATTAAACTCAAAATTGTTATTTGTCTTAGCAGTGAATAATAATCATACATTGTTGCATAGGTACTAAACTGAATTAAAAACCAGATCTCTGTGGGAACGAACTTGACTTATTCATATATTACTTGTGACCACGTACGCTTGCGTGATTTAGTGCAAACATTATTCAAACTATGAGTCGTGTAAGAGGCCGAGTAGCGCCGGTCCATCCCATTGGCCCAACCGTTGGCCGGGGAGATCTAGCAGGGCGGTAGACAAGTAAATCCGTCAGTTCTTCCTTCTACTGGTAGTAAAACTAATTTGAGCTGTATAGTCTGCGACTGGTCATCGTAAGGATTGGAACAGCGGGTGCGGTAAATACTCCAGTATTAGTTCATCTTCCAAATTGAGAAATTATCTACAACATTATCATTGTTGGCAGGGTTGAAAAGTGTTTGAACTGGAATCGCAATATTCTTCCTGCAAGTTCCTCTATTATGAAAATTGATAATATCTGGCTTATCTTTGACATAGCAGATATTTCCACGGAATAATTATATTTTGAGTTACTTTGTAACTTCATCTGATACCTTATATTGGTACTACGTTCGTTAATGCATGGCATATGGTATCAAAGATATTTTGAACTGTCATATATTATTACTATTCAGTTATATTCTTTTAGGTGGGCTATTGCTCACCCTTGCATTATTTATATATATCATAACAACAGCTAGATCAGATGACCGCGCAGGGCGCACTCAGCATAAGCAGGTGACAGCCGTCAGAGGAATAACCGCTGAGGTCATAGCTACCATTGCTGAAGAGGTAGCTACTGGTAGGCTAGTTGTTAGCATTTGAGTATCAAATGTATTTATTATATGGCATATTCAAATGGATGGCAAATAGTAGGTAATGGTTAATTGTAAACCTTTTGAGTTGTAAGAACTAAATCTTGCGATTAATCATATTTAGTAATTACTCTAATTTCATCTCTAGGACTATAACGGGTGTGTTATGTTGTTGTTTTGGGTCACAAGGTTGTAATTTAATTTATGTTGGTTTTGTGGATTGAAATTGAGACCGTAACGACCAGATCCCTGACCCCGGATCTGGGGGTGTTATAGAAATGGTATCAGAGCGAGCGTTATATATCCCAGAGATGACGTGACGTTAAAACAATAAATTCATTAAAGTAATAAGAACTCTTGCCAAGTTCATAGTCGGGCTACTTAATGTAGTACTGACATATAAAACCCTTATGGGAACTATTAAGTATCATGATAGTAACTTAGCTCGTTCTCGTACCGACTAGTATGGCGACAGACCTTGAGGCGTACGAGCAGCAGCGCGATGATACTTGATTACATGCTGACGATCGGATGGTGGATTCGATAGAGTACCCTTCTGAGGACCCGGAAGAGGTTCCAGCAGAGGAGGAGAATCCTATTAAAGATAAGGAAGTTACCTTTGAGGAAATGAGGGCTGCAGCCAGAGAGACTGTAAGAGTTAAGGTATAGTGCTCAGAGAAGTGAGCGTAAAGAACTGAGATATTATTAAGAGAACTAAAGATGCATATTGGATTCATAGCTGGACTGCCGGATGAAGTACCGGCAATTAAGATGAATTGGAAGGATTACTTGAGGTCTTATATGGGGATAGATAAAGATACTTAGAGACCTTTAGATTAATGAGAAAAGAGTTAGAGTGGTACATGATTATCAAAGACAACGATAGAGGACAGGGAGCAGAGTCTCCAAGAGCAGTTGAGATAGAGGCAGCAAGTGCCATATCATTTGATAAATGGATTAGTGTGAATATTGTTAATGATAATTCGCCATGAGAAGGCAGATTTCATAGGTTATAATTTATAAAGTCAAACTGAGATTGATGAGGTAGTTTGGTTCAGGGAAATGTCCATTTTATGAATGAATCAACTTAGAAAATAAAGACATTGGAAGGTGATGGTATGATTGGATAAAGTATATAAGGAAGTAAAGTGAGACAATTATCTCAGAACCTACAAGAGGAGAAGACCAGTCAGTTTATGATAAACTAGTAATGAGGCTATCGTCAGGAACCAAGTATAAGTTTAGTTCAATTCAGTGAAATGATGAACCAGAAACATTAGATGCATGTGATTAAGAGGAATATTAAAATTCTTTCTTTTCCTTGAATGGATTATGGTAGTTACCTTAAGTTTATTCCGACACTGAATCATAAATGGAGTAGGTAACGCGAGCAGTGGTTAAGATGTAATTGAGAATGCTTTTAGATGAAACCTGAAAGAACAAGTGTGGGCCAAGTTCTCGAAATAAGGGTTTTGGCAAAACGAAGTCCAGTTAATAGGACATATGATCAATAAGAGTAGTGTTGGTCGACCCCACCAAGTTAAAGACAGTTTCAAATGGAGAAAGGCCAACCACACCAACAAAAGTGAGAAATTTCATAAGATTCACAAGGTATTACCAAAGATTGCAGTACCATAACCCGACTTATCTGTAAGATCAAAGAGTTTGAATAGACAAGATAAATATGAGAAAATCTTCCTGGAGCTAAAGATGAAATTGGTGATGACCCTGCGCTGGCGTCGCCTAAAAGGAAGGAGGAGAATTTTGCAATATTTTATGGTGCATCTCATGCAGGGTAGGCACTGTGCTTAGGTAGCACGGCAGTGTAACTTCGGATATATTTGGACAACACGGTTCACCAGATTCAGATGGCCTTGGTAGTGCCAATTTTGTGTAACGACTAACTTCGACGGTAGTGTTCCTTCTGAGACTAGATGTTAGGTAGACTAGTATTCGGTAGTATCGACTATTAGGACGAATATGTACCGGGATTATGTGGTATGTTTCAGTTTGGAAACTTTGATTTCCCTTCTAGGGGAGGTATATATATTTGGTTTCTTTCCAATGGTTAAACTCCCAACTTTATGTCAAGCATTTCGTTATTATAACTGTTTATGGTTCCACCCGTTTGGATGTTCCTAGAAATATTCTTCAGGTATCGAAATGGATCTTCTTAGTGTTACCAGTGGGTGGATAGATTGACAAAAATTTCCCTAATTCTGGAAAGCAATTCGATGAATTTTGGAAAACCTTGTCTTTTTGATTATCAGAAGATATCACTAAAGAGAGTGGAACTGGAGCGAACCCTGTGGATTGGGTAAGGTAGCCATTATACGGACTGGTAGACAGACCCCGATTATTACGATTAATTCTAGAGATAAACTAAGGAAGTTGAGATTTGATGGTAAAAAAGGAAGTGTAATTAAGAAATAAGCCGGACTGAGAAATTCCGGGATTGACTTAAATGAAAAGGCTGTTATGCCAAAAGTGTTAAGCTTATGTGGCACGTGGAATTGATAAGAGTAGTTGAAAGGATAAAAGTAAAGGAAAGGTGACCGGAGGCAGTACCGAGAAGTCAATTGAGACTTATATGGAGTAAAGTTTTGAAAAGATCAAAAGGTATCAAAGTAGAAGGCACTATGCCAGCATTTGCTAGAAAAGTAATGCTATTAGCCAACCCCTAAACTCACATGTTTTAGCATGGCCAGTTGGGGCCAAGTCACTAAGGATTATCAAGTGACTAAACCAGCAATGTAAGGACAAGGCGGGGTGCTCCTAACCAAGTGCCAACCGCGAGGACTTTTGATATAAAATGAATGGAGATACATGATGATGGATTTTATATATACCATGGACGTATTAGGATTGAGGATAATGACCAATGAAGAGTTACGAAGATTGTCAAAGATGGTGCAGTATGATGCACAAATGTTATCTGAAACTTAGTGTCCTCAAGAGGAGCATTAGGCACTAAGAGATTCACGTTGAACGCGATCAATATCTTCCAGAACATCCTTGCTACCATTACCAAGTTCTGTAAGAAAGATAGATAGACATATGTTGTCTTTTGGAAGGTCATATAGAATGACATTCGTTTGAAAGAAGAGGTTAGAATTAGGCTACCTATAGATTATCAAGATGAGAATGATTGAATTGCCAAGTACTGGATGTAAGTATTCCTTGAAAATAGAATTGAGGATAGAAGGTCCATAGATAAGACGAACCATGGGGGATGCACAAAGGATTGCATTACCCCTAATAAAAACATTGCAAATACAGATGATGTAAGTTGGATTGACCAAGGTAGCAATAACCTTTAAGGATTTATTGAAAAGAGTCTCGAAAAGTACATAGACAGAATTGTTATAGAATTGATTGATGATGATTGATATACCCTGTACCCAGAAGATATAGGAGGAATGATGAGGATGACCTAAGAAAACCTTATAAGGGAAGAGGTAATGTTCTGAACTTCAAAAGGGAAGTTTGGTAAGGAATGTATGACATAGTAACAATAAGGCAAGATGAAGCATTTGTGAAACCATGAAAAAGTATGGATTGAACCAATAAGGTTGAGATTATCCTAAAATAAGAAAGGACTAAAATATGATTTCTCTCATTCAGCAGAATTTAAGGGAGAATGCTTTGACCCTGAGTTGGAATAGATCCAGAAAACATTGATTTCAAGAAATTATTATATTCAGGAAAGGCCAATGAGGTGGCCGACACTTTAAGTATAAGGGAGTAAGTATATATGCTCATACCAAAGAAATAGCGTGATAATGAGAAGGGCCTTGAAGGTCAGAATGTGATGGAGGAATTTACGTTCCCCTGATGATTGTGCGAGGATCAACTATAAGGATAGTTTAAGTAAACATTCGATTCCTGATTTTGTCTGCAGCACACTACCGACACTAGAAGGTTCTGCGACAGGCCAGATCAAATTCCCCAAGCGACTCTCCTTTATTTTAGAAAGAGATAGGAGAGATGAGGTAATAAGGGATGATTGAATACAGAAGATAGATTGGTACTGATATTGATAAGCTAATTGGCATGATGATGAATGACAAGCAAGTTTATGATAGTGTATTTCTGTGCAAACAAGATAGAGAATTATGAGGTTGGCAAGTGATTGAGCAAACCGCTAAGCTTCTAGTCTTCTACTGGAGATATATGATTAATAATCTCACCAGCCTATTCCAGCTGTGATGCTGGAAGCTCTTCTACAATTTTATCTGCTTCATGTAATATCTACGTCAAGTTCAGGAAGCGTTCCTTATGGATAGGGAAGAGTGAGTATTTTGTTTTCCTAGAGGATCTTAAATTGACAATTATGAAACCCGTATGTTTAGCTATTAAAGCATTGCGTAAACGATAAACGATGATGATCCTTCTGAGAAATTAGGTGATAACGACTGTGGAAATGTCGAATTGAATCTAAGTTAGAGAAATCGTCCCGGTTTATTTCGGATGATTTAATTTTGGAACGACGGGATATTTGAAATAAATGATTAGGCAATGATGGTTCATGGAATGATTATAGTAGAAATGAAGACAAGTGACTGATAGAGATGAAAATAGAGTTGAGGATCAATAAGGGAGTTAGATAGGCGAACTCATGAGAAACTCCAGTAATGAAGTGAGAAAAGTATGGAATTGGCAGGGCAAGGGTATTGGCCAAAATGGAAAGTTGGAATTAGAAGCATAAATGACATACAAATTGAACCCTTTTAGGTTGGGGAAGTCGAGGAAATTTGGAGTAGATTGATTGGGTAATAAAGAGACTCATGGGATGAGAAAGTGAAATCTAGATGGTTGAACAAAGGAAAGTTTGACCCCAAACGTGTAACGTGTATTGAGTAAAGGTGACGAGTGTATCAACACTGAGATGACGGTGAAGTTAAACAACAGAAGTAAATAAGAATTAGATAATACGAAGGATGTGATTGATAAAGAAAAGATTGGGAGATAATTAGGAAATGAGAAGCAAGGAATGTTATGAATGGGTTCTCTAACGAACTCTCGAGATGGCAACTTGATAATGCTAAGTATAATGAATATGAAAGAGCTAGTAGTGTGGTGTGGAGTGTCAGTAGCAATGACGTCAAGCGAGAAATATAAGATTTAACCTGAGAGGTTAAAGGATTTCCAAAAGAGAGTGGCTAAGATTGAACAAAAGAAAAGGTTTATAGGATCATGGACATAGTAGCAAGGATATGTTGACACGTGAGAGTACGATAAAGTAGTATTTGATACGAGTGCAACTATTTTTTTTTCTCTCTTCTCTGATAATCCTCTATAGTTCAGAGGTAAATTTTAAGTATGATATTTGACAATCATGAAAAATTTCTATAATTCTCTGAAATTCTTTTCTTTTCTTCTCTCTTATATATCTTCTTCTACATTGAGAAGAACAACCCTTTAAGGAGGGGAGGTACTGCTACGTGACTACCTGTCTATGTGATAGGAGTCTAAGTGGAATACCATAACTTGTCTAAATTGCTTGTCAAGTACTAAAGGCTGGCCACCTTCTGTACTAACTATGCAATAGGACAAATGTTCATTGATCATAGTGATCTCTCAATAAATTCTTCTATTTATGTATTGATCGAGATTGCGAAGATTAAAGCGATCAGGGAATGCGTAATTACGAGTAAGGTTATCTCCGAATTCGCAGCGCGATAGTGATACCAAAGTCACTATAGATACCAGTACGGAAAAATAGTATATGACTGGGTAAGAGCATAACCTGGATAGTGTGTTGTACGAAAAATAGCAGAGAGTAATGAAAAAGGATAAAGGTTGTATTGTAGCACTAGTAAGATGTGCTGAAAAAGGATTGATTGGGGAACTGGAAAGTAGAATAACCAACAAGTAACCAATTGTCTTCTACCTGATTCCGGGACAGGATCCTTTTAAGGAGGGGAGACTGTAAGAACCTGAATTTTCGGTAGAATTAAAACTTTTTATATATATTGATGAAAGAATGAACAGTGATTCCGACTACAAGGTATTAACAGTTCTAATGAATGAATGTGAATGGGTATAGATTCCAATGATTATATGTCATGAAGAATGCAATGGGTTGACAAACTAGATTAGAATAATTTATCTCCTACAAAGGTAAGATATGGAAATTCCAAGTAAGGAGATATTCTCATGTCATCCAAATCGATATCTGTTATTAGTCCAGTGGTTCCGTGAAAGGGTTAAGGAACGCCCGAAAGAGAACAAGGACATTTTTATAAATGTAAGGAATAAAGATAGAATAAATAATGAATAGTGTTTTTGGTGGAAATGAGAATATTATTAGACGACGCTATATAGAAGTATTCAGAACGGATTTCTGAGTTCGTATTCATGATCCAGGGGCGAGATAAGTGTATGTAAACGATATCGGATTCAGAAAAATAGCACTTTTATTTTCTCCGAGATTTCCATGGGCACCGCAAGACCTAAGGATTTATTAAAAGGATTTAAGGAATTTAAATTCGAGAAGTATTAAGAATGATGGAGGATGGTATTATAAATATTAAGAAGGTTTCCGGTAAATCCTAACTAGAAATCCTTGAGATATTCTTTCGAACGATCAATCAAATTGAGCAATAACCGGACAAAAGAGCAAGCAGAGAACCAAGGTGCATGCATGTGCTAGTGGATAAGATCATGTAACCAAGCTAGTTACAAATAAACTAGAGCAATAAGGGATCAACCAAGTACTTAGCATCACTTTCATCATCTCACCACAAAAACAAGACATTTGTCCATCCTAAGGCATCATGCATGACATACCAACTTTATTAAAGATAATTTATGTTAGATATTATCAAGAGACATCACTTTATGCATTATTTTCCAAGATCAAGCCAAGCAAACACCACCTCTCCCCCATTCTCTTCCATTCGGCTATATGCCATAAATCAAGAATCAAAATCCTACTTCCCACCATTGTTTGATCTCCAAATTTTTATCATAGATCCTATATTTCATAAAAATGATACCCTAGAAATCTTAGCCTCAAACACACTTTATCCATTTTCAATAAAATCATCAAAGTGGAGGGTGAATAGTAACCTCAAGAACAAAATCCTTGGATCTTGGTTTCTTGGATGATCTAAGCTTGGTTAAGGATAGACATGGACTATACAAGGCTTAGCAAGGGCTTTAAAACTCTCCAAGGAAGGTATAAGTCTTGAGAACCCTAGATCTTACTTTGAGATTATGCTTGTTCTTGATGAATTTAGAGTAATATGTTCTTAATGATGTTATAAGCATGATTAGTTAAGTAATTTAGTGATTTAAGTAGCATGATGAGTATTATTAGTGAAGCATGATATTCTTGGACTTGTTGAGATGAGAATCATGTATAAATGATGTATGGATGCCCGGTGTGGCTTGGTTTTGATGTTGTGGATTGAAATTGAGACCGTAACGACCAGATCCCTGACCCCGGATCTGGGGGTGTTACACTTACTTTTGCTGTAGACCTTAAGTTCAGAAAGTTTATTGTTACTTTACAGATATCATATTATTCCACAGGGTTATGTCATATCTTACACAATCATGTCATTGACCATAATCAAAATTCAAGAGTGTATCATTGTCTATTACTAATATATGTGTGTATTTTTTCATTTTAAAAATTTATATATGTTACATTAAACATTTCATTATTATTTATTTTAATTATCTGTACAGTTTTTTACGATTCAGTTATAACTTAAAATCGCAAACGAACCTTTACAATCGGTTCGGTTTTTCAATTTATCAGTTTCGGATCGGTTTGATTTTGCACAGTTCAATTATTACCAGTTTTTATCGGATTCGTATTTAGTTTCGCTATTTAAACTTATACTTTACCCATATCGTAGTTTTGATAGTAGTTCTATCCCTATCGAGGTGAATAGTTGTATGATGGCTGATTTATTAAGTTAATAATATCTTTTGCTTTTAGTCAAAAAAATCAAAGAATCAGTTTGATTAAATCTTTAAATCATAGAAGAATAAAATAATTAAAGATTATAGATTTAATTTAAAGCTTTAATAATGTTATTAAATGTACAAATCATGTAGTATTCTAAATTTGTTACAATTTAATAGATAAGTATGTATATATATACGATCAATTCGATCGTATATAGTGTAATTTTTAGGACTTGATGTTTCGTTTCGTGAAATTCTAGTTGTGCATGTACCATAACACAGCCAATCAAGCATCAACCATTCTATAACCTAAACTTTTTCTAGTATTATAATTTGCATACTTTGACCATTTTAATCTGTTTAATGTTGTATAACCAATCCCCTTTTGCGACCAAGGCACAATACGGGATGATATCATGAGGCTTATTTATTATATAATGATGTTAAGTAGCCCTCTAACCATCGGCATACCCTGGCCCGTCAGGGTGCTTCTAACACCTTATCGCGTCAATTTAATTTAAGTCCACCTTATTGTTGATGAGGCCGTTCGATCAATCGGATGCGGAAGGTAGCGACCTGCACGAATGGTGTAACGACTGCCCCGCTGTCTCCGACATGGACCCGGTGAAATTGAATTCTCCGTGAAGATGCGGAGTACCAACGGCTAGACGGTAAGACCCCATGCACCTTAACTATAGCTTCGCAGTGACAACCTTGATCAAATGTGTAGGATAGGTGGGAGGTGGTAACGTGTAGCTAACCCCAAGTCTGGTAGTCAAAGCACCAAAATCCCTGCTACCTTTACATAGATTGCAGTTTGCAATTGATGGAAAGCTTAAATCTTATCTTACATCGCATTAGGGGGATTTGGGATTTCCAATTTTTGGGGCTGAACTTGAGAGGTGTTTCGACTTGTTAGATGTGTCGAATCCTTTTCCAAGATGCTTGTGTACCTTTATATTTATAGGGATCAAGCCAACGCAGTTCTGATAAGGATTCGGTTTTTAATCCCTATGATTGTCAAGGGATGTAGTGAGAATTAGTAGATTTTATCTATTTAAATTATATTCGTGTTGGGATAACTTCCTGATTTGAAGTATATCATTTGGAGACATTTTCTATCATGAATTGGAGATTATTCCTCATTTCAGAGAGAGGAAATAATTAACTTGGGAATTAAGTTAATTATTAATCGATTCATATTGTAAAATTTGGTAGATATTAGAGGCAACCAAAAATATGTCGTAACAACTACCCCCAGTTCTTTAGTGTAGCTTGATGGACTGAAGAACTAAGCATGCTTCAATCTTCCAAATTTCCTAAGTCACTGAAACAGCTAGGAGAGGAAGATTAGTAAAAAATATGGAGCACCTAGGTGCCCGTAATTTGCATGTAGATGTAAAGAAGATAATATGTGAGATGTAAAAAAGAATAGATGTACGAGTAGTTTTGTAGTTATGAGATAATGTATCTAGGAGAGTCATCCAAGCATTATTCGGAGAGTTGTCCAAAGCATTCTGAGCAATACCCTGAAAATCAAACATAGCAAGAAATACCCTCCTTCAAGGAGGTCATATCCCTCAGAATTGTTCCCAGAAATACCCTCCTACGAGGAGGTTATATTCCAAAGAATTGTTCCCCGAAATACCCTCCTTTCGAGGAGGTCATATTCTTAAGTGTTGTCCTAAAAAAAACCCTACTTTCGAGGAGGTCATATTCCTAAGGACTGTTCCCAGATATACCCTTCTTTTGAGGAGGTCATATTCCTGAGAATCGGAAGTGTTCCCAAAAATACCCTCCTTTCGAGGAGGTCATATTCTTGAGAATTTAAAGTGTTCCCAGAAACACCCTCCTTTTTTGGGTGTTTTATAGTTTAAACGATAAGTGTTTCACAATATAATATTCGAAAACAATTTTCATAATTTAAATCGATAAATGTTTCAAATAGTGCACTTGAATTTCAATTGCACAATTCTATATATGACAACACTATACCAATGACACGATATCTATAATTCAATGGGGGTTAGTTACATCCCTCGTTAAATCTCACTCAACAAGACTTCTATGTGTTCCAGAACGTGCGCAAACTAGTTTTATACGCTACACTATTTAGTGACCGGATTCTATAATTCGATATGTAACTAAAACTGGGAATTTCTAAAAAAATCTTGTCAATTTTCGATATCACCATTTTGATAATCAAAATAATTCAAATATTTCAGAAATAAAAAATTTGATCAATTAAAATAAACATATTAATTGTCAAATGAGTAACGAAAAGTTACTTACTCAAGTCAAGGTACCGAACCTTAATTATGGTTGTCGATATGATTCTTCGTAAGCTTAAACACATGTCTATTCCTTTGATTGTATCAGAGCTCTGCCCGACGGGAAATGCAGAGGCACTGCCCGGGTTCCGGAAGTGTGTCAATGGACTCAACGAGGACGTCGATCCAATAAGAGGGGGTGTTTGTAACATCCCACATCAATTAGAATAAGAGTATTCAGGTCCTTTATAGATACAAGACAACAACTAATGTGTACCAAATTGCTAACTCTTTTGAACTGACCAGTGATAGGTTGTTGGGTCCGTTATGCATTCAATTGTGGGTTTGGATGTTATAGATGGTATTCAGAGCAAAGGTTTAAGATCATGTAGACTACCTTTTAGGTTTGACTTGTGAGTTAAGTGCTCTAAAATCGTTTCCTTCTAGTAATAAGTATTAATAGGACATTTGTAGATGGCTGATATTGAAAATGTTTGATATCTAGCTAAGGGATTTGACGAAGATGTGGAGGAAGAAGACCTCGAAGTGGAATTAGAGGAGTTATCATCTCAAGTGTGCATTGATATTGATGAGGATGCCCTTAAGCTTGATTACGATAGTAAGGAACCCGTGAAGAACTCTTCCTTTATTGAGGTTGTTAACGAGCCATGTGGAAGTGATGCAATGTCGAGGGTGATGAGAGAAAATGTGGTGCTTAAGCTTAAGCTTAAATTTGAAAATGAGGAATCTATAAAATCCGAGAGTAAATTGAGAAAGGAACTTGTAGACCTTCAACGAGATTATTGAAGAAAATATAGGGGATCTCCAACATCGAGAAGACAAAGTTGAAAGAGCCTTGGGAATAATAATGAGGGACACCCGAAGTATCAACGTACAACAGATGCTTTTTGTCAATGGCCGTTATCTAGACATTGGCTTTTTACTTGGGTTGCAAGGGTCACATATTTTCTTCAAGCTTTTCGAGATGGACTTGGAGAGACTAAAGCTTAGATAGAAGAGGCTCTAGAATGAAATTAGTTTATGATCTAGTCTTGTTTAGTTTGTTTTGTCTTTGGAATTGTTTCTTTTGATAATAAGTTCAGAACAAACTGAAAAATTTGATTTTATATTTGCATTGTAATGTGTAAATGCTACTTTTATGAAATATTCTGCTTGATTATATGAATTACGTGAAAAGCTGTGTTACATTTATATGTCTTTAGAAAAATAAATTTGACTACTTGTTTGATCGCTTATATATGAGAATTTGTTTATATTTATTCATTTGTTTATAGAAAAATGACTACTCAAAGTGAAAACAATTATAACAACAATGGCAACAACAACAACGATAACAACAACAACAACAAAAAACAAAGAAAATAGTGGGCCTTATGATCAATTAGCACAGACCTTGGCCGTCCCTCCGTTAGAATCCCATGACAACGATTAGCTCATAATTGAACCGTTCATCGTCATGGGATTTGATGAAAACATGATAAATAACAAGATATGAATAAAAGAAATAATATTAAATAAACAAAGAGTTGAGAAAAAAATCTATAATTCAAAGTAACACAAAAGATGAAGTAGATCTAGATCCGTTGCTTGTCACGAGCGTTGAACCCTTCTCTCCTTTTCTCCCTTGCAGATCTAATCTAGGTTACAAGTAATAAAACTATTGATAATGTGTATATATCTCTATTACAATGGTAGGATGTGTTTAAATAGGCTCTAAAAGTCTTGCCCAGCAAGAAAATACCAAAACAGAATTATAATAGAATTTCTGCAAGATACGTTTCCTAAACTGATTCTGTTTTAAAGGGAAATTCGTAGCTGACTTTTCTTCTGTTTTCCAGAGCCGTTCCAGACGTAATTGGGCCTCTGGACCACCTTAGAATGATAGAGAATCTCATTATCTTCGCATGGACTGCTTACGGGCTGAAAACAGACTTATAGAACTCAAGATATGGCCCAAACAGTGAATCTCACGCGTGCAGCCCAATAAATCCGAATTTTAATAAATTAAATCTCCAAAAACGACAAAAACATCCACCATAATCAACATCCTTGTAAATCTGCACAACTAAACAAAACACATCAAAACTACAAGAAACTTGAGCCCAAGACAATCAATTTAAGCCGATTTAGAATGTTCCAAGTGGATATAACTCCACTTATCAAAAACCAACAGTTGAGACAACCAAGCACGGTTTTGGAATTCAAAAGACTTAACCCGCCAAGTTTTGATGGAGCGACAGACCCAACGGTCATGGAGAAATGGACACAAGAAATGGAAAAGGCATTTGAGTTACTTGGTAGCAATAATGAGCAAAAAGTCGCACTTGCGGTTTATCAACTCCAAGAAAGTGCTTATGATTGGTGGCCTATGGAAAGATATGGAAATGAGCAAAATGAGGCAAATGCGAAGGAAAATCAAGAGCCATATACGTGGGAAAGGTTTAAGAAAGCTTTATAGGACAAGTACTTTACAAGGACCATACACTTACAAAAGAAAAGGGACTTTATCCGGCTCGAATAAGGAGAGAGGTCAGTTACTGATTATGAAGCAGAATTTGCGAAACTTGCTAAGTATGCACCAACATTGGTAGCGGATGAGGCAAATCGAGAAAGAAGGTTGGAAGAAGGATTGAGAAGTGACATGGAGTGGCATTCTTTGAACTTTAGACTTATGAGGACGTTCTCAACAAAGCTCTAGTGATCGAGAAGGATTTGGCAGAATCTGAAAAGACAACAGGCAACTGAAGCAAGAAGAGGTTCGTTTCAACTGGTGGACAATCATTCCAAGGAGGAGCACTCAAGAAACCACACGCATATGGTCAGATGGCAAATCAAGGGAATCAAGATAAGTGCATTAGATGTGCTGGAAATCGCGTGGATAGAGAGTGTCATTCGAACTTGGGTGTGTGCTTTCATTGCGGAGAAATCAGACATAAAATTTCTGAATGTCCCAACAACCCACCACCAAAAAAGGGAGCAGACAACAAGAAAGGAAATGTACGTGTGTTTCAGCTTACGGGGAATCGTATCGACAACTGTAATTAAGGTTCGGTACCTTGATTTGAGTAAGTAAATTTTTGTTACCTATTTGACAATTACAGTTTTTATTTTGTTCAATCAAATTTATTGTTTTCAAAATATTTGATTTATTTTGATTATCAAAATTGTGATATCAAAAATAGAAAAGATTTTTAAAAATTCCCAGTTTTAGTTATGTATCGAATTATAAAATCCGGACACTGTATAGTGTGACGTATAGAACTAATTTACCCATATTTTGGAATACAAAAATACTTTATTAAATGAGACTTAACGAGTAACGTAAATTAGCCCCCATCGAATTATAAAAACTGTGTCATGCCGTATATAGAACTGTGAAATTTAAATTCAAGTGCATTGTTTGAAACACTTATTGATTTAAATTCTGAAAATTGTTTTCAAAAATATTATTGTGAACCATCTAATAATATTTACTTGATTGGTTTTGTAACTCATAAGTCATAATGGTGTGATTATTTTAGGTAAAGAATAAGGACGAGTTGAGCATGGTAATTGGATTGTTTTTATTTTTGCGTTGTACTATTTGTTATCGAATAAATGTGGGAGCTGTGTGTCCAATTTCATTCTTTAAATTTTGTGTTGATTTTGAGTGTCTTGATTTTTAGGATTTTCATATTTTTGGTTTAAAAAATTGATTTATTATATTAATGTCAATTTAATATTCCAAAAGATGGTCGGGATGTTACATTAATTTTTTGGGTTAGTTTTATTCCTGTCCATCTAAAGTTTTGGGCTTTTAAAAATATGAGCCCAACTTTCTTAAATTCTGGCGGTACCAACCCATGTTTTCTTAATTTTAAAAATACGGTAATTCTGTTATAACTAAACAAAACCCCCCCCAATCTTCACGCACCTGCCTTTCTTCACGCACTCTCATCCACTCGTAACTCCAATCTTCGATTCACTGTCTCTCACCTCTTCTCCTTCAATTTGCTGGCCCCGCAGGGGCAAATTCATGACAATTTGAGGTTTAATCGGAGCGGCAGCAAGAGATTTACAACACCAGCTGAGATTTGTAAGTAAATTTATGTGTTTTATATATGTATCTATGAATATAGAGATCAAATTTAGATGAGAGATTTAATTATAGGATGTGAAAGTGTGTATGTATGTCCATTTATGTGTTTAATGTATGTATATGTGTATAATTGTAGTATAGGCTGATTGATTGTGTGTATTTGAATTGAATATATAGAGATTTATTAAGTCCAAGGTCAGGAACAAAATTGTGATGAAATCCTGTTTGGTACCGATTTGATGCACTAGCTGCTTGATTTGTGTGTGTTTGTTTATGCGTTTTTTATAGACTTGCAGCATAGAATGATTTTATAAGCGTGATTTAAATTGAATATGTAGATAAGGATTAATCATAGGATAATGAACAAATGCGGACGAAATTCAATTGCGTATTGATCTTACTAACTCCCTAACTGTTTGTTTTGAGTCTAGTTCTGTGTTTTGCGTATTTATGATATGATGCTATGAGTCGATTTGAATTCTGTTTATAGTTTTGCTTGTTTGATGATGCTTTAAATGCTTAGGTAGATTTAGAGTTTAGTACTTTGTGACATTCTGAATAAGATATGATGATATACGTCGATTTGAACTCTGTTTTTAGTTTTGCTGGTTTGATGATGTTTTTAATGCTTTGGTAGATTTGGAGTTTATTAGCTTGTGACATTCTGAATAAGAGGCCCCGCAGGGGCATACATTTTCAATTGTATATTGTGTGTGCTACTTAGTAGGTTTGTAAGTACCCTTGTGAAATGAGTATATCACTTGCCGACGATCAATAGTTAATCATTATATAAAAGGCCTTCTACATTGCAGGGGTTTTTTAATTAAAATAATGGATGAAAGAACCGGAGAAGAATTGACCTTCTCTCAATGCATTATTGGAGTGTTCAGTTGGGATATTTCAAACCCTTTGTATTTCACGGTAGTAAGGCATCTGCAAAGACCTTTTAACATGAATCTGGACATTATAGAAATCCAGATTCGTTTTAACAAGAACCTCCGAAGATCTCTAGGAATCCACAAATGCTGGATGAATTTCACATTCTGGACGACTTTGACACCATCGGCTGAGGGTTTTAGTTCTAGATTTAGGTTTCATGTAATGAATTATCTAGATCAGTCGGGAGTGATTTCAATTAACAATGTAATTAGGGCAGTTCAACATTTTTATTCTAGATATGATAGCCATATTGTACAAATTGAACAAAAAGAATCAATACAATTTATGCTTTATTGAATTTAAATAGTTCATTTGTTGATTTTGATTGATCATTTGTTTCGATACAATATCATTTGTTCATTTATTGAATCAATATGAATGGAACTGATGTGACATTTATGAATCTTAATAGGCAGATTCAAATATTTCTATCAGTTGCAACATTTGCAACCTTGTTTGCAACCTTCACAACCATGGTTGTAGAAGTTACAAACAAGGTTGCAGTAGTTGCAATCATGGTTGCAGAAGTTGCATGGTTGCAGAAGTTGCAACTGCTATACCAATATTAGTTGCAGTTAACAACTTTTAAATGTTAATGTTATAATTGGTTGCAGAAAAATGGAAAACATTGCTGTTATTCTCCAACACAGTGGGGTATGGGATGAATGCAAAAATTATATCAACTTTGAGGTATGTGGATTGTTGATTCCTAACGACTGCAACTACAACAACTTGGTCGCAATGATATACAATGAACTCAAGTTGGAGACCGGGTCAGTTGGGATTAGAATAGAGTATCAAGTAAGAGATGGATACCCTCCTTTTAAGATAACAGATGATAGTCAACTCATGTTCTATATGCAGCTCAAGAAAAAGGAGTCTGATTTCACAAAGTTCCCTCTATGCTTGACGAATGAAATTAAAAGCCTCCAGCCTTTTTCCACAACAAGCGATTTATTGTTCTTTGAGGCTACACAATCAGAAGATGTTGCATCAAATGTTGTTCATGAGCAGTCTATTGGTAGTGTTTCGGATGTGGTTACGGACTATGTTGAGTTTGCAGAGCTTATTGCTGGGCAGGTAGTTATGATTGATGAAGTTGCAGACAATATCATTTTGTTAATATAATTTGTTCATTTATTGAATCGTTATGAATGGAACTGATATGACATCTATGGATTTGTTAATTTGTTTATTTTATGTGTAACAGGCCCCGCAGGGGCACCAATCTAATTTGTCAGATTCTAATATTGCTATCAGTTGCAACCTTTACAACCCTCTTTGCAACCTTCACAACCATGGTTGCATAAGTTGCAAACAAGGTTGCAGTAGTTGCAACTGCTATACCAATATTAGTTGTAGTTAACAACTTTTAAATGTTAATGTTATTGCTGGGCAGGTTGCTATTCTTGATGAAGTTGCAGACAACTCCTTGGAAGAAAACCAGTCGAACAAGGATGTGGTCATTAGCAACAAATACTATAAGCACATTGAAGTTGATCAGATATACATAGATAAAGAGACATTGAAGATTGTTTTGGGCCACTATGCGATCGACAATAACTTCCAATATAGTGTGCAAAAGTCTTGTAAAAAAGAGTATCTTGTGTCTTGTGTTGACAAAAGTTGCAAGTGGATGTTACGAGCATCAAAGAAAGGGAAAACAAGTTGTTTCGTCATCAGAAAGTTTCATGATATTCATACATGTGATCTGGGGATCAGATTTAAAGATCAGCGACAAGCAAGCGCATCGCTCATTGCAGATATGATTAAAAGTAAGTTTTCAAATATTAAAACAAAGTACACGGTTGCTGATATCGTGAGAGACATGAAGAAAGATCACAAAGTACAAGTCAACTATGGAAAAGCTTGGAGATCTAAAGAAAAAGCTTTGGAACTGATGAGAGGAAATGCAACCGAATCGTATTATGAACTTTTCTCTTATCTATACATGTTGCATGGTTCAAATCCAGGATCAGCGGTTATAACAAAACAAGATGACGATGGATGTTTCAGGTACGCTTTCGTGGCATTGTATGCTTCGATGAAAGGCTGGATAAATTGCATACCCACTGTCATTGTTGATGGCACGTTCTTGAAATCAACACATGGAGGTACATTATTGGTTGCAGCAACTCAAGATGCAGGGGGTAAAATTTTTCCATTGGCATTTTCCATAGTGGACTCAGAAAATGATATGGCATGGGAATGGTTCTTTGACAAGTTCAAGCAAGCTTATAGTGTACGGGAAAACATGACAATAATCTCTGATCGTCATGAAAGCATCATAAAGGCAGCGAGTAAAGTATACCCGGAAGTACCACATGGATTTTGTATTTATCATCTCTTGAACAACCTGAAAAGTTGGTTCAAGAGGAGCTCAAATAAGATAAAGGTTGATTTCTTTAATGCTGCCAATGCATACACTGTAAAGAAATTTGAGCATCACATGAACCAAATTGCAAAGATTGACAACAGGATTCAACCATTTTTAGAGCAAGTTGGATATGACAAGTGGGCATGGGTTTACTCAATGAATAATAGATACTCGAACTTGACATCTAACATTGCAGAATCTCTGAATGCTGTAATCACAGAGATAAGAGAGTTACCGATATGTACAATGTTAGAGTCTTTGCGTGCTTTGGTACAAAAGTGGAGCTGGACAAACAGGCAAATTGCAAATGACACCTCAACAAAATTGACAACCAAGTATGAGCTGATGCTAAAGAACAATTACTTGTACTCGACAAATATGACGGTATTATCTAACTACTTTAATATTGTAGCTCTACCTAGTTCTATCAGTTGCAACCATGGTTGCAGAAGTTGCAAACATGGTTGCAAAAGTTGCAACCATGGTTGCAAAAGTTGCAAACAAGGTTGCAACCATGGTTGCAGAAGTTGCAAACATGTTTGCAACCATGGTTACAACCTTTACAACCTCTGTCATTCTAATGAAACTACAAATTAAATTCTTGTTTAAAATAATGTTAAATCAACAGGTGAATCCATCAAATGACTCGATATTCGAAGTTTGTAATGTGGACAAGAAAGCTATAGTTAATTTGGCTTCCAGAAGCTGTACATGCAATAGGTGATTCCCGATAGTGTTTCAAATAAATTTCATAAATACATGCTCTTCGTTTATCTTTATATGATATATATTCTGTTGTAAAACAGGTTTCAGATGGATCAACTTCCTTGTGCCCATGCACTTGCTGTTCTGCATAAAGTAAATCATGACCCTTATGATTATTGTTCATCATATTACACAAAAGAATCAATGATTTCTGCTTATAAAGAATTGGTATATCCGGTTGGCAAGAAAGATACATGGGAAATACCAGATAACATCAAAGCGATGACAATGTACCCCCCGAAAGGCAGAATCAGAGTAGGAAGACCAAAAAAGAGAAGGCACAAAGCTGCGTGGGAGACAACTATACCTGTTGAACAATTAAAATGCGGGAGATGCGGTCAATGTGGACATAATAGAAGAACTTGTAGAAGTCCGCCATTGAAAAAAACTAATTAGTTATTTACATATTACGTTGGAAATACTATTACAAATATTGAATTACTAAGTTGATTAAGTTTAAAGTAGTAGTGGAACATATATGACATGTGTTTTTTAATTTCCAATTGTTTTTGTTTATTTTTGAGTACGCTTTGCAAAACTGTTGCAACCATGTTGGAACTATGTTTAAAACATTTGCAAACACAGTTGCAACTTTTGCAACCTTGTTTGTAAATGTTTTGAAAAGCTGCAATCTTGGTTGCAAATGTTGCAAAATTGCTGCAACCATGTTACAATTGTGTTTGCAACAGTTGCAAACAAAGTTGCAACATTTCCAAACTTGTTTGCAGAAGGTTGCAAAAGTTGCAAACTTGGTTGCAAATGTTTCAAACAAGGTTGCAAATAGTGGAACTGATCGATATAGTATACTCTCACTATTAATATGGATGCCCCTGCGGGGCCTACTCCAGATAAACTCAAATTTCATTTACATTAACAGTTGAGGACCATAAATTAACCATTACCAAACATTGACAATTGCATAAAAAATATAAACAACGAACCATTACCAAACATTGTTGAAAAAATGAAGCTAATATTAAATTTGAACCATTAATTATCAAATTCATCCAACTAAAATAACCAAATAGTTACGTCATCAACATTGTTTCCCTACTACTTAATGTTATAAAATGAAAACATGGCTCATTTTTTGACATCTCCCGCCTTTCTCTTTCTCTCGTATGGTTTTTTTGTTGCAGCCTTTGACGTTGGAGCCTTTGTTGTTTGAGCCTTCCTTGTTAGAGCCTTTGTTGAACGTGCTTTTGTCGTTGGAGCCTTGGCAATGTTCTCCGAATCACTCTCATAGCCGTACATTTGCTTTGCCATTCCGTATGAATAAAACAGTAAGGCAAGCCTGCTTTTGTGAGCACCAAGATCTAGTTGACCTTGCGGAAAATCCGGCATAGTAGCATAATATTCAGCATATGACAACATGCACATCCCGCTGTCACTGTATCAAGAAAAGGAAAACAAATCAAATCATAGAATATAATATAACTAAGTAGATATTATATTAGATTGACAGACTTTAATAGTTTTGGAACTTACTTAGGTGATGAATTAAATTCTAAATGATGCAAAATGACATCAAAATAATCGAGAGCTGCCTTTCTAGAATACGCATAGCTTGAGAAATTTATATCCTTCCGATCATAAAAACCAGTTGCCGTGAGATAAGCAGGTAACAACTGGACGAATGGACTGGATGCCTTTACGAGAATATCCCTCACACCATCACATTGCAAGGTATTGTAGAGATGGAATTCCCTATCTGTAAAGTTTAATCTCCCAAGAATCCAGTGTTCTTGCTCAGCAAGCCAAATAGGAAATAAAACATCCTCACTTAAAGCCCAAGGAATATTGCAACCAATGATCTCACCCTTGACAATTCCCGCAATATCTTGATCAATTATAATTTCAGTGGCTTTTCGATCGAAAGTTTCAAACTGAGCTGAAAGTCTACTCTGAAAGGTGGAATCGACTGAAGTAATTTTGAGTTGAGATTTTGAGTTGGACTTCACCTTTTTCCTCAAATGGTAAAAAAATACATCAACATGCTGCACAAATATTTTTGGACATATCAATTACCATGAAATCAAGAAACAAACCATGCATCCTAAAACTAAACAGAAAGTAAAACTTACGGAGTTGGTGATATTTGTGCTACCATACTCCAAAGTGTGAAACCACATCTTTTCGGATATCGAATGAACCCCTAAATCTAGAGGCGGGCTGATCACATTGTTTTTCCTCGAATAGAATGTCTTCGTACTGGAAGAATATATGCATGACATGTGTTAGCCATATGTGAGCCTTTACAAATGCATAATTATAAGATGAAACCTTGTTTGCAACCTTTTCAACCGTGTTTGAAGAAGTTGCAACCATGGTTGCAAAGGTTGCAACCATGGTTGCAAAGGTTGCAAATGTTGGTTGTAAAGGTTGCAAATGTTAGAAATACACAATTAAGGTGAGTGCCCCTGCGGGGCCTGCACGAATAAGAAGAAATAGGAATCATTAAATATCTATCTATCTATATATACATATATAAATATATGTGTGTGTGTGTGTGTGTTCGATTGAATCCATACTTTTTCTTCGTAATCATTCCAGCATCCAGCCAAGTTGTGAAACCTTTCATGGCTTCTAAACTTGGCAACTGGCCGATATTGTCGTCCAACGCCGAAACCCCTTTCAAATTCTTCAAAACTTCCTTACTTTTGCTTGAGCTCGAACTAAAATCTTGCAAAAATGGTGATTGCAAATACGAAGGGAGCCTAACACTCCTTTTTGGCATAGCAGGGGTAGCTTTATCCAAGAGAGGCAAAACAGAATCAACGGGTTTACTAGAAGCTCCCTATAATAAAGTAAACAACTATAAGATATTTGAAAATTAGGAAAATGAAAGATGAAATGAAATTAAAGCATATCACAAGAAGTATGCAATGATTTTAAAGCATGCATATCGCAAGAATTATGTAATAAGATTTACCATTACTAATTTTTTTGCCTTAGTTGCACGAATCGCAGCCTCATCTAACGCATACAGTTGTGTTGCAGATATTTGATCAAAAAAAGAGGCATCCGATTCAAGTTCTGCAATTTTTGGAACCCCTACATCAACATTTATATCATCTATTGATACATTTGCAACCTCTTTTGAAACATCTGCAACCTCAGCATCGTCATGATCATCATTTATCATCGCAGCCATCTTCACTGTCCTATCGAGATCAATCGAACCATCTTCAGACATTGATGCGTCCTCACTATCCTCAACTGCAACCTTTGGCACATCGGTTGCATCCTCTACAACCTCCTGCCCACCCTCTTCAACTTGATTCCCAGCCTCATTGTACACATCAGTCCCAACCTCATTGGCATCTGCTACATTCTCAAATACAGCCTTTGTCACATCGGTTGCATCCTCTACAACCTCCTGCCCACCCTCTTCAACTTGATTCCCAGCCTCATTGTCATTGGCATCTGCGACATTCTCAATTACAGCCTCAAAATTCTCACCCTCATCAGCTACATTATCATCCTCATGTTCAATTTCTACATCATTATAACCAACAATTTGATTGTTTTGTGTACAAGCATCCCAACCACCAATATTTTGATTATTTTGTGGCCAAGCATCCCAATCACCAACATTGGTCGCAGCTTGATTCAAATGCGACAAATGATCCAAAGGGCTTTCATTCTGAAGTCAAAGATAATTAAAAAAATTTATTAAGTTGGACAAATATAATGACAAATGAGTATAACTAATCTTAACTTTAATTTTTAAATAATGTAAATGACATTAATGATGTAAGGTTTCAATGGTTGCAAAAGTTGCAAACAAGGTTGCAACTTTTGAAAGCAAGGTTGCAGAAGTTGCAACTCACATAAATTAGTTGAATCTGACTATAAGGATGGCTACCCCTGCGGGGCCTACTCCACACAAACCAAAACAAATGAAATATTAAAAAAAAACCTTAAGAATCAAAGCCTACAGAATGTTGTAGAAGTTGCAACTCACATAAATTAGCTGGATCTAACTATAAGGATGGCTGCCCCCTGCGGGGCCTAATCGACACAAACCAAAACAAGTAAAATATTTAAAAAAAATGCCTTAAGAATCAAAGCCTACAGACTCTAATATATGTAATTCATTCGATACACGTACTTGTTTATCAACAATGGCACGCAACTTTGAGAACTCCAAATCATAGTGTGATCGCATCTCAAATATGGTCTTCTTTAAACCATCTAATTCGGAAGTCAACAAGGTAATCTTATTCTCCATTTCCAGCTGTGACATACGAGATTGTGGTCGATCAGAAGATGTAGAAGCACCCATAAATGATGGGGGAGGATGACGAGAAATATGAGCATCACGATCAACAAAATCTGTTAAATGTAGTTCTTCAATCTCCTTTTCAGTTGGAGATACATTCCTTAATTGCAACTACAAAAACAACATGTTTGTCAATTAAAATGATATATACATATAAATCAAGCATAAATAGGTAAGGTACGCAATGAAATATACCTCTGATGCAGTCAATGACAACGTCTGATACACTTCTCCGAACTTGCAAGCATATTCACTAGACCATTTCAGAATACGGGGGATACAACCAGCAACATTCAGATTACAGTATCTCCCATTCAGGTACGGACAGCACTCATAAAACCATAGTTGAAATGCATACGGGAAACCAACAAGCCTATAGTAATTGTCCTTGTTTGTTGTTCTTGCGGCATATTTCAATGATTCCAAAGTGTATGTAAACACTTCCTTACCCCAAGGAAACTTGTCAAAATCACCCCTATCTACAATGTCCAAATCACCTTTAGGGACAGGACAATCATAAGTCGAGCTAAGTAGGAAATTTTGCAGGAGGTACAAGTTTGCAAACTTCACCGCATCCTCATCTGTTCTCCACCCTCGAGAGTCGAACACCTTCTTCACACTGCTCCTATATACACGTCTAATGTCTGAAAAATATGTAGCCTTGAAGCTGTTATCAGGCCTAGCATAACGCGTCTTGTCGACTGAACCAAAACAACTAAGACCGGTGACAAGGGCAAACTCTTTGATCCCAAAAGACATCTTCACTCCAGCAACACCAATACAAATCTCATGACTGTTCGGTTGATTTATTTGTCTAACCAGAAGGTTGTGGATGAGTTGGTGTTGTATCTTGAATGATGGTATTCGCGTAAAATTTCCAAAGCACCCAGCAGCAAAGAGAGCAACCTGATCCGATGATAATGTCTCCCATATAGTCGTAATAAGTTCATACCTATTGTTGATACTTAGCTTGGCTGACTTGTGATCTTTAACCGGAATAATATAATCCATCCCCTACATTATTATGCAATACATGTGTGATTCATATGTGAGTCTTTACAAATGTATAATTATAAGCTGCAACCATGTTTACAACATTTGCAACCTTGTTTGCATACTTTGCAACCATGGTTGCAAAGGATGCAAATATGGTTGCACCTTACAGAAATAGACATTTAAGGCAAGTACCCCTGCGGGGCCTGTACTTATATCACAAACAAGGATACATGAGAGTCAGAAAATACCTCATTAACAGGAATAGGATTGTCATGGATGGCTAACTTGGGCCTCTTATATTTTACCATTGCCTTGGATTTTGTATTTTTCTTTTGTTTTAAAGGCATTATAGCTTTGGACGTTGAACCCGGGGAAGCCTCATCGACAGAAACCGGATCATCTTGGATGGCTGCCCTAGCCCTCTTAGTTGTCAAGGGTGCTTTGGATTTCTTAGTTATCTTTCGTGTTGGCGGCATATCTGATTTCAATGTTGAACTCGAGCGAGACGAGAGCCTTGTGCGAACCATGTTTCAACCTAACAAAAAACATATGCAATAACTAACTTTTAACATAAAAATAAACAAAACATAATTGTAAGATGTCTGCCCCTGCCGGGCCTCACCTACGTAGTATAAAACTGATGGGAGATCACTGAATGAGTCAAAAAATTCACTTCATTCGACTAATGGCTTATTAAAACATATAAACAAGGTGAATAATTTAAGAAACTGATCTCAATTAGCCTAAACAGATGCAAAAACTAACAAACTGATCTCAATTAACTAAAACATATGCAAAAACTTATCTCAATTCAACCTACAACCACATAACAACTCAGCACACTCCACCAGTTCCCCAATACAACATCAATTACATAAACTAACCCTCATCCACAATACATGCACAGATCCACAACAATTCCAACACAAAATGACTGAAATTAGCAATCTCCAATACTAATCAGAATGTATTAGGGCTGTAATCACACATGCAGTTAACAAAACAATTACACAATGTAATAAACAACTAATTCAATTACCTTACTTTAATCACAAATAAACATGTGTTTTCACTTCTATATACATAACAAGCCTTGAATAGTCACAAAATTACTCCAATACTCCAAACAATAAACCGCGTGTGTGTGGGTGAGAGAGAGACAGAGAGGGAGATAGAGGGAGACAGAGTACAAAATAATGGATCTTACCGGATAATTTTCGAGGTCGCCGGAGACGTAGAGGAGAAGCTTCGCACGTACAGAGAGAGTTAGAGGTCGCCGGAGAGGAGAGTGCGTGAAGAAGGAGGTGCGTGAAGATGAGAGATGAGAAGGAAGGCAGCAACGGTTATAATGATAATGTCCGTATTTTTGTAAAAAAGAGAAAGTATTAACTGCTTATGTCCGTATTTTTAAAAAATAGAAAGGGTAGATTTGAAATCACATTTTAACAACAGTAAAAATGTAAAATAAAGTAGAAAACATATTTATTTTTGTAAATATCCCTAATTTTTTCTTTTTTTGCTAATCTTTTTCTTGTTTGATATTTAAAATTTATTTTAAGGGGAAAATTATCTATAAAAAAATATTGACAAATACATTTTAGGATGTCACAAAGACCCACACCTCAGAGCAAGTCCCACAATGTTATAACTCATTCCTTAAATATAATATAAAAAATTAGGTCCCAGTAAATTAGGACATGAGTAGCTAATTTCATCTCCAACAATATGCCTTAAATTTAATATTTTACTATTAAAATCATCTTTCATCATTAAAATACAATACTCCCTCTGTTTATTTCATTTGTTTACATTTGCTTTTTGCACGGAGACCAAGATGGTGGATGTAATATTGTTAAAATAAATGTAGTAGTGGGTGTAATAGTAATTTTATTGTTAAAATAAGTGAAGTAGTGGGTGTAATAGTGTAAAGGATTGAAAAGGTGGAGTGAGGTAGTGGATGTAATAATGTATTTTATTGTTAAAAGTTACTATTTTGGGTAATGTAAAGAAATGGAATGGACGGCCCAAAAAGGAAAGTGTAAAGAAATGAAATGGACGGAGGGAGTATATAATAGAGAGAGAAAGAGTTTGTTTGTAATAATTTATTATAAAATATGAGTTATGACAATTTTAGGGAAGACTTAAAAAAAAGGATTGAAGAGAGTGTCCTAGTGATTTAGGGCATCATTATGACATTGTTGGAGCATTATTTTTTATCAATTACCTTAAATTTGAACTTAAGACATCTTTTAGGACATCTTTTAGGACATCTCTTAGACTTGCTCTTACAAAGCACATATTTAAGAACCGAGTTAAGAGATATTTGACTTGTTCTAAATAATATATTATCTCTGAATTCGAATCGTGGCATACTAGCATGTGTGTATTGGATACCATATGCGTTGGGGGGTGAGAGTATCTCGAAATTTTCGAAGCATACTTATCAGTAATCAAACTCTTCTCGCCCTTAACTTTTTGACCGAACCTACTTGCATTTAGACCAATACCCTACTGACTTTTCCCATTAGTTAAATGTTTACCCATTAAATCTAAGCATTTGATATTTTTACTAGTTATCCTTATCGTGTGGCCGTGTGAGCAATCAGATTGAGATTGGGCATGTCATGACCGCATGTCTATAGGTAGGGGTGTCAAATTTTGACACGATCCGAAACCCGACCCGAACCCAACCTAGAAAAGTACGAATTTAGGTCGAGTATTTTGAGTTTCGGTTCGGGGTTGGGTAAAAATTTACCCGAAATATTCGGGTCGGGTTCGGGTTGACCCAAAATACCCGAATTCGACCCGAAAATTTAATATATATAATAAATTATATAAATTTATCATATAATTATATATATATGTGAAATATTTTCATATTATTCAAATAATTTAATTTTATATGTCATATAATAAATTACTAATACATATTTTAATATTTTATATATATAAATTAATTAATATAAATAAAATTAATTATTTTTAATTATTTTCGGGTCAAAATGGGTCATTTTCGGATTGATTGGGTACTAACAGGTCGGGTTCGGGTTGAACATTTTCAACCCATTTCGGATTCGGGTTGGGTTCGGGTCAACCCAAAAATAAGACCGGGTACAGCAAACCCGACCCGAACCCGACCCATTACCCGAAATTGGCACCCCTATCTATAGGCATGTCTTTTTATGATTTAACATTCCTTTTTATTAATTTTTTATAAATCTTTTATAATTAATTATATATATATATGTGTGTCATAATCTATTATTTTTAGTGGAAATATTTAATAAGTTATTTTTTAATTTTTTCCTACTATATAATTTGTAAGTTCATAATAATTTTAGTATTGTATTATTTTTATAATATTAATATCAATCTATTTTTTATTACTTTTTTAAATTTATATTAAATAGAGAATGGCATGCCATTTAGGCATGACTTTTGACAAAAAACATACTTTAGGCATGCTTTTCGAAAACCGGTGCCAGCTACCCTAGTGAGCAAGTACAGCAGTCAAGGGCATGCAATACTTTAAAATTTAAATGTTTTTAAAGCAGTCAATTGGGCAGTCAGAGAGCACTACTCCACGAGAATGGGAGCATATTAGTCTAGGGTGCTGGTCCTTGACAATCGATTATTAGGTACCAGTTATTTAACAATCTGCTTCTAAGTCGTTGGATTAATGATCCAACGGCCCCCTTGGATTAAAAAAAAATTGTCTGTCCGTTATAGTTTTCCGCAGATAGGTCATATCCGCGGAAAAAGGCCCCCAATATCACAATTTGAAGCTAAATGGCCCCAAATATCACAGCTCAAAAAGTTGGCCCCAAATATCACTCCACAACACAGAATCGTGTAGCGTTTTAATTTTTTCAGCACAAAACGCTACTTCGTGTAGCGTTTTATATTTTTTTTTTATTTTTTTTAAAAATAACGCTAATGCGTTTAGCGTTTTAGGCGGAGAGAGATTTTTTTTTTTTTTAGAAACGCTAGATAGAAGTGTGTTTCAGGAGTGGAAACGCTAGATAGGAATGTGTTTTCAAAAGTAATAACCCAAACACCACTTTATTTAGCGTGTTTACTTTTGGAAACAACTTATTAAGTTGCGTTTTCAAGAAAAAGACAAAAAAAAAAAGAGTAAACGCTAGACGCATTAATGTTTTTTTAAAAAAAACAAAAAATCCAAAACGTTAATTCAGAATGTGTTATGAAGTGATATTTGGGGCCAAGTTTTTGAGCTGTAATATTTGGGACCATTTAGCTTCAAATTGTGATATTTGGGGCCAACACCCCGGAAAATTATAGCGGACAGAAAAATTTTTTTGTAATCCAGGAGGACCGTTGGATCATTGATCCAACGGCTTAGAAGCAGATTGTTAAATAACTGATGTCTGACAATCGATTGTGAGGGACCAGGACCCATTAGTTTATACAAAGTTACGAACGAATTTACATGGTTGCATAGTTGAATTGATGATAGTTATAACTTTTTTTTTTGAGAAGCTAGTGCATTAAAACGAGAAGGGTACAACCACCAGTTGTAGTAGGGGGCAACCAGACAGACTCAGTACAAAAGACAAACCACTGAAGCACCTGCAAACTACTAACTCCCTTCGACTACTGATCAAACCCTAAGAGAACTAAAACTGAGACAAAGACTCAAAGACCCATAACTTAGACTAGAAAAAGGACACCATGTCACAGACTAGGAAACTAAGCAGACTTCATAACCCGACTACATTCATTTTTTTCCTTTGCTTTATTTGTAAATCAAACCCGTCCTACGATAAGTTTGGATCTATCTGCACCCAATTTAGCAAGCTGATCTGCTTCCGTGTTCCACTCTCTCTTAATAAGAGAGGCCCAAATATCTGAATATGCAATATTAAATTTGGAGAAGTCCATTTCTGCATTTGGATTTTTAAATCCACCTTTTTTTTTTGAAAAGGCTTCTACTAGTACGCTAGCATCCGAACAAATAATACATTTTTTTCCTGGCCAATAACGATGACACACCAGACACGCAAAAATGAATGCTTCAAACTCAACAGATTGAATACTACTACCTTTTGAGGGTCCTGAAAAAAGAAATTTCAGCTTCAAATCTTTAGACAGAATAATTCCTCCAATCCCTCCCTTGCCCTCTGAAGAATTAACCCGTTTCCATGCTCCATCCACAAAAACTATGAGATCATACTCACTTTTTAGTGAACCTAAAAACAAAGATTTCGCATATCTTAAATAGTTACTTGCATCTGTTCCAGGATCACAGGCCCATAGATTAAAGGAATCTGGAGCTATGATATTTGCTTCTAAGCTCCACTCAAAAGCTCTTGCTTTAATCATTAAAATTAATGACTTAACATCCATCCTTCGATGATTAAAAACACACTCGTTTCTTGCCAACCATATCGACCAGAGGGCAGCAGTTACTGATAATTTCCATGCC
The DNA here is from genome assembly GCA_037693485.1 of Kitagawia praeruptora. Taxonomy (NCBI): domain Eukaryota; kingdom Viridiplantae; phylum Streptophyta; class Magnoliopsida; order Apiales; family Apiaceae; genus Kitagawia; species Kitagawia praeruptora. The sequence continues at coordinate 114,113,412 of CM075344.1, read as the reverse complement.
AACTTGCATCTGATGTTTGATGCAGCCTTGAACATGATAGTTATAACTTGCCAATATTTATAAATAAAAATCTTTACTTCTTTCTTTTGCCAAAATAAATATATTTGTTACTAAAATGTAATTTTTTTGACTGAGATAAGTAGATAACTAGATAAACAAAAGCAACTACTACAATAAATTTTATTTTTTTGACAAAGATAAGTAGATAAGTAGAATACTAGATAAACAAAAGCACATAAAGGTGATATATATGGTATAGCAAAGGGAAATGTTAAATTCAGAGCAGTTTTTTATTTCCAGAACAAAATCTTGTGAAATTACCAAATTGCCCTCAAGTTAAACAAAGTCTAGCCCCCCATGTATTCACAAAAACAAGGACAGTTTGGTAATTTCACAGAATTTTGCTCTGGAAATAAAAAAATTGCTCTGGATTTAACATTTCCCCTTATCATTTAATTTTACACTTTCCTCTTTCATTTGCGGAGCTTGTCACATGTGTATGAGCCAGTTTTGGGACATTTTTTTTTAAAACCAGTTTTAAAACTACTATAATTCATTTTAAGTTACTAGTTGATATATTTGTATATGTTTAAATTTCTAATTTAAAATTAACTAGTTGTTAAAGCCGCGCTTCGCGATAGCATTATAATTTTTTTTAAAAAATTCAATACATATTTATGTTATATTATATTATTAATATTAAATTTTAGTAGTTACATAATCGAACCGATTTCTTGTTAATTACGATTCTTTCAGTTGAGCCACTCTCTCGGTAAAATCGAAATCCCAACTTTAACATATATTATAAAGACTTATATAATAATTTATATACATAAAAATCAAATCATAGAAAAAAAAATTATGACATCAGTATCAAATTCTAATAGCTAAAATAATCTTTTCTAGTGAGCCGTATTCCCGTTAAAACATATTTCGAGCCGTTCTTATTTGAAAATGAAATTTTAACTTCATTACATATTATTTATGTCACTTATCTTATGAAATAACTTTTTTTATTAAAAATTAAAACCTTAAAAGAGAGTAAATTTCAATTTTTATATTTTTTAAGCTTTCTAATATTTATGGTGTTTTAAAAGATGAAAATACATCTTATATTTTCTGTATATTATAGATATTCCTGTATTAATTTACAACTTCTGCATGGAAATGTTTTTCTGTTATGTTAACACATCAATTTTTTTAGATGCGAAGACTTTTGAATTTATGAACATACTTTTCTAATGCAAGTATAATTAACTTGTATAAAAAAGTTAAAACAAAGGATTTATTAGGAAAAAAATTAAAAATCGTATAAAACGTCTCGTCCTCGTATTTAACTTCCAATTGAACATTTTATTATATATTTTTTTTATATTCAAATATCTTTTCTACCTCCAATTAATTTTTTAATTATATGTTTTTTCTATAAATTCAAACTCTTTTTATTTATAAATTAGAATTCATATTTTATTTACAATAAAACTCTTAATTATATGTCTTACAAACACCTATTCTACTTCCAATAAAACTTTTAATTATATGTTATTTCTATGAATTCAAACTCTTATTCTCAATAAATTTGAACACCTATTATGCTTCTAAAATATTAAAAGATAGTTTTTTAGTTATTGATATTTAAAATCCTAAAAATCTAAAATTTTTAAATATATTTATTTTCTATTACATCGTCAAAATTAAATTTTAATGTTCAACACGGTTTTCTTTAATGAATCGTGTTCTTGTTAAACATGGTTATTCCTGTTGAGCCGCTCTCCCGTTAAGATCAAAACCCGAATTTTTACATATATTACTTGTATAACAATGTCTATCCATAAAAATCGAATCCAAAAAATAAAACAAAATTCATAACATCAATATCAAATTCTAATAATTGATACAATCTTTTCTAGCAAGTCGTATTTCCTTCAACACGTTTCGAATCGCTCTAGTTTGGGATCGAAATTCCAACATCTTTACATATTATTGAATTTACTTATCTTATACAACTTTTTTCCTTAAAATCATATCTAAAAATAGAGTGAATTCCAATTTTGATTTTTTCCAAGCTTTCTAAGCTTTATGGAGTTTTAAAAAATAAAAAAAAAACATCTAATTTTCTCTTTATATTATAGATAATCCTGTATTTATTTGGGGTTCCCGCATGAGAATTTTATTTTATTATGTTAAAGATGAAAATACATCTTATATTTTCTGCATATTATAGATATTCCTGTATTAATTTACTGCTTCTGCATGGAAATGTTTTCTGTTATGTTAACACATCAATTTTTTTAAAATGCGAAGACTTTTCATTACGGGAATAATATTGAATTTATGAACATATTTTTCTAATGCAAGTATAATTAACTTGTATAAAAAAATTTAAAATAAAGGATTTATTGGAAAAAAGATTAAAAAAAAATTAAAAATAGTATAAAAGGTCTCGTCCTCGTATTCTACTTCCAACACAACATTTTATTATATGTATTTTTTATATATCCAAACATTTTTTCTACCTCCAATTAATTTTTTAATTATATGTTTTTTTTTATAAATTCAAACTCTTCTTATTTATAAATTAGAATTCCTATTTTACTTACAATAAAACTCTTAATTATATGTCTTACAAACACCTATTTTACTTCCAATAAAACTTTTAATTATATGTCATTTCTATGAATTCAAACTCTTATTCTCAATAAATTTGAACACCTATTATGCTTCTTAAATGTTAAAAGATAGTTTTTAAGTTATTGATAATTATAATCCTAAAATTCTAAAAAAATTAACTATATTTATTTTCGATTACATCAATATTAAATTTTAATTTTCAACACAATTTTATTTAATGAACCGTTTTCCCGTTAAATATGATTATTCCTGTTGAGCCGCTATCTCGTTATGATCAAAACACTAACTTTTACGTATATTACTTAAAAAGAATAGGAACCTAAGATATATCTTAGGTATCATTCCTAAGATACTATACAAACTTCTGGTTAATTAATTGAAAAGTCTTATGTGCCCTTGCGGGGCCTATTCATACATGATCAAAACTATGTAGTTCTATTTTAAAATGTTTAGAATCTTATGGATGATACCTAAGATACATCTTAGGTTCTTTTTTCTCTTACTTATATTACTTGTATAACAATGTCTATCCATAAAAATCGAATCCGAAAAATGAAACAAAATTTATAACATCAATATGAAATTCTAATAATTGATACAATATTTTCTAGTGATGAGTATTTTCGTTAAACACGTTTCGAATCGCTCTCATTTGGGATCGAAATTCCAACTTCATTACATATTATTGATTATACTTATCTTACAACTTTTTTCCTGAAATCACAACTTAAAAATAGAGTGAATTCTTGATTTTTTTCCAAGCTTTCTAAATTTTATGGAGTTTTAAAAAATAAAAAACATCTAATTTTCTCTTTATATTATAGATTCTCATGTATTTATTTAGGGTTCCCGCATGAGAAAGTTATTTTATTATGTTAACACATCAGTTTTTTTCTTTTTAAATACAATTTTTTCTATAAGATTATTATTGGATTTATGAAAATTTTCGTAACAGAAGTATAACTAACTTGTATAAAAAATATATAATTTTAGAATATCGTAAAACATGTCAATATCGTCCTTACATTATACTTCCAATCATTTTTTTAATTAAATGTCTCATCTATATTTTCAAACACCTATTATACTTCTAATAGAACTTATAATTATATGTTTTTTCTATAAATTCGAACTCTTATTCTCTAAACTCCAATTCTACTTCCATAGAAATTTTTAATCATGTGCCTTATAAATACTCATTCCAATTCCAATAGAACTTCTAATTATATATCTTCCCTATAAATTCGAACTCTTCTCATCTATATATTCGAACACCAATTCCACTTCGAATATGTTAAAAGATTTTTTTTTTAAATTTAATAGTGTTTATTCGAACTCCTATTCTACTTTCAATAGAATTTTTAATCATATGTGATATGGGCTAAAAGTAAGCCCTAAAGACACATTTAATGTGGCATTAACGTGGGGCCCATCAGATGGGCCCAATCCCTATCTATAATATTAATTTCGTAATTAATATTAGGGGTAATAAACAGCTCAGCAAATAAGAGTCAAACAAGGATATTACTCTTGCCTGACTTAGCCTCCAAGATACATATTTCAACATGGAAACTGACTCCTACAAGGAAGGAGTCTAGAACCTTCCTCAAGGCGGTGACTTGCCCACCAAGTCACCTAATTCTACTACGATTCAAGGGCTTCTCAGCCTATATAAAGGGTCTGACCCCTCATTCCTAGAACTACGTTTTTGGCTTGATCCTTGATATACATCAAGGTACGTAGGCATCTCGTAAAGGCAGATACAGCTACGAGTACGAGAACAGCCATTAAAGCTCGAAGCTCACAAACCCTAACCGTCATAATCATAACCTAGTTTTTATTCCACAACATTTGGCGCCGTCTGTGGGAAGAAGACATCAACCATGGTTCAAACACGAAGAACAACACCAAGCACTACCGAGCCAATCGCTACCGAGGCTCTACCTATAAGCTCTGCTCCGCCTGTCACTGAACAAGTACCCCCAGCCACAGGGGCGATCACTCAAACTCAGGTTTCTCAACCTCCAGGGATGAATCCCCATGTCGAGAGGACGTTACCTATGGTCGTTCACCCAGGTCAAGGAACCAGCTCCCTCCAGACGCTGGTTTCTCCTCTAGTTGATCCCAGTCGCCCACCACCAGGGGTACAAATCCATACTACGGATCTCCCTGTGAGTACTAACCCGATGTATGGCCTGCCTAACTACCCTCCTGGACCCAGTGGTCATGCCTTGCAGATCCGAGATCGAGATGATCGAGATTTTTCTGGTCCTTATACGAATGATTCATCCTCTGACGACGATTACGATCGTGATGAAGCTCCAAGGAAGCGACGTGCAAATAAAGAACCTCGAAGAAGAACTCGAACTACTCACGATGGACTCCCTTCGACAACTGCTGAGAGGATTAAGGCTTATGAGGCCGAGATCTTAAAATTGAAGGAAGATATGGCAAGGGAACAAGCGAGGTTGAACAAGAATGGACCTCCTCCAACTTCAGGAGGGATCCTCTTTGTTGATTTGGAAAGACCTCCAAGGAGGCAAAAAAGGGCTGATGCCCCAACTGGAAGAACAACGAGGGTAGAAACCCCCAAGAGCAACCCCAAGGATCTGATGCCACTTGGGGATCCTGATGATCCCACGCCCCCGTTTACCGAGGAGGTGATGAGTGCCCGCATATCAAAGAAGTTCAAGATGCCGACAATTAGGGCTTATGATGGAACGGGTGATCCCACAAATCATGTTAGGACGTTCTCGAACGCAGTATTACTACAGCCTGCAAGTGACGCCTTGAAGTGTAGGGCGTTCCCTCAAACCTTGTCGGGCATGGCTCAAAGATGGTATAGCCGACTTCCTGCAAAATCAATTGGCTCCTTTAAGGAGTTAAGTGCTGCTTTTGTTAGTCAATTTATCAGCGGGAGAGTTCATGAGAAAAGTTCTGCATCTCTCATGTATGTGGTACAAGGGAAGAATGAGAATCTGAGAGATTATCTTAAAAGGTTCACCAAGGAGACATTAAATATCACTGATTTAGAGAACAAGGTGGCCATGGTAGCCCTGGAGCACGGCACCACTGATCTGTACTTTAAAAGGTCATTGGCAAAGCACCCACCTGAGAATATGGCTGAACTCCAACGAAGGGCTGATAAGTATATCAAGGCCGAGGACAGTACCAGGAAGGATGTAGTGATACACAATGGCAAGGGTAATAATGATACAAAGAAGCAAAATCAAGAGCAGGAGTACGACGCTAGGGACAAGTATCCCCGGACTAGCAAGGACTCCGACTCACCATCGAAGAAGAATTTTGGACCGAGATTTTCTGATTATGCAAGGTTGAATGCTCCAAGGAGTCAAATCTTGTTAGAAATCGAGAAGGATAAGGACTTTCGATGGCCGAAGCCACTCAGGGGTGATCCCGCAAAAAGAGACAAAGATCGATACTGCAGGTTCCACCAAGATGTGGGGCATGATACAGATGATTGCAAGCAACTCAAAGATGAGATCGAGTTCTTGATCCGTAGAGGGAAATTGAGCAACTTCACTAAGGGTGAAGATCGTGTTAATCAAATTAGAGATTATAACAGAATGGATGACGATCGTGATCGTAACACACAGCCCCGAGGGCCAGTTATCAATATGATCTGGGGAGGCCCGACAACGGCCGGTACAACTCGAAAATCTCGAAAGGCGTATGCCAGAGAAGTGATACACATCGTGGGAGAGGCCCCGAAGCGGGCTAGGACTGAAATCACACTTGGTTTTGATGATTCTGATCTTGAAGGGGTGAAGTTCCCCCATGACGACCCGGTCATAACTCATGTAATTGGAAACTCAGAAGTGAAGCTAGTCTTGATAGATAATGGAGCTTCCGTTGACGTTCTATTTCATGATGCATTTGTGAAGATGGGTTACAATGATTCTCAGTTGACCCCCAATAACATGCCTATATATGGATTTAATGGAGTAGGATCTAAAGTTGAAGGGACTATTCAATTGCCTATGACTATTGGACAGGAGCCCAAGAAGGCCACTCAGATGTTGAACTTCCTGGTAATCAAGGCAGTTTCAACGTACAACGCTATCCTCGGAAGGGCTGGACTTCATGCATTCAAGGATGTTGCCTCAACTTATCATATGAAGATCAAGTTCCCAACCCGGAATGGTGTTGGAGAACATAAAGGCAATCAAAAGATGGCACGAAGCTGTTATGTAGCCGCGTTAAGGCCTGACGGAGTCAGGGGGCAGGTCCTTTCGATTGAAGACATGGACATCCGCAGTGATAAGGAACACCAAGAAAGTCCAGAAGAGGACATCACACATAAGCCTCGAACAGCCATCAAGGCTAAGGCATCAACTGACTTCGTGGTTGAATGTAACATTGGCAACCAAGAAGTCGGGGGGCAGGACATAGTATCCCAAGAAGAAAGTGAACTTCAGAAGAAGAATGAGAAGACTAGAAGGAGTAGTAGGTGCTCTATTTTGATGGAGCATCAAAAACAAAATCAAGCCATGCAGGCCTAGTCTGGCAAAGTTGGACTTAGCTTCATATTTATCTAGTAGAAGTAGAAATAAGGTTCGATAAAACCATGCAAAGCATGTCGCTCTAAGTAGGACAGTAGTACTCTATGTAAGGGTTGAACCCATTTATGTTATTAATGCAAGTTTGCTTTTCGTTCTATGATTCTATTTATGTACCAAGCACCTGATGTGTGTAAGTCAAAGATGACCAAGTACCGAAAATAAAAGAATATACGAATGGAAACAAACAAACGCATAAATAAAACTCTAAAGGGTCGAGAGTTAGGTTACAGCACAACCAAATAAGTGTTTCAAGTCCTTGAAGGATTCTGGATAAAAGACATCTGGCAATCAAAGCCATGCAAGGCTGTGGAGGCTAAAGACTAGCCACTTTTTAATGTTTTCAAAAATGACTTGGATGGAGAATCTAAGGTAGAAGACCAATAGAGAACCTTAAACAATGATCAAGAAGTTCAAGCAAACTCTCGTTTTAAAGAGTTTAAAAGGCGAGAAGCCCACATGATTGTTTAATTTGAAATCTAAATCGAGGAATCAACCTTGAATCCTTGACCTAGAATCAAGAAAAACAAAAAAAAATGATGGAACCAAGACAAACGTTGAAGTCCTGATGGACCACCCGTTGAAGAAACATATTGCATAGCCCGAAAGCCAATTGAAGGAACCCCTTGAAGGGCAAGTTGACAGCATTCCTACAAGAGAACAGTGATGTGTTTGCTTGGACAGCAGCTGATATGCCAGGGATTGATCCCTAGCTCATAACTCACAAATTGAATGTCGTTCCTAAACGAACGACAGTAAAGCAGAAGAAGAGGAATTTCGCTCCAGAAAGGCAAGAGGCCATTAAACAAGAAGTTGGCATGCTCTTATAAGCTGGGTTTATTGAAGAGATTCAGTTCCTCGAGTGGTTGGCTAACCCTGTGATGGTCAAGAAGGCAAATGGGAAGTGGAGGATGTGTATAGGCTTCACTGACTTGAATGATGCATGTCCTAAGGATTGTTTCCCTCTACCAAGGATAGATATGTTGATAGATGCCACAGTTGGGCACGAGATGCTGAGTTTCATGGATGGTTTCAGTGGATACAACCAGATCAAGATGCATAAGGACGACATCCCTAAGGTATCTTTCATAACCGACTTTGGTGTTTTCTGTTATCTTGCTATGGCATTTGTGCTAAAGAATGCAGGAGCTACTTACCAACGATTGGTGAATAAAATATTTGCCCATCTAATTGGAAAAACCATGGAGGTCTATATTGATGATATGTTAGTCAAGAGCCTATTCACGGCAGATCATATTAAGCACCTCGGAGATGCATTTGAAGTGCTGAGGCACCACAAGATGATGTTGAATCCAGTCAAGTGTGCCTTTGGCGTTGGATCTGGGAAGTTTTTAGGACTGTTGGTTTCAAAAAGAGGCATTGAGGCCAACCCTGACAAGATCAAGGAGATCTTATACATGAAGCAACCACGCTCTATAAGAGATGTGTAGAAGTTGACAGGCCGAGTTGCGGCCTTGGGGAGATTCATCTCCAAATCTGGTGATAAATGTTTGCCGTTTTTTCAAGCATTGAAGAAAGTGAAAAATTTTGAGTGGACACCTTAGAGCCAGGAGGTCTTTGAACAATTGAAGAAGTACATGGCCGAAGCCCCGTTGTTGGCTAAACTAGTCCCGGAGAGACTCTCTACCTATACTTGGCAGTATCTGAGCAAGCACTGAGTGCCGTTCTCGTTCGAGAAGAAAGCAAGGTTCGGAAACCCATCTACTACGTAAGCAAGGTGTTGCATGGGGCTGAGTTAAATTACTCTACCATCGAGAAGTTTGCCTTGGCATTGATAACGGCCTCGAGGAAGCTACGACCGTACTTCCAGGTGCACAAAATTGAAGTCCGGACGGACCAGCAGCTGAGGAACATATTGCATACCCTAAGGCCAGTGGAAGGCTAATCAAGTGGGCCATAGAACTTGGAGAGTTTGATATCAAGTATAAGCCTCGGACAGCCGTCAAGGCTCAGGCATTGGCTGACTTCGTGGTTGAATGCACCATTAACAACCAAGAAGTCGGGGGGCAGGAGATAGTAACCACCCCTGAAAGTGGAGATAAAGATGAAGAACTTGTAGCTGATCAGAAGGGATATTGGGTGTTCTATTTTGATGGAGCATCAAAAACCTATTTTGATGGAGCATCAAAAACAAAATCTAGTGGTGCAGGATTAGAAATCTAATGAGGGTCACGAACCTCAAGGTCTGTGGAGACTCAAGCCTTGTAGTATCACAAGTGAATGGCGAGTTTGAGGCCAAAGATGAAACCATGGCAAAGTATCTAAAGATTGTAAAGGGTGTTATAACCCAATTTGAGGAGTGCTATGTGGAGCACATTCAAAGAAAGGAAAAGGTTAAGGCTGATGCCCCAAGAGGTCTATGTTGTCATCCCGTACCTAAAATGTCTAAGGCCCCAAGAGGCAAAGGAAGCACTGGAGGAAGTTCATGGAGGGATCTGTGGGCAACACTTGGGGGGCATAGCCCTAGCTCCCAAGATCACCCGATTGGGATTCTATTGGCCAGAGATGCTGGCTGATGCACAGAGCTATGTCAAGAGATGCGGTAGATGCCAGAAGCACGCACCGGTTGTGAGGCAGGCACCTGAGATGTTAACATCGATTAACTCTCCTATCCCATTTGCAATGTGGGGAATGGACATGCTTGGTCCCTTTTCCGTAGCTTCAGCACAAAGGAAGTTTCTGATAGTGGCCATCGACTACTTCACTAAGTGGATTGAGGCTAAGCCCTTAGCCAAGATAACCACCAAACAAATTTCCCAGTTCTTTTGGGAGAGCATCATCTGCATATAGGGAATCCCCTGAATCCTTGTGACGGATAATGGGATAAAATTCAACAATGAAGAGTTTAAGAAGTACTGCAAAGATAATGTTATTGAACTTCGCTTTACTTCAGTAGCTCACCCTGAGGCTAATGGACAAGCTGAGGTAGCAAATTGAATTATCCTTGATGGACTGAAGAAGAGGGTCGAACGCTCAAGAAGCACTTTGGTGGATGAGTTTCTGCCTATACTTTGGGCATACCACACCACCTACGAAGTGATAACTGGGGCAACCCCGTTTTTGATGGCTTATGGAGCCGAGGCAGTTGTGCCCCCTAGAGATTACACATGCATCGCCAAGAGTGGAAGCATATGATCCCGAGATCAATGAAGAAGGCGTGAGGCTCGCCCTCGATCTGATTGACGAGGTTAGGAATGAAGCGAATGCTAGAAACGCAGAGCATCAGAAGAGAGCATCTTTCCACTGCAACCAAAGGGTTAAGGAGAAGTTCTTTCGACAAGACAACTTGACTCTAAGGAAGATGGAGGCCTCCAGAGTTGGCCAGAAGGGAAGACTATCCCCCAATTGGGAAGGGTCGTATCGAGTCAGGAAGACACCAGGACGAGGATTCTACAGGTTGGAAATCTGGGATGATGAACACATTCCAAGATTAAGGATTGAAGCCTTGAACTTCAAATCTCAACACAACCTTAACTGAGCCTTGATGGCCAACAAGGCTATCCGCCTCCAATCAAGCTTGTCGTGTGGATTCAAAGCATTGAACTAAGAGACATCGGTCAAGTTGAAACCTAAGCAAAGTTCTATGAGTATCAGAGAAAGGTTGGAAACCTAGAATCAAGATAAAGGATTGAAAACCAACCAAGACATACCATTCCTGAGGCGCTATGGAGAAAGTGGACTTCCTGAACGATCGACCGAGAAGTAAGACCTCCCACAAATGGAACAAGGGGGGCAAGAACTAAAGAACCTCATCTCAAGTTCAACATCTTAGAATGAGAATCATGGGTTGGTGATAACCTTAAAACCAAGGATTCAGCAAACAAGTTAAGGCTCGGAAGGTCACGAGGACTAAGAAACAAGTCATTCGAATTCAAGGTTCATGAAACCTTTCAAGGCATGGCAAACACCTCCTATTGACCTGAAACCTCGCGATTGGTGGTCCAGAACACCCCCAACTTGATAAATGTGTTGGTAGTTGATTAAGAATACTTATTAGGAAAGTTAAGAAAGGTTGATACCTCGATTTGGAAATTGAAAAATCAACTTGGGATCCTGGGTCTTTGATCCAGAACACCAACGTTGAACCTGAGAACATCAACCTCGAATCCTAGGATGAGAAACACGAAAGATTAGCCATGAAGGCCAAGATTAGCCATGAAGGCCAAGATTAGACATGAAGGCCAAACTTGAGGGGGTCGTGAACCTCCAATCAAGATCCAAAGGTTGAAACTTCAAGTCAAATCTCAAAGACCTGTCTGAAATATTGGATACAGACGACCTTCGAAAGAGTGATTGCACTTCAGAAGTTAGATAACGAGGCTAGGCCTAAGCACAAGATTAGCAGTGCTAATCATAAGTTAAGGAGTAATATCGTCAGAAGTCCCGAAGGACCAAACTGACGACTTAAGGTCAAGATCAAGATTCCTAATCCTTAGGATCACGGATAGTTTTAAGTCCTAGAACCCTGACGACTTAAGATCAAGGTCAAGTTTCTTGATCTTTAAGACAACAAAGTCATGAATGACCAAAATAATGACTTGAGATCAAGATCAAGGTTCTTGACCCTCAAGATCGCGAATGATTTTCACGTACGGGTCGCCTAGCTAGCCGAGAAGCAATCGACCACGACGCATTAGGAGCCTCAGCCGACCAGGTCCCGGAGGACCAGGTCCCGGCCGACCAGCTCCCACGGAGGAGGTCCAGCCGCCCAGGTCCCGGAGGACCAGGTCCCGGCCGACCAGCACCCCCGGAGGAGGTCCAGCCGACCAGGTCCCGGAGGACCAGGTCCCGGCCGACCAGCTCCCACGGAGGGGTCCAGCCGACCAGGTCCTGACCCTGGATCCGGCCGGTCTAGGTTCAGTACTTGGTCCTGGATCCCGACTTTTTCAGCAAGTAATTTCGGACATGGTTCTCGACTTTTTTAGCAAATCTCGGATGATTGCCAATGCTAAAGAGAGGCCAAGATTAGCCATGAAGGCCAAGATTAGCCATGAAGGCCAAGATTAATCATGAAGGCCAAAGTTAGCCATGAAGTCACGAACGACCAAACTGACGATTCGTAATCAAGATCAAGATTCTTGATCCTTAGGACCACGGATGATTCCTGATCCTAGATCCACACTCTCTTTTAAAATCATGAAGGAGCCTACGTCCAGGTTTTTAAGGCCAGCTTCTGACTAACCAGCCCCGGAAGAGGGATTCCAGCCGACCAGCTCCCCCGGAAGAGGGATTCCAGCCGACCAGGTCCCGGAGGACTAGGTCCCGGCCGACCAGCTCCCCCGGAGGAGGTCCAGCCGACCAGGTCCCGGCCGACCAGCTCCATTGGAGGGGGTCCAGCCGACCAGGTCCTGACCCTGGATCTGGCCGGTCTAGGTTCAGTACTTGGTCCTGGATCCCGACTTTTTCAGTGAACTTTGAATTAGTTTTCAAACATAAATCTCGACTTTTTCAGTGAATCTCGGATGATTGTTAATGCTAAAAAGAGGTCGAGATTAGCACCGTTTAGTGCTGTTTAGTGCCTGTTAGCACAGATTAGTGCCGATTAGCACCGTTTAGTGTTGTTTAAGCGCTATTTAGTGCCTGTTAGCACATATTAGTGCCGATTAGCACCGTTTAGTGATGTTTAAGCAATATTTAGTGCCTGTTAGCACAGATTAGTGCCGATTAGCACAGATTAGTGCCGTTTAAGCACAGATTAGTGCCGATTAGTACTGTTTAGCGCCGATTAGTGCCGTTAGTACCATTTTATGCCATTTAACATTGTTTAAACGCAGTTTAAACGTTGTTTAAGGCTGAATAGCACTGTCTAGTGCCAGTTAACATCGTTTAGTGTTGTTCAACATCGTCGTAAATGCGTCGGTCGCTCCACGCTTTACATTAAGATGATATTGTTGAAAATACTCACGTACGAGCAATAAACCCTGACCCAAGTCTCGAATAAGGCCGTTATAACTTCAATGAAAACCTGATCAGTTTTCCTAAAAGTTGGGGGGCAAATGATATGGGCTAAAAGTAAGCCCTAAAGACACATTTAATGTGGCATTAACGTGGGGCCCACCAGATGGGCCCAATCCCTATCTATAATATTAATTTCGTAATTAATATTAGGGTAATAAACAGCTCAGCAAATAAGAGTCAAACAAGGATATTACTCTTGCCTGACTTAGCCTCCAAGATACATATTTCAACATGGAAACTGACTCCTACAAGGAAGGAGTCTAGAACCTTCCTCAAGGCGGTGACTTGCCCACCAAGTCACCTAATTCTACTACGATTCTAGGACTTCTCAGCCTATATAAAGGGTCTGACCCCTCATTCCTAGAACTACGTTTTTGGCTTGATCCTTGATATACATCAAGGTACGTAGGCATCTCGTAAAGGCAGATACAGCTACGAGTACGAGAACAGCCATTAAAGCTCGAAGCTCACAAACCCTAACCGTCATAATCATAACCTAGTTTTTATTCCACAACAATATGCATTATAATTAAATACCTATTCTACTTCCAATACGTCTTCCTATAAATTCAAACTCTTCTCCTCTATAAATTCGAACACCTATCTCATTGTAATATGTTAAAAGATATTTTTAAATTTATTAGTATTTAAAATCCTAAAATTCTATAAAAATTAGAAAAATAGACTAAATGATCTCGAGCGCCACCTAAATGCCCGCATATCACATACGTGGTTAGCCTCCTTTTGCCTGCTTTTAATTCTAAACAATTAAAGAGAAAATTTTAATATTCTAAACAAAAATTTGAAAAATAATTAAATGAATAATCACCTTGAAAAACGTGACCTTTAAAAAGTTTGTACCGTTTAGCTTTGCCATGCAAAAAGACTTTTGCAATTTTTTCTTGAAAAAAAATTATACTTATTTCAATAACGTAACTGACTTTACGGATGAATCAATGATCGCAATCCATGTAATTAAAATTTCTTCATATCCTGGCAAAAAAAAAAATCTTCATATTATTAAATTTCTAGTATATAGGACATTAGTACGTAATTAAATCCTAATTAACAATGAATATTATGCTTTTAATTTTGATTATCATGTGCTAAAAAACATAAAAATCATTGCACTTTGTTTTGACACGTACACATGCAAATTGACAATATATTATAAAAACAAATTCAATAATAGCAAGAAAGACTAAATAAAAAGAAATACCTTAAATATCTTTTTATTCAAAATATATATTAAGCTTGATTCATTAACGTAGTTTGTAAATCTTCCATCCATAACATGTTAATGATCTATCGACTCGATTTTCCTGCAAGTTAAAGAAGCGAATTAATAAGTATTGCAACAGATTATATTGTATACATTAACATTATGTTAAGACTATAGCAAAATAGAATTAAGCAAATCGATAAAAAAAATCAAAATTTAGTTTTTTTATGCGTTTTTATGTACATATATTTATAGACATGCAAATTTGAATACATCTTCTATATGAATTTGAACTATTCTCCTTTACAAATTCAAATGATATCTTTTCTACTTTTAATACTCCCTCCGTCCTTTTGATTTGTTATCATTTCAAAATAAGGTGTTTGACACGCATTTTAAGGTGGATTTTAAGGATAGTTCCATAACTTATTTTTGAATTTTTCTTTTTTTGTAGAAAAATAGAACAATCCTATTTTTATACAAAAAAAAGAAAATTTAAAAAATAAGTTATAGAACTATCCTTAAAATTCACCTTAAAATGCGTGCCAGAAAGTGACAAAAAAAGTGATAACAAATCAAAAGGACGGTGGGAGTAGGTTAAATGATATCATTTCCCTATAAATTCGAACTCTCTTCCTCTAAAAATTCGAACATCTATTCTAATTCTAATATGTTAAAAAATATTTTTATATTTATTAATGTTTAAAATCCTAAAATTCTAAAAAATTAGAAAAATAGATTGAGACGATCTTAGAGCGCCACCTAAGCGCCCGCGTATCCTCCTTTATATATATACTAGTCGATAAAACCGCGCTTCACGGCGGCGTTATAATATTTTTAAAAAAATTCAATACATTTACGTTATATTATAATATTAAAATTAAAATTTAATAATTAAATAATCTTCTCCAATGAATCGATTTTTTATTAAACAAGATTATTTCGATTGAGTCGCTCTCCCGTTAAAACTGAAATCTCAACTTTAACATATATTATAAAGACTTATATAATAATTTTGATCCATAAAATCGAACTGTAAAAATAAAAATTAAATTATGGTATTAGTATCAAATTCTAATAGCTAATAAAAAATTTTCTAGTGAGCCGTCTTCCCGTTAAATACGTTTCGAGCCGCTCTTATTTGGAACCAAAATTCTAACTTCATTATATAAGAGAATAAATTTTAATTTTTATATTTTTTAAACTTTCTAATATTTTTGGAGTTTTAAAAGATGAAAATGCATCTTATATTTTCTGTATATTATAGATATTGATGTATTTATTTACAGCTTCCGCACAGGAATTTCTTTGTATTATGTTAACATATCAAAAAAAATAAAAAAACTTTTCGTTACAGGATTAATTTAAAATTTATGGGTATATTTTTCTAATGCAAGTATAATTAACTTGTATAAAAAAGTTAAAATAAAGGATTTCTAGGAAAAAAAGATATATAGTTTTAAAAAGTCGTATAAGACGTCTTCACCGTACTCGTATTCTACTTCCAATAAAATATTTTATTTTATGTATTCCTTATATATTCAAGCATCTTTTATACGGTCTTCTCTAATGAACCGTTTTCTCGTTAAACACGATTATTACTATTGATTCGCTCTCTCGTTAAGACCAAAAACCTAACTTTTACATATATCACTTGTATGATAATGTTTATCCATAAAAATCAAATCCTAAAAATAAAATAAAATTTATAACATCAATATGATATTTTAATAGCTAATACAATCTTTTTATAGTGATCCATCTTTCACTTAAACACGTTTCGAATCGCTCTCGTTTGGGATCGAAGTTCCAACTTCGTTACACATTATTGATGATACTTATCTTACACAATAACTTTTTTTCCTTAAAATCAAAATCTAAAAAATAGAGTGAATTCCAATTTGTACTTTCTCTGGACTTTCTAAAATTTATGGAGTTTTAGAAAATGAAAACACATTTTATTTTTCTTTATATTATAGATACTCCTATATTTATTTAGGATTCTTGCATAATAATGTTCTTTTATTATGTTAACACATCAATTCTTTTGTTTTCAAATACGATGACTTCTTTTTTATGACAATAGTATTGGATTTATGAATAAATTTTCTTAATAGAAGTATAATTAACTTATATTAAAAATATACTACAATTTAAGAAGATCGTACTTTTTATAAAATATTTAATTATATGTCTGCTCTATAAATTAAAACACCTATTCTACTTCTAATAGAACTTTTATTTATATGTTTTTTCTATAAATTCGAACTCTTATTCTCTACAAATTCGAATTCCTATGCTATTTCCTATAGAACTTTTAATCATATACATTATAAATACTTATTATACTTCCAATAGAACTTCTAATCATATATCTTCATTATAATTCGAACTCAATAGTATTGGATTTATGAATTAATTTTCTTAATATAAGTATAATTAACTTATATTAAAAATATACTGCAATTTAAGAAGATCGTACTTTTTATAAAATATTTAATTATGTGTCTCCTCTATATATTAAAACACCTATTCTACTTCTAATAGAAGTTTTATTTACATGTTTTTTCTATAAATACGAACTCTTATTCTCTACAAATTCGAATTCATATTCTACTTCCAATAGAACTTTTAATCATATGCATTATAAATACTTATTGTACTTCCAATAGGACTTCTAATCATATGTCTTCACTATAATTTCGAACTCTTCTCCTATATAAATTCCAACACATATTCTACTTCTAGTATGTTAAATGATATTTTTATATTTATTAGTGTTTAAAATTCTAAAATTCTAGAAAATTAGAAAAATAGATTGAGACGATTTTAGAGCTTCTAAACTCCCCCGTATCCTCCTTTATATATATATATAGGGATCTAGAGAAAACTCCTTTAAAAGGAGAACTTAGAAAACTAAATTAAAATATAGCACATATGGTATTCAAACTGATCATTGGGAGATGGAGAAAAATGTGGTGAAATTAGATTTTAAAAAAATATCACCGATTGACGGGAAAAATCAAATTAAAAACGGAGGGGATTAGGTGGGATTGTGTGTGTGAGGGTGTATTTGATTAGTGTGTGGGTGCCCCTGGCGGGGCCATTGATTATAATACATCCAATGGTTAGGATTAGTACCTTAGTTTTCTTCAAAAAAAGAGTTCTCTTTTGATCATTTGCCTATATATATATATATATATATATATATATATATGATTTTAGTTCAAAAAATTTAAGTACTATCTAGTTACTTTTTTCAATTGATTCTTTTCTTTATATCAATTTTTATATATTTGAGTCAACTTTTAACTTGTATTATATTCTTTACATATATTTGTATTTTATAATTTTATATTATATTTAGAAAAATATAAATTTCTTTTTTTAGTAATTTTTTTAAAAAAATTTACTTTAATTAACTCCATTTATACCATTATTTTTATCATCAATCAAATTTTCATCTTTTATTAATTATATTAAATTAATTAATTATTATCAAAAATTTATATTACTTTTCAAATAAATTAATATAATTAACAAATAATTTAATTTGTTTTTTTGAATAATTAAGTTTAGATGCCTTATAAATTGAGTATCTATTCTAACAAATTTCGGGATGAGCAAATCGAAGACAGAAATTGGAACGATTAGAGATAGACTTTTTATCACATGATCTATTTCATCGCGCTCATTAATTTACTATATTATCTGAATATTTACTATATTAATTGAATATTGACAATAATTTTGGTAGAAACAGAATAAGAGCCTGTTTGGCAAACTTGGCTTAAAGCTAAAAATGGCTTTAAGTCATTTTTGGCCTGTTTGTGTAGTGTGGCTTTAAGCCGATTTTAAGTTAAAAAACTGCTTAAAGTCAAAAACTCCATTTATGTACTTTTGACTTATGACTTATGATTTATTGAGTTTTTTTTTCATGATTCTTGTAAAGTTTAAATATTATGAATTTTAAATTTTTTTTAAGTCAAATTTCACTTTAAGTCAAAATTATTAAACTCCCATTTAACTTTAAGTGAAATTACCCAAACACATTCATTCAACTTAAAGTAAACAACTTTACTTTTTCCTTTAAATTAAAAACACCTCCATTAAATCAAAAATAACTTATTTTAAGTAATCTGAAACGAACTCTAAGAAATATTACCGCATTTAATGAGATTGAGTGAGTAATTATTAAATCTTAATTTGAGTATTTGACCGATGAATACTTAAACTGAATCCAGATTAGATATTAAATTTTACGTTAAAACCCATATAAGATTATAAATGGAAACATCGGTTCATCCACTGGTGAAGGAGAAAAATAACCATTTTTCATACATCATTCACGAAAATATCAATTCTGGAGAAAGACGTTGTTACGGCATAATTTCGGTTGCCTCTATTATCTCCCAAATTTCCAAATACGAATCTAGTAATAATTAACTTAACCCTCAAGTTAATTATTTCCTCTCTCTGAAACGAGGAAAGAATCAATCCCAATCAATTTATGATAGAAAATATCTCTAAACGATATCCTTCAAATCAGGAAGGTATCCCAACACGAATATAATTTAAAGAGATAAAATCTACTACTAATCCTTTTTTAACAGAACTGCGTTGACTTGATCCTTATAAATGTAAGGTACGCAGACATCTTGAAAAAGGATCCGACACATCTAACAAGTCGAGAGACCTCTCAAGTCCAGCCCCAAACATCCAAAATCCCAAATCCCCCTATTTTCATGATTTCGTTATTCCAGCAACCTCCGAAATCTGTTATCACCAAATTCCTCCATTAACAATTGGCGTAGAAGGAGGGCATATATTTTTTTGATTGTGGAGGACAATCAATTCATATGCATGGGGGGTTATCATGGATCTGGAGCTGCTTTAATGGAGGAGCTTACGCATGGGGGGTTATCATGGATCTGGAGCTGCTTCAATGGAGGAGCTAAGCGCCGGAGGCGATGGCTCTATTCCGAATTAAGATAAGTTTTCTTATGATTTTGTCCATACAAATCTGTTATCTTATAAAATTCGTAGTAAATTCATTACATGTTGGATTTTGATGATTTTTAATGATTCGGAAAGCTTGTTAAATTGCCTATAACTTTCATTTTTTGAATTTTCTCAGATTATATATCGATCTTTTCTCGAAATCACAAAAAACAATCAGATCTCGTTTTTCAGCATCAAGAAATCAAACAGCAAACGTTTTCTTTGATTCCCGATTCGTTATAAGTCCATTTTGGACGAGCCATATATTTCTGGAAAGATATTTTTGTTATCTACAACTTTTGTGTTTTGAGTTTTCCAGGAAAAAATCGTTTAGAAGGTCAAAAATGTCAAAAACAGATCTGGACAGAATTTGAATTGTGAAGATTTTCAAGATTTTAGGTGTAATCTTCATGGTACATGATTTTGGAAGGCTCTTAATTGAAGAGTTTATTATTCTGGAAGGCCCTCCACTGTGGGGGGTAATATTTTGGAAGGCTGTTAATTGAAGAGTTTATTATTCGAAGAGTTAATTATTTTGGAAGGCCCTCCTTTACATGGGTAATTATTTGGGAAGACTCTTATTCGAAGAGTTGATTATTTTGGAAGACCCAATTCTGATGAGGGTAATATGTGAAAAGACGATCTTCTCTAAGGAGAGTTTTAATAAAACTATAACGATTTTCTAGAACATTATCTCCCGGGAGGAGAGTGTTTTTGGAATTTGGATATGACCTCCCGAGAGGAGGGTATCACCCGATAATTTAAATCCTTGCAAAAACCGTACTTCCGGTGGGGATGTCCGTACTTTCGGCGCCTCATCAAGGTACTATTTTTCAGCTACATTATCTCCCGGGAGGAGAGTGTTTCTGGAATTTGGATATGACCTCCCGAGAGGAGGGTATCCCGATAATTAAATCCTTGCAAAAACCGTACTTCCGGGGGGATGTCCGTACTTCCGGCGCCTCATCAAGGTACGACTTTGGGAATATGACCTCCCGAGAGGAGGGTATTTCTAGAATGAGGATACGACCTCCCGAGAAGAGGGTATTCCGAGATATATTTTTCAGATTTTTTAGGAATACGACCTCCTTGAAGGAGGGTATTTCTTACTAAGTTTGTTTTTCAGGAAATTGCTTGGAATGCTTTGAATGACTCTTCCGGATAATGCTTGACCCTCCAAGATAAATTCTCTCACACCTACAAAACTTATTATTTAATTCTCGCATATTGTCTCGTTTACATCTACATGCGCATTACGGGCACCTAGGTGCTCCATATTTTTTACTAATCTTTATCTCCTAGTTATTTCAGTGACTCAGGAAATTTGGAAGATCGAAGCATTCTTAGTTCTCCACTGCAGCAAGCTACACTGAAGAACTGGAGGGTAGTTGTTACGGCATAATTTCGGTTGCCTCTATTATCTCCCAAATTTCCAAATACGAATCTAGTAATAATTAACTTAACCCCCAAGTTAATTATTTCCTCTCTCTGAAACGAGGAAAAAATCAATCTCAATCAATTTATGATAGAAAATATCTCTAAACGATATCCTTCAAATCAGGAAGGTATCCCAACACGAATATAATTTAAAGAGATAAAATCTACTAATTCCCAAAATACATCCCTTAACAATCATATGGATTAAAAACCAATCTTTTTTTAATAGAACTGCGTTGGCTTGATCCTTATAAATATAAGGTACGCAGGCATCTTGAAAAAGGATCCGACACATCTAACAAGTCGAGAGACCTCTCAAGTCCAGCCCCAAACATCCAAAATCCCAAATCCCCCTATTTTCATGATTTCGTTATTCCAGCAACCTCCGAAATCTGTTATCACCAAATTCCTCCGTTAACAGAGGTGAAAAATAACGGATTGAATATGCATTTGATAGATGGGTATTGAAAATACAAATGATACGCATTTGTCAGTTGGGTATCCCATATGAGATACCCAATCCACAAATGCGTATCTATATATTTTTTTAAATTTTTTTTTGAGATACGCATTTGTGATTTGGGTATCTTATATAAAATGGGATACCCAATCCACAAATGCGTATCCCATCCGGTAAAAATCGCTACTCCACCTAGAAATTGTTATTTTTGTTAATTTCCTTAAAAAATATGTTATTTTTAACATTTATTATCCACTGAATTGTGTGGTTTAAGTCCTAAAAATATTATTTTTATTAAAATGGATCCCGCCAAGGGCACTTTTCTTTTAGTACAAAAAGAGCACGGGACACAAAAGGGGTGTTGCCCTCATATATCACAATTTGAAAGAAAACGATCCCAAATATCACAATCTGAAAAGTTGGCCTCATATATCACTCTAAAACACTACATCGTGTAGTGTTTTCATTTTTTTTTTATAAAAATGCTACATTATGTAGCGTTTTGACTTTTTTTTTCTTTTTTTACTGTAAACGCTATTTTGAAGTTTGGTTTTGGGCTAGTAACGCTATTTGAAGTTTGGTTTTGGACTAGTAACACTACTTTAAGTTTGGTTTTGGGTAAATTTTTTTTTGACACGTTACTTTAAGTTTGGTTTTGGGTAATTTTTAAAACCCAAAATGAAAACGTTGAACCCCAAAAGTTAATTGTTGAATCCAAAAATTTAAATAAAATTGTATTTTTTAAATTTAAAATTTTTAATTAAAAAATTGAATCCGGCGGCCTGATTTTTAAACGCTAATAAGTTAGGATTTAGGGTCTAGGGTTTTGGGTTGTAAACAACCCTAAACCCCAAATCCTAAATTCGTATACGGTTTATTCGTCGTTCTGAATATTTCTAAAACCCAAAATTGAAACGTTGAACCCCAAAAGTTAATTGTTGAACCCCTAAATTTAATTAAAATTCTATTTTTTAAATTTAAAAATTTTAATTAAAAAATAGAATCTGGCGGCCTGATTTTTAAATGCTAACACGTTTAAAAATTAGGAAAAGTTAGGATTTATGGTCTAGGGTTTAGGGTTATTTACAACCCTAAACCCTAAGTTCGTATATGGTTTATTCGTCGTTCTGAATATTTCTAAAACCGAAAACGAAAACGTTGAACCCCAAAAGTTAATTGTTGAACCCTTAAATTTAATTAAAATTGTATTTTTTTAATTTAAAAAATACAATTTTAATTCACCATTTGGTTATAAATTTTTAATACTATTTGTAAAAAAAAAAAACACCCCCAAAATGCCACATGAACGAGCATTTTGGACTGTAACCAAATTTCAGTCCCCGTTTCAATGACCAAAACATATCTTAAAACAAAATGCTATGCACAAAACGTGAGATGCAACTGTGTTTATGGAGTAGAAGTGCACTGTAATAACCCTAACTTTAGCGATGCTACGGTGATCACATGAATAGTAAATTTTGAGGATTTAGGGAAATGGTATGTAAGTACTCTATAATTAAAACAGAAAATGAGTAAACAGAAACCATATTAGTGTTGTACAATGAAAATAAGTGACTCGAAATGACGATAGATTTCAGAAATTCCTGAATATGGATTTTGAGGATTTTAATTTCGAATAAGCTTCTATTGGATATTAAGGAGCATGGAGATATTGAAGGAATTATATATATTGAGGAATTAGTGAATTAGAGTAAACTAAGGGATTATTAAGTTAAGGAAATACCAAAGGAATTTGGATTGTTAAAGAATTTCAGAACTACTGAGATAATGAGGTATATTCGAAACGAATCACAATTAGACGAGTATGGAAACCAAGCAACCAAGATTAGTAATATAACAAGGATACATACCACATTATTATTATCCAAGATTTCTAGCATAATACTTAGAAAAGAAAAACAAAAGAGATTATGAGATCATTAGGTTGATGTCATCATCCATTAACTTGAAATTAAGGGTAGAATAGTCATTTAATGTGACGATTTTTTTTCATAATTATCACCAAGGATCCACAAGACTCTAGAATTAACAAGAGATTAGTAAGATAAGATCAAAGAGCAACAAAAATCTCTCCCCATCCTCTTCATTCTTCCATTCGACAAAAAGGAAAAAAAAGAAGAAAATAAAAATCAAAACCCTAGCTATTATCAACTACAAATCAAAGGAAAAATCATGGAGTTTCTTGGAGGTTAGAAAGAGTTATTCACCAAGTTTCAAAGCCATCCAACATCATTTGCATAGGTAATAAAATCACCAAAGTTACTAGATGAATAGTAATGAATAGTGTTTTCCAAGAACTAACTTTGTTTTTATGGTTTCTTTAGTTGATCCAAGCTAGTATAAGGTTGATTAAGCATATCCCAAGGATCATTAAGTGTTATTGAAGCTTCAAGAAGGTATAAATCTCAAGACCCTTTAGTATTACTTTGAATATATGATGGATTATAGAAAGTTTAGTGATTAAGGTTATGATAAGTGATTATTCATGATGATATATGTGTTTGTAAGTGGTTTAAGTTAAATATAGAAGTGGGTTGTGATTGTAACCATGGTTGGTATGATGACCACATGTTGTAGGGTTGATATATGTGTTTGGTGATGGATTTGGAGGAGTTGAATTTTGGAATGTATGAAAATATAGTCGTTATAATGCCCGATTTTCGTTAAACCAAATAGATGCCCTGTTTTTGGACACCAATTCCGTACGGTAGCACCCTGCCTAGGGTACCATTCGACCATAAAAAGATAGAGCTTATGTCCTAGATTGTTTTGATATAAAGTACGTTAAAATCTGATGAACGGTTTAGGAGAAAAGTCAGTTTTAGTGAAAGACGTTCAAAAACCGAGAAAACGTAATTGTATCAACTTTGAGGCTATAATTACCATACTTAAACATTTTTAAAAGTTATGAAATTTTGGAATATTGTATTAGGCTGGTCAGAGGACCATTACCAGTTGACCTTGCCTTAAAATTCGGAATTTATATTTTCTGAGAATTTTTACAGTCGAGTGTGGTTATTAAGGGAAATGGTGGAAATACACTAAAACTTTGATCGAGTTTAAAAATGGTTAAGTTCATGTAAACTTTTGGTGCATAAAAACTATGTTAAACATATAATATGTGTCAAGGGTGTTATTATATAAAGAATAGGTGATTAAGTGGGACATATATACTAACGGTGATCCTTTCGTTTCTATAGAGACGGGAGACGAACTCAGGATCATACCTACTCGCTTTAGAGATCCAGGCAAGATTTTTCTATCTTTACTTGGAAAATTATTTACCTTCAAAGAAAATGATTTCATGGAATATATATGTGATTCTATTGTTACTAAGTTATTAAGAATTTATTTCCTGAATTTAGAATTAAAGAGAGATGGATATGAACTATGGATTATGAGTATGGATATAAATACGATTGTGCATAAAGTGAACATGCCTTATGATTAAGAGATTATGAAAGAATGGTATCAGTTGTTATCTAGGGTTATATGAAAGAATGGTATCAGTTGTTATCTAGAGTTATATGAAAGAATGGTATCAGTTGTTATCTAAGGTTATATGATTTATAATGTCATTCTTTTTAAATATTGTGATTTAATAAGTATTATTGGATTATTATCTACTATTTTTAAAAGTAGATGGAATATTTTATATATATATAAGAGTACTGGATTTCATTGAATACAGAGAAGATGTCTGAGTCATAATCAGAGTATTATGGCATAAGCTTTAAGAGTGATGACATTTGTGAATGTAAATGGAAATGGAAAAATGTGGAATGATGTTTTATAAATGGAATAATGGTTTGAAAAAAAAGGGTGATTGTAATAGTATGTGTAAGAGGCTGTGTGGGAGTTGCACAGTCCGGCACCCAATTTTTGCGTAAGAGGCTGTGTGGGAGTTGCACAGTCCAGCACTCAATTTGTATTACGGCCCAAGAGTTGCCGCAGGAGGATGTAGCAGGTAGCCTTCCTCCAGGGATGAATTGTCATTCCTTCTACTAGTAGTAAACAAAGAGCAGATACGGTCAGGCGACTGATCATCGTCCTACGTATCTGGCGCTAGCAGATATCCCCAAAGATTAAAAGAAAGAATTGATAATTGATTCCAAATTTGTATACTGAAAAAGGAAAATGGTATGAAATGACGAAATTGTTTTATAATAAGAAGAGAAACTGATATTATATTATATTAGAAGAGAAACTGATATTATATTACATTAAAAGAGAAGTGGATATTTAAGTGCTATATATTCCTTTTGGTATAAAAATATTTGGAAGGAGTATTTATCAAATAAAAGTAATTTCTTTTCATAATAATTATGATTTGCCTTCTATTTATCATACAGATATACTTATGTTTTTCCTTTGATGCTAGTTTAAAAAAATTTATCTTGCTGAGCTATTATAGCTCTGATAAGTGGATTTATATCCACTTGGAGCGCTTCATATCGGCTTAAATTGATTGTTTTGGACTCAAGTTTGTGTAGTTTTGATGTGTTTTGCTTAGTTGTGCAGATTTACGAGAATGTTGATTAAGGTGGATGCTTCTATTATTTTTGGAGAATTAATTGATTAAAATTCGGATTTCTGAGAAGGGTTGCGCAATCTACACTGTTTTGGCCATATCTTGAGTTCTAGAAGTCCGTTTGAGGCCCATAAGCAGTCCACGCGAAGATAACGAGAGTCTCTATCATTCTAAAGAGGCCCAGACGTCCAAGCACAACTGGAAAGGTTCGGAAAAACAGAAGAAAAGAAGATACGAATTTTCCTTAATAAAACATATTCAATTTAGGAAACGTATTTTTGAAGAAATTCTATTATAATTCTGTTTTGGTATTTTCTTGCTGGACAAGACTTTTAGAGCCTATATAAACACATCTAGATATAGTTTTTGGAGAATCGAAAAATTATTGTACATAACTTGTATATTCTAGTATAGAGAGATTGGAGATAGCTATTCACTTTTCTTTGGAGATTGAAGGTTTTTATCTATTCTTTATAATATTATGTGTTCATATTATATCTCTTGCTTTATTAGTTTAATTATGTATGAGTAGATAATTAATCTAGGGTTAAGTAGAACCCTAGTTATGATTGATGTGTGAATTTCCCAAATCCCCCAATTTGATTGTTTAATTGCTCTTGCTTATTGAGTTGTTTTAATTAGCAATTACAAATCAGACGTGATTATGTTTATTGTTTGAACCATTGTCTATTTATCAACGAGAGTTGGATTTAGATGGTTGTGATTTATCCAATGAGGACATGAACTTCTCCATGAGAATAGGTAGAACGGATTGTTAGGAAATTAGGGTGCTGTGATTAATGTCTCTAAATTGCATGATACCATGAGAATAGGCTTGATTGTATTTTAGAGAAGCCATTAATACTCGAGAGAGGTTATTGGTAATTTATAGGGCGCACATTTCCTGTTGAGTATTATACGATTGATTGGGGAGGGAATTCACGATTCCGTTAATTCATGCTAGTGGGGATACTTAATTCTGGAAGTTTTAGCTAATTGATTAATTGCATTAGTACAAAATTAGTTTAATAATCTTTGATATTTTATTGTGTTACTTGCTTGGCTGAATTGAATCGAGAACAACTGGTGATTGACACGTTTGTCTCTGTGGGATCGACTCTGACTTACCCTACTACATAGTTAGAAGGATTTGTTAGATATTATTATTTGATAGGCACGCGACAGCCTTGTTAAACTCGCTCTTGCTATTTACTTATACAACAGCTAGGTCGCATGCCGATACTCCGTACTACACCCCGCAAGAGGGTAAGGGAAAGGCGACCTTTTGAGAGAACACTGGCACCTATTCCGGAGGTAGCGTATAGACAGGCGGATCCTAGTAGACTATGTACATTAAGTGTGTAAGCTCATGTAATAAACTTTTGGTTGTTGAAATGCTTCATGTAGAAGTATTATTCAACAACGTACTTAGTAAGATTCTGGGTTTGTAATAACTCCTTAACTTTAAACTTTTAATATTGTGGATGTTGTTCTCTGAGCATATGACTGGTGTGTGTTAATATTAAAGTGTGGGGTCTATTGTGTGAGTTTTATTATGCTTTTATATTCCAGCTGCCAAGAGTAGAATTTTAATGAATGGAAATTGGACCGTGATGACCTGGATCCATGACCCCGGATCTAGGGGCGTCACATGCACACTTCTACTAAAAAGATCAAAACTCTACACACAACTTTGTTTTGGAGTGATATTTAGGCCCAAGTTTTTGAACTATGATATTTGGAGTCATTTTCTTTCCAATTGTGATATTAGGAGCCTTTATTCACACAAAAGGGGGCATGAAGAAGGGGACAGAGGATCTGGACTCTTAGAAATGATAGGCAGAGACGATAATATTAGAATTTGGTTTTAATTGGGAATTTATTTGGTGATCTATTAGTGATTTTTGGTCGAAATGTGCTTTGCACGATGATGGGTTATCTTATCACTGTTGGGTTTCAACCCAATATGATGTTATGGGTTTGGGTGGTCCAAGATGTATATGGGTAAGGTAATAATTGTATGTGTAGACAATTATTATATATGGTATGTCTTGATCACTAAGTTGGGTAATTAGGTGCCAAGAATTGGAAGACTTGTATAACAAGTATGGTAAGACTTGTAGAACAAGTATGGTAAGTCTTGGTGGCTAAGTTTTGGATGACTATATATACATAGTCATATTGTATTTGTTTATTGAGTGGTGAAAGCTTAAGAGATGTAGTCTTAAGTATTGTTTGGGAGATGCTTGAGCATTGTTGGCTCAAGTATCGGGTTGGGACACCGTTAAGGTGTTATTGTTTTGATGTATTATTGATAATTGTTTTGATTAATAATACGAGTTTGGGGCGTGGGTGTTTCCACGTCAAGTATTTGTGTGTTCTTGTTTTGCGCTTTGGTAGATCTTGTCAACTAGTCGATTGGTTAGGTGTGTGCTCTGTTTTGGTGATTGTGAATCTCGGATTGTGTAAGTCCCCTAACCTAACAAGTGGTATCAAGAGCCAAGGTTTGGGTTTGTGATTGAAGAGGTTGAGGGAAAGTTCGAGAAGGATTTGCTGACAAGGAGATTGCTACTAAAGCGGGTAGAGACAAAGTTACGTGCGGTTTGAAGGTTGACTTGCACCATGGATCAATCCTGTGTTCGGACTCAAGATAGAAGAAGATGCATTAGTACAAAACTGGCCTATTGCGTCAGTCAAATAGGCCTATTGCGTCGCCTTTTTGGCGTAGTATATGCAGGGGACGCTATAGGTTATGCCTATAGCGTCGGTTAAATTGGTGACGCTATAAGTGTTAACACAAAATCACGCAAGCGCACGTAGTCACAAGTAATACAATTAAAGTTCGTTCCACAGAGATCTGGTTAAGTTTTATTCAGAAAATATGCATATGCAACAATGTATGGTTTTAATTCACTGCTACGAAAAATAACAAATTAGATTTGATTACCTAAATTAAACTAAGATGCAAATTATAAATCGAAGAATTAACTAATTGACAAGAATTAAAATCAAATTACTTATATGAGAATAAACATGGAATCCTAGTTTCATTATCTACTTCACTTAGAGTTGCAGCCTTTAATTAAAACATGTGATGGTTTTGATATCTGATCGAATAACACGAAATAAGTAAAAGTTACCTCTCGGTATACTAGTACCAATCTACGCATACATCCACAAAAGAGATAGAAGATGAATAGGCACCTATTACGTTTAGACCCTATATCTCTATAGAATTTGAAAACATAAAGGTTTAAGCACAAGTTATCCACTTAGATCACATAGGGTAGCATAATATCTCTATTGATGCCACAAATCATGATGTTAATACATCAACCTATCCTATGCTAGCATGGCAAGTTCTAAATCTCAAGATCCACTCTCGTTTAGCAAGAGATTAACAATTCAATTTAGATGTTAGCTACGCATCTAAAAGCATTAAGATTAACCATACGAGGATATCAAGAATTCACCATACATAAATCTTTAGGGCATGCAGACTACTAAGCTACATAGATAAATCCACTAGGATCCCACGATAACGATTAGTTCATAATCGAACCACTCGTCACCATGGGATTTGACGAAAGCATGGTATTAAACAAGATAAAGAAAATGAATAAATCAATAATAGAATAAGTTTTAGCGAACAAATCCGAAAAAGTAACAAGCATCCAAAAGATACGCCTAAACAAAGAACACAAGAAAACTATGTCTAGATCTTCTTGTTGTCACAATCCCCGCCTTGGCTTCTCTCTCTCGTGCTCTGAACGAATTATAGTGTGTAGATGATCGTGTAGGTGATTTTGATGTGCCCCAAGGTGTGTATTTATAGCCCCCAAGTGCCTCCTTGACCAAGCAATTACCGTCTTTGAATTAGAATAGAATTCCGGTAATTTTCCATCTTTGATTGAAATAGAATTGCAATTCCCATGTTTAAATTGAATTCCAGAAGCTTCTAATCGTTCATAACAATTGCCATATCGATTAGGAGATGTTTTAAGGCAATTTCCCATTATAAATCAGATTCCAGGAACTTTCTTTCGGAGGCCCGCGCGCCCGCGCAGCCTTTCAATGCAAATCCCGCGTGCCCGCGCGGCTCAGCAAATCTCTCTCTTTCTCGCGCGCCCACGCCCTTCTTCAATATAAATTCTGCGCGGCCGCGCTTGGCCACTGCTCATGCAGACTGATTTTCTGTTAGTTTGCTGATTCTCTTCCACTCTCGATTGCAACTCCCGACACTTGTTCTCAAGACTTTAAAAACAACATATGACTGCTGAAACTTCATTCATTCACCTGAAAATGCATCCTACACAATTCTCACAAAAACAGATTAAAACACAACAATACTTGAGATACAAAACATCAATTTAAGCCGAAATGGAACGATCCAAGTGGATATAAATCCACTTATCACACCCCCAAACTTAAACCGATGCTTGTCCTCAAGCATAAACAAACAAAAATATGTACAACTAACTAGTACCACTTTCGTAGGTGATCACGGTTGCATTTGGCATATGCAACAAGCCCTTTAAACCCCTAGGCAGCCCTAGTGGACGAGTAAGGTCTCGTGAGGGCCTATAGTGAATGTACCCACAAAATCCAATGCAATGCAATGCATGAATGCCACTAATATGAAAATGCAAAGATCCCCTCAAACTCACCAAAACCAACTAACAAGAAAATATCTCAAAGAATGCAACAAATCCAAGCAGAGCTCGACCAAGTCCCCGTATACTAACAATACATGAACAGAAACGTGCGTGTGTGCAATGCTCATCAGAAATACTCCCAAAACTAGGTCAAAAATCATACATGCTTTCCCTCAAGACAGTCACAGGTTTATAACTAGAATAGACTGTAGACACTTCATGACCTAGGAACACCTCCACCCTTATCCAAGGTAGACAGAAATTCATGCTTTATTACTATGATACATAATACTAGATACAATACGCATGCTTATTTAACCGTGCAATGAATGAGACCCCAAAAGGCTTATACAATAATACCCATGTAGCGAGTGTTAGGTCAGCAATCCCAAACCACAAGGGCTTTAGGTTACTAGGACTAAGTCCCCTCAGACTTAATTACTCGAGTATTAAAGAGCTCACTCGTGGTTAATTTTGCATATAACAAACAAAAAAACTTGATTTTTTTTTTCATAATCTGGAATGATCCTTTCTCATTTCCCACCCTAGACTACTCACATAAATATGAGCTGGCTACTAGCCACTTGACGCCTACCCTTTATTAACAATTTATTACAACTAGCATGAAATTCCTGTTTTCCCCCAAACTTAGATTTTAGTGTTTCTACGCTATAAAGGGAATAACGAAAATTCTAAAAATAAACAAGTGATTAATTCTCAAAACATCCAACAAGCATGACCCTAACCTAGCCCAAAAGCACCCTAATGAGACTGTGTAATTAGTTTTTTTCCCGTAACATGCAAGTCAATTCCTAGGAACTATAAATCAGCCCTCTACTCATCATCATTACACTCAATTAAACATCTACCTATCAATCAGAATCAGCTCGTCTTAAGGGATCATGAAATATGCATGCCATGATAATGCAACTAATATGAACTCACATGGTAAAACAACAAAAATAACAAAATGTCCTATATGAAACAAACATAAATAATACGAACAAACATGCATGAATTACTACTAATATGCAAAGCATGATATCTATATGAACACAATGACTCACATAATTAACTACATATACCTTACTTATCCCCCAAACCACCCCCAAACTTAAAAAATTCAATGTCCGCTGTGACAGCCCCAAATCCGGGGTCATGAATCTGGGCCATCACGGACCAACTTCCATTCAAAATCAATATCTCTTAGGTTTTTTTTTTATAACAATCAATACTTATGCAATTGACCCCGCAATAATACACACACACACACACCAGTCATATGCTCAGAGAACAACATTCACCATAATAGAAGTTTAGAGTTAAACAGTTATTACAAACCCAGAATCATACTTAAGTACATTGTTGAGTGATGCTTCTACAAGAAGCATTTCAACAACCAAATTTATTACAACCTTACACACTTACACACTTAATATACATAAGACCACTAAACCCCTTGCGCTTGTCATCTACCTCGGGAACGGTCGCCAGTACTCGCTCAATAGGTCGCCTTCCCCCTACCCTCTTGCGGGGTGTTCTGCGCAGTATCGGCATATCTAGCTGTATATAGATAAGTAGCAAGAGTGAGCTATAATAGCTCAGCAAGATAATATTGTAAACTAGAATTTAAAATATAACCAAGTATACATATATTTACATATGTAAGTGTTAACCAATTATGAACTTTAGGGGAGAATAAAACTCTTATTTAATAATACATCATCCACTTAATATTATAAGAAAGAAATCTAGAATAATACAGTATCAGTTTCTCTTCTTAATAATATACAATCAATATGACCTTTCCATGCAACAATTTATAAGTTAATATAAAATCAGTTTCTCTTCATCTATAACAATAATTCTATCTTTCATATCATTTTCTCTTTTCAGTATACCAATCTGACTTTATCATTGATTCTTTATTCCAATATTTTGTAGGGGTTTTCACTTTTGCCGAATACGTGAGGCACGATGATCAGTCGCCCTCCGTATCCGTCCCTTTTTACTACCGGTAGACGGAGGTAGGTCTGCCACCATCCCCCAGGAGGAAGGTCTACCACTACATCCTCCTTCGGCAACTCTTGGGCCGAAATGAAATATTAAGTGCTGGACTGTGCAACTTCCACACAGCCTCTTACGCTTACTGTTGCAAATTCCCCTTTTTGTCAAATCGTTATTCTACTTACTAAATGTCATTCCACATTTCCATTTTCTCACTTTCATTTCCACATATCATTTACTCATCTCATTTCCATTCTCGCACATTATTTCTATAAAATATATACATAACATAATACTTTGATTATGATTCAGACATCTCTTTTGTATTCAAGAATTCAAATATGCTTTTATATCCATAACATATTCCGTCTACTTAAAGAGTAGTAATTAATAATCAAATACTATTTATAATACCACTAACACTAAAAAGAATATTTTTAATATAGTATTATAAACCATATAACTCTGGATAACAACTGATACCATTCTCTTCCATACCTCTTTAGTTTCCCAAAATCAAGGAAATATATTCTTTGCAACATAACAACAATAGCATCATATATATATATATATATATATATATTCCATAATGTCATTTTTATTCCAAGGATAAATAATCTTCAAAGTAGGGATAGAAAAATCTTGCCTCTGTTCCTGTATCCTGACAGTAAGGCTGGTCCCTCTTCCGGAGTTTCTATAAACACAAAAGGACCGTCATTAGAATATCACATCTCTTACTCACTACACTCTTGTATAACATTAACCTTGATACTTTAATATATGCCTAACGTATCACTATTACCCCAAAGGTTCAAGAACTTAACCATTTATAAACTAAATCGAAGTTTCAGGGGTTTTCACCATTTTCCCTAACGACCACACTTAACTGTAAAAATCCTCATAAATTATAGATTTCGACTTTTACCACAAGGTCAACTGGAAATGTCTCTTTGACTACCCTACCATATTATCCCAAAGTTTCATAATTTTTAAAAATGTCTAAGTAGGTTGATCATAGCCTCAAAGTTGATACAATTACGGTTTCTCGGTTTTCGAACACCTTTCACTAAAACTGATTTTTCTCCTAAACCGTTCATCAGATTTTAACGCACCTTATATCAAAACGATCTATGAACTAAGCTCTATCATTTCATGGTCAATTGGTAACCTAGGCAGTGAGGTACCGTACGAATGCAGGGGTCACAAAACAGGGCAGATTTCGTTCTAACGAAAATCGGACATTATAACGGCTATAATTTCATGCTTTCCAAAATCAAACTCCTCCAAAACCAATCATCAAACACAATAATCATCACCTACACCATGTGGTCTTCATTACCAGCCATGGTTACACTCCCAAACTCCTTCCAAAATCAACTCAAACCACTTACAAACACTTATAACATCATAAACATAACCTTTATACCACTTAATCACTAAACACGACAATATCTATCATAAATACAAAAGGGCAAGCATGTTTATACCTTCTTGAAGCTTTATCAACACTTAATAATCCTTAGCTAGCCCTTAAACAACCTTACAATAGCTTGAATCAACTAAAAGAATCATAAAAATCAAGTTAGTTTCTTAGAAAACACTATTCATCACTATTCATCTTCAACTTCTATGATTTTATTACCTTGCTAAATGATGGTGGATGGCTATGAAACTTTGTGCTAGTCTTGATCTATCCTCCAAGATGCTCCATGATTTTTCTCTTGATTTTATCTTGAAGCTAGCTAGGGTTTTGGAATTTTTTTTCTCCTTTTTCTTTGTTCTTGGCCGAATGTTGCTAAGTGGATGGGGGAGAGAGTTTTGTTTGGTTTTTACTCTTATCTCATCTAATTACTTACTAATCTAGAGTACCTTGGAAGCTTGGCAAGATATTTACATGGTGAAATGGCTAATCTACCCTTAAAAAGTGTTAATGGAAGGTGACATCATCTTAATGATCTAATAATTCCTTTTCTTGATTTTCTAGGTATTATGCTACTAATTCTTATAAATGATAATGTGGTATGTATCCTTGTTATGTTATTAATCTTGGTTGCTTGGTTTCCATACTCGTCTAATTGTGGTTCGTTTCGAGTATACCTCATTGTCTCAGTGGTTTTCGAAATCATTTACAAATCCAATTTCCTTTGGTATTCTCTTAACTTAATAATCCCCTGGTTAAATCTAAATTCACTAATCCCTCAATATATAATTCTTATAATATTTCCATGCTCCTTAATGTCCAATAGAAGCTTATTCAAAATCAAAATCCTCAAAATCCATGTTTCAGGAATTTCTGAAATCTAACGTCATTTCGAGTCACTTATTTCCATTGTACAACACTAATATGGTTTCTGTTTATTCATTTTATGTTTCCATTATAGAGTACCTATATACCATTTCTCTAAATCCTCGAAATTTACTATTCATGTGACCACTGTAGCATTACTGAAGTTAGGGTTATTACATCCGCATTGAATGGAAGTAAATACAAGGGATAGTAGGAAACATACCTAAAAATACCGAAACACATGGGTTGCCTCCCACGAAGCGCTGTCGTTAACCTCATTTAGCCGGACAAATATGATTCAAATCATGGTGGCTCGAAAATTGCATTCGACGTGTCCTTAGCAGAAGGACCATTCACCCATTGGTTGACAACCTTCTTGCTATCTTCACACATCTTTTCTAAATCAAACTTCACTTTGCCTCTTCCTTCAATCGACTTCTTCTTTTTCTTTTTCTTCCTTGCCCCTCTAAGTTGTTTATCCCTTTCAGTTGACTGAACCACACACTCTTCTACCGCATCATCAACTATCTACCTTCTTAACACATTATCGTGTCCCTCTTCAAAAATCACTAACTCATCATTCAAAAGGACATACTTCATATGAGATGGAAGTTTTTCGAGCTTGACATTCGAGAGATCTCGAACTGAAGAACTGTCAATGGACTCACTGAAGTGCTGCTTTAGCATGTGCGTATCCGACTTTTCGTTCAACAACGGATCAAACTTCTCTCTTTGAACCGTATCAACCATCTCCACACTGCAACACTCTTCATCCTCTGTCGGAAATTTCATGGCCTTGAACACATTAAAGGTGACATTCTGATCTTGCACCCTCATTGTAAGCTCTCCTTTTTGCACATCAATCAAAGTACGACCCGTAGCTAGAAAAGGCCTTCCCAAGATTATGGGAATCTTCTTGTCTTCTTCGAAATCTAAGATAACAAAATTAGCTGGGAATATGAACTTATCAACTTTTACCAAAACATCCTCTACTATACCCCTTGGATATGTTATCGTCCTATCAGCCAACTGCAAAGAGATGTTAATTGGCTTTGGCTCCGGCAGACCAAGTTGCTTGAAAACAGACAAGGGCATGGGATTAATACTAGCTCCCAAATCACATAAGCATTTGCCAAAAGACAACTTCCCAATGGTGCATGGAATTGTGAAACTTCCCGGATCTTTCAATTTAGGTGGCAACTTCTATTGAAGAACAGCACTACACTCCTCCGTCAAAGCCACTGTTTCAAAATCTTCCAACCTTCTTTTCCGTGACAAAATATCCTTCATGAACTTAGCATATCTCGGCATCTGCTCTAACGCTTCAACAAAAGGAATGTTAATGGATAGTTTCTTGAAGACATCCATAAATTTCTGAAACTGTTTCTCTTGACTTTTCTGCAAGCGTCCAGGAAATGGAGGAGGTGGATAGATCTGATTACTCTTTGAAGATTGCTCCGGAGTAGACTTTTCAACAGGTTTCTTGCTCTTCTCACCATCAAGCTGATCAGCCACTAAGTCAGATTTCTCAATTACTGGCACTGCAGATTTTTCAACCTGCTGATTCTGAACATCTTCATCTTCTTCAGTTGCTGATTTAGTATCACTCGTGACTTTTCCAGATCTCAAAGTAACTGCATTAACCTATTCTTTACTTTCCCTTCTGCCTGGATTAACCGCCGTATCGCTAGGAAGAGTTCCTTGTGGCCTATTGAGTAAGGCACTTGCAATTTGTCCGATCTGACTCTCCAATGTCTTGAGAGATGCTTCCTGACTCTTGAGAGTTGCTGCCTGACTCTTGCACATTAATCTCAACTCTTCTAATTCAGATTTTTCATTCGACTGAGGGCTAGAACCAATATGAAACTGTTGCTGCTGAAAACCAGGAGGTTGAAACTGTTGCCTTGGAGCATACCGTTGTTGAAAACCTGAAGAATTAAATGGCTCAACTCCGTACTGATGACCCTGAAACTGGTGATAAGACTGATGTGGATGTTGATAATTTGGATCTGGTTGTTGTTGCCTTTGAAAATTGCTCACAAATTGCACCGATTCACTGGAGATGGCGCATTGACTCGTCTCATGTGCGCCAGCACATAGTTCACACACTCTCGCAACCTGAGGCACCCCATGCTTTGTCATAAAATCTAATTTCATATTAAGTGCCTCTAGCTGGGCTGCTAGAGCTATAACTGTGTCAACTCCCAGAATTCCTGCAACCTTGCCTTGTGGTAGTCTTTGAGTTGGATTTTGATATTCATTAGCAGCCATCATCTCAATTAGATCATAAGCTTCCTCGTAGCTCTTAGCCCATAAGGCTCCTCCTGATGCTGCGTCTACCATTGGCCTAGATTGTGCTCCCAGCCCATTGTAAAAACAATTGATTACCATCCAGTTTGGCATCCCATGATGTGGGCATCTCCTGAGCATCTCCTTATAACATTCCCAAGCCTCACACAGAGATTCTCCAGATTACTGCTGAAATTGGGCTAGCTGATTCCTCAATGCTGCAGTTTTCGCCATAGGGAAGAATTTAGTAAGAAACTTCTGAGCAAGATCCTCCCATGTAGTAATGGAACCATGTGGTAGAGAGTGTAACCAGCCCTTAGCCTTATCCTTCAGAGAGAATGGGAAAAGTCTTAACTTGATAGCATCATCCGAAACACCATTAAACTTGAAAGTATCACAGATCTCGATAAAGTCCCGAATATGCATGTTAGGATCCTCCGTAGGAGCACCCCCAAACTGAACCGAATTCTGTAGCATCTGAATAGTGCCCGGCTTGATCTCGAAGTTATTAGCCGTGATGGCTGGCCTGATAATACTAGTCTGGATATCATTGATTTTAGGCTGAGAATACTCCTTCAAAGCCTTAGCTGCTGCTGCATCTGCCATCTCTACTTCAGTTTCAGATTCCTCGTTCTTAATCTCTAAGTTCTCTACAAGATCGTCTTTTGCCAGTTTTTGTAAACGAGCTTGCAACCGTGTTTGCATACAAACCTAAGTACCTGCAAACACCACGATACAAACAAACTAAGTAAGAAATCCGAGTCAGTGAACGCTAACGACCACTATTGACAAGCACATAAACTAAAAATAAAACACCGATGATCCCCGGCAGCGGCGCCAAAAACTTGTTAACACAAAATCACGCAAGCGCACGTAGTCACAAGTAATACAATTAAAGTTCGTTCCACAGAGATCTGGTTAAGTTTTATTCAGAAAATATGCCTATGTAACAATGTATGGTTTTAATTCACTGCTACGAAAAATAACAAATTAGATTTGATTACCTAAATTAAACTAAGATGCAAATTATAAATCGAAGAATTAACTAATTGACAAGAATTAAAATCAAATTACTTATATGAGAATAAACATGGAATCCTAGTTTCATTATCTACTTCACTTAGAGTTGTAGCCTTTAATTAAAACATGTGATGGTTTTGATATCTGATCGAATAACACGAAATAAGTAAAAGTTACCTCTCGGTATACTAGTACCAATCTACGCATACATCCACAAAAGAGATAGAAGATGAATAGGCACCTATTATGTTTAGACCCTATATCTCTATAAAATTTGAAAACATAAAGGTTTAAGCACAAGTTATCCACTTAGATCACATAGGGTAGCATAATATCTCTATTGATGCCACAAATTATGATGTTAATACATTAACCTATCCTATGCTAGCATGGCAAGTTCTAAATCTCAAGATCCACTCTCGTTTAGCAAGAGATTAACAATTCAATTTAGATGTTAGCTACGCATCTAAAAGCATTAAGATTAACCATACGAGGATATCAAGAATTCACCATACATAAATCTTTAGGGCATGCAGACTACTAAGCTACATAGATAAATCCGCTAGGATCCCACGATAACGATTAGTTCATAATCGAACCTCTCGTCACCATGGGATTTGAAGAAAGCATGGTATTAAACAAGATAAAGAAGATGAATAAATCAATAATAGAATAAGTTTTAGCAAACAAATCCAAAAAAGTAACAAGCATCCAAAAGATACGCCTAAACAAAGAACACAAGAAAACTATGTCTAGATCTTCTTGTTGTCACAATCCCCGCCTTGGCTTCTCTCTCTCGTGCTCTGAACGAATTATAGTGTGTAGATGATCGTGTAGGTGATTTTGATGTGCCCCAAGGTGTGTATTTATAGCCCCCAAGTGCCTCCTTGACCAAGCAATTACCGTCTTTGAATTAGAATAGAATTCCGGTAATTTTCCATCTTTGATTGAAATAGAATTGCAATTCCCATGTTTAAATTGAATTCCAGAATCTTCTAATCGTTCATAACAATTGCCATATCGATTAGGAGATGTTTTAAGGCAATTTCCCATTATAAATCAGATTCCAGGAACTTTCTGTCGGAGGCCCGCGCGCCCGCGCAGCCTTTCAATGCAAATCCCGCGCGCCCGCGCGGCTCAGCAAATCTCTCTCTTTCTCGCACGCCCGCGCCCTTCTTCAATATAAATTCCGCGCGGCCGCGCTTGGCCACTGCTCATGCAGACTGATTTTCTGTTAGTTTGCTGATTCTCTTCCACTCTCGATTGCAACTCCCGACACTTGTTCTCAAGACTTTAAAAACAACATATGACTGCTGAAACTTCATTCATTCACCTGAAAATGCATCCTACACAATTCTCACAAAAACAGATTAAAACACAACAATACTTGAGATACAAAACATCAATTTAAGCCGAAATGGAACGATCCAAGTGGATATAAATCCACTTATCAATAAGTCTGCTATGGCATCGGTTATTTAAATGACCGACGCTAAAAGTCTAATTTAGGCGTCGGTCTTTTAAATGACCGACGCAAAAAGTCTACTTTTAGCGTCGGTCTTTTAAATGAACGACGCTAAAAGTCTACTTTAAGCGTCGGTCATTTACACAACCGACGCTAAAAGTCATATTAAAGACGTCAGTCATCCTAACAACCGACGCTAAAAGCCATATTAAAAGCGTCAGTTAATCAAATAACCGACGCTAAAAGTCAATTTTTTTTTAAAAAAAAAAATTGCAATTTTGGTCAAGATTTGTACACACCAATGAGAACTTATTATATTAATATAATATATATTACACAATTTGACAACATGTTACACAAAATAATTTAATGTCACAAACTGAAGTATCCAACAGAGTAATGCATTGGAGGCTGGTACAGATAACAAAATTGTTTAGAATAGGGATCCAAACAAGGACAGTAAAAAACATGGAGATGTCTGTCTTGTAAGCATAATACAACTCAAACCCTAAAGCCTCTGCTGTTCCTTTTGCCTGTAGCCTTTTCAAATTTCCGTCCCTTTGATCGCACATAGGGCTTGTTGTGGCTGTGTGGCACACCAGGGGCCTTGCCAAAGTGCTTCACTGCTTCACGAGAATTCTTAGGACCTCTAAGAAGAACCTAAAATAATCAAA
This sequence comes from Kitagawia praeruptora, assembly GCA_037693485.1. NCBI lineage: Eukaryota > Viridiplantae > Streptophyta > Magnoliopsida > Apiales > Apiaceae > Kitagawia > Kitagawia praeruptora. The sequence continues at coordinate 114,073,153 of CM075344.1, read as the reverse complement.
GGAACAGTGAGAATCCATGTAAGCATTTCTTAATTTCCTCATTCATATTTTCAAAGAAACATATGATTCGTTATATTCATGCTTCTAATTTGTTTATGTATATTCTCTATACGAGGTACAAGTTACACCAGCCAACTAGGCAAGCAGCACAGCTGACAGAAATTTTCAGGAAATTACAATCCAGCATATACATTAGATGCTTTGCACAGCACCAAATGCATTGAGATAGCATTCTAACAAACTTGATTTACTGTTTTACAGAATCATAAGAATATTCAAATTGGATTCACTAAACACTTCCAACTCCGGGTTAAACAATAAACTGACTAGTAATTTCACCCGCCAGATATTTTATATGACCAATTTAACTAGTGACTTTCGAAAATTATTTACCTATGCGCACATCGCAAAACGACACTCGGTAACAAAAATATTTGACTCCAAGTTGGCAGAAAATAAAAGCAAACTTACTGTGTTCTGTCCTAGAGGAGCTCTAAGAGCAAGCTGGTCAAATGTCAAACATTCACCACCAGCCTTCTCAATCCTTGCCCTTGCAGTCTGTGAACCTCAAAGCAATTACCTTCATTCAAGGAATTTCATGCACTCGAACATCATCGGTAATAGTACCAACAATCACAGCAATCTTGTCCTCCTAGAATACCAACCATTAGTTAAATAAAACATTAGTCTCCCATCCAAAAACACAACACTCCATAATCTTAGTGCATAAAGTTATAATTATCAGTCCATTTCTCTCTTTTCATCAGTTTTTATAGTGAAGACCCATTACATAAAGTATCCAATCAAAACCAATGGTCATAATTTGCATAAAAATGTAATCTGCTGCTCAACTAACAATAAAAACGGAAAAGTTAAATGCTGATTTAAATTGAAAGTACGCAATTATAACTAATTAACAACCAACAAAAATGTCTTAAGTACAAGAATATTAAGTACAAGAATGCAGCATCCGAGGTTGCAGCAGAAGCAAGATGATTCATATCATCAGCAGTAGCAGTTTCAAACCAAGAATGTTTCAGATTATCAACTTTAATCCTGAAAGCAATCAAAGCCTCCATTTAATTTGTTCACTACATTCAAAGGGTCTAACATGAAATAACATATCATCAGCAGAAGTAAACTACCATTACAAAACTCATGTTCCGATTTGTAAATCATACTCCAAAAATCCAAACTAGATGTATAGTCGTGTAAAATTCTTTTGATTCAAAATGTGTGCAGTTTATTCATATTCTTATGGCTATACTTGTTGGTATTCGATAATCAGAATATTACAAGAATTTTTAGGATGTTATCATGCTAGTTCCCGATCAGATACTTTAGGTCTGGCCTGTATAGCATTCTAGTTATAAGCAATCAAGTGAAACTAAAACATGTTAGTTATAGTCAATGAACTCAGTACCCAAAAGGCAAAACACACTACATAAAACCATATTTACAGCCAATGAGCCAAATAGTACTATCAACGAACCATCTAACTTGGGAAATGCAAATAGGAAAACAATTCTAATTTGCCAAGCGTCTGAATTCATGTACACACAATCCATTGCTAGGGTAGATGCAGATGACATAAAGAAGTAATACAGGGAATAAAAAAGGAATAAATAACTATGAGTTAAAATTAACAAACCGACATGGTTGATCTTATAAACAAAACATATAGATGTTAGTAATACAAAATAATCAGAATAAAAAATAGGATATATCCATCCAGATGACACATATGCAGAGTAAAATAGGAGGAATGTACAAATCTAATTATAGCAACTTAGTTGAAGCATATGCAAAATTGTATCGCTTGAACTCTTCATCAACTTCCACAAACTACCTTGAATCTTAAGTAAAATTCCAACAAGTGATAGCATTGTTAACTAAGCGGAACAACATCAAAAATCATCATATACCAATGAATTCATGAACATACAATATATTCATGTATACAATTATGAGAACAAAGTTAAAAAGGATGGAACAAAAAATTAGTTAACTAAGTCAAAAAAAAGTACAGCCAACATTCAAAGTAACTGTAAAAAAACAAGCACAAATGCTTAAAAATGTACCAACCACCACACAGATTCAACTACATAAAATATAAATTTCTTAATAACAATCTTAACTTTATCAAATCAAATCCAAAAAACTGACCAAAACTCTAAACAACAAGGTAAACAAACCAAAAACATATAGTAACACACACTAAAACCAAGAAACAGAACCATCCCAAATCATAGGCATATCAGAGTACCGAGGCTAAGGAAGTAAACCATACTTTTCAGAGTCGGGCTTGGCAGAGAACAGGGAGGAGAACAAAATACGTAGTGTTTGTGTGTTTGTTGAAGAAGATCTCCTATAAACACATGACAAATCAATACAAAACTAGAACACTATGCATCCAAATCCACATAATATTATAGTACACATTCACATAGAAAGGGGGTAATACCTACGAATCGAAGACCCAAATCCACTGAGGGAGCTACAATCGACTGAATCGAAGCCCCAAATCCACTTAAGAATCCCCAAATCCAAATCCCAAACTAGAGAAACCCTGAAATCGAAAATAAACCCTAGTTAGTTGAAGTTTAAGTGAAAAAATTGAATCAATTGAACTCAAAACAAAGTACCTCTAATCTGAAAAAGCCTTAATTGGAAGAAGTCCCAATTTGAAGAAATCATAGCCTCAAACCAAGTCTATTCAATTCAGTAGCCCTAATTTGAACCAAATAACGTAATTAATTGAAGAAAATGACAGAAGAATGAGAGTGAGATAGAGTTTAACGAGAGAGAGAGCAACAAAGAATGCTAGAGCGAGAGAAGAAAATGAGAGTTCTAGAGTACTAATTTTGTTTAAGGGTAAAATTTTAGAATGGCGCGGTCTTTTGGACCTTTTGGCCGCTATAAAATTTCACCGGTAACTGTGCCATTCAATATTATTATATTTGTATTTTTTATTTTAACTTTAAAAATTCCATTTTAAATTTAATAAATAAATAGAATATGAAAAATAATAATAATTAAATATCCTAATATTTATAAATAATAACTCTTTTATTTGGTAAACTCTTATTTTTATAAAAATTAAATACTTTAAAGGTAAATGTGATTTTTAAATAATTAAACAATTTTTTGGTTAAAAAATTAAAATTTTAGTTTATTAATGATCTAAGGTAACATGTCATGTATGTTGCTAATATCCAACACTTTAAAGCTAAAGTAGCATCACGTTTGTGGCTAAGGTAACCCACTCTTATTTGCTGTATTTGAAAAAGGCATTAAACTAATTTGGTGTGCATGAATTTATGTTAAAAAATTGGCATTTTCCTATTTTTGTTTAATTTTTTTATTTATTTTACAAACTAGTTAAAAATGGGGAAAATAAAAAAAATGGAAAATCATTGAAAATAAGGTAACATTCATCACACAAATAGTGAGTATTACTACTTTGGTGTGTATGAAATTATTTTCAAAAATTGGCATTTTTCCAATTTTTATTTAATTTTTTGATTTATTTTACAAATTAGTTAAAAATGGGGAAAAATTAAAAAAATGGAAAATTAGTGAAAATAAGGTAACATTCATCACACAAATAGTGAGCATGACTACTTTGGTGTGTATGAATTTATTTTCAAAAAATGTAATTTTTCCTATTTTTATTTAATTTTTTTTATTTATTTTACAACTAGTTAAAAATTGAAAAACAATTAAAAAAATGGATTTTTTTTGAAAATAAGGTAACATTCATCACACAAATAGTGAGTACGACTACTTTGGTGTGTATGAATTTAGTTTCAAAATTGGCATTTTTTCCTATTTTTATTTAATTTTTTGGCTTTCATTCATATGTTTATTTATTTATTTAAGCTACACCTATAGCGTCGCCCCTTAAAAGGGCGACGCTATAAGCTATAGCTATAGCATCGCCTTTTTTAGGGACGACGCTATAAGTTATATCTATAGAGTCGTCTCTTAAAAGAGCGACGTTATAGGCGACACCTATAGCGTCGGTTGATGCAAACAACCGACGCCAAAGCTTCTGGCTGAAGTCATTAAGCGTCGGTTAATGAAAACAACCGACGCAATAGGTCAATAACCGACGCTATAGATCAATAACCGACGCTAAAAGTGGCGACGCTATAGGTTCAGTCTGCACTAGTGATGGAAGAGGTCATCGCAATTGTTTCAATGGCTTAATTAACCAGGTGAACTGTTTGGATGATACTACGGATTTTCTTCAGGAGACCGAAGGATTGTGAAAGCAAGGATCGGGTGACTCAACATGTGGAAGAGCACTCGTGGTGGTTGATGCACGTGATTTTGTAGATGGATACATCGTTATGGTGAAGAACGATGGTTTGGATAGTTTAGAGGGTCACTATACGGGTTTTAGCGACACTCAATGTTTGGAAGAGCAAGACGAGGAGATTCTTGTTCGAGGGGAGGCGTTGGCGAATGGACGTCGATGGCTTGATTGGTTACCGTTCAATCCGATGAGGATATTGGGTTGAAGGGGAGTATTCTTGGGTTTCAACCCAATATGATGTTATGGGTTTGGGTGGTCCAAGATGTATATGGGTAAGGTAATAATTGTATGTGTAGACAATTATTATATATGGTATGTCTTGATCACTAAGTTGGGTAATTAGGTGCCAAGAATTGGAAGACTTGTATAACAAGTATGGTAAGACTTGTAGAACAAGTATGGTAAGTCTTGGTGGCTAAGTTTTGGATGACTATATATACATAGTCATATTATATTTGTTTATTGAGTGGTGAAAGCTTAAGAGATGTAGTCTTAAGTATTGTTTGGGAGATACTTGAGCATTGTTGGCTCAAGTATTGGGTTGGGACACCGTTAAGGTGTTATTGTTTTGATGTATTATTGATAATTGTTTTTATTAATAATACGAGTTTTGGGCGTGGGTGTTTCCACGTCAAATATTTGTGTGTTCTTGTTTTGCGCTTTGGTAGATCTTGTCAACTAGTCGATTGGTTAGGTGTGTGCTCTGTTTTGGTGATTGTGAATCTCGGATTGTGTAAGTCCCCTAACCTAACAATCACCACATATTTAGACAAGCAAGTCAAAACAAGTAGGGAAAATCGTATTAAAATTGTAAAATAATTTTGTTACATTAAAATGAATATGTAAAATTCTAAATTTAGGAAAAAAAAATATATGTAAAATTGTGTAAAACTCTGGAAGATTGCAAGAAAAGATGAGTTTAGAGTTCTCTCTGACCTATTTTTGGGTGCAATGTTCTTAGCAATCTTTTGTTATGTTTTGTAAGGTGGTTATGGGTTCTTTCAATAATTGCGCGCGCACGTTAATTTTTATTTTAAATCAAATTTTCATCGACACAAAGCATTTTCCTTTGATCTTTTTTGACAAATATATATATATAAGTAAATTTTTAAATTTTTACTTTTTTTAAGAATAGCTATTTGCAAATTTACCATCTTAATTATAATTATACTATATTATTTTTAAATTGCAAAAGTACACAAAAGCATCCCAGCAAATAATGGGAAAATACACCGACTTTCTTTTATTTGAAATCTCAGTCTGAAACACACCGACTTTCTCCCATCCTTTCTACAGATCCATCTATATACAGTGGTATTTTTCTCTCTCTCTCTCTTAAACATATACACACACATTTCTTTAATTTATATCTGCACTAAACACTAATTATGAAAGCAGTTGATATTCCAAACAAAAACAGTGACACGTGTCGAACAATCAGCGTCACCATCGTATCCAAATCACCTCCGGCCATCGGAGATTACGATGATGATCTATAGAACATGCCTCCTTCAATTTCGCCGATACGTGGTCGACTGATGGCCTGCGGCCCCATGTCGTCGAAGGTGATGGTGGAGGTGATCGTGAATGAATGGTCGTGGGGAGTAGATCGGTGACCGGAAAAGATGACGGGTCGGGGAGGTTGGGGTCCGGCGGAGATCGATGAGCCAGGGTTGAGGTCCGGTGGAGAAAGAGAGTGAAGAGAGAGAGTGAATAGAGAGAGAACGTGATTGAAGAAAGAGAGTCTGTAATATTGCAAATTGTTAAAGTTCATTTTTCTGGAAACGTAAAATTGCAACAAATTTGTTAGGATCGTATTTTTGCAAAAACAAACCCCAATTTCGGTATATTTGACAAATTCTCTTTTCCTTTTGGGTTGTAAAATTGAGTTTCAATTTAATTTGGTATGAAAAAAATACATAATATGCAAAAGCTTGAAATTAAATATGCAGAAGTATTCAACTGTTATGTGACTACATCTTTTATTGTTTAATTGCACAATTTTTGTAACACATTGGAATTATGATGGTACTTGTTTGATTTTCATGTTTTTTGGATGTTGGATGAGCATTTTACCGCATTTCTTTACTAAACAAAAGTTTCATTATTGAGATAAATTGATACCGACTAATTTTCAATCAAAAATAAGATCGATTGAAATATAGGCATCTGGTCGCATTTAAATTTTCATAGTGAGATTATTCAAGATAATAGATCTGGTCTTGTGTTATAGCATGGGATGCATTGGAATCATGTGGGAAAATAATAGGAGTACTTGTCAGGGGGCCCAATATATAAGTATTTGGGGCCCAATCCAATAAAGCCTTTGGGCTAATTACCATTGGATTTATTAAAGCCCATCCGATCAGCCCAACTGGAGTCGCTAATGAAACAGTCGACCGTTGTCAGTGTAACGCCTTAAACATTCATTACCCTCCATAACTGAGAATCAAGAGAATCAACAACGGTATAATCCTGGACACACTATAAATAGACTCAATTGTCAGGTGATAAAACGCAATCACACTCTCTGAAATACATTGGTTTATATTGGCTTTACGTTTACGTTTCCACTACAGTTTACTGATTCTCACACCGGAGGTGAATCAGGGGGTAATTCCCTCGCATTCTTCTCTTTGCAGGAGCTACTGAAGCTTGTTCTTGGCATGCCGAAGGTTGGTGTGACCGAGGCATAATCTGAGCCCTGACATTTGGCACCATCTGTGGGAACGTATAAGCTTCTTTTTGTGAACCATGTTACCAGAGGATTCCGAAAATCTTAATACAGAAACTTCCACTTTCGAAGAAATAAGGCAACAGAAGGAGAAAGGAAAAGCCATTGAAGCGGAAGGATCCTAAGGAGCAAAAAAATGAGCCTTGTAAAAGAAGGCCGATGAGTTAAGGTTAGAGGCCATAAAACTCCGGCGCGAAGAGGTTGAGTTAGAAGAAAAGCTAGCACGAGAAGCCCTTCAAGCTGGAGAAGAGGAGCCCGCAAGCGAACCTCAGAGAACCCCTTCTAGAAGCAGAAGAGAAAAAAGGACCCGACCGCACGGGGAAGAGTCTTCAGAATCCGACACATATTCCTCGCACCCATCCCAAGATCCTTCGGACCTAGAGGAAGAGGAAACAGGCTCTCAATGGAAAGACAAGCTCCGAAGAATGGAAAAATGTATGTTCGTGGATCAGAAGAGGACGCGTCGGGAGCCCGTCGTGACTGAAGAAATCGAGCAGTGTAGACCCACCCCCAGGTCGACAGTTCCAAAAAATGACAGAATTTAATGGTAAGGGGGACCCAGAAGATCACTGTGAAAAGTACGAAAGTCTGATGACAGGAATGGGTCATGATGATATTATGCTTTGTAAAATGTTTAAAACTTATTTGAAAGGATCTGCTTCTTTATGGTATCGATCGATGAGACCTAGATCCATACCTTCCTACAATCGGCTAAAAAGCAAGTTCTTGCGGCATTACTCCCATCTTTGCCGAAGAGAGAAGGATACCGAATCGCTCATCCATTGTCTCCAAAGACCCGATGAAGAGTTGGGTGACTACGTACCTAGCCCGTTTTAAAGAAGAAGCTGGCATGGTGACCAACCTGGATAAAGTCAAGGCAGCAGGGTTTCTAACGGCTGGCCTCGACTCAGTTAAAGGGAGAAAGCTTCGGTCGTCATTATATGATGTTCCCCCAAGGTGTCTAAACGACATCTATATTCGCGGAGAGAGTATTAGAAGAAAGATGGAGTCTATAGACGGTTATAAAGAATCGCCCAAAGACAGTCGAAGAAAGGGCGGTCAGGGGAAGAACGACCGAAGGAAAGAAGACAAGCGAGATGACGATCGAAGGAATGATAGAAGAAGTGATTCAAAAAAAGATAGGGAGCCAATGGTGTTTACTCCACTAAACACCCCCATCTCCAAAATTCTGAACGAAATCAAAGGTAGGCCTGATTTCCGAAGGCTAGCAAAGCTGAGGGTACCCGATCATAAGAAGAACGGGAATAAGTACTATGATTACCACCAAGACAAAGGCCACAACACGGATGAATGCTTTCATCTGAAGAGATTGATAGAAAGAATGGTAAAGACAGGCGACCTAAATCAATTTGTTAAAGATTTAAGGGACCGCTTAGAGCCAAAGAGGAATGATTCAGGCCCGAAAGAGGCCAGAAACCGGAACGAAGAGGAGGACAACCCTAGGCAAAAGGAAAGAGACGAAGCCCCTCGATATAGAGGGGAAGTAAGGACAATCATGGGGGGTACGGTTCTGGATCGTTGTAGCAAAATGGCCAAAAAGAGGTATGCCCGACAAGTATACAATCTTCTTATTCCCAGATTACACACTTGTATAATTGTAGAAGGGGGGGTTGAATACAATTCTTGATAATTATAAATTTCTGATAAAAACCACAGAAATCTATAAGGAAATAATTGCTGAATAAGAAATGGTTCACAAACCCATAAAAAATCAGGTGGTTAAATGTACCACCTGAGACTTTTATTCGAAGAAAACTCTGTGATACAAATGTACACAGCTTCTGTTTTTACAACTCTTTGCTTCTAAGGATATTCAAGAAACTCTAAGCAAATATGTCTGTTTTCTTAATCTCTAAAGAGTTGCTACACTTGGTTATATATCCCAAGTTTACAAGTACTACAAGAATAAGATAATATTAATCTAATTCAAGTTGACTTGCTACTCCACTCCAAATCCACATGTAGCCGAAAGGTTGTCCTTGTGAACAGATATGTCCCCTGCACCTTTCTTGTATGTACTGTGTAAATGGAATGCTTCTTTCTTCTGTGTTTCCAAAGTATGGCTGCCATACTGCTTTTTATACCCACTATCAACACATGTGATCTGTCAGTCAAACATGTCCTTATCAACTGCTAATCCTTAGCTAGCATAGGATAAAGTGATAATGATTATCCGTTGATGTTGTGCACAGTTATCCGTTGATGGTAGTTTGAGCTGTATCCGTTGATAGAGTAGATTTGAGTTGTATCCGTTGATAGAGCCTTGTTCTTATCCATTGATACACTTTCACTTAGACAGAATTACATAGCATAGCTTATTTACAATTGGCTACCCTATTCTGCCTATCCATTGATGGTCAACATGACTCTGAACAAAAACACTATCAACTGATAAATAGAGATATTGCAGTATGCTACAAAACCTCATCCGTTGATGAGCTACCTGTCAACGAATATAGTTATAAAGTCTTATCCGTTGACAATTACAAAATTTGACTTATACAATTTTGCTTGAATGTTAAGTTATCATCAACTACAACATATTCCTAACAATCTCCCCCAATTTATACTTGATGGCAATAAAGCATAAATTCATAACCTTGATGATAACAAAACATTCCTAAAGATATATACACTATAGTATGCAAAGATTGTATTAAGCTACAAAAATTAAAAACAGAAAGCTTTAAGAAACTTATCAGAGATGTGCTTCTTTGGATTGAGCAAATTAATGATGTTTCCTCTCTCTGGTTGGCTGCACCCTTGACTTTCCTTCCTTGGCAGAGTTGGACTCAATTTGCACTTGAAGTTGCCTATAGAAGGTATCTTCTTCAACAACTTTTGGATTTAGCTTTAGTTGTAACCATCTTAGGTAATCAGAACTAGCCTTTGACAGTTGGTCTTCTAACCTGAAGAATCTCCTAGTGCCCTCTTCATCCCTGAAATCCATCATCCAAAAGGGTTGAATGTGGATTTTCTGTCCATTATATGGGATCTTCATTTTCTTTGGTAGACTTGAGGGTGAGTTCCATTCTCTCCTTATTTCTTCTATTCTGCTAATTATCTCCCTTCTAGCTGTCTCAGAGAACCCTGTGTGTCTCTTGAATGCTGAGAACACTTTGGTCAATGTATGATAATTCTCTCCAAGAACCTTCTGTAATGGCCATGTCCTCTGACTTCCTCCCTTGTAGACAAACACTAATCTCTCAGGCTGATTCTTGTACTTGTCAATTCTTCTTACTTCTGACAATTCATCCAAATATAGATTCATGCCAGAGTATTCTTCAATTTCTGCCTGATAGATAAAGTCTTCTTTGTTTTCCAAGATTGGCTGTTTGACAATAGCATGTACCCTAGCAATTTGAACTGGTCCCTTTGAGAGTTGCTTCTTTGGACCCCTTTTCTTCTGTTTTGGATTCAGCAAGAATGAAGGAACTTCAATTGAATCAAAATTCATTGGTTCTTCTTTAGGCATTATGGGGTCACCATGAAAGTTTACAGTTGGGTCGATTATTGTTGCAGATATAGGTACTGATGAGCCAGTAGTTTCTTTTTCTGGAAAGGGTTCTGGAGAAAGAACCCTTTTGGTTTTAGCTTTCCTTCTCTTAGGTTTGGTTTTGGGAACTTCCTCAGGTTCCTTCATTTCAACCTCTACCTCATCCATTAACTCTTGAGCCAGCCTGGCTTGCTTCTCATCTGAGTTTTCATGTTAATTTTCTGTACTTGGATGAGCTTCCCTTTGGATTCTGGAGACTTCTTCTCTTTTAGCTTCCACAAATCTAGGATGGCTGTTGGATATATTTAATACTTTTCCATTCCTCATGATTACAGCCATCCAATCTCTTACACTCTTATTTGTCTGCACTTTGAACTCCATGATTGTCTTTCCCATTAGCTTTTCTTCATCATCCTTGGGAAATGGGTAGTCTAACTGAAGCTTGTTCTTCCCATTTTCCTTTGGAGGTGAGTAGGCTCTGGTTTTGATGGTTGGTTCAAACTCTTTGACATATGATGGCTCAGCATCATAGAATGTAGGAGCCACAATCTTTGGAGTGAGCACCTTCATGATTGTGGTTGATATTGTTGGAGCAGAAGATTGAGCATTAAGAAACAGAGATGATGCAATTGATTCATTGATCATCCTCTCTGTCTTTAGAATTCTTTCACTAGTCTCCTTGTTGATCTTTTCCAAAGCTTTTATTCTGGCTTGCCTTTCACCATCTGAGATTTCTTCTAAACTTTGAATCTCAGGCAAAGCCACTTGTTTCTTCACAGGGGAAGCCTTTATTTCAAAATCTGTTGGATTGACCACTACAATTGGCTATTACTCCCCCTCAATCTGTGCTATCTTACTACTGGTAGCTTAAATTTGACCAGATGATGTTGTTGCAGCCTCTTCTTTGCTTGTTCCCATTTTCTCCCCCTTTTTGTTAGCATCAAGGGTTGGGGATGAAGCTGCAAGTAGCATTTCCAGTAGTTGAGTTTGTTTTGATTGATTGGCAATGATAGTTTGCATTTGAGATTCCATACTATCCACTCTGGAGGAAAGAAGTTGAACAGACTTAGCCAGGCTATCTTCTTTGAGAAGTTTGCTAGTAAGCACCTTCTGAGTGGTAGTAGGAGCTAGTGCCTCAATCCTGGCATCTAGTCCTATCTTCATATCTCTAATTGTAGTTTTGACCTCCTCCTGTTGTGTTCTTTGAATAACTGTTTGCATCTTTTGCAATTTCAGTGAGGCCATAACCTGCTCAAGAACAGTCTTTCTCTATGGTTCTGCAGTTTGGTGCTCAGCCTTAGCAGAGTGATATTGTTTCATGATTTCCACATTGAGATCCCTAAGTTCAGTGGCATTTGTAAACATCCATTCTGGAGTTTCTTCTTCATTGATTTCTTCACCATCTGAACTTTGACTGTCATCACTGCCAAAATCTTCACTTCCAGCACTTGGAGACAGGGTTTGAAAAGCTTCTTTTGCTCTTTGAAGAGATTCTGAGGTGTGCACTAGTTGCATTGCCTCCTCTGCCTCCACATTGCCCTGTTGTGCCATGATTTGATAGGCAGGGACAGGATGAGTAAAGGTTTCAGGATCCAAAGAGATGGAGTCAATAATTGACTGATATTCTTGTCGAAATTCCATCTCTTTGGAAGCTTCATTAACCTCCATTAACTCACTTGCAATGGCTGAATCTTCCTGCCTTATTTCTCCTGTAGTCCCTTCTCTCCTCTCATCTCTCTTTTCTTGCATCAGGGACTCCCCCTGGCTCACACCTCTCACACCCTCACCTTCACCTACTAAGGTGGAACTCTCTTGCTCTCCTTTTGCCTGACCGGAAGAAATGGTCAGCCTCTCATTATTTTTCTCTCCTTTTGCCTGCTCACAAGGTAGCCTCTCACTCCCTTCCCTCATTCCTAAAAGTGTTTCAACTACTGCAAACTCCTCCACAGTTGACATGGGAATGTCACATTTTGCAGTGGTAGAGAGAGTTGTCAACGGATAAAGTGTATCCGTTGATGTAGTAGTTATTGCTGTCAACGGATAATTAGTTGTAGACACATCCGTTGATGGAGAAACACCTGTCAATGGATGAAGGATATCCGTTGATGAAGGGAAAAGAGTAATCGTTGAAGTAAAAACCAACACTGAATCTGTGGTGATTGATTTTAAGGAAGAGGCCACAGATAGTGTTGTGAATTCAGGAATGGAAGATTGATGGCCCAACAAATCATCTAAAAGATGATGACCACCAATTGTTGAGTGGGGCTTCTCCAAGAATTTTAAAGATGGAGAATCAGGAATTGATGTAGATATCATATCCACATCCAGAGATGGAGTTGGTGATGGTGGATTAAAATGTGCATCGATTTGAAGGTTAAGATCAAGGGGCTGTGACTCCACATTTATTGAAGTCACATCAAACTGAATTTGAGAAGGTACAGTTTGATGTACTGTGTGTGCACCCTGTGATTCCCCAATGGTTTTGGACTTTACTCTTCTACCACAGGTTTTTGAGTGAGAGCTATCTGTGTCTCTTGCCCTTTTGTGCAGTGTTCCTGGAATGGAACTAAAATCAGTAGTCACACCCTGTTGAGAGGATGTTACCAGAATTTGTCTTGAAGGTTCATTAACAGTCTTTTGAGAGACTGAAATGTTGGTTGCACCTGCCTCACCTTCCTTATCCTTAGGGCTTCTTTGATGTTCACCCTGTCCCTCACCACTCACTACCACCTTCACACTCCCCTCAAGAGTTTTGGTAGTTTTTGCAACAGGTGTCTTTTGAGAGACACCTGAGGTTTGTCTTTTAGATTGTGGTTTTGAGACTTTGGATTTAGTCACTTGGGTAGGAGCCTGTTTGGTCAAAACTACAGACTCCATTGTGACAGTGGAAGGCAAAGAAATTTGGGTAGAGATAGGAGTAATAAGATTAGAAGCTACCTGAACAATTGGTGGATAAACCAATTGCACTCCTGCATTCAGATTCATTCGAATCAAGTCACTGAGGACTCTCTTCTCCTGTACAAAACAACTGAACTTGCTATCCGGGTTAGAGAGGGATAGCTCATTCTCTGACATATGCAGGCCTAAAAGTATTAAAAATCTAGCAAAGTAGATATTTTTGCCCCTAGTTTCTTTGTTACCTAACTTAGCTGCTATTTCATACATCACTAGTGTGCCAAAATTGAAGTATTTATCAGTTAAGAGCATACAAAGCATCACTAGCATGGTTTTAGTAACAGCATCAAAATTACTAATTTTACCAGAAAAAGTTTTAATGAAAGCATCACATAGATAACTCCATTCTTTAACCATACCCTTCCTAACAATTTTGCCTAAATTGTCAATACTAACAGCATATCCACTTGAGTTTAGCATGGTAACTATTTCAGCATCGGTTGGAAATGATGTACAATTATTTTCAGGTAATTTTAAACATGCAGTAAAGACATCAGAATTAGCCACATAATTTTTACCCTTAAGAGAAAAAGAGATAGTTTCATCATTACCATTAAATTCAGCCGATGTCCACATTTCCTCAATTACTTCATGAATGAGGGGTGTGGTGGTAGTCATAGCATATGACAGTTTGCATTTCTTCACGAAATTCATCATGATGTGATATACTTCTGGAGCGTTCACTGTGTCAACAAAGGCTGCGAAATTGTTCTTCTCATAGGTAAACCCAGTGGAAGACATCATCTTGATAATAGGCGCCATTGAAGTGTTTGAACTTTTGTTGCAGAGAGAGTTTTAGTGAAGAAGATGCAGTTAACTTATGAGATTCTTGAAAATGAATAAAGGTGAGATGTGAGAGCACAAGACAGCCTTTTATATTTTCCAAGAATTAAAAATGAAATAATTAAAAGTAATTATCCCATTGGACAAAAGTAACTGTCAGATAATAAATGAAAAGAAAAGAAGTACAGCTGTGACTAATTATACACGTTTACCAACGGCTATATAAAAAATATTTATATCAACGGATAAAGATTGGACGGTTGAGAAAACAGTTTATCCATCGATGACGTGGACAACCTGTTATCCGTTGACATACGAAAATCTAGTAATGTGTTTATACTACCAACGGATAAAAGGATATCCGTTGATAGGCAAATTTTGCCTTAAACAAAATTTCTGCTAAGAGTCTTTCTGAGAGTTTTTAATTCTCAAGTAAATCAAAACACATTACTAGCTGCAATACAGTATGATTAGATATCACTAGGAATTATGAAAAATTAAGCATACCTAGTTCACCTACCAACCTTGTGAATGAGGATTCATCAAGAGGCTTGGTGAAGATATCTGCATGCTGCATTTCACTTGGCACAAAGTGCATTTCTACTGTACCATTCATCACATGCTCTCTAATAAAGTGGTATTTGATGTCAATATGCTTGGTTCTCGAATGTTGCACTGGATTCTCTGTGATGGCAATAGCACTAGTGTTGTCACAGAAAATTGGAATCTTCTCAATTTTTAGACCATAGTCAATAAGTTGATTTTTCATCCAAAGAATCTGTGCACAACAACTTCCAGCAGCAATGTACTCAGCTTCAGCTGTAGAAGTGGAGACTGAGTTCTGTTTCTTACTGAACCATGACACAAGCCTGTTCCCTAGAAATTGACAGGAGCCTGTAGTACTTTTCCTATCAATTCTGCAACCTGCATAGTCTGCATCTGAATAGCAAATTAGATCAAAGCCAGAATCTCTTGGGTACCAAATGCCAAGGTTTGGTGTTCCCTTGAGATACCTGAAAATTCTCTTAGTAGCAATTAAGTGAGACTCTCTAGGGTCAGCTTGAAATCTAGCACACAGACAAGTGGAAAACATTATATCAGGTCTACTAGCTGTTAGATATAGAAGTGAGCCTACCATGCCTCTATAGCTTGAGATGTCCACAGATTTTTCCTTAGTATTCAACTCAAGCTTAGTTGCAGTGGCCATAGGTGTTTTTGCAGAGGCACAATCCATTAAGTCAAATTTCTTTAAGAGATCATAAATATATTTTGTTTAACTTATGAAAATTCCCTCATTGACTTGCTTTACTTGTAAACCAAGAAAGTAAGTTAATTCACCCATCATGCTCATTTCATACCTACTTTGCATAAGTTTGGCAAACCTTTTGCAAAGCTTCTCATCTGTAGACCCAAAAATAATATCATCTACATAGATTTGAACAAGTATTGAAGAACCATTGACATTTCTATGAAATAAGGTTTTATCTACTGTACCTCTAGTGAAGTGATTCTCCAAAAGAAATTGAGATAAAGTGTCATACCAGGCTCTTGGTGCTTGCTTTAAACCATAAAGTGCTTTCAAGAGAAGATATACATATTCTGGAAATTCTGGATCTTTAAAGCCAGGAGGTTGATGGACATATACCTCTTCTTCCAGTTCCCCATTTAGAAAGGCACTTTTGACATCCATCTGATAGACTTTGAAATTGGCATGTGCTGCATAGGCTAGGAAAATTCTAATTTCCTCAAGTCTTGCCACTGGAGCAAAAGTTTCATCAAAACCTATTCCTTCTTCTTGAGAATAGCCCTTTGCCACTAATCTAACTTTATTCCTCACAATTATGCCATTTTCATCAGTCTTATTCTTGAGAACCCATTTGGTACCTATGATACCTCTATCATCAGGTTTGGGCACAAGCTTCCATACTTTATTTCTCTCAAATTGGTTTAGCTCTTCTTGCATTGCTAAGACCCAATCTGGATCTAGAAGGGCATCTTCCACTTTCTTAGGTTCCTCTTGAGACAGGAAACTACTGTATAGGCATTCTTCTTGTGTGGCCCTCCTAGTTTGGACTCTTGAGTTTGAGTCACCAATGATTAATTCAAAAGGATGATCTCTGGTCCATTTTCTTGAAGGTGGAAGGTTTGATCTAGACGAGGTTGCTTCATCTAAGTGAGCATGATCTTGTTGATTGATCACTGAGTTTTGACTTTGAGAAACTCCCCCAGAGTCTGTTGTCCTTGAGGAGTTATGAAGTTGACTGTCAACAGATGCATCGTTTTGTCTATCAACGGATGCTCCATTTTGCCTGTCGATGGATACATGAGAATGCCTGTCAATGGATGCATCTGATGCTCTAGTATGACTGTCAACGGATGCTTCATTCCCAGTGTTAGCATCACTTCTAGTTGGACCAACAACTCTAGGTGAATTTCCAAGGTCATGATCTTCATTTTCCTCATCATCATCAATGTACATTCTTCCTTCTACCTCATTTTCAAATCTCAACTTTTCATGGAAGCCTTCATCATTTAGACCTAGAATCTTTTGATCATCAAACACAACATGTACAGATTCCATAACAATGTTGGTTCTTAGATTGTAGACTCTATAGGCTTTCCCTGCTGCATATCCAACAAAGATAGCTTCATCTGCCTTTGCTTCAAATTTGCCCAAGTTATCTCCATGATTTCTCAGCACAAAACACTTACATCCAAAGACATGAAGAAAAGCTAACGTTGGTTTCTTGTTGGTAAATAACTGATAAGGAGTAATTCCTCTAGCTTGATTGATCAAGGAAATATTCTGAGTGAAGCAGGCAGTGCTGACAGCTTCAGCCCAGAAATATGTTGGCAATCTTGATTCACTTAACATTGTTCTAGCTGCTTCAATGAGAGTTCTGTTTTTCCTTTCAACAACCCCATTTTGTTGAGGTGTTCTAGCAGCAGAACACTCATGGACAATTCCATTCTCTTCACAGAAAATCTTCATTGTGGAATTTTTGAATTCAGTGCCATTGTCACTCCTGATTCTTTGTACTTTTGCTTCAGAACCATTGTTTACTAGTCTGAGATGATTGATGATGATTTCACTTGCACAATCTTTGGAGTGCAGAAAGAAGGTCCATGTAAACTTAGAAAAATCATCCACAATCATCAGGCAGTATTTCTTCTTTGAAATGGACATGACATTTACTGGACCAAATAAGTCCATATGCAGCAATTGAAGGGGCTTAACAATGGATGACTCTATCTTGCTCTTGAAGGATGATTTCTTTTGCTTCCCTAATTGGCAGGCATCACACAATCCATCCTTGATGAACTCCAATTGAGGGATTCCTCTAGCAAGATCCTTTCTTACCAAATCATTCATAACTTTAAAATTCAAATGAGACAGCTTTTTATGCCATAGCCAACTCTCATCCTTGCTTGCTTTGCTGAAGAGACAAGTAATGGATTCTGAGCATACTGAGTTGAAATCAGCTATGTAAACATTTCCTTTTCTAAAGCCCGTCAGAACCACATTGTTGTTTTCCTTGGTAGAAACAACACAGGCTTCTTTAGTGAACTTTACTTCATAGTCTTTGTCACAAATCTGACTGACACTCAGCAAATTGTGCTTCAAACCTTCAACTAAAGCCACTTCTTCAATGATGACATTGTCCTTTGTAATCAAGCCATATCCCTTAGTATATCCTTTGCTGTCATCTCCAAAGGTAATTCTAGGGCCAGCTTCCTCCTTGAACTCTGTGAGCAGGGTTGAATCTCCTGTCATATGCCTAGAACATCCACTGTCTAGGTACCATAGATTCCTCTTATTTCCCTGCACACATTCCAAAATACAAATCAAGTTGATTTTGGTACCCAAGTTTCCTTGGGTCCTTTCTTTTTAGCCTTTGGTTTTACACTCTTAGCAATCTTCACTTTGGGTGTAGATGCTTGAGTGATAGGTTTTGACAGATGCTCATTTGCATAAATATTTGATGCATGCATTTGTGGAAAATTGGCATACATATTATCCATGCTAGGAATGCTCCATGACATTTGTGGCATATTCACAGATTGAAAATAAGGATTAGGCACATATGGCATGTTCACATATGGATTTGAAAAACTAGCATTCTGATACAAACCAGGCATAACAGGCATTGCAGGCATACTTGGCATAGATTGAGGTACATGAACAGGAGTCCTTTTAACAGACTTGCAATTAGAAGATAGGTGATTGACACTATTGCAATTACCACAAGTTTTCCTAGGAGCAAACTTGTCAGGAGAATAATTGTTTTTCTTGTTAATGCCTATCTTACCATTTCTGTTCTTTTTCTTTTTACCCTCAGTCTCTACCTTTTCATTAACTGATTTACCAACAGCCTTTTTGTTAAGTAAATCACCTGCCTTAGCCTTCTCACTTGATTTGGCTTGGCTACTTTCACCAGAAACAAAGTTCTTGGTTACTGGACCATACTAATTATTCAGTTTCTTGAGTTCCTTCTTACTCACAGACTTTTTGCTAGTCGACGGATACCTCTCATTCGTTGATGGTTCATCTGTCAACGGATGATCACTATCCGTTGATTCACAAATAGTCTCTAGATCCTCAAGGCAAGGTTCTAGCTCCTTTTTCTTTTGAGTCCAGGTATCCCTCACAAATGATTCTATTCCCTGGACTTCTATTATGTTTTGAGAAATATTCCTACAACTTTGAAATTTAGCAATTATCCCTTGTTCTTTTTCAAGCTGGTTTCTTAAAATCAGTTCTCTTTTTAACACAGCTTCAAGTTCACTTTTAGCATTATTGCAATCAACTCTCATTTTCTCAAATTCTAGAAATTGAACTTCTAGGACTGCATTTCTATCACTTAAGAACTGATTAGTTTCTTTAATCCTATTGTTCTCTTTAGTAAGTGATTTAAGAGTAACACTCAAGTGATATAGTTCAGTAGACATTTCATCTATAACACTATTGCATTCCTCTTTGGTGAGCTCAGAGAGATTAGTAGAAAATACCTGATTGCTAGCTGAACTTGCTTCCTGCTCAGAATCAGCCATTAATGCAAGGTTGACAAACTCAGCATCATCATCAGAATGATTTCCATCAGCAGCCCAGTCATACTCTTGGGTCATGAATGCCTTTCCTTTCTGTCTGAGAAGATCAAAATATTTCTTCTTGTAGTCAACAGTTTCAGTTGGCTTTCCCTTGTTCTCTGATCTAGGCTTCCTACATTCACTTATCATGTGACCAGCAATTCCACAATTGTAGCATTTAATTTTGGATTTATCCACATAGTTGCTTGTAGAAAAATCCTTGTTAAATGGCTTGGCCACCCCAGAGTTTCTTCTGAATTTTAGCTTAGAGAATCTCCTAGATAGAAAGGCTAAATGCTCATCTATCTCATCCAATTCATCCTGCTGAAGGACACTCATTTCTTCAGACACCTTTTCCTTGCTTTTGCTTGATTCTGCTCTACCTTCACAAACCTCCCTGTTTGGTGTAGATTTAGCAGCTTCAGTCCTCTTCTCCTCCTTCTGCTCCAAGTTGGCAACAAGTGCAACTGACCCACTTTTCTTTTGGGCCTTCTCAATTTCTTCATCCTGCTCCATTTCTAGTTCATATGTCTTTAAAGTTCCATAGAGCCTTTCAAGAGTAAATGACTTGTACTCTTGAGTGTTTCTTAGAGAAACAGTCATAGGCTTCCACTCTTTGGGCAGTGATCTCAGAAATTTGAGATTAGAATCTTTCACTTGGTAGATTCTTCCATACAGTTTCAAGCCATTCAGTAGCTTTTGAAATCTACTGAATGTATCATTCAATGTCTCTCCATTCTTGAAATGGAAGTGCTCATACTGTTGGAACAGTAGCTGCATCTTGTTTTCCCTTACCTGTTCTGTACCTTCACAAAGAGTTTGAACAATGTCCCATACTTCCTTGCGGTAGTACAGTTGATAACATTGTCAACCATGTCTGTTTATAAGCCATTAAACAGAATATTCATGGTCTTTTTATCTTTGTGGACTTCTGCAACATCCTCAGTACTCCACTCAGAACCAGGTTTTGGAATGTAGGTGTCTGGTGCATCTGCACCAAGACCAACTCTTGAAGCAGCCTTCATTGGAACATGAGGACCCTTCTCAATGCAATCTACAAAGCCTACATCAATAGACATGAGATGTAGACGCATTTTTACTTTCCAGTGAAAGTAATTTTCTCTATCAAGAACCGGTATCTTCACTCCATAATCCTTCTTAGACATGTTGGAAGTGTGTTGATCTTTAAACTTCAAATATATTAGAAGCTTGCTCTGATACCAATTGTTATTCCCAGATTACACACTTGTATAATTGTAGAAGGGGGGGTTGAATATAATTCTTGATAATTATAAATTTCTGATAAAAACCATAGAAATCTATAAGGAAATAATTGCTGAATAAGAAATGGTTCACAAACACATAAAAAATTAGGTGGTTAAATGTACCACCTGAGACTTTTATTCGAAGAAAACTCTGTGATACAAATGTACACAGCTTCTGTTTTTACAACTCTTTGCTTCTAAGGATATTCAAGAAACTCTAAGCAAATATGTCTGTTTTCTTAATCTCTAAAGAGTTGCTACACTTGGTTATATATCCCAAGTTTACAAGTACTACAGGAATAAGATAATATTAATCTAATTCAAGTTGACTTGCTACTCCACTCCAAATCCACATGTAGCCGAAAGGTTGTCCTTGTGAACAGATATGTCCCCTGCACCTTTCTTGTATGTACTGTGTAAATGGAATGCTTCTTTCTTCTGTGTTTCCAAAGTATGGCTGCCATACTCCTTTTTATACCCACTATCAACCCATGTGATATGTCAGTCAAACCTGTCCTTATCAACTGCTAATCTTTAGCTAGCATAGGATAAAGTGATAATGATTATCCGTTGATGTTGTGCACAGTTATCCGTTGATGGTAGTTTGAGCTGTATCCGTTGATAGAGTAGATTTGAGTTGTATCCGTTGATAGAGCCCTGTTCTTATCCGTTGATACACTTTCACTTAGATAGAATTACATATCATAGCTTATTTATAATTGGCTACCCTATTCTGCCTATCCATTGATGGTCAACATGACTCTGAACAAAAACACTATCAACTGATAAATAGAGATATTGCAGTATGCTACAAAACCTCATCCGTTGATGAGCTACCTGTCAACGAATATAGTTATAAAGTCTTATCCGTTGACAGTTACAAAACTTGACTTATACAATTTTGCTTGAATGTTAAGTTATCATCAACTACAACATATTCCTAACAAATCTGTATCAACATACTGCGCAGGGCAAACAGCCGCAGCCCATCATGTTTACTGAAGAAGACTACGAAGATGTCATTTGGCCGCATGAAGACCCTTTGGTGGTAAATCCGATCATCGGGCAGAATAAAGTATGGAAGGTGCTAATAGACGGTGGTAGTTCGTTCAACATTTTGTACCACCGGACTTATGAAAAAATGAATCTAGGGGGAGAACAGCTGGAATCTTGCAATGAACCCCCACTCTACGGCTTTGGTAATTCACCTGTTCCGATCGAGGGGACGATCGTATTGTCCCTAATTTTGGGTAAACCTCCCTGCACTATGGAAAAGCAGGTGAAATTTTATGTCGTCCGAGTGGATAGCCCGTACAATGGCATCCTCGGGCGTCCAACTTTAACAGCTTTCCAAGCTATAGCTTCGATTCCACATTTGAAGTTAAAGTTCCCTACCGATCACGGCATCGGCGAAATGAAAGGAGATCAAAAGGTAGCCAGGATCATTATGCTAGAAGATCTAGACAGATCCGAAGAAGAAGCCGAAGAAGAGAAGAAGAAGAAAAGACGTATTAACGATCAATCCGGAAGCATTCACCACACTATGAACATTGAGCTAGAAAAGTTTGGGGACAATCTCTCAAATCCAATAGCCGAACCAGCAGTGGAGACCGAAGAGGTCGAATTATATGCAGGCATCTCTGGTCGAATGATCCACATCGGGAGAAACATGAACGAAGATTTGAAAGCAAAGGTGATTGCTGTGATTCGAGAATACCACGACATATTTGCCTGGGGTCCCGAAGATATGCCCGGACTTGACCCGAGCATTGCCCAACACAGTTTGAATGTGAAAGAAGGGGCCAAGCCAGTAAAACAGAAAAAGAGAAACTTCGCCATGGAAAGACAAAAGGTAATTAAGGTAGAGGTATAAAAGCTTTTGGAAGCCGACTTTATTGAAGAGATCAAATACCCCGAATGGTTAGCCAATGTGGTAGTGGTCAAAAAAGCAAACGGCAAATGGAGGATGTGCGTCGATTACACTGATCTCAATCTCGCCTGCCCGAAAGACCATTATCCGCTTCCCAACATTGACCAACTCATTGATGCTACATCAGGGTACGAAATTCTGAGTTTCCTAGACGCCTTCTCCGGTTACCATCAAATCGCAATGAAATCTGAAGACATTCCCAAAACAGAATTCATCACCCCGAAAGGAACATATGCTTTCATTGTTATGCCTTTCGGCTTGAAGAACGCGAGGGCCACCTTTCAGAAGATGATCAACAAGGTTTTTAAAGATCAGATCGGAAGAAATATGGAGTGTTACGTGGACGACATGATAGTGAAGTCCATATTTCGGGATCACGCCGATGACTTAAGAGAGTGCTTCGAGACTCTAAGAAGAAACAACATGCGAATTAACCCGAACAAATACACATTCGGAGTATTCAGCGGCAAATTTATGGGTTATATGGTGAGTGCTCGAGGCATTGAAGCCAATCCAGAGAAAATAAGAGCAATAATGACATGGAAGCTCCGAAAACAATTCGGGATATTCAGAAACTGACAGGAAGATTGGCTGCTCTAAGAAGATTCATCTCCAAATCGGCCGATAAAGCTTTACCCTTCTTTGAAGTATTGAAAGGTACGAAGACTTTCTCGTGGGGTCCAGAATGTGAAAAAGCCTTCGAAGATATCAAAGAGTATTTGACAAAGGCTCCGTTGTTAATGAGACCGGATCCACAAGAGACTTTACAACTATACTTGGCTGTGAATGATCGGACGTTGGGGGCCGTCCTAGTCAAGCTACACAATGGAAATCAATATCCAGTTTTCTACGTCAGCCACATGCTAAAAGAAGCAGAAACCAGATACCCAAATGCTGAAAAATTTGCTTATGGGTTGGTCATGGCCTCGAGAAAACTGCGACATTACTTCCAGGGGAGGACGATACAGGTCACGACCGATCAACCTTTGAAAAAAAATATTACAGAGACCAGAGGCTTCGAGCAGAGTCGTCGCCTGGGCCATTGAATTGGGAGAATT
The DNA here is from genome assembly GCA_037693485.1 of Kitagawia praeruptora. Lineage (NCBI taxonomy): Eukaryota > Viridiplantae > Streptophyta > Magnoliopsida > Apiales > Apiaceae > Kitagawia > Kitagawia praeruptora. The sequence continues at coordinate 114,049,502 of CM075344.1, read as the reverse complement.
CGATTTGGAGTACGTACCGAGGACCGCGATAAAAGCACAAGCCCTGGCAGATTTCATAGTGGAGTGTTTGTTCTCTGGTTCCGGAGAGTTGCAAATCGAAGAAAAATTGATCCAAACTCCCGGCAAGTGGAAGTTGTTTGTAGATGGTTCGGTGGCCGGCACTAAATGCAGAGCAGGGCTAATTCTTACAAGTCCTGAGGGTTTCGAGATATGTCAGGCCATCCGATTCACTTTTTCCTTAACCAACAACGAAGCTGAATACGAAGCACTTCTGGCTGGGATGAACTTGGCAAAAAACCTAGAAGTCAGACATCTTCAGGCATTCAGCGATTCGATGCTAGTGGTGAAACATTTCTCAAGAGAATATGAACAAAGGGACACCCGAACCAAAGCCTACGCAGCCAAGGTAAAAGCAAATTCTCTGTTGTTCGAGTCTTTTGAATTAACCACTGTAGGCAGAGAAAACAACAGCCGAGCAGATGCATTATCTAGGCTAGCCTCGGCCGATACCCAGAATCTCACGGGATCAATCTACCTCACTGAGGTCAAAGCGCCCTCCATCAATAAGAAGGTATGTTTCGAGATCCATCAATGGGTAGATTGGATGACCCCAATTCGACTATTTCTAGAGAAGGGGACACTATCGTTGGAAAAAACCGAGGCTCAGAAAATCAAAAGTCGGGCCACCAAGTACATAATTATAGCATGAAAAATGTATCGAAGATCGGCAACCGAACCACTGCTAAGGTGCTTGGCTCCCGAAGAACAAAAAACAGCCCTGGAAGCCGTTCACGAAGGAATCTGCGGGGAGCACTTGGCAGGTCGATCCTTGGCCTTCAAAATCCTAAGGCAAGGATTCTTTTGGCCGACCCTACGAGCCGATGCACTGAGTTACGCAAAGAAATGCAGGCAATGTCAACTCTTCAGCAACATTCCGAAGCAACCACCCGAAGAAATGACTTCTGTCTTAAACCCAATTCCCTTCGCCATGTGGGCTGTGGATATTGTGGGAATCCTACCTACCAGTACCAAACAAGCAAAATATTGCATTGTTGCAATCAATTACATGACTAAGTGGGTGGAAGCACGCCCTTTGTCTTCCATAACCGAAGAAGCTGCCAAGAAATTTATGCTGGAGCAAGTGATCCTCAGATTCGGGATTCCCAAAATATGTGTATCGGACAATGGGATGCAGTTCATCGGAAAGAAATTCAAGAAGTTTTTAGCCTTCTTCGGGATTCAACAGAAATTCAGCTCAGTCAGTCACCCACAAGGAAATGGGGCAGTGGAAGCCGCAAACAGAATCATCTTTGATGGGATAAAAAAGAGGCTCGGAAAAGCCAAAGGATTATGGGCTGAAGAGTTACCATATGTACTGTGGGCTTATCGCACCACCCCAAGATCTTCGATCGGAGAAACTCCTTTCAGTCTGGCATATGGCACCGAGGCAATGGTCCCAGTAGAAGTCGGTCTGGAATCATACCGAAGCGAAGTGTTCAACCTCGAAGCAAACGAGTCGGGCCTCCGAGCTAATGTGGACTTGTTGGAAGAGGCCAGGGAAGTGGCACACCTAAGAAATGTCAAGTATCAACAGCAAACTATTCAATACTATGACTCAGGAGTAAAGAAAAGGTCCTTCAAAGTCGGTGATTTAGTTCTTCGGGAATTAGCAACTTCTATGCCAAGCAAGCAAGGGAAGCTTCAGCCAAACTGGGAAGGGCCCTATGTGATCATCCAAGTCGTTCGACCAGGGACTTACAAACTAACTGAACTAGATGGAAGTCCGATCAAAAACACATGGCATGCTTCCCGATTACGCAAATATTATCAGTAAGCCTATGTAAGAAAAATTCAATTTTGATTATCAATAAAGGCTTGATTTTGTTTGGCCCATTTATATTTCTATTGATTATCTAACCCGAATGGCTGAAGCATTGCTCGGTTGGGAACAAAAAAAAAACCCCGGAACATGAGTCCCAGTTTGCCCACAAGGTCTTCGGGAGGCAGAATTTGCCCAAAACCGAAAGAGGAAACCTTCGGCCGAACCGCGACTCGGGGACAACACGTGGCAATGTCCGAAGAGACTTCGCCCGAAACATTGAACTTCCGAAAATTACTCAAAGTAAAACTTCGAGTATAGGAACGACCAGCCAGAAAACCTTGATAGAGTATATTTTTATATATATTCTAGATGATTTTATTCTCATATTTATTGTGTTTTGCATTGATTTGGATTTTTATTTAATAGATTTTATTGTTTTATTGTAGGAAATAAAGATTTCATGACTTGGAAGGATTTGGAGCAAAAAGAGCTATTTTGGAGATAAAATAGGAGAAAATTCGTAATATTGGGCTACACGGGCTGTCTACACTGTTTTGGCCATATCTTGAGTTCCAGAAGTCAGAATTTGACGAAATTACAGCCCACGCGAAGCTTGTGGAATTATCTTTAATTTAGAGGTGGTCCAGTAAGCAAAATCCAACTGGAAGAGCCCAGAAACAGAGGAGGAAAATAAGTGACGAATTTTACAAGAAAATCCTATTCAATTATGGATATCTTTTTGTAAATTGATTAGGATATTAAAAATACTTTTATTAGGAGATAGAGATCAGATTTTATTAGTTAGTTTTATTATAAAAGGAAGAGAAAAACGTGGTAGAGGGATAGATAGACATATACGTATTTTTTACTTTTTACAAAAGCTAGGGTTTTGGTTTCTCTCATCATCTCTTCCTTTGTAAGCACTTGGTTTAATTTGGATCTTTATTGTTCTTCGTTTATACAAAGTTTAAGGTACTCTTTATCTCATCTTGTTTATTAGTACATGTTTATTATGGCTTTCTTGATTATTATTGTTAGTTTTAATCCTAGAATGAGTGAGTAGTTTAATTCTAGGGTATTAAGGGGAGCCATGTTTGCACCATGATTTGGGTTTAATTTGATTAGTAGATTGATGGGTAAAGAGTAATTCTGATTGATATGTTCTAATTCTTAATTTGTGTAATTGCGCAATATCACGGATTAATTGATTGCAATAGGAGTAATAGATCGAGAGATTTTACTACTAGAGGCTTACATACAATTAGCAGAATTGAAGGTGAGTGTGAGAACATCATTAGATATTCTGAGAGTGTTAATGCTTGAGAAAGATTAACCGTTAATGCTTGAGAAAGATTAACCATTGCTTTAATTACTTAATCCCATTGAAAAGCTATACTTTTGTGATTTGTTTGGTGTAAACATGGTGAACCTGAATTGCCCTAGATCCCTTAATTAATTGATTTAAACCTTTGTTAAATTTGTTTTAGTAGTTAATACAATTCTCAAACAATCGTTGTGACTAGAAGCAATTGATAGCAATTGAATTGAAATTGAAACTGTCTCCTTGAGGATTCGACCCGTATTTGCTAATATCTACTACAATAGATACCGTGCGCTTGCGGTTAGGTATAATTTGACACATCAAACCTCTAAAGAGGATGGCCAAAATAAAACAATTTCCGAAAATTACTCCAAGTAAAGAAAGCTTCGAGTATAGGAACACCCAGCCAAAAAACCTCTAAAGAGGATGGCCAAAATAAAACAATTTCCGAAAATTACTCCAAGTAAAGAAAGCTTCGAGTATAGGAACACCCAGCCAGAAAACCTCTAAGAGGATGGCCAAAAATATAAAAAGTTGTTTAAGCAAAGGGAAATACAAGTTACTTAAAAATCCGAAAATTGCACATGCATAGGAAAAAGAAAAAGTAACTTAAATCCGAATTTTTGCCCAATAAACAAAGTGAAACAAAAAAGTGCCCGAAGGCCTTGATTTCATTGATTAAGAAAAGTACAAATTAGCATAAAAAGGTGGATGAATAAAAAAATTACAATAAATCAAGGAACTGCACTATCCGGTTCCCCCAGCTGGCTTAGCTCGACCTTTCGGCTTGCCATCCAGTCGAGCAACTCCTCAGTATCGGCCATCATCTTGTCATTCTACTGCCATAAGGAATCGTTCTCCCGGAGCAGTTCAGCATTCTTGGCCCGAACAGAAGAGAGCTTGGACTTCAGCTCCTTGATTTCCTTCTCCAGCAAAGGAATCTACTTCCCTTAATGATAAAGCAGGAGGTCTTGATCCTTCACCTTCTCGGACACGGAAGCGGCCCAAGGGGTAGCCTGAAAGAAAAAAGAGTGAATTAAAAACCGTGTATAAGACAAAAAGTAATTCAATGAGAAAAATACTCCTTACCAGAGTAAGATGCCCCAAAAGATTGGCAGCAGCTTCGGCTGTATCAGCAGCATCATAGAGGGAACGGTCCTTCGGGAGACTAAAGGACTGGCACAGATCCCCAGCAAACTTCTTTGAAGCCGCCGAAGCCGCAGCCCCAAAAGAATCTGACTCCATCACCGCCCAGGAGGGCCGATGAGAGTTTTTATCCGTCTCTTCAACACGGCTCTTCTTTTCCGAAATGCTCGGAGGAACATTTTTTGGGGAAGAAGGAGGAACAGAGGAACCAGCAGTTGGCAGGTTTTTAACACGTCTCTCTGCCGCTCTCCTCCTCATCTCTGATCGACTTGACACTGGAACAAAAAGTGTTAATCAGAATAATTGCATATCAAAACGATAAGAAGTAACATCAGAACACACTTAATGATTATCCGTAAGATGAACTCGAAGAAACAGGAGTTGGACAGAAATCAGAGAAAAGAAGGAGAAATTTTGAGCGAGATAAAAGATAGAACAATGCGTGATTGACAGCATATATTTATAAAAGAAATTCACGGCCCTGATGAAGTGCCGCTTGATTAACCTCTGCCTACGATAAAGGCACGTGTCTTCTCAAGGAAAGAGTGGTTAAACTACCATTAAATGGGGGAAATACTAAGAGTCTCCGCATTCAAAAAAAAAGAAAAAAAAAAGAAAAGATATTTGTATGAAAAGAGATATTTGCCATGGCAAAGTGACTAAGTCCCAGTTCGCCCAAAAGGTCTTCGGGAGGCAGGATTCGCCCAAAACCGAAAGAGGAAACCTTTGGCCGAATCGCGACTCGGGGACAACACGTGGCAATGTCCGAAGAGACTTCGCCCGAAGAGGCTTAATACTTCAAATGTCCGAAGACTTGGGCCCGAAAAGACTCGAGACGTCAAAACTACAAGGATGAAAAATCCCTAAGAGACTTCGCCCGAAGCACCGAATTTCCAAAAATTACTCCAAGTAAGTGATTTTTCAGTATATTTTGAGTTATCGAGAAATACATACATATTATTTCAGGTATGATTTATTAGCAAGGGAAAAATGACTTGAAAGAAAATTTATTTAAAGAACAAGTTGATTACGAAAACAAAAAATACGGAAATTCAGCAAATAAAAGCCCGAAGGCATAGTTACATCACAAGCCCGAAGGCATAAGTTCAATACACAAAATACAAATTACATCATTCGGAATCGGGATCGGAGGAAACAATCAGAGGCACATCAGGGATCTCCGGACGAAGGACTGGATCATCTTCGGGGTTGAAAAGGATTTGCTTATAGATGGAGAGGAAATGAGTGAGTTGAGTTATGTTCGTGAGTGGCTAGGGATATATATATAAATGTGTTAATCGGTGATATAATTATTGAATATGGAATATTGTATATTGTACCCTAAATTTGGGTAAATAATGGAGAATATTGTTATGTACAGAATCATGCCGCCTAAACGTAATACTAGGGTAGATGTAAAGGAAAATGAGGGAGTTTGAGGTAATAGAGTAAGTAGATTGGTGAATAGACACTGATTGTTTGTGGAGATGAAAGGGTGAAACTGAGGTTGGTCGGTAAAGCCAAGATATACCTTAAGGACCAAGACAGGCTGAGACATTCCGAGATTGACTTAAATGAAAAGGTTATTATGCCAAAAGTGTTAAGTTTATATAGCACATGAGACTGATATGAGAAAAGGGAATATTTGAGGTAACGGGAAGTGTACGTTAGAAAATATTGTGAGTATGTGTGGTATGTTAGAATATACAATTTAGAAGTATAATTTGAAGAGTCCTTGATACCGGAGCAGTGTCAGGCTAAGACGATCAATATTACGTAAGTATATCGATTATAGGGTTGTGTTCTATTATGGATAAAGGCAGAAAGTATCGAGCCAAGTCAAGACTAGGTAAATGACGATAATTGGGAATATAAGACGATAGTTTAAGGCTAAAGGATAAGTGCCAAATTTAAGAAATTTTGGGAAATACGCAGTCTAAGATAAATAGTATTTGAGGAAAACCTTCCATTATTGGGATTTTCAATTGGGTAGAGGCTATTAACGGTAACTACTTTCAAATTTCCTAAAGCCCTGCTAAATTATATTATTGAGTTTCAAATTTTCCTCCACTAGTGATTAATTCCAGGGTGATCTATCACCTCTTATTCAAAAAGGGCCGGTATCTTTTCAAAACTTTTTGGCACCCTTGAAATGTGTTTCAAAATTGTATTTTATCTATCTTAGTCAAAATATTCCTCTAAGATTATTTTCGGAAGATGGTATTTATCATTGTGATTTAAATTTCCCTCTATATTTCTTACTCCAACTAAGAGGAACAACCCTATATGTATACACAAGGACGATCTGTCTGTGTGATAGAAAGTCGGAGGGGACGCCCTCACTTGTGTGACGTACGGGTTCTTCTATCATATTGATTTCCCAAATATTCTTTTGTTTCGAATAAGAGCTATTTAAAACTCTTAATCTTATAAATTATTGTGGGACCCTTGCTTGTTTCTGGGTTCGTTTCAATTCAAAGTTTCTTGAATTCTATTAATTTTTTCAAATATAGAAGATTTCCTTAATGAATGGAAAAATGGAAGCAAAGTTTAAAGTATACGTGATTATACGAGGAAACTCGAGATTTCAAGGGAAATTTCAATAAGGGATAATTGGAGTTAGAAGAGTTTCGATATAAAAGAAGAAGGAATTTCGTGAGAAGAAATGGGAATATTTGATGATTAGTAAGAGAAAAGAAAATGAGGAATTTTAAGGCATGATTGAGATTTACTATTGAGAGTAAGGTGTATTTTGAGGATAGAGTCAGAATAAGGATAAACATAGGAAGTGGGGATAATTAATGAAGGATTTCAAGGTGCAATAACTATTGGTAATGGAAGGCCAATATTGTGACTAATACCCTAAGTAGTAGAGAGAGATTAAAGATGTTAAGTATTCAAAGGATTAATCCAAAAGGTGTGAATGAGTAAAACTTGAGGTAAAGATTTTGATGAGAATAATAAAAGGAAATTTCAGAGGTGGAGTAGATAGTATATCACGAAAGAACTAAGGTGGATCAGTAAGATGTAAAGAGCATATAGTGAACAATAGACATATGGGATAAGGTATCCGGAGGAAATTGCAGGTACGTTCTAATTTAACCTCTTAAGTGTAAATGTTTGGTTAGGGATCGACAAAGTCAATGAATGGTGTAAATGGACTGATAATATAGATAAGAATAATCTATCTATAAGAAAGTGAGTTATTCTCGTGTCATCCAAATCAATATCTGTTAAGAGTCAAAGAACTCTATAAAAAGGAGATTAAGAGTATTGGGAAAGCGTGAGAATATTTTTCAAGGATGAAAGAAAAGTATATGTTTGTATAAGTATGAACAGGAAATATATATTATAGATAATATTTTCTTACAATTGTTTCAAGGAATATTATTATAACTTATTTTCTGGAAAATTTTACAGAGGTGATATATATATAAATGTTAGAGTGTTTATATTTTATGTCATGATAGAGATCAAAATACAGATAAACCATAAGTGAGATACACTACCATTCAGGGGAGGCCAATGTGGTGGCCGATACCCTTAGCTAAAAGAGGAATGAGAGAGGAACTAATGTGGAATGACTGAAACAGGAGGAGAATGAAAGGGACTGATATTGATAAGCTAAATGGCATGTTGATGAATGACAAGCAAGATTATGTTGGTGTATTTTTACGCAAACAAGATAGAGATATTATGAAGGAAAAAGGATAGAGAAAGTGGTGTAGAAGTCAGAGGTGTGGATGAAAGAGGTATCTATGGACATTTTCAACGTGATTCCGGGACGGAATCCTTTTAAGGGGGGAAGACTGTAATAACCCTAACTTTAGCAAAGCTACAGTGGTCACATGAATAGTAAATTTCGAGGATTTAGAGAAATGGTATATAAGTACTCCATAATGGAAACGGAAAATGAATAAACAGAAACCATATTAGTGTTGTACATTGAAAATAAGTGACTCGAAATGACGATAGATTCAAGAAATTCCTGAACATGGATTTTGAGGATTTTGAGTTCGAATAAGCTTATATTGGATATTAAGGAGCATGGAAATATTAAAGGAATTATATATTGAGGAATTAGAAGATTTAGGTTAAACCAAGGGATTATTAAATTAATGGAATACCAAAGGAAATTGGATTTGTAAATGATTTCAAAAACCACTGAGATAATGAGGTATACTCGAAACGAACCACAACTAGACGAGTATGGAAACCAAACAACCAAGATTATTAATCTAACAAGGATACATACCACATTATTATTATCCAAGATTATTAGCATAATATTTTGAAAAACAAGAAAAGAGATTATTAGGTCATCAAGATGACATCACATTTCATTAATTTGTTTTTAAGGGTAAATTAGTAACTTTGCAAGGTTTAACCACAAAATATCTTACCAAGCTTCCAAGACAAGCTAGAAGGATCAAGAGAAAGCCAAGATAAGATCAACCAAACACAAAAATCTTCTCCCCCTCCATTTCTTGCAAATTCGGCCAAAACAACAGCAGATCAGTAAAAAGAGCATAACTCCTTTGTTTCTCAGCCAAATTTTGCGTTCTTTAGCTTTTTGGAAAGCCCATGAGATAATCTACAACTCTTATTTCACACGGTTTGTCCAGAAAAGCAAGGTAAGGGCCTCATTTTCATGTTCTTTCAGCTGGGTTTTAGAACTCCGAAAATCTCTAAGTATGTTCTTGATGTTTCTTGTTAGTTTAAGGTGTTATAAGGTTATATCAAGGCTTCTCAAGGACTAAAAGCCTTTGTTAAGTGTTGTTAAAGCTTCAAGGAAGGTATAAACCCTAACCCCTTTTTATTATGTGAGTTTTAGTGATGTTAATGGATGATGTGTGGTTAAAAGTGATTATTGTGATGTTAGCTAGCATAAATTTTGATTGATTGTTGGGTGATGGTATTGAGGCCTCACCACTGATTATATGGATTATGAGGATGTAATATTGATGTGTATGGAGTGGTGGATGATTATATGGCTTGGTTGTGATGGAATGATTTTTGGAATGTCCGAATTATAGCCGTTATAATGTCCGATTTTCGTTAAATTAAGAAACTTCCCTGTTTTGGAGCAACAGGTGCATACGGTAGGTTCCTGTTTAGAACCCCAACTGACCATGATGAGATAGAGCTTGGTTCATAGATCGTTGTGATATAAGGTGCGTTAAAATCTGATGAACGGTTTAGGAGAAAAGTCAGTTTTAGTGAAAGACGTTCGAGAACCGAGAAACAGTAATTGTGTTAACTTTGAGGCTGTAATTACCCTACTTAGACATTTTTAATAATTATGAAACTTTGGGATATTGTAGTAAGATAGTCAAAGAGTTGTTACCAGTTGACCTTGTGGTAAAATTCGAAATCCATATTTTCTGAGAATTTTTACAGTTAAGTGTGGTCGTTAGGGGAAATGGTGAAAACCCCTGAAACTTCGATTAAGGTTATAAATAGTTAAGTTCTTGAACCTTTGGGGTAATAGTGATACGTTAAACATATATTAAAGTGTCAAGGGTAATGTTATACAAGAGTATAGTGAGTAAGAGATGTGGTATTCTAACGACGGTCCTTTTGTGTTTATAGAAACTCCGGAAGAGGGACGAGCCATACTGTCAGGATACCAAAACCGAGGCAAGATCTTTTATATCCCTACTTGGAAATTATTTATCTTCAAGAAAACTTGATTTCATGAAATATATATATATGATGCTATTGTTACTATATTGTTAAGAATTTGTTTTCCTTGATTATTGATGTTAAAAGGGAAGGTATATGAGTATGATATGTATATGGATATGGATATGAGTATGAGATGGATATGAATATACATAGAGATGATTATGCATGAAGTGAACATGCCTTATGATTAAGGGAATATGAAGGAATGATATCAGTTGTTATCTAGAGTTATATATAAAGGAATGGTATCAGTTATTATCTAAGGTTATATGATTTATAAAATTATATTCTTCCTAAGTATTGTGATTTAATAAATATTATTGAATGGTATTTAATACTTTTGAGATAAATGGAATACTCTACGTATATAAAAGCATATTTGATTTTATTGAATATATAAGAGATGTCTGAGTTATAATCAAAGTATTATGACATAAATATTTTATAAAGTGATGATAAATGGAAATGGAAATGATATATGTGAATGGAAATGCGAATGGAAACGGAAAAGTGGAAAAATGTGAAATGGTACATGATAATGGTAAAATGATTTGAAAGGGGGATTGCAACAGTAAGCGTAAGAGGCTGTGTGGGAGTGGCACGGTCCAGCATTCAATATTTTCTTATGGCACGAAGATGCCAAGGGAGGATGTACCAGGTAGCCTTCCTCCAGGGTTGATTACCAGGTAGGGATCATCCCTTCTACTAGTAGTAAACAGAGAGCGGATACGGTCAGGCGACTGATCATCGTCCTACGTATCTGGTGCCAGCAGATATCCCCAAAACTTGAAAGAAAGAATTGAAATGGTTTTCAGATTTCTATAACTGAAAACAGAAAAGTGATATGAAATGATGGAATTATTGTTACAAATGAAGAGAAAATGATTTTATATTGATTTATATGATTGTTGCATAAGAAGGAAATGAGAAGATTATAGCGAGAGATTTGTTCAAGTTTTTATGTTATCTTGAAAGATTACACTGAAATGGTATATTGATGGTTATAGCATTCAAGAAGAGGAACTGATATTATATGATGTTAGAAGCGAGACTGATGGAATGATACTATATATTCTTACGTACAAGGATAATTAGAAAGTGTATATACATATTGAATGGAAATAAAATTCTTCCATAATAACTGAAGTTTGCTTCTGTCTATTATATATATATATATATATATAACGGTTTATTTTCCTTTGATGTTAGTAGATAGAAATTATCTTGCTGAGCTACTATAGCTCACTCTTGCTACTTATTTATATAACAGCTAGGTATGTCGATACTACGCAAAACGCCCCGCAAGAGGGTAGGGGGAAGGCGACCTTCTGAGAGCGCATTGGCACCGATTCCTGAGGTAGCGTAGAGATAGACGGGTTCTAGTATTCTTATGTATAATTAAGTGTGTAAGAATGTAAGGAACTTTTGATTGTTGAAATGCTTCATGTCGAAGTATTATTCAACAATGTATTTAAGTTGGATTCTGGGTTTATAATAACTGTTCAACACTAAACTTTTATTATGATGAATGTTGTTCTCTGAGCATATGACTGGTGTGGGTGTGTGTATTATTGCGGGGTCAATTGCATAAGTATTAATTGTAAAAAAAAAAGACCCAAGAGATATTGATATTGAATGGAAATTGGTCCGTGATGGCCCGGATTATGACCCCGGATTTGGGGCTGTCACAGTTTGGTATCAGAGCTTAGAGTCATATTGCTCAGGAACAAGAGTGATAGTAATATACACATATAGATATATAGGTAATGATATAAAATATGAACTCACATCGAGTTCAAGGGGGGGTTTATCGAACGAAGCGTTTATTCTAAGTAGTGATTATAATTTTATAGATTATTACTAATAAAGGTTTATGTTTTATTATAGATGGAGAGGAAATGAGTGAGTCGAGTTATGTTCGTGAGTGGCTAGGGATATATATATATAAATGTGTTAATCGGTGATATAATTATTGAATATGGAATATTGTATATTGTACCCTAAATTTGGGTAAATAATGGAGAATATTGTTATGTACAGAATCATGCCGCCTAAACGTAATACTAGGGTAGATGTAAAGGAAAATGAGGGAGTTTGAGGTAATAGAGTAAGTAGATTGGTGAAAGAGTAGGTTAGAAAGGGGAGCATTTATAGACATTTACAGACTGTGCTTTGGAAGAGAAGCAAGTCAAGTTACTAAGGGGGAGCCTAAGATGGAGAAGTAAGGGGAGATTTAGTTGAGAAGAAAGGGGAGATATAAGGAGAAGATTACATCACAATACTATTCTATTATTCTTTCAATGTACTATGTATAAAGGCTAAGTGGAGGAGTAGTAGATTTCCTAGAAGTTATAGAAATGGTATTGATTCACCATTGTCTACATAGTAGGAACAGTTGTTTTTCTTTAGTGAGAAAAGCTGTGTCAGAGAAGGGAAGTGATATTGTAAATCAAGAACTGTTGATAATCACCAATGTAAGATATGAAGGATTATCAGGCAGAGATTTGAAGAATCAGAAATGAAGATGAGTTATCTATTGAAGATCAGTTCAGTGCTAGAGGAACAGTCATCTATCATTTCATCAACTGAGGATTCTGGAATTGTTAAATTCAAACCAGAGAAATTTTTTTAATGTACTATTTGCTAAGCTCCTAAATGCTTAATCTTTTTCTTGTTTAAGTGAGTTAGTTGAGTTATCCTCTAGGTATTTGCTTGTTATTGTCTAACAAACAAATAGGGGGAGATTGAAAGGCATATGATGTAGCCTATTTGTATTTCGAGGATACAACTCAACTTAAACAAGATTGTATGAGTAAATAGTATATAGATTGTCACAAGGAATCTCAGATTGTAATATCTGTCAAAAGAAAAAGATCAAGGTCAATCTACAGACTTGAGGAATTACTACATTGAAAGAAGTTCAGACATCTGATCAAGCCTCAGTGGAGTATTCATTAAGAAGTGGATTCATTTAAAGTGACAGAGATTTCAACAGTGACAGAGACAGTACAGAAGAATTGAAGAGAGATGAGAAAAGAAAAGGAACCAGATTTTAAAGTCAATATATGAAGAACAGTCATTGCGGTTAGTCACTCATGAACCAGACAGTACATCGAGTGTCAACATTAAACAGTGGTTGTTAGTCATTAACTTCAGTGGTTCAAGCTATCAAGACTGGTAAGAGAGAAAATCATTGTGCAAGCAACAGAAGGGTTAAATTATTTAATCACAAGGATTTTATTATCAAGTGGACTGGCTACGAGGAAAAAGAATTATCACAAAGAAATTCTAAGTGATATATTCTTAATGCTGAAACCCCGGTTAGAATTGTTGTATTTTTTGCTAAGCAAAAGGAGTCCGGTTTCAGACCCTCAAGAGACCGCAACTTAGAGCGTAAAGGATTTATTTATATTAATAAATATTTTATTTATTTAGAAAATTATATTTATAAATATCTAATAATTTTAGATATTTATTTTTATAATTTCTGGATTAAAATAATTATTTATTAATTAAAGATTATAAGTTGTGCGGGACTAAAAGCATTTCTACGGGGCTATTAAAAAAACCTACGGCTAAAAAAACAAGAAAATGGCAGCAGGTCATTTGGTTTTGTTGATTTAGAAATGGTGGCCAGGTTTTTAACAAATAAAGTCATTGGCGCGTGGTGTTTAATTGAACTAGAATGACTATACAAATAGTCTACCAAATTGGCCAAGTCTTTATTATTTAATTTGATAGCCTGAAAGTCTATTAGAAGTGTTTTAGACTATGATTTAATGTTAAAAGACTATTAAAAGTAGTATAGCTGATAGTCTGCACAACAAAGGCTGATAGTCTGCAAGATAGTCTGCACAGATTGATAGTCTGCTAAGGTGATAGTCTACCAGAAAGTCTACATGGTAGTCTGCCAGAAAAATCATGTATAAAAGACTATCAGGATAGTCATTCTGATAGTCTGGAGAAAGAGTTGGGTAGTCTGCCAAGCCAGATAGTCACACCGGTAGTCTGCAAGAGAGCTGATAGTCACACCGGTAGTCTGCAGTTCAACTGGATAGTCTGCAGTGCATTTGATAGTCTCTGGATAGTCTGCAAGTGAAAAAGAAAAGACAGAAGATGTTATAAGGCATGGCGGCTCAACAAATATACAACAATATAATATCCAAAACACAGAAGCTCTCTTCTCTCTCCTGACGAACACACCAAGCAAGAACAAATAAATTTCTGTAAAATCAAGTTCTCAATATTTGTAATATTTTATCCGATAGAACTTGATTATTTGTGATTCTTGTACTACTAGCGAATTAAGTTTCCTAGTTCTTATCTTGATTTTTATTAACTAAATTAGAAAAGTTCATGTCGAATTTTCTAATTAGTTATTAATTACTTGATAATAATCTGTACTGAAATTGTAACACCCATCAAGTTAATATATTGTTATATTCAACTTGAAAATTTGTTTCAATTAATTCCGCACAAATTTGTCTAAACTAAATTTTATTTAAAGGACAAATTTCGAAAATTTGATATAGATTGTATTCAACCCCCCCTTCTACGATCTTATCGGACCTAACAATTGGTATCAGAGCCTATTGATTGATACACAAATCAAGATCCTATTTTTATTCAATCAAAAATTTATCTTGAATTTTTAACTCAATTAAAAATTCATCATGTCTTCAAAAGTTGGTTCTGTTAAGATACCCATATTTGATAAGAAAAATTATGAACTCTGGAAAAAGAAAATGACTCTTTTTCTACAAGTGGCCAATCCTAAATATTTAGGAATATTGAAAACCGGGCCAATAATTCATATGGTTACAGAAGAGGAAGTAATTGTGGATGGAGTTGTTGAATGTGCTGAAAGGACGTATCCAAAGGATCCTAATAATTATACCCCTGCTGAAAAGGAGGAAGCTGCCCTGGATATGAACCTACAGCTGATTTTGGTGGAATCCCTAGATTTAATCATGCACAATCATGTTGTTAATTGTAAAGATGCGAAGCATATCTGGGATACCATTTTGACAATAAATGAGGAAATGGTAGATGACACTTCTACTGCTTTGGTTGGTGAAGCCTCGGTGAAGATGGAAGCTAAGGTTGTTCAACCTTACAGCTCTGAAAATGAGGTGATTGTAGCAGAATATGGGAAGACAGCTGCAAATCAGGGTTGTGGAGAATTTTATTCATTAGAGGAGTTGGAGCAGTTGGAGGATGAGTCAATGGCAATGATTGTAAGGCAATTTGATAATTTCAGATTTAGAAGAAGTCCAAATTTCAGATTCAAGTCTACTGAGAATAGATTCCAGCATGGAAGTTTTTCATCAAGTAGCACAAGGGGTGGCTACGAAACTGGGATGGTAGACAGAAGCAGGATCAGGTGTTTTAAATGCAATGAAATTGGACACTTTGCAACTGAGTGTCATCAACCTCAACAAGATGCAAGGAGAGAGTATGCATCTGGAAAGAAGAACACAGACACAGCCTATGTGGTACAAGGTAAAAGCTGGGATGACACAGACAGCGAAAATGAAGAGTTTGATGATTTTGCACTGGTGGCAAATGCTGATACATCAACTCGTTATACTACTCCGGTAATTCTTACTGATGCTGAGTTGATTCGTAGCTTACGTGATTCCTTAATTAATGCACAAAATGAAAATGCTAGAATAGTTCTGTTAAACACTAATCTTGAAAATGAAGTGTTAGAACTAAAAAAGGTGCATGATAATCAAGATCAGCAAATAAAAGAAATAGCTCGACTTAACCACAGAGAAAAGTCGATATCAGAATACATGTTAAAACAAGTTGCTAAAGTTGCTGAACTTGAAACTAAGATAAAGGAGAAGGATGTCAAATTATCTGCTTGTTTTAATTCTGTTAAAATTTCTAAAGAGTTATTCAATAAACAAGCTGTAGAACGAACCGTAGGAATAGGGTTTGGCTACAACGAAGCTGTTGGAATGTTAGGCATAAATTCCCCTAATCCTGTTAGTGCTAAAGAAAGGGGAATACCACATGTGCTTAAGAATGTTGAAGATCCACTCTTTAAGAAGTCTATTGCAGAGCCTCTAGATATGACTTCTCTTGTTATTCAAGAGGAGATGCGTACTGAGGACATTGCTAGTGGAAGTGTCCAACTTAATGAAAAATCTGTTAAGGACATTAATCTCAAGAATGTTCACTCTAAGAAAGGGTCACCTAAGGTGCCAGTCAAGGTTGTTAAAACAACCAGTTCTTTGAAGACTGAATTAGGTAACAGTAATATGAAAAAGAACAATAACATGTCTAACATGCATACCATGCCTATTATTGATTCTACTCATAAAGCATGTAGTGTTGTCAATTGTATGTCTTGTGCTTTCAATGTTATGTCTGCTTACTTTAATGGTAATCATGCATGTGCTGATAAGACTGCTCCTCGACAACATATGAATAGGAATAATAATGTTAGATCAAAGACTGCTAGTCCTTCTCATGTTAGGAGAGAGACATTTGTACCAAAGCCTAAACAAAGTTTTACTAAGGCTGTTTACAAAGTCAAATGTCCAGTCACTGAAAAGAGTGTTATTGCTGCTAAACAAACATGGATACCTAAAATGAAACAAAAGATTGTCAAATCTGTTTACAGAGTAAAATGCTTGTTGACTAATGGTAAAATTGGTGTTAAGGTGAAAAATGTGGTTTTGCCTGACAAAGGCCAATTTTTCAAGTACTCTGGACCCAACCAAGCTTGGGTCCCGAAGAAAGTTTAACCGTTTTGGCATTGCAGGGTGTGTAACAGGTAGATCGTGTTATGTGGATTCTGGACAGTGGATGTTCAAGGCATATGACCGAGGATAGAGCCCTGCTGTCAAGAGTGGTGAAGGAATTTGGCCAAGTGGTATCCCTTGGAGATAACAGCAAGGGTATGACTCAGGGTCAAGGCTATTCAATAGCTATGAAATGTTGTCAGTAATAAAGCATCTTTTACAAGATGAAGAGCCTATTGTTCGAGGATTAAGGAAAGAGAACTTATCAATATTTGACATGGAATCTCAGTCTAAGGTGAAGTCAATATGTCTAATCT
This sequence comes from Kitagawia praeruptora, assembly GCA_037693485.1. NCBI lineage: Eukaryota > Viridiplantae > Streptophyta > Magnoliopsida > Apiales > Apiaceae > Kitagawia > Kitagawia praeruptora. The sequence continues at coordinate 114,032,453 of CM075344.1, read as the reverse complement.
AAAGATTCATCAGACAGGAGTTCAGCTATGACATAAGGAGCTCTCTCACCTGAATGTCATATCAAGAGATTCTTTCCTGGAAATCGAATCAGTAAAGGAGACTACCTCATCTGGAATTAATGTAAAATAAAATTATGAGGAATGTCATAAAGAGAAGTCAAAGAAGCATCACACAGAAGTTCTACATCAAAGAAAAATATACTTTAGTGGTGATGACTGATGGCTTCTCTCAACAAACAAGTTGTTGTTCAGACAATCTGAAGACAAGACACCACTGATGGTGATTGATCACATCTAGAAGATTTGCAGGAAGCAAACTGACTATGACAACTTGGAGATCAGATTACAGGACATATCTATTAGTGTTCTGGATGATTTCTGCACCTTCAAGAGTATTAATGTTAAGGCAGTCAATAGTTTGCTACTAACATGATTGAACCCTGATTAGTGAGAAATACAGGAAGACCTCATAAGTTATGAAGGAAATTGTTTTTCAATGATAAATGAAAGTGAGCATCCTGGCAATCAGCTAATGCTCAAGAGGATAATTTCCTTGGTTACTCAATGGAGTCTACAACCTACAGGGTGATTGTTATTAATCAACAGAAGGTGATTAAAAGTCTTAGTGATGTTCAACAACTTCTAGCTCCCAGCTGTCAATGGTTATGGTAATTCAGATCCAATGAATGTCAAACATGGAGAATCTTCATGTAAACCCAGCAACAGCTTAGGGGGAGCAGCAGAAGGATCAACTAGCCAAATCAACACCACATTGAAAATCAAAGGACACTATGAGAACATGTCTGCCGAGACAAAGAGTGTTGACTCAATTAATTCTTTGTCCTAGTTCTTAGTGTTCTTAATGGTGGAAGTAAAAGACTAGCAGAGCTTCAAGTACCAATGATTATTTTGTTAGTTTTCTTTCAGAAGAAACTAATAAAGCTACAAAGGCTCTGAATGATCCAGATTGAGTGATTGCAATTCAAGATGATCTCAATCAGTACAAAAGGCAGATTGAAGGGAAGCTGGTATCTAGACCAAACAACAAGGTTGTATTTGGTACAAGGATAACCAGAAGTCTAACTGGATGTCAAGGCATTGTTATGAGGGACAAAGCCAAACTGGATGCAAGGTTACAAGCTGATAAAATAGTATACCTTGCAAGACTTGAGGATATCAGGCACCTGCTGCACATTCATGATTATAATGGACATCTGGACCTACTGAATCTGGATGCTAGAGGAATGTGAACAAGTGCACTCCTGGTTGTTGAGACAATTGAAAATCTCTACAGAGACAGATCAAATGAGTTGTACGAAAGCTGGAGAACACAAGGAAACAATTTCATCTCCAACAACTTTGTGGAATACTCAAGGCTAAGCATCTTATATAAGGTATCAATTCTTTTGAGAGAGCATGTCTTTAGTTAAGAATAACTTTCAGACACGTTTGCTAAATCACTTGATGAAATTAATTTTTCAAGATTGGTTTGTAAATTTGAGATTTTATTAATGCTATATGATTTGTAAATCCCATCTGTTAAGTAATTCATAAATGATTTTACAAGTATTCAATTGTCAATATTGAAAGGACTTGTGAAATTATTTACATCCAGACCTCAAGCTGAAAATTATCTGTTGAATGATTGCCATGTGTATAATTGTAATATATTTCAGTGGTGTTTATTTAAGGATAATTTAAATATTTAAATGCTAAAATCTAACTCATAGAGATTTAGTATTTAATTATTTAATTATTTATTTTGATTAATATGAGTTATAGAACCTAAAGCAATTCAAGTTAGTATATGCTCTATACCTCATTTATCAAAATAAATTTGAATCATAACTAATTTGGACCTATCTGTTGTGGTCTTCAATTAATTGTGAGATGTTAATTCTAGTGAACTTATTAATGCATCATTTTCGGAAATTCACTATAATTAATATCATGGTTATAACAATTGGTTGTATTGAAGTTTTGACTTATATCAGTTAATGATATTTAGTTAGAATTCTATTTACAAACTAATTGTGAGATGTATTGATTTGAGTGAAATTACTTAGAACTCCTCTAAGTAATCATTGTCTTATCTTTTGAAATTCACTCATTCTACTATACATAATATGAAAATTATCTAAGTAGAACTATGGATATTGTAATATCTTAAGTTACCATAGTTCAGTTACTTCGAATAATTTTTATGCTTATTTGCAAGCTTCTAATCACTTTGATAATGAATGTTGTTTACTATGGATCAAGGTATATTGGGCTTAGAATATTATTTCTAAGATTGCAGACAAGACAGTCTTGGTAATCAAGTTTTATTTTTAGAACCAAGGTTGTCTACCAACAAACAGTTGTTAGGAGTTAACAATTGTTGTTGTCGAGGAGTCGCCTTAAAGTCATAAGTTTAAAATGTTAATGATGATAATTATCCAAGTGATAGTGGTGGAAACAATTTTAATATTAGAGATACCCATGTCACTGGAGAAGAATCATCAAGTCATTCTGGCAATAACTCGAGGATAGTAAACAAATGATCAACTAGTCAAACACAACATCACAATGAAGAACAAGGCGAATCATCAAGATCTAACCTTCTCGGACAGTATATTTGGAATTGAGCTGATTATTGGTGATCCAGATGTTGGTGTCAAAACTAGAAGTGCTACTCAAAATCAATGTAACTATTCAGGGTTTCTATCTGAAATGGAACTTAAGAAAACCGAGGAAGCTCTTTCTGATCCTGATTGGGTAATTGCTATGCAAGATGAACTCAATCAATTCAAACAACAAGAAGTATGGAAGCTGGTACCCAGACCCAAAGACAGGAAAGTGGTTGACACAAGGTGGGTATTCAGAAACAAGCTAGATGAAGATGGTACAGTGACGAGAAATAAAGCAAGACTGGTAGCAAAAGGTTATTCACAAGCTGAAGGCATTGATTATGATGAAACCTACGCTCCAGTGGCAAGACTTGAGGCTATCAGAATATTCTTGGCATTCGCAGCATTCTCAAACTTTAAGGTTTATCAAATGGATGTCAAGAGTGCTTTTCTGAATGGTAAGCTAGATGAAGAGGTGTATGTAGAATAGCCCCCTGGCTTTGAAGATCCAGAATTCATGGACTATGTCTACTTTCTCTTCAAGGCTATTTATGGTCTTAAGCAAGCACCAAGGAAATGTTAATGCAGGGTAAGTTTGAAATGAGCATGATGGGTGAGCTGAAGTTCTTTCTTGGATTGCAAGTAAGTCAAAGAACAGATGGAATATTTATCTGTCAATCCAAGTATGTCAAAGAGCTTCTCAAGAAATATCAAATGAAGGACTCATCTTCAGCAAGAACACCATCATCTACAGCTGTGAAATTTGGAGCATGTGAAAATTCTACCAAGGTAGATGTCACAAGCTACAGAGGTATGATAGGCTCATTACTTTACCTTACTGCAAGTAGACCAGATATTATGTATGCTACGTGCTTGTGTGCAAGGTTCCAATCGGATCCTAGAGATGTTCATCTCATTGCTGTAAAACGAATCTTGAGATATCTTAAGGGTACGCCTAACTTAGGCATCTGGTACCCTAAAGATTCTGGTTTTAATCTTATTGGATATACAGATTCAGATTATGCAGGAAGTGTTGTAGATAGGAAAAGCACCTCTGGGAGTTGTCAATTCCTAGGTGGTAGGTTGGTTTCCTGGTACAGCAAGAAACAGCAAACAGTTTCCAACTCAACAGCTGAAGCTGAATACATAGCTACTGGAAGCTGTTGTGCACAGATCTTGTGGATTAGGAATCAGCTAAGGGACTATGGCTTTGTACTTGACAAAATTCCTATCTTGTGTGACAATACAAGTGTCATAGCAATCTCCAACAATCCTGTGCAGCATACAAGGACCAAGCACATTGACATCAGGTATCATTTTATTCGAGAGCATGTCATGAATGGTACCGTGGAGTTACATTTTGTACCCACGGAAGAACAAACAGCAGATATTTTTACTAAGTCTCTTGATGAATCCACATTCACCAGAATTGTTGGTGAATTGGGTATGTTAAATAGTCCTAGTAATTAAACTAGTTAATATCTGAGGTTTGCTCTTTAATAATTTATAAGTGATTACTTTGTTATTAAAATCACTTGTATAATTATTTTATCAACTTATCTTCTTGCTTGTTAATTCTCAAATCATTGTCATTATCTTCTTAATATATTCCTACTTACTTCTTTTAGTTTTAGAATATTTTAATTTTCTCTAAAAATATTTTTCTCAAATTTTACAAAGCTGAAATTAGTGAGAAATCTATTTTTGTTGAAAATTACTTTTGAATATTTGTGTTGATTTAATAAGTCATATTTTCTCTTTAAATGATTTTCTATAAGAAAGTTATTTTATTAAGAAAATATATAGATTTATTAATTTACTACAAATATATATGTAAATAGTTAATAGTTTATTAATTGGTTTGTAGTGTTTGTCCTTTTGTTATTAATGTTTGATTTCATAAAAGGGACTACATATGATTGTTTTTATAATTTTTATTCGATTTTATAATTTTAGTGTAAATTATTTTGCTATTTTATAGCTTGTTTTAATAATTAAATTTGCTTCATTGTTAGAATTGCTTCATGTAAATAATCTGGTACATATTCTGTTAATACTTGATTTTTAGAATAGTTATATTGGTCCTCATCTCGAACTTCGAGATAAAGTTCGAGATAGATCTTATCTCAAAAATTTTGAAGATAAAAACTAGGCACTGGTAACTCGAACTCGAATCCTAAGTCGAACTTCGAGATAAAGTTCGAGATAGTCAGTTTCGAGATGTAGTTCGAGATAGTGAGTTTCGAGTTGAAGTTCGAGATAGTCACTAACTCGAAAATCTAAGTCGAGTTTCGAGTTGAAGTTCGAGATAGTCACTGACTCACTAACTCGAAAATCTTCCCAGACTTAGAATTTTCAAAACTTCACTCTGAAAGCTCAAATCGATATCGGACCTAATATTTGTGTGTTGTTGTAAATATTTTTGTAAATTATTTTCTTTTATTTCTAATTTTCTGTAAATATTATTAATACAGTTATTTTTGAATAATAATAATAATAAAAAAATTTAAAAAAAAATCGTATTTTTTTTTCTCTTTTCTTTTTAGTTTTTATTTCATATTATTTTTATGTATATTATTTCTTATTTTGTATATTATTTTTTCATGTGTAAATAAATAGTTTGTATAGTATTTTCAGTTTAGTCACTATACTTTCAAAACTTACAAACAGGTCACTGTATTTGGTTCTTTTACTATTATTCTGTTTAACACACACATATCATGCTGTTTTAACTTCTAATCTTTGTTGTGTTGTTGTTATTAACAGAATTTCTTATATAGGAACATTGTTGGTATCAAAATGGTATATGTCAATTCAATTGTTTAGGAACTAACGTTTGATTTTCAGGTTATAACAATTGGAAGACAAGACCTAACAAGTGTTAACAAGTGGTAACAGTTGGTATCTAACATACAGGATCTAAAACAGGATAAAATAGTTTTGTTTGTATTGGTTTAAACATTAACATTCATTAATTTGATTAATAGTTATTGTTAATTAGATTTTTGTTTATGTTTTTGTTTAGTAAAACCGGCTCAAGATCTATATCTTTCCCATTACTCAAAATTTCTTTCTACAGCTGTGATTGCTTACATTGTAAATCTTTTGAAATCACAACTGTACATCATTTCTCTTGAGATAAATGCAATATTTTCTCAGAAAACTTTTCAATGTTAAAAATGCATTCTATCTCTATTGCTCATATTCTGTGATGCAGGTTCATCTAAATGGAGTTTTGTTTTCTCACATGTTTAGTCATAAGGTTGTAAACCCAACAACTTTTATCCCAGACTACAGTCAAACTCAAACACATTCTATCTTACACCCTAAAAGGAAGTAACCTATCAGACTAAAGGTCACAGGGAGTAACTGCACTTGATGCAGCAAATAAGGATGTGTGGGATATTCAGTTGGAGAGTCACTACCTTATACACTAACCAAAATATTTCATATGCACAAAGTGAGATTGCACACACTAAGGATGAATTGACGGAAACCTGTAATCCAACCATTTTACGGTTAGGATTATAAGTTAAAGGTTCTTTAATGAACCAAGTGTATTCACAAACATTAGAAGGAAATCTTGATCTCAATGCTAAATTTCTAGATCATTGTTTACCTTATCAGAATTCAAATCTGAAAACCCTAAAAAGGGAAAATTAGCAACTTGTAGATTATGACTCAGATTCGTCTGACGAGTCTAACGAGGATTTGGGATTTGCGAACTCCCATTGCACCACCACTGACCTCTCTTGAAGGGGCTAGGGTGATTTTTCCTTGCAGGTACACTAAAGGATGTTGGAGCTATGAGTGATACACCAGTGAGCAAGAGTGTAAACACAGAGAGATGTGAGACACTCAACACAAATGAGTGGAGAGAAGAGTGAAACACTTGTGAGGTACACTAAACACTATCACACACTCACAGTGAGGAAGAAAATGAAACATTCTTTCTAACAGAACTCTATAATTGGTACAACTACTTTGTCAACTAGTTGATTGGAGGATTCCTCAACTAAGGGGGAGAAGTAAAGGGGGTACAAGAAAAAGAAGAGTAGGTTAGAAAGGGGAGCATTTATAGACATTTACAGACTGTGCTTTGGAAGAGAAGCAAGTCAAGTTACTAAGGGGGAGCCTAAGATGGAGAAGTAAGGGGAGATTTAGTTGAGAAGAAAGGGGAGATATAAGGAGAAGATTATATCACAATACTATTCTATTATTCTTTCAATGTACTATGTATAAAGGCTAAGTGGAGGAGTAGTAGATTTCCTAGAAGTTATAGAAATGGTATTGATTCACCATTGTCTACATAGTAGGAACAGTTGTTTTTCTTTAGTGAGAAAAGCTGTGTCAGAGAAGGGAAGTGATATTGTAAATCAAGAACTGCTGATAATCACCAATGTAAGATATGAAGGATTATCAGTCAGAGATTTGAAGAATCAGAAATGAAGATGAGTTATCTATTGAAGATCAGTTCAGTGCTAGAGGAACAGTCATCTATCATTTCATCAACTGAGGATTCTGGAATTGTTAAATTCAAACCAGAGAAATTTTTTTAATGTACTATTTGCTAAGCTCCTAAATGCTTAATCTTTTTCTTGTTTAAGTGAGTTAGTTGAGTTATCCTCTAGGTATTTGCTTGTTATTGTCTAACAAACAAATAGGGGGAGATTGAAAGGCATATGATGTAGCCTATTTGTATTTCGAGGATACAACTCAACTTAAACAAGATTGTATGAGTAAATAGTATATAGATTGTCACAAGGAATCTCAGATTGTAATATCTGTCAAAAGAAAAAGATCAAGGTCAATCTACAGACTTGAGGAATTACTACATTGAAAGAAGTTCAGACATCTGATCAAGCCTCAATGGAGTATTCGTTAAGAAGTGGATTCATTTAAAGTGACAGAGATTTCAACAGTGACAGAGACAGTACAGAAGAATTGAAGAGAGATGAGAAAAGAAAAGGAACCAGATTTTAAAGTCAATATATGAAGAACAGTCATTGCGGTTAGTCACTCATGAACCAGACAGTACATCGAGTGTCAACATTAAACAGTGGTTGTTAGTCATTAACTTCAGTGGTTCAAGCTATCAAGACTGGTAAGAGAGAAAATCATTGTGCAAGCAACAGAAGGGTTAAATTATTTAATCACAAGGATTTTATTATCAAGTGGACTGGCTACGAGGAAAAAGAATTATCACAAAGAAATTCTAAGTGATATATTCTTAATGCTGAAACCCCGGTTAGAATTGTTGTATTTTTTGCTAAGCAAAAGGAGTCCGGTTTCAGACCCTCAAGAGACCGCAACTTAGAGCGTAAAGGATTTATTTATATTAATAAATATTTTATTTATTTAGAAAATTATATTTATAAATATCTAATAATTTTAGATATTTATTTTTATAATTTCTGGATTAAAATAATTATTTATTAATTAAAGATTATAAGTTGTGCGGGACTAAAAGCATTTCTACGGGGCTATTAAAAAAACCTACGACTAAAAAAACAAGAAAATGGCAGCAGGTCATTTGGTTTTGTTGATTTAGAAATGGTGGCCAGGTTTTTAACAAATAAAGTCATTGGCGCGTGGTGTTTAATTGAACTAGAATGACTATACAAATAGTCTACCAAATTGGCCAAGTCTTTATTATTTAATTTGATAGCCTGAAAGTCTATTAGAAGTGTTTTAGACTATGATTTAATGTTAAAAGACTATTAAAAGTAGTCTAGCTGATAGTCTGCACAACAAAGGCTGATAGTCTGCAAGATAGTCTGCACAGATTGATAGTCTGCTAAGGTGATAGTCTACCAGAAAGTCTACATGGTAGTCTGCCAGAAAAATCATGTATTAAAGACTATCAGGATAGTCATTCTGATAGTCTGGAGAAAGAGTTGGGTAGTCTGCCAAGCCAGATAGTCACACCGGTAGTCTGCAAGAGAGCTGATAGTCACACCGGTAGTCTGCAGTTCAACTGGATAGTCTGCAGTGCATTTGATAGTCTCTGGATAGTCTGCAAGTGAAAAAGAAAAGACAGAAGATGTTATAAGGCATGGCGGCTCAACAAATATACAACAATATAATATCCAAAACACAGAAGCTCTCTTCTCTCTCCTGACGAACACACCCAGCAAGAACAAATAAATTTCTGTAAAATCAAGTTCTCAATATTTGTAATATTTTATCCGATAGAACTTGATTATTTGTGATTCTTGTACTACTAGCGAATTAAGTTTCCTAGTTCTTATCTTGATTTTTATTAACTAAATTAGAAAAGTTCATGTCGAATTTTCTAATTAGTTATTAATTACTTGATAATAATCTGTACTGAAATTGTAACACCCATCAAGTTAATATATTGTTATATTCAACTTGAAAATTTGTTTCAATTAATTCCGCACAAATTTGTCTAAACTAAATTTTATTTAAAGGACAAATTTCGAAAATTTGATATAGATTGTATTCAACCCCCCTTCTACAATCTTATCGGACCTAATAAAGGTTTATGTTTTATTATAGATGGAGAGGAAATGAGTGAGTCGAGTTATGTTCGTGAGTGGCTAGGGATATATATATATAAATGTGTTAATCGGTGATATAATTATTGAATATGGAATATTGTATATTGTACCCTAAATTTGGGTAAATAATGGAGAATATTGTTATGTACAGAATCATGCCGCCTAAACGTAATACTAGGGTAGATGTAAAGGAAAATGAGGGAGTTTGAGGTAATAGAGTAAGTAGATTGGTGAATAGACACTGATTGTTTGTGGAGATGAAAGGGTGAAACTGAGGTTGGTCGGTAAAGCCAAGATATACCTTAAGGACCAAGACAGACTGAGACATTCCGAGATTGACTTAAATGAAAAGGTTATTATGCCAAAAGTGTTAAGTTTATATAGCACATGAGACTGATATGAGAAAAGGGAATATTTGAGGTAACGGGAAGTGTACGTTAGAAAATATTGTGAGTATGTGTGGTATGTTAGAATATACAATTTAGAAGTATAATTTGAAGAGTCCTTGATACCGGAGCAGTGTCAGGCTAAGACGATCAATATTACGTAAGTATATCGATTATAGGGTTGTGTTCTATTATGGATAAAGGCAGAAAGTATCGAGCCAAGTCAAGACTAGGTTGTTAGATATAATTGATGTGATTTAATGTCAGTGTTTAAGTGTTACAGGTAAAGAGAGTTTAACTTGTTATTGAAAGCAGTTGTAACAGAGTTTGAGTATACGCTGATTGCTGGAAGTGCAAATGCTGACAGAGAAAAGCGTAAACACTGATAGCTGAATACATGGAAGCGCAAACACTGTTAGCGTGGAGAGAACAGAGTTTGCTAAAGTCTGTCTACTGGGAGCGTCTACAAGTCAACAGAGTTTGAAGATTAATTTAATATTAATATGAAAGCGATATCTTTGAAGATTGGATAGCTGTCAAAGAGATTGAGTTGACTTAGAAGACGTGTAGCAATCGTAATTGATATCAATTGTATAGCTTAATTTTAGGAGAATCAATTTACGATTGTACGTAGCTGTATATCTTATAAATACAGTTAGGTTAACCCTAGAAGGGTATCCATCGTGAACGAATATCATTCTTGTAACCTAAGCAGCTCTCTGTGATACTTTACATCACCGAGAGAGGAATTATTAATTCCAAACAGTTTTAAGAGTTAAAACGTGTGTTCTTGTTACTTATTCATACAGTAATTGATTATATATTGTGTATTCGACCTAACAAGTGGTATCAGAGCCAAATCTGTTACTTTATTACAGTTAAAGATCCAAACACAATAGTAATCAATGGCAGAGATACCTCCACCATCTGAGAAAGCACCTACTACTGTTAGTAGGTATGAAACAATTAGGGTTCCTATACTGAGGCCATTAGAGTATGCAATTTGGAAGGTGAAGATGACCATGTTTCTGGAGGCCACAGATCCAGAATATCTGGACAGAATTTATGAAGGTCCTCACAAACCTACAAAGTTATCTGCTGCTGCTGCTGGTGAGGAATCAAAAGTCATTCCAAAAGAGAAGAAAGATCTAACTGCTGAGGATCTTTCATCTATTGCAAAGGATGCAAAGGTAAGGCATTTACTTCATAGTGCATTAGACAATGTTATGTCTAATAAAGTGATAAACTGCATAACTGCAAAGGAGATATGGGATGCACTTGAGGTTAGATGTCAAGGAACACCTGCAATTAAGAAGAACAGAAGGAACATACTCACTCAGGAGTATGAACATTTTGAGGCAAAATCTGATGAAACCATGACAGAAACATTTGACAGATTCTGTAAACTGCTCAATGATTTGTCATTGGTGAACAAAGAGTATGATTTAGAAGATTCAAATCTCAAGTTTCTTCTCTCTCTACCTGAAAAGTGGGATGTGAAAACAACCACTATAAGAGATAATTATGAACTTGGTGAAACAGAGATTGATGAAATTTATGGACTGCTCAAAACCCATGAATTGGAATTGGAGCAGAGAAACAAAAGATCTAGTAGAAAGTCAAAGTCTGTTGCTCTTAAGGTTGAGGAGAAACCATCAAAGAAGGAAGCATCAAGGAAAAAGGCAAAAGGAAAAGCCTTAGTCATACATTCAGAGAATGAGTCATCAGACACTGATGTTGACTCAAACACAGATGAATCATCTGATTCTGAAGATGATGAGGAGATGATGCAAATGGCTGCATTGATGGTAAAGACTTTCAAGAAGATGGGATACAAGAAGTTCAAGAAGGGAAAGAGATTCTCCAAGGACTACTCAAAGTTTGATAAGAAGAATTTCAAGAAATCTGAGGGAAAGGACTTCAAATCTGGTAAGAAAGACAAGTCTGAGATTCAATGCTACAAGTGTAAGGAGATGGGTCACTATGCTCCTGAGTGCAAGAAGGGTAAAACTGAAAAGGCACTCTACACCAAAGGCAGAGATTGGGCAGACACTTCAGATTCAGATGAGGAAGTCAACTATGCTCTCATGGCTACTACTCAGACTGAAAATGATGATCTCAAGGTACCTCCAACTACCTATGCTTATAACACTGATAATATAACTGAATTGAGAATTTATCTTAAAGCATTGCATATCAGTTATAGGGATCAGACTTTAGAAAATGAGAGGATAAAGTCTGAGTGTTCTCAACTCAAAGAAAGAAATAAACTTGTTGAGGAACAGCTAGAGAACATGAATAAAATTCAAAAAGAGAGAGATGATGCAGTGTTTATTGAACAGGAGTTGCTAGGTAAGTATAAGCAACTAGAATCAGAATTGGAGGATACTAAACACATCATTAAGACTTGGACACACTCTGGTAAAGACACTCAAGAAGTGTTTCAGTCAGATACAGTAGGTCTAGGTTACTCTGTAGGAGATGAACTTAGATTTGAAAATCAGGTAAAGGTTAGACCACATTGTTCATCTGAGGGTAATGTCATGGGAACAGGTGGACCTAAGACTGAAGCACAGAAAAAGGCTGTTAAAGAGTCATATGCTAAAACTTTTGTTAAAGAGGCTAACATTGGCTTAATGACAGATAAACAACTCAAGCATAAGCTTAAGGAGATAAAGTCTGTCAACAAACAGAGAATGCCTAAGAAAAACAGAAATGGAAAAGTAGGCATAACCTCAGGAGTTAAGCCAATGCTTGCTTCATTAGCTCCCAGGAAAACATGCTTTAATTGTGGTAGTACTAATCATCTTGCCAGTTTCTGCAGTAAGAATAAGAACATTAATTCTTTGCCCTCTAAAACTGCAGTTAAAAATGATTATGTGAAAACTAGACCACAGACTTTATGTAAACACTGTGGAAGTACTTGGCATTCTATTTATACTTGCAGAGATTATCATGCTATTTACTATAATTACTATGAACCCAAGCCAAATTTGAAATGGGTTAAAGTAAACTCTGCAAATGTAAACTCTGAAAAAGTTAGCTTAAACTCTGTTAATGAAAATTCCGCTGCAAAAGCTAACAGAATTAAGAAAGCCAAAGGATCCAAGCAAGTCTGGATCCTTAAAACTAATAATCAGTGATTGTTTGTGATTGCAGGGCACAAGGGTCAGTACCCTAGTCGTGGACAGTGGATGTTCAGGACACATGACTGGAAATAAAGCCCTGCTATCAGAGTATGAGGAGAAGGCTGGCCCAGAAGTTTCTTATGGAGATGGCAACATAGGACATACTCTGGGATATGGCAATATTAATCTTGGGATTGTCATCATCACAAATGTAGCTCTGGTTCCAGGACTCAAGCATGATTTGCTATCTGTGAGTCAAATCTGTGACAGAGGATATCATGTAGATTTTCAGCCTGAATACTGCCAAATGATCAGTAAATCTACAGGGAAAGTTGCTCTAGTTGGAAACAGACACAACAACATCTATGAAATAAAATTGTCAACAAACACTGATGGCAAAGCAGTATGTCTGTCAACAAGAATGTCCAGTGAAGAGAGTTGGAAGTGGCACAAGAAACTCTCTCATTTGAATCTGAACAACATTAATGAGCTCATAAAGAATGATCTTGCAAGAGGACTACCAAAGTCATTGTTGAATGTAGAAGGCCTGTGTGATTCTTGTCAAAAGGCCAAACAGAGAAAAACCTCTTTCAAAAGCAAATCTGAGTCTTCAATTGCTGATCCTTATCATCTACTACATGTTGATCTTTTTGGTCCAGTAAATGTGATGTCTCTTGGAAAGAAGAAATATGCATTAGTCATTGTTGATGAATATACCAGATTCACATGGGTATATTTTCTTGCAAAGAAGGATGAAACAGCTTTAACACTGACAGATCATATAATCCAACTGGACAAAGGTTCAGAGCATCAAGTGAAGATAATCAGAAGTGACAATGGAACTGAGTTCAGGAATTCATCTATGGAAGAATTTTGCAAGAGTAAAGGGATCAAACAAGAGTTTTCTGCACCTGGCACTCCACAACAAAATGGTGTAGTGGAGAGGAAGCACAGAACTTTGATAGAAGCTGCCAGAACCATGCTAGATGAAGCAAAGTTGCCAACATATTTCTGGGCAGAAGCAGTTCAAACTGCTTGTTTTACTCAAAATGCAACACTGATCAACAAGCATGGTAAAACACCATATGAAATGGTGAAGAAGAAGAAGCCAAATCTAAAATATTTTCATATTTTTGGAAGCAAGTGCTTTGTGTTGAAGACTCATCCTGAACAGTTGACCAAATTTGACCTAAAGGCAGATGAAGGAATTTTTGTTGGCTATCCACTGTCAACAAAGGCATTCAGAGTTTATAATCTGAGAACCAGAGTGATCATGGAGTCTATTCATGTGTCATTTGATGACAAGAAAATAACTGGACTTGAAGATGTTAATGAGCATGATCAACTGCACTTTAAAAATGAAGATTTATTAAACTCGGATGATACAGATCTGACAAACACTGTTGAGGTCAATTCTGAACCCCTACTGGTAAACACTGAAGAAACTTTTCAATCAGAAACAAGGGAAGAACCAGTTGAGGGGGAGCATGAAGAATCACATCAAAGTGAAAATTCAAACACTGATAGTGACTCAATTGATAACTCTGAATCAAACACTGTTGATTCAAACTCTGATCATTCAAATTCTGAGCAGTCACATTCAGGGGGAGCATCTGAAAATGAAGAGAGACACCAAGAAAATCAGGAGAGCATGGATCAAGGGGGAGGATCACATGATGACAGAAGCAATCTGCCTTCTTCAAGAAAATGGACTAAGTCACATACACCTGATTTAATTATTGGTGATCCAGATGCAAGAGTAAGGACAAGAAGTGCAACAACAAACGAATGTCTGTTTCATGCATTCTTGTCACAATCTGAGCCAAAGAAAGTAGAAGAAGCTCTGAAAGATGCTGACTGGATAACAGCAATGCAAGAAGAGCTAAATGAATTTGAGAGAAATGAGGTGTGGACCCTTGTACCAAGGCCAAAGAATAGATCTATTGTTGGTACTAAATGGGTTTTCAGAAATAAAACTGACAGTGATGGTGTGATCACAAGGAACAAAGCAAGACTGGTAGCTAAAGGCTATTCACAGCAAGAAGGAATAGATTATGATGAGACTTTTGCACCAGTTGCCAGGTTGGAGGCAATAAGGATGTTTCTTGCCTATGCTTCTCACAAGAAATTCAAGGTTTTTCAAATGGATGTGAAAAGTGCTTTTCTGAATGGAAAACTTGAAGAAGAAGTATTTGTTGAACAACCACCTGGTTTTGTAGATCCAAAATATCCAGATCATGTCTACAGGTTAGACAAAGCACTCTATGGACTCAAACAGGCACCTAGGGCATGGTATGAAACACTTGCTAAATTTCTGCTAGAAAGTGGGTTTCACAGAGGTACTATTGACAAAACTCTGTTTTACTTTCAATCTGGTAATGACCTGCTCTTAGTACAGATATATGTAGATGATATCATTTTTGGATCTACTAATGATAAACTCTGTAAGAAGTTTGCCAAGCTCATGCAGTCTAGATATCAAATGAGTATGATGGGAGAGTTAAGCTATTTTCTAGGCTTACAGGTGAAGCAAACAGATGATGGAATTTTCATAAATCAAGCAAAATATACCAGAAATCTTCTCAAGAAATTTGGCATGCTTGACTGTTCATCTGCAACAACTCCCATGGCAACTGCAACAAAACTGGATAAAGATACAGGTTCATCAGTGGATATGACAAGCTACAGAGGGATGATTGGTTCTCTACTCTATTTAACAGCTAGTAGACCTGATATCATGTATGCCACCTGTCTGTGTGCAAGATTTCAGGCAGATCCAAGGGAACCACATTTAACAGCTGTGAAGAGGATTTTCAAATATCTCAAGGGCACTGTAACCATAGAACTGTGGTACCCAAGAGAATCAGATTTTAAGCTACTTGGTTACTCTGATGCAGATTTTGCTGGCTGTAAGATTGACAGAAAAAGCACAAGTGGAAGTTGTCAATTTCTTGGTGACAGACTAGTGTCTTGGTACAGCAAGAAACAGAAGTCAATATCTACATCTATAGCTGAAGCAGAATATATTGCTGCTGGTAGCTGTTGTGCACAGATTTTATGGATGAAAAATCAACTACTGGATTATGGGTTGAGGTATAGTAAAATACCTATTTTCTGTGATAATCAAAGTGCTATTGCAATGACAGGTAATCCAGTACAACACTCAATGACCAAGCACATCAGCATAAGGTATCACTTTATCAGAGAGCATGTAGAGGAAGGCAACATAGAGCTTCACTTTGTGCCTACAGATCAACAACTTGCAGATGTTTTCACAAAGCCTCTAAGTGAAGCAACATTTACAAGACTGGTCAATGAACTAGGAATGGTATCTGGTTTTGACTAAACATGTTGGTTAGACTCAAACTTTTCTAATGAAATGTGTTGCTCGTATTTCTGTGAATTGCTAAAGTGCTATGTGAATATTGTTAATTAAACTCTGTCTGGTATGTGAATATTTCTGTCAGCATGATTGTTGGTCATACACTGTTAATACGTTTGTTAAACTCTGTGAATTCTGAGTTGATTTTTTGTCTGAATGAAAGTACCGATGAAGAAAAATGTATAGAGCATGATTTTCAGTGAAAAATCAAGATTCTTTTTGAGTCACTGTAATCTAATCAGAAATTGCACAGTAATTTAACACAGCATGATACTGTTTCATATTTAGAGCATCTCTTAGTTTATTTGATCCTAAACTCTGAATCTATGAATACTGTATGCATTTTCTCTTATGATTAACTCTGATATTGATGAACTCTAAACTCTGATTAGTGACACTCTGTTTCCAAGTCATACTTGATTCTTGATGATTCTGTGTTTGCACTTGTGAAAATTTTAAAACTTGAGATGTGTCATTGTTTAGTTTGGTGAGAACCAGTTCATGTCTGAACCCTGTGAGATTTTGAGCTGAATAAGTGATTGATACATTTTATATCAATCAGATTTTATTGTTGTGTGATGTTCATCAGTAAGTATGTTGCTCTAGAACTTGCATTAAACCATTTTGGGACTACATGATATATGTGTGCATAAAGATGATAAAGGCATTAGGATTAACCATCTTTCTTCAAACACTGTTCAAAACATCTTTGAACACTGATAATAAACACTGTTCATAAAACACTACCCTTAGTAAACCTTTTGAGCCAAATTAACTGCTCATTGTTCTTGAATACTGACGTATTAAGAGCAGTTATATTCGTTTGTTAAATCAAATTCAAGCAGGTGAGTATTTCTCAAGAAAAGATATCTTACTCAGTATATATATATATGTAAATAATAAAAAAAAAAAGAAAAAAAAAAGGGTATATATACTGATCATCTTGTACAAAAATGTACTAACCATTTGACTGAACATTTTGATCAAATAAATTGTTCAGTTCGAAATTCTCATTCAAAAACATCTCTTCTCATCTGTTTGATTTCACTCAATTAAAACCTTGAACAAAGTCCTTTTGATTTGTGCATATATGTAATCGAAGTGGTGTAGATATGGTGGACATTCAAGCTTATGGTAGTATCTGCTTTTACTGATTGAATCTGAGAGTAAACACTTCACCTAAACACTTGTGTGATGTGAGAGTTTGTGAGACAATCCTTGACATGTAACTCACTGAATGATGCTTTGATGTTTATCTCCTGATCTTTTTGTCTTTAATGACTGTGTGCTTACGTGGATAATCATGATCATAAACTGGAACAGGGATATTCAGATTTCTGTAATTAAGGAACTACAGAGTTTAGCATTCATCATATACTATGTGTTTAATATGAGAGTTTGTGCATTCAGTGTTTATTGTTTTGATTTATGGATTTTATGAAATATTAGATGCTATAAAAATTGATTTGGTAAACTCTGCTACTCACACACGAAAATCACGACTGTGCATTTTTGAAAGGGTTTTTGTGATAAAGATTGAAAATATATGACAAACACTGATTGATTGTGTTATGTACTCTAAGGTAAATTTTCATTAAGATAATTTGAAAATTTTGGAGTAAATGGAGTAGTTGACAACTGTTAATTAGTGTAATAAGTGGTAACGTGTCTTGATAAATGGAACGACAGCGGTAATAATGGCTTTTACTGCGCATGTATTAAGTGAACCGTTGCATGTGTGACACGTGTCCCACTCACTCATCATTATGTCTCACTTTTACACTTTTCAAGGGAACAGTTGCGTGTTTTCAAGGAAAATCGTTTGAGTTTAGTTTTTAATTAAAACTCAAATTACTTTTTGCCACAATCACTATTACCCACTCGTATTCACTTTACCAAAACAGAGAACATCTTTGTTTTTCACTTTGGCATTTTCACAAACACCTTTCTTGCAAACCATTTTCACAGTTGATTCTTGCTTATTTCTTGATTCAATGGCAACTAAACCTTTCACTGTGTTTGGTCTACGCTTTGTGCCTAACAATTATGCAGCTTTACTTGAGAACGACCGGGCTCCAGAGGCGTTCCATCTAATGCAAAATTTTCTTCGAGATTCTGAGATTGGGCAAGCGCTGGTTGAACCGGCTATTCTATCTGCTTCCCAAGTTGTTAACTTCTGGCAAAACTCAAGATATATAGAAGGAGGAGAGAGTGGAACTCCGTCTATCATCTTCTCTCATGAAGAACAAGAGTTTGTGATAACTCCACAAACTGTTCGTGATGCCATGGACTTCGACACACATACTTCGTATGCTGTTGTCTCTGAGGAAAATCTGAGAGAGATGCTAACAGAGATTGGGTACATGGAATCACTTGCCAAGCTGGGCAGTGTGAAGAGGCCAAATTTGAGAAAAGAGTGGAATTTTTTCTTTGATTGTATCACCAGGACATTCCAGAAGAAGGTCACCAACTGGGATGCTATTCCAATGGACAGTCTGCAAATTGGGTATTCTCTACTCTATGGAAGTAATTTTGATTTTGGTAGATATATTTTAATGAATTTGGGTGATAAGTTGTCAGAGTCTACTACAGTTTACTTTGCTAGATTTTGTCAACTTCTGTTCAATGCATGTGTTCCTGGATTAGTTGTTGATGAAGCTGATAAGATTCAACCTTTTCGAGTCACTAAGAGAATATTCTCTGATATGACTAACAAAGATGTTGGTAAGGACATACCTCCTTTCATAATGCCACTTGCTTTACAGAACTTTGTCAATCAACCACAAGATTCTCCATCACCAAACCATGAACCACATGAACCACATCAATCAGAACCACAATCTATGCCTGAACCTTTAGCCACTGATCGTACAGAAAACATCCCATCTCAACCTGCTCAATCACCTGAGCCAATACCAACAACCACTGATCAACCCATATCACCTCAAACACAAACAGAACCTCAAACACAACCTGACCAAATGACTACTGAACCAACAAACCCTGTCACTACCACTCATCCACAACCACCACCAAAGCCAAAAAGGAAGAAACATACTGCAATCAACACCAAACATTCTAGGGCTAAACAGACAACTCCAAAGGCTGTTTATTCTAGAAGATTCATACAAAGGGCAAATAGACCTTCAACACCATCGGTTGAGGAAAGTTCTAGTGAAAGTTCTAGTGCAGAAGAAGAATTTGTTGCAGTACCTCAAGCTAAGAGGAGAAGGCTTATTTTAACTGATTCTGATGATGAGCATGTTGAAGAGGCTCAAGAGAAAATCTCTTTTGATATTCCTACTGGTGAGCCAGAGGTTATCATAGAACCTATAATACCAGAATCTGAAGTCAAGCTTTCTGAACCAGAAGTTGTTAAGGTTCAAGAAAATGAAGTTGTTAGAGATGTTTTGTCTCCAATGGAAGAGTTTGCTGAAACTCCAATTTCTTTTAATCATGAAGCATCTACTCCACCACTCATGGAGGTTACACTTTCTATTGATACTGGTGTTGCTGATGGGCCTACTGTTGTTCTTGAAGACACTGTGGTTGCATCACACACTGAGTTGAACTCTGATGCCAATCATGTTTCTGCTCATGGTGAGGAGGTTGATAAACCAGAAAAGGTTCTTTCTTCAGAGCAAACTCCAGTTGATAAAGGAAAACAGGTTGCTCAAGAACCTATTTCTGCTCAAGAACCTATTGCTTCTGTTGCCTCTACTAGTGAGTCGATGAGTGATTCAGTTGAAGCTGAGAGTACAGGAGTTGAACAACCACAAAATCAGACTGATGGTCAGAAAACAGGTGAAAAACCAGATTTTGCTGGACCTTCTGCTAATGAGGTTGATGATGATTATTTGAAAAAGCAAACTGCTGATTGGTACAAGTCAGATTGTATCTTTCCTCCTGGAAGAGCAGCTAATTTTCTACAGTCACATTCCTCAAAGATTTCAAATCCTGATATCTTTACTTGTCTTCAAGGCACAGTGATTCAGATCAAGACTTTGAATCACAGATTTGATGAAAATCAGAAGGCAATTGTAGATCTTCGAACAGAAGTTGCTACTCATGAGGAGAAAGCTCAACTAGCTAATGCTAAGCTCTTTCAACAATTTGCTAAAGCTCAAGCAAATATTAATGACAGACTGAGCACAGTTGAGCAGAATCAGATTTTACTAACTGAGAAGGTTGATTCCATTGCAAACTCTCTTGAGTTAATTACTTCTATTCTGATTCAAGATGGTGATGATGATGTCAAAAAGGGGGAGAGAATTGCTAAAACCAAGTGTAAGCAAACTCAAACTCTGTCAAAGAAAGATCATCTTGATGATGAAGGCACCAATGCTGATAAGGGCTTTAGAAATGCAAATCTCAGACAAGGACATGGAAGGTCTTCAAGGTCAAAGCCAAATTTGGTGATAGATTCACATACTCAGAGTACTTCTGGTTCAAAGCCAAAGGATTTGTCATTCTCTGACAATCCACAAACAGATGAAGAATTGGCTGCAAAATTATTTCGTGAAGAGAATGCTGAAGCTACACTTGAGGATATTCAAGCTGAAGAAAAGCTGTTGCAGAAACAGTATTTAAAAGCTCAAAAGTCCAAGAAAGTGAAGAAAGTTGTTAAAGCTTCAAAGTCTGCAAGGCCTGTAATGAAAGGAATTGAAATCAAAGAAAAACTATCTGGTATTCAAGAAGAAGAAGAAGAAGATACTGGAAAGCTGGTTAGAAAGTCTTCTCTTGATGCTAAGTTGAAGTTAAAAGGGATAATTGGTGAAGAGAGCAAGGGCAAAATGATAGTTACAACCTCTGTTGCTACACAAGTTGTACAGACTCAAAGTAAACTCTTACCTGGTTTTTCAAGGCCAAAAATTCCAGTGCAAGAAGAAGTAGGAGTGACTGGTGGATATCAACATAATGTTGCATGTTCAGGAAAGCCACTAGGCAGGAATACTTCTGGCTTAGGTTCAAGAAGAGATTTGAGGGTTAGTAACAGTCCAAGAGATCCTTCTGCACTTGTATCTCTTGGTTCTGGTATAACTCAAGAAAATCTAGACAAGTTGGAGTCAGTTCAGGTAGTTCATCAAAGGAGCTTAGATATTCACTTTCTACTATACTTTATGGCAGATGGGTCAGTGTATAGAGTGAATGAAGAAGCAATCAAACTAAAATTATTTGAGGAACTTCAGTATGTCTTGCATATCTTCAGAGTTAGAAATCAAAGAACACAGCTTATTGCTAATTCTATAAGAGAGTATATGCAGAAAGCTAAAATTGCTACAGGAACAAAGTCTGCTGAAAAGTATGTTCCTAAGTACAGAGACTGGAATGGGAATCTGATTGAAATGCAGAAGGGAACTACAAAGCTGAAGACTGATCTTGGAATTACAGTTCTAGATTTCAATGTAAAGTCTGAAGAATTAAAGTACATCAGATTGGGAAATGAAATGAGAAGAAACAAGATCTATGATCTCAGGGCTGCTATTTTTCAAACTGATGAGAATGATCCAGAATTAAGAGAGATCAAGCAAGCTATGGAGATTGAGCTTGAAAATGCTGAAAGGAGATTGTTGATTGATTATCTCAGAACAACTCCAGATCTTGAGGAGGTTAGGTAGACAGAATTTGTAAGTAATTCGTATTTTCTGTAAATTTTGCTAAGTTAAGTTTAAACTCTGATTATATGTTAAACACTGTGTTTTTATTTGTTAGTTTTGACATCATCAATTATTGTGAACTTGTACATTTTTCTAATGAACAAGTTGGGGGAGATTGTTAGATATAATTGATGTGATTTAATGTCAGTGTTTAAGTGTTACAGGTAAAGAGAGTTTAACTTGTTATTGAAAGCAGTTGTAACAGAGTTTGAGTATACGCTGATTGCTGGAAGCGCAAATGCTGACAGAGAAAAGCGTAAACACTGATAGCTGAATACATGGAAGCGCAAACACTGTTAGCGTGGAGAGAACAGAGTTTGCTAAAGTCTGTCTACTGGGAGCGTCTACAAGTCAACAGAGTTTGAAGATTAATTTAATATTAATATGAAAGCGATATCTTTGAAGATTGGATAGCTGTCAAAGAGATTGAGTTGACTTAGAAGACGTGTAGCAATCGTAATTGATATCAATTGTATAGCTTAATTTTAGGAGAATAAATTTACGATTGTACGTAGCTGTATATCTTATAAATACAGTTAGGTTAACCCTAGAAGGGTATCCATCGTGAACGAATATCATTCTTGTAACCTAAGCAGCTCTCTGTGATACTTTACATCACCGAGAGAGGAATTATTAATTCCAAACAGTTTTAAGAGTTAAAACGTGTGTTCTTGTTACTTATTCATACAGTAATTGATTATATATTGTGTATTCGACCTAACATAGGTAAATGACGATAATTGGGAATATAAGACGATGGTTTAAGGCTAAAGGATAAGTGCCAAATTTAAGAAATTTTGGGAAATACGCAGTCTAAGATAAATAGTATTTGAGGAAAACCTTCCATTATTGGGATTTTCAATTGGGTAGAGGCTATTAACGGTAACTACTTTCAAATTTCCTAAAGCCCTGCTAAATTATATTATTGAGTTTCAAATTTTCCTCCACTGGTGATTAATTCCAGGGTGATCTATCACCTCTTATTCAAAAAGGGCCGGTATCTTTTCAAAACTTTTTGGCACCCTTGAAATGTGTTTCAAAATTGTATTTTATCTATCTTAGTCAAAATATTCCTCTAAGATTATTTTCGGAAGATGGTATTTATCATTGTGATTTAAATTTCCCTCTATATTTCTTACTCCAACTAAGAGGAACAACCCTATATGTATACACAAGGACGATCTGTCTGTGTGATAGAAAGTCGGAGGGGACGCCCTCACTTGTGTGACGTACGGGTTCTTCTATCATATTGATTTCCCAAATATTCTTTTGTTTCGAATAAGAGCTATTTAAAACTCTTAATCTTATAAATTATTGTGGGACCCTTGCCTGTTTCTGGGTTCGTTTCAATTCAAAGTTTCTTGAATTCTATTAATTGTTTCAAATATAGAAGATTTCCTTAATGAATGGAAAAATGGAAGCAAAGTTTAAAGTATACGTGATTATACGAGGAAACTCGAGGTTTCAAGGGAAATTTCAATAAGGGATAATTGGAGTTAGAAGAGTTTCGATATAAAAGAAGAAGGAATTTCGTGAGAAGAAATGGGAATATTTGATGATTAGTAAGAGAAAAGAAAATGAGGAATTTTAAGGCATGATTGAGATTTACTATTGAGAGTAAGGTGTATTTTGAGGATAGAGTCAGAATAAGGATAAACATAGGAAGTGGGGATAATTAATGAAGGATTTCAAGGTGCAATAACTATTGGTAATGGAAGGCCAATATTGTGACTAATACCCTAAGTAGTAGAGAGAGATTAAAGATGTTAAGTATTCAAAGGATTAATCCAAAAGGTGTGAATGAGTAAAACTTGAGGTAAAGATTTTGATGAGAATAATAAAAGGAAATTTCAGAGGTGGAGTAGATAGTATATCACGAAAGAACTAAGGTGGATCAGTAAGATGTAAAGAGCATATAGTGAACAATAGACATATGGGATAAGGTATCCGGAGGAAATTGCAGGTACGTTCTAATTTAACCTCTTAAGTGTAAATGTTTGGTTAGGGATCGACAAAGTCAATGAATGGTGTAAATGGACTGATAATATAGATAAGAATAATCTATCTATAAGAAAGTGAGTTATTCTCGTGTCATCCAAATCAATATCTGTTAAGAGTCAAAGAACTCCATAAAAAGGAGATTAAGAGTATTGGGAAAGCGTGAGAATATTTTTCAAGGATGAAAGAAAAGTATATGTTTGTATAAGTATGAACATGAAATATATATTATAGATAATATTTTCTTACAATTGTTTCAAGGAATATTATTATAACTTATTTTCTGGAAAATTTTACAGAGGTGATATATATAAATGTTAGAGTGTTTATATTTTATGTCATGATAGAGATCAAAATACAGATAAACCATAAGTGAGATACACTACCATTCAGGGGAGGCCAATGTGGTGGCCGATACCCTTAGCTAAAAGAGGAATGAGAGAGGAACTAATGTGGAATGACTGAAACAGGAGGAGAATGAAAGGGACTGATATTGATAAGCTAAATGGCATGTTGATGAATGACAAGCAAGATTATGTTGGTGTATTTTTACGCAAACAAGATAGAGATATTATGAAGGAAAAAGGATAGAGAAAGTGGTGTAGAAGTCAGAGGTGTGGATGAAAGAGGTATCTATGGACATTTTCAACGTGATTCCGGGACGGAATCCTTTTAAGGGGGGAAGACTGTAATAACCCTAACTTTAGCAAAGCTACAGTGGTCACATGAATAGTAAATTTCGAGGATTTAGAGAAATGGTATATAAGTACTCCATAATGGAAACGGAAAATGAATAAACAGAAACCATATTAGTGTTGTACATTGAAAATAAGTGACTCGAAATGACGATAGATTCCAGAAATTCCTGAACATGGATTTTGAGGATTTTGAGTTCGAATAAGCTTATATTGGATATTAAGGAGCATGGAAATATTAAAGGAATTATATATTGAGGAATTAGAAGATTTAGGTTAAACCAAGGGATTATTAAGTTAATGGAATACCAAAGGAAATTGGATTTGTAAATGATTTCAAAAACCACTGAGATAATGAGGTATACTCGAAACGAACCACAACTAGACGAGTATGGAAACCAAACAACCAAGATTAGTAATCTAACAAGGATACATACCACATTATTATTATCCAAGATTATTAGCATAATATTTAGAAAAACAAGAAAAGAGATTATTAGGTCATCAAGATGACATCACATTTCATTAATTTGTTTTTAAGGGTAAATTAGTAACTTTGCAAGGTTTAACCACAAAATATCTTACCAAGCTTCCAAGACAAGCTAGAAGGATCAAGAGAAAGCCAAGATAAGATCAACCAAACACAAAAATCTTCTCCCCCTCCATTTCTTGCAAATTCGGCCAAAACAATAGTAGATCAGTAAAAAGAGCATAACTCCTTCGTTTCTCCGCCAAATTTTGCGTTCTTTAGCTTTTTGGAAAGCCCATGAGATAATCTACAACTCTTATTTCACACGGTTTGTCCAGAAAACCAAGGTAAGGGCCTCGTTTTTCATGTTCTTTCAGCTGAGTTTTAGAACTCCGAAAATCTCTAAGTATGTTCTTGATGTTTCTTGTTAGTTTAAGGTGTTATAAGGTTATATCAAGGCTTCTCAAGGACTAAAAGCCTTTGTTAAGTGTTGTTAAAACTTCATGGAAGGTATAAACCCTAACCCCTTTTTATTATGTGAGTTTTAGTGATGTTAATGGATGATGTGTGGTTAAAAGTGATTATTGTGATGTTAGCTAGCATAAATTTTGATTGATTGTTGGGTGATGGTATTGAGGCCTCACCACTGATTATATGGATTATGAGGATGTAATATTGATGTGTATGGAGTGGTGGATGATTATATGGCTTGGTTGTGATGGAATGGTTTTTGGAATGTCCGAATTATAGCCGTTATAATGTCCGATTTTCGTTAAATTAAGAAACTGCCCTGTTTTGGAGCAACAGGTGCATACGGTAGGTTCCTGTTTAGAACCCCAACTGACCATGATGAGATAGAGCTTGGTTCATAGATCGTTTTGATATAAGATGCGTTAAAATCTGATGAACGGTTTAGGAGAAAAGTCAGTTTTAGTGAAAGACGTTCGAGAACCGAGAAACAGTAATTGTGTTAACTTTGAGGCTGTAATTACCCTACTTAGACATTTTTAATAATTATGAAACTTTGGGATATTGTAGTAAGGTAGTCAAAGAGTTGTTACCAGTTGACCTTGTGGTAAAATTCGAAATCCATATTTTCTGAGAATTTTTTTACAGTTAAGTGTGGTCGTTAGGGGAAATGGTGAAAACCCCTGAAACTTCGATTAAGGTTATAAATAGTTAAGTTCTTGAACCTTTGGGGTAATAGTGATACGTTAAACATATATTAAAGTGTCAAGGGTAATGTTATACAAGAGTATAGTGAGTAAGAGATGTGGTATTCTAACGACGGTCCTTTTGTGTTTATAGAAACTCCGGAAGAGGGACGAGCCATACTGTCAGGATACCAAAACCGAGGCAAGATCTTTTCTATCCCTACTTGGAAATTATTTATCTTCAAGAAAACTTGATTTCATGAAATATATATATATGATGCTATTGTTACTATATTGTTAAGAATTTGTTTTCCTTGATTATTGATGTTAAAAGGGAAGGTATATGAGTATGATATGTATATGGATATGGATATGAGTATGAGATGGATATGAATATACATAGAGATGATTATGCATGAAGTGAACATGCCTTATGATTAAGGGAATATGAAGGAATGATATCAGTTGTTATCTAGAGTTATATATAAAGGAATGGTATCAGTTATTATCTAAGGTTATATGATTTATAAAATTATATTCTTCCTAAGTATTGTGATTTAATAAATATTATTGAATGGTATTTAATACTTTTGAGATAAATGGAATACTCTACATATATAAAAGCATATTTAATTTTATTGAATATATAAGAGATGTCTGAGTTATAATCAAAGTATTATGACATAAATATTTTATAAAGTGATGATAAATGGAAATGGAAATGATATATGTGAATGGAAATGCGAATGGAAACGGAAAAGTGGAAAAATGTGAAATGGTACATGATAATGGTAAAATGATTTGAAAGGGGGATTGCAACAGTAAGCGTAAGAGGCTGTGTGGGAGTGGCACGGTCCAGCATTCAATATTTTCTTACGGCACGAAGATGCCAAGGGAGGATGTAGCAGGTAGCCTTCCACCAGGGTTGATTACCAGGTAGGGATCATCCCTTCTACTAGTAGTAAACAGAGAGCGGATACGGTCAGGCGACTGATCATCGTCCTACGTATCTGGCGCCAGCAGATATCCCCAAAACTTGAAAAAAAGAATTGAAATGGTTTTCAGATTTCTATAACTGAAAACAGAAAAGTGATATGAAATGATGGAATTATTGTTACAAACGAAGAGAAACTGATTTTATATTGATTTATATGATTGTTGCATAAGAAGGAAATGAGAAGATTATAGCGAGAGATTTGTTCAAGTTTTTATGTTATCTTGAAAGATTACACTGAAATGGTATATTGATGGTTATAGCATTCAAGAAGAGGAACTGATATTATATGATGTTAGAAGCGAGACTGATGGAATGATACTATATATTCTTACGTACAAGGATAATTAGAAAGTGTATATACATATTGAATGGAAATAAAATTCTTCCATAATAACTGAAGTTTGCTTCTGTCTATTATATATATATATATATAACAGTTTATTTTCCTTTGATGTTAGTAGATAGAAATTATCTTGCTGAGCTACTATAGCTCACTCTTGCTACTTATTTATATAACAGCTAGGTATGTCGATACTACGCAAAACGCCCCGCAAGAGGGTAGGGGGAAGGCGACCTTCTGAGAGCGCATTGGCACCGATTCCTGAGGTAGCGTAGAGATAGACGGGTTCTAGTAGTCTTATGTATAATTAAGTGTGTAAGAATGTAAGGAACTTTTGATTGTTGAAATGCTTCATGTCGAAGTATTATTCAACAATGTATTTAAGTTGGATTCTGGGTTTGTAATAACTGTTCAACACTAAACTTTTATTATGATGAATGTTGTTCTCTGAGCATATGACTGGTGTGGGTGTGTGTATTATTGCGGGGTCAATTGCATAAGTATTAATTGTAAAAAAAAAAAAAAGGCCCAAGAGATATTGATATTGAATGGAAATTGGTCCGTGATGGCCCGGATTATGACCCCGGATTTGGGGCTGTCACATCCTTAGCAAGCTTCGGAGTAGGAGCACCGAAAGAATCAGTGTCCACCACACCCCAAGAAGGACGATAAGTCTTCAAAACAGGAATTGAATCATCGGTTCTCCTCTTCTTCTCAGACTTGCCTCCATCCAATATGGGGGAATCCGAAGGGATCACAGCAACAGTGTCTATGACAGGGATCTCTACTCCTTCGGTCTGCATAGGCATACTCTCTTGCACCGACAGAGCAGCCTCCACTTCTTGAGAATTCGAAGCAACGTGCCCTTGAGAAGTACTCCCAGGGCCACCAGCTAGCAAATCCTTCCTTTGGGCCGCTCGTCTCCTCATATCAGCCGCCGCAGACACTGAAAGAAAAATGATGAAAAGAGGTCAGCTATTAAAAAATATGAGGCGAAGAAATAAAATAGAATTAAAAGTACCCATCATGTTCTTCAGCCAAGCCCCATCTCTAGTAGAAGACAAGGGGATTTTGTTATCAGGAACTATAGGGTTATTAAGCTTTCGATAAAGAAGCTTCTATTCATCGGAAAGGGCTTTAAGCTGAACCCTATCAGTCTCGACTTCCTTCCACTCCGAAAATCTATGAAGACCAGGACCCGTGACATAGCACCAGTGGTCGTGAGTCTTCTTATTGCTTGAGTTCGTAGCCGCTCAATCGGCGCGACCCACTCTTCGGGTAATGTTATAAAAACCCGGAGACTTGGCATTTTTTCAAAAATCGTAATGGTGCCAAAAAAGAACCGACAAAGGAGGCACCTCGTGCTGCAGGCATCGGTATTGGAAAACATTCATATGGATGAAGCTATTTGGGTCTAGCTGACCGATCGCTATACCCATATCCCTCAGTAGAACCTTTATAAGGGGCAACAAAGGAAATCGGAGACCACAAACGAAAGCAGTCTCCGATATACCAGTGGCTATCTCTTCGGGTTGATCATTGACTGATACGCCCGGGGTGTCATATATACGATCGGTAGAATCGGGAAGAAAACATCGATAACCTTCGGGAAAGTCGAATCTAACCCTAAAAGTGTCCAAGTCTTCTTGTTTCAAAACAGACGATTGATTGGCAGTGGCGTATGCAGTGTCATCCTCAAACAGCAAAGCAGGAACATGACCCACTGCATGACCCGAAGGGCATGTTCCAGGGTTTGCCATCGAATCTGGAAAAAGAAAGGTGAGTCGTTAGTCCAATACTCGGGGACAGAAAGATAAAAGCAAATAAAAAACTACAGCAGAAAGGAAATCCCCGAGTATGAATAGACCAACGACGAATTGAAAAAGACCAAGAAAAGGGAGACCTACGGCGAAAGAAGTTCTTGTACTCAGAATACAGAAAGATAAGTCGGATACTCGAGGAGACTCAACACATTATGAAAAGTAAGTGCATTATCAGAAAGTACTTATAAAAGGAAAACGTATATAGGGAAATATGGTGGAAAAATGGGCTTACTTGTTGAAGAGAGTGATCGACGATGGAAGTTGAAGGTCCGTTGATTGCTCCGAGGTCTCACACAAAAATAATCCAGACGGCAAATAGAGTAAACGAGATACAAGGACATGAATATATATACAGAAACAGAAATGAATGGCTGCGATGTATAGACGGTTCAATATCCCTGCCCCAGATGATGACACGTGGAGCACCGTTTGAATAAAAGGGATATAAATTGAATACAACTGTCGCCTCAAAAGACGCGCCTTCAGGGAAAAGACACCGATCGACTAAGCTCTTCGGATAAGATAGTCTTCGGTCTCATTTCCAAACCGACCGAAGCCCGGGGATATGTCAGGGGGGCAAATATATAAGTATTTGGGGCCCAATCCAATAAAGCCTTTGGGCTCATTACCATTGGATTTATTAAAGCCCATCCGATCAGCCCAACCGGAGTCGCTAATGAAACAGTCGATCGTTGTCAGTGTAACGCCTTAAACATTCATTACCCTCCATAACTGAGAATCAAGAGAATCAACAACGGTATACTCCTGGACACACTATAAATAGACTCAATTGTCAGGTGATAAAACACAATCACACTCTCTGAAATACACTGATTTACATTGGCTTTACGTTTACGTTTCCACTACAGTTTACTGATTCCCACACCGAAGGTGAATCGGAGGTAATTCCCTCGCATTCTTCTCTTTGCAGGAGCTACTGAAGCTTGTTCTTGGCATGCCGAAAGTTGGTGTAACCGAGACATAATCTGAGCCCCGACAATACTAAGAGCCCGTTTGGCCCCCCTTAAAATTTTTTTTTATCTACTTAAAGTGATTTCGTGCTGTTTGTCTAACCTTAAATTTTTCCACTTAAAGTTAGTTTTAGTTCAAAAAAAAAAAGTACCTTGGAGGTACTTTTTTTCCACTTATTTTTTTTCTCATATCAATTTTTATGTATTTGAGTCACCTTTTAACTTGTATTGTATTCTTTGCATATATTTGTATTTTATACTTTCAAAAAAATATAAATTTCTTTTTTTTTAATTAATTTTTTAAAAATAAATTTACTTTAAGTGGAATTAGCCAAACAGATACACCTAACTTTAAGTGAAAAATATCACTTTTCACTTAAAGTGAGTAAGTAGCACTTTAAGTGATAAGTAACAATTTTTAAGTTAAGCCAAACACCCTCTAAATATCAAGTACTCAACCTTTTATGCGAAATGAGATGGATGTATTTGTGGATTTACAAGTGTCCGATCGATCCCACCACATGTACAAAGCATATGGCATTATGGAAGTCTTTTAGTCCTTTTGTGACAAATTACACTCTATCCACATTCGAACATTAATCAACTCAACTTAGCTCCATGTTCAACTTCATCACCTTTACCCGACACCTACCTGCCATTTCCATCTTCTTGATTGGATCCTTTTCTTTGAGCAAATTCACTGTTAAATGTAAAATAATTATAGGTTTATAAGGAGTAATTATTGCTATAACATAATATTAAAAAAATAATTTTTGATGATACAATAGAATTTTAGCTTCAATGTTAGTTGTATTTTACATCCAATTAATTTCAAATTTAGCTAATTTTTTGTTTATTTATCCTAAATTTAATTTAAAGTACATGATTAAGTGATGATGTGACATGAATGCATAATTGCATTTTTGATTTAAAATTTAGAACCAATGATGTACTGTATACTTTAAAATGCTCAAAAATTATTATGCATCAACATAAAATTTTTGTGTATAAACTCAGCTATATGAACAAATAAGTACGTTTTTTAAGTGTTCATGCAAATTAAACGAAAAATATTTAACAATTATATCTTATTTCATTTATAATAGTATAGTATAGACTCTGTTCTAAAAGTCGGCGATTAATCGGGATTAATCGCCGATTAATCGCTGTTCGGTAAGGAACCGAACCGATTTTACAAAAATCGGCCAAAAAATCGTTTTTTCGAAAAATCGGGATTAATCGGGATTAATCGGGATTAATCGGTCAAAAATCGGATTAATCGGTCAAAAATCGGCATTATTGATAAAAAATTGAAAAATATGTAGAAAAATTAAAAAAATTCAAAAAGTATAAAATTGAATAAATTTTAAGAAAAATATAATTCTCATATACGAAACTAATATTTTAAACGGTTAAATCATGAATTTTATCAATTTTTTCTCTCATATTGATCCCAATTCAAAAATTAGATCTTAAAATTTATATTTACTTTAATAATGCTATATATTTTAAATATATTTGTATAAATATATGATAATTATTCATGTATAATCAAAATAACAAAATAATTATGTATATTAATAATAATTATATTTAAAAATAATATTAAATTAGTTCCGATTAATGATCCGATTAATCATTCCGATTAATCCCCGATTACCCGATTAATCCCTGGACGGTACCTCCACCGATTAAGTCCGATTCCCGCTTTTTACAACACTGAGTATAGATATCAAAAATATACTCCGTGGCTTAGAGAAAAAAGAAACTAATGATTTAAACTAAAAAGCATATGGGAGAACTGGAGAAGTGGGCATAATAATTAAAATGTCACGAAAGCAGGCAGTTCAGCAGCAGCTTTTTGGTGTATAAATACATACAAACCCCTCTGCTATATCTGCAACCACTTGTATTTTTTCACACTCGAGAAAAATGGTTTCCTCTATTTTCTCTTCTCTTCTTCTTGTTGCCCTGTTTTCCATTCTTCTCAACAATGCAGCTGCCTACCCTAAACACCAAGCCCCAAGGCCCTCTGCTTCACATAATTACAAAGATGCTCTCACAAAATCTATTCTTTACTTTGAAGGACAAAGGTCAGGAAAGCTTCCTCCTAATCAGAGGGTCACTTGGAGGAAAGACTCTGGTCTCTCAGATGGCTCTGCTATGCATGTAATTTTTTTTTAAATGCCTATACTGTAATTATTTTAGTGCAGTATTTTTTGTACATTTTACCCTCTCTAGACTTGCTCTACGAGCGGGATACACTTGTATGTTTGGTTTAACGGTGGAATCTTGACAATGCAGGTAGATTTAGTAGGAGGATATTATGATGCAGGGGATAATGTGAAGTTTGGGTTTCCAATGGCTTTTACTACAACTATGTTGTCATGGAGTGTGATTGAATTTGGTGGGTTGATGAAAAGTGAGCTACAAAATGCTAGAGAAGCTATTAAGTGGTCTACTGATTACCTTCTCAAAGCCACTGCCCATCCAGATACCATTTATGTACAGGTAACCATTTCTTCATATGTGTGTCTGAAATTGTACAAAATCATTTCTCCACATTTCATTGACATGACTCATGAGTGTGTGTTTGGTTGTTTTAGGTGGGTGATGCAAACAAAGATCATGCTTGTTGGGAAAGACCAGAAGACATGGACACCCCAAGAACAGTGGTCAAGATTGACAAAAATAACCCTGGTACTGAAGTAGCTGCTGAAACTGCTGCTGCTCTTGCTGCTGCTTCTTTGGTCTTTAGGAGGACTGACAGAACTTACTCTAAGCTTCTTGCAACAAGGGCTATTAGGGTAATTTTCATATACTTTTTTTGAGTTTTAGACCTGAAAAATAGAAACTATCATTGAGATGACTAACTAAACTATAAAACTTGGCGCAGGTTTTTGAATTTGCTAACAAATACAGAGGTGCTTACAGCAATACACTGAAAGGATTTGTGTGCCCCTTTTACTGTGATTTCTCTGGTTACCAGGTAAAAAAATCTACAGTTTCTTGACAGTGGAATTCTTTTCATGTGCATTGTATAGTTAAAGTGTTTTATAAATGGTCTACATGACTGAGTACTCGAAAATTCGGACCGAGTACTCTAATTTTAACAACCACCTAGTATAACCGGTTTCCGATTTTTACGACCATTATTCAATGCTGGGAATTCATGGTTGAAGTTTTGAAAATATATATATATATAGGATGAGCTATTGTGGGGTGCTGCTTGGTTGCACAAAGCCACAAAAAACCCAATGTACCTGAATTACATTCAAAAGAATGGACTGACATTAGGAGCTGACGAAGGTGACAATACATTTGGGTGGGATAACAAACATGTTGGAGCCAGAATTCTTCTTTCCAAGGTTTAAAGAAAAAACCTATCTTAAGTACCAATATTGTTGTTAGTTTAGGCCTTCATATATTCATCCATTACTGTCTTAAGTAACATTTAATTTCAATATCAGGCATTTCTTGTTCAAAAGGTGCAGTCCCTCTATGATTACAAGGGTCAATCAGATAATTTTATCTGTTCCCTTATTCCTCAATCCCAGTACACTCCAGGTCCTTTTTCCTTCATTCCTGTTTAATACTACATGAAATACATAATATTTTGTGATTATTGTCTTGTATAATGGATGGGGAATGTTAATACTAATAAAATGTTTGGTTACACATGTACAGGTGGCCTTTTGTTTAAAATGGATGATAGTAACATGCAGTATGTCACTTCAACATCTTTCCTCCTGGTAACCTATGCCAAGTACTTAACCACTTCTGAGAATGTAGTTAAATGCGGCGGATCCATTGTCACCCCAAAGAAGCTTCGAACCCTTGCTAAACAACAGGTAAGTTAATAACAAACGCTTATCTAAAATGTAGCGTAGTGTTAAATATCACATTTTTCCATTTCATTCGAACAAAATGTCAAGAGTTCAAATTTAAGCGAAGACACGCACTCCTTAACATCGATAATTGTCAAGGCACATGTTATAACTGAATGACAGCTTGTGGGTTGAAATTATCAGTATTCTAATCTATGTTAAAATTCCATAAAACTCACATGACTTGGATCCCAGGCATAATTATTTAGTGTGCTGTAAAGAAAATTCTTCGTTTTTGGTTTATAAAATGCTTATTCTGAAACAAACCAATGGCACAAACAGGTGGACTATCTGCTAGGTGACAATCCATTGAAGATGTCTTATATGGTAGGATATGGTCCAAGATACCCACAAAGGATACACCACAGGGGATCATCTCTTCCGTCCATTGCCTCACACCCATCAAAGATCCAATGCACTGCAGGCTTCACTGTGATGAAATCTGAATCCCCTAATCCAAACATCTTGATTGGTGCTGTAGTTGGTGGGCCAGATGGGAAAGACAGGTTCCCAGATCAACGGTCAGATTACTTCCAATCCGAACCAGCAACTTATATAAATGCACCCCTGGTTGGATCACTGGCTTATCTGGCTCACTCTTTTGGTCAACTTTAGTCTTCAACTGATTCCCAAGAAATTGGTTTTTTTAAAGTGATCATTTGCATATTTTATTTCATCTAAAGTAGTTTTAACATTAGAAATATTGTTATTAGTGTTGGGGAAAGAGAAGAATTAAAAAAGAAAAAAAAAAGGCTCGAGCCCAGAACCTGGGTGCATTTGTCAAGGTGATACATTCACATTGCCTTGCATAGATTATTAGAAGCTGTGTTCATTGTCATGTTATGTTACCAACTTGTACTAGTATTTTATCTTTACATTTCAATGTGTGAATTAGAGGGAGCTGTGTAAGTGTGACTTTGGTTACTAAACTGTGGAATCTGGTTCTTTTAAACAAGAAATTCCAAGCAGATGTTGTGTTTTTCACTTTTTCTTTAATGCAATAGCAGCGGATGGCCATTGGCTGATCTTCCATGACTTGCACTTATTTTAACACAGCATTGGAACTACAAATTTGCTTTCTTCTGATGAACTTAAAGACCACAATTAGGAACTCCTAATAAGTAGTAAAGTAAAAACATTCACATGAAGAACTGCATCTGTATAAAATGTACATATCACATAACTTTTGTACACTGAAAATTAATCAAACTGCCACTTGAAAGAAAGTAAGTTCACAACTTCGGAACAAAGTCTCACACCGTAGGTTTTAGATGAGTTGGTTATATTAACTCGATTAAATTTGAATGTATGGGTGAGTTCTATTTAAAATGAGATTTAATTTTTGTAATATTGTGTATCAAGTACAAAATGGTGATGTAGAACATGTTATATATACACATGGTGAGAAACTTTGTATTGGGGTAACGTTACGAATGATTGTTTGTTACAGCTTAGTACTACTCCCTCCGTCTCATAAAACATTTCCTGTTTTCCTTTTCGGGACATTCAAAATACATTTCTTGTTTCTATTTTAAGCCATAAGATAACAATATTCAATACCCACTACTCCATCCACTACTCCTTAAAATAATATTCAATACTCACTACTTCACCCACTACTCCTCAAAAACAATATTTAATATCCACCACTCCACCCACTACTCTTTAAAAACTATATTCAATATCCATTACTCCACTCACTACTCCTTAAAAATAATATTCAATACCCACTACTTCATAAAAAAATAATATTCAATATCCACTACTTTTTAAAAATAATATTCAATACACTTTTTTCTTAAAACCCGTGTTTTGAAGGAAAGGAGAAACATTTATTGGCACAGAGGGAGTATTAGGCTACCGTTGGGGAATAGGGGGACCTTACTGTTTGACCGTTGAACATGAAAAGAAGGTACAGCAGCAAATGTATACTTCAGGTTCAGGAGGATCGAAGAAGATACGATATATCATACCACATGATACTCATAGAAAATACTCATGGAAGTTCAGATCCTTAGAGCAACTCCAAGAGTTACTTCACACTCTCTTTATAAAAATTATTATTAAATAGACTCCCAGTCATTAAAGATACAATTTTTTTTTTTTTTTTTTGAATAAAGATACAATTTATATTTTCTCACTCCAACAACCTTCCTCAAAATTCATTTATATCTATTTTAAACCTATTATTCTATTACATACATATATTAAACCAGACTTGTTTATTTAAACGATCAGCAGCACTACATCAATCTGCAGCTAGAGCTGACCAAACTGATATAAAATTTTAAATAATTTAAATTTGTTTATTGGTTTTTTTAAATATCTTAAATGATATTTAAAAAAACTTTTTGTTTAAATATAATTATACTCACCTTATTTTAAAATTTTGAATAATTAAAATCTCTTTATTTTTTATTTAAATATTTTAAATGATATTTAAAAAAAAATTAAAAAAAACACCCCCACCCCACCCGACCCGACCCGACCCGACCCGACCCGACCCGACCCGTAACTTGTGGCCATATAGTTGCAAGCAGCAGACCTTATATGGCAGCAGACCAAGATGCTCAGATGATTCAATATGTCCCATCCATTTCTTTACAATTTCCTTTTTGGGACGTCCCACCAATTCTTTACATTACTAAAAATGGTAACTTTTAACAATAAAATATATTACTACATCAACTACTTAACTCCACTTTTTCAACACTTTATACTATTACCCCCACTACTTCATTTATTTTAACAATAAAATTACTATTACACTCACTACTTCATTTATTTTAACAATATTACACCCACTATCTTGGTCTCCGTGCCCCATACCCATGTAAAGAACTACACGGGATAGAGGGAGTATATAAAATTAAATGAGGAGACAAACTATGCTCCTCAACACTAAGGAGAGTTTTGGAGCTTTTAACTTTATAGGGAGGGACTAGGAGAATGTTGGAGATGAAATTTGTCTCAATCTTCTCAAAATTTGATTAAGGAGCGTGTATAGAGTAACTCTTGGAGTTGCTCTTAGACAAGTCCAAGTATTGCTTCCTAAGTTAAGATTAAGATTTAAGAATTTTAGTACAAAACACTACTTCAATAATGTGTTAATGGTTTCCTAAAATACTAAGGAATAGGATCTCTAGCCATTCCCTACTTTTTGGCTAACCACTAGTCATCCCTAACTTGATTTCTATCAATAAAAAATTCATTGAGTATTTATCAAAAATACTAGATTTAAAGTTTCTATTTGCAAAAATATCATCTCCCTTAATTAATTGCAATTTTACTAAACTAAGTTTCAAAATTGCAAAAATACTAACCCTCCCCCCTCCCCCATTTCTTTCCCAACCGACTTCAACTTCAAAATATTTCTTCTTTTTTTTTAAGACGGGGGCTATTTTGGTGGATTTTGGGTTGCAACCAGATTCAACCACGACTTCAACACTTTTTTTTTTTTAAGGTGGGATGATATTTTGGTTGCAACTTAATGCAACAACATTCAACCAAATGCAACCACGTTCAACTTTTTTTTAAGATGGGGTGATTTTGGTGGATTTGGGTTGCAAGGCCCCGCCAGGGGCAATATTCAACCAAATGCAACTACATTCAGTTGGATGTAGTTGAAAATTTAGTTGCATGTGATTGCATTAAGTTGCTGATTTCAAGTTCCATTTTTCAAATGTCATTTTCGACCTCTTTTAGAGACTATATATATATATATATATATATATATATAGTCCCAAAAATAACCACAAGCTCTCCAACGGCGACTTTTATCATTCCGGCGTCTTCCTTCGATTGCACTCTCTCCAGTCACTTTCCACACGACTTCAGCGTCATAAAATAACCACAAGCTCGTGTACTTCATCTTCCCGAACTTCGTTCATCACCTCCGGCCCCGTAGGGGCGAAACGAAGCTCGTCGGAGTTGTTTGAGCTGATTGAATCACCATTTTAGGCGTTTCAAATCCGACAACTAAACTGATAAATTATTATTATAGGCATGTAGAGAATCGAAACCCGATTCTAATGGTATATGGTAGGTGATGGGAGAGTCAGGGATGTGGACGGAGTAAGTGCTCGAAATTAGTCACCAGAATCGCCATTGTTGTCTGCCATCGAAGAGCTCTGTGATGACGTATGATACGCATCTTCAAGATGCGTATCTCCAGATGCGTTATTGCCACAGGCGCATCCAAGAACGTTTACTCCTTTCCTGTAGGCGTATCCCACAGCTTACTCCTTTTCAGTAGGCGTATCCCGTGGATACTTCTCTGTCATGGGCGTATTCCGTGGACATTTTGGACGGTACTTCACGAATCTGAGTATTTTGGTGAGAGAAACTAAAATAGTGGGTAAAAAGTACAGGTTTTTTTTTAAATTTTTATTAACAATTAAGTGTTGTACACTTGTACCCATGCAGTGAACAGAAACTCAAGCGATTCATTCATCCAATGCCATACCATTATAGCACAGTTATCAAGTACATGAACATCGTTTAAACTCAAAGAGCTGAGTAATTAAAACTTTGAATTTACACGAATACATTCATTTGAACATCTACATACTCTGTTTGATAGGAATCCAATAGCCAAACTATGTATATATAAATAGCTGTAATCTGCTTCTTTCATTCAGTACACTATATATATACATACACTTAACCACATTATTAAGAAATAAATAAAAATCACTGCAGAATGGAAAGAAAGAGCTGCTGTTCTGGAAGGAGCTGCTGCCCGTCGACAAGGACTATGGCTACT
This sequence comes from Kitagawia praeruptora, assembly GCA_037693485.1. Lineage (NCBI taxonomy): Eukaryota > Viridiplantae > Streptophyta > Magnoliopsida > Apiales > Apiaceae > Kitagawia > Kitagawia praeruptora. The sequence continues at coordinate 113,993,668 of CM075344.1, read as the reverse complement.
CCAAAGAGAGAGCAGGTGGTGACCATGAAGACTCCGAAAGTGGAAGTGGAACCAACCAAGAAAGTTGAAGATTATCCAGTCATGAATGCTGTCAAAGTTGAGAAAATGAAAAAAGTTGAGAAGAAAGAGGAGGCTGCTAAGGTTAACGTTGGCTGTGGAGGAGGTGCTTCTTGCCGTTAGACTTGGTGCATGTTTTAAGCAATATATATTATATATTACCTAAATGCTAAAATATCTCTTTTATATAAATTTGAAATCGTTCTTAAGTTTTTAACAGAGCTTATTTACAATCTTGTTCGAGTTTTTTGTTGATTGTGTGTGATTCTATATTCCTATATATCTTGTAATTTGAAAAGGACCATGTTATAACGGAAGCAAGAAAGATTATATGCAGAAGAGAAATAGTTTATTGATCTTGAGGATAAACAAATTTACATAGATTTTCAGATGCCTCAGATGATTTCAAATGCTTACATGCATTTCTTATTTATAGACAAAATCTAAGGGGTAGGTGGTGGTAGGTGTGGTTGGTGGCCGCCGGAGGAATAGTAGCCGCCGGAGGAACAGTAGTCAAGGCCGCCGGAGTAACAGTAGTCAAGACATTCCAACAAATCTCCACCTTGACTTGAATACTCACAAATAACAGATAACAGATGTACCAAACGCATCATAATAATGCCAGATGTACCAGATAACAGATCTCCACCTTGACTTGAATCCTCTCACAAAAACAGATAACTGATGTACCAGATGCATCATAATAATGCCAGATGTACCAGATAACAGATCTCCACCTTGACTTGAATCCTCTCACAAAAAACAGATAACAGATGTACCAGATGCATCATAATAATGCCAGATGTACCAGATAAAACTCTTCTGCCTCAGATTTTGCCCTAAAATGGCAATCAACAACTCCGAACATTTAACAAGTCCAAACAATGTTGAAACTTGCTATGTGGAACCGGATTGGTGAGCATATCAGCTGGGTTATCAGCAGTACCCACTTTGCTCACCACAATTCTCTTGGGAGACACCCCATAATTAGCTCTCCTTGATCTATCAAGAGCCAAACTGTGCTGATTCGCTACTGAAACTGATAATTCTGATTCTGATTGTGGTTGTTGAACTTCTTGTTGTGGTTCACTCTCATCTAGAGTGACTTCCTGCTCCACCTGTTTCTCAACACCACCACTTTCTGAAACAATCGTAGATTCACGATTTATCAGATAACCAGATGTACTAACTTCTTCCGCCAAGAATCTTCTAGTTAGTCCAGCATTAGAGAGCATGCAACTAGCTCTCTCCAGAAGTGTCTGATTCATACGCTCTGCTACACCATTCTGCTGCGGTGTATCCCTGACTGTATGATGCCTAGAAATCCCTTCTCTCTCCAGAAGTGTCTGATTCATACGCTCTGCTACACCATTCTGATGCGGTGTATCCCTGACTGTATGATGCCTAGAAATCCATACATGCTTACAGAACTCATCAAACTCAGATGAGCAAAATTCCAGACCATTATCAGTTCGCAGCCTCTTCTCCGAGGACGCGACAGCAACAGAACCTGATAACGTAGAACCTTGAAGAAGATACAAGGTACCACGTTTAACACCTTTCAGAACCACATTAGAACCCTTGCAGACATGTAGAACTCCACCTTCACCTTGAAAACTGAAACCCTTGCTGTCTAACATACTCAAGGATATCAGATTCTTTGTCATAAGTGGAACATGCCTAACATCATTCAATGTGCAGAATTTACCATCATGTGTCCGAATTTTAATCGAGCCTATTCCAACCGTCTCACAAGCAAAACTGTTAGCCATAGAAATCTTGCCACCGTCTACTCGCTCGTAGGTTGTAAACCACTCCCTGCACGGACATATATGATAAGACGCTCCAGAATCAAGAATCCACACATCAGAGTGATGCGTGTCCTTGACAGCAACTAGAGCAATATCTTCTTCAGAAGTAGCATCAGCTACAGCAGCAGTATCTGTCAAATTATCCTGTTGCTTCTTTTTCTTGGGACAGTCAGATTTCCAGTGTCCCTTCTCTTTACAGTAATTACAGATATCATTAGGTTTTGGACCCTTAGGAACTGATTTCTTCCCCGACTTTCCATGTCCATTACTCCAGCTAGCTACCAACCCAGCAGCATGATTATCTGCACCTGTACCAGCCGCCTTATGGCGCAGCTCTCTAGAATGAAGAGCAGATCTAACCTCCTCTAGAGAAATAGTATCTTTACCAACAATAAACGATTGCACAAAGTTCTCGTACGATAATGGTAAAGAAACTAACAGAATCAAAGCAGCATCCTCATCTTCAACTTTAACATCAATATTACGCAATTCTAATAAAATTGTGTTTAATTGATCTAAGTGATCTCGAAGAGGCATACCTTCCTGCATTCGCAGACTGAACAGACGTTGCTTCAGCAACAACTTGTTTGTTAAAGACTTCGTCATGTAAAGACTTTCAAGCTTCAACCACAGACCAGACGCAGTATCCTCCTCCGCAATTTCAGTAATAATATCATCTGCAAGACACAACAGAATCGTTGAATGTGCCTTTTCTTCCAGAATGGCCATCTCAGCGCTTGTAGAAGCAACCGTTTTTGTGTTCAACGGCGCCCAGAGCCCCTGTTGTTTTAACAGGGCACGCATCTTGATTTGCCATAGACTGAAACTATTTCTCCCGGTAAATTTGTCGACCTTGACGCTAATACCACTAGACATCTTTCTCCCAGAATCGTATACGTGAACAGTACCGTATACGTGAACAGTACCGTTGAACAGTGCCTGTGAACAGTACCCGTGAACAGTGCCTGTGAACAGTACCGTATGAATAGTACCGTATGAACAGTGCCGTATGAATAGTACCGTATGAACAGTGCCGTATGAACAGTGTCTTCTTCTCCGGTGATGAACAGTGTCGTCTTCTCCGGCGATGAACAGTAACTCCGCCTGAACAGTGTCGTCTTCTCCGGCGATGAACAGTAACTCCGGTAAAAAATTCCGGCGAGAATTTTTCAGCAGATTCAACCAAAGCTCTGATACCAGTTTGTTATAACGGAAGCAAGAAAGATTATATGCAGAAGAGAAATAGTTTATTGATCTTGAGGATAAACAAATTTACATAGATTTTCAGATGTCTCAGATGATTTCAAATGCTTACATGCATTTCTTATTTATAGACAAAATCTAAGGGGTAGGTGGTGGTAGGTGTGGTTGGTGGCCGCCGGAGGAATAGTAGCCGCCGGAGGAACAGTAGTCAAGGCCGCCGGAGTAACAGTAGTCAAGACATTCCAACAGACCATTACCACTGCCAAAAAAAATTGATTCACAGTTGTACAATTTCGACAAGGACCATTACCATTACCAGAAATTGAGTAATGAAGTTAATTATTAAACAGTTTAAGAATTATCACAAACAAATTGTCACTAAAGAGCCGGTGGTGGCCGTGAAGACACCTAAAATGTGAAGCCCGAAACAGTCACGATAGGTGTGAAGATTATCAGGTGAATGAATCCTGTCGAAGTTGATAAAAATGAGACTGCCAATGCTAATAGCGTCAAGAAATAGGAGGTTGTCAGGTGATTCTTGCCGTTAAACTTGGTTTGGTTCATGTTTTATGCAACATAAATATTATCTTACGTAAATTAAATCTTCTTTATAGGGGCATGGGAATTTTGATGTTAAGGTTTTTCAGTGTAATTCTCCTGGTATAAATCCTACGTTTTCGTACAATCTTATTTAAGTTTAGTTCATTGCGTGTGTTTTTTAGTGGATGAAATTACTGTCGTGCATAAACACATATACATGCACTAATCCTTCACACAAACACACAGCAGGATTGCAGTACAGTGTTTACAAATCTACTTCTGTGCAGCATATATAACTGTATAAGGAATTACTACTGTATAAGGGATAAAAGCAAAGGCAGCTCTGTTTCATCAAACCACTAGGTAAAACTGTAAAAGTATTCAGTATTCACTCGTTAATATTATTCAATAAATTATGCAGTTAGGTGGAATTGTACAATTTTGACAAGGACCGGCACCAAAAAAAATTGTTTCACAAGTAAACAATTAATTAATTATCAAACATTTTGAAAATAATCACAAAGTAATTACACCTCTGTCCCATAAAGTATGACCTTCAGACTTTTTCACGCATTTCAATGTGCTTAGATCGGGTACTTATAAATTTAATTTTTTTCGATTTGTATAAAAATATAGATTCTATATTTTTATACAAAACAAAAAATTTTAAAAAATATTAATTATAGGTATCCCGTCCAAGCACATTGAAATGCGTGCAAAAAGAAGAGTGTCAAACAAAATGGGAGGTAGTAGTTCACTGCAGAGCAAATCTTTCTGATCTCCCCTTGTGTTCCTGTAAGTACTTCAATAGAGCCCATACGCACCATTGATTTGCTGCGGCAAACTAAGTCCCCCAATTTGATCCAAATCTAGCATTGTTCCACGCATTCTTTGATGTCAAAGGGCTTGTAATAGTAAAACTTCAAAATCCATGCCAGGGATTAAAATGAATAATAATTCTTAAATACGCTTCTGGGCTTTAAAACTTGACTACACCTGAAGCTCCGGGGGATCCAGTTAATGTCTGGGATCAGCATTAATTGCACCTGCATCCTCCAACAACGTACGTCTCACACAGGATTTCACCACCTTTTCAATTTTGTGGAATATCATGAATAAGCTTTTGCAAGAAACCTTACTAAATATGATCAAGCATTAAGAGAATTTATTTTCTAGATACGAAAAAACACAGAATATGTTAAGACATGAAACAGATAATGAAATCGTTCCAACCCTGCAGAATGTCTGTTTCTTGAAATATATATATGAAGCGGGCATCTGATAGGCCATAATATGTTAGGAACTAAGAGAAGCAATCAGCCAATCAGCTGATACTTGCTACTCAGAAATCTAACAAAAAGCTTGGCTACTAATTGAATGACATTCATAAGCTAAGACACCATATATACATGACATGACAAATCTTTAGACTATTGTTGTGACTTGTGATTCCATAATGGACCTAATAACATGCACAAAATAGATCCCTAAGAAAAAATAAATGAAAAAAGTCAGTTTACAAAGTCCATTAGTCTACTCTGTGGATCTAGATGATGAAAAACATATGAAAACTCAGCTAAGACATAAGTATATAAGGTTAGGGCTGCATCAGTTCTCTGCATATTGCATTCAGTATTAAGTGATATTCTTAAAAAGTTTATAATAAGCTTTTCGGTTGGGATTGATACCCGATAACCGAATTGAATGAAACAGAGCGAGTGTTTCTTTTTTGGTTCTATTGAAGATGATTCAGTCTCTATCGGTTTATTTCAGTTTCAGTTCCATTTTGGTTTTTTGGTTCAGCCCTAGTAAGTATATAGTGTTAGGCAGCTTGCCAAATTTAGCCGCCCATGTTCTTTCCATTCTCCCACCAACCCCATTCTCCCACCAACCCCATTCCTTACTCCTATAAATACTCACCTCCTCATTCATTATCATTACACCTTAATTCTCTCTTCTCTCTCTATAGTTGCTAGATAGTCCGTCTAGTAGGGGAGCCGGTTTAGCCCGCTTTCAGGAAGTGTCGGGATAGAAGGTACTCGTGCCTAAACTATTCCTTAGGGTACTTGGGTTTGACTGCAGCCATCGGAGGTGGTCCCGCTGTAGGGGGTCTTTCTATCAGGTTGTGTGGCACTGTCCGGGTTGGGAGAGGGAGAGAAGGAAAGGTTGTCGGGAAACAGTGATAGGGGGAGGTTTTGAGAAAAACACTTCAGTGAGTTGGGGATATACATAATAGGTATTGTAGGGCTGAATTTTTGTATGAAATTCAAGGGGCCGGATACCCAGATATTGTAATCTCTTTTATCTAGTGTGAAGTTGTTGCTCTTGTGGATGTAGGCTGGGCCGAACCACGTTAAATCTCTTGTCTCTTTTACTGTATTGTTGGTTTGTTGCTTCATTACTATCACGTATATTTGTGGGATCTAAGCACACATATTTACCAAATCGCTTCCGCATTCGCAGGGAATCAGGCAGATTCCTAACAGTTGGCATCAGAGCTAGTTGTGTCTAAATTATTGGTACCGAAGGAAAGTCGTTAAGAAAAGTGGTTGTCTAATTTGGCGCCGTTTCGACGGAAGTGCTCCCACTGTTTCTTACACTTACCTGGCCAATTGATTTAGTTGTTTGGATTGGTTTGTGTGTGCAAACGGAGATCATGGCAAGTATTAAAGGATTCACGGTGACTCCATATGATGGTAAAGGAAGTTTTACTCTTTGGCAGAGAAGGGTAAAGGATATCCTAACCCAACAGAAGCTAGCAAGGGCTTTAAAGGGGAAGGAGGGAAAACCAACAAAGATGAGCGATGAAGATTGGGAGGATGCTGAGTCGCAATGCATGAGTACCATCAGGCTATGCATTGCTGATAACATTATCAATAATGTTGTTGACGAAAGCACGCCGAAGGAATTATGGTCAAAGTTGGAGACATTGTATCTCGGGAAGAACTTGACTACAAAGTTAAATCTGAAGCGCGAGTTATACAAGCTGAAGATGGTAGCTCAAGGCAATGTTATTGAGCACATGAATGTGTTTAATGGTATTGTTGATCAACTTGAAAAGGTTGATGTAAAATTGGAGGAAGAAGATAAGGCCCTTATTCTTCTTACTTCGCTTCCGGAGTCATTCGATCATTTGGTCACAACCATTTTGTACGGAAAGGACACGTTAAAAATGGAGGAGGTTCAGTCAGCACTTTTGTCAAATGCTGGAAGGAAGAACCAGGATGGTGACAAGGACGGAATGACAGTTTTGGCTTTGCGTAGTCAAAATAATAGAGGAAGAGGTGCTGTGAGAGGATCTACCAATAGCAGGGGTAAATCCAGATACAGGGAAAAGGGCATGCAGTGCTTTGGTTGCAAGGAGTGGGGTCATATTAGGCCGAATTGTCCGCTTAATAAGAAGGATCCAGATGCATCATTGGCTGTGGTTACTCTCGATTGTGAAGATGTTTGCACCGTCTTCAATCGAGGCACTAGTTCTCCAGGAGAATGGATATTAGACTCAGGGTCATCTTACCATGTATGTTCCGAGAGGGGGCATTTTGACAAATTCCAAGATACAAAGAATGAAACAGTTTCTTTGGCTGATGGATCTACTTGTGAGATCAAGGGGATTGGAATTGTGAAAATCAAAATGTTCGATGGAATAGTTCGCAGCTTGAACGGGGTAAGATATGTGCCTAAGCTGAGGAAGAATCTAATATCTATCGGTCGGTTAGCTTCAGAAGGCTACAGATGCTCTGTAGTAGGGGGAGCTATGAATATCAAAAGAGGCTGTGTGGTTCGGATGAAGGGAGAGCTACGTGGGGGAATATATCGTCTGATTAGTACGTGGCCAGAACGTACTGGAACTTCGAATATCTGGTTATCTCGTGCACGAGGGAAGAGTGACTTGAAGGATACTGCTGCGGTTGTATTGCCTTCCAGTCTAGACGATGGTGCAAAGACTGCTGGGATGGATGCTTGGTCGAAGGGCTTCCACGACATCAACGAGTAGTTGGTGTGTTGCAGCTGCATATGGGCATCGATCAACACGAATCAAGTGAGCAATGAACCATGCAACAGATTGATTTGTTTGATATGCAGTTGGGGAGTAAATGAAAGATCGATGGTCACACTTGTGTGTGTGATGGTCACACTTGCGTGTGTGATGGACTACATATGGGATTGGCCGACGTGAATCAAGTGAGTATGTGTGTATACAACAGATTGCTTCACATGTATGTAGTTGGACAAATAGAGGTCAATGGTATACTTGTGTGTATAGCAAGTGGGCATTCGAGAATGAATGTGCAAACTGGGGTATAGTTTGGAGTCTTTGACTCGGGGGGAACTTTGGAAATCGTTGGGGTGGAGAAGTTTGTTTATTTGGAAACGGGGCGCATATATGGATTGCAAGTGAAGAGGTGTGAGTTTGGAAAGAGGGGGAGATTGTTAGGCAGCTTGCCAAATTTAGCCGCCCATGTTCTTTCCATTCTCCCACCAACCCCATTCTCCCACCAACCCCATTCCTTACTCCTATAAATACTCACCTCCTCATTCATTATCATTACACCTTAATTCTCTCTTCTCTCTCTATAGCTGCTAGATAGTCCGTCTAGTAGGGGAGCCGGTTTAGCCCGCTTTCAGGAAGTGTCGGGATAGAAGGTACTCGTGCCTAAACTATTCCTTAGGGTACTTGGGTTTGACTGCAGCCATCGGAGGTGGTCCCGCTGTAGGGGGTCTTTCTATCAGGTTGTGTGGCACTGTCCGGGTTGGGAGAGGGAGAGAAGGAAAGGTTGTCGGGAAACAGTGATAGGGGGAGGTTTTGAGAAAAACACTTCAGTGAGTTGGGGATATACATAATAGGTATTGTAGGGCTGAATTTTTGTATGAAATTCAAGGGGCCGGATACCCGGATGTTGTAATCTCTTTTATCTAGTGTGAAGTTGTTGCTCTTGTGGATGTAGGCTGGGCCGAACCATGCACGTTAAATCTCTTGTCTCTTTTACTGTATTGTTGGTTTGTTGTTTCATTACTATCACGTATATTTGTGGGATCTAAGCACACATATTTACCAAATCGCTTCCGCATTCGCAAGGAATCGGGCAGATTCCTAACATATAGATCCACCATCTCCATCTACTACAGAAGTAATAATCTCAAGTCAATTCATTGCTATAGGGTCTAGTTCTCCCGAGGCACAGCTTACGAAAAAATACATATGTTAAACCATAAAAGAAAGAGCTGTAATTTTGCTTGACCAACTTTGAGTAAATTATAAATAGTTATACATGTTATATGGATGTCGTGGAATTTATCCAAAATAGTTTTGTGCATTCTCATATTTTGCCAAATTGAGTGGCAACTAGTAATTATTATCAATGACAGGCACACCTTAAATTTCTTGATTTAATGGAGGAGTTGCGTCCTTAATTTAGCTCCATCATCACCTTTAAAAAGGCTTCTTCACAATGTTGTGCGGCATCAATTTTTGCCCCTAGTTGATCATAAACTGCGCCAAGCTCGGGCGGGCTACAATGGGTCTAACCAGGGAATTTAAGCTTACAACTACATTGATTGTAGCTTTAGCTATCTCTTCAATTATAGTTGAAGCCAAACCATTCCCTGGTTTTCTAGACAGTCTGCCTATCAAATTAGATTCTAGCAGTACTGCACCTGCACCCCGAGCTGCTAGCGTGCCTGTTGCACCCGGAGGCGGTGCAGTTTTTCCTATAACCAACTATGGGGCAAAATCTGATGGAAAATCTGATAGTACAATGGTAAATGAAGGGGGATTACGTGCATGATACTTAAATATACGAGCTTTTCCTTCTTACGAGTTCTATTACCTGCATTTAAAAGACCTAATGGTGTTCAATATGTGATTGTAAATTAATTTTTATGCTGCATAATTTAACAGTTGGTGACCATTTTCAAGCACAATATGTCACATGATGAATCCCTAGAATTCCCAAGTAGATACCCATAGGTAGAGGGCATGCAATTTTAATATATCCCACTAAATTTAAGATTATTTGTCTCATCGATCGATCTGAAATATTATAATTTTGTAAAACCATTTGAATTTTGAGCCCTCCAATTGAGTTTGAGTGGAGTCGTACACTTTTCCTGCAAAAAAATTCTCATGGATCGTGCTTATATATGTTGGCTTGCAGTCATTTCAAAAGGCATGGAGGGATGCATGCCACTCAAACGGACCAGCAACAGTTCTTGTCCCGGCTGGAACATTTATGACAGGAGAAATTATTTTCACAGGACCATGCACCGCAGCACCAATAACATTCCAGATTCAAGGAACCATGCTAGGGAGTGCGGACGTGAGTATGTACTCGCAAAATCAGTGGATTTCCATTGAACACGTGAACAATGTCATTGTTACCGGCCCAGGAACTCTTGACGGCCAAGGGGCATCTGCATGGAAACTCAAGGATGATAGCTTTGGTGGTGGTATCAGGCTTCCTGATGTAAGTGATATATAATTAACTCTAATTGATCATCATTTCCTTTGAAAAATAACTTGACGAATATATATAATAGTTTATGAATGGAGAATTGATCATTTATATATATATGTTTCACGTCGGTAGTCGCTTGTATTTTTCGCGTCAAACAACTCAGTGGCCCAGAACTTCAACATCGTGAATAGCAAAGGCTTCCACATCAAAGTGCTTCAAAGTGTCAACGTTATTGTCCAAAATGTGACTATAACTGCTCCAGGAGATAGCCCAAATACCGACGGCGTCCATATAAGTCGTTCTCAAAATGTAACTGTTTCAGATTCTAAAATTGGAACAGGCGATGATTGTGTTTCCATTGGTGCCGGAAACACCAACATTACCGTCATAAGAGTCAAATGCGGGCCAGGACATGGACTTAGGTAATGCATGCTGGCATACTTACTAAGGATCTTAATCATACAGTAGTGTTCTCGATCATTCTATAATTTTACACTGCATATACATATTCCTCTTTTCGCCTAAATGTTTTTTGTATTTGTATTAGTGTTGGAAGCCTTGGCAAATGGAAAGATGAGACCGATTTAAGAGGAATTACTATCACTAACTGTACATTGACAAATACAACAAATGGTGCTAGGATCAAGAGCTATCGGCAGTCACCTTCGCTGAGCGCTTCTAGCATCGTATTTGATAATTTAGTAATGAACGGTGTATTCAATCCCATCATTATAGATCAAAACTATGCCTCAAGCCATTTGAAACAGGTAATTAAATTTCGAAAAAGGTCCCAAACATCACGGGACAGTGAACCATGTAAAAAAACACAAACATTTACCGATCATTAATGTACTAGCTAGCTACCACATCATCTTAGAGATACCATATTGTGTTAAATGCATTGGGACCTCTAGCTAGCATTACTCATTTCTAGCTAAATCCAGAATGCGCCATAATTGATAATTCTAGACCCAACTGGTTTGGCTGTTGCATGCGACAAGTGACTAACAATACCTTTTAATTGATATTGCAGGGATCGAATGTAAAGCTATCTGATATTCACTTCAGGAACATAAGAGGTACTTCTCTCTCACATGTTGCAGTAACTCTTAACTGCAGTAATGCATTCCCATGTCAAGGGGTAGAGTTGGTGGACATTGATCTCTCGTACACAGGCGCTCCTTCTAATGTTGGCGCGGCTGCTTCATCAACTTGTCAAAATGTTAAGCCAACTTTCACCGGTAAAATCAATCCGGCTGCTTGTCCAGCAAAATAAATATTCATCAGTAATTGTGTTATGTTTATGTGATCTTAGACACTGGCCGACGAAAGTGTGCTTTTTGAGTTGCACTAGGAAGCACCGTTGTCGGAGGTTTTTTCTTTTTATGTAAACATAACATTCATTCATGATGAAAATATCATGTATCGCTTCTGCTATATGTAATGCTATCAATCTTTTTTCCTTAATTGACTTACTTGTCAAGAGCATCATCAATCTATTTCTATTGACTTGTCATTTTGTGCTAGTATTAAGTATATGCAAGTGCAAGTCCAAAAGAAAAGTTTTACATGTATCACAAAGTACTCCTGCTTTCGTCCGCATTATAAATCAATGATTGTAATTCAACAAGAACGGCAAACTAAATAAAATGCTTTGTCACATTATCCTTTGGATTGATTGTTCGGTGATATAAAAGGCATAAATTACCGACCTTTGCTCTGCTTTTTCATGTCATAGAATCCTATGATATTTTTTTAACTTTCTTAAAATTGACGATGCTGAGAAACCCAAGTTCAGAATTTTAATTTGTGGTAGAAACAAGGAACAAGGTAGTTTTATATGCTAATGGCCGTGCTAAGTGATCAGCCTTTACGCACTACAACTCCAGAAAATGATGCTACAAAAGTCGAGAAATGGTGCCAAATCAGTTATGGTCGTGCTAGATGGTTTCAAAGTTTCAAGAGAAAATAATGGAGGGCATGCACCTCTGCTGTGGGCGTTGCATGATGCAGGTTTAGTAGAAAAAGATGAAGTTCTTGTTCTCGCAGTTTTTAATTTGCAACAACCAACTACATCACCAGATACTGGTAGTGTTTGTTGTCTTTTGAGAGAAAACAAAACTTGTCATTCACCAGCTGTCGATCACCTGAAGTTATTGCAAGAAGAAATTAATCCGAAAATTAAGACGTTTACAAAAATCTTCAAGTCGTATCACGAGGATTGCAAAACTATTGGTGTTAGTCATAATTTTTCTTGAATGTGATAATTTCTGTAGCCGTTCTGATTCTCGGTGGCATGTGCAATATTGATGTATATTAGTGTGTGTGTGTGTGTGTGTGTTTTGAAATATTTATTAAGTCTTTGTCCAGGTCAAGTTTATGTTGAAGATTGCTGCTGATTACCGACCGACGACTATAATTATAAATGAGGCAACCTGCGCTGGAGCTAAATGGATAGTAATGGATCGGTCTCTTTCTCTTGATCAGATAAACATCTTTATTTAGGCATTATTAAAAATACTCAAGAATGAAAGGCTTGTTTTCAATTCTATTATGCCAGGTCTTTTGCAGATGACAATGGCTTTCAGTTAAATGAAATCAATTGTATCACTTTGGTGTCTTTAGTGTTGGTAAGTGATGGTGAAGAACTTGTGTTACACAATTGTCTGCCTCCAAAGCCTAGATTGACCGAAGATTCACACAGTTATCGTACATTGCCACACCTTGTTTTTGATGACCACCCTTCCAAATCATCATCTGATCAAGCAAGTACAAGCACACAAGCTGAAAATCTGATACAGAAAGAGACTGAAAGCTGTCCATCCAGAGTAGTAGTTGGTGCTACCTCCAGAGAAATCGCTAAGTATAACGATTCACTGGGATTTCCTTTGCAATTAAGCTCATGGGAAGCAATTTTAGATATAACAGGAGACTTTAAGGATATTAATAGTAAAGATCAGAATGAAAATTTCCAAATGTTCAGAGGTCATATACCCATTCATGAATCTGAAGCTCTAGTGAAAACATTTAGCAGTAACTTAAGGAGTGTCCTTGATGCTGAAAAGATTGTAGCACTATCTATGCATCATAAAAATATATTAGGGTTGATTGGGTACCACCAGACAGCAGATGCTATATCTCTAGCTTTTCCCTTTTCAACAAAAGGAACATTGGAACGATTCCTGTACGGTGAGTTGCTATCACACTCTGGTTTTGCAACGCATTTTTTTTTTTTGGCCTAAGTGATAAATAATCATTAATCATTCAGATAGTTGTAATTTTTATTTTCCATCTTTTCTCGTACTGATGCAGGTGCACGAGGGAAACAAATCCGGTTGACATTTTATGATAAACTGAAGATAGCTATTGGCATTAGTCAAGGTCTTAATTACATGCATGAAGAGTGTCCCCAGAGTCCAGTTGCTCATTGTGACCTGAAGATGTCCAATATATATCTAAGATATGATTTACAGCCACAGGTAAAAAAAATTGGCATATATATGCTACATATTTTGGAATTTTTTTTTTTAATTACATTACTAGTGCTTCTTTACTCCATATTTCACACCACAACATTCTAACAGATCACTGGTTTTGGCCATGCGAGATGGCTGCAGGAAGAGCAATCATCATCAACATTCTACTACAGGTTTGCATTAAACATTTAGGAAAAAATCATCTACTTTGAACGAATGGATGTTTCAAAAGCAATGTGTTACTTGGGGAAAAAAAATGCAATGCGTTTATTTAGTTAACAGGAACCAATTTCATAAATTCTGCAATTAGCTGCTTGCACAGGCATCAGTTAGATCCGGAAATGGTGAAGATAATGAAGACAGACATTTTTTATTTCGGAATCTTGATATTGAGGCTGTTCTGTAGAAAAACCATCCCACAAGATAACAGAGTCTTGATCAAATGGGTTAGTGTATAATCTTTTCTTGCAACCTGTAGTACACTATACATATACTCTCTCTATAATCATATGAGTCCACTATATTTTGAAAATAAATGCAAAGGCTGGAGCTGGAACTAAAAAACAATTTTTAGTTTCTAAAACTAAATTACAGTTAATTCCACGAAACGTTCATGTGTGATTTACAATTGCAGGCTCAACCATTGTTGTCGAGCCATGCATATCATGAAATGTTGGATGAAGAAGAGGAGTATCCTGACATGTATGGGATGTTAAGGATTATGTATGTTGCCACACAATGCATAAAGGCTCGGCACACGTCAAGACCCTCCATGAGCAAGGTTGGTTAACTCTGACAATTAAGCTAGCCAAACTAATATTAATTTTCCCTTCTTATTTTTTCCTATAAATTTATATTGAATTGATGTAATTTTTTTACTAGATATCTACAATTTGTTCATTGTAGGTTGTGTCTTATCTTAAAGGGGAGACATCGTTCACTGCTGAAGCATCACCAATGTTGTCCGATAGTAGCAGTCCAAGTAAAGATTTAAGGACCATGAGCCCAGTCATTAGATGCTGATACAAATATATAATCGTGTTTTCTTTTCATCCTATATTAATCTGATATACTAAGCATAGCAAAACTTGTTTTCTACTTTCCTGAGTCCATATACCTTGGACGGATGGCATGAAAATTATTGGAATATAATAAGAATTGAAATGAAAATCATCATTTTCAAGTCATCATATATCTCTTTATATTATATTATAGTTCCTACTGCCTCTTATAAACAGTAAAACTCCTTGCTAACTCCTGACCCTTACATTTTCAAAAATTTACAGCGAATGCCACTGACCCGCTTGATGGTATTAATCTTGTTGCTCATATTAAGGGTATACATTGTAGGTGCATTCTCGGTATTATACACTACTACATTAGACAAGTATGTATAATAGTCAACAAGCTTCCTCTGTAAGATTGCTATTTTAGACAACTAATTATCTACTAAGGCGGCTAATTCAAAATGATTCAAATTGATATTACTTTGTCTTATCCTAACTATGATGATTATCTACCATAAACTTAAACTTCTGCCATAAACTTAAAAACTTGAACATGGAAAAGCCTTGGTATCTTTTCTCTTCAGAAGATATGAGTGGAGGTTCTGATCCAAAGAAGAATCCAAAGTCAAAAAATTATACTACAAAGATATCCCCAAAGTTGGTTATTATGCTTTTTCGGATTCGGTATTACATAATGAAAGTATGTTGATGTATTACATTATCAATATTTGTTTGTCTATGTATCTTCATATATCAAAGTATGTTCATGTGATTACGTTGATTTCTACAGATTTTACTACTCAACCTATGGGTGGTCGAACTCATCTCTCCAATATAAGAGATTTGCCTTCCACCCCATTGAAAACATGTAAACGTAGTTTATGTTTCTATTTTACTTAAATTTGGTGTTTATGAAAGACTGCTTGGACTCATACAATTTTTCCTACAGCTGATTTAACGACACCAGAGCAAGCTATTTCGAGGTGTCCTCTGTCTAATATTACAAACCTAAATAGGACGCGAAACAACATATTCATCAGAAGTATAGATGCAGGTAACACGAAACGATTTCCTCTATCTAATCTTAACAACTTATGTTCATCATCAAATATCGATGTTCAGAAGAATGTTGGTGGAGGTTAGCTTTCTTTGCCACTCTATGTCTTGCCCTATATTCAATTACTTTTCAAGGTTGATTCGTAGTTTTTAATGACTGGATAGGAGATAGTGACACTCATAATAAAAGAGACAGTTTTTCAAAGAGGAAATCCGTAAGATTTTCTCCCGATTATGGTCGGACTTTATTTAGAGAAAATAATTTGGATTCAAATGGAAGTAGTGATGATTTTTTTGAAGGTAGTGCTGTTATTATATCCATCTTTAATCGTTTCAATTTTTTTAAAACAATTTGTTGTTATTTTCGCTACTAGAATATTTTCTAAACCTTTTTCTACTTAGGTCCCAATGTTAAAGCTCCTGATTTCCTCAGTGATGATTCTGAAGATTCAGATTACTCAATGAACGATATGGATCCTGAATCAGAAGATGATTATGATGATGTTTACAATGATGAGTACAGTGGTTTGTATTAGTTTACTGTGTCATTCGTGTCATTGTTTTCTTTTAATTCCTCCGTTGTGTAAATTGTGGACTATGACTCTATTACAGAAACTGAAATGAATAATTGCACTATACCCAAGAAAACTACCCAGAGACAACGTGTTGTTCCTGATGAGTATGCAAGTTTGGGTGGTCCTTCTAACGTATGCTCTTATTGCAATGCTCGAATCTGGAAAAAGAAAGGGTAAATAAGAATGTAACAGAAGGCACTCTTATCTTTTTCTTTGTTGTATGAAGGGTACGGTTAAATTAGATCCCGTAAAACCTACTTCTCCTTACCTTCTGGAACTGTATAATCACCCTCAAAAAGGTCCTAACTTTCATCGCTTAATACGGTTGTACAATTCTATGTTTTCTTTTACCTCAACTGGTGGTAATATATATCGATCATTCCATCAATCGTGGTGGTTCTCCGTACATTTACAGGTTAAATGGCCAAAATCACCATGTTTTTGGATCGTTAATACCCAATGACAGTGAAACAACTAATTCTGTCAACTGTATATATATGATACTGCTAACGAAGTCAACAATAGGATGCATTGGGTCAGTGTTGAGGACCAGACTTCTGTTGATGCTGAGGTTGTGCAAGGGCTTATTACAATGCTAGATGAAACGAATGAATTAGTTGATCAATTCCGGCAGCAACGTGATCGCTTTGAAAGTCATGAAGTGGTTGATCTTGAAATTACACTTAAAGTTTGTCGATCTGAAAGTGGACGGGAGAATCATCTCGGTCCAAGTGATGAAGTTGCAGGAATAATGGTTGGTGATACGAAATATACTTGTGGATTCAGGGATATAATTATTCATGACAAAGAGCTTGGTCTGGTCCGTGCCTCTTACGTACATCCGAAGCTTATGGCACTTCAATACCCAATCCTTTTCCCATGGGTGGAAGATGGATTCCACCCGAAGATCAAATTTCAAAAGAGTATTCACAATGGGAATCCAATACCAAGAAAATTTAGTACCAAAGTATAAATTATGTACCAAAGTATAAATTATATATGAACCTAAAATTATATGGTACTTTGGTACTACTGTGTACAAAAGTATAGATCATGTTCCAAAGTTTAAATTATATACCAAGGCATAATTATAATAATAATTAAATGATAAAATGATTTGATAACCAGTGCAAAGCATTGGTACAGAAATTGAACACCAATCAATATTATAAGATTAATATTAATCAACTATTTAAACATGTGGTATACAAATCTGAACCTGAGATAAAACAAAAAAATCCTATAGTTATGATATTGTAAGGAATTAAACCTTAGGTTAAGCCAAATACAAATTGAAATTAATAAGTATTGTATAATTATATAGTTCTAAAGAATCCAATACTAACCAAATTTAGTACCGAAGTATACATTATGTACTAAAGTATAATTATATGGTACTTCGATACTACTGTGTACCAAAGTATAGATTATGTATCAAAGTTTAAATTATATACGAATGTGTAATTATATGGTACTTTGGTACTTTGGACCTAAGTTCGAATCATATAAAATTATTAACCAATACTTTATTAATCGAATTTTAACATTATCATCAATGAATTCAATTGATATTTTACATATATACATCTTTTATAACCTCAAATACGAAAACATTCAAGAATATCCAGAAATCATTTACTATCGATTTTGCAAACATAATTTTACCATGTAAATATTAAAATTATATTTTACATATATACATCTTTCACAACCAGAACTATTGTTTATGTAAAAGTATAGTCTCATGTATATATATATATTTTACAACAACAAATTATAAAAGAATTTATATGTAATCCGATGTTTCCAAGTGTCCAAATTTTGCCAACCTAAAACACTTATCAAAAACTGTTGTTTTCAATTTTACCACCCATATTTTACTTTTATAACATCAATCATAAAAATGTCTTCAGTTATAATTTACCTTAAATGGTAGAAATTTTTTCTACATATGCGACTTAAAATAATGTATTTATGTACACGTAACGTTCTTATTTGTACGATTACATTTCCATTATTTGAATCTGAAGCTGTCTAGGTACATATTTTCCTTTTTTTATAAGCATTGTAACAATATCTTCCACAATTATACACATAAAAAATTTAAATTTACAAGTTTTTTTCAATTTTATGCAAATGGGAATAATAAAAACCAATAATCAAAGTCCAAGAAAAGTCAAAACTCCATTACCTTTATTGTTCCCAATCACATTATCCTGTAGACTTTATTAATCTAACAACCATAACCACCGCCATTATTACAGATCTCAAACTAGAAAATATCATAACAGAAGCTTATACAAAAAAAGGAAGAAGCAACACAAAAAAGGTACCTATGAAGCACTTCGTCTTTACTACTGTATTTAAGTCTCACTAACTGTTTATCATTCAATTCTAGGATCTGCGAAGAATGGAATTGAACAAGTACGACTCATATAAAGAGAAATAGATATTTTCAATTCGAATTTATGTAGTATGTAAGAAGTTACAGGAAAACACATTTTTATTATTTTTAAAGTGCAAGACATATATCAGCTCATTGTCAACTATCAAATCAAATATAAATGCATGTAATGGTGGTTGAAATATGGACCCAAAGACATTAAGTTGATCACATCCTTTTTTAGCTACAAGTCTGTTGTGGAATAAAAACTAGGTTATTAGATTGCGGCTAGGGTTTGCTGTATTTAGTGCTAGGGTGCGTGAGCTTCGTGCTTTAATGGCTGCTCTCGTGCTCGTGGCTGAATCTGCCCTTACAAGATGCCTACGTACTTTGATGAATATCAAAGATCAAGCCAAAAAATGTAGTTCTGAGAATGAGGGGTCAAGCCCTTCTACAGGCTGAGGAGCCTTAGAATTATGGTAGGAATAGGTGACTTGGTGGGCAAGCCACCGCCTCAAGGAAGGTTCCAGATCCCTTCCTTTTAGGAATCAGTTTCCATGTTGAGATATGTATCTTGGAGGCTAAGCCAGGCAAGAGTTATATCCTTGTTTGACTCTTATTTGCTGAGCTGTTTGTTACCCCTAATATTAATTACGAAATTAATATTATAACTGGGGTTTGGGCCCATCCGGTGGGCCCCTCGTTTGGACCATTTTAAGTCTAATTAATGCAACATTAAATGTGTCTTTAGGGCTTACTTTTAGCCCATATCATTTGCCCCCCAACTTCTAGGAAAACTGATCAGGTTTTCCTTGAAGTTATAACGGCCTTATTCGAGACTTGGGTCAGGGTTCATTGCTCTTACGTGAGTATTTTCAACAACATCATCTTAACGTAAAGCGTGGAGCGACCGACGCATTTAGCCTTAAACAACGTTTAAACAGTGTTAAACGACGTTAAATGGCATAAAACGGCACTAACCGCACTAATCGGTGCTAAACGGTGCTAATCGGTACTAATCAGTGCTTAAACAGCACTAAACGGTGCTAATCGGCACTAATCTGTGCTCAGTATTCACTTTCCTTAATTACCGAATCGGAAAAATAAAAACGAAATTTCGCAACCCCGACTCGAGCATCGCCACCAGTCGGCCGGGACTAAAACCCGTACCGACGGTCGATGCCGGTCGGCCAAAGCATGCAGAAGGGGGGCGGTCGGCCGGTCATGTGGTCGGCCGGTTTTTTTCGGTCGGCCGGTTTTTTTCTAGTCGGCCGGTTTTTTTTTTTTTTCGACACGCATCAAAAATCTCGACTCAGGGATCGGTTTCAGTCGGCCAACACGCATTCGGAACGCCAATCGGCCGGTTCGTCGGTCGGCCGGTTCGCCAGTCGGCCGGTTTTTTTTTTTTTGAACGGAGCCAAAAAACCCATAACGACGATCGATCTCGGTCGGCCGAGACGTCCGTGTAGGGGCGTTCGGCTGGGAAGCCGTTCGGCTGGAACATGAACCCGCACCGACGGTTGATGCCAGTCGGCCAGAGATTGTGCCAGGAGGCCAGTCGGCTGGTCATGTGGTCGGCTAAAATTGTTTCCAAATTTTTTTTTTTTTGGCAAAACCTCAACTTGAGGATCACCTTCAGTCGGCCGAAACACTCACAAAAGGCCAGTCGGCTAGTGAAGCAATCGGTTAATTTGAAATCCCATACCGACGATGAACATCGGTCGGCCAAAGCTCCTTGTAGGCCTCAGCGGCTGCTTTTGTGGTCGGTTAAGGTCCCTGGAGTGAGCGAGTCAACCGTTTTCATGTTACCTTGGTTGGCTTGATCACTATCAGTGATTTTAGTTTTCGCATACCGACATCGATCATCAATATGGAATCTTAACATCAATGTTGGCCATTCAGGGCTCTATTTAAGGTTTTGCTTAGTACCTTGATTCACATCACTAATCCAGTGTTTAGGACTAATCTCCCAATTAAGCTTTTCTTAAGCGTGCTTAGTTTTTTAGTTCTTGCCCCCCTTACTTCGTGTGGTGAGGTCTTGCTTCTCGGTTGATCGTTCAAAAAGTTCATTTGCCACTCAGCACTTGACTTCAGGTCTGGTGTGCCTTGGCTAGTTATCACTCCTCTGTCTTGACTCTAGGATTCCAACCTTATTCTTATACTCATATAACCTTGCTTAGGTTTCAACTTGACTAATGACTCTTGATTTGAGCCCTTAAACTCAAACGACAAGCTCGATTGGAGGCAGACAGCCTTGTTGGCCATCAAGGCTTTATCAAGGAGCCAACCAGTCTCAAGATGAGCTTTGATAGGGTCTATCCTTCAGCTTTATTCATAAATCGGTGCTACCAACTAAGAGTTGATGGTCGGCGTCTTCAAGACCTGAAAGTAAACACTCCCTGCATAATTTTCTATCTCAGAATAAGCGAATTTAAACAGGGCATTGGCCTTAACAGTCTCATTTCTTGGAATATGCTCCACATAGCACTCATCAAACTGAGTCGTAATAGTTTTCACAACTCGCAAATATTTTGCCATAGTTTCATGCTTGGCCTCAAATTCACCATTCACTTGCGACGCTACTAGTCTTGAATCCCCACAAACTTTGAGATTCTTGACTCTCATGATTCTGGCCAAGCCCGACCTGGCTATCAAGGCTTCATACTCAGCTTTGTTATTGGTTGTCGAAAAAGCCAACTTCAAAACATACTCAACTGTGAACCCATCGGGGCTTTGCAAGACTAAACCAGCACCGCTAAATTTTGTTTTTGATGCTCCATCAAAATAGAGCACCCAATATTCCTTCTGATCAGGTACAAGCTCCTCATCTTTTTCTTCACTCCCAGGGGTGGTTACTATATCCTGCCCCCCGACTTCTTGGTTGTCAATGGTACATTCAACCATGAAGTCAGCTAATGCCTGAGCCTTGATGGCTGTTCGAGGCTTATACGTGATGTCAAATTCTCCAATTTCAATTGCCCACTTAATCAACCTTCCACTGGCCTTCGGGCTATGTAATATGTTCCTCAATTGCTGGTCTCGTAGCTTCCTCGAGGCTGTTATGAATGTCAAAGCAAACTTCTCAATGGTTGAGTAATTCAACTCAGCCTCATGCAACACCTTGCTCACGTAGTAGATGGGTTTCTGAACCTTTTTTCTTCTCGAACGAGGACGACACTCAATGTTTGTTCAGATACGACCAGGTATAGATAAAGAGTTTCTCTTGGACTAGGCTTGGCCAACAACAGGGCTTCAGCCATGTACTTCTTCAACTGTTCAAAGGCCTCTTGGCTCTTGGGAGTCCACTCAAATTTTTTCACCTTCTTCAATGCTTGAAAGTAGGGGTGCCCGCGGGTCGGGTTGGGCGGGTTACAAGTAATTTAGTAACCCAACCCAATTAATTCGGGTTTATAAAATTCAAACCCATCATAAATCTTATTAAAGTCGGGTTGGGTTGGTTCGGCTTGATCGGGTTGATCGGGTTAAATATAAAGTAGAAGTTAATGCAACACATATTTGTATTTGTTGGTTAGTGATAAAAACAACTCGAAGTCCAAGAATTAAAGTCATGTACAACTTAATCTAGTATGCAATTATACCATTGATCACCACATGTGCAAATTGTACTACAATCTACAAAACTAAATTACGTTACACATAAGTAGAACATCATTGTATTAAATATCTTTAATTCATAATTTTAGTATGGAACATGTGATAATATATCCAAAAAATCTTAACTTTAAGTCAAGTAGTAAATTAGTAGTACGGTTCATTAGTGCATAATATATGTCGGGTTGGATTGGGTTCAAATTATCAAAACCCTAACCCAACCCATTTAATTCGGTTTTTTTAATATTTAACCCATTCAATGTTCGGTTTAAATAATATCGGGTTGGGTCAGCTAAAAATAGGGGCGGGTTGGGTCGATTTAATCGGTTTGATCGGTTTATGGGCACCCCTACTTGAAAGAAAGGCAAGCACTTGTCACCAGACTTGGAGATGAATCTCCCTAAGGCTGCAACTCGGCCAGTTAGCTTCTGTACATCTCGTATAGAGCGGAGTGGTTCCATGTCAAGAATCGCTTTGATCTTGTCAGGGTTGGCCTCTATGCCTCTTTTTGAAACCATCAGACCCAAAAACTTTCCTGATCCAACGCCAAAAGCACACTTGGTTGGATTCAACATCATCTTGTGGTGCCTCAACACTTCAAATGCCTCTCTGAGGTGCTTAATATGGTCTGCCTTGATTAGGATTTTGACTAACATGTCATCGACATAGACCTCCATGGTTTTTCCAATCGGCTGGGCGAATATCTTATTCACTAGTCGTTGATAAGTAGCTCCTTTGGGATGTCATCCTTGTGCATCTTAATCTGATTTCTCATGTCCAGCTGTAGCATCTAACAATGTGTCTATCCTTGGTAGGGGAAAACAATCCTTCGGACATGCATCATTCAAATCCGTGAAGTCTATACACATCCTCCACTTCCCATTAGCTTTCTTCACCATCACTGGGTTGGCCAACCATTCGGGGAATTGAATTTCTTCAATGAACCCAGCTTCTAAGAGTTTATCAACTTCTTGCTTAATGGCATCTTGCCTTTTAGGATCAAAATTCCTCTTCTTCTATTTTATTGTCTTCCATTCAGGATCGACATTCAACCTAAGGGTTATAAATTGGGGATCAATACCTGGCATATCAGCCGCTGTCCAAGCAAAAACATCATTGTTCTCTATTGGTCTTCATTATCGGATCCTTAATCCAGGTACTTAAGACATATTGAAGAGTAGCTAGTCCTTAACATCCTCGACATTGCATGGCTTTGATTGTTGCGTGTGGCTTTTATCTACTCGTCTTTTAACCTGGGTCCTTCACGGACTTAAACTCTTATTTGGTCGTGTTGTAACCTAACTCTTGACCCTTCGGGGTCTTTATTTTTGCATTTGCTTGTTCTCCATTCGTGTATTCTTTTATTTTCGGTACTTGGTCATCCTTAACTTGCACTCATCAGGTGCTTGGCACATAAATAAAATCACACAATCAATGAATGGAAAACAAACTTGCATTAATAACTTGAAATGGGTTCAACCCTTACATAGAGTACTACCGTCCTACTCGGAGCAACATGCTCTTCAATGGTTCCTTATTTCTACTTCTACTAGATAAATATGAAGCTAAGTCCTACTAGGATAACTTGAGCCCATCGGGGCTTTGCAAGACTAGGCCTGCACCAGATTTTGTTTTTGATGCTCCATCAAAATAGAGCACCCACCACTCCTTCTGGTCATGGGTTCACTTCCTGCTTGGGGTATTACCTCCTGCCCCCGACTTCTTGGTTGCCAATGGTACATTCAACCACGATGTTAGTTAATGCCTTAGCCTCAATGGCTGTCCGAGGCTTCTGTGTGATGTCCTTTGACGGCCTTTCTTGACGTTTCTTACTACTGCGGACATCCATGTCCTCAATCGGAAGGACCTGCCCCCGACTCCATCAGGCCTTAACGAGGCTACATAACAGCTTTGTGCCATCTTTTGATCACCTTTATGTTCTCCAACACCATTCCTGGTCGGGAACTTGATCTTCATATGATAAGTTGAGGCGACAGCCTTGAATGCATGAAGTCTAGTCCTTCCGAGGATAGCGTTGTACGTTGAAACCGCCTTGATTACCAGGAAGTTCAACATCTGAGTGGCCTCTTTGGGCTCCTGTCCAATAGTTACAGGCAACTGAATAGTCCCTTCAACTTTGGATTCTACTCCATTAAATCCATATATAGGCATGTTATTGGGGGTCAACTGAGAATCACTGTACCCCATCTTCACAAATGCATCATGAAATAGAATGTCAACGGAAGCTCCATTGTCTATCAAGACTCGCTTCACCTCTAAGTTTCCAATCACAGAAGTTATGACCAACGGGTCGTCATGGGGAAACTTCACCCCTTCCAAGTCTGAGTCATCAAAACCAACCACTACTTCAGTTTTTACACGCTTCGGGGCCTCTCCCACGATGTGCATCACTTCTCTAGCATAAGCCTTCCAAGAATTCCTTGTTATGCCGGCCGCAGTTGGGCCTCCTGAGATCATGTTGATTATTGGCCCTCGGGGCTGTGGGTTGCGATCTTGATCGTCATCCCTCCTATCATACTCTCTTCTCTGATTACCACGGTCGTCACCCTCAGTGAAGTGGCTCAGTTTCCCTCTACGAATCAAAAACCCGATCTCATCTTTGAGTTGCTTGCAGTCATCAGTGTCATGCCCCACATCTCTGTGGAATCTGTAATACTGATTCTTGTTTCTCTTTGCGGGATCACCCCTGAGTGGCTTCGGCCATCGGAAATCCTTATCCTTCTCAATGTCCAACAAGATTTGACTCCTAGGAGTATTCAACCTTGCATACTCAGTGAACCTCGGTCCTTGGTTATTCTTAGGGGCATAGTCGGAGTCCTCGTTGGGATACTTGTCCCTAGCATCATACTCTTGGTCATCATACTCATGGTCTTGCTTTCGCTTCTTGGAGTCATTGTTACCTCCTTCTCCACTTAATGTGGCTTCTTTCTTCATGCTATCTTCAGCTTTAATGTACTTGTCAGCCCTTCGTTGGAGCTCGGCCATGTTTTCAGGAGGATGTTTTGCCAATGACCTTTTAAAGAATAGATCAGTGGTTCCATGTTCCAGGGCTACCATGGCCACCTTATTCTCCAAATCTGTGATATTCAACGTCTCTTTAGTGAACCTCTTGAGGTAATCTCTCAGATTTTCATTCTTCCCTTGCACCACGTACATGAGGGATGCGAAGCTTTTCTCATGAACTCTTCCGCTGATGAACTGGCTAATAAAAATAGCACTTAACTCCTTAAAAAAGCCAATCGAGTTTGCAGGCAACCGGCTATACCATCTTTGAGCCATGCCCGACAGGGTTTGAGGGAACGCCCTACACTTTAAGGCATCACTTGCAGGCTGCAGTAGCAGTGCGTTCGAAAACGTCCTGACATGATTTGCGGGATCACCCGTTCCATCATAAGCCTTGATTGTCGGCATCTTAAACTTCCTAGAGATGTGAGCATTCATCACCTCCTCGGTAAACGGGGGTGTGGGATCATCAGGATCCCCAAGTGGCATCAGATCCTTGGGGTTGCTCCTGGGGTTTTCCACCCTTGTTGTTCTTCTAGTTGGGGCGTCAGCCCTTCTCTGCCTTCTTGAAGACCTCTCTAAGTCTATAATGGGAATCGGTCCTGGGGTTGGAGGAGGTTGAGTTTGATTCAACCTAGCTTGTTCTCTTGCTATATCTTCCTTTATCCTTAAAATCTCGGCCTCATGAGCCTTGATTCTCTCAACAGCTATCAAAGAGGGTCCATCATGGATAGTTTGTGTTCTCCTTCTTGGTTCTTTGCTAGTACGTCGCCTTCTCGGGGCTTCATCATGATCATCATCCTCAGACGATGAATCATCAATATAGGGACCGGAGTAGTCATAATACTCTCGATCTCGGATCTGCAAAGCATGGCCACTGGGTCCAGGACCTTGAGTAATTGGAGGGTAAATAGGCAGACCATACATCGGGTTAGTATTCATGGGGAGATCTGTAGTATGGATCTGTACCCCTGGTGGTAACGGGCGATTGGGATCAACTAAAGGAGAAACCAGCGTCTGAAGAGAGCTGGTTTCTTGACCTGGGTGGATGACCATTGGTAACATTCTCTCAGCATGGGGATTCGTCCTTGGGGGTTGAGAAACCTGGGTTTGAGAAGCTTGAGTTTGAATGATCGCCCCTGTTATTGGGGGTACCTGCTCAGTAGCAGGCGGAGCAGAACTTAGAGGCAAAGGCTCAATAGTGATTGGTGCTCTTCGTGTTTGAAACATGGTTGATGTCTTTTTCCCACAGACGGTGCCAAATGTTGTGGAATAAAAACTAGGTTATTAGATTGCGGCTAGGGTTTGCTGTATTTAGTGCTAGGGTGTGTGAGCTTCGAACTTTAATGGTTGCTCTCGTGCTCGTGGCTGAATCTGCCCTCACAAGATGCCTACGTACTTTGATGAATATCAAAGATCAAGCCAAAAAACGTAGTTCTGAGAATGAGGGGTCAGGCCCTTATATAGGCTGAGGAGCCTTAGAATTATGGTAGGAATAGGTGACTTGGTGGGCAAGCCACCGTCTGAAGGAAGGTTCCAGATCCCTTCCTTTTAGGAATCAGTTTCCATGTTGAGATATGTATCTTGGAGGCTAAGCCAGGCAAGAGTTATATCCTTGTTTGACTCTTATTTGCTGAGCTGTTTGTTACCCCTAATATTAATTACGAAATTAATATTATAACTGGGGTTTGGGCCCATCCGGTGGGCCCCTCGTTTGGACCATTTTAGGTCTAATTAATTCAACATTAAATGTGTCTTTAGGGCTTACTTTTAGCCCATATCAAAGTCTTTCTTCCAACCCACTATCCCATTTCACAACTAAACCACAATGTCAAAATCTAAATATCAAGAATTGACAGTTTTGAAGGTAGGAAAGTTTGACAGCAAAATCAAAGTGAGGATACTACGAATATGGAGAGGAGTAACAAAAACTGGTGATGTTTTCAAAGGGTTTAACATAATGCTACTAGACAACAAGGTATATTAATTTGAAATCCATTTTTTATTTTAGCCCATTCAACCTAAGTTATATGTGTTCCAATGATTTGCAGAACAATAGGATACACGCATTCATACCAGGTATTTGCGCTGATGATTTGGAGTACAAATTGATTGTTGGGAAAATATGTATCATCCGCAATTTTACTGTGCAAGAGTATGAAATCGAAGAGAAGTTCAGATGCTTAAGAACAGGACGTTCAGCTTATTCTATCAAGTGAAAGACAGATTAAAGAGGTTCAAGATGCTGGCAGAACTATAGCACAAAATGTGCGACCACGGCGAGCTGAAGACTATGGCCAAACAAAATACATATTTGGCAGGTAATAATCTATCTTAACATATGTAATACAAATTAGATGACTTTCCTATTATTAACACAACAAATCGAATATCATGTCTTCTAGATGTTGTGGGTATAATCAAATTTTGTGAAACATTATTCAATTTGGTTAATAGACATGGCAATGCACAAAAACAATCCAAGTTTACGTTGATAGTTGGAAGGTATGCAATACAAAAATCTTTCAAATGCATCATATTCTGAATATTTTACCAGTAACATGAAAACAAATTATTGTGAAGGTCTAATGTTAAAGTTACATTCTGGGATGCATTTGCACTGAAGTTTGAAAAACAATTGCTAGAAGCTAAAGAGCACCCAATTATACTCATAATTTCAAGCTGCCGTGTGGGTGTATGGAACGGTATATTCATTTCAACTTATACATCGGTTTTAAACCCAACTTAACCTAATATAAACCACAATTATTATGTATACACCGATGAAGTTGATTTGGGTAATGTTGCTGTAATAGAATGTTTTGTAAACTACAACCATCATAGTGTGTCAATGCTGAAGAAAATGTAGGTGTTGATAACACAACAGTTTGACACTGCCCCTATTCTTAATTAAGGAAACACTGACAAAGATATTCAACAGGTTAACCAACCCGACATTTTGTGCGCAAATTTTTTCTGCAGACAAGCAGAAGAAATTAGATCTTATAACAGTATCCGGATTAACAAATTTGGTAGCTGAGTACATTCAGGTTTTACATTTTACTTTTTCATCTAACTTAAATGCTACAATACAGTAACATAACCTTTTTTCATAGACCGGAGTGCTTTCCCATCTCAGCATACGATATGTTGAAGGAACGGGTACATCGTTTTCAAATGTCTGCACTACCTGTAACAAGGATGTCCAATGTCAGCCTGAATTTTGGTTCTGCGACAGATGTAACTGTCCCAAACCATACCCAGAAAAAAAGTAAAGTTTAATTCGTAATTTCTGTTAAATTATAGTTATGTTGTACATGTAACACGTCTCATGTCCTAATGTACAGGTACAAACTTTCAGTTGTTGCATTAGACGAAACTGGAGGAATTGAAGTCATCCAAGGAGATCAACAAGTTCGTGCCATAGTGAAAAAAAGGGTTTCACAAATTATAAAAGAGGTAACGAATACGTCCTTCTCCATAGTTTAAAAATATATCAAAACATTATCATTTAACTGAACTAATTATAGGCAGAAGGAGATGAGACTTTCCTAGTGGAACTGAAGAGGCTGGAAAAAGAAAAATACACAATGAAACTGATGATAAAAGAACTTAACGTTGTCAACAAGATACATGTTTACTCAGCAACAAATATCTGCAATGGTTTTTGTTGAGTATTGAATACGGTAAAAGAATACAGAGGGGGGGTGAATGGATTCTTGAACTTTTCTTGTTCTTGAGTCTATGTAGCAGGATAGCTGTTTGTGTGTGCAAGGATATGAGTGCGGATAAAAACAACACAAGACACGATATCACTTTAATCTAATATTGTATTAGATAAAGGTTGCTACAATCTATGAATACAAATGATAGTATTCTCAGCTTCGTTTTTCTCAAAGAGATATGACTTACAATATATGAAAAACTTGACTCTTCTAAAAGTTAACAACTAAGGAAGTGAGGCTGTATCCTTACAGAACATGGATACAACCTACTTACTGCAAATAAGGTAGCTCAACAAATTACTTTCTAGTCTGTCTATCCTTTTTGAGTAAGTGTCCAAACGGTTATAGATTTGACTTTGCAAAGTCTGTTTAGATCCACTTCTTTAGCCCTTTGTCTCTTCTATATCTCTCCAAGATTCCTTGTAGGCTTTCCAGAGCACATTACAGATTGTGGTCCATAAAGTGCATTGGCTTGTTGCAGGCTTCTGACTTGTACAATTTCTTCAGTATTTTGTCTCCAAGAATGTATTCGATAAGTGACTAAGTAAGTGGTTCGAGAACTAGGATTGACTTGATCGATAACTCTGAGTTCTCGAATACTGTTATATGACATATTGAGTCACTTCTCGAATAGTTATTTTCTCTGGAAATCCTTGAGTTGTCGAATAGAACATTTTGACATGTCGAATCCCTGAGATATCGAATAGTTTTTTGAGTCCTTGAGATATCGAATGGAACTTTAACTTGTTGACTCTTTGAGAACTCGAATACCACTTTGACTTGTTGACTTCTTGAGTTCTCGAATAGAGCAGTAGACATATCGAATCTCTGATATATCAAATGAGATATCGAACAGTGTATTCAGAGATATCGAATAGTGTCTTGAGATATCGAATCCCTGACTTCTCGAATGCTGGACTTCTCGAATAGACAAAACTACTTCTCGATTTGGTACTTAGGCAAATTCTTCATTTCTTCAAATCCCAACTGTGATTTATTTGACAGTCTTCATCTCTTTGCTTGAGGCATGAACCTTGGAACTTCTTTCAAGCATTATTCTTGACTCAATAAGTACAGTTACACAGCTAGAATCTGATACCTACTTCAAGTACAGAACAAGTGGAAACTCTACAACTAGAGGTTCCCTCAGTTAAGAGGTCATGTAGGTAATGCAAAGCATTACAAACAATTAGGCTTGTTATTAGAGTTAAACAAGCATGTCTCTGTGACTAACAATCTCCCCCAAATTGTGAGTAAGACCCTTAGTCACAATTTCATGTCTGATAACAAGCCTAACATACATAAAGATAAAACTTGAAAAAGTATAGGTATGTAGATTGATTGAAGAAAATACATAAAAGTTATCTTATAAGTTATGAGGAACAACTAGCCATATCCTTTTGGATTCATCTCTTGAGCTTTGGCTTGCATATTCTCATTTTTCAATTTCTTTTCAGCTTCTTTAGCTTTCTTCTTTGCATTTTCTTCCATGGCAAGAATAATATCTTCCATTGCAGTGAGTTCTTCAATTAGAGGGGAGCCTGACAAATCCTTGAGTACTTCATTCAGCTGTTTCTCAGAATAAGAACTGATGTAGTCCATTCTAATCTTTACATTTCTACCATATTTCTTGCACTCAATGATGTAAGGATTAAACTTGACTCTACACAGACCCATAGCCCTCAATTCATCAGCCTTAGCTTCCATTGCAGCAAACTCCTCCTCCATTTTCTTTAGTAGCTCTTCACTTTTCCTTTTCATTTCTGCCTGGTGATCTCTCTTCATTTTAACAAAGTCAATTAACTCCAGCTTCCATACCCTTTCCACTCTGTCTTCAGAATCCAACATTGCAATTATTCTTTCTATGTCATTTAGCCTGCCCCAGTGCTGACATGTTCCTTGTCTGAATTTCTTCTATCTTCCATCAGTATATTTAATTTCAAGAAAATCATCAACAATGGCAACATGATAGATTCTTTGAGCCCATAGGAACTGCAGTTGGTCTTCATCATAGTTTTCATCCAGAGGTGGTAGGTTTAGTCCTGGAATTATTGTCAGTGCCTTTGACTTGGACAACTTCACCCTTCTTGCAGCATGCTTGAATTTAGTCCTTTTTACATGGTTGCTAGGCAGAAACTTATGACCCTTGCTTGTAGACCATTTATTCTCCTTCTCTTCTTATTATTCTTATTTATGGTTTCTTGGCTTGAATCTCCTTCTCTTATTGAGGTAGTAAAACATTTGCAGAGGCCATGGAATTTGACTTTTGTAGGTCACTACTAACAGTATTCACCCTAGACTTAGAGTCTTGTGTTGTGGTGAGGTTACTGTCAGCAATGCCTATGGCTTGCTGTTTCATACTTGTCCTCTCATAGACTTTGCCTTGGTCATTACCATATTTCTTTTTCTTGTCTTCATCTCCCTTATCACTCCTGTGATGTCTTCTCCTCCCATCACTTTTATCCTCATCTTTATCATCCTTATTTCTCCTAGGCTTGACAATTTCTGGAATTACACCAGTTGCAATAAAGGATCTGAGAATTTGCAGTGCCTCTAGTTCTTCAGCATTTCTGGTTCCACCCTTCTTCTGTAGTTGCTCAATGATTGTAATAATAAGTCTTTGATTTTGAGGTGTGAGATCATGAGAAATGACCAATTGCTTGATGTCTTCAATTTTGGTGCCAGATTGGTAGATGATTGTCCATGGCTTTTTGATTACTTCTGACAGCCTTGAAGGTTTATCATTCCTTAAGTCATCATACACAATTTTATTGTTTTCATTTGCATCCCTCTTCTCAATAAGCCTGATCAGTACATCTATCTCTGAATGTTTTAATGTTTGTATAGTGTTGTAGGTTAGATGCCAGATACTGGATTTTGCCACCATCATCACCTCCTTGATCCATAAGCCATTGACTCTCCTAGGTATCACAGTGAAGTAATTGATCTGATCCCTCAGCCTCCTTAGATATATTTGAGTGTCATCAGCCTGTTCCCTTGAGACTTTTAGAAACTTCAAGAATACATCATCATGGTAGACATTAGAGTTTGCAACTTCTTGTAGCTTGGCCTCAGTAACCACCTTTACTTCTACAGGTTTGACACTTTCAACTTTAGTAGATGGAGAGTTATCAGATGGCATACTCCCTGCAACCACTGTGGTTGTGATGGATTGCTTCTGGCCACTTGGAGTGAGAGTGGTTGGGGGCTCATCAACTTTTGATTTCCTTTTTCCTGGCACATGAGTTAGGGATTTAGATGCACTTAGGTGGCCACCCTCCTTTATCTTTATACTTTTCTCCTTAGGTTTCTCCCCTTTGTATTTGAATTCCTTGATGTCCTCTTCTCCCCCCTTAGGCTTGTTGTCAGGCACAGAGTCTGTAGGAGTGACCTTAGGGTTCGAAGATTCTTCAGGTAGAGGGAGACCCATGTGCTTCATCATGGCAGCCAACATAGATTGTTGATGCAGAAGAACATCAGCTGTGGTGGTGGCTTGAGTGTTCAACTGCTCAGTAAGAGTTTCAACGTTCTCTGTCAGATGAGCATTGGATTGTGAGAGAGTAGCTACCTCCTTTTTAAGTGCATCTACCTTGCTGAACAATTCAGTAGATTTGAAGCCAAACAAGGATTGTTCTTTAAGTCTCTGCACTTCAAACCTAGTCAAATCATGCACTGGGACGTCAGTAACCAGCTTGTCTCCATATAGATTTTTGAACATGGTCCTCAGCATGGCATTGGCATCTATGGTCTGATCAGATAGAGCTTGAAATTTATTCCATAGACCTGTGA
Organism: Kitagawia praeruptora; assembly: GCA_037693485.1. Lineage (NCBI taxonomy): Eukaryota > Viridiplantae > Streptophyta > Magnoliopsida > Apiales > Apiaceae > Kitagawia > Kitagawia praeruptora. Next base: position 113,960,952 of record CM075344.1, on the reverse strand, counting down.
CAGTGTCATGGAGTAGAGCTAAACCATTATCCATCTTGGTACAGGTAGACTTGCATGCCAGAATGTCCTTGAGTACAGTCTCCAATGAAGGGAATTTGGCATCAAACGCTCTCTTAATCTCATGCACCTCCTTGGTTGTGGTTGTACACACTTCATGAATTTCTGTTTTGAGACCCTTTCCAAGGTAGTGTGCAGCCTTGAGAATGCCCTTGTAGCTGTCATTCACTGCTTCATACACATCACTAGGGGTGAGAGATTTGGCATTGGACCCTAGTGAAGTGATGTACTCTTCTCTGAGGTACTGGAGACTGTCTGAGAGAGGAATATCAAACTTTCCTTGTAGCCAGGCATCTACATTGCCATCTCTCTCATAATCATCTATTATCTTTGCCTTTTGTAGCTCCACATCATCTTTGTGGCATAGGAGAATAGCTTCATAGTCAGGATTGGGCAGGTTTGCAGTGAGAAGGTTTTGAGCAATCTTTGTGAACTCAGGGATCTGATCCACAATTAAGCTTTGAAGTGCTTCAACCGTCAATTGTTGTGGAACAGACCCTGATCCTGAAGCACTGTCATGTTGCACAGGCTTCAGCCATTGTGACATAAAGTCAGAGCTAGAGCTAGGCAAGCTAGACTCCTCAGTTACAGATGCAACTTCTGCAACCGGATGGATTGACTCTACTACTGGTCTCCACAGAAGTGGGATGAGTTACACCAGCAGTTGACACAGGCACAGAGTCTCTAGTAAAAACTAGTGAATCCTCTGTGTTTGTGATGGTGTCATCAGGACATGCCCCAGCATGCATTCCCTCACCATCTAAATGTGGGTCCTGGGTGGTGAGCACAGTGTCAAGCACCATGTCACTTGAATTCATTGGCTCACCAAGAGAAGAGAATTCTTGGTGATCAATGCCTTGTTCTTCAATTTCTTGAAGTACAGGCTCCAAAGAAATATGAGTGGTTGATTCTGGAAGAGAAGTGTCTTGTAGATTGGATTTTGGCAACTCCCCCTGAAAGATAGAGGGAGTTTCAATTGTGATGTGCTCTCCACTCAGTGTTGTGCCAGCCTTATCACTCACATGTGCAGACTCTGTATAATTAGGTGCATTGGGGAGGATGCTTGATTCTATAGATGCACCCTGTTGAGAGGATACATCTAGTGAACTGTGTGCCCCTGATTTTACAACTTCAGCCATTTGTGTGACTGAAGAGGTGGTCCTAGATTTCTTCCTCTTTGGTCTCTGTAAGGGTGACTCAGGTTCCTCACTACCTATACCTAATTCCACAGCCAATGCTGCTTCAGATAATATGTTCAAGGGTGCAGACATCACCTCCTTTCTCTTCTTTTTACTAACATCACTCTTTTGAGAGGATGATGCAGTTGGCTCACTGTGTGGTAGAGTGTTTGGTTGAGAGGGTTGGTTAGCAAGCCTTGGGTTAGCATCTTGTACTACTTGCTTAGGCTGTGCTAACTGTGACTTTGAGTCAAATGTTGGCATGTTGTGGGGGTAAGTCCTAAATAGACTGTCCATATGAGGAGTTATTTTGAGTCTTACATCCACATCATTCCTAGTTTCCAAATTACCAAAAATAAGTTTGGTCATGGACCTAGGGTAGCCTATTCTACTGTTATTTACTCCAGGCAATTCAAACAATTTAGCATTTTTAAAGTTAAGTACAGATTGAATAAAGCGAGGGAAGAAAATTTCAGTACCTCTCTTGGATGTGTTCTTGCCAAGTCTCCCATATAGCTCCTGTAGAATAATTTGACCAACATCTATCTTTCTCCCATAAGCCAAGGCATAGCCTATTTGCTGTGCAGGTGCACTAATCTGATCGAAGCTTGACTTTCTGGCTGTGAAGACTTGAAGAATGGTGGCAAACACATAACTCCACTCTTTCCGCAGATGCTTCCTGTTTAACTTCCCAAGATTGATCACATCTGAGTAGTTGATGAATTCAAAGAATTCTTCCAACTGTGTATTCGTGGCCAGTGTGTCATATGACTCTTGTTGTAATTCCAGTGCTTGATTCATGTCTGCTATAGTAATAGTAACATCCTGCCCTTGAATCTTGCAATAGACTACATAGGAGGTTATAGCATTCTCGAGGGCAATGACTTCCACGGTGGCAGTTCTCCAAAACTGTTATAGGAGGTCCAGATACAGAGTTGGGTTGGCTGATAGTGCACTCTTGATGTATGATTCTGACATCCAGCTGACAAAGCACTTGAAGTTTGCATTAGGTGCTTCCACATCGTTAGTTATTGCAATGAAATTGGTTTGAGTGGGTATGGTGAGTTGGGTGTTTGCCATTTGTATATAGAAGAAAAGAGAATGAAGGTTGAAGAAGAAATTAAGCTTTTGTAGTTAGGGTTTTCAGAGGTTTTGGGAGTTTAGATGCTTGAGAAATCGAATGAAGTTAATCGAATAGATGTAGAATTGTATAGGTATGAAGTACTAGACTTGTCGATTAGACATATGTTTTTTATCGACAAGTCAGGCATTCGAGAAGTAGAAAACAACTATTCGATAAGTCAAGAAAGGCTTATTCGATAACTCAAGCATGTTGTAACTCACAGCTGGCAGTTATCTAACTTGTTAACTCGAATAACTTGTAGAAGGGGGGGTTGAATACAAGTTATATAATCGTGTCTGATTTTTGCTTGATTATATGAACAAGAATAAACGAATGAATAAAACTCTGTTTGTATTAATAAGATCAAATACAAACTCTACCAAAGGTGTACAATACCTTTAGCAGCTGCTGACAATACAAATCTCTCTCTCTGTTTGTTTCGAATTCTCGAATACAAACCTTATACAGAGCTACGCACATTCGCACTTTTTACAATGACATAGAGAGAGTATTTATATGCTACCTATCAACTAATAACAGAAGGATATAATCTATACATGACAATGTTCTATCTTCTAGTCGATAGTTTCCTTCAATAGAAAACTCTTTCCTTCATAATATCTTCTTGCTTGTTCTTCAAACAACGATCTTGTTTTATAGCACTTGCCAGTTTCTGTAGCATCCACAATGACATCATCAGTAACACGACTGATATTAGGATTTCATCTTGCATCAGTATCTGATCATCATCAGTATTAGATCGTCATCAGGATTTGTTCTTTGTTCCTGACAATTAGTCTCCGATACACTGTTCATTCCTGACTAAACTGTACAGATAACTGTTTTACACATAAATCCTATATATAGTGCTAAATCCTTTATAAGATCAGGATTACAAGAAGTATAATGTGTAAATTCTATTCTTAACATCACAACTTATGAATTATTCCTAACAATCTCCCCCTATTTATGCTTTAAAATCTGAAGCATAAATCTAAGTTGTGGATGTCAAAACATATAACAATACAACCAGAATAGAATTTATGAATGTAGAATTATGAAGTTAAGTACCTCCTTCCAGATGTAGACGTTTATCTAGTACTTAGAAGAAAGAATTTTAACTATTAATGCTGCTCTTCCTTAACCACTTCCTAGCTGAGATTCACCACTGTCACTCCTAGTTCTTCTTTTTACTTCCCTTTGTCTGCTCTTTATCTCCCCCGGCTTTATCTCCCCCAGTCTGGTGTTGTTGTTGTTGTTGTCTTTGAATTGTCTTTATCTCCCCCTTTTTGACATCAGCAACATTAATTCCAAGAGATTCAGAAACAGAACAAATGATATTCATCAGAACTGCTTGATTTTCCATAATTGTGACTTGGTTATCTTCAAGTGATTGAAGTCTTGTTTGCATAGCAATTTGAGAATTCTGAATACTTTTCAAACATCAGAATGAACTTCAATGTTGGAAGTGCTTCTAGTATCTTCAGAATCAGAATCAGAAAGAACTGTATCTTCAAGTCTTGTAGAAGAAGTTGCTTGTGTTGTATGATATTCAAGTAATAAAACCTGATTAGAAGTATCTTCATCTTCCTGATCTGTAGCTGAAACATGATCATCATCTCCTTCACCAGTATTCTGTGTACTAACATCTTCAAATCCTGACTCCTCCTTAGAGTGATCAAAGACTATAGATGTCTCAATTCTAGCTGATATTGGAAGTACATACAAAGGAACACTAGGATCATTAGGAACTTCATCTGGTACATATGTATCAAGAGATTGCTTTATCCTGGAACCTCTTCTGTTAATGATTCCTGCAAGCCTCTCCTTTTGCTTCTGAGCTTTAACTTCTGGCTTTGCATTGTGATGTGCTAGGTCATTCTTCTGATACATTTTGATGAATGAATAAGTACCAGCATCCATACCAAGATTGTCAGACCAAGATTCAGGAAAAACCTGATCCCAGAAATCAAACGATGGTTTCCTAATTTTCTCTCCCTCACTATGGAGTTGATCATCCATACCCTCATTCTCACTTTGACTTACTAAAGTCAACACCCTTTCTACCTCACCTTTTGCCTGGTCAGGAGCCAGCCTCTCAGTTTGTGGATCTAAGTCCATCTTTTCAAGTGTATCACTCAAATTTGGATAAGTACTCTCATGACCTACAGAAAAATAGAGTTTAGAAGGAGTTTTTATACCTGAACTCACATGGAGAGAGGGTTCCTCATATGGCAAGGGGCTTGAGGTTTTCTCCAAGGAGTGAGCTACTATAGTCTCTGAACCCATACAATCATCTTCTTTCCTTCCAGAGACTACAGGCTCCAGTATACCACTTTCAGGTTCTTTACTAGACTCTGATGTCTTCAGTAATACTTCATTAGACACCATAGTTAGTACATCACCATCTTTAAGTGTTGTTTGCTGAGACTCATCCTCAAGGTGGATAGATTCTGACTGAACAAAATTTGTTTGATCTTCAGCAAAATCAACCAAAGTCATTCCTCCCATATCATAGGATATCTCACTTGCATTCTCAGTCATCACAGAAGTCCTTTCAGCATCAGCTATCACAGCTCCTGAGTCATCCAACCTCTGACTAGATGGTTCTTGTGTTGCAGTGACTGTGATCTGATCTGTCCTATTATTCACCACTGGTGCAATAGTATCTTCTGTTGACTGCTTCCCTCTATCTACTTCCTCCAGTTGTTCACCTTGAGCTAAAGCATCTTCAATAATGACATCCTTGTCAAATAAATATGCATGAAGTGATTGAAGTGCAACATGCTTCGAGAGTCCAAGTTTCTTGACTAATTGTCTTCTGACAGATACATAGAAATACATCTTCATTAAGTCAAGTCTTTGATGTAGAAGTCCATATTCTTCAGGAAATGAAAGTCTAGGAACACTTTCACTTAGAAAATTTTGAACTGGCCTGGAAAGTTTCACTTTTAGAGAGATAAGTCCCATAGCCATTCTGTATGACAATGTAGTTTCCTATGAAGAATCAATATCCAAATCTCTCTTGTCAAATACTGACATAGATGTAGCTTGATGTGTAGAAACCTGCATAATGTTAGTTGGACTAGACTCTGTGTGTGTAGGTGACAATTGAATCTTTCTCCTTGTTCTCCTGGTATAGTGAGCAAAAGATTTATCCTGAGAAGACTCAAGAGGTGTAGACACAGAAGTGATCTTGGGATGAGATCTTTGTTCAATAGACACAGTCTTTTGAGAGACAGTATCCAGTAACTGTGTTCCCTTTTTAAGAACTACAGCCTTTTGGGAGACTGCAGCCTGGCTGTGACTAGGTTTTTCATCTCTTTGTGCTAACATAGAAAGTTGAATTGCAGCCTTCAATTCTACTCTCTCAGCAAGAGTTAAATCATCATCATCTTCACTAGAATTACTACTACTTGACACAACAAATCTTCTCTTCCTTACAACTGATGTCTTTTGAGAAACACCAGAGGTTGGTTTCTTTGAAACAATAGGCTGTGGATCAAAATTTGGTTCATGAATTGTTTCAGAGACTATAATGTTTTGGGCTACTTGGGTAGACACAGGTGAGTTCTCCTCCAAATGAGATTCCTGAGCCATTTCACCACAAAAGAAAGAAGAGTTGTAGAGAGTAGGAAGATGAGTTTTAAGAATTACCTGAACATGATGTGGATAATGAATTGCAGGTATTTCATCTAGATTCTTTTTATTGTCCTTCTTTATAATGTCAGAGAAAATTCTCTTTTGCTGTACATAAGAAGAAACACAATGTTCCCTACCAAATCTAGCTTCAACATCAGGAATAAAATGATTAATAAACATTTGCATAAATCTATGATAATAAACCATTTTCCTGTTTTGATCTCTTAACTCTTAACCCAAGTTTGATACACATCTGACTTAAGATAATATGACCAATGTTAACTACTCTGTCATAAAGCAAACTATAAGCAATATGTGATGTAACAGAAGTAATTTGCTGAAAAGAACTACATTTACCAGTAAAACATTTAGCAATTTGATCAAAGAAGAAAGACCATTCCTTTCTAAGAAAAGACCTATTCAACTGGCTCATGTTGTCTAGAGGTCCACTATAACCTAATTTAGACAACATAGTTCTCACATTATCATCAGATGGTACATTCTCATAAATCAAACTAACAGGTAAGTGAAGTACTGAATTAACAACAGATTCAGTAATATCAAATGAGTCTTGTCCTAAGTGTAGAACAATCTTACCTGATTGACTCTGAGTAGAATCAATTACCTCAGCATTCTCCCAAGCTTGTGAAACAGCTGCTTGATTAATTTGTGGAGATGCTATCAATGCATAACTTAATGGTCCATTCGCCAGAAAGTCCATGATTGGATGAAAATCAGTTAATACTCCTTCCTTGTTGGTGATAGCTGCTACATGATTGTTCATCATAAAATCAAAGTCACCAAACTTGAAAGCTACTTACTTAGGTAATCTTCTCTGAGTCGCCATTTTTGATCTGAAAAGAACTTGAAAAATTCTTGAAATGGATTAGTGATTTTGAAAACTCAAGAGTGTTTGTGCTTTAGAGAATGTGAAATTAGAGAAAGCAATTACACGATTAGAGTTTCAAAACAAATATATTTCACAAATCTTTCAGACCACTATCCCACGTTGACACGTAGATTGACAGGTGTCAGTCCCTGAAAAAAAAATGCGGTTACCCACGATTTTTGGAAAATAAAATCCAAAATTGATTTTGATGAAATAAATCAGGGTATTATCAAGATAAAACTCAATACTGATCAGCTTCCTTTTCCTGTTGTGATATCCCATCAAAATAATCATACAATGCAATATGATTTAAAAATAAATAATAAATCTCAAATCCTGATGGTCACACTTGAAATCCTGATCAATATCATCCTGATTCCAGAGACTTAATATGGAGTTTCCACGTGACATTTTTCTTTTATCTGAAAAAGAAATAAACAATTAATCTGAACAAAAATCAATTGGTTAGATATATTCAACATTTCTTGAAAACAAGAAATACAGTCATATGCAATAATTAGCATCTGACTTCATTAAAACTTCCAAGTAACTGTTCAGCTTCTCACGTCTTTCTTTAAAAGAAACAGACGCCTTATGCCATTCTCCATAAACCTTCCAATTTCTTTTCTTCTCAACAATGCTTCTCAAACCCAAATTCCATTCAAACCAATTCTATAGATTTTTCTCAGTCGATGAACATCCTGTTCTTGATCATCTCTTTGAAAAGACAACTCTTCTCATCGAACTAATCATGGATGGATTGGTTTTCGATAATATCCAGAGGTTTCTCCTAGAACATCCATCTGTTGGATACAATCTTCCCCTAACCTCCTCAAAACTTGAGGATGAAGAATTTGGCCGAGAGTCTGAGGTTGATCTTGATGGGAATGCTATTCATTTAAGTTAGCTACTCTCATTCAAGTCGCCCAGACAAGGAATCCAAGAGTAGATGAGGCTGTTCAAATCCCCTGATGGATTTCTTGAGATGCTCCTTGTCCTGTACCTCAGAATTCATATCACTAGACAAGTATAGGATTATCAGTAGAAGTTAGACAAAAAGATGTTGTATTTCATTTCCATATATGTAATGATTTCAATTAGTGAAAATACAATTTCTTATTATCTACTTGTCTTTTGATTATGAATGATGTATAAATTATCAGTATGCAAATATTAAAACATGATGGCATAGACTTAACACATCATAGAATTAGATTACTACACAAAGTAAACGTCAGGATCTGAAACAATTTTCATAATCCTGATACTGACACAATACTGATGACGTCAGCATCCTGATAACAAATCTAATCCTGATGATTATTAACAAGTCTATCATACTGAAATTTATCAAGGCAAAGTGTTATAGCTAAAGAATTTAACAATCAAATATAGATCCTAACAAGAATATCAAGTCTATAAGCTAAAAACAACATACCTTGCTACTATTGCAGATGTTAAAGATTTAAAAATTTAACATTCCTAACTCACTTACTAATCTACTGAATGTAGTCTCATCAAGTGGTTTAGTTAGAATATCTGCAAGCTGTTTGTCAGTAGGAACAAAATGAAGTTCCACAGTACCATTTTCAATATGTTCTCTAATAAAATGATACCTGACATCAATGTGCTTAGTCCTTGAATGTTGAACTGGATTTTCTGCAATTTTAATAGCACTAGTATTATAACAAAACATAGGAATATTACTAAGTGTCATACCATAATCCATCAACTGATTTCTTATCCAAAGGAGCTGTGCACAACAACTGCCTGTTGCTATGTACTCAGCTTCTGCAGTTGAGGTTGAAACAGATTGTTGCTTCTTGCTTGCCCAAGAAATCAATCTATTTCCCAAGAATTGACATGTACCTGTAGTGCTTTTCCTATCTATCTTACACCCTGCATAATCAGAGTCTGAATAGCCAATTAGAAAGAAATCAGATTCTCTAGGGTACCACAAACCAAGATTTGGAGTTCCTTTGAGATATCTAAAAATTCTCTTCACAGCAATTAAATGAGATTCCTTAGGATCACTTTGGAATCTAGCACATAAACAGGTTGAAAACATTATATCTGGCCTACTTGCAGTTAGATATAACAATGAGCCTATCATGCCTCTATAACTAGTATTATCCACACTATTCCCCTTAGGATCAGAGTCTAGTTTAGTGGCTGTTGTCATGGGTGTTTTTGCAACTGCACAGTCTTGAAAGTCAAACCTTCTTAAGAGATCTTTGATATACTTTGACTGATTAATGAAAATACCAGTCTCAGTCTGTTTTACCTGCAAGCCTAAGAAATAATTTAATTCACCCATCATGCTCATCTGATACTTAGACTACATAAGCTTGCTAAACTTAGCACACAACTTTTCATTAGTAGAGCCAAAAATAATATCATCAACATAAACTTGAACTAAAAGCAATTCACCTTTTATCTTTCTAAAGAATAGAGTTTTGTCAATTGTACCTCTTGTGAAGCCATTTTTAAGAAGAAATTTAGACAAAGTCTCATACCATGCTCTTGGTGCCTGCTTTAGTCCATACAGTGCCTTGTCAAGTTTGTAGACATGATTTGGAAATTTTGGATCAACAAATCCAGGTGGCTGTTCCACATACACTTCCTCATCAAGTTTGCCATTTAGAAAAGCACTCTTTACATCCATCTGGTATACCTTGAATTTTGAATGAGTTGCAAATGCAAGAAACATTCTGATTGCTTCCAATCTTGCTACAGGTGCAAAGGTCTCATCATAATCAATGCCTTCTTCCTGAGAATAACCCTTGGCCACCAGTCTTGCTTTGTTTCTTACAATCATACCAGATTCATCTAGCTTGTTTCTGAAAACCCATATTGCACCAACAATAGATCTATCTTTAGGTCTTGGTACCAGTTTCCAGACTTTGTTTCTCTCAAACTCATTTAACTCCTCCTGCATTGCAATTACCCAATCAGGATCCTATAAGGCTTCTTCAACCTTCTTAGGTTCATTCTTTGAGAGAAAGCAACTATACAAGCATTCATTTTGAATTGATCTTCTAGTTCGAACACCACTATTTGGATCACCAATAATCAAATCTTCAGTATGATCCTTGGTCCATTTTCTAACAGGTGGTAGATTAACTCTGCTAGTCTCTCCCCCTAAGTTAGTGGTATCTCTTGTAGAAAAATTCTCTCTGCCTTCAATAACTCTCCTTTGATCAGTAGAATCAGTAGATTCCATATTGCTGCTAGTTACTGATCTTCCTTCAGTAGACTCTGAAGGATCAGTTCCTGATGGAGTAGACTCTGAAAGATCAGTTCCTGATGGAATAGACTCTGAATAGCTAGTCTGCTCCTGATGATCAATGTGTTCTCTTTGATTTATTTGCTCCCCCTCAACAGTAGCATTCCTTTGAGAAGCAATAGAAATTCCTTCTGGAGAACCTTCATCATCACTGGAGAGTATCTCAGAATTCTTCAGATTTTCAAATTCCAATTTGTCATGACTTTCATCAGTTTGCAACATTCCAAATTTCTTATCATCAAATGCAACATGAATTGATTCCATAACAATGTGAGTTCTGAGATTATAAACTTTGAAGGCCTTAGATGCTGAATATCCTAGAAAAATTGCTTCATCCGATTTGGCTTCAAATTTTCCAAGTTGTTCTGGATGAACTTTTAGGACATAGCATTTGCATCCAAAGATGTGAAAGTATTTCACACTTGGTTTCTTTGCTTTCATCACTTGTTGCTTTGCTGTAGAGACATCTAATAATTCCTTTAGATGTATCACTTAAGCTGGCTTCATATATGTTACCATGTCTTTGACCAGTTAGAACAATGTCTCCATTCTGCATATTCAAGATTTTGCATCCTTCTTTGTCAAAGATTGATTTGTAACCTTTATCACCCAGTTGACTTATGCTTAAAAGAGTATGTTTCAAGCCTTCAACCAGTGCTACATTTTCTATGATGACATTCCCCAAAACAATTGAGCCATATCCCAGAGTTTCTCCTTTGTTGCCATCTCCAAAAGATATTACTGGGCCAGCTTTCCTCTCAAACTTTGTAAGCAGGGACTTCTTTCCAGTCATATGTCCAGAGCATCCACTGTCCAAGATAATTGAATGCTTCTTTCCTGTGCCCTGCAAACAAAAAGTAACTAGTTAGAATTTTTTAAGACCCAACTTTGATTGGATCCTTTCTTACTAGATTTAGAAACAACAGGCTTTGAGAATTTTGCTTTTACTTTACCTGTTGTAGAATCAACTTTAGACTCTAATTTCACAAACTGTTTGTGACTAGGAGTTTCAGATTTCAAGGAATAATAGTCATAGTACAGTTCATGATATTCTCTACACATGTAAATGGAATGAAGTAAACTACCACAATGATAACAAGCTTTTTGTGGTTGGTATTGAATTTTCTGAGTCTTGGGGAATCTGGACTCAGTTTTCCAAGAAGGTTTTTGATTGCAGTCTAGGGCCAAATGATTATGATTTCCACACTTATAGCATTTTTTTCCTAGGTGCATCAAGTACATTCTTGTAATTATTCTCTTTGTTAATACCTTCTTTTCCATTCCTATTTCTTTTGATCTTGCTAGACTCTGAAAGATCATCTAATCTCTGTTTCAACTGAGACTTAGACAGAAACCCTATGTTTACATTCTTAGGTTTCTCTAACACTTTTTCATCTGAATTACTATTGTTAATCCTTTTATGTACAACAGGGGTACATTTTGAATCAACAAATTTAACATGATTAGGTTCAGAAACACTTTTCTTACCTTCAGATTTAGATGTGTTAGCTTCTACTTTACTATCATCATTGACAATAGCTAATTTTTCTTCTTGTCTAGCCTTATCAAAACCTAAACCATTAACCTTACCACGAATTCCATTTTCGATGATTTCTTGTGTCTTTTTACCAGAAATGTTAATGGTCTTAATCACATCTCTCTCTTCCTCTAGTTCTTTTCTGACATAGTCATAAGCCTCAAGAATAACACTATAATCATGCTTAGCTTTATCAGAACTTAACTTGTATTCTTCCATTTGAATTAACTCAGATTCAAGAAAATTATTTCTATCAACTAATTTATCATTCTTAACCTTAAGTTCATCTTTTTCACAAGTAAGAATTCTAAAATTAGTCATAAGATTCTTAAACTCAGCATGGATAGATCTAATTTCATCAGAATTTAAGCTATCAAATGAATCAAGAGAGTGAAGTGATACCTTAACAGAGGATGGAGAAGTTTTCTTTGGAGATCCAGGTTTGTCTGAACCATTTGCCATCAATGCAATGTTGTCATAATCCAATTCATCTTCAGAATCACTGGAATCAGCCCAATCCTTCTGTGTGATCATAAGTGCATTACCTTTTCCTGAATTCCTAGGCTTCTTACACTCACTAGCAAAGTGTCCAAGCTCGCTGCAATTAAAGCACTTGATCTTGGCCTTATCAAGCTTGACAATTGTACTTTTGCCTTTGTCACTCTTCTTCTCCTCCTTCTTTTGAAAAGGTCCTTTGCTAAATCTTCTTCTGTTGAATCTTCCTTTCTTGAAGGCTTTAGCAAACATAGCAAAGAGTTCCTGCATCTCAGATTCAGAATCACCGTTGTCAGAGTTCATATCAGTAGTCTCTGACTCAAAACTTTCTTTGCTTTTCTTCTTCCTTGAATTCTTTACAGCAATCTATTCATGCTGTTCTTCAGGAAGCTTCTTTACTTCAGATTGAGCAGTAAGCGCCATAGTCTTCATCTTTACTTCACTCCTGCTCTTCTTCTGCTGCTTGTCAAGTTCATAAGCTCTCAATTTTCCATATACTGCCTCTAATGAAATCTCATCCAGATCATTAGCTTCCTCAATCACAGATATCTTCTCATTGTAGAAATCAGGCAAAGCTTTCATGAACTTTGTATTCATATCCTCCAAGTCATAATATTTACCATGCATGGCCATCTCATTGATGAGTTTTGTAAACCTATCAAAGGTATCAGTAAGTGACTCACCAGACTTGGATTCAAAGTACTCATACTGTTGTATAAGTAATGTCCTCATATTCTTCCTGACAGGCTTAGTTCCTTCACAGTGAACCTTAAAATTGTCCCAAATATCCTTAGCAGTTTTACAAGAGAGAACATAGTTAGTGAGAACAGAATCAAGACTATTGAATAATATGTTTCTCACTTTAGCATCTTTAAGAACATTCTCCTTGTCCTTATCTGACCATTCAGATTTTGGCTTCTCTGTTGTATGTTCTGGAACAACCACACCATCAACAGTTGCTTGTCCAATGACCTTTGTTGGAACAAAAGGTCCATCTCTGATTCTGTCAAGATAATCAGGATCTGTTGCTTCCAGATGATGCAACATCTTTACTTCCCATAGAGTATATTCATTTCTCTTGAGCATAGGAATCTTAGTATTCCCATCCTTGTAACCAGACATGATTGCAGATCTTTATGATTATTCGAAATCAACCTGCTCTGATACCAATTGTTAACTCGAATAACTTGTAGAAGGGGGGGGGGGTTAAATACAAGTTATATAATCGTGTCTGATTTTTGCTTGATTATATGAACAAGAATAAACGAATGAATAAAACTCTGTTTGTATTAATAAGATCAAATACAAACTCTACCAAAGGTGTACAATACCTTTAGCAGCTGCTGACAATACAAATCTCTCTCTCTGTTTGTTTCGAATTCTCGAATACAAACCTTATACAGAGCTACGCACATTCGCACTTTTTACAATGACATAGAGAGAGTATTTATATGCTACCTATCAACTAATAACAGAAGGATATAATCTATACATGACAATGTTCTGTCTTCTAGTCGATAGTTTCCTTCAATAGAAAACTCTTTCCTTCATAATATCTTCTTGCTTGTTCTTCAAACAACGATCCTGTTTTATAGCACTTGCCAGTTTCTGTAGCATCCACAATGACATCATCAGTAACACGACTGATATCAGGATTTCATCTTGCATCAGTATCTGATCATCATCAGTATTAGACCGTCATCAGGATTTGTTCTTTGTTCCTGACATGTAGTCTCCGATACACTGTTCATTCCTGACTAAACTGTACAGATAACTATTTTACACATAAATCATATATATAGTGCTAAATCCTTTATAAGATCAGGATTACAAGAAGTATAATGTGTAAATTCTATTCTTAACATCACAACTTATGAATTATTCCTAACATAACTTAGAATAAATTCTAAATTAGGTTAGATATGTTTTTATGAGTAATTCTGAATTCTGAATAAAAATCCAAAATTAGTTAAAATTCAGCGAGAAATCAGCCTTTTCAAATGATTCGAGAACTCAAACATGTTATTCGAGAACTCTGTCAATAGAGAACTTAAATACCTTATTCGAGAACTCACTCATGTCTCTGTTCGAGTTCTCTAAAAGACACTATTCGAGAACTCAAGAGTGTCCTGAATAGGCTTGTTAGAGAAGTCGACCACTAACAATGAAATGAATCATTAGAGAAGTCTGACTTATCGAACTGTTCTTTTTACTCATAGAAACTCAATTTTCACTATCTTTTAAAATTTACCAGTCATATTCAATGAAGAATATTCTAGAAAATTAAACAGTGATTTTCTCAAAATTTCATAGAAATTTCAAGTTGACAAAATATGATTTTTCAACATATGCAGCAGATTTGAAATATTTATAAATCATATTTCAGCCAACACTTACTTCAAAAATATTGGCCATTTAAATAAAGTAAGTGCTTACTGCTGCAATAACTCAGTTGATATATTCACTTAGCCAGAATCTGAAGAATTCAGCATTTCAATCTCACTAACCAACCTTGTGAAGGTGGCTTCATCTAATGGCTTAGTGAATATGTCAGCTAGTTGGTTATCTGTAGAGACATAGTGCAACTCAATGGTTCCATTAGTTGCATGCTCTCTAATGAAATGATATCTGATGTCACTGTGCTTTGTTCTAGAATGATTGACAGGATTGGCAACTATAGAGATTGCACTTATGTTGTCACACATGATTGGAATTCTTTCCAACACAAGTCCATAAACTCTAAGTTGATTTCTAATCCAAAGCACTTGAGCACAGCAACTTCCAGTAGCTATGTATTCAGCCTCAGTTGTAGAAGTTGACACAGATTGTTGTTTCTTGCTATACCAAGTGACTAACCTTTGTCCAAGAAACTGGCAGCTACCTGAGGTGCTTTTCCTATCCACTCTGCATCCAGCATAATCAACATCAGAATAACCAACCAGATTGAACCCTGTGTCCTTAGGATACCATAAACCCAAGTTTGGAGTGCCCTTCAGATATCTAAAGATCCTTTTTATAGCAATCAAATGTGATTCTTTTGGATTTGATTGAAACCTTGCACACAAGCATGTAGCAAACATGATGTCTGGCCTACTTGCAGTGAGATAGAGTAGAGAACCAACCATGCCTCTGTAGACTGAAATATCTACTTTCTTGCTTTTAGCATCTTCATCTAATTTAGTGGCAGTGGCCATGGGTGTCTTTGCAGGTGAGCAGTCTTCCAAGTCAAACTTCTTCAATAAATCCTTGATGTACTTGGTTTGACTGATAAAGATACCATCCTTCCTTTGACTAACTTGCAACCCAAGAAAGAATGTCAACTCTCCCATCATACTCATCTCATATCTGCTCTGCATGAGCTTAGAGAACTTTTCACACAGCTTCTCATTAGTAGAACCAAATATGATATCATCCACATAGATCTGAACTAAGATAATATCATCACCATGTTTCTTGTAAAATAGTGTTTTGTCCAATGTGCCTCTAGTGAATTGACTTTCAAGAAGAAATTGTGATAGAGTGTCATACCATGCCCTTGGAGCCTGCTTAAGTCCATACAATGCCTTAAGCAATCTGTAGACAAATTCTGGGAAGTGTGGATCCTCAAAGCCATGTGGTTGTTGCACATAAACTTCTTCTTCCAACTCTCCATTCAGAAATGCACTCTTGACATCCATTTGATAAACTTTAAAGTTTAAATGAGCAGTAAATGCCAGGAATATTCTGATGGCTTCCAATCTAGCAACAGGGGCAAATGTCTCATCACAATCAATGCCTTCCTGTTGAGAGTATCCTTTTGCAACCAACCTTGCTTTGTTTCTTACTATTACACCATCTTCATCCATCTTATTCTTCAGAACCCATTTTGTTCCAACAATGGTTCTATTCTTAGGTGCAGGCACAAGTTCCCATACTTTGTTCCTTTCAAATTGATTCAGCTCCTCTTGCATGGCAATAATCCAATCTGGATCCAACAGTGCATCATCAAGTTTCTTAGGCTCAACTTGAGATAGAAAACAACCATAGAGGCACTCATTCTGAGTTTCTCTCCTAGTCCTTACTCTACAGTGTGTGATCTATCCCATTTCCTTGAATGCTCAGTCTGATCTCTCATTCTTGATGTTGCTTCATCATCCAAGTCTTGATTATTCTCATTTCCTCCCCCTGTGATGTTGCCACTATTCATAGGTGTGTCTTGGATGCTTGTTTCTCCACTATTGATTGGTACAAATTCTTCTCTATCATCATTCACTTGAGTTTGTTGAACTTGAGTTTCAACTTCAGTTCCATTCTCTTCATCAGAATCATCTAGATTATCAAACTTTAATGGATCTTTATCTTTATCATTGGCTTCTTCTAATCCAGGTAGTTTGCTGTCATCAAATGTCACATCTGTGCTTTCCATAATTTTCTTTTGACTGATGACATAAACTTTGTATGCAATTCTTTCCATAGAGTAGCCAAGAAAAATTCCTTCAAATGCCTTTGCATCGAATTTTCCAACATATTCTGAATTATCCTTCAATACATAGCATTTGCTTCCAAAAGTATGAACATACTTTAGAGTAGGCTTCTTTCCAATCATCAAATTGTAAGGTGTCTTTCCAGTGTTTTTGTTGATGAGGGTTTTGTTCTGGATATAGCATGCAGTGCTCACAGCCTCAGCCCAAAAACATGTAGGCATCTTTGCATCAAGTAACATTGTTCTAGCAGCCTCAATCAGAGTTCTATTCTTTCTCTCAACAACTCCATTTTGTTGTGGAGTCCTTGGAGCTGAGAATTGCTGAGAAATTCCATTCTCTTTGCAGAATGCTTCGAGTATGGCATTTCTGAACTCTGTTCCATTATCACTTCTTAATGCAATCACACTTGCATTGTTGGCCTTTGCTTCCTTGTCAACTCTCTTTATGTGCTCAATGATTACTTGTGGAGCCTCATCTTTTGATGACAGAAATTCCACCCATGTATACCTTGTAAAGTCATCAACCATCACCAAGGCATACTTCTTTCTTCCTAGTGACATAATATTTACATGTCCAAACAAGTCCATATGAATGAGTTGTAGGGGCTTGGTTATTGATGTCACTGTCTTTGACTTGTGGCTTGATCTTTTCATTTTTCCTCTTTGACAGGCCTCACACACTCCTTCCTAACAGAATTCAAGTGTGGGCATGCCTCTCACTAACTCTCTTTTGACTAGAGAATTAATGGCTTTGAAGTTCAGGTATGATAATTTCTTGTGCCATAGCCAACAATCTTCATTTGATGCTTTTGAGTAGAAGCAACAAATTTTGTCCTTGTTTGCAGAGTCCATATTGGCTACAAACAGGCTTCCTTTCCTTACTCCAGATAGAGCAAAATCACCAGTCTTCTTGTGGGTGATCAAACATTCATCTTTGTCAAAATCCACCTTGAATCCCCTATCAGTAAACTGACCAATACTTAGCAGATTATGCTTGAGTCCCTTGACCAGTGCTACATCTTCAATGATGACATTTCCAACTTTCAACTTGCCATATCCCAATGTGTTACCCATACTATCATCTCCAAAAGCAACCATTGGGCCAGCCTTCTCCTCATACTGTGATAGCAGGGCCATATCACCAGTCATATGATTTGAGCATCCACTGTCCAAAATCTACATGACCTTCTTTTCACTTTCTTTACCCTGCAAACACAAAGGTATTACTTCTCCTTTGGTACCCAAACAAGTTTGGGTCCATGTGACTTAGAAACAGTTTTATCATAAACAACATGCTTATCAACTTTCTTGGTGTTAGTCTTCTTGTCACTGTTAGAAGTCTTAGAGCCTGAGGCCTCAGACTTAGGTGACAAAGGTACCTTCCTAGCTTTAGGAGGACTTGAAGACTTTGACCTTGTGTAGTGTGTGTGAGAATTGTGACTGATACAACCATCAATGAATTGCCTTCTCAAATTAAAACAACTAGTTATAACATTCATATTGCATGGCATACAGTCAAATTTATCACAGAATGGAGCATCTCTATGTCTTAGAGGCACAGAACAATCATAGAAAGGTTTGGGCACACTACCAACAGGTTTCTTGCATGCATGAGTTAGATGATTGGTACTGAAACAGTTCTGACAAGTTTTCCTAGGGGCATTAGGCATATAAGCATAGTTATTATCTTTGTTAATCCCTAACTTGTCATTTCTGTTCTGTTTCTTCTTAGTCACTTTCTTCTCAGATTCACTCTTCCCAGCTGAAACAAACTTAACAAACTTCTTAGGTCTTGACCTATTACCTACTGGCTCCTTGGCTTTTGACTTGATACTTTCACTCTTAGAGGATGCTTGTTGTTCACTGGATTGTGCCTCATCTTCATCATTTAACATTTGCTTGATGAGTAAGGCATCCTCATCAATTTCAAATGTTGATTCTTTAAAAATAGGAGTCTCAGTCTTTTTCAAAATGTGAGGGACTTCCTCTTGAACAGCAGTGTCATCTTCAATGACAGCATAGCCTTTTCTCTGGTTAAGAGTGTCATAGTCAAGTCCAATAGCAGTCTTGGGTTTTGCTTGAATTTTCTCACAGTAGGATTGCACTAGACCAGATGATTTCTTAAACATTTTCAGTTTGAATTCATTTTCAGCTAATTCATCCCTAAGAGCCTTTTCCACTTGACTAGCACATAAAACCTTATTCTGCAGATATTCAACTTCTTTCTTAAGGTTTTCTACTTGCATAGCAGTTAGCTCAAGTTCCTCATTTCTTTTGATTAATATTTCATTTTTAGCAGACAGTTTAGCAATTTCCTCATTAGCAGCAGTCGTACTAGTATGAATATTAAACATTTCAACAGATAGTTGTTCAATCATGCATTTATACTCAGAAACAGACATGTCTATAGTAGTGAGAGATGGTACCTGAGAGTCTGATGAAGATGTGTCATCCTTGGAATTGGCCATCAAGGCATAGTTACAAAATTCCTGCTCTTCTCCATCACTGTCAGATTCATCCCAACACTTCCCTTCAGCTATGTAGGCCTTACCTTGTGTCTGCTTTTTCAGAAGGGCCTCATACTTAGCTTCGAGCTCAAGATACTCTCTATCCTTCTTTTTAGGCTTCTTGCATTCACTGGCAAAATGCCCTAGGTCATTGCATCTATAACACCTTATAGATGACCTATCCACATGGCTGGTTTTGAACTTATTCTTATTTGGTTTCACAGGTGCCTTGCTCTTGTTGAATGAATGGTTTTGGGTTTTAGGTTTGAAGGGTTGATTCCTCTTAAATCTGATGTTTGGAAATTTTCTGGCCATGAAGGCATATGAAGTATTTTCCATCCCATCTAGTTCTTCAAGAGTGTAAAACTCTTCTTCCTCATTCTCCTCAACAGGTTCACTTACCTCAGCTTCAGTTTCTTCATCTTCTACTACCTCCTCTATCCTTAATTAGCTTGTAGATGCTTCTAGGTCTTGAATAGATTTGTTGACAATCAAGGCACATGATGTGTTTATCATTCTGCCTTGGTTGGCTTGGATAGCCCTTTTCTGAAGCAACTCAAGCTCATGAGTTTTTAAAACCCCATAGAGCACATCATATGTAACTTTGTTCAAATCTCTTTCCCTTAGAGAAATGACCCTTTGCTCTAGATGATTTGGTGAAGATAGCAGAAACTTCATGTTCAACTCTTTGGTGCTGTAAACCTTGCCATTCATTAGCAACTCAGTGACTAGCTTGTGAAATCTCTCAAACATCTCAGTGATGCTTTCCTTGGGCTGTGCCATGAAAGCTTCATACTGTGTGACCAATATCTATTTCTTGTTTTCTCTGACCTCATCAGTTCCTTCACATAACACCTCAATGTGATCTCACATTTCTTTGGCAATGGCACATGATGCAATGTTTGCAAACATTGACATGTTCATGGAATCTATAATCAGCAACATGAGATGACTATCAAGGTCAACCTTCTCCTTTTCTGAGTCTGTCCATTTGGATGGTTCCTTGGCCACATAAGATCTTGGAATTGTTGTGGTTCCAACAGTCTTTTCAGGAATCTCCTGTTGGGGAACAAAGGGACCATTCTTGAGAATCTCAGGATATAAAGGATGAGAGGCTTTGATGAACAACATCATTTTTATCTTCCAGAGGTTGTAATTCTCTTTGTCAAACTTAGGGACTTTCACCGTTCCTGTAGTCTTTGGTGTATTCAAACTCATGATCGTTTTTCTGTTTTTGAATAAATAGCCCGCTCTGATACCACTTGTTGAGTATTGAATACAGTAAAAGAATACAGAGGGGGGGGGAATAGATTCTTGAACTTTTCTTGTTCTTGAGTCTATGTAGCGAGATAGGTGTTTGTGTGTGCAAGGATATGAGTGAGGATAAAAACAACACAAGACATGATATCACTTTAATCTAATATTGTATTAGATAAAGGTTGCTACAATCTGTGAATACAAATGATAGTATTCTCAGCTTCGTTTTTCTCAGAGAGATATGACTTACAATATATGAAAAACTTGACTCTTCTAAAAGTTAACAACTAAGGAAGTGAGGCTGTATCCTTATAGAACATGGATACAACCTACTTACTGCAAATAAGGTAGCTCAACAAATTACTTTCTAGTCTGTCTATCCTTTTTGAGTAAGTGTCCAAACGGTTAAAGATTTGACTTTGCAAAGTCTGTTCAGATCTACTTCTTTAGCCCTTTGTCTCTTCTATATCTCTCCAAGCTTCCTTGTAGGCTTTCCAGAGCACATTACAGATTGTGGTCCATAAAGTGCATTGGCTTGTTGCAGGCTTCTAACTTGTACAATTTCTTCAGTATTTTGTCTCCAAGAATGTAACATCCCTGTCCTAATATACGATTAATTAAACTAAATAAGATTTGTTTATGAATAATACGACTCATAGGACTTAAGATTTGTTAACATAGTATTAACGAGCGTTAATAATGAGTGTATGCGTATTGGATTAGTTTTCGAAAATTTTCATTTTTGAGATTTCTCGGGGAATAATTAGTAACTCAGGGATGAATAGTGATTTTGGTGGGAAAATGTTTTATAGAATATGATGTAAAATATTATTTTAGGAACTTTATCCTTCTACGACATTTGAGGATTAGACTCCTAAGTATTTATTAAGGAATTTGGAACATTTTATAGTAGGTAGTTGAACTTCTGAGATTTATAGAAAATCAACCATAAGTTAGAAAGATGCAAATAAATACTCTATGCGAAGGTAAAAAAAAAGGAAGAAAATATTAAAAATATGGGAAACCAAATCCCGCTCCAAAGAGGCTTAGAGCCGAATTTTATAAAGATATGTAATTTAAAATATTGAGTAAGAAAGCTTTTGGTAGAAGCTTGACTAAAGCTTTTGGTGGAAGCATGACTAAAGCTTATGAAAGAAGCTTTATAATAGAACTTGGTGGCCAAGTTTGTAATAAAAAGAAATTGCAAAATCAAGTATTATCCAAACAAACACTAGACAAGGCTGTTATAAGAAGAAAAGGGGATAGAATACAAGTTTTTGGACAAGGGTTTTCAAGGGTTAATTAGCAAGAAGCAAGCTAGGAGAAGGTATATACTTTCTATCTTCCAAACTTTGATTTGCTTTGAGTTTTATGTAATTTTATTGAGGTTATATAATCTGGAAATTTGGGTATTGAGCTTGAATGATTGTTGTTGATTGTATGAAGTTATAAGGTGGAGCTTGATGGTGGATATTATTGATAAATGATGAATTTATGGGGTTATAGAGAGATTAAGCTAAGTAAGGCAGTTTCTGCCCTGTTTTTGTGTAGTTAATTCGAGGCAGATGAAGGCCTGTTTTGGCCGTGGGTTGTAAATGAAAGTTGTAGTACTCAGAGTCTAGTTTGCGTGGCCGCAAATGATGCATCGATTGGATTAACGAGCTAGGAGATATGCCCGTTTTAGTATAAGGGTGTCAATAAGCTACGAATTTGTAGAAACCAAACTTTGGGAAAATATTTCACCAATCTAAACTCTTTAATTCGAATTGAAAATTTTATGTAAGATGTATATATGACTAAGAAAGAGTTCTGTGGAATTTAGTAATTTAGTGAACATTTATGGATTTATTAAAAATACTAGAGTAAGAGGTGCGCAGTGAAGTCTTGTTTTCCAGGTTTACTGTCCTGCCCTGTTTTTGAGGAACAATTTGAACTACTTAGGATCATGGAAGGGCAGTGGATTTGATGGGTCTATAATCTATTTTGAGTCTAGTTTACACCCTCGAAAGTTTCGAGTGGTTTCGTTTAGCGAGTAAGGAGTTATGGTTATTTTAGTTAAATAAGCGCATAAGGTGCAAACTGTTTGAACATGGGACTTTGGGGAATTATTTAACCTAGCTAAACACCTTAATTTGAATTGAAATTTTGAGGAATGATATAACAATTAGTATAGAAGATCTCAGAGGTGGATTCATATTAAAATAACAATTCTATGATTTATGGTGAATTTTTGAGTATGGCTGATCAGTAAGGGAAATGCCTGTGTTTGGACTGTCTTGACAGATTTTTGTATCAACTTTGAGAGAGCATTTGACATAGCTACACTAATCGTTTAAAGTCAAAATTTGGAGGATAATAAAACCTTATGTTAGAGAATGAAATGGAAAAAGGGTTCGTGTGAAAATGTTAAGTTTTGGAATTATGAAAAATGTTGGAACATAAGGGTTTAATAAGGGTTCTAAAAGAAGTGAAATTTAAGGAAGCATTTTCGGATAAGATTTCGGACGAGTTAGGAGACTCGTTTGGAATAAGTTAAAGAACGAAAGTTGTAGAGTTATGTGAGAACTATGTCCATACCAAATATGGTAATTTTCGGAAGTATAATGAGAATAGTAGTAATTAGCAAAAAGGAGAGAGAATAACATACTTTCTTAGTAACAATAATTTTACTTAAATATCATAATTATATCCATAGAAGTGTTTTATGGATATTAGGGACTGATTATAGTTTATATGGATTAAGGTTTCCAGAAAGGAGTCCAGTACCATTACAAGGATTAGAGCACGCTAAGGAAGGAAGCGAGCTAAGGTGAGCATTAATCACCTTGATTACTCACAAATTATATGTGCTACTTATGGAAATAATGATATGAGTACTTGGACAAATGAGATGAGTTACTTGAATAAGAAACAAGAAGTATGTAGATCTATATGATTACATGGAAATGGAAATAATTGATTGTAAGACCCTACGTAAGTACTGGAAATGATATTAATCATCAGACTGAATATATGAGAATGGTTATATGAATTGATATGATAAGTGATAAATGAAATTGTTACATGGCTGTAATTAATGTCATGGAAATGTTATACTAAGGTGAATAAGTACATGTTCGAGATGTGGACTACCTGGAATAATATGATTATGATTATTATGTGATCAATGTGGATTACATGAAAGAAGATGAATATAGATATGATGTGATCAATGTGGATTACATGAAAGGATATGCATATATTTATTATGTGATCAATATGGATTACATGGAAGAATGTGAAGGTAAATAAGTATATGGGAAGAAACAAGGAAACATGATATATGATGTGCACAGTGTGTCATTTGTATTTCACTAAATAAAGGCGTTGTGACTGTCAAGGCTTTAGGGAAATTAATGGCCTAGCTAGCCGGGAAAGTCCTTGAGACTATAAATATGGAATATCCCGGGAATAAAGTCGACTATAAATAACAAGAGCCCTAGAGGCCGTGAACAAAAAAATAATGCGAGCCGTTGAGACTATAAAAATGGGATATTCCGGGAAAAGATAATAATCACTATAAACATGGGATCCAAATATTGGATGCCGAGAAATTCTAAAGTCAAGTTGATCAGTCACAACAAAGTGAATGAAAAGGGAGTCACATGCATATGTTGCATACATGCATAGTAAATGATTACTTGGATTGATTGATGATTTTCTAGAATGAGGGGACATGAAGTATTATGTGAGTATGTGTTTAAAAAGGTGTTCAAAGAGATTATGTGAATATATATGTTGATATTATGAATTTTTATTCTACTTGCTTATTGAATATGAGCGTGATTAAATAGTTCAATACAAAGAAAGTAGCTAGTGATTTCAAAGAAAAGTATGATTTTGGTTTACCCTAAGAAAAAGCTTCAGATTTATAAATGAGAAAATTTTGGTAATATGTTTTATCTAGTAAATATGGAAGAAAGAGTATTTTGGCTAAATACATGATTAAGCCTACAAAATGGAATATAGAAGGAGTTTGAACACTAAATAAGAAATAAAATAGAAGGAATAGTATATGTCGTTATGAGATCATTATAAGAAAATTGGATGTCGTTATAAACTGGAACTAAATGATTGTGGGTTATATAAAAAGATTATATGCTTGAGTAAAGTTAGAATGATTTATGTTCACTGAGTTGCGACTCATTCAAATCGCTAAATTTTTCAGGTTAAGTTCAAGTCGGCCAGATGATGCTCCAGAGTCCCTACTCCTCTACATTGTAATACAGACTTTTATAAATTATGTCTATATGATTTTATCATTGAGAATTAGATATGTAAATGACGTCATAAATGTACAAGAATGGGTGAGGTTGTATCAAAGAATGTATTCGATAAGTGACTAAGTAAGTGGTTCGAGAACTAGGATTGACTTGATCGATAACTCTGAGTTCTCGAATACTGTTATATGACATATTGAGTCACTTCTCGAATAGTTCTTTTCTCTGGAAATCCTTGAGTTGTCGAATAGAGCATTTTGACATGTCGAATCCCTGAGATATCGAATAGCTTTCTGAGTCCTTGAGATATCGAATGGAACTTTGACTTGTTGACTCTTTGAGAACTCGAATACCACTTTGACTTGTTGACTTCTTGAGTTCTCGAATAGAGCAGTAGACATATCAAATCTTTGAGATATCAAATGAGATATCGAACAGTGTATTCAGAAATATCGAATAGTGTCTCGAGATATCGAATCCCTGACTTCTCGAATGCTGGACTTCTCGAATAGACAAAACTACTTCTCGAATTGGTACGTAGGCAAATTCTTCATTTCTTCAAATCCCAACTGTGATTTATTTGACAGTCTTCATCTCTTTGCTTGAGGCATGAACCTTGGAACTTCTTTCAAGCATTATTCTTGACTCAATAAGTACAGTTACACAACTAGAATCTGATGCCTACTTCAAGTACAGAACAAGTAGAAACTCTACAACTAGAGGTTCCCTCAGTTAAGAGGTCATGTAGGTAATGCAAAGCATTACAAACAATTAGGCTTGTTATTAGAGTTAAACAAGCATGTCTCTGTGACTAACAGTTTTGTACTACCCGATGTTGAGCCTCAACTCAGCAACATGCAGGAGTCGACAATACAGGTTAATTATAATTTAACTTCCATTATTACAAAACAAAGTACAATCCATTATTAAAATTCGTCATAACATGCTTCAAACTCTTCCAACCACTTGGATGGCATGTCACAACTCAATTTCACAAGCCCTGCTTCAACAAAGACAACTGAGGAAAATTGAAGAAAAAAGAACCAGCTGTAACAGATATTACTTTTGCTTATTCGTTTTGTTGTTAGTTCGTATGTAGCTTAACCTAAACATGCAGTACGTTTTGTTGTTCTTTCCACTTCGAAATACTATGCCAAATTCAAATGCTTAGCTTTACTAAGTTATCAAATCATATAAAAAATGGTTGAAAACAAAGTAAGCACAGCATTATTTCAGTATTGAAAATGATTTTGGAACATATTTTGTTTTTCAAACATATAAATATTATATATTGTAAATTATACCCAAACAAGGAAGAGTTGTAAATTTTTTACTATAACGTATATCACATACGTAAATAAGTTATTATAAACAAAAAACATTGGAAATGAAACTAAAGACATTTTAATTGAAATTAAAAAAATTTAAAAAAATTTAAAGACATTCTAAGTTTTAATATCTTAGTCGTACTGGTTGCAACTGACCCCACTGAAATTAAAAAAAAATCAAAGTTTTATACGTAAATTATTTTTTCAAAATAAATCTTTAATTGAAACATTCAATTTTACACCACTAAAAAGTTGAATTTTTAGTAATAAAATTTAATTTGATCCCATCATATTGTTCATCATAATTTATTTTTTACATTCCAATATCAATAATCACAGACAATTCCTAATATTAAAAATTAACCGCAATAACTAAAATTTCTAGCCATTTACGTGAATATACGTATGTAATGTAGTGACACAAATAAAAAAAATCAAACATATGTGATACATTTTAATCGAGGAAGTACATAGTAACAAAAGCCTACTACTCTACAAGCTAGACCATTAGTACAAGCATTAGCACAAATACAGAAGCTCGCGTGCAATGCATCTATCATTTCATCTGCCTCTTTCTTTATAACCCTTAAACCGTCTAACTACCATCATTTATTCTACCCAAACTACATCCTAATTTAATCCATTATAAAACATCTCACCTGTATCAAACTCAACTACACCAATATTTCTACACATATTTGATCGAGACAAAATGGCAAGCTCTTCAAATCCCAGGTATAAATCTCTTTTTTTACAAGACAATCTCTTTTAACAGCCTGTTTATTTGAGCACATGCATGTTCTTCAAGAAGCTTTCTTTTATCTCCAGTTTTTCTCTTTATCATTCGATTCTGTTTTTGTTTACATTACAGGAACTATTCCTCTGAAAGTGAAGATGAATTGATGGCGGCAATCGACGATTACAAACCATAGAAACCAGAAAGAGATGAAATATTGGAAAAATCTCTTACCAACCTAAACACCAATATCTCCATCATGGCAAGACAACACGAAGAACTCACCAAAAGTTTCCAAGAATTTAGCATCAACTTCAACAAACAACAAGAATTGCTCTACGAAGAGATTCAAAGCTTAAGGGTCGAGGCAAGCAAGATCAAGAAGCTTAAGGCTTAGCGTGTGTCTAATCTTTTTAATCCATGTTCTTTTGATATATATGTATCCTATCGTCATGGCATATGTTATGTTTTGTTGTTGAATGGTATTGCCTATGAATGAAAAAGTATGAATGCACGCCTTTTATCAAGTTGAACAGTGCACTCCATTTTTCCAGTTAAAATGAAAGTACAAGCCATCTCTCAATACGAAAGGAGAGTTTTTAAGAAAGAAAATACACCTCAATTTTTCAAAATATTAGTTTTCAATATAATATGTGCATTACAAATTTAAAAATTGGAGTCAACATCATACTTGAAATTTACAAGACTGTGATTTTAGACAATATAAACAAATTAATGCCCTGCGCAGCGGGCACCATTGCTAGTTCATATATCTACCTTAACAGTACTATCATTAATCAATAAAATTGCTCGAAAGAAGAAGTTGGACCATGACATTCTGTTGCCAACGATTTCTTTCATTTATTCAAATGTTCTACCAAAGATAGCGACCCTTTTATGATGCTTTACACATATTAGTTGCATGTTCTTGCTAATATTTATAATGTGGATATGTTAATCAATTTGTAAATGATTCCGCACAAAGCTAAAGAGGTTGAGAACATTATGCACGAAAAATATAAACAAATACGACACGATAAAGTATATATACACAAGTATATATACTCCACAAAATTTATATCTATTCAGTTGATTACATCGATCCTTTAGAAGGGGTTCTACTTAACTATACATCATCGAAATAATCATTATATTAATTAAAAAGTTTATCTCAGAAGAATGAAGACGAACTTGTTTTTTATTAAATATAAACTATAAGAAAGAGAAGAAGTAGAGAGGTTCCTACACTGTACTAAGTTACAAGAAAAATGTAAGATGTGTGAATATAATGAGCTAGCTTGACATGTTAAATTATATTAAAACACTTATAAATATAAGGACCAAAATTATAAAAATTTATTTATAATAATTTTGTAATCAATAATTTGCTCAGCTTTCTTAGCGGATTTTTTGCTTAATTTATTACGATAATGTTAACTCGTAATGATGTGTCACACTGCACTATTTTAAATATTAAACAATTTCAATAATACATTAAAAATTGTTAGAATATAATATAAGATCCATATAAGGCCTCGCTCTAACACCTTAAGGTTTTAGATGAGTTGGTTACTTAACATGAACCTTAAGATGTCAGAGGGATGCCTTATATGGATCTTATATTATGTTAACAGTAACATGTATTGACATCAATTGCAACATTTAATTATGATGTCGCCTTACATCAAACTTATTCAATTTTTATCCATCTAAACCAATATTTAACGTGGCAATACCGTTTCTGAGTGTTGGTAAAGACCATATATGGTGTAGTGCTAGTATCAATCAATCTCTCATAATTTCATAGTATGATTGAGAAGTTTAATGCCACGATATTGTATGTGTATCCTTATTTCTTATTTCTTTCGATTTTGATGAAGGTATGTATGTTTTGTGGACTATAACCCGATTTTTGTAATCTACAATTCTACATTTTGTAGTACCTTGACAAGCTTAGGGAGACAATGGGTCGGATCGGTTTGGATTTGTGAGGTATCCAAATCCAAATCTTTTTACCAAATCCAATTGGACTTTAAAATCGAAATCTAAATCCAATCCATCAGATTTCGATCGAGTTCGGGTTTATCCAAATCCGAATTTTGAAACTGTTAAAAAAATGTTTTGTACAAATTTTTTACTTTAAACTTAAAATTCATGCAACATTAGTTTTAAACAAAAAATTTAGTTTCACAAATCATAAACATTACTAATGATAAAAAATTACTAATAAAACTCGAAATTTAAAATTTTAGTTTTCAAATTGAAAATATAAGGTATTAGAATAAGAATCAAGAAAGATGGAGTCGGTACAACAAGATATTAGGTTTTTGACGGATCCGTTTGATAGTAAATAATATACGGAGTAATTAAAATCTTACTATTATTAAAAACAAAAGGATAAATTAAAAATTAGAAAAACTATTAAAGTATATTTATACATAAAATATATAATATTGGATTTTTAATTGGATTTCGGGCCGTGTTCAGATCGAAATATCTAATATCCAAATCCAAACTCTTTCTGATTTTAAAAATAAATCGAAATTCGAATTCGATAAAATTCAATCAAATCAAATCGGATCGAATTTTTTTGTATTCCCTAAACATGGCCCCAGTTTCCAATCGGGCCTTAAAAGAAAAAACAAAACAAAAAAACAACCGAAAGCAATACTGGAAATTTCGGAACATCTGAAAAACCGAACTGAATCATTTGTTGAACGCAGCTGTACTAGGTGGCAGACGGCAGCAACGTAGTGTAATTGTATACGTGTTAATTCCTCATTGGTGTTGCATTCAACTCTATTAATCCTCCTGTAGCGCAGCACAACTGATTTTCATTTACAGTAATTTAATTTAATTTTTTAATAAATAGGCACAACATTTTGAATATTCCAATTTATACCACCCTCATAAAAATCTCACCATAAAATTCAAATAAAACAATAAAAATATCATCACTGGTTTATTTTTCACGAAACAAAATAAATAAATATTTCTCATTTTTATGTGGCCTTCCCTAAATTATTACTCTATCTATCTTCTTCCCCCCACCTCTCTCTCTCTCTAAACACTCTTTCTCTCTCTAGATTATCTCTTCACCCTCTCTCCAACACATCCTTGGATTTTTGCCCTAATTTCTCTCCATTTTTGTTATATACTTACATATTTGTGTTGTGTGTGTATATATTTATGAGTGAAATCGACGATTATGTCGATTCAATTCTTGTCTTGTTAAACTATACATATAGAATTGTGTGTGTATAGTTGTAGTGGTTGATGTTAATTTTGATGAAATGAGAGCAAGTTGTTCCGATGCTTACAAGTAGAAATGGCAATGTCAGGTATATCCTTTACTTTGTTTTAATCTATGCTTTCTTTTTAATTATAATTTAGTGAATTTGAATATATGTGGTGAATTTATTAATTTATATTTTGTTCATGTGAATTTGTTTGTGCAGTTTCAGTTGAATGTGTGAATATATGTAAGTTTAGGAAAGGAGAGGGGAATGGAAAATATGACTGTAGTGTTACTTCGTGTGCTTCCAAAGCTCCTAGGGCTTTAACTGGCTTTCTTGCTACCACTGCTCATTCCTCCGTTTCCACTTGCGGACCGAGGGGAAGGCGATTCGGAATCAAGGTATTTCATAATTTTATTTGTGTGTATGTGTGTTTTTATTTAAATTTACATTTTGTAGCATTGTATAGTTCTTGTTAGTACTGGAAAATTAAACAATTGATCATGAATTTCGGTTTGGGAGCTTATGTAATGTATAATATTTGTGGCTAGGGTAAATTAAACAATTGCTGATGAATTTTAGATTAGAAGCTTATGTAATGATTTGGTGTAAGAGGTTGTGCCAGGTGCACAAGTTTGTGGAAAGTCTACCCGTGCTTGTATATTTTGTAAATAAGTGGTTTCAATTGTTTGATGACCTAGTGGATGACAAATAGATAGTTGACCATCGCGTAACACAGTGTACACTTTTAAATTGGCATCTCATTTTTCTTGCCTTTTTTGTTACATGGCCCTTACAAAGTTAGGTAGAAGCTCAGAGGTACAGTGTCCTTGAAAATATTTGTTTGTTACATGGCCCTTATAAGTTAGGTAGGAGCTCAAAGGTACAGTGTCCTTGAAAATATTTATAAAGTAGTAATTAGCAAGATGATCTAGGTTATCAAAACATAAGGATGCTGATGAGGTTTGGGTTCTTAAGTTTACCGTGTTTGTATTTACATAAAAAGAATAGCATTGCTAACCAAAATAGCCTTGATTGAGACATTTTGTAGGACTGCGTTGAAGTTTAATCAGTAACCACATAATAGTAGCATTTTATGATTATCCTACACAATTAGATTCCCTCTCTGAGCTCTCTCCAAGAATGATGGGCATGGCCACATGGATGTTTGTTTTCAATGCAAAATAAGTATCCATAGTAGAGGTTATTAGTTTATTCTTTTAATTACCTATGGCAGTTTTTTTCTGCTTATCCTAAGCTATTTTAATCTCGTTTTCTTCTCACTGACATCTTTTACCATGTATACAAGTACAGACCGACAACCTTGACCACAAGCACATTTATTGGCTTTATAAATGCGTGCATCTGAATTGTGTATGGCTTATTCTTATGCATGCGAAAGATGCTTCTAGGATCCTCAGTTCCTCACTAACAATAGGTTTTCATT
This sequence comes from Kitagawia praeruptora, assembly GCA_037693485.1. Taxonomy (NCBI): domain Eukaryota; kingdom Viridiplantae; phylum Streptophyta; class Magnoliopsida; order Apiales; family Apiaceae; genus Kitagawia; species Kitagawia praeruptora. The sequence continues at coordinate 113,929,513 of CM075344.1, read as the reverse complement.
TATTTTGTGTCAGAGATGTGAATTCACCGAATTGGGAGGGTGGTTGTCAACTGAAGCTTCACATTTTGTTCCTCAACAAGGTGTCTTAAAATCTAGTAGGCTTCATCATGCCAATGAGAAATGGAAAACATGCTGTTCTACATCAGAATCATCACAAAACTATAACCATGTTTCTCCAGATAGTTTATGGGAGGTATGGAGTGATACTGCCTGCAGCTCTTTTTCAATTAGTTTAATTTATTACAGCCAACAACAATAATGAATTGAGTTAATTGATAATACCCGACTAAAGATTATTTTTGTATAGTGAGCCTATGATATGGCATATGGGCATATTTGGAACATGTAAATTTTTGTGTAGTATGCATGTTATCTCTTAAGTTGTCGATTCAAGCTTTTTTATCGAGATCATGAAAAAAGAACAATGAGTTGGCAAATGTGCCTTCTGAGGATAAGATAAATCAGTCTGACCATACTCCATAGTGAGTTTCTTTCTTTTCTCAAGTATAAGAACTGAAAGAAGCTAATTGCTGTATTTACCGATAGGTTGCAATGTAAAGTGATGCCATTGTTACAGGTTTGTTGATTTTGATAAACATCTTGGCTCTTATATGACAATGATAGGCAGATGTCTCTAATACTTTGGTCAAGAGGCTTGAAGTTGTTCTTCTTGAAACTGGGAAATACTTATATACTGGTTTTGTAGATTACACATTGACGGCCCAGCCTTCTATCAAGCAGTACTAGAATATTTATATATACTTGTGCAAAACCCAAAACACTAGGACGGAGGAAGTAGTTCCTTGTAAAGATTATAATCTTGTATGCTACCCAAAACTAATTGTTAGATATATGTGCCAACAAAAATGTTACACAATAACACATATGTTGATGGCTTTTGTAATTTGAACTTGAATTGAAACAGGTATGTACTAACAGAAAACTTTTGTTTGTTAATTGCGCAGGAGCTTATGCCTACTATATCATATCTTCCACCGGAGGAATTGTTGCTAGTTCACAGTGCTTTAAATGTAAGCTTGTTATTGTTTATCTGCACCGTGTAATGACTCATCTTCATTTTCTTGATATTGCTTCTTAGATTTTTAATTTTATTAATAGTTGATGTAAGAATATCTGATAGAAGATATAAGAAAATATATATTGTAAGCAATAGTCTTCAATTTATCTTGTTTTATGTATACAGCTGGCTTTTGAAGCACATGATGGTCAAAAAAGACGCAGCGGGGAGCCCTTCATCATTCACCCGGTCGAAGTTGCCCGGATACTGGGAGAACTAGTGAGTCTTGCTCAATGATGAATGCTGCACTTTAAATGTGTTTACTGCATCTCGAGGATTATGATATCTGCATTGCTTCAGGTTGTAAATTTTAACTCAGTATGACTACCTTCCAGGAATTGGATTGGGAATCAATTGCTGCTGGTTTATTGCATGATACGGTTGAGGACACAAATGTTGTCACATTTGAAAGGATAGATAAGGAATTCGGTGAAACTGTTCGCCACATTGTTGAAGGAGAGACTAAGGTATTTTTGTTGATGTTACTTTGTGCATTGTATTATCACAAAGGATCACCATGCCAGTTATTACAAAGCAGATTTGCATCTGATATAATTGTCCAAAAGTTTTTATAGAATGAGTTGTATCAACATAAATGAGCGTGAGTGGTGAAGCCTGAAAGTCGAATTAGTTAGAACATCAGTGGTTGAAATACAATTGTGCTTAAGGCGAGTAAAAATGTGTGATCTACATTCTTATGCAGATGATAAATGACGGGGTAGTTAGACAAATTAGAAGGTTTTTGTTTTTTCTCTCTTTTTGAAACGTGTTTTTAATTAAAGAGTTATATAAAACTGAAAATGTGGCAAAAGAAGGGATCAGATAGTTTCTGCTGGATCATTTGCTTTTAGAGGGAGATTGTTGCTGTAGATCTGCTGACACTAGCTTTTTTATCTGGTAATTAAGGTATCTAAGTTGGGAAAACTCAAATGTAAGAATGACAGTGATTCAGTGCAAGATGTGAAAGCAGATGACCTGCGACAAATGTTTTTAGCTATGACTCAAGAGGTAACATATGCACACTGTCTATAACTGTGTACAGGATATTCATGCCAATAGCTACATGTAATTTAACACTATGCTGTTTCAGGTTCGTGTCATTATTGTCAAATTAGCTGACAGATTACACAACATGCGGACTCTTTCACATATGCCACCACATAAGCAGGTAGTTTAAATTTTGACGTAGCATTCTAGTGTATTATCTTCTTTTAATTACGTGCAAAATATGTATACAATAATATGTAACTGTGTTTGTTCTTAACGTCATATATTGTGTCCAGTCCAGTATTGCAATGGAGACTTTACAGGTCTTTGCACCTTTAGCAAAGTTGCTAGGAATGCACCAGATCAAGGTAAGTTGTACACTTTCGTAATTTTATATCTTAGGATCCAGGGATTTTGTGATATTTTCATTCTATCAATCAAAATGTTGACATTGTATCGCACTCTTTTTCTTTGTGTGTAGTGGTGATTTTGGAAGTTAATCATTTTTAAAGAACAGAAGTAACCTAGATGCGTACTTTAGAAGATGATACCACCGTTTGGGGTTTTATATATATAATGGCTGTTTGTATAATAATTTGTGCAAGTTTTTAGATGGGCTTGGAATATATTTTTGTAGCGTCTAGAAATTCATAGGTAAAGAAGGCAGAGTGTGTCTAGATTAGTTGATGTAATGGAATTTGTGTCTGTAAATACACTTGCACTCTCCAGCGGTATATAAGATACTAGGTAATAAGCATACATACATGCAAAAATATATATTGTGCGAGTTAAGGTTCAATCCGTTAATAATATGTATCCTTCCAACAAGCAGTCAGGCACCGGAGGCAAAACTACTTTGTGTTAATAATTTTAAATGAACTTCTTCTCAATTGGTTACCATCTACTCACCTGTACTTTTTAGATGATTATGATTATTTTGATAAAATGATAATTGTATTACCATTTGTTTATTCACAGTCTGAACTTGAAAACCTGTCCTTTATGTACACAAATGCTCAAGACTATGCTAAGATCAAGAGAAGAGCTGCTGAACTACTCAAAGAACATGAGAAGGAACTTGTAGAGGTACATTCACTCTCTCTATCCTTCTGGACTGGTTTTCACGTTGGTATGAAGTCAAGCTGTAACATTTTAAAATATTTGTCATTGAAAATGGTCCATGTGGTGTGATCAAAATCATCATTTCTTAAGAAAAAATGTCCAACTATGTAATAACGTCAGTCACCTGCTTATTAGACTTTTCTTTTTGTACTAGGCAAATAAAATTTTGATCAAGAAGATTGAGGATGATCAATTCTTAGACATGATGACGATTAAAACTGAAGTTCGGTCTGCCTGTAAGGAGCCATACAGGTATATCAGGAACTGTTTTTTTTTTTTCTTTTTTAATGAAGTTTTATTTCCCTGCTTTGGTGTTTTATGGGTGAAATTCCTGTTTTAAATTCAGTGGTGGACAATGTCAAGCTATAACGTCTCAGTTTGTTTCTTCATTTCAAATAGACTAAATGCAATATCATGGATATCTGTATTATCAAGTGTTGCCGACAGCGACAAGTCGAGAACATAAGCTTATATGTTGTTGTTGATTTTCATTGATTTTTGTATTTTGGTTTCTTTTTTGCTGTTTGTTATGTGCAGCACATTAACGTATTCATTTAATGTGTTTGAATGACTTCTCTAAGAATTTTAACTTCCGAAGAGTTTATTTAAAGTTGCAAACTAAGATAACGAGTTATATAGTTTGTTAACATAGACTTAATATTATGTTTTGCATTTGTCAAGTTTGTTCAAGACACTTTTGTTTGGGCGTATGTCTCATATCAATCATCATTTTATTAAAATTGGGACATGACAAGGCATAAACTTTGAGCACACCTGTTACTGTGACCTAGTTTTGATTGCTATAGCATGTAGAGGTCCAGAAGTATAATTATGCAATCATACATTATGTATTCTGTGGTCTTTCATGTGCGAGTAGAATATATGCATATATTATCAATTGCCTTTTCCGAAGTGCAATATATCTCTTTTCTACGGTTATGAGGAAGACCTCTTAAGCCTCCACTACTCTTCACTTTGAATTATTGCAGTATCTATAAAGCTGTACTCAAATCTAAAGGTTCTATTTATGAAGTCAATCAGATAGCACAGGTTAGTTCTTATGCTTGAGTTCTATGGCTGTTTTTAGAAACTTGGAATAATTCCTTTCACTTATGATATGTTTTCGTATTTGAATAACCAGCTTCGGATCATTATAAAGCCAAAGCCATGCATAGGTGTCGGGCCTTTATGTAGTGCGCATCAGGTATATTATAGCCCAGGTCACTTTTCCCATACTTGTAGTTCTTTAGAAAAGAAAACCAAGTTAATGTAAGCTGGTTTGTATATTCATTTCATGTCTTTTAAAGTTTTCACATCATTATTTCTCGTTTTCCAGATTTGTTATCATGTCCTTGGTCTGGTACATGGAATCTGGACCCCAATACCTCGAGCTGTGGGTATCTCGCTTTTAGCACCTTTCTTACTTGTATTTATAGCAACTTCTTTTCATATTGCTTTTATAAATTAATAGGCAATTTAGTTATACTTTTGTAACAGATGAAGGACTACATTGCAACCCCAAAACCAAATGGTTATCAGAGTCTTCATACGACTGTAATTCCGTTTCTGTATGAGAGCATGTTTCGGCTAGAGGTTCAGGTACCTTCTATTCCCTCAGGTCCTGAGAAATTACTCGGTAATGTTAGTTTTTCCTTGCATCTTTTGACTTATTTACAAGTTGTTTATATCCATGTTGGTTGATATGTCGTTGGTAGATAAGGACTGAAGAAATGGATTTGATAGCAGAGAGAGGAATTGCTGCCCACTACAGTGGAAAAGTATTTGTTAATGGTTTAGTTAAACATACTATACCAAATGGTAGGAGTTTAAGAAGTAAAACAGTCAGTCTCAACAATGCAAGTGTTGCTCTCAGGGTATAATTTATTAATACTTGTTATTTTATGTTTACTTTATTCAAAATATTTCCTGTCATCTGGAGCTTACATGATCATCTCCTTTTTCCTCCTTCCAGATTGGTTGGCTCAATGCAATCAGAGAATGGCAAGAAGAGTTTGTAGGAAACATGAGCTCGAGGGAGTTTGTCGACACCATCACCAGAGACCTTCTAGGTAGCCGTGTCTTTGTATTTACGCCAAGAGGAGAGGTAAAAGACTTATCTTGTTTAACATGTAGGGGATTTTTCTTTTATCCCCTTGACTTGCGGCCAACTGATCTGTTTTGTATGATTTACAGATTAAAAATCTTCCGAAGGGAGCAACTGTTATTGACTATGCATACATGATACACACTGAAATTGGTAACAAAATGGTGGCCGCAAAGGTATTATTCTTCTTACAGGGAAGGGGTTTATCATTGACAAAAAGAGTATCATTACAAGTCTTTGTCTTTTTTCAGGTTAATGGTAATCTTGTTTCTCCTTTACATGTGCTTGCAAATGCGGAGGTTGTGGAAATAATAACTTATAATGTGAGTTTCTTCTCCCATCCTTTTCCTTCATAAATCAAGAAAACCCTTCATGTCCTGTTTCCATGGTAACAGGTCTTGGTCCCGAATTGGGTAGAAGGGTGTGTGCGTATCCTAATGTCTTCATGTCCTCATGTCACTCGAATTTTTGTGGTTGTGAACAGCTTTCTGAATATATGTTTTAGTAATTCTGATCTTTCATGATTGTGTGGTGAGCACGTCTCTGGTTGGTGAAAACAATGGGCCGACACCGTATGTCAGGCGTATTCTTTGTTAGTAGAGTCTTTTCTATCGCTAACAAGCTGCATTTTACAGGCACTCTCTAGCAAATCTGCTTTCCAGAGGCATAAGCAGTGGCTAAAGCATGCAAAAACACGTAGTGCAAGACACAAGATAATGAAAGTAAGGTTGTCTATAGATATTGAATATAGATAAATTTGTACCTGCCCCTGTACTAATATAAAGTTGATTTTCCATTTAGTTTTTGAAAGAGCAGGCGGCTTTGTCTGCATCTGAGTTAACAGCAGACTCAGTAAGTGAATTTGTTGCTGATTCTGAAGAGGAGGATTGTGTAGAAGTTTCAGACTATTCCAAAGGGAGTAAATTCACATGGGAAAAAATCTTAAGGAATGTGATGAAATTATCATCTTCAAAATTAAGCGAGGAAGATGTTTTTAAAATTGAAAATGGCAGTGTCAAAGTTCCCAAGTTGAATGGAAACCATAGCAAGCATATGCAGCATGTGAGTTTAAAGGCCAAAGGAGAGTTGTTATCACAAGGAAATGGTGTTGCCGAGATGATACTTGCTAATATTCCGATGTATAAGGAAGTACTGCCTGGTTTAGAGAACTGGCGAGCTTCCAAAGTTGCATCGTGGGACAAACTTGAAGGGCACTCTGTCCAGTGGTTCTGTGTGGTGTGTATAGATCGAAGAGGTATGTTCATGCTCTGGCTTGTAGGTGTTTTTAGGATGTTAGTTATGCCAAACGTGTTGTGATGCCCTGATAAATTGCATTAATATAAATACCGTTATACTATACAAATTTTAAATATTCTGTGTTTCTTTTTTTAATTTTATTTTCCAGGCATGATGGCGGACATTACAGTTTTGTTGGCTGATATAGGCATTACAATATGCTCTTGTGTGGTGAGTAACATTACTAGGAAGTACCAGAAATCATTTATGATTTTCTTTCGAAGTTCCTGAAGTTAATAATTACCTTTGGATTTTCAGGCTGAGGTTGACAGGGGAAGAGGAATGTCTGTCATTTTGTTTCACATTGAAGCAAACCTGGACAGTCTGGTAAGCAAAGCATATATGTGTATAAGGAGTATATAACAAGATGTATTTTATTATTGCATTTGACATATATCTCTATGCAGGTAAGCCTTTGTTCAAAAGTAGATCTAATTCTTGGTGTTGTGGGATGGTCAACGGGTTGTAGCTGGCCCGGCACAACAGAAAATCAACAGATTCGAGAATGTTAATAAATTGTTGGATCTTCTCCAAGCTAGCATAGGCTTGGTATGCAGTTTTGTCCCCTGGAAATGAGATTTTTTTTTTTTTTTTTTTTTGAGTTTCGTAGTTGTTTTGTATAGGTTGAAAACAACGAAATAAATATTAAGGCAATGATCAAAGGTGGGGTGGGAGGAATGTATATATTGAGAGGAGTGATAGTTTGGAGTATACATGTACAGGTGCGGTACCTGCAAGTTTTAGTATAACATACAAAAGCCACAGGTGTAAAGGATCTCTTTATACGTAAATTATGTTAGTCATGTTTCTTTATCAGCCCGATTATCCTGGTAGACGTTTTAAAAGCTAAGTGTATTTAATTTGTGAGAACATTAATGAGACACTTTACCAGAATAAAAATTAGGCATTCTTATAATCAAGTGAAATGATAAAGGTATTTCTATCATATCAGCCTGATAAGGTGTTAACTCGGCAACAAAAAAATCCTAGTTTTTCTAATAAGCATTTTATCGAGGAAACCAGTTGTGTTTTATGCTACTATCAGTTGGAAATTTTTAGGCAATCAAACAGGCTGGGGATGAACTTCTGTTGGTGATGGAAGTTGCGAAATGCACGACTGTGAGGAGATAAATCTATTACCCCTCCCTCTGCTTGAAAACCATTAAAAAAGAAATCAGTGAGATACAAGCTTTGGATGTTGGATACATCTACTTCACATGGCGACCACTTCTTTCAACTTAATGTTCAGCCATCACACAGCATGTAACGAAATAACAAGTTTGTAACTAGAACTTTATAGATGAAGTTCTCGGTTATATTATTGATTTAACTTGTACATATAACAGGATAACTCATTTTTCTTAAAGCTAATGGAAACCAAAAACTAGTCACTCAAAATGATAGTGGAAGGAAGTGAAGTAGTCTAGTTGAGACAAGGACAGCCAGAGTAGGAGTAGAAAAGGCACCAGTAATGACAAAAACCAAAATTTCAGGTTGAAAACATTTGTTGGCTGTTTGAATGTTGTGGTGTCTGCTGATAACTTCTCGCTACAGGCCACCTTAAAACTGCCTCCATCGTCGTCTTCTAGCTTTTGGCTGTTGAACTTGACATAGCTATCTTTCTTTACGATTTCCTTGAAGTTGAGGTTATTAGCCTGCATATCATATACTTTCTCTGAAAATTCTAGCACCGACTCATCTGGCCAGATAGCCTCTGTGTTGGAGTCCAGGGAGGAGTCTCCTGTTGTTTCTGAACTTTCCTCAACTTCTTCAACATTATCTTCCTCTTCAGTGTCATTGTCAATGTCTTCTTCATCACTATCATCTTCTATATCTCCATCGTCACACTCATTGTCGTATTCTTCTCTGTCAACACTATCATTATTCTCATGAGCTTCTTGTGTCATTTGCAGATTGTTTTCTACTTCAAACTTCTCTCTTTGGATTACCTCAACTGCTTCCTCCTCTTCTTTGCTGTCATCATTAATGTCCTCTTCTTCAATTAACTTTCTTGGCTGAGCAATACCCACAAGACTCTTCTTCAGTGCTTCCTCACCTTCGGCAGCAGCACCATCACCCCCATCATCACGGATCCGCATTTCATCATTTTCTGCTGACTGAACTGAGGGCTTGTTTTCTAACACAGTCTGATAGGCAAAGACTTCCTCAGCTAATCTTTCTTTCTCCATAGGGTTGATGACTTCCGCGTGTAGAGTCGTTTTTGCATCATAATGCATGTGCAGTTTTCCGGGATTGACAAGAGATGGGCTGTCGAGTGGTGGGAAGGAGAATTCTTGCACTTCGAAACCTTTACTTTGAAATGCATTGATCTCAGGTAAAGACTTGCCAGAATGATACTTCTCCTGATCCCCATTGACGTGGATCTTTTGGCAATCCTCCCATGATTGCATTTGTTGGTCATTTTCCACTGAAATCTCATCTGCTTCCTCAAAATTATCATTAGTATTTTCTGTACAAGTATTGCAGTGTTCTTTGTTGTCTCCATTTGCTTTAAAAGTCGGGCTGTTACAATTTGATTGTATTTGTTCCCTGTTTTGAACTTTGCCATGATCTTCCTGAATTGCTGGCTCATTTGCTTCATCTTCTTTCAATATTTTTGTATTATCAACCAGTAAGCATTCTTCAAAAAGGTCATTATCTCCAGGTTTGGAAACCGATGAATTGTCTATCAGTTGCATCAACAATTCCGGTTCCTTTGAATTCCCAGTTTCAGTTTCATTTCTAACGAGTACCACACCATCAGAACAGAGAATATCTTGATCTCCATTCATGTTGGTGGCCTCCAATTCTTCACTTAAAATCATTCCATTTGCAACCACTTCCCCTTTCAATTCTTCAGCTTTCTCAGTAATGATCCCAGCATCATTATCACATTCTTCTCCTCCCAATTGTGGCATCTGATCTAGTCTGGTCGGATCCCTTTCAGCTGCTTCAATCAGTTCTTTCCTTTTCTCGAGAATTATCTCTCCACATTCAACCTCAAGCTTCTGAGAATCATCACCCGTTCCTGGTATATTATACTGAGCTCCCTCAACATGCATTTCCTTTCTTTCAATTATAATTCCATTTCCATCACATTCTTCTTCCCCTTGCTCATGTGTTTTTCCATGTAATCCAAGCTGATCGTCTGTATGTGCTACCTTAACCAGTTCTTGGTTATTTCCATCAATTCTTAGTGGAACTTGCCAATTATTATATGGATCACCTACCTGATCACAATCACGGGCAATAAATTCTTTATTGACTTCCATTACTTCGACTTGCTCTAGGAAGTCATTCTTCTTATTTACCTCCTCTGGCTTCAGTGGCAACGAGCTATCAGCAACCGAAACTAAGAACTCCTCTTTAATGATACTGGATTGATCACAAAAACAATTGTTCCTTTCCTTTTCCGAAATATCATCCATTTCTTCATCGTTTCCAACACTAGTTTCAGTGTACTTGTCCTAAAATGGCAAAAATAAAACCCCGAAAATGTTACAAATTTATTGAACACCTCTGTCAGTCCGTTGATGTTAAATGATCTATGATGATCTAGGTGTCTTTATAAGATCCCTTACTCGTCAAGTAAATTTAGCATGCCAATATGGATAGAGTAAAAGAGTTACCAATAAAATCTGTGCGGTGACTTCATCTTGAGTGTCTTGTGTTTCATTGCTGGAGACAAACAAAACATGACAAATCCCACTTTTATATACAATTTAAAGAAGGGGTATGAAAATAAAGTAAACCTTACATATAAGCCTCAAACCTGGAAGAATGATCATTGAGATGAGGTGACAGAGAATCCTGTACAAGAAAAGAAAGGCCTTCACCTACTAAAAATTTGTGATCAACCTTGTTTGATGAATCCTTCTGCTTATTTTTCTCTGGTTTGGATTTAAGTTTTCTTTTGAATGCAAATGTTGTGACAAGTGCAAGTGCTCCACCTAACAAGATTAATCCGGCAAGACCACCACCTCCAGCTCCGCCGCCTACTAGTTTAATCGACATATTTTTCTTTTTGGCATTTTCTTGATTGCGATTCATGATATTTGTGTGGTTGATGAGGCAGTGGGGGGTTGATTGATCTTGAAAAAGAATTAGTTTTGCATGAACAGAAAGAGAAGTAGATGAGAAATAGTAGCAAGTTCTAGTGTCATCACACTATTATTGTGCAATATCATTTGGCCAGGTTTGGTGCTGGTAGTTTGACGCGGACGTCTCCTTTACATAATATCAAAAATTAATTCAACTTCATTTAGACCTGGCAATCGTGTCGTGTCGTTTCGTGTACTTTCGTGTTTCGTGTACTTGAAGGTGAAACACATATCCACCCGAAATGAATTCGTGTACTTAAATGTGAAATCCGTATCCACCCGAAATGAATTCGTGTCGTTTCGTGTCGTGTTTCGTGTATATATTATATAAAATTAAAAATAAAATTTAATTAAAATTTGTTCGTAAATATTATATTCATATGAAATATACATAAAATATTTTATATTTCTATATATAAATTCAAATACAACTCTATAAAAACTTGTAAATATGTATATTTTTGTGTAAAATATATATCTTTATAAAAATAATATTTTTACACAAAAATAATATTAATATATACATAAAATCTATAACTAGTAAATTATAAACATCTTTATTTCGTGTACTTTCGTGTACCCGAAATGAAAACCCATATCCGACACTAAATATTTCGTGTAATTTCATGTTCGTGTACTTTCGTGTTTCGTGTACCAAAAATCAAAACCCAAAATCGTATTTTTCGTGTCGTTTCGTATCGTGTTCACGTGTCACGTGTCAAATTGCCAGGTCTAACTTCATCTATCAAATTGAATATTCACCGTTTAACAATGTACTACTACTACATTATGATCTCTAAGAATAGGGATGGCAAAAAAAACCGATCCGACGGATACCCGATCCAATTCGACCCGATTGGATCTTACCGAACCCGATTTTTTGGATTTGGATTTGGATTTGGATTTGATTTTTAAACCCGAAAGAGTTTGGATTTGGATTTGGATTTGGATATTAGCTATATCCAACCCGATCCAAACCCGAAACCCGAAAACCCGATCCAAACCCGATCCAAACCCGAAACCCGAAAAAAACCCGATATATATACATATATAAATTATAATATATATATATATATATATATATATATATTATAATTTATTCCTTAAAAATAAATACCCGTTACTTAGTTACACTAGGTAATTTTGTTCAGGCAATTTTGATACACATGCTGTGCTACTATGAAATTTCTTAGTTCAGACAATTTTGATACACATGCTGTGCTACTGCTAGTCTTCTAGTCTACACTCTGCCTATGTGTATATTTATTTGCAATTGTATTTTAATTTTTATGTCTTTAGATATTAATAGTGGTGTAACTTGGACTTATTTATTTTCATGTCTATGAAATCTAGATATTTATTTGCTATTATAATTTTGATTTTTATGAAATTTAGATTAAAAAAATATTACTACTTTTTTATAAAGAATTAAATTTTCGGATTTGGATAAAACCCGAACCCGATCCAAACCCGGTGGATCGGGTTTGGATTTTGAATTTCCAAATCCATTTGGATTTGGATTGGATTTGGATTTGGATTAAGAATTCGGATTTGGATTTGGATATCACACATATCCAACCCGATCCAACCCGTTGCCATCCCTATCTAAGAACCAGGCCGCTTTGACGATTATTGTAATCAAAATTTTATAGTAAAATTTATCAGAATTTCTCTTTTGCTAACCAATTTATCAAGAAAAAATTTGAGCCTATTCCTCTCTTGTTCCTTTACTAAATGTTTTCTAAATATGATTTATAAACTAATGAATAATTTATAGAGATTTTACTGTATGTTAAAATTGAATAAATGGAAAAAAGATGACTACTTTACTTTAAAAAAAATATTTAAAAAAATTAATGATAAGACAAAGGGGGTAGGTTGAAACCAAAACCAAAAAGAAGTGGACACTTGTGTGGTGATAAACGAAACTGGGACTACACCATTCACTTGTTCTTAGTCCATGATTAAACAAATAAAATGGTACTTACTTGACCAAATTTTCATTTTGGCATTTTCTTAGTGCAAAATGTTCCACTCCTCCTTTTGGGATCTTCAAGCACTTTGACTAAACCCACAAATCATAATATTCTAGTCCTACTTATTTAGTTTTATAGAATTCTTAAACAAATTTACATGATGTATGTTTATTATAGTATATCATATATAGAAAGTACTATTTTTTGGGTCGACTAGAGGTAAGCTCAACCAACTGAGCTATCTCAATTTGCTTAGAAAGTCCTTTTTTTTATGGGTTTGATGTTCCGGAGGTAATCTCAGGAAAATTACCTGAGATAACATAGATTTTCCATATTAATGCACGAGGGTATAATTGTAATTACATGATTTTTAAAAAAAAAATTCAATATTTACAAAAATGCCATAAGTATTTACACTGTTACCTCAGGTAACTCTCCTGAGGTAACCTCAGGGCCTTTTTTCTCTTTTTTTTATTTATGAATAACATCTGCAAATTACTTTATTTTTTGAGTTTAAGATGTATTCTTCTTTAAATAAATTATATAAATATTATCCAAGACCTCTTTGGTATTCAAAAGCTAATTCTTCATAATATCAATTTGCTTAAAAATATGTTTCGGCGAATTTTTCAAAAATATTGGGTCTTTCACAACGAATTAGTGAATAAATTGAAAAAAATTGGATTCAGAACCAACAGGCTGTCGTGGTGTAGTGGTTATCACGTTTGCTTTACACGCAAAAGGTCCCCAGTTCGATCCTGGGCGATAGCATTTTTGGCAAATCATATTTTTCAACGAATGAACAAAACTGACGTTTCTGGAACCTGTATAAACCCAATTCACGTTGGGCCTGGCCCGTGGACAAAAAAAAGGCCGAAGATTTTGTTTTTTTATAAACTACAAAATTTTCCAAACCTTTTAACAGCATCTCCAACTGCACAACATTTCGAACAAATCCGATTGGGTTTACCGGTCCACGACCCAAACTGGATTATATATAGTTGATCCTGCTTAACCTAACCAAACCAAACATACCCAGTATATCCCATTTAGAACGGGGTCTGGAGAGGGTAGATTGTACGCAGATCCTGCCCCTACCCTGAAAGTAGGGAGGCTTTTTCCGTGCAGACCCCCGGCTTAATGCATAGTACATAAAAATGAGTGATTTTTGGGATAATACCTTAGCCCGTAGCATGATACACACATGACTTACCTCTAGTTGAATACAAGCAGCATCTATTTTCTTTTTCCGTAGTACATCAGCCAGATATTCAAAGTAGCCATTCGTACCACCTTTCATCCGGACTCCTACAACCGCTAACACAACAATGACCAATATCCCTACCATGATCCATAATGCAAACCTGATCTTCCACATAGCAACGAATACCGCAACGAAAAGGGGAAAACTTCCAAGAACCCTACTTTACAAACCAAATCATTGTTTCCGCCCCTCCAATTCCGAAACCAATTTAGCATCCTCCGACATATGAATCGAAACTTTCTCATCCATAACCATAAAAAAACATCTCCCCACTCCCATCTATGATGGCCATAAATACCCGTCTATTACGCATTTCATATGAGAGTAATAGGGTTACACATTTAATATTGGGGTAACTAGTATGGATTTTTTTATCTATTACGCATTTGGAGAATGGGTAATAGGGGTTACCCATTTTTCAAATGCGTAATAGGCTTCCCTGATAGGTCTATTACCCCCTCTTCCAAATGCGTAATATGTATAAAATCTATTACTTCTATCCCACATGCGTAATATAGGGGTATTTATGGCCATCATCCATGATTTGTGTTATCCTCGTCAGTTTTATTAAAAAATGGGGTATTTATGTCATTCTTTCCCACAAAATTAAAAGAATTCGATATTCAATTACCGAATTTTATGTATACTATTTTTATATTATTTTAATTCTTAAAATATCTAATATAGAGATTAATTAGATTATCGTTTAAATACATTATAATTTGATAAGCGAAACTAATAAAAAACAAATGATGAAATAGTAGCGATCAACATTACAATCTAAATGATTAAATATCATACTATATATGATAAATACTTGACACTCACATGTTTAGAAATTACGATTATTTTACAAAAAAGTAAGATATGGACTTCATTTTTATTAACTTGCAAAGTAATTTATTTATTTTATGTATTTAAATTTTAAAAAAATAAATATAAAAAATAAAAAATTATTTTTTATATAAAAATTAACTAATCGATCCATATCAGTCCGGCTCCGGTCCGATCCAGGTTTTTTCGATCCCGTCCAATTCCAAAATCGATTATAATAGATCCGGTCCTCGATCCAAAAAATTAGAAAAATTCAATATTTAATCTGATCCAAATCAATTCGATGCGGTCCGATTTTGAACCTTTTAGAGCAAGTCCAATGCTAGATGCTATCCTTGGTGCTATTGCTATATTATAGCACCAAGTGCTAAAAAACTCATCTCCAAAGGGGTGCTATAGTTGGATGCATCATTGGTGCTATTGCTATATTATGCATCTTTGGTGCTAAATTTGAAACCAAGGATGCATTTATGCATCCATGCCACATCATCATTTAACTAGAATGTGATGAGGCATATGATGTAGCCTATTTGTATTTCGAGGATACAACTCAACTTAAACAAGATTGTAGTAGTAAATAGTATATAGACTGTCACAAGGAATCTCATATTGTATTATCTGTCAGAAGAAAAAGATCAAGGTCAATCTACAGACTTGAGGAATTACTACATTGAAAGAAGCTCAGTCAACTGATCAAGCCTCAGTGAAGTATTCGTTAAAGAAGTGGATTCGTTTAAAGTGACAGAGATTTCAACAGTGACAGAGACAGTACAGAAGAATTGAAGAGAGATGAGAAAAGAAAAGGAACCAGATTTTAAAGTCAATATATGAAGAACAGTCATTGCGGTTAGTCACTCATGAACCAGACAGTACATCGAGTGTCAACATTAAACAGTGGTTGTTTATCATAAACTTCAGTGGTTCAAGCTATCAAGACTGATATGAGAGAAAATCATTGTGCAAGCAACAGAAGTGCTAAATTAATTAACCACAAGAATTTTATTATCAAGTGGACTGGCTACGAGGAAAAAGAATTATCATAAAGAAATTCTAAATGATATATTCTTAATGCTGAAACTCCGGTTAGAATTGTTGTATTTTCTGCTAAGGAAAAGGAGTCCGGTTTCACATCCTCAAGAGACCGTAGCTTACACCTGGACGTGTTATGAAAAAATAGAATTATCACATAAATATGGAAAGTGATATATTCTTAAAGCTGGAACCCCGGTTGGAATTGATATATTTTTTGTTAAGCAAAAGGAGTCCGGTTCCAAACGCTTAGGTAATCGCAGCTTATAGTTTAAGGATTTATTTATATTAATAAATATTTTATTTATTTGGAAAATTATATTTATAAATATCTAATAATATTAGATATTTATTTTTATAATTTCTAGATTAAAATAATTATTTATTAATTAAAGATTATAAGCTGTGCGGGTTAAAAATCAATTTTACGGAGTCTAAAATTAAAACGTGGCCAGGAGACTTAATTGATAAAGCAGATGGGTTCATAAACAACCAAGGAATTAAACAAGTAAAACTACTTGTCGGCTGAAGAAACAAAGAGTGCAGGTGTCACGCGGAAGCTGTCGGCAACTCTTCAACGCGCCTATATCGCGCGTGTCTACACGCGCCAAACACAACAGCAATCAAGTTAATATATTGTTATATTCAACTTGAAAATTTGTTTCAATTTATTCCGCATAAATTTGTCTAAACTAAATTTTATTTAACGGACAAATTTCGATAAATTAGTAAAGATTGTATTCAACCCCCCCCCCCCCTTCTACAATCTTATCGGACCTAACAATTGGCATCAGAGCCTATTGATTGATACACAAATCAAGATCCTATTTTTATTCAATCAAAAATTTATCTCAAATTTTTAACTCACTTAAAAATTCATCATGTCTTCCAAAGGCATTGTTAAAATTCCTATCTTTAATAAAGAGTTAATTCGTAGCTTACGTAATTCCTTACTGATGAAGAGTTAATTCGTAGCTTACGTAATTCCTTGAGTAATGCACAAAAGGGATACGAGAGAATAAGTCTTGTAAACACTAAACTTGAAAATGAAGTGTTAGAATTAAAAAAGGTGCATACTAATCAAGATAAGAATATAGAAGAAATAGCTCGACTTAACCGCAGAGATAAGTCATTAGGAGAATACATGGTAAAACAAGTTGATAGGATTGCTGAACAAGACATCAGGATTAGAGAACTTGAAACACAGATTAGAGCTTGTTATAATTCTGTTAAAGTTTCTAAAGAGCACAACAAACAAGCTAGAGAACGAACTGTAGGAATAGGGTTTGATTACACAGAAGCTGTTAGTTCTTTGAGCAATCATTCTCCTAATTCTATTCCTGCTAAAGAAAGAGGTATACCACACGTTCTCAAGAATGTTGAAAAACCCATGTTTAAAGAATCTATTTCTGAACCACCAAACATGTATTCTATTGTGATTCAAGAAGAAATGAAAAATGAGGACAGTGCTAATGGCATAGTTATTGATAATGAAAAATCTGTTAGGGCACCTACAACCAAAAATGTTAAATCTAATAAGGTTGTTTCTATGAAACCAGTGAAGTTTGTTCCCAGTTCATCTAAAATTGAGTTAGGTGATAACAAGTTGGAGCAGAATGATAACATGTCTAACATGAATACCATGCCTGTTATTGATACTTCTCATAAAGCATGTGGTGTTGTCAATTGTATGTCTTGTGCTTTTAATGTAATGTCTGCTTACTTTAATGGTAATCAAGCATGTGCTGGTAAGACTGCTCCTCGACAACATATGAATAAGAATAAAAATGTTAGATCAAAGACTGCTAGTCCTCCTCATGTTAGGAGAGAGACATTTGTACCTAAGCCTAAACAAAGTTTTACTAAGGCTGTTTACAAGGTCAAATGTCCAGTCAATGAAACAAGTTTTATTGCTGCTAAACAAACATGGATACCCAAAATGAAACAAAAGATTGTCAAATCTGTTTATAGGGTAAAATTCTTGTTGACTAATGATAAAATTGGTGTTAAGGTGAAAAATGTTGTTTTGCCTGACAAAGGCCAATTCTTTAAGTAATCCAGACCCAATCAAATTTGGGTTTCGAAGAAGGTTTAATCCGTTTGTCATTGCAGGGTGTTGAACAGGTTGAACGAGTAACCTGGATCTTGGACAGTGGATGTTCAAGGCATATGACTGGTGATAGAACCCTGCTGACAAATGTGGTGGAGAAGGCCGGCCCAGTAGTTACCTTTGGAGATAACAGCAAAGGTAGAACTGATGGATATGGCAGACTTGAAGCTGGAAATGTTATCATTGATGAAGTTTCTTTTGTGAAAGGACTTGAGCACAATTTGCTCAGTGTTAGTCAATTCTGTGATAAAGGATATGAAGTTCATTTCAACAAGAAGAATTGTCTAATTTCACACAAGAGAAATGAAAAGCCACAACTGACAGGAGTTAGAAAAGGCAATCTGTACGTAGCCAATATGAACTCGGGAAGCACTAAAGAAATCACTTGCTTCTACACTAAAGCATCTAATGACGAGAGTTGGCTATGGCACAAGAAACTTTCTCATCTCAATTTCAAAACAATGAATTCTCTAGTTAAAAGAGAATTGGTGAGAGGTTTGCCTTCAATGGAATTCACTCAAGAAGGACTGTGTGATGCATGTCAAAAAGGCAAGCTAAAAAGGGCAAGTCACAGGAGCACTGACACATCTTCAATAACTGAACCATTACAATTACTTCATATGGATTTGTTTGGTCCAGTTAATGTGATGTCTATGTCAAGGAAGAGATATGCTCTAGTGATAGTTGATGATTTTTCAAAATACACATGGGTTCTATTTCTGAATTCTAAAGATGAAACTCCACAACTGGTGATTGATCACATCAAATTAATTGAGCGAGATTCTACGTATCCAGTGAGAGCTATAAGATCAGACAATGGAACTGAATTCAAGAATGCAGTTCTAAATGACTTCTGCACTGAGAAGGGTATAACTAGACAATATTCAGCTCCAAGAACTCCTCAGCAAAATGGGGTAGTGGAAAGAAAGAATAGAACCTTGATTGAAGCTGCACGTACTATGTTAAGTGAATCAAGACTTCCATTGTACTTTTGGGCTGAAGCTGTCAACACTGCGTGCTATACCCAGAATCGAACTTTAATCAATAAAGACCATATGAAGACACCCTATGAAATTATGGCTGATAAGAAACCATCACTCAAATACTTTCATGTATTTGGGGCAAAATGCTTTGTGCTTAAAGAAGGTAATGATCAAGGTGGTAAATTCGATACCAAAGCATTTGAAGCAATTTTTATTGGTTATTCAATGAGGGCTTACAGGGTGTACGTGATTGATCAACAGAAAATGAGTGAAAGTGTCAATGTAAAATTTGATGACACTAAACTCCCAAGTATCCAAACTGAGGATTCATCTGAAAAGCTATCTTTTAATGACATGACAGATCCAGATTCAGATGATGACAATCCACCTGATGTTTTTACTGATGCTAATGACAATAATGAAAATGGTGATGATGATGATCAGGGTAATGGTGATGAAAACAATGATAATAATGAAGATACACCTGACACTCCTGAACAATCATCTAGTCAACCTGGCAACAACTCAGGGGGAGATAATGAAGGATCAACTAGTCATACACAACATCACAATGAAGAACAAGGCGAATCATCAAGATCTAATCTTCCCAGACAGACTGTTTGGAATAGAGCTCATCCTTTTGAGCTGATTATTGGTGATCCAGATGTTGGTGTCAAAACTAGAAGTGCTACTCAAAATCAATGTAACTATTCAGGGTTTCTATCTGAAATGGAACCTAAGAAAACTGAGGAAGCTCTTTCTGATCCTGATTGGGTGATTGCTATGCAAGATGAACTCAATCAATTCAAACAACAAGAAGTATGGAAGCTGGTACCCAGACCCAAAGACAGGAAAGTGGTTGACACAAGGTGGGTATTCAGAAATAAGCTAGATGAAGATGGGACAGTGACAAGAAATAAAGCAAGGCTGGTAGCAAAGGGTTATTCACAAGCTGAAGGCATTGATTATGATGAAACCTACGCTCCAGTGGCAAGACTTGAGGCTATCAGAATATTCTTGGCATTCGCAGCATTCTCAAACTTTAAGGTTTATCAAATGGATATCAAGAGTGCTTTTCTGAATGGTAAGCTAGATGAAGAGGTATATGTAGAACAACCCCCTGGCTTTGAAGATCCAGAATTCATGGATTATGTCTACTTTCTCTTCAAGGCAATTTATGGTCTTAAGCAAGCGCCAAGAAAATGGTATGACACTCTCTCTGAATTTTTACTTGAAAATGGTTTTGTTAGAGGTGTCATAGACAAAACTCTCTTTACAAAGAAACATAAGAATGATACAATATTAGTCCAAATCTATGTGGATGATATAATATTCGGGTCTACTAATGATCTTCTTTGCAAGAAATTTGCTAAGTTAATGCAGGGTAAGTTTGAAATGAGCATGATGGGTGAGCTGAAGTTCTTTCTTGGATTGCAAGTAAGTCAAAGGACAGATGGAATATTTATCTGTCAATCCAAGTATGTCAAAGAGCTTCTCAAGAAATATCAAATGGAGGACTCATCTTCAGCAAGAACACCATCATCTACAGCTGTTAAATTTGGAGCATGTGAAAATTCTGCTAAGGTAGATATCACAAGCTACAGAGGTATGATAGGCTCATTACTTTACCTTACTGCAAGTAGACCAGATATTATGTATGCTACGTGCTTGTGTGCTAGGTTCCAATTGGATCCTAGAGATGTTCATCTCATTGTTGTAAAACGAATCTTGAGATATCTTAAGGGTACGCCTAACTTAGGCATCTGGTACCCTAAAGATTCTGGTTTTAATCTTGTTGGATATACAGATTCAGATTATGCAGGAAGTGTTGTAGATAGAAAAAGCACCTCTGGGAGTTGTCAATTCCTAGGTGGCAGGTTGGTTTCCTGGTACAGCAAGAAGCAACAAACAGTTTCCAACTCAACAGCTGAAGCTGAATATATAGCTGCTGGAAGCTGTTGCGCTCAGATCTTGTGGATTAGGAATCAGCTAAGGGACTATGGCTTTGTACTTGACAAGATTCCTATACTGTGTGACAATACAAGTGCCATAGCAATCTCCAACAATCCTGTGCAGCATACGAGGACAAAGCACATTGATATCATGTATCATTTTATTCGAGAGCATGTCATGAATGGTACCGTGGAGTTACATTTTGTACCCACGGAAGAACAAACAGCAGATATTTTTACTAAGTCTCTTGACGAATCCACATTCACCAGAATTGTTGGTGAATTGGGTATGTTAAATAGTCATAGTAATTAAACTAGTTAATATCTGAGGTTTGCTCTTTAATAATTTATAAGTGATTACTTTGTAAATATTTGTTATTAAAATCACTTGTATAATTATTTTATCAACTTATTTTCTTGCTTGTTAACTCTTAAATCATTGTCATTATCTTCTTAATATATTCCTACTTACTTCTTTTGATTTTAGAATATCTTAATTTTCTCTAAAAATATTTTTCTCAAATTTTACAAGTTGAAATTAGTGCGAAATCTATTTTCGTTGAAAATTACTTTTGAATATTTGTGTTGATTTAATAAGTCATATTTTCTTTTTAAATGATTTTCTATAAGAAAGTTATTTTATTAAGAAAATATATATAGATTTATTAATTTACTACAAATATTTATGTAAATAGTTAATAGTTTATTAAATATTTTGTAGTGTTTGTCCTTTTGTTATTAATGTTTGATTTCGTAAAAAGGATAACCTATGGTATTTTTAGTATTTTCTATTTTCTATTTAGCTATTTTTAAGTAATTATATTGTTGTAAATATTTTTGTAAATTATTTTCTTTTATTTCTAATATTCTGTAAATATTATTAATACAGTTATTTTTTTTTAATAGTAAAAAAAAATCGTATTTTTCTTTTCTTTTTAGTTTTTATTTTATCTAATTTTTATGTATATTATTTCTTATTTTTGTATATTATTTTTCATGTGTAAATAAATAGTTTGTATAGTATTTTCAGTTTAGTCACTATACTTTCAAAACTTACAAACAGGTCCCTGTACTTGGTTCTTTTGTACTTCTTCTGTTCAACACACACATATCATGCTATTTTAACTTCTAATCTTTGTTGTGTTGTTGTTATTAACAGAATTTCTTATTAAGGAACATTGTTGGTATCAAAATGGTATATGTCAATTCAATTGTTTAGGAACTAACGTTTGATTTTCAGGTTCTAACAATTGGAAGACAAGACCTAACAGATGTTAACAAGTGGTAAAAGTTGGTATCTAACATACAGGATCTAAAACATGATAAAATAGTTTTGTTTGTATTGGTTTAAACATTAACATTCATTAATTTGATTAATATTTATTGTTAATTGGATTTTTGTTTATGTTTTCGTTTAGTAAAACCGGCTCAAGATCTTTATCTTTCCCATAACTCAAAATTTATTTCTACAGATGTGATTGCTTACATTGTAAATCTTTTGAAATCACAACTGTATATCATTCTATCTCTATTGCTCATATTCTGTGATGCAGATTCATCTAAATGGAGTTTTGTTGTTTTCTCACATGATTATTCATGAGGTTGTAAACCCAACAACTTTTATCCCAGATTACAGTCAAACTCAAACACATTCTGACTTACCCCCTAAAAGGAAGTTACCTATCAGACTAAAGGTCACCAGGGAGTAACTACACCTGATGCAGCAAATAAGGATGTGTGGGATATTCAGTTGGAGATTCACTACCTTATACACTATCCAAAATATTTCATATGCACAATGTGAGATTGCACACACTAAGGATGAATTGACGGAAACCTATAATTCAACCATTTTACGGTTAGGATTATAAGTTAAAGGTTCTTTAATGAACTAAGTGTCTTCACAGACATAAGAAGGAAATCTTGATCTCAATGCTAAATTTTTAGATCATTGTTTACCTTCTCAGAATTCAAATCTGAAAACCTTAAAAAGGGAAAATTAGCAACTTGTAGATTATGACTCAGATTCGTCTGACGAGTCCAACGAGGATTTGGGATTTGCGAACTCCCATTGCACCACCACTGACCTCTCTTGAAGGGGCTAGGGTGATTTTTCCTTGCAGGTACACTAATGGATATTGGAGCTATGAGTGATATGAGTGATACACCAGTGAGCAAGAGTGTAAACACAGAGAGAAGTGAGACACTCAACACAAATGAGTGGAGAGAAGAGTGAAACACTTGTGAGGTACACTAAACACTATCACACACTCACAGTGAGGAAGAAAATGAAACTTCCTTTCTAACAAAGCTCTAAAAGTTGGTATCAACTACTTTGTCAACTAGTTGTTTGGAGGATTCCTCAATTAAGGGGGAGAAGTAAGGGGTACAAGAAAAAGGAGAGTAGGTTAGAAAGGGGGAGCATTTACAGACTGTGGTTTGGAAGAGAAGCAAGTAAGGGGAGATTCAGTTGAGAAGAAAGTGGAGATATAAGGAGAGTTACATCACAATACTATTCTATTAGTCTTTCAATGTACTATGTATAAAGGCTAAGTGAAGGAGTGGTAGATTTCCTAGAAGTTATTAGGAGCAGTTGTTTTTCTTAAGTGAGAAAAGCTGTGTCAGGGAAGGGAAGTGATTGTAAATCAAGAACTGCTGATAATCACCAATGTAAGATGTGAAGAATTATCAGGCAGAGATATAAAGAATCAGAAATGAAGATGAGTTATCTATTGAAGATCAGTTCAGTGCTAGAAGAACAATCATCTATCATTTCATCAACTGAGGATTCTGGAAATGTTAAATCTAAACCAGAGAAATTTTTTAATGTACTATTTGCTAAGCTCCTAAATGCTTAATCTTTTTCTTGTTTAATTGAGTTAGTTGAGTTATCCTCTAGGTATTTGCTTGTTATTGTCTAACAAACAAATAGGGGGAGATCGAAAGGCATATGATGTAGCCTATTTGTATTTCGAGGATACAACTCAACTTAAACAAGATTGTAGTAGTAAATAGTATATAGACTGTCACAAGGAATCTCATATTGTATTATCTGTCAGAAGAAAAAGATCAAGGTCAATCTACAGACTTGAGGAATTACTACATTGAAAGAAGCTCAGTCAACTGATCAAGCCTCAGTGAAGTATTCGTTAAAGAAGTGGATTCGTTTAAAGTGACAGAGATTTCAACAGTGACAGAGACAGTACAGAAGAATTGAAGAGAGATGAGAAAAGAAAAGGAACCAGATTTTAAAGTCAATATATGAAGAACAGTCATTGCGGTTAGTCACTCATGAACCAGACAGTACATCGAGTGTCAACATTAAACAGTGGTTGTTTATCATAAACTTCAGTGGTTCAAGCTATCAAGACTGATATGAGAGAAAATCATTGTGCAAGCAACAGAAGTGCTAAATTAATTAACCACAAGAATTTTATTATCAAGTGGACTGGCTACGAGGAAAAAGAATTATCATAAAGAAATTCTAAATGATATATTCTTAATGCTGAAACTCCGGTTAGAATTGTTGTATTTTCTGCTAAGGAAAAGGAGTC
This sequence comes from Kitagawia praeruptora, assembly GCA_037693485.1. NCBI lineage: Eukaryota > Viridiplantae > Streptophyta > Magnoliopsida > Apiales > Apiaceae > Kitagawia > Kitagawia praeruptora. Next base: position 113,905,124 of record CM075344.1, on the reverse strand, counting down.
CGGTTTCACATCCTCAAGAGACCGTAGCTTACACCTGGACGGGTTATGAAAAAATAGAATTATCACATAAATATGGAAAGTGATATATTCTTAAAGCTGGAACCCCGGTTGGAATTGATATATTTTTTGTTAAGCAAAAGGAGTCCGGTTCCAGACGCTTAGGTAATCGCAGCTTACAGTTTAAGGATTTATTTATATTAATAAATATTTTATTTATTTGGAAAATTATATTTATAAATATCTAATAATATTAGATATTTATTTTTATAATTTCTGGATTAAAATAATTATTTATTAATTAAAGATTATAAGCTGTGCGGGTTAAAAATCAATTTTACGGAGTCTAAAATTAAAACGTGGCCAGGAGACTTAATTGATAAAGCAGATGGGTTCATAAACAACCAAGGAATTAAACAAGTAAAACTACTTGTCGGCTGAAGAAACAAAGAGTGCAGGTGTCACGCGGAAGCTGTCGGTAACTCTTCAACGCGCCTATATCGCGCGTGTCCACACGCGCCAAACACAACAGCAACAACAGCACGCGTGTTTTTCACTCTGGCCTCCTGCATCTGGTCTTCGTCATGGCAGCAATTCAGTTGTTTACAAAAGAATTAATCACACAGAGTACCGTTGTTATTTGGGTTAATTTGCTATTTCATAATTGAACTCGTGCTCAACTTGCAGTTGGATAATCGAACTCAAAAAACTTGCAATTGGGTAATCACACTAATAATTGATTGCAATTTAATCATTAAATATGAAATAACTTGCACAGCCGTTAAGTCGAGTTGACTTTTAACGTTGCCCCGTTAAGTATTGCCAGGTAGGATACCATGTTATTATTTTAATTTAAAATTAAATCAAAAGATTTGAGAAAAAAAGAAAAGAAAAATCAAAAAACTTTAAATCAAAAAACACCCATCATCTCCTTCAATTCAAACCCACCAGGCCACCATATCTTTCGTTCATCCTTCATCGCCGATCCACCGCGCCGTACAACACTACACCCACCACCGTTCTTCACCTCGTCTGTTCTTCTTCTACGCAGCCTACAACCAACCCCGTCTCTAACCCACCTCGAACCCACACAGCTCTCCTCTCCCACCGTTCAACCCTTCTTCTTCTCTACCTCACCTACAACTCCTCCGACCTTCACAACCACCACCTAACTACTCCTTTCGCCCCTTCGTTCTTTACCAACAACTCCCAACTTTCATCAACCCAGTTACACCCATCTTCATCCCCTTCGACTGCAACCACCACTGCTTTCTCCTCCGACCAGCACCTCTCCATCTTCACTGCCTCGACCTACTTCTCCGCCTGCAACACTACCATAGCCCTCCTCCTTCACCACCAACCCAGCGTCGTTCACCTCTATCTCTTCTTCACAATCACCGACCATATGTAATTCCCGACCATATGTAATCTCCACCTTCACTGCCTCGACCATCCTTTTCCTGCACTCACAACCGCTAACAATTCCCCCCGTCCAAATGTGACAGCCCCAAATCCGGGGTCATGAATCTGGGCCATCACGGACCAACTTCCATTCAAAATCAATATCTCTTGGTTTTTTTTTTTTTTAATACTTATGCAATTGACCCCACAGTAATACACACACCAGTCATATGCTCAAAGAACAACATTCACCATAGTAAAAGTTTAAAGTTAGAAAGTTATTACAAACCCAGAATCATACTTAAGTACATTGTTGAGTGATGCTTCTACAAGAAGCATTTCAACAACCAAATTCATTACAACCTTACACACTTACACACTTAATGTACATAAGACCACTAAACCCCTTGCGCTGGTCGTCTACCTCGGGGATTGATGCTAACGAGCTCTCAGAAGGTCGCCTTTCCCTTACCCTCTTGCGGGGCGTTCTGCGTAGTATTGGCATACCTAGCTGTATATAGATAAGTAGCAAGAGTGAGCTATAATAGCTCAGCAAGATAATAATGTAACTAGAATTTAAAATGTAACCAAGTATACATGTATATACATATGTAAGTAGTAACCAAATTATAAACTTTAAGGGAGAATAAAACTCTTATTTAATAATACATCATCCACTTAATATTATAAGAAAGAAATCTAGGATAATACAGTATCAGTTTCTCTTCTTAATAATATAAAATCAATATGACCTTTCCATGTAATATTCCAAGGTAATATGAATACTTGAATAAATCTCTCACTGGCACCTTATCATTTCCTTCTTATGCAACAATTTATAAATTAATATAAAATCAGTTTCTCTTCATCTATAACAATAATTCTATCTTTCATATCATTTTCTCTTTTCAGTATACCAATCTGACTTTATCATTGATTCTTTATTCAGATAATTTGGGGGTTTTCACTGTTGCCGAATACGTGAGGCACGATGATCAGTCGCCCTCCGTATCCGTCCCTTTTCACTACCGGTAGAAGGAGGAAGGTCCACCACTACATCCCCCTGGAGGAAGGTACACCACTACATCCTCCTTCGGCAACTCTTGGGCCGAATTAAAATATTGATTGTTGGACTGTGCAGCACACAGCCTCTTACGCTTTTTATTGCTATCCCCCTTTTTGGCGAATCGTTATTCTATTTATTAAATGTCATTCCACATTTCCATTTTCTCACTTTCATTTCCACATATCATTTACTCATCTCATTTCCATTCTCGCACATTATTTCTATAAAATATATACATAACATAATACTCTGATTATGATTCAGACATCTCTTTTATATTTAAGAATTCAAATATGCTTTTATATCATATTCCATCTACTTAAAGGGTAGTAATTAATAATCAAATAATATTTGTAATACTACTAACACTAAAAGGAATATCTTTAATATAGTATTATAAACCATATAACCCTGGATAACAACTGATACCATTCTTTCCATATCTCTTTAGTTTCCCAAAATCAAGGAAATATATTCTTGGCAACATAACAACAATAACATCATATATATATTCCATATTGTCATTTTTATTTCAAGGATAAATAATCTTCAAAGTAGGGATAGAAAAATCTTGCCTCGGTTTCTGTATCCTGACAGTATGGCTGGTTCCTCCTCCGGAATTTCTATAAACACAAAAGGACCATCATTAGAATACCACATCTCTTACTCACTACCCTCTCGTATAACAAAACCCTTTACACTTCAACATATGTTTAACGTATTATTATTATCCCAAAGGCTCAAGAACTTAACCATTTATAAGCTCAATCGAAGTTTCAGTGGTTTTTCACTATCTCCCCTAACGACCACACTTAACTGTAAAAATCCCCATAAATTATAGATTTCGATTTTTACTACAAGGTCAACTGGTAATGTCTCTTTGACTACCCTACCATATTATCCCAAAGTTTCATAATTTTTAAAAATGTCTAAGTAGGTTGATCATAGCCTCAAAGTTGATACAATTACAGTTTCTCGGTTTTCGAACACCTTTCACTAAAACTGACTTTTCTCCTAAACCGTTCATCAGATTTTAACGCACCTTATATCAAAACGATCTATGAACTAAGCTCTATCATCTCATGGTCCCTTAGTGTGCTGGACAGTAACCTACCGTGTGTGCACAGTTGCTAAAAACAGGGCAGTTTTCCGGTTTAACGAAAATCGGACATTATAACTGCTGTAATTTCATACTTTCCAAAATCAAACTCCTCCAAAACCATCATTCCATACTCAATCCAAACCCTACACCATGTGGACTACATTCCAGCCATGGTTACTAGTTCACATCACAAATCTCATATCAAATCCAACCATTCATAACACATATTCATCATAAGCTTTACATTAACAACACTTAACTACTAATCACTTCAATATCTACTATAAATACAAAAGGGCAAGGGTTGTTATACCTCTTTGAAGCTTGAAGAACACTTAATAATCCTTAATAATCCTTGGACACACCTTGAACAACCTTGAATTAGCTTGGATTAACTAAAGGAGCCATTAAAACAAAGTTAATACTAAGATTTCACTATTCATCAAGCAACTTTGGGAATTTCTTTACCTCACTAAATAATGATGGATGGCTATGAAACTTTGTAAATCTCTCTTTCTATCCTCCAAGGAGCTCCATGAATTATCTCTTGATTTTATGTTGAAGCTAGCTAGGGTTTTGAATTTTTTTTTTCTTTTTCTATGGTTTTTGCCGAATGGAATGTAAGAGAAAGGGGGAGAGATTTTTTTGTTGCTTTTTGTTCTATCTCATCTTAATCTTGGCTAATCTAGTGTCTTGTGGAAGCTTGGTGATTTTTACAAGGTTAAAAGACTAATTTACCCCTTAAACTTTGGATTAGTGGAATGTGACATCATATACATGACCTCATTATTCTCTTTTTCTTGATTTTTCCCAAGTAATTTGCTACTAATTCTTATAAATGATAATGTGGTATGTATCCTTGTTATATTACTAATCTTGGTTGCTTGATCTCCATACTCGTCTAATTGTGGTTCGTTTCGAGTGTACCTCATTGTCTCAGTGGTTTTCGAAATCGTTTACAAATCCAAATTCCATTGGTATTCTCTTAACTTAATAATCCCTAGGTTAAATCTAAATTCACTAATTCCTCAATATATAATTCTTATAATGTTACCATGCTCCTTAACATCTAATAGAAGTTCTTTGGAAGTCTAAATCCTCAAAAATCCATCTTTAGGAATTCCTGGAATCTATCGTCATTTCGAGTCACTTATTTTCATTGTACAACATTAATATGGTTTCTGTTTATTCATTTTCCATTTCCATTATAGAGTACCTATATACCATTTCTCTAAATCCCTCGAGATTTACTATTCATGTGACCACTGTAGCATTACTGAAATTAGGGTTATTACATCCTTCCCCCCTTAACAGGATTCCGTCCCGGAATCACGTCAAAAATGTCCATAGATACCCTTTTCACCTACACCTTATAACCTCTATACCACCCTCTCCATCCTTTTTCCTTCATAATATCTCTATCTTGTTTGCGCAAAATTACACCAACATAACTTGCTTGTCATTCATCAACATCCCTCTTTTAGTTATGGGTTTCGGCCACCACATTGGCCTCTCCTGAATGGTAGTGTATCTCACTTATGGTTTATCCCTATGTTGATCTCTATCATGACATAAAATATACATACTTCAATCTTATTATATCTTGTCTCTGTAAAATCTTCCAGAAATCCGACTAGAATAAGATTCTTTGAAACAATTGTAAGAAAATACTACCTATAATATATATTTCCTGTTCGTATTTAAATGAGTCTATGGTTTACCCCCAAAATACAATTATTCTCCTTTTCATAGAATTTCTAACCCCTAACAGATACTGATTTTCCTTATCTAGATTATCAACCTACCTATACCATTCATTGACCACATTGATTCCTAACCAAACATTTACACTAAAAATTTAAATACTAGAAAAATGTTCACCTGCATCTGTATCCGGCTTTCTCAATGCCTCTCCTAAAGTCATGTTATACACTCTAGCAGTAGGCCTGTTTGAAGTAGTCACACTCTGTCCTGGCGCAGACGACCCACCAGAACGACAATCCCTAGCAATATGTCCTAGTCTTCCACATTGATAACACTTTACATCACCCTTATCAGCTGATGGACACCTGTCCTGATAATGCCCTTTCTGTCCACACTTAAAGCAAGTTACTCCTAACATCTTACACTCTCCGATATGCTTTTTACCACACGTGTTGCAATCTGGCAATGGTGGTCGCGATTGATTAGACTGAAAGGTTCCTGTGGATCTACCACCCTGGTTCACCGTCTCACTGTTAGTCTTATTATTCCCTGACTTTCCAAACTGGGGTTTTTGTCCTTTACCAAATTTATTAAAGTAGCTTCCCTCACTTGAACCTCCTTTTGGACCCTCAAATTTTCTTTTCTTGTTCTCTCGACCTAATTGGTTTTGTTCACTCTCGGCCTTAATAATAGATGCCTTCTGAACCACCGCAGCATACTCGGTCAACTCAAATGGTGCCACTCTTGTCCGTAGCCATGGTTTCAATCCTTGTTGAAACCTTTTCGCTCGTTGTTCCTCAGTACGCACAAATTCTGGAACAAACCTAGACAGTTCGGTAAATTTCGTTTCATACTCAGCCACTGTTAGATTTTCCTGCTTTAGCTCCAAAAATTTTATTTCCATCTGGTTCTCTAAATACCTAGGGGAATATTTGTCTAGAAACACCCTAGTGAAACGCTCCCAGGTTATCACTCCCGCTCCCTCGAGATTTTTCTTAGCTTCCCACCAATAATTTGCCTCTCCCTTTAGGAGATAGGCTGCAAAGACTGTCTTCTGATCTTCCTCTACCCTCAGTATCTCAAAAGCCTTCTCCATCTCTTTCAGCCATGCCCTGGGTGCTACTGGGTTAGTGGTTCCCTCAAATTCTGGGGGTTTTAGTGACTTAAAAGCACGAAAAGAGTTAGCTGCCTGGTTGGGAAGAACAGGTGGTTGTGGCGGATTCTGTGGATTAGCTAAATTCTGCCTCAAAAGTTCCATAAATTGGTTAAAAGGGTTACCACCCTGATTTCCCTGTTGGCCAGTTGATTCATCTTCTTCTTCCTCATGATCTTGTTCATTATGAGCGTTTTCACCCTGCCTATTCTGACTTGCTTCCTCTCTCTCATTTTCCCTTGCATTCATTCTATTATTACGCTTAGGCGGCATGATTCTGTATATAATAATATTCTTCATTAATCACCCAAATTTAGGGTTCAATATACATCATTTCCATATATGCACAACTATATCATTAGTTAATCTTATTTATGCATCCCAGTATTTTTAACTTCACACAAGTAATATTTAATCATAATACAACTTTGACAAATAAGCTTAGTACCTTTAGCACAATAACCTTTTCATTTAAGTCAATCACCTCATATATATCAATATTTCTGAATCTCAACATTTAATATCAAAATACGATAAAATTAGGCAAAGTACATAAACTTCATTAATTTACATAAATATTTTACAACTTGGGTACAACGTCTTTTACTACTAATATCATACATCATAAAGTACAAGGTTCGAAACCCCAAAAGCATAACTGTACATACTAACTCACTATAACAAAAGCACTACTAGCTGTCCTCTAATCAGACTGGGATTAAGACAGTAAACAACTAACCTAATCCCCAAAATGACATCCACAAGATGACTAGTCTGATTAGTATCCAAGACTACTACTCCTAATCACGGTAACGACGCCCTGATAACGTCTCTGATCTGCACTACCATAGTGGTGACTGTATCAACTATCTGAGCCCTCCATACTGGATCCCCTCTGTCTCCCAACATCGTCCTAATATCACCGAGTGCCCGCAGCTCGATACTAACTATGCTCAAAGTCAACCCATCTGGTATCACACCTCCTCCTCCTCTCGCCCTGTCTAACCTCTGTACAAGCGTATCTATAGTCCGACGGGACTCCTCCAGCTGTCCCTGTAGGGCAAAGTACTCTGGCAAGAAAATAGCTGGCAACTGACCAGCTGGAAATATAGGTGCCTCCTGAGGTGGCATAGCATCTGGGGGAGGTACATCTACAAGTGGGGGTGCATCCACTGGTGGAGGTGGTGGTGGTGCAAATGGTGGGGATGGAGGAACTGGCTCTGTGTCCGCATCCTCAGAAGGGTCCTCCTCCAACTCATCCTCTGACAAGATAAAGTGTCCCGGTGGAGTGAACTGCTCCACTGGGTCCTCAAAAGGATCAGGGCTAGGTAGAGGAGATGGAACTGGTGATGGCACTGGGACAGGTGGGACAGGAGTAGGAGTCACATGAATGTCCCTCCACTCAATCGGCTCCTCAGGTATAACAGATAACCTAGGCCTCTTACGCAAGGGCATCTCCTCCTCAGGAATATCCGACCACACTCGGGAAGGTCCGGCCCCATCAGGTCCTACATATGGTCTACCAGAATATGGCACTATGGCCACAGCATCCCTCTGTCTACGCTCCTCTGCCTCCTCAAGTCTCACTCTGATCTGGTGTCTCTCCATGGCCTCTGCGCGAACTCTCCTCCTCAGGTCAGCGATAGCATACTCTGGAACCTCTACACCTACCAGCAACAAGTCTCTAAGCTCCTGCTCGGGTAGTCCTAGCCACTAGGGGTCCTGACCCGGCTCACCCATCTCCGCTCCCTATAATAAAACATAAAATTCTATTAGTAACGGTCTATAAAATTATAAACAATACTTAAAATAAATACTACCTGCGATATACCACCCCTGAACTTGATGGAAGTTCAAAATTTTATATTATAAATGATACAATATTATTATCACTCTTGTTCCTGAGCATTATGACTCTTAGCTCTGATACCAAACTGTGACAGCCCCAAATCCGGGGTCATGAATCTGGGCCATCACGGACCAACTTCCATTCAAAATCAATATCTCTTGGGGTTTTTTTTTTAATACTTATGCAATTGACCCCACAGTAATACACACACCAGTCATATGCTCAAAGAACAACATTCACCATAGTAAAAGTTTAAAGTTAGAAAGTTATTACAAACCCAGAATCATACTTAAGTACATTGTTGAGTGATGCTTCTACAAGAAGCATTTCAACAACCAAATTCATTACAACCTTACACACTTACACACTTAATGTACATAAGACCACTAAACCCCTTGCGCTGGTCGTCTACCTCGGGGATTGATGCTAACGAGCTCTCAGAAGGTCGCCTTTCCCTTACCCTCTTGCGGGGCGTTCTGCGTAGTATTGGCATACCTAGCTGTATATAGATAAGTAGCAAGAGTGAGCTATAATAGCTCAGCAAGATAATAATGTAACTAGAATTTAAAATGTAACCAAGTATACATGTATATACATATGTAAGTAGTAACCAAATTATAAACTTTAAGGGAGAATAAAACTCTTATTTAATAATACATCATCCACTTAATATTATAAGAAAGAAATCTAGGATAATACAGTATCAGTTTCTCTTCTTAATAATATAAAATCAATATGACCTTTCCATGTAATATTCCAAGGTAATATGAATACTTGAATAAATCTCTCACTAGCACCTTATCATTTCCTTCTTATGCAACAATTTATAAATTAATATAAAATCAGTTTCTCTTCATCTATAACAATAATTCTATCTTTCATATCATTTTCTCTTTTCAGTATACCAATCTGACTTTATCATTGATTCTTTATTCAGATAATTTGGGGGGTTTCACTGTTGCCTAATACGTGAGGCACGATGATCAGTCGCCCTCCGTATCCGTCCCTTTTCACTACCGGTAGAAGGAGGAAGGTCCACCACTACATCCCCCTGGAGGAAGGTACACCACTACATCCTCCTTCGGCAACTCTTGGGCCGAATTAAAATATTGATTGCTGGACTGTGCAGCACACAGCCTCTTACGCTTTTTATTGCTATCCCCCTTTTTGGCGAATCGTTATTCTATTTATTAAATGTCATTCCACATTTCCATTTTCTCACTTTCATTTCCACATATCATTTACTCATCTCATTTCCATTCTCGCACATTATTTCTATAAAATATATACATAACATAATACTCTGATAATGATTCAGACATCTCTTTTATATTTAAGAATTCAAATATGCTTTTATATCATATTCCATCTACTTAAAGGGTAGTAATTAATAATCAAATAATATTTGTAATACTACTAACACTAAAAGGAATATCTTTAATATAGTATTATAAACCATATAACCCTGGATAACAACTGATACCATTCTTTCCATATCTCTTTAGTTTCCCAAAATCAAGGAAATATATTCTTGGCAACATAACAACAATAACATCATATATATATTCCATATTGTCATTTTTATTCCAAGGATAAATAATCTTCAAAGTAGGGATAGAAAAATCTTGCCTCGGTTTCTGTATCCTGACAGTATGGCTGGTTCCTCCTCCGGAATTTCTATAAACACAAAAGGACCATCATTAGAATACCACATCTCTTACTCACTACCCTCTCGTATAACAAAACCCTTTACACTTCAACATATGTTTAACGTATTATTATTATCCCAAAGGCTCAAGAACTTAACCATTTATAAGCTCAATCGAAGTTTCAGTGGTTTTTCACTATCTCCCCTAACGACCACACTTAACTGTAAAAATCCCCATAAATTATAGATTTCGATTTTTACTACAAGGTCAACTGGTAATGTCTCTTTGACTACCCTACCATATTATCCCAAAGTTTCATAATTTTTAAAAATGTCTAAGTAGGTTGATCATAGCCTCAAAGTTGATACAATTACAGTTTCTCGGTTTTCGAACACCTTTCACTAAAACTGACTTTTCTCCTAAACCGTTCATCAGATTTTAACGCACCTTATATCAAAACGATCTATGAACTAAGCTCTATCATCTCATGGTCCCTTAGTGTGCTGGACAGTAACCTACCGTGTGTGCACAGTTGCTAAAAACAGGGCAGTTTTCCGGTTTAACGAAAATCGGACATTATAACTGCTGTAATTTCATACTTTCCAAAATCAAACTCCTCCAAAACCATCATTCCATACTCAATCCAAACCCTACACCATGTGGACTACATTCCAGCCATGGTTACTAGTTCACATCACAAATCTCATATCAAATCCAACCATTCATAACACATATTCATCATAAGCTTTACATTAACAACACTTAACTACTAATCACTTCAATATCTACTATAAATACAAAAGGGCAAGGGTTGTTATACCTCTTTGAAGCTTGAAGAACACTTAATAATCCTTAATAATCCTTGGACACACCTTGAACAACCTTGAATTAGCTTGGATTAACTAAAGGAGCCATTAAAACAAAGTTAATACTAAGATTTCACTATTCATCAAGCAACTTTGGGAATTTCTTTACCTCACTAAATAATGATGGATGGCTATGAAACTTTGTAAATCTCTCTTTCTATCCTCCAAGGAGCTCCATGAATTATCTCTTGATTTTATGTTGAAGCTAGCTAGGGTTTTGAATTTTTTTTTCTTTTTCTATGGTTTTTGCCGAATGGAATGTAAGAGAAAGGGGAAGAGATTTTTTTGTTGCTTTTTGTTCTATCTCATCTTAATCTTGGCTAATCTAGTGTCTTGTGGAAGCTTGGTGATTTTTACAAGGTTAAAAGACTAATTTACCCCTTAAACTTTGGATTAGTGGAATGTGACATCATATACATGACCTCATTATTCTCTTTTTCTTGATTTTTCCAAAGTAATTTGCTACTAATTCTTATAAATGATAATGTGGTATGTATCCTTGTTATATTACTAATCTTGGTTGCTTGATCTCCATACTCGTCTAATTGTGGTTCGTTTCGAGTGTACCTCATTGTCTCAGTGGTTTTCGAAATCGTTTACAAATCCAAATTCCATTGGTATTCTCTTAACTTAATAATCCCTAGGTTAAATCTAAATTCACTAATTCATCAATATATAATTCTTATAATGTTACCATGCTCCTTAACATCTAATAGAAGTTCTTTGGAAGTCTAAATCCTCAAAAATCCATCTTTAGGAATTCCTGGAATCTATCGTCATTTCGAGTCACTTATTTTCATTGTACAACATTAATATGGTTTCTGTTTATTCATTTTCCATTTCCATTATAGAGTACCTATATACCATTTCTATAAATCCCTCGAGATTTACTATTCATGTGACCACTGTAGCATTACTGAAATTAGGGTTATTACACCAAATGTAATGCAACAAAAAAACCCGAAAAATAAACAAATTAAAATGCACAAACTCTGATCCCAGAAAAACCAACAACTAATCTTGAAAAAAGCGGTGATTTTTCTCCAACCCAACTTGAAAAAATACAGAAAAATGACAGTTGGTAACAAATAAAAAAACCCCTTTTCAATAAAATTCAAATTGAATTTTATCTACACCCCTTTTCGGATCTGGCCTATCCTAAAATCGCGATAAACCGATAATTATCTACACCCAAAACCTAAAAAACCAATCTTTATATATACACACACATACGTATCTATATATCTACAGTAAGTAATGTCGAAATGTAAAACAAGGGAAGAAACAGAAAGTGATAGAAATGGACGTCTCGTGAGATAGAAGGAAAAATACAATTAGGGATCCACACTGAATAAACACCGCAGAAAGTGTATGTATAGGCTAGTATATGTATTGGCAATTAGGAGAAGAAAAGCTTGTATTGTATTATACGTGTGGTGGGTGAAGGAGATGGGTGGTGATAGATGAAATAGATTAATTATTTGGAGAAGACAGGTTGGGTTTAGAAAATAAGAAAGAAACAAATATTTTAATAAATCAACTGACCATGTGTATTATTTTAACACATCACCACGCCACATCATATTTCCGTTTGGGACGTTAGGTGGAGTTAACGGCAGTTATCTAAATGCAAGTTTTAATTACTTTGATTAGTTGACTGCAAGCTTTTTGAGTTCGATTATCCAACTGCAAGTTGAGTATAAGTTCAGTTATGAATTTGCCAATTAACCCGTTGTTATTTAATTCAAATAGACTATCTATTTGATAGTCACACCGGTAGTCTAGATTTTAAGTTGATAGTCATACCGACAGTCTGCAAGAGTAATTGTTAGTCTGTATTATTAAATGGATAGTCTACAAGCCATTTAATAGTCTATCAATGATAGTCACACCGGTAGTCTGCAGCTCAACTGGATAGTCTGCAAGTCATTTGATAGTCTCTGGATAGTCTAAACAAGTGTTAAAGTAAAGGCAGGAGATATTATCAACTTGTGTTGATATAACCAAAAGCATCAGGAGACATACAATACACAGAACATAATATCCAAAAACACACAGACTCATCTTTCTCTCTCAAATTCAAGAACAACGGAGCTACACAATTAATTTCTAGAAAATCAAGCTTGCTACCTTTGTAATATTTTATCCGGTGGAACTTGATTATTTGTGATTCTTGTACTACTAGCGAATTAAGTTTCCTAGTTCTTATCTTGATTTTTATTAACTAAATTAGAAAAGTTCATGTCGAATTTTCTAATTAGTTTTTATCATCTTGATAATTAATCTGTACTGAAATTGCAACACCCATCAAGTTAATATATTGTTATATTCAACTTGAAAATTTGTTTCAATTTATTCCGCATAAATTTGTCTAAACTAAATTTTATTTAACGGACAAATTTCGATAAATTAGTAAAGATTGTATTCAACCCCCCCTTCTACAATCTTATCGGACCTAACAATTGGCATCAGAGCCTATTGATTGATACACAAATCAAGATCCTATTTTTATTCAATCAAAAATTTATCTCAAATTTTTAACTCACTTAAAAATTCATCATGTCTTCCAAAGGCATTGTTAAAATTCCTATCTTTAATAAAGATAACTATGACATGTGGAAAAATAAAATGGAATTGTTTCTTGATGTTACAAATCCAAATTATTTGTGGGTTTTGAAAAATGGACCAAAAACTCCTATGCAACATGATGATGAAATCCTTACAAATGGAGTAATAACAACACCTGCAAAATTCTATCCAAAGGACCCTAAGAACTTTACTGCTGAAGATAAAGAGGAAGCTGGACTGGATAAAAATTTGAGACTCATTCTATTAGATTTCCTAGATGCTGTAATGTATAGTCATGTAATGAATTGTAAAACTGCTAAGCACATCTGGGAAACTATTGAGACTATTAATGAAGGGACTGATGAAGTCAAGGAAAATAGACTTCAAATTTTGACCTCTGAATATGAACACTTTAGAGCTGGCCCTAACGAAGGCATTCAGGAAGTGTTCGAAAGGTATAACAAAATAATCAACAACTTGCAAGTTCATGGCAAGCAATATACCTAGAAGGAGATCAACATGAAGTTTTTACTGACTATGCCTACTCACCTGGAGCATAGAATAACTGCCATCAGAGAATCCAGAGATTTAAATAAGATTGCTCTTGACAGGCTGTTTGGTGTTCTGAAGACCTATGAGTTGGAACAAGAACGGCAGAAAGAGATTTCTGGCAAAGGCAGAGTGGCAAGTTTTTCTACAGCTCTAGTAGTTGAGGTTCCTAAGGAAGTGGAAGCTAAAGTTGTTCAACCTAACAGCTCCAACAAGGAACAAATTGAAGTGGAACATGGACAGACACCAGTCACTCAGGATGGTGGAGAATTCTATTCACTGGAAGAGCTAGATCAATTGGAAGATGAATCCATGGCAATGATGGTGAGGCAATTCAGTAATTTCAGATTCAGGCGAAATCCAAAGTTCAGGTTTAAGTCTAATAGCAGATTTCAGAGAGGAGGTTCTTCATCCTCTAGTAACAGGGGAGGTTACAAAATTGGTACAGTTGACAGAAGCAAGATCCGTTGCTTCAACTGTAATGAGTCGGGACACTTTGCTACTGAGTGTCAAAAACCCAAGCAAGCACAGAAAAAGGACTATGCTTCTGAAAAGAAGAAAACTGGAAGAGCTTATGTAGCTGCCGGTAAAAGCTGGGATGACACAGACAGCGAAGATGAAGAATATGGAAACTTTGCGCTGGTGGCAAATGCTGAGTCATCAACTTATTACACCACACCGGTAATCCTTACTGATGAAGAGTTAATTCGTAGCTTACGTAATTCCTTGAGTAATGCACAAAAGGGATACGAGATAATAAGTCTTGTAAACACTAAACTTGAAAATGAAGTGTTAGAATTAAAAAAGGTGCATACTAATCAAGATAAGAATATAGAAGAAATAGCTCGACTTAACCGCAGAGATAAGTCATTAGGAGAATACATGGTAAAACAAGTTGATAGGATTGCTGAACAAGACATCAGGATTAGAGAACTTGAAACACAGATTAGAGCTTGTTATAATTCTGTTAAAGTTTCTAAAGAGCACTTCAACAAACAAGCTAGAGAACGAACTGTAGGAATAGGGTTTGATTACACAGAAGCTGTTGGTTCTTTGAGCAATCATTCTCCTAATTCTATTCCTGCTAAAGAAAGAGGTATACCACACGTTCTCAAGAATGTTGAAAAACCCATGTTTAAAGAATCTGTTTCTGAACCACCAAACATGTATTCTATTGTGATTCAAGAAGAAATGAAAAATGAGGACAGTGCTAATGGCATAGTTATTGATAATGAAAAATCTGTTAGGGCACCTACAACCAAAAATGTTAAATCTAATAAGGTTGTTTCTATGAAACCAGTGAAGTTTGTTCCCAGTTCATCTAAAATTGAGTTAGGTGATAACAAGTTGGAGCAGAATGATAACATGTCTAACATGAATACCATGCCTGTTATTGATACTTCTCATAAAGCATGTGGTGTTGTCAATTGTATGTCTTGTGCTTTTAATGTAATGTCTGCTTACTTTAATGGTAATCAAGCATGTGCTGGTAAGACTGCTCCTCGACAACATATGAATAAGAATAAAAATGTTAGATCAAAGACTGCTAGTCCTCCTCATGTTAGGAGAGAGACATTTGTACCTAAGCCTAAACAAAGTTTTACTAAGGCTGTTTACAAGGTCAAATGTCCAGTCAATGAAACAAGTTTTATTGCTGCTAAACAAACATGGATACCCAAAATGAAACAAAAGATTGTCAAATCTGTTTATAGGGTAAAATGCTTGTTGACTAATGATAAAATTGGTGTTAAGGTGAAAAATGTTGTTTTGCCTGACAAAGGCCAATTCTTTAAGTATTCCAGACCCAATCAAATTTGGGTTCCGAAGAAGGTTTAATCCGTTTGTCATTGCAGGGTGTTGAACAGGTTGAACGAGTAACCTGGATCTTGGACAGTGGATGTTCAAGGCATATGACTGGTGATAGAACCCTGCTGACAAATGTGGTGGAGAAGGTCGGCCCAGTAGTTACCTTTGGAGATAACAGCAAAGGTAGAACTGATGGATATGGCAGACTTGAAGCTGGAAATGTTATCATTGATGAAGTTTCTTTTGTGAAAGGACTTGAGCACAATTTGCTCAGTGTTAGTCAATTCTGTGATAAAGGATATGAAGTTCATTTCAACAAGAAGAATTGTCTAATTTCACACAAGAGAAATGAAAAGCCACAACTGACAGGAGTTAGAAAAGGCAATCTGTACGTAGCCAATATGAACTCGGGAAGCACTGAAGAAATCACTTGCTTCTACACTAAAGCATCTAATGACGAGAGTTGGCTATGTAACAAGAAACTTTCTCATCTCAATTTCAAAACAATGAATTCTCTAGTTAAAAGAGAATTGGTGAGAGGTTTGCCTTCAATGGAATTCACTCAAGAAGGACTGTGTGATGCATGTCAAAAAGGCAAGCTAAAAAGGGCAAGTCACGGGAGCACTGACACATCTTCAATAACTGAACCATTACAATTACTTCATATGGATTTGTTTGGTCCAGTTAATGTGATGTCTATGTCAAGGAAGAGATATGCTCTAGTGATAGTTGATGATTTTTCAAAATACACATGGGTTCTATTTCTGAATTCTAAAGATGAAACTCCACAACTGGTGATTGATCACATCAAATTAATTGAGCGAGATTCTACGTATCCAGTGAGAGCTATAAGATCAGACAATGGAACTGAATTCAAGAATGCAGTTCTAAATGACTTCTGCACTGAGAAGGGTATAACTAGACAATATTCAGCTCCAAGAACTCCTCAGCAAAATGGGCACGGGCATGTTTTAGATTACAAATATTTATAAATTACTCATGATCATGTAGGATTGTTTTGTTGATATTTTCGATTGTTCATATCTTCGCAGCAGCAGCTTCCCTTCTTTTAAAAATGGCCCTCAGGGCAGCCTCGGCTGCAAAATGAAAACTAAGAGTTAGAAATCAAGTATAACATGAAGAAATGATAAGTAAATAATGGGGATTTCAAGTTAATTACCCTCAGGGCTTAGCTAAATCGTTAAGCCTATGGGCTTGAAGTGAATCCTCGGAAACTAAATTTGCACAGCGATGCAAATTATCAGATGTTAACAAAGCTATGGCGGCCTCTTCGTCCACACCCAATTTCAAACTCTTGACAGGGCCCATCAATGTCTTTGCCGAAATTGGGCCGAAAGTAGTTGTCCCAATTATCCCCCTCCATAAAAATATAAAATCATTCTTTCTTCCAATCAGGAAGAGAATCAGGAGTGGAGTAAGAAATGAAACAGGAACGGGCCAAAGATCGATGTTGGATTTTGACCAAACCCGAATTATCAAGAGTATTGACAAATTTGAATAAGTAACGAAAAACAGAAACACTGGGATCGAGCCCATGTTTTCTACATTGGACCATAAAATAGTATATAAAACTCCACGCGTTTGGCATAACTTGGGTTGGGCAAACCCTAGCTTCTTCTAAAAGACGGCAAACAAAAGGAGGAGGAGGAGGAGGAGGAAGACGAAAACCAGCATAAAAGGTTTCTTTGTAAATCCTATTAGCCCCGGGCTTTGGGTGGCAGACCCTTTCGTTTGGGGCTGGAACTACGGCCTTATAAGGCCCATTAATATGAAAAAGATGAGCTAAAATATTTAATCTATGTTGTTTATATTTCGATTTATATTCGTAAGCATCTAAGTGAAGCAAATTAGGAAAAGCTTGGCCAAATTCGCTTAAAAGATCTCTAAGAGAAAAAACATTGGCATGAACAAGAGATGCTTTAGGGTTCTTACCCCTTGAAGCCCTAGGAGCGACTATGGAAGCAGTTTGAGCTAGTTGAGATTGGCCCGATGAGCTTGAATCCTCCATTGATGTTCTTCGTTGAAAGCTTAAACCCAGAAAATGCTTTAAGTATTGGCTGAAGAGAATGAAGATTCAAAGGATCTTTAAACGGAAACTGGAGAACGAAGTGGTGGTAAGGATGCCGAAAATTGCCTCACCACAAAACCCTAGCAGAACTTTTTAGAAAGTGTTTCGGGGAATTTTGAGAGAGAATTCTTGCAAAGTAACTTTAAGAAGTGAGGTGCGAAGAAATGAAAACCTTTCTCACTCTTTTATAGCCTTCACAACCGGTTATTGAAAGTGGATGGGTTGTCCACAGGTGACTGGGCCTTTAAATAGGCAGGAAGCCCATGAAATTTGAAATTCGAATGGAGTTCTACCAGGTTCTAGAGAATTCTATAACATTCCTAGAAAATAAACAAAGAATTACCAAAATAATTCAGAAGAATTCAAAATGAGGCTGGAAGCCCAATAAACCAAAGAGATGGCCCAAAGGATTAAAGTTTAAGTAACCCACGCCCAGGAAGCTAAATCTTCTAGGCGTTGGGTCGAATAAGGCCTTCTTGGCGAGGATACCCACGCCAAGGCTGGAGTAACAAATTAAGGGTGTTAAAGAACCCACGCCTAGGAAGCTAAATCTCATAGGCGTTGGGTCGAATAAGGCCTCCTTGGGGGGATACCCACACCAAGGCTGGAGTCATAAACGAAGGGTGTTAAAGAACCCACGCCCAGGAAGCTAAATCTCCTAGGTGTTGGGTCGAAAAAGGCCTTCTTTGGCGGGGATACCCACGCCAAGGCTGGAGTAATAAATCACAGGGATGAAAGTACCCACGCCCAGGAGGCTAAATGTCCTTGGCGTGACTAGGGATATGGTCTCCTAGGCGGTGATACCCACGCCCAGGTTGACTTAACAAAAGTGAGGGCATGGGACACCCATGCTCAGGAAGCCAAATCTGTTGGGCGTGCTTAAAGAAAGGGCCTCATAGGCGGGGGTACCCACGCCCATGACACCTTTACAGTTGACAAGCCATTTTTGGGAATTATTTAGGGAATAAAATTCTTAAAAATTCTGAAAATAGGTTGATGGTTATGGAAAAATATGGAAAATTGGACGTTAATTTCCAAAAAAATCCAGAAAAGTAGAAGAATATTTTTTAAAATTATGCTTGAAGCACAATTTAATATTTTTGATTGAAAAGTCAAAAATAAAGGAAAATACCCGTGGGTACCAAAAAAATCCTAAAAAATTAGGAAAATACGAAGAATTTTATAGATAATTCCTTGAAATAAATGAGCAAAATTCAATGACAAAAGTTATTGGAAAATAATTGCTTAGCCTCGAATAAGGCACATCGTCGTAAATGTGTAGGTCGCTCCACACTTTACAACATGACGATATTCGTGAAACACTAGTGTATTGAATCCTCGGGAAGGGAACGAAAATAAACCCCAAGTCTCGATAAAGACATAATTAATTATGCATTAATTGAACCTAGTTTGGTCCAAATACGAAGCCCGTTAATGAGGCCCAAAACCCTAATTAAATATTAATTTCGTAATTAATATTAGGGGCAAATTAACAGCTTGGAAATAAGAGTCTAAGGATACAAAATTTTTATGATTAGCCTCCAAGGCACCTAGTTATTCCTATAAACAAGGATCTAGAATTACACACGAGGTGACTTGCCCACCAAGTCACCTAACCCTACTCCGATTCTAAGGCTTCTCAAGCCTATATAAAGAGGCAGACCCCTTATCTCAGAACTACGTTTTTAGTTTGATTTTCAATCTCGAGATACGTAGGCATTCTGTGAGTACCGGTCAATTTCGAACACGTAAACAACCATTAAAACTCGAACCTCACCAACCCTTTGCATTAAATACACGTACACAAACCCCAGTCGCAATTCGATAACCTTTTTTATTCCACAACACAACATAACAACAAGATGTTTAAGAATGAAAATGGGGTACAAGATGCACATAAATTAATACAATTTATCCAAGAAAATTTTAGTAAAATGCAATAAATGGGGCGTTGTCAGTCTTATAATATTATACATTATATGTATACATGATTACATATATACTAGCTTATAATTCGTGTAATGTACGAATTTTTCTAATATTATATAATTTTGTACTAATTTGTATTGATAATTTTTATATACGAATTTCACAGGTTTAAAATTTTTAAATGAAATGATTTAATTATAATAATTATATATATGGTACCAGTCATATTATTAGACAAAATATGGATTTTAATTAAAAAAATAATACATTTTATGTAAAAAAAAAGGTAAGCGATTAATTATTAATAATTACAATATTTTATTAAATATAAAAGGTAACATCATTTTATTAAATAGAACTCAAAATGGTATAAAAATACACATTCATCAATTATGCACTAAGCCACAGATTTTCATGAAAATAATCTTCCTACTTTTTGAATAAGAACATGATATATATACACATTACCCTCCACAAATTTGAATAATGGGTAGTTTGATCAGGGGCGTCTTTTCCATTAAGCCAATAAATCAATTGTTTTAGACATCCAAATTTTATTAGGCCTTCAAATTTCATTTTTAAATATTAGATATTAATTAACAATTAACATTAATAAAATTATTGTAATTGCTATTTTATTAATAAAAAAAGACTTATTTATTAAAATATATTAAAAATATATAATTAAGAATTATACATATAAAATAAAATTTTAATTTGACATAAAAATTAATAATTTTTATATTAGATATACAAAAAAATTAATTTATTTTTTATAAAAAGATCTCAAAATTTTATCTTACTTTAGATCTCTCTATGACCAGAGTCGGCCGTGCGTTTGATTTGATTTATTTTCTTGGCTTTATCCGTAGTCTCAACAAGATTCGGAATCGGATGCTTCCTGTTTGCAACGTCGTGTGGCATATCGTCATATCCATCAATTAAATTGGAGCGAAGAAGTTAGTCATGGGTTGATTCTAGACGTATACAACTGTCATACATGCTTTTACGTACAAATATATTTGCAATTGCAACTTGTTGTTTTTTCAAACGTTTTCCCAGCCAATTCAAAGTACAATGTCGATAAGTTTTGAGTGGCCACCCAGTCAGCCATTGCGGTTTTGCAAACCATCAACTTTAAACCAAACCTATGTGCTTCCCCTGTTTTTCGATAAATTATACTCCCTCTGTCCCTCCCATTTCTTTACATTTCTTTTTCACTACTCGACACGCATTTTAAGGCTCCTAAAAAGTATAGTTCCATAACTTATTTTTTAAATTTTCTTTTTTTGTATAAAAATAGAACAATTCTATTTTTATACAAAAAAAGAAAATTTAAAATATAAGTTATAAAACTATCCGCAAATTGCACCTTAAAATCCGTGTCAGAATTACGTCCCCCAAGGTAAAGAACCAAGGGGGACAGAGGGAGTATGTACTTCTTGTTTGTTTCTATAATGAACAATCTTACTATATAGATTTCGGTTTAATTTAATATAATTTTTTTGGTAAAAATTTAATTTATATACTAAACCCTACTTAGGAGTAAATATACAAATGCACATTTTGTTCTTGTAGGAACAGGAAACTTCTGTCACAATTCTCTTCCATATAAAATTTTCCGGTGGAAAATTAATAAGTTAAATATTATCTATAAAATTTTATTATTTGAATGTTGGTATGCTGATGAATTCTTATGGGACTGTTTGTTTTTAACCAAAACTAGCTTATTAATTAATATATAATTATATGTTTCTAATACTTAAATATTGATATAAGTAGAAGACTATAGATTATATATTTTTAATTTTTTGTGCAGGTAAACGCAATCCACGGTCAAAACCACTTGAAAAATGTACAGGAACGTGTAGCAGTTAAACAAGTGTTAAGGTTGAACTATTCGATTTTACCAACCCATTTTGTTCCAGAATCTTTTTGACGGATCATATGCAACTGTTGCTATCTCGGTTCAAAACAATATTCTTTCCGTCTCATTTTATATGAATTAATTAATATTACATCAAATGAGATTTAAATATCTAAAAGCAAAATAGCTCATATAAATTGGGATTAACATAATACTCTCTCTGTCCCATAGGAATGGGGGCGTGATACGCATTTTAAGTTAAATTTTAAAAAATAATTGCATAATTTATTTTTCAAATTTTCATTTTTTGTATAAAAATAGTATATTAAATTTTTATAAAAAAAAATTAAAAAAATAAGTTATGAAACTATACTTTATAAGAACCTTAAAATACGTGCAAAACAATGAAAAAAAAACTGTATAAAATCTGGTGGGACGGGGAAGTATTTGATTTCACAAGTATTCCAGAGACTTGAAATTGCTAGTTAATAGAAACAAATAATTACATTTAGAGAAATTAAATTATTGGTACTCCACTTGTGAATAAAATATACTACAGTAGTTGTCTGATAAATTAAAGAACATAAAGATAGGTATTGGTAAATCCCACGAAAGTTCAGCTTCATCAGCTGCAAGTGTAACCCACACACACCCGCACTATAAAACCAAAAGCCACTCATTATCATATACTACCATATTCAAACTTGATTAATTATTTCCTATATTTTCTTTTCTTCTTGTTGTTTCATATTGGCTTTATAAATCTTTTACTTGGGATTTTAAGAAATCAAAATGTGTGGAGGTGCAATACTTCGCGATCTCATTCCTCGGCATACCAGCCGCCTCGTCTCGTCTGCGGACATCTGGCCCTCCTCCTCTTCTTCCTCCACTAAACTCAACACTTTCGACTCCGACTTCGATGAATTTTGTCAAGAGGAATCGTACAATGCACTTAGAAGATCTCATCATCATCCCTACTCAGGTAATTAACTAACCATCATCTCTCCGGCCACTTCCTGAATGAAACTATGGAAATCAGGTACCACACATATTATGTTCAATTTCTAACATGACTTTTGTTAAATCAGGTGATGATGAACATCTCGAAAACACTGTGAAAAGACAGCGGAAAAATCTGTACAGGGGAATAAGGCAACGACCCTGGGGAAAATGGGCAGCTGAGATACGAGACCCCAGAAAAGGAGTGAGGGTTTGGCTAGGTACATATAACACTGCCGAAGAAGCTGCTAGAGCCTACGACAGAGAAGCTCGTAAAATCCGAGGAAACAAAGCTAAAGTTAACTTCCCAAACGAAGACACCATCAATGACTATGCACTTCAGTTCTCTGCAACCAATAAAAAAATTACGGTGGAGGTAAAAAAAGAGGAGGTAAAAGAAGAGGAGAGTGTGGTGAGTTATCTCAACGCAGAAGATCAAGTAAAGAAACTTTCCGAGGAGTTGATGGCTTATGAGTCGTATATGAAATTTTACGATATTCCTTATCTAGACGGACAGTCACCGACAACGATCGAAGCTCCGGTGAATCAGGTACAAGAAGTGGCGGTTGATTGTCAGTTGATGAATCTCTGGAGTTTCGACGACGTTGTTTGAAGCTGCGTTGCTTCTGTTTGTTGTCGCAATGGTTTCTGAACTAAAAATAATTTCTTTGTTTTTAGCTGTTATTTTGAAATTCATTTTATTTGGTTTTGATATTTTATGAATTAATTGTAAATATGCCTTTTGTGTTAGTAATCTATTAATTAATTATATATGATAATGTATGTTTGAGATTCAATAAATTGCAAAAATAAGTTGGAAAGTTAGAAATCTCTAATTTTATCTTAAAATAAATTAAATTATTGTGGGAAAAAGTTCACCCAAACACCCCAATATTATTAACTATGATGATGTTATTAACTTCGTGTTTAAGTGAAATTAGTCATTTTTTAGGTTTGTGATAAAGTTCGAATCTGATTGCTAATGTAATACTCCCTCCGTCCCATTTTTATTGTCCATCTATCAAAATCTACCTTTTATTCAATCGTGTCAATTAAACTCATAGTTACTAAATAATTGTACTATTTTCTATAAAAATTAACATAATTAACATGTAATATACCTTATTAATTAAATGTGGACAATTATTTTGGGACAAGGAAAATAGAAAACATTGGACAATAAAAGTGGGACGGAGGGAGTATTACGTTGCTGAGTTTAACATCTCTGATTTTGTGATTGTTGGATTATATATTAAGGTTTTCAAATTAGATAAATTTTATAAATTAAATCAGATCGATAAAATAAAACGTAGAGTTTTTTTTTTTTTTTTGAAAGGATAAAACATAGAGTTATATGCGTCTTTAGTTAACACGTTACTAATATCTACGATTGACGCATCAATACATAAGCATTTTAGTTTTCTCAATGACTTCCGATAATATCATTTGATCGAACCTTTTTAAAAGGATTCATCATGGATGCTCAACAGATGTAAGAAATTGTTTACTCATTCTTCACTTGTTTTTTAACTTTGTCATAACGGTCATAATTTTTTCAGTTCTTACTAATTTTAAATACAAAAAGAAAGTATTGCTAGTGTTATAGGCAGAATATTGTATAACAATATTTATGGAAGTTGCTGAAATCATGGAGCAAAATACGGATATTCTGCTATGAACACGAAGAACACGGGAGGAGATTGGTGAATGATTGTGGCTGATCTTGTTGATAGATATTCAGGGGTGAGCTGTTAATCATCCATAACAAGGTGACTACGTACCCTATTTATAGGGATCAAGCCGTACGTAGTTCTTGGAGAAGAAGTTACCTAGACGGGCTAGGATTTTAGAAGATAAGTCATAGCCCAAGCCCACTCGTTTTAGGGCTGACGTGGCAATGAGTCATTAACTCTATCCATGATCCATGGCCCAAAGAAGGAAACCGATGGTCTCGCATGTTCTAGAATCGAGGCCTCTCAAGCGAGGTTAGTAGAGAAGTAGCAAGGGCCTAGCATGCGACCTTGAGGGGCCTAGTCATGCGAAGCGGACCGAAGTGCATGTATAGATACTCATATGACCTCGAGGGGTCTAGCTATGAGCCTTCTAGTAGAGAGTGAGATAGCGATCTCGTTTAGCCTGTAGATGTAATGATAGTGCGAAGCGATCCCTTGAAGGGAGATCGTAGCGAGGCGATCCCTTGACGGGAGTCATACGAGAGGCGATCCATGTAGATGCGACCCTGGGGTGTGATCCTGGTAGATGCGACCCCGAGGTCGGGCTAGCATGAGACGCCTAGAGGTCTAGAATGAGACCCTTGGAGGCCTAGCGTGAGATCCCTTGGAGGCCTAGCGTGAGGCCCCTTTTCCTTTATTATTGGCATGAGAGGGCGTCTTGAGTATTAGTAGGAGGTCATAGTGAGGTGACCCTTGCGGTGAAATATCGTCTTCAAGAGATTTATGAGATAGAGGTGAGGCGATCCCTAATCGGGCCTCATGCCTTGTTGATCCTTCTTCAATATTTGAGCCCATTAAGAGATACTCGAGCCCATTAAGAGAGATGGACCCCTAGTATAGTCCATTGGGCCTATTTAGAGCTTGTGTACAGATTCGGGCATAACAACTACCCCCCGATTCCATGTTGTCATTATGAATGCAATGTGGAATCAAGTGATGTCTTCCAGTTGATGCGAAACCAAGTATGTGTGAGTGATGGTGACCTCGAAGGGTCCTTCCAAGCGCAATATGGTCCTTCAGGGACCTTGAGAGGCGACCTCATAGGGCCTTGCGGTCATAAATTGTGAAATATGTCTTTTGTTTAGTTGATATATGAGCTCATGCTTCCACTTATGTCTTCAAGTTCTTCTTAGAATATGATGAGAGGACTCCTTATATGATGGGAAGACTCCCTTTATGTTGAGGACTCCTTATAAGTTGAGAGGACTCCTTGCAGCCTCATATGTTGAGAGGCCTCCTCCTCGCAGCCTCATATGTTGAGAGGCCTCCTCCTCGCAGCCTCATATGTTGAGAGGCTGATAAGTGGATTTTATATCCACTTGGAGCGTTCTATATCGGCTTAAATTGATTGTCTTGGTCTCAAGTTTGTTGTAGTTTTGATGTGTTTGTGTTTAGTTGTGCAGGTTTGTGAAATATCGTTTAGGGTTAGTATTTTCGTCAATTTTGGAGATGATTTGCGCAATGGAATGAAGGATGGAGTATTTCCCTAGGCTAACATGAAGACCATAACGCTTAAGAATTGAAGAACGGGAAGTGGCGAAAGAATTGCAAAAGAAATGGAGGAGAAAGGAGCAATTTGTGCAAAATTCGGATTTTCTGGGTAGGTTGCGCAGTCTTCACTGTTTTGGCTATATCTGGAGTTCTACAAGTCCGTTTGAGGCCCATAAGCTGTCCACGCGAAGCCTGGGAAATTTTCTATAATTCTGAGCAGTAAGAGACCGCGCAGACTGCACTGCTACCGTGCAGGGTGCGCCCGAACTCGCTGGAAATTCTGAAATTCTATCCTGTTTCGAATTAAATTGTATTTTTAGGTCTTTTCTTGTTGGAAAAGTATTCTATGGCCTATATAAACACTACCTATCACCTATCATTGTAAATCAGATCATTAGGAGTAGAACCATTACATATCAATTACTTAGTTTTATTTGTATCTTTTCATATTTTGTTTTATCATGGTTTCATCAGATCCCATGATGACGAGAGGTTCAATTATGAGCTAATCGTTGTCATGGGATTCTAACGAATTTATTTATGGAGCTTTAGTATCTTGATGCTTTAAGGATCTGTGTGTGATATATATCTGATATCCTCGTATTGTTATGCTTAATTGATAGATGCGTCATGAACATCTAATTTGTTAATCTTTTGTGAAGTGAAAGTGGATCTTGAGATTTAGAACTTGCCATGCTAGCATAGGTTCATAATTGTTTATCAATATGATTCGTGGTGTGAGATGAAAATACTTATACTGCCCTATGTGATCATTATGGATAACTTGCTCTTTAACCGTTATGTTTTCAAATTCTATAGACATATAGGGTCTAAGCATAATTGGTGTCTATTCATCTTCTATCTCTTTTGTGGATGTATGTTTAGTTTGGTATACGTATGCTGACAGGTAACGTGTACTTGTTTCGTGTTATTCGATCAGATATCATAACCATTGCATATAGTGATTAAAGGCGTCAGATCTAAGCAAAGTATTTAATGAAGTTAGGATTCCATGCTTTCTCTTGCAGAAGTAATTCGATTCCAATTCTTGTTAGTTAGTTAATTCTTAGTTTGTTAATTTGCTTTTTAGTTAGATTTAGTTAATTAAAACCCAATTTGTTATTTGTCTTAGCAGTGAATTAAAACCATACATTGTTGCATAGGTACAATACTGAATTAAAA
This sequence comes from Kitagawia praeruptora, assembly GCA_037693485.1. Taxonomy (NCBI): domain Eukaryota; kingdom Viridiplantae; phylum Streptophyta; class Magnoliopsida; order Apiales; family Apiaceae; genus Kitagawia; species Kitagawia praeruptora. Next base: position 113,878,124 of record CM075344.1, on the reverse strand, counting down.
ACCAGATCTCTGTGGGAACGAACTTGACTTATATCTATATTACTTGTGACCACGTGCGCTTGCGTGATTTTGTGTTAACAAGTTTTTGGCGCCGCTGCCGGGGATCATCGGTGTTTTATTTTTGGTTTATGTGCTTGTCAATAGTGGTCGTTAGCGTTCACTGACTCAGATTTCTTTTTCTCATCTATTCTTGTATAGTTCATTGGTGTTTCAGGTACTTGTCAGAGAGTGTGGGCGTTGAAGATGGATTTTCTAACTTACTATGGAGTTCAGCAGGTGGCTAGTGTTTGTGAGCTATGTGCAGGCGCACATGAGACGTATCAGTGCTGGAGCAACCAAGGTGGTATTCAATAGCCTCAGCAATGTGAGCGGTGTTTGGGCGTTCATGATCCCTCACAATATTGTTACTACGAAGGAGTTGATCCATATGTCAATTATGAGGAGCAACCATATTTTCAATACCATCCTCAACAGTACCAGCAAGATGTTCCAGATATGTCATATGTCTTTGGTAGTGAAGAGTTTCAACATCAGCAACCTAATCCTACTTTTCAGTCAGATGAGGTTGACGATTTGAAGGAGATTAGGAAGGAGTTTAGGATGCTTATAAAGGGTACTGAGGAGTCTATCAATTCTATGGGGACACTAGTTGCTCAAGTTTTGAGTGCCTTGGAACAAGAGAAACAGCAATTCATACTAGAGGCAATTCCAGAGAATAACGGTGACTTGGAGTAAGGTACTGCATGCATAATTGAGGAAGACAAATTCCAAGGTGAGATGTGTGTTCACAAGCCATGTGAGGAATTTGATCATGCTAGTATGGTGGATGATTTGGAAAGGGCACTATTTGGGACAGACACTGATGAGCTGCACAAATTTCAAAAATTGGTATGTGCGTACCAAGAGGCTGAAGAACATGGGAAAGATGCAGGTCTTCTACTTGTCTCAGAGTTTAAAGATGGAGGTAGCGCATTAGAGCCAATGGAGGAAGTTCTCTTTGAAGAACCAAAGGCTTCAGCAACTTACATTTACCCTCCTCCATTATATTCAAGCGAAGCCCGCGAGTGTGTGTTGTTCTACAAATTGACAGATTTTGGGTCAACAGATGAAGGCATTGGAATAGGACATAGTTGTTATACGAATAGGCCAAGCGAGGAGAAGGGGCAGAAAGTGTGCCGCCATGATGATGATGAAGTCTCACAAAGAGAGGACCATGCAAACTATTATCATCCTTAATGGAGGCTTGGAAGTAACGTCAAGCTATTGACGTTAAAGAAGCGCTTCGTGGGAGGCAACCCACGCTTTTTGGCATTTTTATTTAGGTATGTTTTCTACTATCCCTTGTATTACTTTCCATTCAATGCGGACATTGAATATTTCAAGTTTGGGGGTGGTTTGGGGGATAAGTAGTGTATATGTAGTTATTTATGATTGTGAGTCATTGTGTTCATATAGAAATCATATTTTGCATGTTTAGTGTAATTCATTCATGTTTTGTTCATGTTTTTTTACGTTTGTTTCATATAGGACATTCTGTTATTCTGTTTTTATTTTCGTATATCATGTGAGTTCATAGTAGTTTGCATTTGCACCCATGCTTGATAGGAATTTTGTGTTGTTGATACTTTTGATTGAGAAGTGATATGCTTTGTTCTTGTGCACACACATACACTAGTAAGTTGAAGCTAGTAGACTTATTGAATGTTGTAAGTGATTAGAAGGACATGAATATGTGCAAGATGATTTAGTTTGCATGCTTTGAATACAAGTAGGGGCATTAGAGGAATTTTTTGCTTGGGATTGAGTATGTTTTTCCACCAAGTGAGTTTTTGAGCCTTATTGCATATTTGCAATTTATTCGTTTGCTTGAGTGTCCACGGATTGTTTGCATTGCTAGCAGTTGTTTGAGATTTTTCTTGAAACGTATGACATTATTTGACGATTAAAATTATAAAGGCATTTAGGAATAACCGCATATTTTCCCATATTACTATACCATGTTTACATGATCAATTAGTTAACCCGTTGAGCTTAATCCTATTTTTTCGGTGACATACCACATTACTTGCCTAGACCTTTTTCTTGTATTGGCCTTACATTAATTTGAACCCACATTGTCAAAGGCTAGTAGAGTGTTTAAGGGAGTAATAAGGTGTGCAAAGGAGGGGTTATTGTTGGTCATACTTTTGGGGGAAATATTGAAAATTGGGTTTGGTTGTTTACTTGATAGTCGGCATTTGTAATAAAATTGTGGGATCATTGTTATTGTTTATATTATTGTTGTGTTATATTTAGCTCTCGAGAAAAAAAAAAGAAAAAAAAAAGAAAAAGAAAAAGAAAAGGAAAAAAAAATATATTATGAGAGCATGTTTGTGTTTGTTGTGATCCTATTTCAGTCGACTAGTCGAGTGGTTGTTTTTAGTAAAATTATCTTGTGAGAACTTATGCATGTTCATTGAGTAGACTATGTGAATACTTGCACTTTCGACATCAAAACATTGCGTATTTACTTTGATTCTTAAGTTGATATGGCAAGAGAGGATTTGAAGGTATGGTGGGATATTAGTACTAGATTAATTGAATTTTCATTTAGTTGCATTCGTGCATTGCATTGCATTGGATTTTGTGGGTACATTCGCTATAGGCCCTCACGAGACCTTACTCGTCCACTAGGGCTATCTAGGGGTTTAAAGGGCTTGTTGCATATGCCAAATGCAACCGTGATCACCTACGGAAGTGGTACTAGTTAGTTAGATAGCTTGTAATTGTTTATGCTTGAGGACAAGCATCGGTTTAAGTTTGGGGGTGTGATAAGTGGATTTTATATCCACTTGGAGCGTTCTATATCGGCTTAAATTGATTGTCTTGGTCTCAAGTTTGTTGTAGTTTTGATGTGTTTGTGTTTAGTTGTGCAGGTTTGTGAAATATCGTTTAGGGTTAATATTTTCGTCAATTTTGGAGATGATTTGCGCAATGGAATGAAGGATGGCGTATTTCCCTAGGCTAACATGAAGACCATAAGGCTTAATAATTGAAGAACGGGAAGTGGCGAAAGAATTGCAAAAGAAATGGAGGAGAAAGGAGCAATTTGTGCAAAATTCGGATTTTCTGGGTAGGTTGCGCAGTCTTCACTGTTTTGGCTATATCTGGAGTTCTACAAATCCGTTTGAGACCCATAATCTGTCCACGCGAAGCCTGGGAAATTTTCTAAAATTCTGAGCAGTAAGAGACCGCGCAGACTGCACTGCTACCGCGCAGGGTGCGCCCGAACTCGCTGGAAATTCTGAAATTCTATCCTGTTTCGAATTAAATTGTATTTTTAGGTTTTTTCTTGTTGGAAAAGTATTCTATGGCCTATATAAACACTACCTATCATTGTAAATCAGATCATTAGGAGTAGAACCATTACATATCAATTACTTAGTTTTATTTGTATCTTTTCATATTTTGTTTTATCATGGTTTCATCAGATCCCATGATGACGAGAGGTTCAATTATGAGCTAATCGTTGTCATGGGATTCTAACGAATTTATTTATGGAGCTTTAGTATCTTGATGCTTTAAGGATCTGTGTGTGATATATATATCTGATATCCTCGTATGGTTATGCTTAATTGATAGATGCGTCATGAACATCTAATTTGTTAATCTTTTGTGAAGTGAAAGTGGATCTTGAGATTTAGAACTTGCCATGCTAGCATAGGTTCATAATTGTTTATCAATATGATTCGTGGTGTGAGATGAAAATACTTATACTGCCCTATGTGATCATTATGGATAACTTGCTCTTCAACCGTTATGTTTTCAAATTCTATAGACATATAGGGTCTAAGCATAATTGGTGTCTATTCAACTTCTATCTCTTTTGTGGATGTATGTTTAGTTTGGTATACGTATGCTGACAGGTAGCGTGTACTTGTTTCGTGTTATTCGATCAGATATCATAACCATTGCATATAGTGATTAAAGGCGTCAGATCTAAGCAAAGTATTTAATGAAGTTAGGATTCCATGCTTTCTCTTGCACAAGTAATTCGATTCCAATTCTTGTTAGTTAGTTAATTCTTAGTTTGTTAATTTGCTTTTTAGTTAGATTTAGTTAATTAAAACCCAATTTGTTATTTGTCTTAGCAGTGAATTAAAACCATACATTGTTGCATAGGTACAATACTGAATTAAAAACCAGATCTCTGTGGGAACGAACTTGACTTATATCTATATTACTTGTGACCACGTGCGCTTGCGTGATTTTGTGTTAACAGAGGCCTCCTTCTGTTTCACAATTAGATGCATGCTTTGTATGTAGATTGTAGAAAAGATTGATGACTTTGATTGGTATCGGTTGGGCGAAGAAACTGGGAAGTTTGCTGATAACCTCAAGATGGAGATGAATGAGGAAGCAACAAATAGATCCCCATGATTTCCTTTTATGCCTTTATCTGCTAGACTCAGTGGAGATGCGGGCACTCCCTTTATTTGCCTCGCACTTGTAGACTTAATTTATTTTACGTATTTGGATGCTCCTCGAACCTGGATTGGCTTGCATTGCTTTATTGATGCTCCTTTATTTGATGTTTATAATATTGCAAAGTACCATAGGCCTCGAATCTGCTTGCACAAGGGACTCATGTTGCATTATTTTAGCATGTATAGATTCTTCCATAACGCCTCTCCATATCTATTAAATTAGGCCAAGTGTTTTAGGATAGCTGATGGGGTCTTCAAATGATCCTGATCGCTGAAAGATTGACCTTAGCATATGAGTTGAGATAGTTCTGCATAGTATAGACTTATCGATCATGCCTATGGGCCGAGAGGCCTCGCATCACAAGATGTCACGTTGCTAGAGGCTGGACTTGTAATTTTTTAAATGTCTTGTTGGAAGAGGTGTTTATGTAATGCCACTACCCCACGAGTCCTCATTATCATTATAGATGTGATGAAGAATCAACATGTTTCAGCATCCTTCTTGTATTATTAGAGGTTGACACCATTTGTAATGAAGAGAATTAGGTGTGATCACGCTACAAGCATACTTGACTTTTTCAACGCTATCCCAGAGCACTTGTACTCTTCATTGTTGTGCCAAGGCACTTGGCCTCATCAACGCTATCCCGGGGCAATTGGCCTCGTCACGCTATCCCGGGGCCATTGGCCTCATCATGCTATCCCGGGGCCTTTGGCCTCATCATGCTATCCCGGGGCCTTTGGCCTCATCACGCTATCCCGGGGCACTTGGCCTCGTCATGCTATCCCCGGGCACTTTGGCCTCATCATGCTATCCCGGGGCCTTTGGTTTCTTCAATGTCATAACAAGCTTCCCTATATTGAATGAGAATGCAGATATTGAGGTTTTGAGCTCATTTTGATTTTCAAATACTTTGGCTTCTCTCTTTTCATCTCTAGTGTGAGCTTAGAGGCCAATGATTAGAGCCTCGTACTCAGCCTCGTTATTTGTTGCTTGCTCTTCCCAGTATCTTGAGATAGTCGAGGACCTCATCATTGCCGCCAAGAGTCGGGGGCGTCCCCCCTCTCCTCGGCGAGGATCGGGGGCGTCCCCCCTCTCCTCGACGTAGAGGTATTCCACCAAGAAGAAATTTCATATAGAGGCATCTCATGTAGAGGCATCTCAAGAAGAGGCATCTCACACAGAGGCATCTCACTATCTTGATATCCACACCATATAGGGGCCTCATTAGCTACGTAATTTTTGGGCCTCACGATTTCGACGAGGAGATGGGGGTCGATCGTCACGACGATGGGACCGCTCGCGATCTCATCGAGGAGAAGGGGATCTGTCATCATGACGATAGGACCGCTCACGATCTCAACGAGGAGATGGGGGTTTGTCATCACGATGATAGGACCACTCACGATCTCAACGAGGAGATGGGGGTCACCTAGAACCTTGATCCTTGCCTTGGTTTCGCTACGCTAGGTGTGGCCTCGCAAAGCTAGGTGAGGCCTCGCAGCGCTAGGTAAGGCCTCGCTCATAGGGGGTCATATGCTACCCCGGGGTCTCTCCGTTCTTCTAGTTCGAGTTAGTCATCGCTTCTCCCAAATCAATGACTGTGCCCTCCTTCTAGCGCCAATTGTTATAGGGAGAATATTGTATAACAATATTTATGGAGGTTGCTGGAATCATGGAGCAAAATACGGATATTCTGCTATGAACACGAAGAACACGGGAGGAGATTGGTGAATGATTGTGGCTGATCTTGTTGATAGATATTCAGGGGTGAGCTGTTAATCATCCATAACAAGGTGCCTACGTACCCTATTTATAGGGATCAAGCCGTACGTAGTTCTTGGAGAAGAAGTTACCTAGACGGGCTAGGGTTTTAGAAGATAAGTCATAGCCCAAGCCCACTCATTTTAGGGCTGACGTGGCAATGAGTCATTAACTCTATCCATGATCCATGGCCCAAAGAAGGAAACCGATGGTCTCGCATGGTCTAGAATCGAGGCCTCTCAAGCGAGGTTAGTAGAGAAGTAACAAGGGCCTAGCATGCGACCTCGAGGGGCCTAGTCATGCGAAGCGGACCGAAGTGCATGTATAGATACTCATATGATCTCGAGGGCTCTAGCTATGAGCCTTCTAGTAGAGAGTGAGATAGCGATCTCGTTTAGCCTGTAGATGTAATGATAGTACGAAGCGATCCCTTGAAGGGAGATCGTAGCGAGGCGATCCTTTGAGGGGAGTCATACGAGAGGCGATCCCTGTAGATGCGACCCCGGGGTGCGATCCCGGTAGATGCGACCCCGAGGTCGGGCTAGCATGAGACGCCTAGAGGTCTAGAATGAGACCCTTGGAGGCCTAGCGTGAGATCCCTTGGAGGCCTAGCGTGAGGCCCTTTTTCCTTTATTATGGGCATGAGAGGGCGTTTTGAGTATTAATAGGAGGTCATAGTGAGGTGACCCTTGGGGTGAAATATCGTCTTCAAGAGATTTATGAGATAGAGGTGAGGCGATCCCTAATCGGGCCTCATGCCTTGTTGATCCTTCTTCAATATTTGAGCCCATTAAGAGATACTCGAGCCCATTAAGAGAGATGGACCCCTAGTATAGTCCATTGGACCTATTTAGAGCTTGTGCCCAGATTCGGGCATAACAGCTAGTGTAAAAGTTATTGTGACCAAAGAATGTATATCTCATTTGAAAGTGTATTTATATGTCAAAGCTTATGTTCAAACACTCATATAGAAGCAAATTTAATTGACTGTAGTTGAGGAGCTGTTTTAAAAATAAAATTTGGAATGTTGTAAACAAGAAATAACGAAAGAGGCAATAAGGGAGGGAAAAAAAATAGTGATGCCAATGGGATGGGCGCTGCTGGTTTTGGAGGATTGGCGGGCCGCCCACGGAAACACTCTACTACTCTAGCTTGAGTTGTGAGTCTTGTGACTTTGATTAGCACGGACAACTCGTGCAGGTGGAGCAGTAGGGATGGGAAAAAAATCCGATCCGACGGATACCCGATTCGAAATCCGATTTTTTATCTGATCCGAACCTGATATTTTGGATATGGATATGGATTTAAATTTTAAACCCGAAAGATTTTGGATATGGATATGGATTTCATGAAACCAGATCCGAAACCCGATCCGAAACCCGAAACCCGATCAAAACCCGAACCAAACCCGAAACCCGAAAAATACCCGACTTTTATTTATTATATTTTATATTTTATATATTATATATTATATATAAATGTATATTATAAATACATATTATACATACACTATTATATATATATATATATATATTATATATAAATGTATATTATAAATACATATTATACATACACATATCTTTGAGACATAAGATATGGAAAGATCGAGAAAATAAATTGTCATGGATGTAGCGGTATTTTTTAACTTACTTACACAATTTTTTATATTTTTTTGTTAAGCAACTTATTTACACTATTTTTAATTTTGAATACCCGAAAAAAACCCGATCCGATCCGAAACCCGACGGATTTGGATTTGGATATAGAGTTTTGGATCCGAAATCCGATACGATCCGAAACCCGAAACCCGAAAATATTTGGATTTGGATTTGGATTTTGCAAAATCCGAGCCGAACCCGACCCGTTCCCATTCCTATGGAGCAGCAAGTTTACCGATTTCCTAATTTGAATTTCTAAATTGAAATTTTCAAATTTAGTATATAATGGCCCCGTTTGGGAAATCTTATTTTTTAGAAATAAGTTACTTATTCTGGAAAAAAGTTAAGAAATATGTACTTTTTTCTGAAATAAGTAACTTATTTTTGCAAGATAACGAATATTAAACTCCCCATACACATTTTTCTCTAAAAAAGAATATATAAATTTGAAATTTTTTCCGAAATAAGTAAGTTATAAGTTGATCGATGGATTTTCCAAACACCCCTAATATCATTACAATAGTGTTTAGTATTTTAAGATTCTCTAAACATTACAAATTATTACTCATTCCATATTTTTAAGGAATGTCTAATTATTCTTAATTCTATTTTTATCAATTAAAAATTCAATTCTCTACAATTTCGTATTTCTAGTTTCTTTCTTACACTTTTATTATACTTAAATTTATTATTTTACACTTAAATTCACTTCCCTTTCAAGAATCTCTTACCTCATTCTTAAATATAATATATTATAAATAATTAAAAGCAAGTTCAATAGTCTCCTTGTATATTTTTTTATAAATATTATAAAATATCAAGTTATTAGTGATTTAGGATATTATAAGTGATATGGGACAAAAATAAATCCTAAAAACAAAACTAATGTGGCTTTAATTAAACTTAGCTTGCTCCAATAACGAAATCCATTAATGAGGTACAAAATCCTAATTAAAAATTATTTTGTAATTAATATTAAGATTAATTAACAGATCAGTGATAAGAATCAAATAAGGACATATCTTCTACAAAAAGTAGCCTCCAAGGCACCTAATCGTACATTGAAATTGATATCTATAAAGAAGGATCTAGAATCTCATTCAAGAAGGTAACTTGTCCACCAATTCTCCTAACACTACTCTAAATCCAACGCTCCCAACGCCTATATAAAGGGTCTCACCTTTCATTTTCAGAACTACGATTTTGGATTGATTCTTGAAATTTGTCAAGGTACGTATGCATCTTGTGAAGGCAGATTGAGTCACGAAACACGAGAGCATCCATTAAAGTTTGAAACTCTCAATCCTAGCAATAAATACACACAAATCCTAGCCACAAAATCAATCTTAATTTTATTGCATAACATTTGGCATCGTCTGTGGGAAGGAGACATCAACCATGGTACCTACACGGAGAACACTAGTCTCAACTGAGACCACCACCATCACCACTACTCCTTCCGTTGTCACGGAACAGGGGGGTCTGTACCCCCAGGAACAGGAACAACCATGCGGGTCCCGATCTCTCAGCCTCAAGGGACGAACCCCCTAGAAATTCAGGTTAAGGGATTGTGGGCCATGGTGACTAATCCACAAGTCCAGGAGACCAACCCACTTCATATAATAATCTTTCCTCTTGGTGGTCATTTTCTACCTCATGGAGCCCAGATCACCACCACCATGATTGCTACAAGCACAAATTCGACGTATAGACTACCTAACTATCCCCCAAATCAAGGAGGCGTTGGAGGAAGTGGCCATACCTATCCGTTTCATGAGCCGTACAATCCCTTGTACATCACATGCCTAGGCCTGTGATGTATTTACGACAACAGTGGTTAACACAAGTGGAATATCAAGAAGTTGACCCACAACACATCATCTAAGTTCTTATCAATCAGAAGAGTCGAATTACAAGAAAAATAATGCATTTAAATTTACAATTAAACATTGACAAGTACAAGGCTTTCGATAACGATGCATAAAAAGTAAGGACATGACACACATAATTTGTCAAACAGTTTGTATACGTCAATCAAAAATATAAAATAAAGTGGCATGCAAGGAAATTTATACCTATCCATTCCATCTGTCATAGAGATAAGCACTGTTAGGAATTATGTTGTCCTTGAAGAACACCTAAAAAATATTTTGTATAAGTCATTTTGTAACTCATCAACGGATGACATGTTTATCAGCATCCGTTGATGAGGTAGCTTATCAACGAATAACGAATAAGTATGTACAAGTCTCAACGGATAAGCTATTAGTTGATGTGTTAGTTGATAGTTTTATAAGTCATGTTGACTATCAGTGGACATGTAGAATAGGTTAGCTAATTATAAATAGGTTGTGCTTTGTAATTCTATATAAGTGATATAATACTTCAACGGATAAAGATACTACATCAATGGATGACAACTTCAACGGATAGTAATCAACTCATCAACGGATGACAGGTTCAATAGATAGTCACTTCAACAAATAATATCTTGATCTTAGCAGTTGATAGTGATTTGACATAGATGACTAATCACATGGGTTGATGGACTTCAAAATAGCATGGTAGCCAGTATTGGAATCGAAAAAAGAAACGAAACATTCCTTTTCTAAGCAAGCAAATTAGATGATAAAATCAAGAAATATTTGCCCAAGATAATCAGACAATTTGCATCACATGAAGACAAGGAATGGAGCAGCAAACCTGTAGATAGTTTGACTTCGAAATATTCTCTTTTTGTAAGGTTTGTAATCTTGGGGTATTTAAAACCCAAGAGTAGCATTGCTTTACGTAGATAAAATACTGAGCACTCACTTAGAAATTGTTAGATTTTCTTTTAAACATAAAGCATTGTAACAAGCAGATGTGTATTCATTCACAAATTATTTTTTCAATATAATTCTCAAGTGGAACAAAAAAAACCCACCTGAATTTTTTTTTAATATTGTGTGTTATATTTGCTTTACTTTACTTATCAAATTTCACTTCTATTCTAGATACAAACTGCTTGAGCTCTAACTAGCTAGTCCATTTGAAAATTTCTTTAATCAAGATTGTATTCACCCCCCCCCTCTACAATTTTGTGGTGTATTGTTGGAATTTATCAAGCTCCATCTTCACCCAAAGATTATTTCTTGTTAGGTCCGGAATAACGTAGAAGGGGGGTTGAATACGTTATTCAAAAAAATATTTCGATTTTTGATGTGGATATGAAATCAAAAATACTAAATCGAAATAACACAACTGTTTGGGAAATATCTTTTAATAGATAAAACCCGGAGGTTTGTTACACAATCTAATCCTATGGATCAGCTACAAAATCAAACACTCCTAGGATAGTTTAGGCACGAGGACCTTCTACCCGACACTTCCTGAAAGCGAGCTAAGCCGGCTTTCCTACTAGATGGACTGTCTAGCAGCTTACACAGAGATGATATAAGAGAGAGAAGAGAAAGTTGTGTGTTGAGGTGTGTTTTGAAATGAAATACAACATGCCTATTTATAGATTATAGAAAGTTACTATACTGTACTATTTCAACAACCCCCGTGGGCCCCTCCAGCCACTTTTTGAATAGTAGCCGCCATATGAATAGTAGCCACATTTTGAATAGTAGCCGCCATATGAATAGTAACTGTGAATAGTAACCGTGAATAGTATTACTATTTTTGGCTGCTTCTTTTGGGCTTCTCTCTTTTGTTTCAAATATTCTGCTGAACTAATTCTTCTCGGAAAATAGTTCAAGTACCAGATTAATTTAATTATTTATTATAAATAATTAATTAATCTGTTACTTAGTTAATTATCAGAGTAAATTAATTTTTGACAATACCTTGAGATATTATGTTTGTCCTTGATCGTCAATAGGCTTTGGCAATTCTTTCTGTGAATTAATGTGTTGATCCTTCTCGTATGTGCTGACACTTAGTGCACTGGTCTGGTTCACAAGTGACTAGCACTGATCTTGATCTTCACACCTTCGTTATATTTCAATTGATTAGCCTGCAGCAGTATCTTCAATAAATACATGGAATTTTTTGGCCCTTCAACTGAATCATTTGTACATCTTATTCTGTCACTGAGGCTTGATCATGTTAATGAACTTCTTTCAGCGACTTGATCCTTGTTGGTGCCTGTTCTTCAAATTTCACGATCCCTGTATAGAGTTAATATTATTTATCTTTTATCCTAGTTGAGTTATATATGTCCTCTATTACATATTATATTACATTATGCTTTACAATCTCCCCCTATTTGATTGTTAGGGTTTGACAAGCAAATTCCTAGAGGATAACTCAACTGATACAACAAAAAATGAAATACAAAGATAAATAATATTAAAGTACATTCTGGATCATATATATATTTTTCCAGATTTCCAAGTGCAAGACAATTGTTCCTCTAGACTGAACATATCTTCAAGTTTGCCTTTGCTTTCTTTCCACATAGCACTAATACTCCCATTAGCTTTTCTTTTCCCAAAATAAATTTAATTCCGTGTCAACAACCTTTTCCTTGCCCTTACGCCTAGTAGATTTTTCTTGATCATCCACCTTCTCCCCCTCAGTTGGGTTATCCTCCAGAATAGTAGGATGTGGAGTTGGTAAATTAGACGAAGATGGCTTTACCAAGGAGTTGATTGCATGACTAAACTGGGCTGCCATGGAACGTAATTGAACCTGGAATGCATCATGTTGAATAAGTTGCAAATTTTTGATTTCTCCAATGGACTTACAGATATTTTGTAACTCTTTCTCCATTGTTTGGACCCGTGTAAGGAGTCTGTTGTATTCCTTTCTGGTTACAAGTGCATGTGATTGAGTAGGTTGCTCACTTGTACGTTCTGCATGTGTTTCACTCAACACTCTATATTCACTCGGTTTAGTGGTTTGGGTTACACTTACATGTTCTGTTGGTGTTTCCCTCAACTTTCCTTTAGAGCTTCCACCGATATGTGTACCTACAAATGAAATCATCCTAGCCCCTTTTCCAGAGGTCACAGATGGTGCAATGAAAGTTCGTGAGCTTTCGTCCTCGCGTGAAGCGAGTTGCCGACCACTGGTAAAGAGTGGTAAATCTCGAAAGAGATCCAGAGATTTTTCCTTTGGGAGGTTAAACTTGAATCGATTAAATGGCACAAAACCCAAGTTTCCCTCGTATGTCTATGAAGACACTTGGTTCATAAAAGAACCACCTACCGATGGATCTTTCCGTAAAATGGAAGATTCACCAGCAGTTATTGAGGTAGTTATTTCCACCTCGGATACCTATGAAGGCATTTGATCTTTAGAAAGATCATCAACCACTCTTATGTTCCGTGAAATGGAACTCAAGATAGTTGCTCCCGTCAATTCAACCTTATTTACATTTTCACTCATTGGATAAGAAAGAATTGTTTCACTAACAGTTGCCGTTACCTCAGGTTTATTGGGTTTACTCCGTTTAGAATGAGGTAGAGCGGCTGATGTAACTAACTCCTTATGTGGTGCTGCTGAGGCACTATTTCCCTCAATAATGTGGATGACTGGTCGTTTAAGTGACAATTGAGGTGTAGGAGTTTGTTGTGTTTGTGTTTGCGTTTGTAGAATGGGCTCTTCGACCTGTGTTAGAGTCGGTGGGATTTCCTGCTCTTGGTCGGGTAAGATAGCCACTAGGGGCTGTAGAAACTGTATTTCTTGTGACACAATAGGGAATATAGAGGTTGGAATAGCAGGGATTGAAATATTACCTTGTCGTATACCTGCTCTCACTAGTCGTGGTAACAACGGAAGTGGGACAGTCTTTAGATATTCAGTTAGGACTGTAGGCACATTCGTATATTTCTTTTTGCTTATGTAATTAATTACATTCGTCTTCATGGAAGAACATTCCACCTTTTGACCATTTTCCAAGCGTACCCTGTCTTCATCATTCAAAAAATCATTTAATATTAACTGTAGAAACCTTGGATATAGACATTTGACATTTTGAGTCCGAACATCTCTTGTTCCCAAGCGTTTCATTTTTAAAATGATTTGACCAAGCACTATTTTTCCAAAATTAATCCTCAAATTATTGGCGACCGCATACCCTATTATTTGAATAAATTCAGGTATTTGATCTTGATTTGTTCTATCTGAGGAAAAAACATTGTTAAGAGTGTGAAAGAAGAAATTCCAATACTGGGTTAGAAACGTTCTAGATAGATTACCAGTATTGAAATTGCCATCTTGGTACCTTATAAAGCGAAAGAACATTTCAATCTGTTCGGGTGTAGGATCAGAAACGAGATTTTCCATAGGAAAATGAAGAATTCGATTAACATCTCGTTCAGTGACCCTAATCGACCTACCAAATAGCCGATATGTGAATGCACACCCGTCCTGTCTAGAAGTGTTAACCGCACTGCAATATAGTTCACGTAATGCATCATGGTTAAGCTACACCTGTGTAACTAAAGCATAGCGAATTAATGAATGTTCATTCAGAAATTGTGTCCAAGCCCGAAATTGCTCATCCTGAATGGTTTCGATTTGCTGAATGGAAACAAGATTAACTTTAGCAATTAAAAAGCTTCCCTGCAATGCCATTTTCAAAACTTTGAGGAAACTCAAAAACAAGGGTTAGTTTTTATAAAGGATGATGTATAAAGCAAGAATATGAAATCCGATCTAAAAACCACCAGCTAGATTTAGAGATATTTCCGATCAAAGCTCGGAATATTCAGCAATTGTGTGTATATGCTCTGTATATCTGAAAAATGATGATGTTAAACACAAACAAAAACTCATCATATATAAGGTTTCAAGTAATAGTGGGTTAGGTGTAACAGTGACAGGTTATGTTTGAAAAATAACACCGCTCAATAATTTCTCACCTAACTACCTAATTAGCCGAAAAAACATCTTATCACCGAAACCTGTCGGCCGAAAAAACATCTTATCGCCGAAACCTATCAGCCTATACACATACACATATTTAATACTTCTAATTATTATGGATTTAAAAATAATCACACAGTAAATCAAGAATTAATCCACAATAATCAGATAAACTCACTATTAAATAGACATAAAATTAACAAAATATCATTAATTGATATATGTCAATAAAATATTTATTTAATTATGCTACAATTAACTCAATTATTTACTAACTAATTATCATAAAATATAGCATTTATAAGTGTGGTAATTAATATAGAGATAACTATAATATGAGGACTGGATGCAAATAAATTCACAAGTTCTAAACGTATGGACATTTAAAATACATGTGAACTTATAACAAATTGCAGTTATTGATTATCCAAAATTAATTAGATAGATTTAACATCCCAAGTTCACCAACTAACCTGGAGAAAGTGGATTCATCCAGTGGTTTAGTAAAGATGTCTGCAATTTGTTGATCTGTGGGAACAAAATATAATACCACAGTTCCATTCATGACAAGCTCCCGTAAGAAATAATACCTGATATCAATGTGCTTAGTCCTGGTGTGTTGTACTGGATTGTTGGCAATGGCAATAGCACTCGTGTTGTCACATAGAATTGGAATTTTGTCCAACATAAGTCCATAGTCCTGAAGTTGATTCCTCATCCACAAGATCTGAGCACAACAACTACCTGCCGCAATGTATTCTGCTTCGGCTGTCGAGGTAGATACTGAGTGTTGCTTCTTGCTGTACCAAGATACCAACCTTCTTCCTAGAAACTGACAGCTTCCAGAAGTACTTTTCCGATCAATCTTACAACCTGCGAAGTCAGAATCTGTATAGCCAATTAGGTCAAAACCTGTTCTTTTAGGGTACCAAATCCCAAGATTGGGGGTTCCCTTAAGGTATCTGAAAATACGTTTAACAGCTATAAGATGTGACTCTTTAGGGTTAGCCTGGAATCTAGCACATAGACAAGTTGCGAACATAATATCTGGTCTACTAGCAGTTAAGTACAAGAGAGAGCCGATCATACCTCGATACTTCGTGATGTCAACTGACTTACCAGATTTATCTTCATCAAGCTTGACTGCGGTTGGCATCGGGGTCTTGGCAGTAGATGCTTCTTCCATCCCATACTTCTTCAGAAGATCCTTTATGTATTTTGATTGGCAGATGAAAATACCATCAGGCTTCTGAACAACTTGAAGTCCAAGGAAGAAGGACAACTCACCCATCATGCTCATCTCGTACCTACTCTGCATTAGCTTAGCAAATCTCTTGCATAGCAAATCATTAGTAGAACCAAATATTATATCATCCACATATACTTGCACCAGAATTATATCATTTTTATGCTTTTTATGATGCCTACCTTTCCCTTTCTATTTTTTCTAGGTTCTTTTCCCTTGTTCACTCTTTTTATCTCCTTCAGCTTGTGTTTAAGCTGTTTCTGAGACATTAAGTCAATATTTACTGATTTGACTTCTTGTTTTGGTTTGTCAGATTTTGGTACAAACCTCACAGGATTAATTTTGGGCTTTGCAGCCCTTTCAGTAAATACAGGTTTAGAGGTCTCAGCTTCTAGGTTGGCAGTTTTCTTTTTATCAGTGTAACCTAGACCTTCTTTCCAACAATCATTCTCTATGATAATCTGAGTAGTTTTACCAGAGTTAGTCCAAGTTTTAATAATGTTTCTTTCTTTAGCAAGTTCAGATTCAAGATAAGCATGCCTTTTCAATAATTCAGTTTTAACAATAATAGCATCATCTCTCTCTTTCTGAATTTTTAACATCTGGACTAATTCTAATTCTAGATAGTCATTTCTCTTTCTAAGGTCTAGACTTTCAGATTGTATTCTCTCATTTTCTAAAGTCTGATCTCTGTAGCTAACATACAAGTTTTTAAGAAAGAGTCTTAACTCAGATATATCAGTAGTATCAAAAGCTAGAGTAGAGTGAGGTACCTTGGTCTCAGTAGCTTCAGAGATACTATCAGCATTTGCCATCAAGGAATAGTTCACCTCATCTTCAGAGTCTGAAGTATCAGCCCAGTCCTTCTTTTTTGTGATATAAGCTTGACCTTTATCAGCTTTGACTTTCTTACACTCAGGTGCAAAATGTCCTTTCTTACCACAATTACAGCATTTGATCTTGGACTTGTCCACTTTCCCAGATCTGTCTTCCTTTCCCTCAGCTTTTCTGAAATTCTGTCATGATTGTATAGCTTTTTGGATCTTAACTGTTGTATAATAATAGAGTGGCTCTGATGCCAATTGTTAGGTCCGGAATAACGTAGAAGGGGGGTTGAATAGGTTATTCAAAAAAATATTTCGATTTTTGATGTGGATATGAAATCAAAAATACTAAATCGAAATAACACAACTGTTTGGGAAATATCTTTTAATAGATAAAACCCGGAGGTTTGTTACACAATCTAATCCTATGGATCAGCTACAAAATCAAACACTCCTAGGATAGTTTAGGCACGAGGACCTTCTACCCGACACTTCCTGAAAGCGGGCTAAGCCGGCTTTCCTACTAGATGGACTGTCTAGCAGCTTACACAGAGATGATATAAGAGAGAGAAGAGAAAGTTGTGTGTTGAGGTGTGTTTTGAAATGAAATACAACATGCCTATTTATAGATTATAGAAAGTTACTATGTTGTACTATTTCAACAACCCCCGTGGGCCCCTCCAGCCACTTTTTGAATAGTAGCCGCCATATGAATAGTAGCCACATTTTGAATAGTAGCCGCCATATGAATAGTAGCCGCCATATGAATAGTAACTGTGAATAGTATTACTATTTTTGGCTGCTTCTTTTGGGCTTCTCTCTTTTGTTTCAAATATTCTGCTGAATTAATTCTTCTCGAAAAATAGTTCAAGTACCAGATTAATTTAATTATTTATTATAAATAATTAATTAATCAGTTACTTAGTTAATTATCAGAGTAAATTAATTTTTGACAATACCTTGAGATATTATGTTTGTCCTTGATCGTCAATAGGCTTTGGCAATTCTTTCTGTGAATTAATGTGTTGATCCTTCTCGTATGTGCTGACACTTAGTGCACTGGTCTGGTTCACAAGTGACTAGCACTGATCTTGATCTTCACACCTTCGTTATATTTCAATTGATTAGCCTGCAGCAGTATCTTCAATAAATACATGGAATCTTTTGGCCCTTCAACTGAATCATTTGTACATCTTATTCTGTCACTGAGGCTTGATCATGTTAATGAACTTCTTTCAGCGACTTGATCCTTGTTGGTGCCTGTTCTTCAAATTTCACGATCCCTGTATAGAGTTAATATTATTTATCTTTTATCCTAGTTGAGTTATATATGTCCTCTATTACATACTCCCTCCGTCCCGAATTAAACGACTTGGTTTGACTTTCACGGAGATTAAGAAAATGTAGTAAAAAAAGAGTAAATTTAGTTGAAAAGTGGGTAAAGTGGTGGGACCTATTAATATTTAATAATTGATTTGAGATAGTGGGAGAAAGTAGTGGGTGTAATAGTGTTTATTTAATAAAAAAGGAGTATAAAATAGAGAAGTAGTGGGTGTAATAGTGAAAAGTAGTGTTCAAAAATAGTAAGTATAATAGGTTCATTCTTTTTGGGACGTCCCAAAAAGGAATAAGGATCAGATAAAATGGGACGGAGGGAGTATTATATTACATTATGCTTTACATTTCTCAACCATGAAATACTCTGTTCTCCAACCACGATCGTTGGCAGCCTCCAGATTCGAGATCAAGTCCTCACCTTTCTTCTTGCCAACCAACCCATACCGATCGAGCACCATTAAACTTCTTGGTTATGTACACATAGCTGATAACATGTACATAACGACAGAAAAGAATATTGAAGACATGTACATGATGACGCCAAGATATATTGATAGGTCCCGTATACGGGTTAGATAAGCTAGAAGGGGGGGGGGTTGAATAGCTTATCACCTTTTAAAATTCTAGAGCTTGGCTTTTTGAAAATTATTTCGCCTTTTTAAACTTAATTACTTGTGAGAAAGTAAGTAAAGTGCAGAAAATAAAGAGCGAAAGAAAAGAGAGTAGCACACGGTCGATTTTATCCTGGTTCGCGATGCCCGCAACCCCTAATGGATTCGAATACCCCTACTCTAGTCCCCGAGCTCCTCCCCGGACTTGAGCTTTTCACTATTACAAAGAAACTCCTTTATAGTAGGTGGAGAAGCCTTTACAACTCCTTAGACCACTATCTAATTATCTTGGAGCGATACACACACGTATCCTCCTCAAATTAAATAGCTAAATACAAACTTCAAAATTTGTCTTGGAGCGTAACTCCCCGTCACCTCCTCAAAGACTTTGTAGTATCCCCTAGAAGACTATGTACTTCTACAACTTTGCCGGTCTTGGATCTTAGGTCTTAGGTCTTGGATCTTCCCTTTTCTTCACGGTGCAAAGGCTACTAACTCCCCGTTAGTACGCCTAAGACTTGGGTCTTAGAACAAGAGTCACCTCACTTCACTTCACCTCACTGCAAAGATTAGAATACAAGTCCAACAAATAACAAAGCAATTTATATTAAAAGATATAAATCCGTGCAAGCTAGTATGTTAAGGTACTAGTCACGGGGACGCTATTACGTGTTAAGATAATATATAACGGCAAGGGATAAGTCACACGAATGAACTTGTCACACAAGCGGTACACACACTTACACTAACCACACATAACACACAAGCACACAAAACGCACACGTACGTAAAAGTAACTCGCTTATCTATAGGATAAAATGAGGGCCGCTATTATGCGTTAAACTATTACACACACCACACAAGCAAGAAAATTAAACTAAGAAGCAAGTAGTGCAAGCAAGCAACAAAAATAACAAGTGCTTTAAGCACTTCGGCCTAATGATAAAGAAAGTGGTATGGCCGGATTTTTCTAAGTCCTAAAACAAGTGCAAGTAGTCTTGTTTGAATCCTTGTTCAAGATATAAAGGTAAGACAAGTGAGTAACCAACTTGAACAAGATAGACTACTAATAGTAGTTATGGCTGAATGTAACAAAATGAAAAATGCCAACAATAACTACTAACTTGTTTTAAAGAGCTGGCTTGTATAGTCTTGATTCTTAAAGTCCTTATTTAAAATAAACAAAAGATGAGCAAAGGACTTGGTTACACAAGACTAACAACCAACTTATCTTTTAATTTTAAATATCAAGTTTAAACCACTTGAGGTAAAAACAAGATGTAAGCTTTTTGTTCTTAAATCAAAAGATAGTTAACTAGCCTTTTTAATCCAAATACTCAACTTGGATTAAAGGACTTAAATGAGGTGAATCTCAACTTCAACCTCAAGAACACACCTTACAAGATGTCAAATATACACTAAACAAGTGTATATTAGTGACAAAATGCAAGAATGTTGAATTAGTGTTTATAAGTGTAGATTTAAACCAAACAAGCACTAAACACTAAATATTCAAGCCATCCACCACCACTTCTACTATATATACTCGACTTATATATAGGAGAGTGAGGAAATATAAAAACCAACTTAAAATCCTTGAGATCTAGAGAGAAAACAAGAGAAAAAGCTGGAAACGAAGCCAAAAACACACAAAAAAGTCGCCGGAAAATGGCCGGAATATGGCTTTATGTCCGGAATTTTGGAGGCTCAAAAGGTCACTTAAAAACTGTTAAAACAAGGTCCAAAGACCACAAAAAGATTGGTGACCAAAGGTGTATTTAGGAGAGCACGAATAAGTGAAGAAAACAAGCCAAAATGGATCACAACTAAGAGCATCTCCAGTAGAGGTTGCCAACATAGTTGCCAACTTCTACTACATCATCAAATATATTTTTTTTTATTTCTTCTCTCCTCCATCTCATTGTTTGAAACTTTTGTTACAAATCTACTCCAATAGTTGGCAACTTTGAAAGTTGCCAATGTGGTCCATACATAAATTTTATATTATCTTATAAATAAATTTAAAATATGGGAGATATAAAAATGGGTAAAGTTAAAAACATTTTTGGGGAGTTGTATGTGTTTTAACTAAATGGGGAAGTTGCCAACTTTTGGCAACTTTGGTTGGCAACTTGTTGGCAACATTGATACTCCAATAGGTGGGCAACCAAGGGTGCCATGCCACATAGGACTTGGAAACCTCTTGGCAACCCTTATTGGAGATGCTCTAAGAAATATTATATGTTGAAATATGACTTGAAATTGGTTTCTATTTTGCCGTCTGTTCTGTTTTCTAGTCAGTTTCTATTTTGTCTTCTGTAGCCGCCTAGAGAGTATTATATAAACTCTCTAGGGGCATAACCTAGGAAAAAGTCTGAAATCTGAAGTCAATTAGATCTGAATCTGTATTCTGTATCCTCAAGTTCAATAAACTTTTTCCCTTCTACACAATCTGTGTTCTTCCTTTACGTTTATTATAATCTTTTTTGTACTCCCGTTATAACTACTGGTATCAAGAGCTTGGTGTTCGGTGAGAAAGATGTCTGGTTTTAACGTGAAGGTCGACAAATTTACTGGGAGGAATAGTTTCAGTCTGTGGCAAATCAAGATGCGTGCTTTGTTAAAGCAACAGGGGTTCTGGGCACCGTTGAGAAAGAAGTCAACGACGGATCCTGAAAGCGCTGAGATGGTGATAAGTGGATTTTATATCCAATTGGAGCATTCCATATCGGCTTAAATAGATTTACTTGGCCTCAAGTTTGTTGTTTTTTTGATGTGTTTCGTGTGGTTGCGCAAGTTTATAAATCATTGGGTATGGTTGGAAATTTGAGTTGATTTTGGTGTGGATTTTGAGTTTTTAATGAAGAATGAAGTCTTCCACACAATTCTTGGGAGATTTGGAGTCAAGGAAATGAAGTATGGAAGCCTTGGCAAAAAGAACGGGAGGAAACAGAGGCAAAATGAAGGCAAAACGACGGAAATAGCAAGGGAAAACAACTTCGGTAGATTGCACGCTAGGTCACAGCACGGCATAGGTAGGCCGCAGCGCGGGAGGCCTTCTGACGCTAGGCCGCAATGCGGCATAGGTAGGCCGCGGCCTAGGGAGCATTCTGTCCAGCTCGAAAATTATCCTAAAAATCCTGATTCACTGTTTGGGCCATATCTTGAGTTCTATAAGTCCGTTTTGGACGATCTTACAGTCCACGCGAAGATAACAGAATTCTCTTTCATTCTAAAGTGGTTCCGATGTCCAATTACAACTGGAATGGGCCAGAAATACTGAAGAAAATTCAGTTACGAATTTTCCTTCAAAACAGAATCAGTTTAGGAAACGTATTTTGTGCCGAACTGCAGAAATTCTATTTTAACTCTGTTTTGAGGAATTTCTTGCTGAACAAGACGTGGGGGCTATATAAACACATCTAGGCATCAAGAAAATCATGTTTTATCAGAGAAGCAAGGGAGAAAAGTGGAGAAGGAATCACCAACTCTCGTGACAAGCAACGAAGATCTAGATCTACTTCATCTTTTGTTTTCTTCAATTAGGATACTCTTGGATGTTTTTGGGATTTGTTTTCTTAACTCAATACTCTTGTTTATTTGTATTCTTTCATACGTTGTTATTTATCATGGTTTCATCAGATCCCATGATGACGAGCGGTTCAATTAAGAACTAATCGTTGTCATGGGATTCTAACGGATTTATCTGTGTAGTTTAGTAGTTTGTTTGCTTTAAAGATTTGTGTGTGATGAATTCTTGATGTCCTTGTATGGTTGTGCTTATTCTTCTTGGATGCGTAGCTAACATCTAAGTTGCCTTGTTAATCTCTTATAAAGCGAGAGTGGATCTTGAGATTTAGAACTTACCATGCTAGCATATGATAAGTTGATGTATGTTTGACATCATGATTTGTAGCGTAAATAGAGATATATTATGCTACCCTATGTGATCAATATGGATAACTTGTGCTTCAACCGTTATGTTTTCAAATCTTATAGAGATATAGGGTCTAAACATAATTGGTGTCTACCCATCTTCCATCTCTTTTGTGGATGTATGAGTAGTTTGGTATTCGTATACTGAGAGGTAGCTTATACTTGTTTCGTGTTGTCTGATCAGATATCATAACTGTCACGTACTTTGATTAAAGGCATCAACTCTAAGCGGAGTATTTAATGAAGTTAGGATCCCATGTTTTCTATTGAATAAGTAATTCGATTTAAATTATCTTTAGTTAATTAATTCTTAGTTGGTTAATTTATTTCCTTAGTTAATTTTAGATAATCAAACCCCAATTTGTTAATTGTCTTAGCAGTGAATAAAAACCATACATTGTTGCATAGGTGCATTAACTGAATTGAAACCTAAACCAGATCTCTGTGGGAACGAACTCAACTTAATTCTATATTACTTTTGACCACGTACGCTTGCGTGATTAGTGCAAACAGGTGGCCAGTCTGGAAAAAAAGGCACATTCAACAATTCTGTTGTGTCTTGTAGATGATATTATTGCTGAAATCGCGGAGGAGGATACCGCGTCTGGTTTGTGGTTGAAGCTTGAAAGTCTCTACATGACAAAGTCTTTAACAAACAAGTTGCTTCTGAAGCAACGTCTGTTTAGTCTGCGATTGCAAGAAGGTATGCCTCTTCGAGATCACTTAGATCAGTTAAACACAATCTTATTTGAATTGCATAATATTGATGTTAAAGTGGAAGATGAGGATGCTGCTTTAATTCTGTTAGTTTCTTTGCCATTATCGTATGAGAATTTTGTGTAATCGTTTATTGTTGGCAAAGATACTATTTCTCTAGAGGAGGTTAAATCTGCTCTCCATACTAGAGCTGCGCCATAAGGCGGCTGGTACAAGTGCAGATAATCAGGTTGTTGGATTAATAGCCAGTGGGAGTAATGGACATGGAAACTCGGGGAAGAAACCAGTTCTTAAGGGTCCAAAACCTAATGATATCTGTAATTACTGTAAAGAGAAGGGACACTGGAAATCTGAATGTCCCAAGAAAAAGAAGCAACAAGATAAATTGACAGATACTGCTGCTTTAGCTGATATCAGTTCTGAAGAAGATACTGCTCTATGTTGGGGAATTGGGTGATAATTACTTGGATTTTTCTGAAGTCGTGTGAACACTTTCAGATTGAAGTTATTTGTGGTTCACCCAAATAATTCAATCGGCTAAAGTCAGAAATTCTGCAAGAAGCGAGAATGTATTTTGCTGTGTATTTCAAAATGAACCAGTACTGAAAATGACAATGCCACACCTATTTATAGATGTCAATAGATGTGTCTTTTGCCAATAGACACACCTCAAGATGTGTCTTTTGCCAAAAGACACATCTCATTTCCAACAGTCATGTCCAATGCCAATAGACACATCTCAAGATGTGTCTTTTCCCAATAGACACATCTCATTCTAACAGATGTGTTTGATACCAATAGACATGTCTCATAAGCAATAATTCTGAAATCATAACGAACTCGAACAGAGCATGCACTCCGCATTCTCCCGACTTGTTCAATATAACATTACGATTACATTGATCAACTAGCCAATCCAATTACACTAAAATATCCAACAATCCTCCCCCATTTTAGCGTAATCCATGATTAACTAAACAAAATCACAACAAACGACAAATTTATGCTTAAATGAAATATCGTGACGATTGAATTTCACATTAGTATATTACACATTCCAAATATTCAAATATCAAGGTATCACTATGGATTGAACCTTGGTTATTCATAGTGAATACATGAAGATAATATACACATAAATTTACATTCTCAAATGTTCTTACTTGACACTATATTTTACTAGCCTAGTGTCCTAATCCTTCATAAGCATATCAAAGCCAAGTCCAAGCTTCTTGAAGCGGCTAAACTTCATGCTCAAATAGGTAGTTCTTTTATTCTCGCACCTGCATATGCAATTTTTCAAAAGAACTATTAAAAAGATAAACTTCAACCTCCTTAACTTGCAGGTCTGAACACATACCTTGGGATGATGCTTTAATGTGTTCCAATCTCTAAATGTTAAGCTTTCCACATTGAATTCAGCACCTAATGTCATATTAGATGGGAATTGGGTATCTCAACATGAGAGGTTATTCGATGGACTTTAATCCCATCCCTACAGCCGACTTGTGCACAAGATCTCTACTCAACCCTTTGGTTAGATGATCGGCTAAATTGTGTTGAGTTCTTATAAACTCCACTGATATAACACCATGCGTGATAAGCTCACGAATCATGCTATGTCTAAAACCTAAATGTCTAGACTTGCCTTTGAACACTTGTCTATAAGCATTAGACAAGGCAGACTCACTATCACATCTGATAGATATGGGAGATATCGGTTTAGGCTACAATGGAATCTCATAAATCAGATTTCTTAGCCATTCAGCTTCTTTACCAGCCGCTGATAATGCCACAAATTCAGATTTCATCGTTGAATCAGTAATGCAACTTTGTTTCTTTGATGCCCAAGAGATAGCACCTCCCCCAAGAAGGAATACCCATCCACTTGTGGAAGAATGATCTTCCTTATTGGAAATCCAACTTGCATCTGAATGACCTTCAATAACTGAAGGAAATCCAGTATATGTCAAACCATAATCCATGGTTCCTTTCAAGTATTTGAACACTCGGCTTAAAGCTTGCCAATGATGTGAACTTGGTTTACTAGTGTACCTACTAAGCTTTCCAACAGCATAGGCAATATCTGGCCTAGTGCTTATCATGGCATACATGAGACTACCAATAGCCCTTGAGTATTCAAGTTGAGATACTGCAACACCTGTATTAGGTAGGAGTTTAATACTAGGATCAAGAGGAGTACTAACAGGAGAACAATCCTTAAAGTTAAATCTTTTAAGAATCTTCTCAATATAATGAGATTGAGAAATCGAAATGCCATTGTTCTCACGCTTGATCCTTATACCAAGAATCACCTCAGCCTCCCCCATGTCTTTCATATCAAAGTTTGATGACAAGAACTTCTTGGTATTATCCACTTGATTTTGGTCAGTACCAAAAATCAACATGTCATCCACATATAAACAAATTATAACTCCTTTACCAGAAGCATCAAATTTGCTATATACACACTTGTCTGCTTGGTTAAGAAAATAACCGTTAGACAATACCACAGTATCAAATTTATCATGCCAATCCTTCGGTGCTTGTTTCAGACCATAAATTGATTTCTTCAATTTACACACCTTGTTCTCACAACCAGGCATAACAAACCCTTCGGGTTGTTTCATATAAATCTCTTCATCTAATTCACCATTCAAGAATGCAGTTTTCACATCCATTTGGTGAATGACAAGGTTGTGTATAGCAGCAAGTGCTATTAACAACCTAATAGTGGAGGTTCTAGCAACAGGAGCATAAGTATCAAAATAATCAATCCCTTCTTTTTGTCTAAAACCTTGGATTACCAATCTGGCTTTAAACTTATCTATGGTACCATCCACCTTCATTTTCCTTTTGAAGATCCATCTGTTTCCCAATGCTTTATAGTCAGGGGGCAGATCACTCAATTCCCAAGTATTATTATTCATGATAGAATCCATTTCATCTTGGATAGCTTCTTTCCAGAATGCAACATCCCTAGATTTCATAGCTTCGCTAAAAGTATTTGGATCCTCCTCAATAACAAAACAATATTGGTATTGATATTCAATTTCATCTCTAGAGCCTTCTACTAGATAAAGATGAAAGTCATCTCCAAAAGACTTTGCTTTTCTAGCTCTAGTGCTTCTCCTTGGTTCGGACGGTCCATTCACATCTTCAGTAAAAACTGAGTTCCTACTAGAAGAATTCTGAAGCATGTCCCTTGGTCTAGGTATAGATGTAAATCTGTTTTCATCAAAAATAGCATCTCTTGACTCGATAATCGAGTTCACAGATACATAGTCATTAGATTCTAACACATAGAATCTATATGCTATTGAATGCTCAGCATAACCAACAAATATGCAATCTATACCTCGTTCACCCAAGTTTCTTCTTTTGGGTTCATTGAGTCTTACAACTGCTCTACATCCCCAAACTCTCAGAAAACTCAATTTTGGTGACTCTTTATACCAAAGTTCATAAGGGGTAATCTTATTCCTCTTACTAGGAATTCGATTCAATAAATGACAGGTTGTCAACATAGCCTCACCCCAAAATCCCTCACTCAAACCCGGGTAGGATAACAAGGAATTAACCATTTCTTTTAAAGTCCTATTCTTTCTCTCTGCCACACCATTTTGCTGTGGTGTATAAGGAGCCGTGGTTTGATGTATTATACCTGTAGATTGAAAATAAACCGGATCATAATACGCACCTCCTCTATCAGTACGTAGATTTTTAATCATGGTACTCTGATGTAGCTCTACTTCTTCTTTATAAATTTTAAAGAAGTCAAGAGCTTCATCCTTAGCATGCAATAAATATACATAGCAATATCTAGTAGCATCATCAATAAAAGTAACTACATACTTTTTATTTCCTAATGATGGTGTAGAGTGGAAATCACACAAATCACTATGTATTAGTTCTAAAACATCAGACACCCTATTAACCTCCTTAAAGGGCTTTCTTGTTATCTTTGTTAACATGCATGTTTTGCATTTTTCATTGTCTAAATCAATAGCAGGTATAAGACTCATTTTTGACATATCCTTTATTCTTTTGTAATGTACATGTCCTAGTCTAGCATGCCATAATTCTGGTTTGTTCAAATTATTGCTAGTACTAGTAGAAGCCATGCAAGCAGATTCATCAATAAATGGAGTATTTACATTCAACATAAACATACCATTACACAAATAGCCAAAGCCAACAAAAGAGCCATGTTTTGACAATATATATTTGTCACTTTCATAAACTTGTTTATATCCACAATTGTTCAATACAACACCAGACAAGAGATTCTTACGAATCCCAGGAACATACAACACTTTATTTAACAACATACATTTGCCAGAAGTAAAAACTATCTTGACATTTCCTAGTCCTTTGATCGATTCAGTTGCAACATTTCACATCTTTAAGATAGATCCATCTTCGATTGGTTGAAAGTCTATGAACCAACGAAGATCTTTGCATACATGACTCGTTGCTCCTGAATCAATCCACCAAGCAACATTGTCATCCTGCACATAAAATGCCTCAGATATTAGTGATACATAATTCTGACCAGAATTACAATTTTGCATTAAAATCTGACCTTGTTGCTTTTCTGGATCCTTGGATCCACTTGGACCAGCATTTTGCTTTTCTTGCTTGCCTTTACTAACCCGACAATCCTTCTTGAAATGTCCAGGTTTGCCACACTTCCAACATGCCATCTTAGGCCTTTTGTTGGAAGAATTGTTGTTGTTTCCTTTAAACTTTCGTTTATCACCCTTGCCATACTTAGAATTCTTAGAAGATCCACCATCTTCAACCATATTCACAGAAGAGTTACCGACTTGGTTCTTGCCCTTAGGATTATTCTCAATTTCTTGAGTTCTCAAAGCCTCTTCAATTCTGAAGTGACTTCCAAGTTGAACCAGAGTCATGTCATCTTTGTTATGTTTCAAGGAGTGTTTAAAATCCTTCCATGATGGTGGTAGTTTGTCTATAACTCCAGAAACTGAGATAGATTCATCTATCTTCAGATTGTGTTGGGCAAACTGTCCCAGAATCCTCAACAATTCATTGTATTGTTCCATCACCGGTCTTGAATCGACCATTTTGTAATTCATAAAATTACTGACCAGAAACTTCTTACTAGAACATCTTCTGCCATGTACTTGGATTCAAGAGAATCCCACAATTCTTTTGCTGACTCAACATTTTGATATACATCGAAAAGGGAATCAGACATACCGTTTAAGATGTGACCGCGGCAAATGTAGTCAGCATTTTCCCATTTGCAACGCTGCCTTGTCTGTTCAGCGGTTTCGTTCTCGATCACTTCTGGCATGGGGGTACTCAGAACATACGCAACCTTTAGCGTGGTCAACAGAAAATGCATCTTCTTTTGCCATCTTCTAAAATCCTGACCCTCAAACTTGTCCAATTTTGCAAACTTGCTGGTCATGTCTTTTGCAGATTCTGAGTTCGCCATCTTCAGAAAAGAGACTAACTTCAATCTTTGTTGGGGAATTGAGTGATAATTACTTGGATTTTTCTGAAGTCGTGTGAACACTTTCAGATTGAAGTTATTTGTGGTTCACCCAAATAATTCAATCGGATAAAGTCAGAAATTCTGCAAGAAGAGAGAATGTATTTTGCTGTGTATTTCAAAATGAACCAGTACTGAAAATGATCAATGCCACACCTATTTATAGATGTCAACAGATGTGTCTTTTTCCAATAGACACACCTCAAGATGTGTCTTTTGCCAAAAGACACATCTCATTTCCAACAGTCATGTCCAATGCCAATAGACACATCTCAAGATGTGTCTTTTCCCAATAGACACATCTCATTCTAACAGATGTGTTTGATACCAATAGACATGTCTCATAAGCAATAATTCTGAAATCATAACGAACTCGAACAGAGCATGCACTCTGCATTCTCCCGACTTGTTCGATGTAACATTACGATTACATTGATCAACTAGCCAATCCAATTACACTAAAATATCCAACACTCTAGTTGCTGATGAGCACACACATCACTCTGATGTGTGGATCCTTGACTCTGGAGCATCTTACCATATATGTCCGCGTAGGGAGTGGTTTACAACCTATGAGCAAGTAGACGGTGGCAATATTTCTATGGCTAACAATTTTTCTTGTAAGACGGTTGGAATAGGTTCGATTAAAATTCGGACACAAGATGGTAAATTCTGCACATTGAATGATGTTAGGCATGTTCCACTTATGACAAAGAATCTGATATCTTTGAGTATGTTAGACAGCAAGGGTTTCAGTTTTCAAGGTGAAGGTGGAGTTCTACATGTCTGCAAGGGTTCAAATGTGGTTTTGAAAGGTGTTAAACGTGGTATCTTGTATCTTCTTCAAGGTTCTACGTTATCAGGTTCTGTTGTTGTCGCATCCTCGGAGATTGATAAGATATACATGACTCAGCCATATGGGTTTCAGGTTCCTGGTAAGGAAGACTATGTTTGCAAGTTATTGAAGGATTTGTATGGACTAAAGCAGTCTCTGAGGTAATGGTATAAGAGAATTAAGGTGAGCAAAGTGGGTATTGCTGATAACCCAGCTGATATGCTTGTCAAGCCGGTTCCACATAGCAAGTTTCAACACTGTTTTATCTGGTACATCTGGCATTAACATTGTGCGTCTTGTACATCTGTTTTTCTAGTACATCTGGCATTATTATAATGCGTCTGGTACATCTGTTATTTGTGAGAGGATTCAAGTCAAGGTGGAGATTTGTTGAAATATGACTTGAAATTGGTTTTTGTTTTGCCGTTTGTTGTGGTTTATTTGTTTCCTAGTCAGTTTCTGATCTGTCTTCTGTAACCACCTAGAGAGTATTATATATACTCTCTAGGGGCATAACCTAGGAAAAAGTTTGAAATCTGAGTCGGAAAATCTGAATCATATCTGTTATCAATTAAGTCTGTCAGATCTAAAGTCAATTAGATCTGAATCTGAATCCGTATTCCGTAATTTATATCCTCAAGATCAATAAACTTTTTCTCTTCTGTCCAATCTGTGTTCTTTATTTACGTTTATTATAATCTTTTTTATGTTTCCGTTATAACTTTATATACCAAAAAACATCTTTTATACGATTAATTTAGAACATTGTTACAGAGTAGAGATGCACAAAAGGCCCATCGGGCCGGGTTTTGACCGGGCTTTGAAAAGCCCGGCCCGGGCTTTGACTTTGACCGGGCCGGGCCGGGCTTCTGTGAAAAATGTGAGCCCGTTTAGGCCCTCGAAGCGGGCCGCGGTGGGCTTTTTTCCGGGCCTGAAGCGGGCCGGGCCGGGCCGGATCGGGTTTTTTCCGGGATCAAATCGGATCGAGATTTTATGTTACATCAGAATGTTTTTTATGTAATAATGGCAGACATGTGTTAAACAATCTATTTTGCCGATACAAATATTACATTTATCGATTTACTTTTTGATTTGATGATATATTAATTGATTACACGTGTACTTAACTTGTTTTCGTTCATGTATCGTAATATATGCATATAAATAATCTTAGTATTAATAATGAATATGTAAATATATATGTACTTAAATTATTTTTATATTTGTAGGAAGTGTAAATACATAAATATTTATGTAAGTATACTAGAATAATCGAATTTTACCCGGGCTTTTTCGGGCCGAACCGGGCTTTTAATCGGGCCGGGCCGAAGAGCGGGCTTTTTAAAAGACCGGGCTAAGACCGGGCTTTTGCCGGGCCGGGCCGGGCTTTGCCCAAAAATATAGGGACCGTTTAAGGCTCTCGGGCCGGGCTTGACCGGGCCGGGCTTTGACCGGGCCGGGCTTTGACCGGGCTTTGCCGGATCAGGCCGGGCCAGATTTTCGGACTCGGGCTTTTTGTGCATCTCTCTTACAGAGTCATTGAGTATTGTACTTGGACTTGCTCCTATTATTATTGTAGGGATAGGGGGAGAGTAGGATCATTAGGATACCCTCAGTATATGATTATTATTATCACGGTCCCAAATGAATGATTTTTTTTTCACGCATTTTGATGTGTTTGATTGGGGTATTTTTAAATAATTTTTTAAAATTTTAATTTGATATATTTTTATGCAAAACAGAATAAATGAAAAAAAAATTATTTACGAATATTTCAATCATTCATATTAAAATACGTAAAAAGAATGACTAATGAAAATAATGAACACTAGACAGAGTTAGCCCTATGGCCCCTATCCGAAGCTAACCCGCAGCAAAATACTACTCCCTCGGTTTAATATTACATTTCTGGTTTTGATTTTTTACATTATTCATTAGAAACGATTGACTACTAATTTATACATAATTTATATGAGTGATTTTGTTTGATTCGTATTTGTGAGTATTTTAATACAATGAAATTTTTATATTTAGTACTAATACGAAATTAAAGACATTAATGATTAAAGTGTATGTTGGCAAACGTGTCCAAAAAAACAGAAAAAATATTTTGAGACGGAGGAGTACCTTTCAAATTTGGCCAAGACTTGTACTCCACGCGAACTTGGAGCTCACGGTCTTGCTTTGGTAATCGACATCGTAATATGTTTTTCATTTTCTTTTTATTGTTGCACATGCTGAAACTAGTTGTACAAACCCTCACGCAGTCGCAGTCGCACTCGCACACTTTATTTTTAGGCTGAAAATAGTGCTCCCAATATTCTTTGTATTCGAAATTGAAATTAAGAAAATGTATTAAATATAAAAAATTAAAGTTAATGATAAAATTATTTAATAGCTGATATAAATAGTGAATATAGTGAAGAAAAATGGGTGTAGTTAACTTTAATATTATAAATTTTATTAATTTTGAAAATTTAAGAAATGTCAAAAATTGAAGGAAATATCACTAGATAAAAAAAGAAGCGAGGAATATATTAAAAATGAAAAATATAAAAAATGGATAAATGTGAGGAATATTATTTTATATGAAGTTATTGAGAGAAAAGAAGAAAATAGGATTTTTATTCTAATGAACTTGTTCTCTATTATAATATAGCAATATACTCGATTTCGTCCCATTAAATTGTTAACAATTTCGATTTTTGAATATTCCCTTCAATTATTAACTTTCCAAAAATAATAATTTTTTAAAATTTTAAAAACTCAAATGAATTCACAATTTCCCATTAATTCCCACTTTCTTTCTAATTTATCATTTAAATATTAATGAGTCTCACTATTTTACCTATTTTTCTTACATTTCTGCACTACATCATTCTCATTTTTTAAACTCCGAATCCAATCAAAATGTTAATAATCTTTGATACAAAGGGGTAGTAAAACAAATTATATAGCCAACAATTAAGTAATAATAAAGGAGATTATTTTATCATATTAAGAAATCAATTCGTCTAAAAATTTATGATATCATAAAAAGGCCCCAACATAATATTACAATATTACTTAACACTTCACCTCAATTGCACAATTAGCTGGACAAAAAACATAACTATAATCAAATAAGCAAAGATACAAATTTAATAAATGGGAGTGAATTCGAACTTAAATCCCCTTCATAAACCGAGTTATGAGTCTTATTATTTAACCTACTTTTCTTACATTTCTCCATTACTTTATTCTCATTTTTTAGGAAAAGAATAAAGTGTACTTTCTCCGATTCTGTTGAAATGTCTTTTTTCACAAAGCTTCGGTTAAATAAAATAAAGAGAAAAAAGCTCCTGAGATTACAGTATAAACATATTGTGGTATTTTTATAAATATTGAAAATCTTCTAAAAAAAAGTTTGTAATTACAATTATACCCTCGTGCATTCATATGAGAATCATAGTTGGGTAATTTTCCTAACCTCAAGAACATCAATCCCTAAAATAAATTAAGTTATTATTTTATAAATATTTTGATATTTTAGAAATTGAGAAATAATAATATACGAAATATAGTTTTTTATTTATATTAATTTAATACTTAATTGTTACAAAATATAAGAGAATTTAATGTTAAATTTCAGTCAATTTAACATAACTTTATCCAAAATGAAATTTAAATAGAAATGTAGCAAGTAGAGTAAAAAACAGAAAACTTTAAAAAGATGGATAGACGTTTATAACAAATTTCTAAAATAGGGTTTTTTTTAACCACAAATCCTCACCCAAGCGTTATACGGTTCTTTGTTTTAATAATAAAAATTGGTTTTTATTAAAAAAAAACAAATAAGGAGTGGTTAATAAAAGAAATTGCTGATTATCCTTTTTTGTTTTATGTCTGTTGTTGAAAGGAAAAACAAAAGAGAATTTACTAAAAATACTGCCTTATCCTTCTTTTTTTACAGTTATACGGTTGTCTAAGTTTTCTTGCATTGTTACTGTTTTTCAAAACCAAAGATACCAAATTTGCAAAACTACGATCCATTCTTTATCTCAATATACACGGCCTCAACTCCATAACCATCCCCTTCCCCCTTCCCCCTTCCCCTTCCCCTTCCCCTTCACCGCCCCACCGCCGCCGCCCCACTCCACCCACCGCCCCACCCCTGCCGCCTTCCCCTTCCCTGAACTCCGGGGCCGCAGGCCTCTTACCTTCTTCTTTTAAGGTGAACGGCGTCGCTTTTGTCGCCGGAGTTGCGTTGGAGTCGCCAGCTTTAGGATCAGTGAGTTTCATTTGTTGGAGAAGAGAATGGTAATTTTTAGTTTCAGCGTTATATATGTTTAGATCGTTAAATTTTAAATCGATCCATGTAATTTTATTGAGTTTTTAGTCTCACCGGGAAATAGTTGCTTGACCGGAGTTTGGTTACCGGATTTTGAGGTTGTGTTCGGATTCTTGCTGTTGGTTAAAATGCTATGAAAAGAATGCTCTGAAAGAAGTAGTACGTCCGATCCCCTAAAAAAAAAAAAAAGTGAGGAAAGATAGTATTTTTGCAATTTTTAATAAGAAATGGATATACTTGCAATTAAGATTGTAAAATTGTAAATAGTTATCTTTAACAAAAGTAAAAATGCAAAATTTTACTTTTATCAATTTATTTATCAAAAAAGCTCAAAACAAAATGTTTAGGCAGAAAAAAAAAAAGGAAAAACAAAAAGGATAATAAATTATATAAAAAAGGTACAGTAATTGTGTAATGGGCAAGCAAAAAACATGGGCTTGGAGGCCCAAACAAATAAAAAACCCTAAACATGAATGGATAGATATAAATGAGGTTGTATCTATAATCTCCACCAAATTACAGCAGGCAGCCAGGTAGGAGAGAAAGATGGTGTCATTGAAGCTGCAGAAGCGTCTGGCCTCGAGTGTTCTCAAATGTGGCAAAGGAAAGGTTTGGCTTGATCCTAATGAATCCAATGAAATCTCCATGGCCAATTCTCGTAAGCTTCCCCTCATTTTTAATGTTATTAGTGGTAATTTCAGTGTTATATGTATTATTTTTGATTAAGTTCGATAAATGAATATCCTCTTCCAATGATTTTTTTTGGTTCCGACGTGATCGAGACAGTGTATTTTTAAGCTCGATAAATGATTATAGTATTCATTTACCAGAGGTTTAATTATATTGTAGGAGTATAATTGTTAGGATTTGTGTAGATTTAATTATGTTTGTTATTCTATGCGTATATGTATGAAATTATGCGTCTATGCCGTGAAATTATAATGTGTCTATAGTTAAACACTCAATCAGTAGGACTCTCCTGTGCAATTTGAAATTGTAATATGGTAGAGGAATAAGTAGTTACTATTCTAAACGGACACGATTGTCCTGAATTTCTTGATTGCAGGCCAGAACATTAGGAAGCTTGTCAAGGATGGCTTTATCATCAGGAAGCCAACTAAGATCCATTCGCGATCTCGTGCACGTAGAATGAAGGAGGCCAAGAGAAAGGGCCGTCATGCTGGATATGGTATACTCTCTGTTTCTCATTCTTGCTAAGTTTGAGACTACTTTGACCACACAAACCATTGGTGACCATTATGCTTTGGTGGTTTTTAGGATTTGTTAATCAGTACAATAGGTTACCCAACTGCATTTATTCATTAGGAAATTAAAATTGTGAATATGAAGGCCAAGACAATGTTAAGGATGTTGTTCTACTTGTGTTTGGTAGTGTCCTTGTTATAACATGGGTAGAATGTCCTAATCGTATTTATGAACATTATTTGAAATAAATTGTTGGTAGCACTCTCTTCTTGTGCAGAAGATGTGTAGGTAGTATCATTACCGAGGAAGAAAAAGATTGTTGATGAAATTATTTTGTAATCAGTTAGCAATCTGTTCCACGCTCCAACTTGTTGGATAGGTTTTTATTGTTTACCATTGTATAGGTAAACGCAGAGGAACGAGAGAGGCTAGGTTACCGACAAAAGTCTTGTGGATGAGGAGGATGAGGGTGCTCAGGCGTCTGCTACGCAAGTATAGGGAAGCCAAGAAGATTGATAAGCATATGTACCATGACATGTACATGAAGGTTAAAGGTAATGTTTACAAAAATAAGCGTGTGCTGATGGAGAGCATCCACAAGAGCAAGGCTGAGAAGGCAAGGGAGAAGACTCTTTCTGACCAGTTTGAGGCCAAGAGAGCAAAGAACAAGGCTAGCAGGGAGAGAAAGATTGCCAGGAGGGATGAACGATTGGCTAAGGTATATCTTCTATAATCCTGGGGTCTGGAAGCTTGCTCATCAAAAACACTTGCAGCACACACTTCTAAAGTTCAGATGCAAAATTTGTGGATATGATCTATTTTGAATCAAAGATACACATATGTTGTTCTAATATGTCCGTCGTTTATGTTTGTGAATTCTCCCAGGGACCTGTGGAGACTGCATCAGAAGCACAGGCCCCAGCAACAGCTGCTCCAACCTCTCAGCCTCAGTAAGTATTCAAGTGTATATACAAAGTGCGGACTGCTCTAAGCATGGAATCTAACCAAAACCAATTTTTGTTTTTTTTTGTTTTTGTTTATAGTGTGTCTAAGAAATCAAGGAAGTAAGCATCAGTTTATGAAACAGACAAGGAAGCTTTTCACCGGATGCTCCTCCGGGAGTAATTTTTTTTATTGAAACTGTTGCCCCTTCTCTTTGCTTATAATTAGATGTAAGGATAATGACCTTGTTATTTGAAATAAGAGATTTAATGGTTAAAATTGTACTATTTTTTTGTTATGCGTTTTCTCTTTTCTATATCAGAATCAGAAATGTGTTCTGCATTTTTTCCTTTCTATCTCGGAAATGTGAATACATATATGCCCAGTGTTGAATATCTTTAGAGATCTACAGTTGTTTGCACTCAGTTAAATCCGAGTACCCGTCCAAGTAGTTAGTCAGACTTGGATTGGTTGGTTGGTTTCCAACTCGTATGAGCTGATTATTATGACACTCTTTTGTTAACAACCAATATATTTTTTTCTTTGGAAATGTTTGGAATATTGTTAGTGAGAACTTTGCCAATCCTTAACATTGTCTAAAATGTGCTTTTATTTTATGACGAGACTAATTTCACAATTTAACTCAAAATTGCATCAAATGCAGAAACTTCCACTAACGTGTCTAGATTCTGTACAAATATTACATATTTATGTGTTGTACTGATGCGGAATAAGGGTGGATGCTGTTTTTGAAGGTTTAAATTTTTTTTAAAAAAAATATTGGACTAATCAGTCCTAAAAGATACGGACTGAATGTTGGAACAATTACTGAACCACACTCACGTCTTACCAACGAACCTTGACCAATCACTTGACAGGTTAATTAGCCCCTCCCTCTCAAAAGAATCACTCAACTTGAAAGACAGCAAGAAAGCACACAATGTGTAAGCTCTCAAAAGCATAAGCTTATAGTTTTTTTTTATTCAAATCTGCCTCAAATGCTTGATATAACTCAGCATTTATACTGAATTAATAAGCTATAATGGGCCACACATCAAGCCATAAAAACAGCAACAAACAGCTAGTGGAATACCCACCAAGCCACACAATACAACCTAATAATACAAGTGGAATACCCACCAAGCCAAGCCACACAATAGAACCTAATAATACAAGTGGAATACCCACCAAGCCACACAATAGAATAATATAAAGAAAAGAGTTGATCACCTTCTTTCCAGAATATTATTCTAAGCCAATCTGTCCATCTAGTGTTCCAATCCTACATACCCAAGTCTGTTTTTTGTCCAGATTAAAACCTATAGGATTCAGTAGCAAGGTAATGGCCTCCACATCTGAAGTACCTTTCAAATCCACATCATTCTCTCCCCCTTTAAAAGAATTTGCCCTCAAATTCACATCATCTAAGTAAGGAGACAGATCACCAACGTTGAAGGTAGCACTGACATTTCCATAATCATCTGGAAGATTAATCTTGTATGCACTGTCACCATAGACTTCCAACACCTCAAATGGACCATCTGCTCGAGGCATGAGTTTATTTTTGCGTTTGCTTGGGAACCTTTCTTTTCGAAGATGTAACCAGATCAGATCACCTACTTTAAACACTGGTTGCTTCCTATTTTTATTGGAACGTGCCCTGTATACTTCATTCATTTTTTCTATCCTTGTCTTCACATCTGCACAAGTTTTCATGAACACTTTCAATCTTTTCTGTGCATCCACATGAATGTCTTCTTTTTTTTAACGGCAACAAGTCAATTGACAGGAAAGGATTAATGCCATAAACAATCTCAAATGGTGACCTTTGAGTTGTAGAGGAATGTGACCTGTTGTATGCAAATTTAGCATGAGCAAGCTTTATGTCCCAATCTTTCTGAGTCTTGCTAACGAGCCCACGTAGCAATGTTCCCAAAGTTCTATTGGTCACCTCTGTTTGACCATCTGTCTGTGGGTGATGAGATGTACTGAACAGTAGCTTCGTGCTAACCTGCTTCCATAAACTCTTCCAAAAGTGACTTAGAAATTTAGAGTCTCTATCTGATACAATACTCCTTGGGACCCCATGAAGACGCACTATTTCTTTAAAGTAGAGCCCAGCCACATGTTGTGCATCATCAGTTTTATGCATAGGAACAAAATGAGCCATTTTTGAGAATCTGTCCACGACCACCATGATTGCATCCTTGCCCCTTTGAGTTCTAGGCAAACCTACAATAAAATCCATACTCACACTGTCCCATGGTGAATCAACAACTGGTAAAGGAGTGTATAGGCCTTTAGAGAATGAACTCTTTGATCTCTGACATGTAGCACACCTGGACACCACTTTCTGCACATCACGGAGCATATTTGGCCAGTAGAAATTTTCATTCAACATTTCCAATGTTTTGTGCACACCAAAATGACCAGCAATAGCACCGCTGTGTACCTCTCTGATTAAGAGCTCCCGAACTCCACAGCTTGGAATACACAACTTGTTTCCATGAAACAAGAAACCATCTTGCAGTGAATAGTTCTTGGTTGGGCTTTGGAACTCTTGGGAAAAATCCGGATCGCTCTTGTATAGGTCTTGAATGTGCTCAAATCCAATTACCCTTGCATCTACCATAGCTAGCAAGTACGATCTCCTTGACAGCGCATCAGCCACGACATTTGTCTTTCCTTCCTTGTATTTTGAAGTGAAGGTAAAAGATTGTAGAAATTCCACCCACTTCGCATGTCTATGATTCAGCTTCTGTTGTCCATGGATGTATTTCAAGGCTTCATGATCGGAGTGTAGGACAAAGGGCTTTGGCCTCAAATAGTGTGACCAGTGATCTAAGGCACGAACAATGGCATAGAATTCACGATCATAGTTAGAGTAGTTCAGCCTTGCCCCACTCAACTTCTCACTAAAAAATGAAACTGGTTTCTTCTCTTGTACCAGAACGGCTCCAATTCCTATTCCACTTGCATCACACTCTACTTCAAACAGTTTGTCAAAATCTGGTAGGGCTAGGATTGGTGCGCTGCACATTCTGTCTTTAATTCCTTCAAAAGCCTTTTGAGCAGCTTCTGTCCACTTAAACTCCCCTTTTTTCATCAGTTCAGTAATGGGGGCCACAATAGCTGAAAAAATTCTGATGAACCTTCTGTAAAATGATGCAAGGCCATGAAAACTTCTTACTTCGTGCACATTTGTCGGAACCTTCCATGTTGATATGGCTTCAACCTTTTCTGGATCCACTCTCACACCATCCGTTGAGACGATGTAGCCCAAGAAAGTGATGCTTGGTACCATGAAACTACATTTCTCCATCTTGCCATAGAGTTTTTATTCCCTTAGTTTCTCAAACAATCTTCGTAGATGAAACAAATGTTCAATGTTATCTCTACTGTATACCAGAATATCATCAAGGTACACCACAATGAACTTGTTTAAGAATGGTCTCAACACTTCATTCATAAGTCTCATAAAGGAACTTGGGGCATTGCATAGCCCAAACGACATTACCATCCACTCATATAGTCCTTGTTTCGTTTTAAAGGCTGTTTTCCACTCATCTCCTTCACATATCCTCATCTGATGATATCCACTTCTCAGATCAATTTTAGAGAACACTGTAGCCCCATGTAATTTATCTAGCATGTCTTCCAATCTCGGTATAGGGAACCTATATTTTATGGTAATATTGTTCACTGCCCTCGAGTCAATGCACATCCTCCATGTACCGTCCTTCTTAGGCACAAGCAAGGCAGGTACCGCACATGGGCTCATACTCTCTCGAACATACCCTATTTCAATCAGTTCCTCTATTTGTCGTTGTAACTCTTTAGAGGCGTCTGGGTCACATCTGTATGCTGGCTTATTGGGCAATGGAGCTCCTGGAATTAAGTCAATAGCATGTTCAATTCCTCTGATGGGTGGTAATCCTTTTGGCATCTCGTTGGGAAAAACATCTTCGAACTCCCCTAGTAGGTTCTTTAGGCCTTCATCTTGAATGGGTTGGTCTTGTTTTGATTCTCTTACCACCAATGCATAGCACTGCCCTCCATTCTCTTTCAGTTCTGCTTCAAATTCCTTAGGTGACAAGAACATACTAGTCTTCTCTTTTTTCTATCTCAGGGTAACATAGTATTCTGATGGTGATAAGGGCATCAATCTGATTCTTTTCTTGCCCATCAACACTGAATACACGTTGGAGTCTCCTTCATGAATTACCTTTCTGTCATACTGCCATGGTCTTCCTAGAAGTAAGTGGCAAGCACTCATAGGAATCACATCACACCAGATTTCATCTTTATAATTTCCAATGGCAAAAACAACCAAGGCCTGTTTTTTCACTTGTAACCCCTTAGAATCATCGAGCCAGCTTAATTTGTAGGGTTTGTTGTGCTATCTGGTTGGCAGGTTTAACTTGGTCACCATCTCACTTGCTGCTACATTGGTGCATGAACCACTGTCAATTATCATATTGCAAGTTTTGTCTTTAACTCTACATCTCGTGTGAAATAAACTCTCTCTCTGTTCACTGGTTTCATTTGTTTCTGTCAACATCACTTTTCTGATCACCAGCAATTCTTGATCTTGCTCAGCATATGCCTCTTCATTTTCCTCTTCTCCGCCAATTTCAACTACTACTTGTTCAGTGCCTTCCTCCAAAACAACGAACTGAGAGAACTTCTCCTCTTCATCCATTCCCTTGTACTTGTCTAGGGTCAGCATCTTCCTTGTAGGACATTCAGAAGCCACATGTCCTCTCCCCTGGCATTTAAAACACTTCCATCGAGAAGCATACTCTTCCTTCGATATGTGTACCTCCTTCTTTTCAGGCCACTTCTTTTCAAACTGCCTCTTCTCTTCTATCTTGTTGTTACTCGATGATGGGGAATCCCCAAACTTGATTTTGTATGGCGTGAAGGTTTTTGTAGCTCCAGAATAAGTCTTAGAAAACTTACTCTTCTCTTCGTTAGTATGCTTTTCAATTTTAAGAGACATTTTGCACACCTCGTTGAAGGAATTCAAAGGCTGCAATTCACACCTCTTAGCAATGTTTCTGTTTAGTCCCTTTAAGAACCTTGCAATTCTTAGGGTCTCCTTTTCAGTCAAGTTGCACACTGCATACAGCCTCTCATGTTCAGAAATGTACTCGGACACACTTAGCGTCTCTTGTGTCAGGTTTGTCAGTTTGATGAACTGTTCCTGTTCATAATCAGCGGGTATGTGCTTCACCCTCATCTTCCTCTTTAATTCACTCCATGTCTCAATTTTGGACTTTCCAGCCCTCTTTCTTCTCGCCTTGAGGTTCTCAAACCACGTGCCTGCATTCTTGATGAGCCTAATGTAGTGATAAGTGGATTTTATATCCACTATTTACCTTCCATTTGGACTTTAATCGTTTGCACGTTCTCGAGTTTCGTTGCCATTTAATATGTTTTTATGTAAATTGTGTAGGTTGTATCGTGAAGGCATTATGGTGCTAAAATGGTGCTATGGTGGTGTGAAATTAATTTAGAGCGTGTGGAAGGAAATTTGGAGTTGAAAATAATTCTTAAGTAACAGCAGAATTTGTGCAAATTCCAGGAGATCTTAGGTGCAGCAGCGCTTGATCAAGAGCTATAGCGCGCACAGGGTGGCACAAGGTTTTCTCCAGGAGCTTCTAGGAGCAGGGGCGCGGTTTTGGGCGCAGCTGCGCGGGTCTTGTGCGAGAGAAGCGCAGTAGCGCGCGCGCGAGGCGCAGTAGCGCTCGAGGGAGTGCGTTTCTAGGGATTGGCTAGCGCCCTTGCGCGCCTGTGGGCGCTCTTGCGCGTGGTGCCTTGAGCAGTAGCGCAGCAATGAGGCGCAACAGCGCGGTCTACCTCCTGTGTTATGCTAAGCTGCGTGCCTATCATTTAAGTTATTTTGTACCGGGTCAAAACATTTTGGGCCCATTTTTTTATTAGGGTATCTATATATATTTGTAGACCTAAAAAAACAAGGATTTATCATTTTTTTAGTTAGAGTGTTCTTCTTTTTCCTTTAGCATCTATCAACATTTTTCATTTCAAGAACAATTTCAAGGGAATTCTCCAAGCT
The DNA here is from genome assembly GCA_037693485.1 of Kitagawia praeruptora. Lineage (NCBI taxonomy): Eukaryota > Viridiplantae > Streptophyta > Magnoliopsida > Apiales > Apiaceae > Kitagawia > Kitagawia praeruptora. The sequence goes on along the minus strand of CM075344.1, from coordinate 113,835,786 downwards.
AGTGACAAGCAAGGATTATTCTTGGAACCTTAGTACTCTTCTATTTTGGGAATTTATTTCTAAACCTTATTTCTCTCTTCTATATTTATTTGCTTGTTTTAGAATTATGTTATCCATAGAACCCATGATGGCGATTAGGTCGATTATGGGCTAATTCGTTATCATGGGATTTTAATGGATTTTTCTATGGATTCTAGAAATTGAGTGTTATTTATGTCTTCGTGTGTGATTGAATGTATTGATTGTCTAGTATGATTATGCTTATTCGTTATAAGTGAGTCGCGAACACTTGTAATTGTTTGGTTAATCCTGGTGAATGCGAAAGTGGATCTAGGGTTTAGAACAATTCATGCTAGCATAGGTTTTTGCATGTGAAGAACATGTATTAATTTGTGGTGTAATTCTACCCGTCTTGCACTGACTATGTGGTTTTATGGATGCTTGATTTTAACCGGTATGTGTTCAATTGCTATAGACATATAGGAACTACACATATTTGGTGACTACTTGACTTCTATCAATTGTGGATGATCAGTAGGATGGTATATGCACAATGAAAGTTGGTGTGTATCAGTTTAGTGCATCTAATCAGTAATCAACTCTGTCACATGCTAGGCTAAAGGGCATAAGATTCTAGATGAAGTGGTTAATGAAATTGAAATCCCATGTTTGTTTCTTATAAATTAATCCTTAAGTTATTTTCTCGTAATTGGCTAGTTAGTAATTAATCATTAGTTAAATCAAAACCAAATTTGTGATTGTCTTAGCAGTGAGTGTAAATCATAAGCTGGTGCATAGGTGAACAAAACGAACAATTTGAGTCTCTGTGGGAACGAATCTTATTTACCGTATATTACTTGTTGACCACGTTCTCTTGCGTGAATAAGTGCGAACAAGTTTTTGGCGCCGCTACCGGGGACTCAGTTCATTGTTTGTTTAGTTTTTGATCTTGTCATCAATTTGGATTAAATTCACTGACTCAGACGTTTTTCTCACTCATTTCCTTTGGGGTTTCTCAGGTACTATCTTGAGCGTGTATGCTTACTCGATCTCAAGCTCGTAAAGAAAATCTGGAAGAAGAGAAGCACGAAGAGGAATTAGTGGAAGACAGTGAAGAAGAGTTGGAAGTTACTGGAGAAATGGCAGATAACAAGGCGCTGAAGGAATATTCTCAGCCCAAGATTGATGATATTCAGTCGAGTATTGTGCGGCCGGCTATTGCTGCAAATAATTTTGAGATCAAGCCGGGCACGATCCAAATGGTCCAGAACTCAGTCCAGTTTGGGGGTTCATCTGTTGAGGATCCCAACATGCATATCAGGGACTTCATTGAGATCTGTGACACGTTCAAAACCAACGGAGTTTCTGAGGACGCTATCAAGCTAAGGTTGTTTCCATTCTCTTTGAGAGACAAAGCAAAAAGCTGGTTGCATTCACTTCCAGCAGGTTCCATCACTACATGGGAAGATCTGGCACAAAAGTTCTTGACTAAATTCTTTCCTATGGCAAAGACTGCTGCCATGAGGAATGCTCTTACACAATTTAGTCAGCATTCTGGTGAATCACTGTGTGAAGCTTGGGAAAGGTACAAGGAGATGCTCCGGAAATGTCCTCATCATGGGATGCCAAATTGGATGGTCATCAATAGCTTCTACAATGGGTTAAGTCATTCTCGAGCAATGCTTGATGCAGCATCTGGAGGAGCTCTGTGGGCCAAAAGCTATGAAGAGGCCTATGACTTGATTGAAATGATGGCTGCAAACGAGTATCAGAATCCGACACAGCGCATTCCACAAGGTAAGGTTGCAGGTGTACTTGAAATGGATGCCACAACAGCTATAGCAGCCCAGCTACAGGCTCTAACCATGAAAGTGGATTCATTGGCTAAGGTGGGGGTTCAACAAGTCGCCATGGTTTGTGAATTGTGTGCGGGGGCTCATGACACTCATCAATGTGCAATCTCTAGTGAGTCGGCACAGTTTGTCAGCAATTTTCAGAGGCCTTCACAACCTGTTCCTAATACATATCATCCTAACAATAGGAATCATCCTAACTTCAGTTGGAGCAACAATCAGAATGCTATGCAACAACCATCTCAGGGTCAGCAGTATAGTTCAAGGCAGTTCAACAATTCGGGTTATCAACAACCCTATGCCCAAAGGCCACCATACAATCCACCTGGATTTCATCAACAACAACCAGGAAGTCATGTGCAATCTAATGAGAAGTCGGAAATGGAAGAATTGCGAATGATGTACAAGAGTCAAGCAGCATCTCTGAAAACTCTTGAAAATCAAATGGGCCAACTGGCCAATGCTCTTTTGAACAGACCTCAAGGGCAATTACCTAGTGACACGGAAGCAAATCCGGGAAAAAAGGAGGTCAAGGAACAGATTCATGCTGTTACGTTACGTTCTGGAAAGGTTACAGACGATCTGGGAGTCAAAAAGCAGTTTAACGAAGAACTTGAAAATGTTGTGAACAGCGATTTGGTCGCGGGCGCGTCTGAGGGGTCTATCCGGTCTTCTAATTCAGCTCTCCCGGTCATTCAGAAGGCATCAGGTGAGGAAGAAAAGGAGAAGTCAGATGGAAAAACAGGTTCAGAATTTACGGAAGCTAGCAAAGAAGTTTATCCGCCTCCGCCATTCCCTAAAAGGCTTCAGAAACAGAAGTTTGATAAGCAATTCGCAAAGTTCTTGGAAGTGTTCAAAAAGTTGCACATAAATCTACCATTTGCTGAAGCACTTGAACAAATGCCAAGTTCATGAAGGGCATACTTTCGAGGAAATTGAAACTCGAGGAGTTAGAGACCGTCGCTTTGACGGAGGAGTGCAGTGCTGTCTTGCAACAAAAGTTGCCACCTAAGCTGAAAGATCCGGGGAGTTTTACAATACCGTGCATCATTGGAAATTTGTCTTTTGACAAGTGCTTGTGTGATTTGGGGGCAAGCATCAACCTCATGCCCTATTCGGTTTTCTTGCAACTTGGTCTTCTGGAGCCTAAGCCTACCAACATGTCACTCCAGTTAGCTGATCGCTCAATTACCTACCCTCGAGGAATTGTAGAAGATGTTCTGGTAAAAGTGGACAAACTCATCTTTCCAGCGGATTTCGTCATACTTGATTTTGAAGAAGATAAGAAAATCCCTATCATTCTTGGGAGACCATTCTTGGCCACGGGGCAAACCTTGATTGACGTGCAAAAAGGGGAACTTACGATGAGGGTGCATGATCAAAATGTCACCTTCAATGTTTTCAAGGCTATGAAGTTTCCAAGTGAAGAAGAGCAGTGTTTGAAGATAGACTTGGTGGAGACAGCAGTGCAATCAAAAATTGAGCATCTGCTCTTGAATGACACATTGGAAAAAGCACTGATTAGCGATTCTTTATTGGAAGAAGATGAGATAGATGAGCAACTGCTACTTCTTGATGCTACTCCATGGCAAAGGAAATTCGGGAGACCAGTGGAATCTTTAGGTCTATCTGAATTGAAGGGGTCACATCAGCGGTTGAAACCATCCATTGAAGAAGCTCCAACTCTAGAGCTCAAACCACTACCTGATCACTTAAGGTATGCTTCTCTTGGTGAGTCATCTACTTTACCTGTGATTATTGCTGCTAACTTATCAGATTCTGAGGAAGACAAGCTCTTGAGAGTTCTTAGAGAATTCAAATCAGCTATTGGATGGACCATAGCAGACATCAAGGGGATTAGTCCAGCTTACTGTCAACATAAAATTCCATTAGAAGAAGGGAGTAAACCAACAGTGGAAAATCAGAGACGTCTAAATCCAATCATGAAAGAAGTTGTGAAGAAAGTAATTATCAAATGGTTGGATGCAGGGATTATCTATCCCATTTCTGATAGTTCATGGGTAAGCCCAGTTCAATGTGTGCCGAAGAAAGGTGGCATGACGGTAATCACCAATGAGAAGAATGAACTTATCTCTACTCGCACGGTCACTGGTTGGAGAATCTGTATGGACTACCGGAAATTGAACAAGGCCACTAGGAAGGATCATTTTCCTTTGCCCTTTATCGATCAGATGCTGAACAGACTTGCAGGTCAGGAGTACTATTGCCTATTGGATGGATATTCTGGGTATAATCAAATCTGTATTGCCCCTGAAGATCAGGAGAAGACGACTTTCACATGTCCATTTGGTACATTTACTTTTCGGCGAGTCTCGTTTGGTTTGTGTGGTGCACCTGCCACTTTTCAAAGGTGTATGATGGCTATCTTTTCAGACATGATTGGTAAGACCGTAGAAGTTTTCATGGATGACTTTTCTGTAATCGGTCTCTCTTTCGATGAATGTTTGAAAAATCTGGGTGCGGTTCTGAAAAGATGTGTGGAGACTAATCTAGTGCTTAACTGGGAGAAATGCCACTTCATGGTTCAGGAGGGAACTATTCTTGGGCACAAGGTGTCACGGAGAGGTCTAGAGGTGGACAGGGTAAAAATAGAGACAATTGAAAATCTTCCACCACCTAATTCAGTGAGAGGGATTCGCAGTTTCCTTGGTCACGCAGGTTTCTACAGGCGTTTTATCAAAGACTTCTTAAAAATCTCCAAACCGTTGTGTAAGCTCTTGGAAAAGGATGTTCTTTTTAAATTTGATGAAGAATGTTTGACCGCTTTCGAGACTCTGAAAAAGAAATTGGTTTCAGCACCAGTGATCATTGCGCCCGATTGGAGTGAACCTTTCGCTATGATGTGCGATGCTAGCGATTATGCAGTGGGGGCTGTTCTCGGTCAAAAAAAAGACAAAGTGTTTCATGTGATCTATTATGCAAGCAAGACTCTTAATGATGCTCAGTTGAACTACACTACTACTGAAAAGGAGCTGTTGGCCATAGTCTATGGTTTCGAAAAATTTCGTTCTTACTTGCTAGGTACAAAGGTAATGGTGTACACGGATCACGCGGCTATTAGATATCTGCTCTCTAAAAAGGACTCCAAACCTCGTTTAATTCGTTGGGTACTTCTGTTACAAGAATTTGATATGGAGATTAAGGACAGGAAAGGGACAGAGAATCAAGTAGCTGACCATCTTTCTCGTCTGGAGGACTTTGGTAAATCCTCTCGAGACGGTACCATCATTAATGAATTCTTCCCGGATGAGCAATTGTTTAGGGTGCAAGAAGAGGAGCCATGGTACGCAGACATTGTGAACTTTCTGGTTAGTCAAGTTATTCCATCCGAATTTTCTTATGCACAAAGGAAGAAGTTCTTGCATGAAGTTAAATGGTATCGTTGGGACGAACCATATCTGTTTAAACAGGGAGCTGATCAGATTCTTAGAAGATGTGTGCCGTATAGTGAAACAGAGGCTATTCTGAGGGATTATCACGCCACGACATATGGGGGCCACTATGGAGGTGAAAAGACTGCTACTCGGATTCTTCAAGCGGGGTTCTATTGGCCTTCTCTTTTTAAGGATGCTCATCAGTACGTCTTAAGGTGTGATCGTTGTCAGCGTGTTGGTAACATATCGAGGAGGGATGAGATGCCCCTTAATGTAATGTTGGAAGTGGAAATTTTCGATGTTTGGGGAATTGACTTCATGGGACCCTTTATCTCTTCATGCAACAATCATTATATCTTGCTAGCAGTTGATTACGTCTCTAAATGGGTTGAGGTCAAAGCACTTCCGACAAATGATGCCCAAGTCGTGCTTAATTTCCTTCAGAAGAACATCTTCACCAGATTTGGTACTCCTCGAGTCATTATCAGTGATGAAGGCACTCATTTTTGTAATCGCAAGTTCACTAATCTTATGGCCAGATACAATATCAATCATAGGGTAGCTACAGCATATCATCCCCAGACTAATGGCCAAGCTGAAGTGTCTAATCGGGAAATCAAGCGTATTCTAGAAAAGGTGGCGAGTCCTTCAAGAAAGGATTGGTCTTTGAAACTCGATGAAGCCGCCTGGGCTTATCGAACGGCATATAAAACACCTTTGGGAATGTCACCGTATCAGCTTGTCTACGGGAAAGTTTGTCATTTGCCGGCGGAATTGGAGCACAAGGCTTATTGGGCTTTGAAGAAGCTAAATTTTGATCTTACAGCCGCGGGTGAGAAGAGAATGGTGCAACTCCATGAAATGGACGAGTTTCGCTTGCAAGCATACGAGAACAATAAACTCTACAAAGAAAAAGTGAAGAGATGGCATGATCGTCGTTTAGTCAACAAGGTATTTGTTCCTGGACAACCCGTGTTGTTATTTAATTCTCGCCTTCGTCTATTTCCAGGAAAGCTAAAATCGAGATGGTCAGGGCCCTTTGTTGTAAAAACCGTGTTTCCGCATGGAGCGGTTGAGATTTTTGAGAAATCACCTGATCAGTCATTCAAAGTCAATGGTCAGAGATTGAAACCGTACTTTGGTGAGGTAACGAATCGTGGGGCTGAAACCGCGGTTCTTGCAATTACTGAGTAAATCATGGAAGTCACGTCAAGCTACTGACGTAAAAGAAGCGCTTCGTGGGAGGCAACCCATGCGTTTGGTGTATGTTTGAAAAAAAATATATATATATATATATATATATATATGCCCTCTATAGCGCAACAGCGCCTGGCGCTACTGTCTTTCCAGGAGACAACTCGCGCAACAGCGCTACTCTATAGCGCAATAGCGCCCGGCCAAGGCTCATTCCAGGAGATGCAACGCGCAATGGCGCCTTCCTCAAGCACAGCAGCGTTCCCCTGTATAAAAAAAAAATAAAAAAATAGAGAACCTTTTGTAACAAATAACCAGCCGAAACAATACATACACCCACATCTCTTATACTCCTAAACCTAAAATTCTCTCTACCCAAAATCTATACCTCATCCCCTTTCTTAAATTCAAATCCTACATCTTCCAAACCCATCTCAAATCCTATCCCACTAATTATCTCTACATAATCACCTATACACACAAATCCCCTCTTTATTCCAAATCATTCAACTTCCATACAAGCTTCAAGATTTCTCTAATTCAAGTTTGGGGGAGTGCTTTCAAGGTTCTCATCTTCAATTCAAGTGGTAATATTCTCTCTTAATTTAATTATTTAGTGAATTGAATTGTTGGAATTGGGATATTGTGTGTGGAGATATATTGTGGATTTTTGGGTGTTTGTTGACATTGTGTTGTTCAAAGAGTGGTATGGCTCCCAAAAGAGTACGTGTGCCGAGTAGTAGTAGTTCGGAGGAGGAGGTGGAGGCGAATTATGATGTAGATAAATTTGTTTCTAAGGCGGCTCAAGATGAGTTCGAAAATTTATTGACAAAGGCTGTTGTTCAGGAGAGGGGTTTTGAGCCTTCGAGTGAGGATGGTGAATTAAGAGATATGTTGAGGGAGTTAGGTTGGGTGATGTTTTGTGCTAAGCCTGTGGCAGTTCCCTTGAGCATTGTTAGGGAATTGTATGCCAATGCCAAGGATGACAAGAATGGAATCACTATGGTTAGGGGGCAGGCAGTTGCTTATAAGCCTGGGTATATCCGGCGTGTTTTGTCTCAATCACCGAAGCCTAGGAATGTTGAGGATTGGGGGCAGAAAACTAGGGATGATGTTGACCTAGATGCTATCATGGCGGGGATGTGTATTCCGGGTACGGTTTGGAAGTATAAGGCAGGTTCTACCACGCCGAGTACGTTTCCGGCAGCTGCATTGACGAGGTATGCCAGAGCTTGGTTCTTGTTTATTTGTGCTCGTGTAATGCCTACTACCCATGTTACTGAGGTTAATGTTGATCGTGCCATCATTTTGTGGGGTATTTTGAACGGGAAGTATATTGATCTCGGGGAACTAGTCTATCAGAATATTTTGAAGTTCTTGAAGGGTGGTACGACAGGCGGGATCCCACATGCAGTCATTATTGCTGAGTTGTGTGTTCATGTGGGTGTCCGTTGGCATAGTGATGAGACGCTGCTCAGGCCGAGGGGTTCTATTAAGCACGCGGCTATTAATAAGATGGCGGAGTGGCCGGGTGGTATTCCTCACCCGAGGGGTCTTCGTTATGTTGAGATTTTTGAGGGGGGTGGTGATCCACCACCGGTTGAGCAGGTACCTCCACAGCCACACCTAGACAGAGTGGGACCTTCTCAGGCACAGACGAGTCAGGGTACTGTGGTTTTCAGTGATGCTCAGTTCAGACGCATGTTGAGGCGTCAGGATACTACGAATGCCATGTTACACAGATTTGCTACAGACTTGACTCAGTCGTTGGATGGAGTGTACCAGCAGCAGGGTTTTCAGGTCACATGGCCTATCTTCGGAGCGCACCACGTCTATCCACCACCAGACACACCACCCGAGGAGGGTGACGATGCCGACGACTAGGGGAGTATCTCTTGTACCCTTTAATTTTACCTTCAATGAGGACATTGAAATTTTTAAGTTTGGGGGTGATTTTAGGGTATCAAGAGTCATTGCATTGCATATAGTTGCATATTCATGTTAGTCATATTAGTAATTTTGCATTTAGTTTTGCCATGCCATTTAGATTGCATTTAGGATGCCATGTCATATAGATTTATTTAGGAGTGTAATATCATTTTGTTCATGCATTTCATATGATTCCACTTGAGTGTCTGTTTATGGCTTGATAGGTCGACGTTAATTTGAGTGTGATGACAATGAATAGAGGGTTGATTTAAGTACTTATGAAATTGACTTGCATGTGTCGGGAACACAATCTTTTCACGGTCTCACTGTTTGCTCTTGGGCTAGATCGAGTCATACCTTGTTTGGCTGTTGAGATTTAATCACTTATTTATATCTAGAATTTTCGTTATTCCCTTGATGGCGTAGGAGCACTTAAGTATAAGTTTGGGGGAAAACAGGGATTTCATGCTAAGTGTCATGTCGTAGTGTAATAATGGCTAGGCGTCAAATGGCTAGTAGCCGGCTCATATTTGATATGAGTAGTCTAGGGGGGTGAGACAGTGCACCCATGTGAAAAAAAAAAGGAAAAGGCAAGAAAAAGAGTCAAAAGAAAAAAAAAAAGAAATAGAAAAGAAAAAAAAAGAAGAGAAAAGAAAAGGAAAAAAAAAAGAGTTGTGAGAATAAAAAAATGAGGGATTGTGAGAGTGTGTGTATGCTAGTTGGCTAGGGTGAGCTCTTTAGCACTCGAGCAAGTAAGTTCGAGGGGAATTTATGCCTAGTGACCTAAGACTTTTCCGGTCTGGGATCCACTAACCTAACGCTCGCTACAAGGGTACTATTGTATAAGCCTTTAGGGGTCTCACCCATTGCACAGTCAAAAGCATGTGTGTTTTGTGTTTTGTGATGTTTTATGTAGTAAAGCATGAGTCTTTGTCTACCTTAAATGATGATGGCGGTGTCTTTGAGTCATGGAGTGTCTAAAGTCTATTCTGTTTATAAACATGTGATTGTTTTGGCGAAGAATTGGTTATGCCTTTGATCTAGTTTCGAGAGTATATCTAGTGAGAAATGCACACACTACGTTTCCGAGCATGTATTGTTAGTATACGGGGCCTTAGTCGAGCTCTGTTTGGAGTTGTTGCATTCGTTGAGACGTTTGCGTGTTGAGTTGGTTTCAGATCATTTGTGTGGGATCATTGCATTAGGACATTTTCGCATTATCATGACATTTAGTTATTAGTTGCATTCATTCATCATTTTAAGCTGAGTTTGCATTGCTTGAGGACAAGCAACGGTTTAAGTTTGGGGGTTTGATAAGTGGATTTTATATCCACTATTTACCTTCCGTTTGGACTTTAATCATTCGCACGTTCTCGAGTTTCGTTGCCATTTAATATGTTTTTATGTAAATTGTGTAGGTTGTATCGTGAAGGCATTATGGTGCTAAAATGGTGCTATGGTGGTGTGAAATTAATTTAGAGCGTGTGGAAGGAAATTTGGAGTTGAAAATAATTCTTAAGTAACAGCAGAATTTGTGCAAATTCCAGGAGATCTTAGGTGCATCAGCGCTTGATCAAGAGCTATAGCGCGCACAGGGTGGCACAAGGTGTTAGGTCCAAATGTGTTGTAGAGGGGGGGTGAATACAACTTTTCGAATATGAGAAGCAATAAATACGATGCAATAAATGAACACGCAGATTCAAGGAATATATTTCTTATATATAACTTGAAATGGTTGCTACAACATTCATTACAAAGTATAACAGAAGTTCAGAGAGAAGTGAATGATTCTAAGCTCTGTGAATGTACTCTCTCTCTTTTTCTTGTGTTTTCTCAATTATAGCTCTCTCAAATAAACATCACACAAGTACTTCTATTTATACTACATGTAATCTATGTCCTGTAGTCTTCAAAGACTAAGATATACGTGGCCCAATGATGTCCACATAAATATTGCCTTATCTTGAAAGCTTGGAAATCTGCCAATCAGAAGATGCCATGTGTCATGTTGAAGCTGCACTCTAAGTAGAACTTCTACTTGAGAATTTCTACTTAGCCATCTCGAATTTCTAAGTAGAACTTCTACTTAGAAATATTCTACTTGGTCATCTAGAATATTTAGTACTTAGAAAATATTCTGGTCTTCAACTTGAAACTTCAATGCACATCTTGAACTTGTGATATCTTCATGTCTTCTTTATTCTTCAGCAAGCTCTTGAACATGGGTCTTTATTACTGACATAAACTTGCTATCAATGTCCTGACACTTGATGCACTGGTCTGGTTCATAAGTGACTAGTCTTGATAGTGTTTCTGCTTCTCGAATAAATTACCATATTCACTTAGTAACTTGGCTTTCCAATGTTCGCTTTCCTTCTTGTTCACTTGAAATCAATTGGTCTTGTTGATACTGATAGTTATGATCTTGATTCTCGATTTCTCAAATCACTGAGGCATGAACAACTTTGACTTGAACTTCTCTCAATGATTTCTTCTTGGCTTGATCATAGTTAACATGCTCAATTGTATCAATTACCTTGTCTTCATTTAGTGTTGATTCCTTGTGACTTCTTGTTCTTGATTGTCTTCTGGTTAAGTATCTTTTCCTTTAATTGAGTTACATTAGTTATAGTGTTACAAGTTTACACACTCTGCCTTTCAATCTCCCCCTATTTGATTGTCTAACAATGACATTCAAATTAATGAAGGATAACTCAACTAAACAATGAGACGAGAAAAGATAATTAACATTACAGTCTTGAATAATATACAATTGAAAAGTACTTGAAAACAATACAAAGAACTTAAACTAGAAACAGAATTCGAACCTCGAATTAAAGATCATTTGAATGATTCCTATCACCTGGATTATTTCATATCTTTTAGTCAAACTTATATCACCTTATTGGATTCACTCTAAGGTGAATTTTCCTCAAGTGAGTTAAAGCAACCGAAAGACATGAAGTTTTTCCAACTTCAAGTTCACACCACTCTGACCTTTAACCCTAATTCCGTTTCCTCTTTCTAGCTTCAGCAGCTTGGTCTTTCTCTTCTTTCTGCCTTCTGCGCTTCTCCTTCTGCTGCTGTTGTTTCTTATATACTGGATCACGAAGCTGCGTCCACCTAGCATTCAACAAACTTACTGCTTTCATTTCTAGAGGATTCTTGGGCTCTGGGTAAGGATGTTTGAAAAGCCTTCTGAGTTTGTCCACCTCCTGAGTAGTCCTGATCTTTGGAATGTCCTCAAAGTTCTTCATTATAAGCTGAGGTTTCCAATGAGCTTTATCAGCTTTAAACTGACAATAGATCATTTTGGGATAGCCCTTGACACGGTTAGTATTGTGGATACTAGCCGCATCTTTCTCCATTCGCTTCTTTTCCACTACTACTTCAGACAGGTAACTCACGAGTCTCTGCTTTTCTTCCTCATACTTAACTTCCACTTCGTCCCACTTGAACACATATAATACTCTCTCCAGAAATGCAGCATCTTGAGTCTGTAGCAGCCAATTTCTACTCATATGCAAGATTGTTTTATTCTGGTCTGCATCTATGAATACTAAGGCATCAGCTGTATCATCAACATAAGAGTGTATCCAGTATACACTATCTCTTCCTGGAACGCCAACTGTCTCCCTTATCTCTCCTTGTTCCAGTGCTCCAGAAGGAAGAGTCAGAGCTTCATCTACATTCTTCATTGCTTGAAGAATATTACATTTCTTCTCTATCAGCTCCGGCTCAATCTTCACGTTATCGAGAGGGTTTGGAGCAATGATATCACACTTCCACACCTCATTACTCTTCATGAATATGACTCTTTCAATGATCTTCACTGATTTATCTTTAAGCTCAGAAGCGAATCCCTTACTCATCATTTGTCTACAGACGGCTTTAAGAGATTCCACTGAAAGTTCCATTAAATCCTTTTCCTCCATGCTAACCCTCTTCATTTTCTTGTCAACTACCATCCGGACAACATTAGGATATGCTGAGAATTCTGGACCCTTGTCCTCTGCTAGCTGCATTAACTTATCCCTATACAGAATGCTTAGCTTCTCAGATTGAGAGTATTGAATTTTTGTTGCTAGCAAGAACAACTCTGACGCAGATCTTCTCGTTATGAATTGGTCATCCACATATAGGAAAGACATTGGGACTCCTTCTACCAAAGACAATATAACCTGCCACTCCTTAAGCGTTGCATTATATCCAACCCTGACTTTAGAAATTAATCTCTTCAATGCACTTATGTAGTCCGCAGCCATTGGATTCTGCAAATTCAGATTGTAGAACAGATCATCTGCCTCCTTGTTATGAACTCCTTTTGCATAGGGTCCCATAAATATCTTCCTTGCTTCATCCCACTTCTGCCCTATCCTTTTCTTGTCCAGATCAACTTGAGGATCAGCTAGCCTTGCAAGCTCATAATCGTACTGCTTCCCTTGTAGCTCCACTTTCTTTTCTAGAAACGCAGCACTTTCTTGCATCATCTTCATTTTAAAGAACTCAGCTTGTTCCAAGGCTAACTGTTGAGACTTAAGGGTTTCCTCATCAACAGTAACTTCTTCAGGCATTCCGAAAGACATCCCAGCACCTCCACCTTGATCCTTTAATGAAAGGCAGAGTGTATGAACTTGTAACACTATAACTAATGTAACTCAATTAAAGGAAAAGATACTTAACCAGAAGACAATCAAGAACAAGAAGTCACAAGAAATCAACACTAAATGAAGACAAGGTAATTGATACAATTGAACATGTTAACTATGATCAAGCCAAGAAGAAATCATTGAGAGAAGTTCAAGTCAAAGTTGTTCAGGCCTCAGTGATTTGAGAATTCGAGAATCAAGATCATAACTATCAGTATCAACAAGACCAATTGATTTCAAGTGAACAAGAAGGAAAGCGAATATTGGAAAGCCAAGTTACTAAGTGAATATGGTAATTTATTCAAGAAGCAGAAACACTATCAAGACTAGTCACTTATGAACCAGACCAGTGCATCAAGTGTCAGGACATTGATAGCAAGTTTATGTCAGTAATAAAGATCCATGTTCAAGAGCTTGCTGAAGAATAAAGAAGACATGAAGATATCACAAGCTCAAGATGTGCATTGAAATTTCAAGTTGAAGACCAGAATATTTTCTAAGTACTAAATGTTCTGGATGGCCAAGTAGAATATTTCTAAGTAGAAGTTCTACTTAGAAATTTCGAGATGGCTAAGTAGAAATTCTCAAGTAGAAGTTCTACTTAGAGTGCAGCTTCAACATGACACATGGCATCTTCTGATTGGAAGATTTCCAAGCTTTCAAGATAAGGCAAGATTTATGTGGACATCATTGGGCCATGTACATCTTAGTCTTTGAAGACTACAAGACATAGATTACATGTAGTATAAATAGAAGCACTTGTGTAATGTTTTTAGTTAGTGAGCAATATTGAGAAAACACAAGAAAAAGAGAGAGAGTACATTCACAGAGCTTAGAATCATTCACTTCTCTCTGAACTTCTGTTATACTTTGTAATGAATGTTGTAGCAACCTTTTCAAGTTATATATAAGAAATATATTCCTTGAATCTGCGTGTTCATTTATTGCATCGTATTTATTGCTTCTCATATTCGAAAAGTTGTATTCACCCCCCCTCTACAACACATTTGGACCTAACAATTGGTATCAGAGCGGATGTTTAACATACAAAACATAGATCCTTGTGTTTGGTAGAAGAATCGTGAGTTTTCATTTTCTAGATCTACTTTTCATTTTCTCGAAAAGTGTGCTTTAATTTGTTGGTAGTGAAAACTCATCCGAAAAAAAAATTATTTAAATACTCCAGGTGTGATTATTTGGCTTGGGTGTATTTTAATTAATTTTTGTGAATTAATCTGGGTTCATTGATATTTGGTGTTCTTGAGTGTTCATCATCTGTTCTTATTAAAGAAGATAACCCAACAACTTTTTGATCTCCTTTTTCAAACAAATAAGATAGTCAAAAAGGTGTTTTTGTACTTTTGATTTGATAAATATTCCTTGGCCGAAAGTGTAACAAGACATACTCAGTGCCTAGCAAGTGGGTTAGTTGCTTTCGGTGTGTAAAGTATCAAAAGTCAAAAAGGTGATATTGTTTATTCAATATTAAAGAAATCTGCAGAAAATTTATTCTAAGGACAAAAGTTCTACATAGAATTTCTACTTGAGATTTTCTACATAGAATTTCGACTTGGACAATTTCTACTTGGTGAATTTCGACTTGAGCAAAATTTCTACTTAGAGAAATTTCGACTTGGCAGAAGTTCTACATAGATATTCTACATAGCCTAGTCTTGGGTACTTAGAAATTTTTAGTGACAAGATTTGAAATGGCTCCTAAAAATTCTTTCAAGATCCCAATGTTCAACCGAGATCACTATGAAGAATGGGTTTTCAGAATGAGACTCTACTTAGAGACAATTAACCCTGAGTATCTGGAAGTCCTTGAAAAGGGTAAATTTGTTCCAATGAAAGCTATTCCTGAGCGTACGGAAGGAGATGAGGTTATACCTGCTCGGTCTGAGCCTAAAAAGGCAGCGGACTTTACGGATGCTGACAAGGAGCAAATAGCTTATGATACTTCTGTAAGACAAACCTTGATGGAATCCCTTGATCATGAAATGTTCAACATAGTCAAAGGTTTGAATACAGCAAAGAAGATTTGGGACAAGATAGAAGTTGTCATGGAAGGATCTGCAGAGGTTAGAAGCAACAAGACACTTATACTCAAGATGGAGTATGACACCTTCAGAATACGAAAAGGAGAAGGCATAACAGACGTCTATCTAAGATTCAGTCAGTTGGTATTGGATTTGAATCTGAGAGGTGTTACTCTCCCCATGGTTGAGACCAATACGAGATATCTGAGGAACCAGCCAAAGAGCATTGAACATAGGGTCTACGCAATCAGAGAAACCAGAGATTTGCATACAACTTCTCTGGAAGAATATTATGGAATTCTAAAGACCTATGAGCTGGAAACACTTCAAGATCAAGCATGGGACAATGATTCAAAAGGAAAAGAAACAGCATCAGGATTAGTTGCTGATGAGGAAGAGTCTAAGAAGGCAATGGTTGCAGCAAAGCCTAAATCATCACTTGCACCACATCAAGTTGATAATGATGACGAGTGCGCATCTAACAGTGATGATGACTACTTCACCCAAGAAGAGCTGGATAACATGGACGATAGTGTCGTGGCATACATGGCAAGGAAGTTCAGCAACATGAGATTCAGAAAGAGCAACCGACCACAGAGAAATTCTTCATCTTATTATCGGGCTGCTAAGGGTGGTGGTAGTTCGTCAGGCTATCAAGGTAAAGGCAAGAATACCAGCTACAAATCTCCTTTGGATTTCAAAATGAAGTTCAAATGCTATAACTATGGTGAACCTGGACATTTTGCCTCGGACTGCAAGAAGCCTAAACAGACTTATCCAAAAGAGACATTTGAAGCCCTCAAAAGCAAGTATGAATCGCTGGTGAAGGAAAGACATGGAAAAAGAGCTTTATTAGTAACAGAAGGAAGAGCTTGGGATGATTCAGATGAGGAAGATGTTACGCATGTAGCAAACTTTGCGCTCATGGCTGAGACATCAGAGGAACCAGAGGTACCAGTTCTAACTCTTAAAGTAGAAATGTCTATTGATGATTATAAGGAACAGAACGGGGCTCTTAGCGAAGAGATCTACATGTTGTGCAAAAGCCTAGTCACTTCTCAAAAGGAACAGAAAACACTTGTCGCCAAAAGCAGAATGCTTGAGGCAAAAGTGGAAGAGTTAGAGGCTGCTTGCACTGTAGATACTTCCCTAAGAGATTTTATTAAATCTTTGGAACACAAGCTCGTCCTTAAGGAAGAAATAGAAGCATGTCTTAGGAACAAACTAGCTGAGTTAGAAACTAAATGTGAAGCTTACAAACTAGCTGCTAGTAAAGTGTATGTAGATAATGACGTATTTAAGAAGATAACTGGAGTAGGTGTAGGACTTGATTATTCTAACCTTTCTAAGAAAGAAGGGAAGAGACCTATCGACTCTAGTTCCAGTGACCTTAAAAATGAAATTCCTAGCATTTTTAAATCTTCTGTCAAACCCATCTACAAACACCTTGTTCCTAGAATAGAAGAAGAAGAGACTGAATTGATAGCTAGATATGAGATTGAGATGGAAGATCGCCAGAAAGCACAACCTATAACTCCTATCAAACAAGTTAAAATCAATTTTCCTAGAGATGAATCTAGACTAGGATTAGGAGCTAAGGCTGTTAAACAACAAGGGAAGAAAGGCATAAAAGAGGTTAAGGCTGAACGGTTAAAGAAAGCATGTTATCACTGCAAATCTACTGAACATCTTTCTTATGCATGTAAAGCTAACATAAATGCTCCTGCTACACATGCCATGCCTACCACACATACAATGAATAATCTGCATCAGAATCATGCACAATGTGGTCAACCTAATTGTATGCCATGCACTTTTAACGTCATGCAAACTTTTGTGAATTTAATGAATGCATCTAGCCAGTCATGCTCAAATACTGCTACTAGTTCAAACATCAAGAAAAAGCATGTGAGAGCCAAGACTGTTAGTCCTCCTAAAGTTAGGAGTGACAAACCTTCTCCTAGGACTGACAAACATGTCAAGTCTGAGAAAGGAAAGGAGAAAGTCGAAAGCTCTAGTAATGTTAAGAAAAGTGCATCTTCTGTTGTTAAATCTGTTGATTCTCGATCTTATCGAAAAGCCGGGCCAAATCAAAGTTGGGTTCCGAAGAAAGTCTAATCAATCTGTCATTGCAGGGCATTAAGCAAAATAGAAATAAAGTCATATGGGTGCTAGATAGTGGAGCATCGAGGCATATGACTGGAAACAAGTCCCTGCTTACAGAGTTGGTTATGAAAGCTGGCCCTTATGTTACCTTTGGAGATGACAGCATAGGTGTGACAAAGGGATATGGTAAACTGAAAACTGGCAATGTCATCATTGAAGATATTTCCTATGTTGAGGGATTAAAGCATAATTTGTTGAGTATCAGTCAATTCTGTGACAAAGGTTACGAAATTGTCTTCAACAAGAAAGGTGTATCAATCACTCACATCAAGGAAGGCTCACTGGCTTTGAGAGGAGTTCGAAAGGCAGATCTTTTTGTTGCAGACATGGATTCAGCAAATCAGAATGAGGTCACCTGTTTCTACAGCAAAGCCTCGGATGATGAAAGCTGGTTATGGCACAAAAAGCTATCTCACTTAAACTTCAAAACGATGAATGCTCTCGCGAGGCGAGAATTGGTGAGAGATCTACCTCAAATGGAGTTCGCTCCGAAAGGACTCTGTGAAGCTTGTGAAATGGGAAAGTCGAAACGAGCATCGCATAAAAGCAAAGAAATTTCTAGTATTACTGAGCCTCTACAACTTCTTCATATGGATTTGTTCGGCCCAGTGAATGTCCTATCTTTGTCTAGGAAAAGATATGCATTGGTAATCGTGGATGACTTCTCCAAGTATACATGGGTATTGTTCGCAATGACGAAAGATGAAGTACCTTTCCTAATCATTGATCACATCACTCAAATTGAGAATGTTTCAACACTTACTGTGAAGACGATTAGATCAGACAATGGCACTGAATTCAAAAACGCAGTGCTGAATGACTTCTGTGTATCTAAGGGAATACGTCGTCAGTATTCAGCCCCGAGAACTCCACAACAAAATGGAGTAGTTGAAAGGAAGAATAGAACATTGGTTGAAGCAGCAAGAACTTTGTTGTATGATTCGAAACTTCCTCTGTATTTCTGGGCAGAAGCAGTGAGTACCGTGTGTTACACTCAAAATCGATCCTTGATTATAAAAGATAAAGAAAAGACACCATGTGAGCTAATGAACGGCAGAAGACCAACAATCAAATACTTTCATGTCTTTGGAGAAAAATGCTATGTACTTATAGATGATGAAAATCTAGGCAAGTTTGCAACAAAAGCTCGTGAAGGAATCTTTGTTGGTTACTCCACAGATGTGGTAGCAGCTTATAGGGTGTTCTTAGTAAATGATCGAAAAGTGACTGAAAGCTACAACGTCAGATTCGACGATACCAAACTCTCATCAATTTCAAGAGATTCTAGTGAACCTGAGTCCCTAAAATTTCAGAATCTGGACTTAGAAGAACTTGAAGATGAACCTGAGTTGGTTGTCCCATTAAATGTTCCAAGTGTACGTGAAGAACCTGAGTCTAGTGAACAAGCTAATCCTACAAGATCAGGAGAGACTTCTTCAGTACGAACCGACAACAACTCAGGGGGAGTAAATAGCAGCTCAAGGACTACTGTTCAAGGCTCGAGTTGACTCTAGTTCTGTAGGAGCTGGCACTAACTCAGGGGGAGTTAGTGAAAGTAATCAAAGTAGTCAGCACCACAACTCAGAAAGTCACGCTGAATCATCAAGACAATTTCCAAGAGAACGGGTATGGAATAGAGACCATCCGTTTGAATTAATTATTGGTGATCCAGATGCTGGTGTGTCTACTAGAAGATCCGCAAGAGCTGACCTGGCTAATATTTGCTTATATTCTGGGTTCTTATCCAAGCTTGAACCTAAAGAAATAGAAGAAGCTCTTGGTGATGCTGATTGGGTGATTGCAATGCAAGAGGAACTCAATCAGTTTGAAAGGCAGAAAGTTTGGAAACTGGTACCCCGACCAAAGAACAAATCAGTAATTGGAGCAAGGTGGGTATTCAGAAATAAAATGGATGAAAACGGACTTGTAACTCGAAACAAGGCTCGTTTGGTTGCAAAAGGTTATTCTCAGCGAGAAGGAATTGATTATGATGAGACCTATGCACCGGTTGCAAGACTTGAGGCAGTCAGGATGTTCTTGGCATTTGCAGCACATAAGAACTTCAAGGTTTTTCAGATGGATGTGAAAAGTGCCTTCCTGAACGGGGAGTTAGAAGAAGAGGTGTATCTGGAACAGCCGCCTGGCTTCATTGATCTAGAACTTGTAGATTTTGTGTATCTTCTCTTCAAATCTGTCTATGGCCTCAGGCAATCCCCAAGATGTTGGTATGAAACCCTATCCGTATTCTTAATTGAAAGTGGTTTTACTAGGGGAGTAATTGACAAAACATTGTTCTATAAGAATGTGAAGAATGATTTAATACTTGTTCAAGTCTATGTGGACGATATTATCTTCGGGTCATCTAATGAGCGCTTGTGCGAGAAATTTGCTAAGCTAATGCAAGAGAAATATGAGATGAGCATGATGGGAGAGCTGTCCTTCTTCCTTGGATTACAGATCAGTCAGAGAAAAGATGGTATCTTTATCTGTCAATCCAAGTACGTCAGAGATTTACTCAAGAAGTACAATCTAGAAGATGCATCAGCAGCTAAGACTCCCATGGCAACAGCCACGAAGCTTGATGAAGACAAATCAGGTAAACCAGTTGACATCACAAGCTATCGAGGTATGATTGGCTCACTTCTCTATTTAACTGCAAGTAGACCCGATATAATGTTCGCAACTTGTTTATGTGCAAGATTCCAAGCGGATCTTAGAGAATCACATCTCATAGCCGTCAAAAGAATTTTTAGGTATCTCAAGGGTACACCAAATCTAGGGATTTGGTACCCAAGAGATACAGGTTTTAATCTAATTGGCTATACGGATTCAGACTATGCAGGTTGCAGGATTGATAGGAAAAGCACATCTGGTGCTTGTCAATTTCTTGGCAGAAGATTGGTGTCCTGGCAAAGTAAAAAGCAACATACAGTATCTACTTCTACTGCTGAAGCTGAGTACATTGCTGCTGGAAGCTGTGTAGCTCAAATACTGTGGATGAGGAACCAATTGAAGGATTATGGCATGGAGCACAAGAAAATTCCAATTATGTGTGACAACACAAGTGCTATTGCCATAACCAACAATCCTGTAGATCACTCAAGAACCAAGCACATCGACATCAGGTATCACTTCATAAGAGAACATGTCGAGGAGGGGACTGTGGAGCTACATTTCGTGCCCACAATGCAACAAATTGCAGATATATTCACCAAACCTCTTGATGAAGTAACATTCAATAGGTTGGTTGGTGAATTGGGAATGCTTAACACAAGTTAGTAAAGCCTTCCATCTGTAAAATCCATGGTTATGTTTGTATATGCAAGCTACTTAATCATTATGTGCTTAGACTTTAAAATGCCTAATTAATGATTGTTATAGGTTGCATATAGTGTCATTTTACATGAATTCATTGTGTTTTAAGTGTCTTTTATAGCACAAATCTTTGAATTTATGCTTGTTAGATTGCATGATCATAGGGGGAGTTAAATTCATAATATTCTAAATTTTGCATGATTTTTAGATGAATTTACCTGTGTTTTTCATGTAATTAGAGGCCTTAGAATTATCAAGGAATGTTTTAATTATGTCATATATTAAAATCCTTGAATTGATATTTATATTAATTTGGCAAAATTAATTGTTGAGTTTTTCAAAGAAAAATTGTCAAATTATTCTAAGTATCTTCAAAATTTCGAGTTAATCACTATCTCGAAACTCATCTTGAAATTCTAGTTGAATTTCGATTTGAGCTTCCAGAGTGAAGTTTTGAAAATTCTAAGTCTGGGAAGAATTTCGAGTTAGCCTCTATCTCGAAATTTATCTCGAAATTCGACTTAGGGTTCGAATTTGAGTTACCAGTGTGCCTATTTCCTTATTCAAAATATTCCATATAATGTCTATCTTGCAGGGGATATTTTTTGAAATGATCTGAGAGAATAACTTCGAGTTAGTTAATAATTTCGAGTTATCCTCTATCTCGAAACTCAACTCGAATTTCGACTTGATGTTCGAGATAGAGTTCTCAGTTGGTCTAAGGGGATTTTTTTTTCGAGTTAACTCCTAACTCGAAACTTATCTCGAATTTCTACTTGAATTTCGAGATAGGTTTCCCTAGTACTGTTGGTGGTTTTTGCTGTTTACATGGTCTTTAATAGTTAAATGGTTCAAGTTTTTCGAGTTAACATCTATCTCGAACTCCATCTCGAAGTTCGACTTAAAATGTTCGAGATAGACTTCGAGATAGACTTCGACTTAGACTTCGAGATAGACTTCGACTTAGGCTCTCCCTGTATGTACTTATTGTTTTCACTCTTTTTAACAGGGTTACTTCATTTCACATTCATGTCTATATATACATCTCTAACTCGATCAATACATTCACTTTTACCTAATTAAGTTTTACAGCCGCCTCCATATACATAGAGGTGATTTCGACTTACAACCACTGTTCGTGATTTTTGTGATAAAACTCATACAGACCACGAATTACTGCCCGATTTTTTAACAGCCATTATCTGAGTGACTAGTAATATCTGAGTTTGTGTATTTGTGTATCTGTTCTTCTTTCTCGATATATATACACACGTATATACACACACCACTTCACAGTCATATACACACGATTTCACTGGTGTGTACACACATAACTTCACTGATTTCACTGGTATCAGATTCTGTTACTTGGTTGTTGATTTTTGCCTCTCACAGTGATAATTATCTATAACCCGTAGTTTAATTTTTCAAGAGTGACTTTTGGTCTTTTTGTTAAATTAAAAGGGCTATAACTGATAATTCTTTAATTAATTGTTTTTTGAAAATTAAAATTAAAATTCACATTTGTTAAGGAAAAAAAAACATTTTAATTAAAATGGCTCACCAATTTTCACTTGCTAAAAACAATTTTTATAATATTTCTACGGAAATTGGTGATCAACTCCCGCGCTTTAAGTCTTGGATACGATTTCTCAATTTGTATTCCAAAGCTAGCGATGCTTTTACTGCTAAACCTACACTAGTACATGATGCTTTACAGCAATTATGGACTAGTGCGGTTTCTTTTGGGAGCAAATCAACCCCCTTTGGTTTCAGGTTTACCTTAGCGGGTCAGGAATATGAGGTGAATGAACAAATTGTCAACAGGGTTCTGGGATTCCCGATAAAAGATGCTTATGATCCAGAACCTACAGCTGCAGAATGCCTCAGTTTCTTTGAAGAAATAGGATGTTATCCTCCGTCTGGCCGGATCACTGGAAACATCCAAAAACAATTCTTTCATGTGGAATGGAATTACTTTTTCGAGGCCATCACAAGATGTTTTCGGGCACGAGAAAGCGATTTCCATCAAATTTCCATTCCCATGCAAACCTTTGGAATTGCCCTAGCAAGAGAACTGGATATAAATTATGGACGCATAGTTCTCTCTGAGATAGTGAGTGTAATGGGATCTCCTGCAAGCAGAGACCTCAACACAACAGATGTTGTCTGCTGGTTTCCTCGGTTCCTACAGATGCTGATTAATGATTTAATACCGAAGGATGCTCTTGCAGTTAGACAGAGTTTTGTCAGAAGCCCAACATCTGCACCACTAGGGATGGGCACTAAGTCACTTTCAACAATTGATAATCAGGACAAACATCAAGGTAAACCAATGTCTATTCCTGAAAACATTCAACAGTGGCTTATATATGATGCAGGAGTTACCACCTTGGTGGAATCATCGCAAGTTTCATCATATGCTCAGAATCGGTCTGCTCATGCTGAGGCATTTGAAGAGATTCCTGATGAGCAAAGCGGTGACGAACAAGGTAATGAATCAGGTAATCTCTCTCTGCATACTACTCATTCCTCTTCCTATGTTTCTGATTCCCAGACCCAAGAGACTGCTAGCCCGCAGGATCATCCCAGGGTGAGAGCTATATTTCTAATTCTCTGCCACCCCTGTCACCGGAATCCAAACAGCCAGCACATGAAAATGTAGGATATGATGAGGAGAGTGACCCCGAAGAGCAGCCTCTTACTCGAAAGAAAGCCAAATTTTCTCATGCTGCTACTTCTAAACCTCAGTCAAACCCTAGTGTGTCACACGCAACCACTCCACCTCACGAGAGTGGTTCTCCCCTTGAACAATCTGCACATAGGGATTTTGATGATGATTATGTACCTCTTGAAGATACTGTTGCTTCAAAAGGACATGAAGCTTTAAAAGCTTCAGTCGTACCTTCACCGGTACGTACTGATGCTGCAAAGAGGATCGGTTCTGATGTTGTATGATAAGTGGATTTTATATCCACTTGGAACATTCTAAATCGGCTTAAATTGATTGTCTTGGGCTCAAGTTTCTGGTAGTTTTGATGTGTTTTGCTTAGTTGTGCAGATTTACGAGAATGTTGACTAAGGTGGATGCTTCTATAATTTTTGGGGAATTAATTGATTAAAATTCGGATTTCTGAGACGGTTGCGCACTCTACACTGTTTTGGACATATCTGGAGTTCTAGAAGTCAGTTTTCAGTGATCTTACTACCCACGCGAAGCCTGGGAGATTTTCTACAACTTAGGATAGGATTTCCAAGAGGCAAATTGCGCCAGGTAGGAGCAATCTGCGCGAAGAACAGACTGCTGGGCGCAAGTTGCCTGCAAGTTGCCCCTGAAAAATACAGTTTTTACTATTTTGGCCATATCTTGAGTTCTATAAGTCTATTTTCAGCCCGTAAGCAGTCCACGCGAAGATAACGAGATTCTCTATCATTCTAAGGTGGTCCAGAAGCCCAATTACGTCTGGAACGGCTCTGGAAAACAGAAGAAAAGTCAGCTACGAATTTCCCTTAAAAAACAGAATCAGTTTAGGAAACGTATCTTGCAGAAATTCTTTTATAATTCTGTTTTGGTATTTTCTTGCTGGGCAAGATGTCTAGAGCCTATATAAACACATCCAACCCTTGTAAATTAGAGAATTAGGATCATCATTAGGAGTAGAATTATTACATATCAATTACTTAGGTTTATTTGTATATTTTCATACTTTGTTTTTATCATGGTTTCATCAGATCCCATGATGACGAGAGGTTCGATTATGAACTAATCGTTGTCATGGGATTCTAACGGATTTATTTATGGAGCTTTAGTATCTTGATGCTTTAAAGATCTGTGTGTGATGTATATTTGATATCCTCGTATGGTTGTGTTTCATGTATTTAGATGCGTAGCTAACATCTAATTTGTTAATCTCTTGTGAAGCGAGAGTGGATCTTGAGATTTAGAACTTGCCATGCTAGCATAGGATAGGTTGATGTTTTAACATCATGATTTGTAGCATGATTAGAGATAATATGCTGCCCTATGTGATCATTATGGATAACTTGTGCTTCAACCTTTATGTTTTCAAATTCTATAGAGATATAGGGTCTAAACATAATAGGTGCCTATTCATCTTCTATCTCTTTTGTGGATGTATGTGTAGATTGGTTCTAGTATACCGAGAGGTAACTTTTACTCTTTTCGTGTTATCCGATCAGATATCATAACCATTGCATATAGTGATTAAAGGCATCAGATCTAAGCGAAGTATTTAATGAAGTTAGGATTCCATGGTTTTTCTTGCAAACGTAATTAGATTTTAATTCTTGTTAGTTACTTAATTCGTAGTTTTGTTAATTTGTTTTTTTAGTTAATTTAGATAGTTAAATCCCATATTTGTTATTTGTCTTAGCAGTGCATAATAACCATACATTGTTGCATAGGTGCATCTACTGAATTAAAACCATAACCAGATCTCTGTGGGAACGAATTTGGACTTAACCTTATATATTACTTGTGACCACGTACGCTTGCGTGTTTTAGTGTAAACAAGTTTTTGGCGCCGCTGCCGGGGATCATTGGTGTTTTATTTTTGGTTTATGTGCTTGTCAATAGTGGTCGTTAGAGTTCACTGACTCAGATTTCTTTTTCTCATCTATTCTTGTAGTTAGTTGGTGTTTCAGGTACTTGTCAGAGAGCATTGTAGTTGAAGATGGATTTTTACTATGGAGTTCAGCAGGTGGCTAGTGTTTGTGAGCGATGTGCGGGCGCACATGAGACGTATCAGTGCTGGAGCAACCAAGGTGGTATTCAACAGCCTCAGCCATGTGAGCAGTGTTTGGGCGTTCATGATCCATCTCAATATTGTTACTACGGAGGAGTTGATCCATATGTCAGTTATGAGGAACAACCATATTTTCAATACTATCCTCAACAGTACCAGCAAGATGTTCCAGATATGTCATATGTCTTTTCTAGTGAAGAGTTTCAACATCAGCAACCTACTCCTACTTTTCAGTCAGATGATGATTTGAAGGAGATTAGGAAGAAGATTAGGATTCTTGCAGAGAATAATGAGAAGCTTATCAAATCTATGGGGACATTAGCTGCTCAAGTTTTGAGTTTCTTGGAACAAGAGAAACAACAATTTATACAACAGGCAATTCCAGAAAATATTGATGACTTGGAGCAAGGTACTGCATGCTTAATTGAAGAAGACAAATTCCAAGAGGAGGAGAGTGTTCATAAGCCATGTGAGGAATTTGATCAAGCTAGTGAGGTGGATGATTTAGAAAGGGCACTATTTGAGACAGACACTGATGAGCTACGCAAATTTCAAGAATTGTTTTGTGCGAACCTAGAAGACACTGCTGGGCTACAGAAATTTCAAGAATGGGTATGTGCGAACCAAGAGGTTGAAGAACATGGGAAAGATGCAGGTCTTCTACTTGTCTCAGAGTTTAAAGATGGAGGTAGCGCATTAGAGCCAATGGAGGAAGTTCTCTTTGAGGAACCAAAGGCTTCAGCAACTTACATTTACCCTCCTCCATTATATTCAAGTGAAGCCCGCGAGTGTGTGTTGTTCTACAAATTGACAGATTTTGGGTCAACAGACGAAGGCATTGGAATAAGGCATAGTTGTTACACGAATAGGCCAAGTGAGGAGATGGGGCAGAAAGTGTGTCGCCGAGATGATGATGAAGTATTGCGAAGAGAGGACCAGGCGAACTATTATCATCCTTAATGGAGGCTTGGAAGTAACGTCAAGCTATTGACGTTAAAGAAGCGCTTCTTGGGAGGCAACCCAAGGTATGTTTTCTACTTTCCCTTGTATTTACTTCCATTCAATGAGGACATTGAATATTCTAAGTTTGGGGGTGGTTTGAGGGATAAGTAGTGTATATATATGTGATTGTTAGTCATTGTGTTCATGTAGGATTTCATGCTTTGCATATTAGTAGTAGTAAATTATGCATTTATGTTCGTGTTATCTACGTTTGTTTCATATAGGACATTTTATTTTCGTATACCATGTGAGTTTTCATTTAGTTGCATTTTCATGGCATGCATATTTCATGATCCCTTAGGACGAGCTGATTCTGATTGATAGGTGGATGTTGATTTAGGTGTGATGATGATGAGTAGAGGGCTGATTTATAGTTTCTATGAAATTGACTTGCATGTTACGGGAACAAAATTTATTACACAGTCTCATTGGGGTGCTTTTGGGCTAGGTTAGGGTCATGCCTGTGGGATGTTTTGAGATTTAATCACTTGTTTATATTTAGAATTTTCGTTATTCCCTTTATAGCGTAGGAACATTAAAGTCTAAGTTTGAGGGAAACCAGGAATTTTCATGCTAGTTGTTCATAATTGTTAATAATGGCTAGGCGTCAAATGGCTAGTAGCCGGCTCATATTTATATGAGTAGTCTAGGGTTGGAAATGAGAAAGGCTCATTCCAGATTGCAGAAAAAAAAAAGAGAAAGAGAAAAAAGAAAAAAAAAAGTCAATAAGTTATTTGTTCATATGCAAAATTAACCAGAGTGAGCTCTTTAATACTCGAGTAATTAAGTCTGAGGGGTCTTAGTCCTAGTAACCTAAAGCCCTTGTGGTTTGGGATTGCTGACCTAACACTCGCTACATGGGTATTATTGTATAAGCCTTTTGGGGTCTCATTCATTGCACGGTTAAATAAGCATGCGTATTGTATATTCTATTATGTGTCATAGTAATAAAGCATGAGTTTCTGTCTACCTTGGATAAGGGTGGAGGTGTTCCTAGGTTATGGAGTGTCTACAATCTATTCTGATTATAAACCTGTGATTGTCTTGACGGAAAGCATGTATGATTTTTGACCTAGTTTTGGGAGTATTTCTGATGAGCATCGCACACATGCACGTTTCTGTTCATGTATTTGTTAGTATACGGGGATTTAGTCGAGCTCTGCTTGGATTTGTTACATTCATTGAGATATTTGCTTGTTAGTTGGTTTTGGTGAGTTTGAAGGGGATCTTGCATTTTTCATATTAGTTGCATTCATGCATTGCATTGCATTAGGTTAAATGGATTTTGTGGGTACATTCGCTATAGGCCCTCACGAGACCTTACTCGTCCACTAGGGCTGCCTAGGGGTTTAAAGGGCTTGTTGCATATGCCAAATGCAACCGTGATCACCTACGGAAGTGGTACTAGTTAGTTAGTTAGTTGTAATTGTTAATGCTTGAGGACAAGCATCGATTTAAGTTTGGGGGTGTGATAAGTGGATTTTATATCCACTTGGAACATTCTAAATCGGCTTAAATTGATTGTCTTGGGCTCAAGTTTCTGGTAGTTTTGATGTGTTTTGCTTAGTTGTGCAGATTTACGAGAATGTTGACTAAGGTGGATGCTTCTATAATTTTTGGGGAATTAATTGATTAAAATTCGGATTTCTGAGACGGTTGCGCACTCTACACTGTTTTGGACATATCTGGAGTTCTAGAAGTCAGTTTTCAGTGATCTTACTACCCACGCGAAGCCTGGGAGATTTTCTACAACTTAGGATAGGATTTCCAAGAGGCAAATTGCGCCAGGTAGGAGCAATCTGCGCGAAGAACAGACTGCTGGGCGCAAGTTGCCCTGCAAGTTGCCCCTGGAAAATTACAGTTTTTACTATTTTGGCCATATCTTGAGTTCTATAAGTCTGTTTTCAGCCCGTAAGCAGTCCACGCGAAGATAACGAGATTCTCTATCATTCTAAGGTGGTCCAGAGGTCCAATTACGTTTGGAACGTTCCAGAAAAACTGAAGAAAAGTCAGCCACGAATTTTCCTTAAAAAACAGAATCAGTTTAGGAAACGTATCTTGCAGAAATTCTATTATAATTCTGTTTTGGTATTTTCTTGCTGGGCAAGACTTTTAGAGCCTATATAAACACATCCTACCATTGTAATAGGGAGATCATTATCATTAGAGACACAATTACATATCAATTACTTAGGTTTATTTGTATATTTTCATACTTTGTTTTTATCATGGTTTCATCAGATCCCATGATGACGAGAGGTTCAATTATGAACTAATCGTTGTCATGGGATTCTAACGGATTTATTTATGGAGCTTTAGTATCTTGATGCTTTACAGATCTGTGTGTGATGTATATCTGATATCCTCGTATGGTTGTGCTTATTGAATTCAGATGCGTAGCTAACATCTAATTTGTTAATCTCTTGTGAAGCGAGAGTGGATCTTGAGATTTAGAACTTGCCATGCTAGCATAGGATAGGTTGATGTTTTAACATCATGATTTGTAGCATGATTAGAGATAATATGCTGCCCTATGTGATCATTATGGATAACTTGTGCTTCAACCTTTATGTTTTCAAATTCTATAGAGATATAGGGTCTAAACATAATAGGTGCCTATTCATCTTCTATCTCTTTTGTGGATGTATGTGTAGATTGGTACTAGTATACCGAGAGGTAACTTTTACTCTTTTCGTGTTATCCGATCAGATATCATAACCATTGCATATAGTGATTAAAGGCATCAGATCTAAGCGAAGTATTTAATGAAGTTAGGATTCCATGGTTTTTCTTGCAAACGTAATTAGATTTTAATTCTTGTTAGTTACTTAATTCGTAGTTTTGTTAATTTGTTTTTTTAGTTAATTTAGATAGTTAAATCCCATATTTGTTATTTGTCTTAGCAGTGCATAATAACCATACATTGTTGCATAGGTGCATCTACTGAATTAAAACCATAACCAGATCTCTGTGGGAACGAATTTGGACTTAACCTTATATATTACTTGTGACCACGTACGCTTACGTGTTTTAGTGTAAACATTGTACAAGAACCCTTTGTAGCCTCTCAGCCTGAGATTCCAACTCAGGAACCAACAGCAATTGATCCCATAACTGCAAATTATATTGCTTATCCAGTTTCTGCAGGTACTGCTTCATATTTTGGATCAATTATTGAAGACATACACGAGCGTGAGATAGGGAGTGTGTGTGAGAGGTTAGGGAGAGAGGGACCTTCATTTTTAAGGCCCGAAACCGAGCGCCAAATACTAACATAACGAGTATTAGAGCGAGGTCACCTAAACCAAACACCGTCCCTTAATATTGAAAATCTTGATACACGTATGACTTCTATGGAAAATCAAATGAAGCAGTTTAGGCAGACAATGGGGAAGTTAGGGATGAATATTGGAAACAATCAAAGGGCTCTTGATGACTACGCAGCACGAATGGCAAGTCAAGCTACAGCTTTTAATGTTTTGACAAACAAGGTAAATGACTTGGGCCATGCTGGTGGTGTCTTGGGAAACACTCTGAATGAAAGGATGGGAGCAATGGAGATTACAATGGATACTCTGGCTGTGGAGATCAGTAGAGTGATGTTCGCAATCAGAAATTTTGTGCCCCCGGAGTGTTTCGAGCCGCAACAACCTCCCCCCGATGCTGGTACAGGTGGTGCTAGTGGAGCAGGAGCTTATGGTTCTGGTTTTGAAGATTCTTATGCAGCTGGTGGATCTGGAGACCAAGGTGGAGTTCAGGATAACTCACCTAAGGGGGAGAGTAGACAAGAGACGAGACAGCAAGGAGTTCAAATCGAAGAAATTCAAGAACAAGCTGATCTTGTCAAAGAAAAAGAAATTGAGCCGTCTATTGATGAAGAGGCTCTGAGGAGGAGAAAGGGTAAGGCAATAGCGATTGAGCAAGATGAGCCATTCGTTGACCTGAGTCATCAAGAAAAAGTACAGGTGGTACATGACTCAGATTCTGATATGGAAGACATACCTTTGGAACATGCTATAAAGAGATCATTGAAGGATCAAGGTGGAGGTGCTGGAATGTCTTTCGGAATGCCTGAAGAAATTACTGTTGATGAGGAAACCCTTAAGTCTCAACAGTTAGCCTTGGAACAAGCTGAGTTCTTTAAAATGAAGGCAATGCAAGAACGTGCTGTGTTTCTAGAAAAGAAAGTGGAGCTACAAGGGAAACAGTACGATCATGAGCTTGCAAGGCTAGCTGATCCTCAAGTGGATCTGGACAAGAGAAGGTTAGGGCAGAAGTGGGATGAAGCAAGGAAGATAATGATGGGACCCTGTGCGAAAGGAGTTCATAACAAGGAGGCAGATGATCTGTTCTACAACCTAAATTTGCAGAATCCAATGGCTGCGGACTACATAAGTGCATTGAAGAGATTAATTTCTAAAGTCAGGGTTGGATACAATGCAACGCTTAAGGAGTGGCAGGTTATATTGTCTTTGACAGAAGGAGTCCCAATGTCTTTCCTATATGTGGATGACCAATTCATGACGAGAAGATCTGCATCAGAGTTGTTCTTGCTAGCAACAAAAATTCAATACTCTCATTCTGAGAATCTAAGCATTCTGTATAGGGATCAGTTAATGCAGCTAGCAGAGGACAAGGGTCCAGAATTCTCAGCATATCCTAATGTTGTCCGGATGGTGGTTGACAGTAAATTGAAGAGGGTGAGCATGGAGGAAAAGGACTTAATGGAACTTTCAGTGGAATCTCTTAAGGCCGTCTGTAGACAAATGATGAGTAAGGGATTCGCTTCTGAGCTTAAAGATAAATCAGTGAAGATCATTGAAAGTGTCATATTCAAGAAGAGCAATGAGGTGTGGAAGTGTGATATCATTGCTCCAAACCCTCTTGATAACGTGAAGATTGAGCCGGAGCTGATAGAAAAGAAATGGAATATTCTTCAAGCTATGAAGAATGTAGATGAAGCTCTGAATCTTCCTTCTGGAGAACTGGAACAAGGAGAGATAAGGGAGTCAATTGGTGTTCCAGGAAGAGATAGTGTATACTGGATACACTCTTTTGTTGATGATACAGCTGATGCCTTAGTATTCATAGATGCAGACCAGAATAAAACACTCTTGCATATGAGTAGAAAATGGCTGCTGCAGACTCAAAATGCTGCATTTCTGGAGAAAGTGTTATATGTGTTCAAATGGGAAGATGTGGAAGTTAAGTATGTGAAAGAAAAGCAGAGACTCGTGAGTTACCTGTCTGATGTAGTAGTGGAAAAGAAGCGAATGGAGCAAGATGCGGCTAGTGTCCACAATACTAACCGTGTCAAGGGCTATCCCAAAATGATCTATTGTCAGTTTAAAGCTGATAAAACTCATTGGAAACCTCAGCTTATAATGAAGAAATTTGAGGACATTCCAAAGATCAGGACTACTCAGGAGGTGGACAAACTCAGAAGGCTTTTCAAACATCCTTACCCAGAACCCAAGAATCCTCTAGAAATGGAAGCAGTAAGTTTGTTGAATGCTAGGTGGACGCAGCTTCATGATCCAGTATATAAGAAACAAAAGCAGCAGGAGGAGAAGCGCAGAAGGCAGAAAGAAGAGAAAGACCAAGCTGCTGAAGCTAGGAAAAGGAAACGGAATTAGGGTTAAAGGTCAGAGTGGTGTGAACTTGAAGTTGGAAAAACTTCATGTCTTTCGGTTGCTTTAACTCACTTGAGGAAAATTCACCTTAGAGTGAATCCAATAAGGTGATATAAGTTTGACTAAAAGATATGAAATAATCCAGGTGATAGGAATCATTCAAATGATCTTTAATTCGAGGTTCGAATTCTATTTCTAGTTTAAGTTCTTTGTATTGTTTTCAAGTACTTTTCAATTGTATATTTTTCAAGACTGTAATGTTAATTATCTTTTCTCGTCTCTTGTTTAGTTGAGTTATCCTTCATTAATTTGAATGTCATTGTTAGACAATCAAATAGGGGGAGATTGAAAGGCAGAGTGTATGAACTTGTAACACTATAACTAATGTAACTCAATTAAAGGAAAAGATACTTAACCAGAAGACAATCAAGAACAAGAAGTCACAAGAAATCAACACTAAATGAAGACAAGGTAATTGATACAATTGAACATGTTAACTATGATCAAGCCAAGAAGAAATCATTGAGAGAAGTTCAAGTCAAAGTTGTTCAGGCCTCAGTGATTTGAGAAATCGAGAATCAAGATAATAACTATCAGTATCAACAAGACCAATTGATTTCAAGTGAACAAGAAGGAAAGCGAATATTGGAAAGCCAAGTTACTAAGTGAATATGGTAATTTATTCAAGAAGTAGATGTTAGTAGTATTTTTATGTGTTCGTTCACAGGGAAGGACTGAATGTAAAACAAAGTTCAGGTTTCTTATCTCTTTACGTCTAGAAGTGTATGAGAAGAATTTTTTGGGTTTATGTATTAACTAAATTAACCAAGAACTAATTATAAGCACTAATAATTAATTTTAAAGTGAGATTCAAATATATGGGAAAACAATCTAAGAACTGGGGTTCTTCACTTGGTCTCAATACATGCTCAATATTAATGTGATATCTGTGTTCCTACCTTGCTGAAAACAATTCTTCTAAAGTTATACTGCACCCTCCCAGGTTACAATATAGTGCCTACAGCTACACCCTAATTGTCACTCCCGTGATACAATCAAAGTATATCTATAAACTGTTAAGTGCCAAGAATTATATGTCTCACAATTCTCCTATTAATCTCCCAATCAAATATTCAAATTATGTCTGTTAAATCATGTACTAAGATTGCAACTTCTCTCCCGAGCTTATTACAATCCCTAGAATACAATCAAAAGTTAGCTACTCTTCTAATTGTGTTAAGATCTCATTAACAGATCAGCAAAGCAGAAAATCACGTAATCAAGCATGCATGAATACCAAGGAATACTACCCAATCCTCAGATTAGAGAATTAGTTACACATAATTAAAGAAGAAAACAAAATAATAATGATAATGAATAAAAACATAATATTGAAGAAAGAATTAAAGATCGAAAGTACCTTAATACAATTGTTAGCTATGAATTGTTCTATCAATTGTTATGATTTACAATGGTAGGATGTGTTTATATAGGCTCTACAAATCTTGCCCAGCAAGAAATTGCCTTCTATTACAATTAGGATTTAAAGAAGGTACCCAAAACTGCCCAGAATACAATTAGAATTAGAAAAAGGGCAAAACAGTAAATTCCCAGCCTTCTTTAATTAAGATTACGTGCGCGCCTTTAATCAGCTTATTTCTTGCACTTGTTTCCTATCCCAGGTTGTAGAAAATCTCTCAAGCTTCGCGTGGGCAGTAAGATCGCTGAAAACGGACTTCTAGAACTCCAGATATGGCCAAAACAGTATAAGCTGCGCAGCCTTCCCGGAAAATCCGAATTTTAATCAATTAAATCTCCAAAAACGACAAAAGCTTAGATATTCTTGGAAACCTGCACAACTACACAAAACACATCAAAACTATACAAACTTGAGTCCAAAACAATCAATTTAAGCCGAACGGAAGCATTCCAAGTGGATATAAAATCCACTTATCAAACCCCCAAACTTAAACTGATGCTTGTCCTCAAGCATAAACAATTACAACTACCTAATTAGTACCACTTCCGTAGGTGATCACGGTTGCATTTGGCATATGCAACAAGCCCTTTAAACCCCTAGGCAGCCCTAGTGGACGAGTAAGGTCTCGTGAGGGTCTATAGCGAATGTACCCACAAAATCCATTTAACCTAATGCAATGCAATGCATGAATGCAACTAATATGAAAAATGCAATTAATCTAGCCTACCATACCTTCAATTCCTCTCATGCCATATCAACTTAAGAATCAAAGTAAATACGCAATGTCTTGGTGTCGAAAGTGCAAGTATTCACGTAATCTACTCAATGAACATGCATAAGTTCTCACAAGCCCATGTCAAGTGTAAGAATAAGTTAGTAAACATGCTAAGCCTACAAGAGCACATCTTTGAGACAAAACTCGGGATCTCATACGCAAAAATAAGCAAACACTCACAATCCACTCACAAAAGAATTTTCACTCAAGAACAAGGGTAAGTGTATCACTCAATTCCAACAAAATCATAAACATGCTTGACATTTGGTATCAATCTAACTCTTAACACAACATACATCAATGACGATAATCAAAAGGTCTTTAATTGGTTGTAACGTGGGCTAGGGACAAGGTATGTCAAATAAGCCAAAAATAGGTGAAGTGTCAAAAGCTAGGAAGTACCATAATAAATCATACACAACACTCTATTTTCCCCCCACATAAATTTTACTAAGACACTCGACTAGTCGACTAAAGTAGGATCACAACAAACACAAACATGCTCTCATAATATTTTTTTTTTCTTCTTTTTTTCTTCTTCTTTTTTTTTTTTTTTTTCCGAGAGCTAAACAAAACAATAATATAAACAATAACAATGATCCCACAATTTATTACATATGCCGACTATCAAGTAAACAAAAAAAAACCCAATTTCAATATTTTCCCCAAAAGTATGACCAACAATAAACCCTTCCTTGCACACCTTATTACTCCCTTAAGCACTTTACTAGCCTTTGACAATGTGGGTTCAAATTAATGTAAGGCCAATACAAGAAAAATGTCTAGGCAAGTAATGTGGTATGTCACCGAAAAATAGGATTAAGCTCAACGGGTAACTAATTGATCATGTAAACATGGTGTGGTAATATGGGAAAATATGCGGTTATTCCTAATTGCCTTTATCATTTTAATCGTAAAATAATGTCATGCGTTTCAAGAAAGACCTCAAACAACTGCTAGCAATGAAAACAATCCGTGGACACTCAAGCAAACGAATAAATTGCAAAAAATATGCAATATGGCTCAAAATCTCACTTGGTGGAAAAACATACTCAATCCCAAGCAAAAATCTCTCTAATGCACCGACTTGTATTCAAAGCATGTAAACTAAATCATCTTGCACATATTCATGTTCTTCTAATTACTTACAACATTCAATAAGTCTACTAGCTTCAACTTACTAGTGTATGTGTGTGCACAAGAACAAAGCATATCACTTCTCAATCAAAAGCGTCAACAACACAAAATTCCTATCAAGCATGGGTGCAAATGCAAACTATTATGAACTCACATGATATACTAAAAAAAAATAAAAACAGAATGTCCTATATGAAACAAACGTAGATAACACAAACATAAATGCATAATTTACTACTACTAATATGCAAAGCATGAAATCCTACATGAACACATAATACAACAACAACTACATATCCCTCAAACCACCCCCAAACTTAAAATATTCAATGTCCGCATTGAATGGAAGTAAATACAAGGGATAGTAGAAAACATACCTACTCGTCCTCCTCCTCTGATGAATCTGAATCTGGCGGTGGATAATGCATACGAGCTCCATAGTCTGGCCACCTTGCCTGAACACTACAAAATCCAATTGACAAGAACACAAATTCGTAATAAAAATAAGATTAGAGAAAAAGATTTACCCAATACGAATCGAAGAGGTGAACTTGCAATTAATTCCTCTTTAGAATTGAATTTTTAGAGATTAAAATAAATAGAAGAGGAATTGGATTTGTATGTATAGGTGGGTATATAAATAATAATAATAATAATAATAATAATACTAATAAATAATAATAATAATAATAATAATAATAAATATATAAAAAAAATAATAATAATAATAATAATAAATAATTATAATAATAACAATAATAAATAATAATAATTATAATAATAATAATAATAATAATAATAATAATAAGAATAGAATAGGTTTAGAATTTTTGGAGAAAAGATGGGGGGTTTTGGAATTGAAATAGGAAAAGAATTAGGTGGAGATATGAGAATATAAATAAGATTCGGGGGTTTGATAAGATTTTTTGTTGAACAATAGAACATTGGAAAAATTGGGGTTTGAAAAGATTTTGGTTGAACAGCTGATGTACATGAAAAAAAAATTGAACAATTCTTCACGCGCCTGCGCGCGGCTGAAGCAGCCTGCCCCAAGAGCAGACACGCAGGCGCAGCCTGCGTGTCAGGCCTGCAAACTGCCCCTAGCCCAGTAACGCAGGAGCAACCTGCGTTACACACTGCGCCAGAAACAGAAACGCAGGCTCAGCCTGCGTTACACACTCAAAAATCGTTTTTTTTTTTTTTTTTTTTTCTGAACAGCTTTTTTTTTTTTCTGAAAACACTCAATTTTTTTTTTTTCTTCCTACACTAATGCGTGGGTTGCCTCCCACGAAGCGCTCCTTTAACGTCAATAGCTTGACGCCGATTATACCTGGAAACTTCAATGAACAGAAAAAGCAAACAGATGCACATATCTACGAATTTCTAATATAAGCATATTGTGCAAATAAACCTTAGATTCATTGAAAGGTACGAAAACTTCCAAGAACCTATCATGCTCAAGAGACTTGGAAACATCAAAATAGCTAGAAAAGTCATCAGAATAATCATTATAAGTACGACTCATATACTCCTCCCAAATCGGATCCTTATACTCTAAAGCAAGATTTTCAACTTCATCAATCTTAACTTCCTTCTCTTCTATAATTGGACACTCATCAATTTTAATCTCGTCTACCAATGTATTAAGCTCAAAATTTTCTAGATTTGGTAGAATTTCAATTGCATCCAAATTATCATTAATGCGCATGGGACAATTATCAACTACACAAGTAGACTCATCAGACACAACATTATCATCAATTGCTAAACAAGAATCATGGCATAGAGGAAAATTGACACAAGGAGGAGTTCGATAACATCCTTCATACCACACTGCTCGAACTTCCCAAATAAAATTATTTAGTTTAGCATTCTCCTCGTACCAAGCTATTGAATCACATGGAATATCATTATCACTAGCAATCTCTAAAGTTGGTTCATCAAAAACTCCCAAAGAAAGTAATGGAGGATTAGACTGAGTTCCTTGAATCATTTTATTGAGCGCAATCTCCCAATCAGCAAGTAAAGAAGGATTAGACTGAGTTAAACTCGTATCAACATCATTGCACATATATGGACTAAGATCATCATGATATTGATTTTCAAACGAATATGAATAATCATTGCTAGGGGCATATGGAGCATAAAATGAGTTCTCAGTATAGAACGAATTCACCTGATATGCATTACAATCCTCATAAGCATTGAATTGTGGGTAAGGATTGAAGTCTTGATATCGTTCCTGACTGTTGTAGAAATTCTGAGCATTGTTCCAACCAAAGTTGTACTCCATCTAGTCTCTCTCCTCAAAACCTATTTAAGTTGTCTACCTCAAAGAACCTGTAGACACTCCAAAGAAAGAAACACAAAAGAAAGAAAAGAAAAATATATACAAAGATAAAATCTAAACAATAAGAAACAATTAACCTAAACTCAACTATACTGCCTTCCCCGGCAGCGGCGCCAATTTGTTAGTAGTATTTTTATGTGTTCGTTCACAGGGAAGGACTGAATGTAAAACAAAGTTCAGGTTTCTTATCTCTTTACGTCTAGAAGTGTATGAGAAGAATTTTTTGGGTTTATGTATTAACTAAATTAACCAAGAACTAATTATAAGCACTAATAATTAATTTTAAAGTGAGATTCAAATATATGGGAAAACAATCTAAGAACTGGGGTTCTTCACTTGGTCTCAATACATGCTCAATATTAATGTGATATCTGTGTTCCTACCTTGCTGAAAACAATTCTTCTAAAGTTATACTGCACCCTCCCAGGTTACAATATAGTGCCTACAGCTACACCCTAATTGTCACTCCCGTGATACAATCAAAGTATATCTATAAACTGTTAAGTGCCAAGAATTATATGTCTCACAATTCTCCTATTAATCTCCCAATCAAATATTCAAATTATGTCTGTTAAATCATGTACTAAGATTGCAACTTCTCTCCCGAGCTTATTACAATCCCTAGAATACAATCAAAAGTTAGCTACTCTTCTAATTGTGTTAAGATCTCATTAACAGATCAGCAAAGCAGAAAATCACGTAATCAAGCATGCATGAATACCAAGGAATACTACCCAATCCTCAGATTAGAGAATTAGTTACACATAATTAAAGAAGAAAACAAAATAATAATGATAATGAATAAAAACATAATATTGAAGAAAGAATTAAAGATCGAAAGTACCTTAATACAATTGTTAGCTATGAATTGTTCTATCAATTGTTATGATTTACAATGGTAGGATGTGTTTATATAGGCTCTACAAATCTTGCCCAGCAAGAAATTGCCTTCTATTACAATTAGGATTTAAAGAAGGTACCCAAAACTGCCCAGAATACAATTAGAATTAGAAAAAGGGCAAAACAGTAAATTCCCAGCCTTCTTTAATTAAGATTACGTGCGCGCCTTTAATCAGCTTATTTCTTGCACTTGTTTCCTATCCCAGGTTGTAGAAAATCTCTCAAGCTTCGCGTGGGCAGTAAGATCGCTGAAAACGGACTTCTAGAACTCCAGATATGGCCAAAACAGTATAAGCTGCGCAGCCTTCCCGGAAAATCCGAATTTTAATCAATTAAATCTCCAAAAACGACAAAAGCTTAGATATTCTTGGAAACCTGCACAACTACACAAAACACATCAAAACTACACAAACTTGAGTCCAAAACAATCAATTTAAGCCGAACGGAAGCATTCCAAGTGGATATAAAATCCACTTATCAGTAGAAACACTATCAAGACTAGTCACTTATGAACCAGACCAGTGCATCAAGTGTCAGGACATTGATAGCAAGTTTATGTCAGTAATAAAGATCCATGTTCAAGAGCTTGCTGAAGAATAAAGAAGACATGAAGATATCACAAGCTCAAGATGTGCATTGAAGTTTCAAGTTGAAGACCAGAATATTTTCTAAGTACTAAATGTTCTGGATGGCCAAGTAGAATATTTCTAAGTAGAAGTTCTACTTAGAAATTTCGAGATGGCTAAGTAGAAATTCTCAAGTAGAAGTTCTACTTAGAGTGCAGCTTCAACATGACACATGGCATCTTCTGATTGGAAGATTTCCAAGCTTTCAAGATAAGGCAAGATTTATGTGGACATCATTGGGCCACGTACATCTTAGTCTTTGAAGACTACAGGACATAGATTACATGTAGTATAAATAGAAGCACTTGTGTAATGTTTTTAGTTAGTGAGCAATATTGAGAAAACACAAGAAAAAGAGAGAGAGTACATTCACAGAGCTTAGAATCATTCACTTCTCTCTGAACTTCTGTTATACTTTGTAATGAATGTTGTAGCAACCTTTTCAAGTTATATATAAGAAATATATTCCTTGAATCTGCGTGTTCATTTATTGCATCGTATTTATTGCTTCTCATATTCGAAAAGTTGTATTCACCCCCCCTCTACAACACATTTGGACCTAACATTTAAAGATCTCTTTATAGCATGTTCCAAAGGTATGTCTTCCATATCAGAATCTGAGTCATGTGCCTTCTGTACTGTTTCCTGATGACTCAGGTCAACGAATGGCTCATCTTGCTCAATCGCTATTGCCTTACCCTTTCTCCTCCTCAGAGCCTCTTCATCAATAGACGGCTCAATTTCTATTTCCTTGACAAGATCAGCATGTTCTTCAATTTCTTCGATATGAACTGCCTGCTGTCTCGTCTCTTTTCCACTCTCCCCCTTAGGTGAGTTATCCTGAACTCCACTTTGGTCTTCAGATCCACCAGCTGCATAAGAACCTCCAAAACCAGAACAAGAGACTCCTGCTCCACTAGCACCACCTGCACCAGCATCGGGGGGAGGTTGTTGCGGCTCGAAACACTCAGGGGGCACAAAACTTCTGATTGTGAACATCACTCTACTGATCTCCACAGCCAGTGTATCCATTGTAGTCTCCATTGCTCCCATCCTCTCATTCAGAGTGTTTCCCAAGACACCACCAGCATGGCCCAAGTCATTTACCTTGTTTGTCAAAACATTAAAAGCTGTAGCTTGACTTGCCATTCGTGCTGCGTAGTCATCAAGAGCCCTTTGATTGTTTCCAATGTTCATCCCTAACTGCCCCATCGTCTGCCCAAACTGCTTCATCTGATTTTCCATAGAAGTCATACGTGTATCAAGATTTTCAATGTTAAGGGACGGTGTTTGGTTTAGGTTACCTCGCTCTAATACTCGTTCTGTTAGTATTTGGCGCTCGGTTTCGGGCCTTAAAAATGAAGGTCCCTCTCTCCCTAACCTCTCACACACACTCCCTGTCTCACGCTCGTGTATGTCTTCAATAAGTGATCCAAAATATGAAGCAGTACCTGCAGAAACTGGATAAGCAATATAATTTGCAGTTATGAGATCAATTTCTGTTGGTTCCTGAGTTGGAATCTCAGGCTGAGAGGCTACAAAGTGTTCTTGTACAACATCAGAACCGATCCTCTTTGCAGCATCAGTACGTACCGGTGAAGGTACGGCTGAAGTTTTTATAGCTTCATGTCCTTTTGAAGCAACAGTATCTTCAAGAGGTACATAATCCTCATCAAAATCCCTATGTGCAGATTGTTCAAGGGGAGAACCACTCTCGTGAGGTGGAGTGATTGCGTGTGACATACTAGGGTTTGACTGAGGTTTAGAAGTAGCAGCATGAGAAAATTTGGCTTTCTTTCGAGTAAGAGGCTGCTCTTCGGGGTCACTCGCCTCATCATATCCTCCTACATTTACATGTGCTGGCTGTCTGGATTCCGGTGACAGGGGTGAACGAGAATAAGAATGTATGACAGACTCAGAAATATGGCTCTCACCCTGGGATAGATCCTGCGGGCTAGCAGTCTCTTGGGTCTCGGAATCAGATACATAGGAAGAGGAATGAGTAGTATGCAAAGAGAGATTACCTGATTCATTACCTTGTTCGTCATCGCTCTGCTCATCAGGAATCCCTTCAAATGCCTCAGCATGAGCAGACTGATTCTGAGCATATGATGAAACTTGCGATGATTCCACCAAAGTGGTAACTCCTGCATCATATTTAAGCCACAGTTGAATGTTGTCAGGAATTGACATTGGTTTACCTTGATGTTTATCCTGATTATCAATTGTTGAAAGTGACTTAGTGCCCATCCCTAGTGGTGCAGATGTTGGGCTTCTGGCAAATCCCTGTCTAACAGCAAGAGCATCCTTCGGTATTAACTCATTAATCAGCATCTGTAAGAACCGAGGAAACCAGCAGACAACATCTGTTGTGTTGAGGTCTCTGCTTGCTGGAGATCCCATTACACCCACTATCTCAGAGAGAACTATGCGTCCATAATTTATATCCAGTTCTCTTGCTAGGGCAATTCCAAAGTTTTGCATGGGAATTGGAATTTGATGAAAATCTTTTTCACGTGCCCGAAAACATTTTGTGATAGCCTCGAAAAAGTAATTCCATTCCACATGAAAGAATTGTTTTTGGATGTTTCCAGTGATCCGGCCAGTCGGAGTATAACATCCTATTTCTTCAAAGAAACTGAGGCGTTCTGCAGCTGTAGGTTCTGGATCATAAGCATCTTTATCGGGAATTCCAGAACCCTGTTGACAATTTCTTCAGTCACCTCATATTCCTGACCCGCTAAGGTAAACCTGAAACCATAGGGGGTTGTTTTGCTCCCAAAAGTAACCGCACTAGTCCATAATTGCTGTAAAGCATCATGTACTAGTGTAGGTTTAGCAGTAAAAGCATGGCTAGCTTTGGAGTACAAATTGAGAAATCGTATCCAAAACTTAAAGCGCGGGAGTTGATCACCAATTTCCGTAGAAATATTATAATAATTGTTTTTAGCAAGTGAAAAATGGTGAACCATTTTAATTAAATGTTTTTCCTTAAAAAATGTGAGGTATTTTCGAAAAACAATTAATTAAAGAAATCACAGTTATAGCCCTTTTAATTTCTTTTGTGAATACCAAGAATCACTTCGAGAAATCAAACTACGGAATATAAACAAGTAATTAACAAATTCACAGTTTTATCCCTTTCAATTTATCGAGAAAACCAAAAGCAATCTGAGAAATTAAACTATGGGATATAAACAACAATCACTGAGAGGCGAATAACAACAACCAATTATACCAGTGAGATCAGTGAAGTTATGTGTGTATACACCAGTGAAATCGTGTGTATATGTCTGTGAAGTGGTGTGTGTGTATATACGTGTGTATATATATCGAGGAAGAAGAACAGATACACAAACACACAAACTCAGATATTACTAATCACTCAGATAATGGCAGTCAAAAATCGGGCATTAATTTGAGATCTGTATGAGTTTAGTCACAAAAATCACAAACAGTGGTTTGTAAGTCGAAATCGCCTGTATGTATATGGAGGCTGCTGTAAAACTGAATTAGGTAAAAGTGAATGAATGGATCGAGTTAGAGATGTATATATAGGCATGATTGTGAAATGACAAAAGTGTCCTTGTTAAAAGGAATGAAAACACTAAGTACATACAGGGAGAACCTAAGTCGAACTCTATCTCGAACATTTTAAGTCGAAGTCTATCTCGAAATGTTATCAAGTCGAACTTCGAGATGAATTTCGAGATAGGTTAACTCGAACACTTGAACCATTTAATCAGTAAAGACCATTTAAACAGCAAAAACCACCATGGAATACCTATCTCGAACTTCAAGTAGAATTTCGAGATAAGTTTCGAGTTAGGAGTTAACTCGAAAAATCCCTTTATCCAACTGAGAACTCTATCTCGAACATCAAGTCGAAATTCGAGTTGAGTTTCGAGATAGAGAGAAACTCGAAGTTATTCTCAGTTCTTTTCAAAATATCCCCAAAAATGGAACCTTATCTCAACCTTCGAGATAAAGTTCGAGATAGAACTTATCTCGAATATTTTGAAGATAGAAATAGGCACTCTGGTAACTCGAATTCGAACTCTTAAGTCGAATTTCGAGATGAATTTCGAGATAGAGACTAACTCGAAATTCTTCCCAGACTTAGAATTTTCAAAACTTCACTCTGGAAGCTCAGATCAAAATTCAAGTAGAATTTCAAGATGAGTTTCGAGATAGTGACTAACTCGAAATTTTGAAGATACTTATAATAATTTGACAATTCTCTTTGAAAAACTCAACACTTAATATTGCCAAATTAATATAAATATCAATTCAAGGATTTTAATATATGACATAATTAAAACATTCCTTGATAATTCTAAGGCCTCTAATTACATGAAAAACACAGGTAAATTCATCTAAAAATCATGCAAAATTTAGAATATTATGAATTTAACTCCCCCTATGATCATGCAATCTAACAAGCATAAATTCAAAGATTTCTGCTATAAAGGACACTTAAAACACAATGAATTCATGTAAAATGACACTATATGCAACCTATAACAATCATTAATTAGGCATTTTAAAGTCTAAGCACATAATGATTAAGTAGCTTGCATATACAAACATAAACATGGATTTTACAGATAGAAAGCTTTACTAACTTGTGTTAAGCATTCCCAATTCACCAACCAATCTATTGAATGTTACTTCATCAAGAGGTTTGGTGAATATATCTGCAATTTGTTGCATTGTGGGCACAAAATGTAGTTCCACAGTCCCCTCCTCAACATGTTCTCTTATGAAGTGATACCTGATGTCAATGTGCTTGGTTCTTGAGTGATCTACAGGATTGTTGGTTATGGCAATGGCACTTGTGTTGTCACACATAATTGGAATTTTCCTGTGCTCCATGCCATAATCCTTCAATTGGTTTCTCATCCACAGTATTTGAGCTACACAGCTTCCAGCAGCAATGTACTCAGCTTCA
The DNA here is from genome assembly GCA_037693485.1 of Kitagawia praeruptora. Taxonomy (NCBI): domain Eukaryota; kingdom Viridiplantae; phylum Streptophyta; class Magnoliopsida; order Apiales; family Apiaceae; genus Kitagawia; species Kitagawia praeruptora. The sequence continues at coordinate 113,791,626 of CM075344.1, read as the reverse complement.
GCAGTAGAAGTAGATACTGTATGTTACTTTTTACTTTGCCAGGACACCAATCTTCTGCCAAGAAATTGACAAGCACCAGATGTGCTTTTCCTATCAATCCTGCAACCTGCATAGTCTGAATCCGTATAGCCAATTAGATTAAAACCTGTATCTCTTGGGTACCAAATCCCTAGATTTGGTGTGCCCTTGAGATACCTAAAAATTCTTTTGACGGCTATGAGATGTGATTCTCTAGGATCCGCTTGGAATCTTGCACATAAACAAGTCGCGAACATTATATCGGGTCTACTTGCAGTTAAATAGAGAAGTGAGCCAATCATACCTCGATAGCTTGTGATGTCAACTGGTTTACCTGATTTGTCTTCATCAAGCTTCGTGGCTGTTGCCATGGGAGTCTTAGCTGCTGATGCATCTTCTAGATTATACTTCTTGAGTAAATCTCTGACGTACTTGGATTGACAGATAAAGATACCATCTTTTCTCTGACTGATCTGTAATCCAAGGAAGAAAGACAGCTCTCCCATCATGCTCATCTCGTATTTCTCTTGCATTAGCTTAGCAAATTTCTCGCACAAGCGCTCATTAGATGACCCGAAGATAATATCGTCCACATAGACTTGAACAAGTATTAAATCATTCTTCACATTCTTATAGAACAATGTTTTGTCAATTACTCCCCTAGTAAAACCACTTTCAATTAAGAATACAGATAGGGTTTCATACCAACATCTTGGGGATTGCCTGAGGCCATAGACAGATTTGAAGAGAAGATACACAAAATCTACAAGTTCTGGATCAATGAAGCCAGGCGGCTGTTCCAGATACACCTCTTCTTCTAACTCTCCGTTCAGGAAGGTACTTTTCACATCCATCTGAAAAACCTTGAAGTTCTTATGTGCTGCAAATGCCAAGAACATCCTGACTGCCTCAAGTCTTGCAACCGGTGCATAGGTCTCATCATAATCAATTCCTTCTCGCTGAGAATAACCTTTTGCAACCAAACGAGCCTTGTTTCGAGTTACAAGTCCGTTTTCATCCATTTTATTTCTGAATACCCACCTAGCTCCAATTACTGATTTGTTCTTTGGTCGGGGTACCAGTTTCCAAACTTTCTGCCTTTCAAACTGATTGAGTTCCTCTTGCCTTGCAATCACCCAATCAGCATCACCAAGAGCTTCTTCTATTTCTTTAGGTTCAAGCTTGGATAAGAACCCAGAATATAAGCAAATATTAGCCAGGTCAGCTCTTGCAGTTCTTCTAGTAGTCACACCAGCATCTGGATCACCAATAATTAATTCAAACGGATGGTCTCTATTCCATACCCGTTCTCTTGGAAATTGTCTTGATGATTCAGCGTGACTTTCTGAGTTGTGGTGCTGACTACTTTGATTATTTTCACTAACTCCCCCTGAGTTAGTGCCAGCTCCTACAGAACTAGAGTCAACTCGACTCGAGCCTTGAATAGTTGTTCTTGAACTGCTATTTACTCCCCCTGAGTTGTTGCCGGTTCGTACTGAAGAAGTCTCTTCTGATCTTATCGAATTAGATTGTCCACTAGACTCAGGTTCTTCACGTACACTTGGAACATTTAATGGGACAACCAACTCAGGTTCATCTTCAAGTTCTTCTAAGTCCAGATTCTGAAATTTTAGGGACTCAGGTTCACTAGAATCTCTTGAAATTGATGGGAGTTTGGTATCGTCGAATCTGACGTTGTAGCTTTCAGTCACTTTTCGATCATTCACTAAGAACACCCTATAAGCTGCCACCACATCTGTGGAGTAACCAACAAAGATTCCTTCATGAGCTTTTGCTGCAAACTTGCCTAGATTTTCATCATCTATAAGTACATAGCATTTTGCTCCAAAGACATGAAAGTATTTGATTGTTGGTCTTCTTCCGTTCATTAGCTCACATGGTGTCTTTTCTTTATCTTTTATGATCAAGGATCGATTTTGAGTGTAACACACGGTACTCACTGCTTCTGCCCAGAAGTACAGAGGAAGTTTCGAATCATACAACAAAGTTCTTGCTGCTTCAACCAATGTTCTATTCTTCCTTTCAACTACTCCATTTTGCTGTGGAGTTCTCGGGGCTGAATACTGACGACGTATTCCCTTAGATACACAGAAGTCATTCAGCACTGCGTTTTTGAATTCAGTGCCATTATCTGATCTAATCGTCTTCACAGTAAGTGTTGAAACATTCTCAATTTGAGTGATGTAATCAATGATTAGGAAAGGTACTTCGTCTTTCGTCATTGCGAACAATACCCATGTATACTTGGAAAAATCATCCACGATTACCAATGCTTATCTTTTCCTAGACAAAGATAGGACATTCACTGGGCCGAACAAATCCATATGAAGAAGTTGCAGAGGCTCAGTAATACTAGAAATTTCTTTGCTTTTATGCGATGCTCGCTTCGACTTTCCCATTTCACAAGCTTCACAGAGTCCTTTCGGAGCGAACTCCATTTGAGGTAGATCTCTCACCAATTCTCGCCTCGCGAGAGCATTCATCGTTTTGAAGTTTAAGTGAGATAGCTTTTTGTGCCATAACCAGCTTTCATCATCCGAAGCTTTGCTGTAGAAACAGGTGACTTCATTCTGATTTGCTGAATCCATGTCTGCAACAAAAAGATCTGCCTTTCGAACTCCTCTCAAAGCCAGTGAGCCTTCCTTGATGTGAGTGATTGATACACCTTTCTTGTTGAAGACAATTTCGTAACCTTTGTCACAGAATTGACTGATACTCAACAAATTGTGCTTTAATCCCTCAACATAGGAAATATCTTCAATGATGACATTGCCATTTTTCAGTTTGCCATATCCCTTTGTCACACCTATGCTGTCATCTCCAAAGGTAACATAAGGGCCAGCTTTCATAACCAACTCTGTAAGCATGGACTTGTTTCCAGTCATATGCCTCGATGCTCCACTGTCTAGCACCCATATAACTTTATTTCTATTCTGCTTAACGCCCTGCAATGACAGATTGGTTAGACATTCTTCGGAACCCAACTTTGATTGGGCCCGGCTTTTCGATAAGATCGATAATCAACAGATTTAACAACAGGAGATGCACTTTTCTTAACATTACTAGAGCTTTCGACTTTCTCCTTTCCTTTCTCAGACTTGACATGTTTGTCAGTCCTAGGAGAAGGTTTGTCACTCCTAACTTTAGGAGGACTGACAGTCTTGGCTCTCACATGCTTTTTCTTGATGTTTGAACTAGCAGCAGTATTTGAGCATGACTGGCTAGATGCATTCATTAAATTCACAAAAGTTTGCATGATGTTAAAATTACATGGCATACAATTAGGTTGACCACACTGTGCATGATTCGGATGCAGATTATTCATTGTATGTGTGGCAGGCATGGCATGTGTAGCAGGAACATTTATGTTAGCTTTACATGCATAAGAAAGATGTTCAGTAGATTTGCAGTGATAACATGCTTTCTTTATCCGTTCAGCCTTAACCTCTTTTATGCCTTTCTTCCCTTGTTGTTTAATAGCCTTAGCTCCTATTCCTGGTCTAGATTCATCTCTAGGGAAATTGATTTTAACTTGTTTAATAGGAGTTATAGGTTGTGCTTTCTGGCGATCTTCCATCTCAATCTCATATCTAGCTATCAATTCAGTCTCTTCTTCTTCTATTCTAGGAACAAGGTGTTTGTAGATGGGTTTGACAGAAGATTTAAAAATGCTAGGAATTTCATTTTTGAGGTCACTGGAACTAGTGTCGATAGGTCTCTTCCCTTCTTTCTTAGAAAGGATAGAATAGTCAAGTCCTACACCTACTCCAGTTATCTTCTTAAATATGTCATTATCTACATACACTTTACTAGCAGCTAGTTTGTAAGCTTCGCATTTAGTTTCTAACTCAGCTAGTTTGTCCCTAAGACATGCTTCTACTTCTTCCTTAAGGACGAGCTTGTGTTCCAAAGATTTAATAAAATCTCTTAGGGAAGTATCTACAGTGCAAGCAGCCTCTAACTCTTCCACTTTTGCCTCAAGCATTCTGCTTTTGGCAACAAGTGTTTTCTGTTCCTTTTGAGAAGTGTCTAGGCTTTTGCACAACATATAGATCTCTTCGCTAAGAGCCCCGTTCTGTTCCTTATAATCATCAATGGACATTTCTACTTTAAGGGTTAGAACTGGTACCTCTGGTTCCTCTGATGTCTCAGCCATGAGCGCAAAGTTTGCTACATGCGTAACATCTTCCTCATCTGAATCATCCCAAGCTCTTCCTTCTGTTACTAATAAAGCTCTTTTTCCATGTTTTTCTTTCACCAGCGATTCATACTTGCTTTTGAGGGCTTCAAATGACTCTTTTGGATAAGTCTGTTTAGGCTTTTTGCAGTCCGAAGCAAAGTGTCCAGCTTCTCCACAGTTATAGCATTTGAACTTCATTTTGAAATCCAAAGGAGATTTGTAGCTGGTATTCTTGCCTTTACCTTGGTAGCCTGACGAACTACCACCACCCCTAGCAGCCCGATAGTAAGATGAAGAATTTCTCTGTGGTCGGTTGCTCTTTCTGAATCTCATGTTGCTGAACTTCCTTGCCATGTATGCCACGACACTATCGTCCATGTTGTCCAGCTCTTCTTGGGTGAAGTAGTCATCATCACTGTTAGATGTGCACTCGTCATCATTATCAACTTGATGTGGTGCAAGTGATGATTTAGGCTTTGCTGCAACCATTGCCTTCTTAGACTCTTCCTCATCAGCAACTAATCCTGATGCAGTTTCTTTTCCTTTTGAATCATTGTCCCATGCTTGATCTTGAAGTGTCTCCAGCTCATAGGTCTTTAGAATTCCATAATATTCTTCCAGAGAAGTTGTATGCAAATCTCTGGTTTCTCTGATTGCGTAGACCCTATGTTCAATGCTCTTTGGCTGGTTCCTCAGATATCTCGTATTGGTCTCAACCATGGGGAGAGTAACACCTCTCAGATTCAAATCCAATACCAACTGACTGAATCTTAGATAGACGTCTGTTATGCCTTCTCCTTTTCTTATTCTGAAGGTGTCATACTCCATCTTGAGTATAAGTGTCTTGTTGCTTCTAACCTCTGCAGATCCTTCCATGACAACTTCTATCTTGTCCCAAATCTTCTTTGCTGTATTCAAACCTTTGACTATGTTGAACATTTCATGATCAAGGGATTCCATCAAGGTTTGTCGTACGGAAGTATCATAAGCTATTTGCTCCTTGTCGGCCTCTGAAAAATCCGCTGCCTTTTTAGGCTCAGACCGAGCTGGTATAACCTCGCCTCCTTCCGTACGTGCAGGAATAGCCACCATTGGAACAAATTTACCCTTATCAAGGACTTCCAGATATTCAGGGTTAACTGTCTCCAAGTAGAGTCTCATTCTGAAAACCCACTCTTCATAGTGATCTCGGTTGAACATTGGGATCTTGAATGTATTTTTAAGAGCCATTTCAATTCTGGTCACTAAAAAGTTTCTAAGTACCCAAGACTAGGCTAAGTAGAATATATATGTAGAACTTCTGCCAAGTCGAAATTTCTCTAAGTAGAAATTTTGCTCAAGTCGAACTTCACCAAGTAGAAATTGTCCAAGTCGAAATTCTATGTAGAAAATCTCAAGTAGAAATTCTATGTAGAACTTTTGTCCTTAGAATAAATTTTCTGCAGATTACTTTAATATTGAATAAACAATATTATCTCTTTAACACCTTTTTGACTTTGATGCTTTACTCACCTAACCCACCTAACCCACATGCTAGGTACTGATTATGTCTTGTACACTTTCGGCCGTGAATAATGCAAATCAAAAAGTCCAAAAACACCTTTTTATTCTTTTACTATTTATCTGTTTGAAAAGGAGATCAAAAAGTTGTTGGGTTGTCTTCTTTGATAAGAACAGATGATGAACACTCAAGAACACCAAATATCAATGAACCCAGATTAATTCACAAAAATTAATTAACATACACCCAAGCTAAATAATCACACCTGGAGTATTTAAATAATTTTTCGGATGAGTTTTCACTACCAACGAATTAAAGCACACTTTTCGAGAAAATGAAAAGTAGATCTAGAAAATGAAAACTCACGATTCTTCTACCAAACACAAGGATCTATGTTTTGTATGTTAAACATCCGCTCTGATACCAATTTTTAGGTCCAAATGTGTTGTAGAGGGGGGGTGAATACAACTTTTCGAATATGAGAAGCAATAAATACGATGCAATAAATGAACACGCAGATTCAAGGAATATATTTCTTATATATAACTTGAAATGGTTGCTACAACATTCATTACAAAGTATAACAGAAGTTTAGAGAGAAGTGAATGATTCTAAGCTCTGTGAATGTACTCTCTCTCTTTTTCTTGTGTTTTCTCAATTATAGCTCTCTCAAATAAACATCACACAAGTACTTCTATTTATACTACATGTAATCTATGTCCTGTAGTCTTCAAAGACTAAGATATACGTGGCCCAATGATGTCCACATAAATCTTGCCTTATCTTGAAAGCTTGGAAATCTGCCAATCAGAAGATGCCATGTGTCATGTTGAAGCTGCACTCTAAGTAGAACTTCTACTTGAGAATTTCTACTAAGCCATCTCGAATTTCTAAGTAGAACTTCTACTTAGAAATATTCTACTTGGTCATCTAGAATATTTAGTACTGATAGAGTGTATATTTATATATATTTTATATGATTATATTCCTCATATTTATTATATTTTGCATTTAATTGGATTTTTATTTAATAGATTTTAATGTTTTATTATAGGAAGCAAGGAAATTCTAAACTTGGAAGGATTTGAGAATAAAGAGCTTAATTGGAGATTTATTAGAAGGAAATTCGGATTTGTTGGGCTGCACGCGCGCAATTCACTATTTTGGCCATATCTCGAGTTCTACAAGTCAGAATTGGGTGATTCAACTGCCCACGCGAAGATAATTAAATTTTCTATCATTCTAAGATGGTCCAGATGTCATATTACAATTGGAGCGGCCCAGAATTACTTGGGAAGAGTCAACTACGAATTTTCATGGGAAATCTATTCAGTTTAGGAAACGTACTTGTAAAATATTTTTATTAGAGACATATAAAAACATTAGAGATTATGATAGTAGATATACAGACATACGTATAGATACACAGAGAGGGAGAGACAGGAGAACTTTTGTAACTCTTTCTTCTGGAGACTTTTGGGGAGATTAATTATTTTCTTCAAGATCGAAGATTAAAGGTTTTTCTTCTATTCTTACAATTATGTGTTCAATTAATTATTCTTGTTTTGTTAATTCAATTATGAGTGAGTAGATTATTAATCTAGGGTTAAGTTGAACCCTAGTTATGATTGGTGCATGATTTTCCCAATTCCCCCAATTTGGTTATGATAATTGCTCTTGCTTATTGAGTTGTTTTAATTAGCAATTACATGTCAGACGTGATTATGTGTATTGTTTGAGCCAATATCTAATTATCAGCGAGAGTTGGATTAAGATGGTTGTGATTTATCCAATAAGAACATGAAATTCTCCATGAGAATAGGTAGAACGAATTGTTAGGAAGTTAGGATGCCGTGTTTAATGTCTCTAAATTGCATGATACCATGAGAATAGGTTTGATTGTAAGTTAGAGAAGCCATTAATACTCGAGAGAGGTTATTGGTATTTATAGGGCGCATCTTTCCTCTTGAGTAGTACATGATTAATTGGGACGGGAAATCGTAATTGCATTGATTCATGCTAGTGGGGATACTTAATTCTGGATGTTTTTAATATTTGATTAATACAAACACAATTCTCTTTAGTATAAAATTAGCTTAATAATCTCTCAATATTTATTGTGTTACTTGCTTAGCCGAATTAAATCAGAAACAACTAGTGATTGATACGTTTGTCTCTGTGGGATCGACTCTGACTTACCCTACTACATAGTTAGAAGGATTTGTTAGATATTATTATTTGATAGGCACGCGACAGCCTTGTCAAGTACTTAGAAAATATTCTGGTCTTCAACTTGAAACTTCAATGCACATCTTGAACTTGTGATATCTTCATGTCTTCTTTATTCTTCAGCAAGCTCTTGAACATGGGTCTTTATTACTGACATAAACTTGCTATCAATGTCCTGACACTTGATGCACTGGTCTGGTTCATAAGTGACTAGTCTTGATAGTGTTTCTGCTTCTCGAATAAATTACCATATTCACTTAGTAACTTGGCTTTCCAATGTTCGCTTTCCTTCTTGTTCACTTGAAATCAATTGGTCTTGTTGATACTGATAGTTATGATCTTGATTCTCGATTTCTCAAATCACTGAGGCATGAACAACTTTGACTTGAACTTCTCTCAATGATTTCTTCTTGGCTTGATCATAGTTAACATGTTCAATTGTATCAATTACCTTGTCTTCATTTAGTGTTGATTCCTTGTGACTTCTTGTTCTTGATTGTCTTCTGGTTAAGTATCTTTTCCTTTAATTGAGTTACATTAGTTATAGTGTTACAAGTTTACACACTCTGCCTTTCACAAGGTTTTCTCCAGGAGCTTCTAGGAGCAGGGGCGCGGTTTTGGGCGCAGCTGCGCGGGTCTTGTGCGAGAGAAGCGCAGTAGCGCGCGCGCGAGGCGCAGTAGCGCTCGAGGGAGTGCGTTTCCAGGGATTGGCTAGCGCCCTTGCGCGCTTGTGGGCGCTCTTGCGCGTGGTGCCTTGAGCAGTAGCGCAGCAATGAGGCGCAACAGCGCGGTCTACCTCCTGTGTTATGCTAAGCTGCGTGCCTATCATTTAAGTTATTTTGTACCGGGTCAAAACATTTTGGGCCCATTTTTTTATTAGGGTATCTATATATATTTGTAGACCTAAAAAAACAAGGATTTATCATTGTTTTAGTTAGAGTGTTCTTCTTTTTCCTTTAGCATCTATCAACATTTTTCATTTCAAGAACAATTTCAAGGGAATTCTCCAAGCTAGTGACAAGCAAGGATTATTCTTGGAACCTTAGTACTCTTCTATTTTGGGAATTTATTTCTAAACCTTATTTCTCTCTTCTATATTTATTTGCTTGTTTTAGAATTATGTTATCCATAGAACCCATGATGGCGATTAGGTCGATTATGGGCTAATTCGTTATCATGGGATTTTAATGGATTTTTCTATGGATTCTAGAAATTGAGTGTTATTTATGTCTTCGTGTGTGATTGAATGTATTGATTGTCTAGTATGATTATGCTTATTCGTTATAAGTGAGTCGCGAACACTTGTAATTGTTTGGTTAATCCTGGTGAATGCGAAAGTGGATCTAGGGTTTAGAACAATTCATGCTAGCATAGGTTTTTGCATGTGAAGAACATGTATTAATTTGTGGTGTAATTCTACCCGTCTTGCACTGACTATGTGGTTTTATGGATGCTTGATTTTAACCGGTATGTGTTCAATTGCTATAGACATATAGGAACTACACATATTTGGTGACTACTTGACTTCTATCAATTGTGGATGATCAGTAGGATGGTATATGCACAATGAAAGTTGGTGTGTATCAGTTTAGTGCATCTAATCAGTAATCAACTCTGTCACATGCTAGGCTAAAGGGCATAAGATTCTAGATGAAGTGGTTAATGAAATTGAAATCCCATGTTTGTTTCTTATAAATTAATCCTTAAGTTATTTTCTCGTAATTGGCTAGTTAGTAATTAATCATTAGTTAAATCAAAACCAAATTTGTGATTGTCTTAGCAGTGAGTGTAAATCATAAGCTGGTGCATAGGTGAACAAAACGAACAATTTGAGTCTCTGTGGGAACGAATCTTATTTACCGTATATTACTTGTTGACCACGTTCTCTTGCGTGAATAAGTGCGAACATGTAGGCAATTTTGAATTTCTTTGCATCATTGAAGCCTTTATAGTCACCAACTTTATCAACCTGTCTTTCCCATTCGATAAACTCCTCTGGATCTCCATTGCCAATGAAGTCTTCTAATTTAATACCCCTGTCGTCAATCTGCAAATCAGAATTTGGGGTAAACTGGTCTGAACCATATCCACCCTCGTCATCATCCCGTGTGAAGTTCTTGGGGTCATCCTGTTTGAGATCACGTTTGAGTTTCAAAATCTCAAGCCCTTGAGCCTTCGCTGTTTCATCCATATTATTAACGGTTGTTGTCAAGGTACTGATTGCGTTGACAATTTCCTTGAGGTCATCCTTCGTGATTGGCTCCATTTTGCGCTCTGATACCAATTTGATGCGGAATAAGGGTGGATGCTATTTTTGAAGGTTTAAAATTTTTTTAAAAAAAATACTGGACTAATCAGTCCTAAAAGATACGGACTGAATGTTGGAACAATCACTGAACCACACTCACGTCTTACCAACGAACCTTGACCAATCACTGGACAGGTTAATTAGCCCCTCCCTCTCAAAAGAATCACTCAACTTGAAAGACAGCAAGAAAGCACACAATGTGTAAGCTCTCAAAAGCATAAGCTTATAGTTTTTTTTTATTCAAATCTGCCTCAAATGCTTGATATAACTCAGCATTTATACTGAATTAATAAGCTATAATGGGCCACACATCAAGCCATAAAAACAGCAACAAACAGCTAGTGGAATACCCACCAAGCCACACAATACAACCTAATAATACAAGTGGAATACCCACCAAGCCAAGCCACACAATAGAACCTAATAATACAAGTGGAATACCCACCAAGCCACACAATAGAATAATATAAAGAAAAGAGTTGATCACCTTCTTTCCAGAATATTATTCTAAGCCAATCTGTCCATCTAGTGTTCCAATCCTACATACCCAAGTCTGTTTTTTGTCCAGATTAAAACCTATAGGATTCAGTAGCAAGGTAATGGCCTCCACATCTGAAGTACCTTTCAAATCCACATCATGTACCAAAACCCATTCATCATGCAATACACTGAAAGAGTAGTGCTAGGTGCACAGAAAAATTTACATCCCACAATTAAAATAGGTAAGTAGTAGGCCAGTAGTCACAAAGTCGCATGTTTTCCTCTACAGACTACAGATAGACCGACATATTTTTGATGGTCAACATAACATTAGATTAAACTTTCAAATCAGGTACATCAGAAATAATTAGATGATGGGCAGCATCAGAATTCAGAACACTACTCCTAAACATAAATTTTGTAGCCCGTCTAGGAGCCCAACTTGCTAACAATCAGCAACCATGTTCAGGGCGGTGCTTCTACACTAGGCAGGATAAGCAATGGCTTTAGGCCTCTGGGGCAGGATAAGCAATGGCTTTAGGTATCTGAAAATTTTAGGCCTCCGAGTACATACATATGTGGATTGTTATTTAAAATTTTGAAATTTTTACTCAACAAAAAAAAGTTAAATACTTAATGGAAATTATAAAAAAAACTCATAATCGTAAATTTTAAATTTTACTTTTTATTTACGTTTAACAAAATATTCATTTTAGTAATAACTGTAACGGTCCCAAAATCCGGGGTACAGATTTGGAGCCATTAACCACAAACACATAATACAATCCCTGGATATAAACATTATATAATAACAAAACCCCTTAACCAAGATCGCATACAGGTTATGGTATGAAACAAACTATCAATTACATTAATACAACCCAATCTCCGAATAAAATATTATACATTTTATGAGGATACCAAATCACTATCTATCTATATATCCAACCTTGACAATTCCCCATCCACTATTCAACGGAGTCCATAATTTGAACGTCTCTTCCCGCTGCCTGAAGAGCAATACCAACTGACCACTAGGTCCACTAATTATCTCTATCAACTGAAGAAAACAAGCAAAAGCAAGAGTGAGCCAACAATGCTCAGCAAGTGTAAATAGTGATAACAATTTCAATAACGAAGACAAATCTGATAAACAAAAGAGTTTCAACTCATTCTATGAAAGGATCGGTTATATCGACTTTTGATTGCCACGAGGGCCAATAATTCACCATTCACAAGGTGCATCAAGAACTAAAACTGACAAGGGATTCTGATATCAAAGTATCATTAAAACAGACTTCCAAGGAGTCAAGAATTAAACATCTCAATCTCAAAGTATAGATTAGAATTGGATTTTTTTTATTTTAAAAAGAATTATCAAGGTTAGGCTGCTGATCAGTCAGCACTAACCCCGGACAAACGCACACAGCAATTAGGACTGTCAAACGGATATTTCGGATCCGGATACTGCTATATCCGAATCTGAATCCGTAAGTCCGAAACCGTATCCGAATCCGTATCCGGATTCGAAAATATCCGGGAAAAAATATCCGTATCCGAATCCGACGGATACTATCCGGAAACGGATAATATCCGGATCCGAATTCATTTCCAAAATTTTGAATTTTTTTTTATAAAATTTGCTATTACCAGGAAAAAAAACAAAATAAAGTGATAAATTCTTCAAATTAATGAAACTTTAATACTAAAATAACCATCATTTTTTCTAATCCGGCTATACAAACATAATTCCTCTGTTGATATAAATTAATAATCCACACATACAAAATGTGGTCGATTAAGATCCTCAAGGAGAAAAAAAACACACAGGAATTTGCAGACTTAATCAAGTATATTTGCTAAGTGTAGATCCCAATCATTAGTGCTGAAAACATATTAGTGCTTATTACTTAACAACAGCAAATTACCAGAGAATAAAACAAATTCAAGTGATAAATAATAAATTCTGAATAGTTAAAATCAAATAGATTATCAAAATCAAATTAGAACACTTTCTTTGATAACAACAAAATTCGAGGTACTTCGCCGGAAACAAGATCTACAGCGGTGATTCTTTGCCGAAAAAGGGTGGTGGCTGTTTGTGATTGGTGGCTGAGATTGATAGGGTTAGTGGCGGCTATTCAGAGCTCTTGACTTCCAACCCCTCAACACTCAAATACTTGAAAAAACTCCAACACCACTACCTGAAAAAACTCCAAATCCCCTACATACAGATCCTTCTGACCACGATTTCACTCCAGACTCTAATTCTTCTAGTGATACACATCCTTCTGACACTTATTCTTCAGAGGACGCGCCCTCAGCATCGTCCATCTCACCCATGGCTGATTCCGAACCAACATCCCCACTACCTTCTCCTGTCCCGTTTGAACACTGGGAAGTCTTTGATGAAGAAATCGATATTGACTGGGGAAGATATGATGACCTGCCCGAAAAAGAGAAAAATCAACTCAGAAAGAAACGGGGCAAACTTGCCTGTGTAAACATGTCTTCCATTGCTACAAGTGACGAAGTAGGATGGGCCATGCAGTATTACGGTCAAGAAGGAATTTGGGCCATCCCACATGCTCATCACCGCCCTCACATCTTCAATTACGGTAGAAACTTTAAAATTCCAAGGATGGTTTCAACCCCAAAGTTGGTAGCCCTTGGTGTGGGCGCGCCCTTACATCCCTACCTTCAACAAATATTAAGGTGGTACGACATAGCACCCATCCAACTCTCCCCCAACAGCTACAAACTTGTGTTGGCTTTATTTATCCTTTATCACGATCTTGAATTAGGAACTCCCTCTATGCATGAAGTTAGCTATTTCTTCAGCCTTCGACAGTCCAGTATTGGTTACTACTATCTTGTAATCAATAAACCTCACAACAACAAAGGTTTTTCTGAAGGAAGAATCAGTCATCTAAAGTTTTGGAAAGAACCCTTTTTCTATGTCTGGGACGTTTCCCGAGTCCGAATACAATTCAACACGAATCCTAGTAAGTGAGGGTGCGCCCTTTACTTTTCTTATCTTTTTAATTTTCAACCATTTATTGATTCCTTTGAATTCCAACAGATAAGAGAACACAGAAAACGCTTGAGGGCGCGGCCTCAATTCGGGCAAAAGCCGTTCTGAAAGTTGCCTCAGAAAAATTCAACCTCCAATCTTTAATCACAGAGGAAAACTTAAAGAGGGTCGGAATTTTATCTGATAAAGTTGGTCACATTTGCAAATTTAAAAAATTTAAGAAGGGAATTCCTGTTCCCACACTCTCATCTAGTGATAGTGAGAATTTCGACTCTGATGAAGGTAATAGTTATAACGTAGGTTAGGGCGCGCCCTAACCATTTATCTTTATTACTTATCCTAAATTTGTCGTGTTATACGTATTTAATCCTTCTTTATCCTGGGCATGACCTGATTCTTTTTCCTCTTTGTCTTGCACAGATATGGCTCCCAGGATTCCTCGTGGATTTGGAGCTGCCAAAAAGAAAAATGACAAGGAAAAGAATATCAACCAATCAGGCACTTCTGACTCCAGGACGCGCCCTGCACCAATGAAAGACTTCTGTGACATAGTCACCCCATCTTCTGAATCCCTAAAGAGGAATGCCGAAACACAGGAACCTGCAATCAACAAGGGCAAGAAATCAAAAACTGAGGGCGCGCCCTCGTACGTTGAGACTTTGATCAGTCCAGCTGCAGCTCCTCTTATTAAAGAAAACGAAGTGGATTTTTGGAAAAACATGAATGCTGATGAAGAATCTGAGTCCATGATTCGAGCATCTGCCCAGCTACTCATCCAATCTCTAGGGCGCGCCCAGAGAGTGCACAAAGAAAAACTCCATATCAATAGGCTTGAGACTGAGAACAGAAAATACTCAAAGATGGTTATCGAAAATGATAACAAATGGAAAAAAGAAAGCGATGCCAAAGATGCCGAGATTGCCACCCTCAAGCTAGATCTTCAAAAATCTATTGATAATGGCTTATTTCTCAGTGACCATGTTGAGAGGTTGAGAAAGCAAATGGAGGAACTCCGAGCTCAGCAAAGTGCCCTAGAAATCGAAAAGGCTAAGTTAAAAGAACAGAGAGAAGCCATTGAAGATGAAAACTTTGAAAAGGGTTTTAACTTCTATCTTATTGGCTTTCTAGCCAACGATCCTGACTATGACTGGGAGAAATTTGGACCTGCTGCTGCTGAGGATATAGCAAAGTTTAAGGTTGACCAAACCTTAGCCATCAAGGCAAAAAGAGTGGAACTAGGATTAGAGGATGCTTCCGAGGGCGCGCCCTCTACTGACAATGTTCAACCCTCTCCTGCAGTTATCCCTACTCAAAACTCTCCTCCCGCAAATGTATCTCCCCTTAAAACGGTTCGCCCAAACAATGCTCAGGATGCTCTTCTTTCACCTTCCAAGGTCATCCCTTCTTCTCCCTCTAAGGACGCGCCTTAGGGTTTCAGTCTTTAAACCCGTTTCGTACATACTTTAACTTTTAAGGTGCGGGTCCTTTGTAAAACCCTGCAAGTTGTAATTCCTAACTTTTAGTGCCTTTTTGAACTTTGATATGCTTATCACTTATCCTTATGCTTTTATTTGTTAAATTTCTCAAATGAGGGCACGCCCTAACCGGGGGCGCGACCTCATTTTAAGAAAATATCTTCCACCTAAACTTTAACTGTGACTTAACATCTTCAGAAGTTCTTTAAATAAAGGTTGAGGACGCGCCCTAGGACATTTCCAGTATCCCTTTATCTTGTCAATAATACTTGTAATTATGCAGAATTTAATAGGGCGCGCCCTAAGATATGGGGCACGACTTCTGATTCTTCAAAAAATCTTCAAGAAATAGCTAAAAATATCTTGACATACTTCAATAATCTTCAAATGACTTCTTTATTAAATTTAAATCTCGACAGAACAAGGGAAGGTATACATGTATTACCCCCCGAGCTAAGGAGAATGATCTTCGAAAAACCACAATATAAAAATAACAAATCTCAACTAGAACTAAGGAAGGCGTATATGTACTACCCCCCTAGACTAGGAGAAGATTTATTTATGCTAGTCTATAATTTAAATACAAGCCTTCATATAATAGGGGGCCAAAGCCGCACCCTACTGATAATATTTCTTCAAATGCTCTGCATTCCATGCTCTTGGGATTGTATTGCCATCCAAGTCTTCTAGATGATAAGTTCCTTCCCAAATGATAGACTTGATCTTGTACGGTCCTTCCCAGTTTGGGCCAAAAACTCCATGAGCTGCAATTCTTGTATTTGGCATAACCTTCCGAAGAACCAAATCACCTACACTAAAAGGACGAGTCTTCACTTTCCTGTTGTAATACCTTGCAATCCTTTGCTGATAAGTTGCCAATCTCAACTGTGAGTTAGTCCTTGTCTCCTCCAAAAAATCAAGATTTAGCCTTTGGTTCACCATATTTGATTCTTCCTCATAGAAATCTCTTCGAAATGATCCTGCTCCAATTTCCATCGACACCATTGCCTCACATCCATAAGACAGCATGAAAGGAGATTCCCCAGTTGTAGTCCTTGGGGTTGTGTTGTAAGACCATAAGACCATAGGAAGTTCCTCAGGCCAATTCCCTTTGCTTTCTTCTAACTTGGTTTTCAAGGTATGCTTGATTATCTTGTTGATAGCTTCAGTCTGCCCATTACTCTGAGGATGATACACAGCTGTGAAATCCTTCTTGATTCCCAAGTCTTCGCACAACTTTCGCAACTCCTTGCTGTCAAATTGTTTCCCATTATCTGAAACAAGCTTGTAAGGAATCCCGAATCTGCACACAATAGAGTTGAACACAAAATCCTTGATTTTCTTCGCTGTGATTGTGGCCAAGGGCATTGCTTCCGCCCATTTGGTGAAATAATCTACTGCAACAACAGCGTACTTGACTCCTCCCTTAGATTTAGGGAGTTCTCCAATAAGATCGATTCCCCACATAGCAAATGGCCAAGGACTCATCATAGAAGTCAAGGTAGTTACGGGAATCGTTGAATAATTGGCAAACCTCTGGCATTTATCACATGCCTTGACAAACTCATAGGCATCCTTCTTCACAGTAGGCCAATAATAACCTTGCCTTAACACCTTCATTGCCAACGAACCACCCCCCGAGTGATTGCCACAAATTCCTTCATGTACCTCCCTTAGGATATAATTGCATTCATCTCCATCTATGCACTTCAGAAGCGGTTGATTGAAACCTCTCTTGTACAGAATCTCATCATACTCCACAAACCTGGCAGCATGATATCGAAGACGCCTTGCTTCAATTTTGTCTCTTGGGAGAATCCCCTTACGGAGATATTCTAAAATAGGAGTCATCCATGTAACTGACGGAGCACTCTCCACTTCCATAACTCCCACTTCTGGAATACTTGGCACTTCTTGAATTTGTAGAGGTACTGTTCCTAACAACATAGCATCCTTCTGGGATCCTAGCTTGGCCAGAACATCTGCAGAGCAATTTTCATCTCGAGGAATGCATTCCAACCTTACTTCTCGAAACTTCTGAATTAATCGCTGTGCACACTTCATGTAAAGCTCTGTTCTTGGACCTCTACACTGAAAACCCCCTTTGATCTGTCTGACTACTAACTCCGAATCACTCGACACGATCAAATTTGCTACCTTCATTTCCAAAGCCATCTTCAATCCGTTAATCAAAGCTTCATACTCCGCATCATTATTGGTTGCCTCGAATTTGAAGTGAATTGCACTCATGAATTGATTTCCTTCCGGCGTCACCAAAATTACTCCTGCACCAGCTCCCCCATTGTTCACAGCTCCATCTACATGCAACTTCCACCAAGGTTGGGGAACTTCCTCAAGAGGGCGCGCCCTCTTAAGAGGAATTCCAGGTTCTACTAATACAATCGACTTTTCCTCGGTCTCTGAATCAAACTCCAGGATGAAATCCGCTAAAGCCTGACCTTTAATTGTTGTTCTTGGTGTATATTCCAAATCAAACTGCCCTAATTCGATGGTCCATTTCAACATTCTTCCTGAAGCTTCTGGTTTGTGAAGAATACTCCTCAATGGATAAGTAGTACGAACCTCGATCTTATGAGCTTGAAAGTAAGGACGAAGTTTTCTTGCCGCCAAGATTAAAGCGTAAACCAACTTTTCCATACTGGTATATCGGGTCTCTGCATCATGCAAACGTTTGCTCACATAGTAAACCGGAGACTGATGATCAATCTCTTCTCTCACCAATACTGCACTAATGGAATATTCTGATACTGCCAAATATAATATTAAGGTCTCTCCCTCCACAGGCTTGGCTAAGAGTGGAGGATTCCCCAACTGCTCTTTGATCTTCTGAAAAGCCTCTTCACACTCAGGAGTCCACACAAAATCCTTGGATGCTCCTTTGATCGCCTTGAAGAATTCTCTACATCTATCTGAAGATTTTGATACAAATCGATTTAGCGCTGCAATTCTCCCAGCCAAACTCTGAACTTGCTTCACAGTAGATGGAGATTTCATGTCAAGTAAGGCTTTAATCTTGGCTGGATTCGCCTCGATCCCACGATGGTTAACAATGAATCCCAAGAACTTTCCGGATTCCACTCCAAACACGCATTTTTGAGGATTCAACTTCATTCTAAACTTCCTCAATACTCTGAACATCTGCTCCAAATGCTTTACATGGTCCTCCGCCTTCAAGGATTTGACAAGCATGTCATCCACATACACTTCTATGGTTTTCCCTATCAGATCTTTAAACATCATGTTCACCAACCTCTGATAAGTAGCTCCAGCATTGATCAAACCAAATGGCATTCCAATATAACAGTACAAACCTCTATCTGTGATGAAAGAAGTATGCTCCTGATCTGGCTCATACATAGGAATTTGATTGTAGCCCGAGTAAGCATCCATGAAACTCAAAAGAGCATGGCCAGCTGTAGCATCCACCAACTGATCAATTCGAGGGAGAGGAAAACTATCTTTAGGACAAGCCTTATTCAGATCCGTGAAATCCACACAAGTTCTCCACTTCCCATTAGGCTTCCTGACAAGAACTGGATTAGCCAACCAATCTGGATAGTATGATTCCTTGATCAAACCAACATCTAGAAGTCTATCAACTTCTTCTTTTAATGCTATAGCTCTTTCTCCACTCACAGGTCGACGTTTCTGGCGAATTCCCTTCTTGGTGGGATCTATGTTCAGATGATGACACATAACCTCTGGATCAATTCCCACCATATCAGCATGACTCCAAGCAAATACATCCAGATTATTCAAGAGAAAATTAGTGAGCATTCCTCTCAACTTGGAATTCAATTGAGATCCGACTTTCAAAACCTTACTCGAATCCTTTTCATCCACCAAAATTGAAATAGTATCCTCTACAGGACCAGTCTTTTCCACAGGTTGTGGTGTTCTTGGATCAAGATCAAAATCAAAGTTTCGTGGATCCTCGATTGGTGCTGCATCCTTGGAGGGCGCGTCCTCTTTAAGAGGGAAGTCTTCCTCAACAAGGGTATGCACCAAGCCTTCGAGTAACATTCGCCTCCCTTCAACCTGTTCACCTCTGATATTAACTGAAATCACCTCCTCTGAGTCTTCTTCAATTTCCTCCAGAATCCCATCCTAAAGATCATCCAACACTGGAATATCCTCCTCAGGGCGCGCCCTAAAGGGGGGCATGTCTTCTATTGGTTCTTGGACAAGATAGTGTACTTTTACTTCTCCCGGGACAATACTCATAACCCCTGAACTACTTTCATTGAGGGCGTGCCCTCCATTCTGCAGTTTCCTGAATCCCTTGATTGCCTTGTGATAACAATCTCTCGAATCATGCTGGGATCCTCGGATTGTTCCCACACCGTTTGGTGTAGGAAACTTCATTGCAAGATGATATATGGAGGTCACAACCTTCATTTCTTTTAACAAAGGACGTCCTACTAAAGCGTTGTGTGACGATTCCACATTCAAAATCATGAAATCCATCATTTGAGTCACAGAAAGAGTTCCTTTCCCGAGAGTTACTGGTAACTTGATAGCTCCCATGACCTTTACAGATTCGCCCGAAAAACCATAGATCCATCCGTTATCTTGAATCATATCCTTATCTAGAAGTCCCAGCTTTTGGTAAGTGCTGTAATACAGAATATTCACCGAACTTCCATTATCAACAAAAACTCGATGTACATTTTTGGACCCAATCTGAATTGCCACCACCAAAGCATCATTATGAGGATGGTGTACCCATCTTGCTTATCTTCAGTGAAAGTGATATCAGTAAATTCTCCTTTGAACAATTTAGGCGGCCTCAACTCCAAACTATTCACATTTGTAAGAGGTCGGTATCTCGCTTCTCTAGTATACCTCTCCATAGCATGATTGCTGTCACCTCCCAGGTGGTGTCCACCAAAGATAGTGTGAATACTTCCTTCCTTCACAAACTTCTTTTCTTCAGGCTTACCATCTACATGGGGGGCGCGCCCTCCATCTCTCTTATCAGGATTCTCCCTATGTTTTTTCACTTCTCTGACAATCCATTCTGTTAGATATCCTTCCTTAATTAAATCCTCAATTTCATCCTTCAATTGACGGCACTCATGAGTATTGTGCCCAGAAGACTCATGGAATTCACAGTACTTTCTCTTATCTTTACTTTGCCAAGAAGAGAGAGGCTCTGGCTTTCTGAAGAATCCTTTATTTTTGTTCACTTCAAAAATATGTTCAATGGAGGCTGCAAGAGGTGTATAACTACCCGGCCTTTGATCATAAGTGTAAGTATCTGGGGGACCCCAATTTCTGCCAGATTCAGTTAAGTTCACCCGATTGGCACCTGTTGCTATCCGGCGAGTTGGACTGGGAGACCTATCCTTCCTCTTTCCGATCTTTACCTTAGAACTGTTTTGATTATCGGTCTTTCGATTATCTGCCAAAGACTGTTCCACAATCTTGAAAGATTCAGCTTGTGCAAACACATCAGCCAATGTCGGTGGATCTCGTCCTTGAAGATGTTTCCAGAAGTCGGTTCCCACTGATAATCCAGCTATTAGAAAACTCTTGAGCGTTTCATCAGTTGCTCCTCTCACTAGAGTTGATTCCGAGTTAAACCTCTTGAAGTAAGATTGCAAACTTTCTCCGTCCCTCTGCTTGATATTGGCCAAAGTTGTGACGGGAGGAGCATATTTCACTACCGCCTGGAATTTAGTCAAAAACAAATTCCTCATCACCTGCCAAGATGTAATAACTCCCGGGCCAAGTTTCTGAAACCATTGCTGAGCACTCTCCCTGAAAGTTGCTGCCAACAATCGACACCTGGCCAGCTCCGTCACTTGATAGACATCCATCTCGATATCAAAGCGTCCGAGAAATTCAACAGGGTCTGCATTTCCATGAAAGCGAAAATCATTTGTCATAGATCTATACCCAGTAGGAAGCTGCGCCTCTCTTACTTCGGTTGAGAATGGAGAAGATGTTTGTGCAGTAGCAGATATTCTTCCTCCATCCAAGTGAGCAAGGAGCTTCTTCAAGTCATCCACATTGAAAGTTCCAACCCCGGGAACATTCTGAATATTTGGTTGTGTTGTAGTTTGTGTACCCCCCGGGGGTGGAGGTGGAGGTGGAGCCGCTGTTTCCACGCCTCCTTGATTCCCTGCTTGTGGCTGAATCACAGCATCCTCTTGAGTTTGAGTTTGTATTTGCTGACCTTCCGGATTTCCATGAGGTTGCGGATTCCCCTGAGAATTTCTCTGATATTGTTCTCCTGAGTGAGGGCGCGTCCTCGACCTAGACTCATCAGAAGTACTGTGAATTTGATGAATATGGGAAGATCTTCTACCTGAGGGCGCGCCCTGATGATAGGGGCGCTTATCTCCTTGATACCAATCCCTTCTTTTATCACCGTTATCACGGTTTCCTCTTGCTCCAGTGTTGTCATGATGAAGAGTTTGTTTAGATCCAAGGGGCCGCGACCTGTTGTGAACAGGGGGCGCACGCTGTGGATTACCATTGCGAGCAAGAGATCGCTCATGTCCAAGGGGCCACGACCTGTTGTCAGGGGGCGCGCGCTGTGGCTCATGACTCCGTGTAAGGGCTCGCTCATGTCCAAGGGGCCTCGACCTGTTGTCAGGGGGCGCGCGCTGTGGATCATGGGGCCGTGATTCCAAATATTTGCTTTTTTTCTGTTGCTCAAGGAGTATCATCCTTAAATCGTCGTCATTAAGCCTTATTCCAAGGCGCTCCTTCAAGCTGGCATAGTCTTTCCTTTCTCTAGCTATCTGCTCCTCATCCCTTTGAATCTCATCAGAAGTGCGTCCCGAACGATGAGGATGAGGGCGCGCCCTCTCTTGGGGATTAGACAACCTGCGCTCAGAATTATCTTCACTAGGATACTCAACAATAGGATCAGAATAATCTAACCTTCTAGGAGTGACCAGCTGAAATCTCATTTCCTGATTTTCTTCCCTCCGGGAATCTTCCTCAATCTGAGGGGATTTGCCCAATCGGCGATGATTTCGCGGGATACTCCGAGATTTTCTCCTAGATTCTTGCACTTCCTCCACAGAACTCAACTGGCTCCGAAACTATTTATGGCATCTCCCATACGATACAACTGTTCCATTAATGCCGCGTTACTGATAAGAACGGGCGGCTGGCCACCGCCGGTGGCTGGAGTTCCATGGTGGTGTGGGGGAACAGGGATTTCCTCCGGAACATAAGCTTCGTGACGAGCTTGATTACCCCCCAAGCTATCTTCAGAATCGTAATTATCCTCTTCTTGAGAACCTCTGCGTTGATTGTGAGACATCTTTTTCTCCTAAGATGAAGATCTTGATTGGCTCCCCTCCTTCTAGCGCCAATTTATTGACGGAGGAATTTGGTAACAACAAAATTCGAGGTACTTCGCCGGAAACAAGATCTATAGCGGTGATTCTTTGCCGAAAAAGGGTGGTGGCTGTTTGTGATTGGTGGCTGAGATTGATAGGGTTAGTGGCGGCTATTCAGAGCTCTTGACTTCCAACCCCTCAATCGGCCTACGTACCCCGGTATTTATAGGGGATCAAGCCATACGTAGTTCTTGGAGAGCAAGAAACCCAAATGGGCTTGGATAACGGACCAGCTTCCGGAATGTTCTACTATGAGGCCTAACCACAAAAGGCCCAAGGCTCATCCAAGATCTCAAGACTTCACGGATAAGGAAACTTCCCCCGTCGAGGACTAGTCCTAACCGTTACCAGCTATTTCTTGATTTCAAGGATGTAGGTATAGCCGTAGTTTACCCCAAGTGCAGAACACATCCCTGTCCCCCGAATGAGAAGCACCCACCAGATAGCAGGACAGGTGATCCAGAGCTTTTGGGTGCAAAGTGCAGGATTACTCCAAAGTTCCCCAATGAGGGCGCGCCCATTGGCTACAGGAACAGAGCTCCCAAAGCACACACCAAAAAGTCCCCATCTTTCCACCTTAGGGCGCACGGATGCCTCCCTTAGCGTCTAAGAAGGGTCCTTATATCCAGGCAAACCCCTGGAGGCCTTCTGCGACGGACATCCCCCTCCTGAGATACGACAGGAGGGAATTCTTCAATAAACAAATACAAAATCGACATTATTGATATTCTGAAATTCCACCATACCCCAGGGCACGGCCTAAACCCCCCCAGGGCGCGCCCTAACTTCTAGAAATCCCTAATTTGTTCTTTAAAATCCCAAATTGAACTAGTTATTGACCCGAATCCATCATGAAAATACCCGAACCGAATTTTGGCTATAACACAAACTAATTACTGCAACACCTCTATTACCATGTAATCAAAAACCCATCATAATTTCCGGGACTCATCCTCCTCCAGCAATGCTCCAACAACCATTAACAATTTAACACACCCCGAAACTCATCAATAACCCCCGATAAAAACTAACCCAAACTAGAATCAACAAAATCGAACATAAACTCCAAGAACCGAACTGACACCAAGCTAGCCCAGAAATTGATTTTCTCGAAATTGAGAAACGATGAAATGGTTGTGTAGAGGACCAATTTACAACCTGAAAGATCTGAAATCAACTAAAGAAGCATCGAAGTTTTGTGAAACACAACATAAGTAAGGATAACAATAAACAAGAATTAACTAAGAGTATAGAGATGGTGAGAGAGAGAGAGAGAGAGAGAGAGAGAGAGAGAGAGGGGAGATGAGAGGAGGCGAGAGGAGGCGAGAAGCTGATAAAATAAGAAGACAAAGACTAATGGGAAATAAAGTTCTAGTACTAGTACGTTGGGGGCTTGGGGCCTAGAAAACCCTACTTACCGGCTACAGCAGGTAGATAATAATATTTGATGATTTTAATTTTTTAGAATAATATTAGTTAAAATAGTAATGATCTACTAATATCTTCAACCAAATTAATTTTTTATTTTCTGAAAATTTGGGAATATCACTAAATTAGATATATTTTGACATCTGTACGGTTAGATCGTCGAGAAATGTTTTTTAAAAAATAGAAACAATAATGCGTGACAAAGCACTAGTTACTAGTAAAAGTTAGAATATTAGTGATCTAGTAAGATCTCCAACCAAATTAATTTTTTATTTTTCGAAAATTTGGGAATATCACTAAATTAGATATATTTTGACATCTGTACGGTTGGATCGTCGAGAAATATTTTTTAAAAAATAGAAATAATAATGCGTGACAAAGCACTAGTTACTAGTACTATTTAGAATATTAGTGATCTACTAAGATCTCCAACCAAATTAATTTTTTATTTTTTGAAAATTTGGGAATATCACTAAATTAGATATATTTTGACATCTGTACGGTTGGATCGTCGAGAAATGTTTTTAAAAAAATAGAAACAATAATGCGTGACAAAGCACTAGTTACTAGTAAAAGTTAGAATATTAGTGATCTAGTAAGATCTCCAACCAAATTAATTTTTTATTTTTCGAAAATTTGGGAATATTACTAAATTAGATATATTTTGACATCTGTACGGTTGGATCGTCGAGAAATATTTTTTAAAAAATAGAAATAATAATGTGTGACAAAGCACTAGTTACTATTACTATTTAGAATATTAGTGATCTACTAAGATCTCCAACCAAATTAATTTTTTATTTTTTGAAAATTTGGGAATATCACTAAATTAGATATATTTTGACAACTGTACGGTTGGATCGTCGAGAAATGTTTTTAAAAAAATAGAAACAATAATGCGTGACAAAGCACTAGTTACTAGTAAAAGTTAGAATATTAGTGATCTAGTAAGATCTCCAACCAAATTAATTTTTTATTTTTCAAAAATTTGGGAATATCACTAAATTAGATATATTTTGACATCTGTACGGTTGGATCGTCGAGAAATGTTTTTTAAAAAATAGAAACAATAATGCGTGACAAAGCACTAGTTACTAGTAATAGTTAGAATATTAGTGATCTACTAAGATCTTCAATCAAATTAATTTTTTATTTTTTGAAAATTTAGGAATATCACTAAATTAGATATATCTTGACATTCGTACGGTTGGATCGTCGAGAAATATTTTTTAAAAAATAGAAACAACAATCCGTTAATTAATAAATATAAATTAAAATATTGTTTGATAATTTAACTTATGTAATTGTAAATATTAAAAAAGAATCATGTATTGCACGGGGTTATATGCTAGTATATTTAAAACTGAATAAAATGTATAATTGTATATTTGTATATCATATATACTTTATTTCGGATTCGGATATTTTCGGATATGAACACGGATAATATCCGTCGGATATTGAAAGATTCGGATCCGGATACGGATAATATCCGCTTTAAATCGGATACGGATAATATCCGCTTTTTTCCGGATACGAATACAGATATTTCGAACGGATATCGGATTTTTTGAATTTTTTTGACAACCCTAACAGCAATGTCCTAGAATGGATCCACCACACACATTGGCCTTATTACTTCCGACCACGAATCTGGTCCGACCTTATGGTCCAAAAATATTTATCACGACCACAATAGGGTCCGACCTTTCGGTCAAAACATTTTACCACGACCACAATAGGGTCCGACCTTTCGGTCAAAAATATTCCAATTCTACATCAGACCCACTAGGCGTTGGAACAATCGACAGCCTTACCACAACAACCAACTGGAAAACTCACGTTCCAGAATAACAATTAATTCATAATTAAGAATCGCTGATGAATATCAACATCAACTGGTATCAATCAGATCAACCCAACAACGGGGTAAATAAGGAATAATAATATCAATATGTGTCGACAAGTTCGACACGATAAAGGGGGTGATAAATAAAGAACAATCTCAAAGGGTATCGACAAGTTCGATATAAAACAGGGTGATAACCGAATAATCAAGATCTTCAATAAATACTGACGAGTTCGATAATAAATGGGGTGGAGAATATAAAGAATAATATTTGAATACGTATCAACACGATAGATATGAGTAATTGGGCCATAACATCATTAACTTGTCTAAAGAGAGAATTCACTTGAGCGAGAATAAAAGATATAAATCACAACAAGATTTTGAACAATTGAAATTCTAAGTCAGAGCAAAGATATGGTCAAGTACTAAGAATTTAATAAAATTTATCTACACATTGCAAGGTTTGACTCAGCATAAGTGAATGAAATAGTATAAAACGATTATTTGTAAAATAATTTCATTATAGTAAATTTCAGATCAGTTTGACGAAAACATCCCCTAAAGAGGGTCCATTGGTGATAATATGTTAAAATCAGGAATTTCGCTAACCGGTATTTATAAGGATTTTAAAACTTGGATTTCCTTTATTTAGGGAATTCTTAAACAATTTCGACGAAAATAAAAGAAGAGGCATTCCAGGAATAGGATAATGGGCGAGAAAGGTTATTTGTAAAATTCTTTGCAAATCGGATGTTCGAATTACGGGTAGGGGAGATAAACAGCATCACGCTTATTTAGAAAAGTATATGTGTCATCTGCCATCTATACTTGGCCAAATCATCACATACTATAAATAAACTAAATTGCATCACTTGAACAATAAGTGATTAGCAAGAACACTGTAACAGCCCGACTTTTCGGACTATTAATTCTAAATACGAAACTTAAATAAATAGAATTCTTTATTCAATAATACCAAATATTCCACAAAAGTCAAAGCAGCGGTCAAATACGATAATTCAAAATCATTAAATCGGAGACGCAGCTCCATAAATCCAATCATTAATTTTCTAACAGATAATCAAATATCCAAATTTGTTCTAATAATTCGACAAGTCTTTTCAATAAATGCATCCAAATCAGCAAGCAATAAATCCACAAGGTTCACATCCTTATTCTTATTAAGCTTCCAAGATTGAAACCTGAAATATTAGAAATGGATGAGCTACACAGCTCAGCAAGTACAAATTGACTAACAGATACTTTCAAAAATCAATGGGCGTTTTTATGTAAAACATTTTTTTATAAAAACAATAATACGTTTGTAAAATATTTGCGAAAACAATTCCAACCCAAAGTTTATATTTTCAAAAATTCAGAATTTAAAACAGAAACAGATACAGAAACAATACGAAAATATAAAATACCACAGTCTTGCTCTACGGCCACACTTTGCCAGTGACCGGCATCTTATTCTTATTCTTATTCTTTCGCCACACTTTGCCAGTGACCGACATCTAAAGTTCAATAATTACGCGCCCTTAATAGGTATCTAAAGTTGCACACTTGTGCGCCTACTAAGGGTATCTAAGGCTAGTTCCGGAACTATAGCGTAAATTACGAACGGGTTCGAAACGTAGAGACTGAGGATTCTAAAATCAAATACTTATATCTTATAAAGTTCGAAACAGAATTCTTATATCTTATACGAAAATCAAAAACATAATCTTATATCTTATACGAAAATCAAAAACAGAATATCAATATCTTTTCCGAAAATAAAAGTAAGTCAAAAGTACTTACCTCAAAAGCGACTGAAAATCGAAATTAATGACACGAACTTGATCCTATAATTTAATGACCGAAACATAATTAATCATTTATATTATAAATACGTTACAAATGAATACTCACTGTAAATCCTATCATATACAAGTTGGACAGTTAAATCACATACACACTGAACAAGGACTGTGACAATAAAATTTATAAACAGAAACAAACGGTCACAAACTTTAACAAAACAAATAACATATAAAAGAAATCAAATGAACTTTAAGGTCTAGCATGACGTATACACTGGACTTGTCTTAAAGAAAGATACATGACCTTTTACAATTGTTGCATTTAACCAAGTTAACTATATTAAATACCACTTGCATTACCTGGTGTGCATTAATAAACTAACACATTCATGATAATTAGTGATGTTACTGAACATAATAACTTAAACAATAAAACAACTTCATTAACTTAAAATCATGCAAATAATATCGTGTATTAATTTATAAAAGCAACAAAACAAACAACAAGGTTAAAATAAATAAAAAAAATTATAATCAATAACCATCTTTTCTTATGGTGATTCAAATATATACATATAAATCATAATTTATAAAACCCAGAGAATAAACTAGAACATGATTAGAATATGCAATTAATAAAATCCATGTTAACATAGATAACAAATTAAATTAATAATATTCTACTAATATAATATACTTATAGACACAACATGCAGGAGCATAAAACCTTCAATTGACCAGCACAAGACCATAATTAAACATAAATATGTAACACCAAAATTAAATATTAATATTTTATTATCCTTGCAAAAGTTACACGTGCAACATGACCTTTACTATACCATGGCATCAATATTTAAACAACTTGGTGAAACTGTAACCAGACAGACGGCCATGGGTACAAGGACGCAAAGAAATTATGGACAATTAGCAGGCATAAATTACAGACACACAAATATGAGATGAACACATAGTATCACAATTATTGAATTATCAAAACAAAAGCTAGGCAAAGTTTTGTACCTGTCTGTGGCAAAAGTCTGTACGAGTCCTGCTTAGTCTAATGAGTTTGTTTTATAGGCGTCTAAACCCTATTTTCTTTATAAGGAAATCATAATCATTATATTCTAATAATTAACCACACCTCCAAGTAATACTTAAAATATAATATTTTAATATGCACAATTAACTCACACGAAGAAGATATCGATTCTCTAAATATTCTTACACTTATTTCCTTTAATAACAAATATCATCCTTACTCCAAATATCTTGCACAAAAGAATTCTAAAAATTATTAATTAACATAATTATCTAATTAAATAAAAAAAATGACTTAAAAATCTAATATCTAATAATAAAATAAAATAAAAATTAACGGGGTTTTACATACTTCCCTCCTTAAAAGAATTTGGTCCCCAAATTCACAATAATAAAATAAAATAAATCATGAAGAAAATAAATCATACCTTAATAGTTGGTGCGACTTCCAGTGAGCTGAAACACACGTCCAATGCCAATCTTCTTATCAGCTTCCTTCCTTGGTGCAGCTTCATTCCTTGGTGGTGGGTTGTGCGGGCACTCCGAAATCTTGTGTCCTATTTCTCCGCAGTGAAAACAGGCACCCGTGTTCCATCGGCAATCCTTGTCTGGATGGTTCTTACCGCACCTTGAACACTTCTCTTGATCACCCTGTCCTCCAATATTATCGTACACGTGTGGCTTCTTAAAGGGTCCCCTTTGAGACGAAAATCCACCAGTTGGAGCGAACCTCTTCTTGTTCCAGTTGTTTGTCGCCTTTTCAGATTCAGCTAGGCCTCTCTCAATTACCAAAGCCTTGTTGAGCACAGCCTCGTACGTCTGAAGTTCAAAAGACGCCACCGAATTCCTAATGTCGGTTCGAAGTCCCTCTTCCAATCTCCTTGCTCGGCTGCTTTCATCTGCCACTAAGGTCGGCGCGTACTTCGAGAGCTTTGCAAATTCCGCTTCATATTCGGTAACAGTCTTTCCACCTTGCTCGAGCCGAATGAAGTCCCGCACCTTTTGTAGACGAACTGTTCTCGGAAAGTACTTATCTTCTAATGCCTTCTTGAACTTTGCCCAAGTGTATGGTTCCGGTTCCCCTTCAGTGGTTGCAGTCTCGTTCTTTCTCTTCTCCATGAGCCACCAGTCGTAAGCACTTCCTTGCAATTGATACACAGCTAAGGTGACCTTCTGCTCCTCATTGCTACCGAGAAGTCCGAAAGCTTTTTCCATCTCCTGTATCCACATCTCGACTATGGCCGGATCAGTCGCCCCATCGAAAGTTGGTGGGTTCAAACGCTTGAATTGAGAGACGATATTCTGTTGTCTGGGTTGCTGATTCACGAGTGTAGCCAGAGTCTCAGCTAGCTGGTCGGATACGTTTCCACCATCACCATTGTTGTTGCCATTCTGATTGTTGTTGCCCTGGTTGCCATTGTTGTTGCCTTCTCCGTCCATCTTTTCTCAAAACAACAAATTTTCAAACTTATAATCAATGATCAAAAGCACAAAAGTCAAACTTATCAGATAATCACACAAACAATGCCCTAAATTCAAAATAATTTACTAACTTAAAGGTCAAAATATATACGAGAGTCTATAGGATCGCATCCTAGGGAATGTACTAGTCCCATACCTAATACACTCCGAAGGAAAACCTAGGCTCTGATACCAACTGTAACAGCCCGACTTTTCGGACTATTAATTCTAAATACGAAACTTAAATAAATAGAATTCTTTATTCAATAATACCAAATATTCCACAAAAGTCAAAGCAGCGGTCAAATACGATAATTCAAAATCATTAAATCGGAGACGCAGCTCCATAAATCCAATCATTAATTTTCTAACAGATAATCAAATATCCAAATTTGTTCTAATAATTCGACAAGTCTTTTCAATAAATGCATCCAAATCAGCAAGCAATAAATCCACAAGGTTCACATCCTTATTCTTATTAAGCTTCCAAGATTGAAACCTGAAATATTAGAAATGGATGAGCTACACAGCTCAGCAAGTACAAATTGACTAACAGATACTTTCAAAAATCAATGGGCGTTTTTATGTAAAACATTTTTTTATAAAAACAATAATACGTTTGTAAAATATTTGCGAAAACAATTCCAACCCAAAGTTTATATTTTCAAAAATTCAGAATTTAAAACAGAAGCAGAAACAGAAACAGATACAGAAACAATACGAAAATATAAAATACCACAGTCTTGCTCTACGGCCACACTTTGCCAGTGACCGGCATCTTATTCTTATTCTTATTCTTTCGCCACACTTTGCCAGTGACCGGCATCTAAAGTTCAATAATTACGCGCCCTTAATAGGTATCTAAAGTTGCACACTTGTGCGCCTACTAAGGGTATCTAAGGCTAGTTCCGGAACTATAGCGTAAATTACGAACGGGTTCGAAACGTAGAGACTGAGGATTCTAAAATCAAATACTTATATCTTATAAAGTTCGAAACAGAATTCTTATATCTTATACGAAAATCAAAAACATAATCTTATATCTTATACGAAAATCAAAAACAGAATATCAATATCTTTTCCGAAAATAAATGTAAGTCAAAAGTACTTACCTCAAAAGCGACTGAAAATCGAAATTAATGACACGAACTTGATCCTATAATTTAATGACCGAAACATAATTAATCATTTATATTATAAATACGTTACAAATGAATACTCACTGTAAATCCTATCATATACAAGTTGGACAGTTAAATCACATACACACTGAACAAGGACTGTGACAATAAAATTTATAAACAGAAACAAACGGTCACAAACTTTAACAAAACAAATAACATATAAAAGAAATCAAATGAACTTTAAGGTCTAGCATGACGTATACACTGGACTTGTCTTAAAGAAAGATACATGACCTTTTACAATTGTTGCATTTAACCAAGTTAACTATATTAAATACCACTTGCATTACCTGGTGTGCATTAATAAACTAACACATTCATGATAATTAGTGATGTTACTGAACATAATAACTTAAACAATAAAACAACTTCATTAACTTAAAATCATGCAAATAATATCGTGTATTAATTTATAAAAGCAACAAAACAAACAACAAGGTTAAAATAAATAAAAAAAATTATAATCAATAACCATCTTTTCTTATGGTGATTCAAATATATACATATAAATCATAATTTATAAAACCCAGAGAATAAACTAGAACATGATTAGAATATGCAATTAATAAAATCCATGTTAACATAGATAACAAATTAAATTAATAATATTCTACTAATATAATATACTTATAGACACAACATGCAGGAGCATAAAACCTTCAATTGACCAGCACAAGACCATAACTAAACATAAATATGTAACACCAAAATTAAATATTAATATTTTATTATCCTTGCAAAAGTTACACGTGCAACATGACCTTTACTATAGCATGGCATCAATATTTAAACAACTTGGTGAAACTGTAACCAGACAGACGGCCATGGGTACAAGGACGCAAAGAAATTATGGACAATTAGCAGGCATAAATTACAGACACACAAATATGAGATGAACACATAGTATCACAATTATTGAATTATCAAAACAAAAGCTAGGCAAAGTTTTGTACCTGTCTGTGGCAAAAGTCTGTACGAGTCCTGCTTAGTCTAATGAGTTTGTTTTATAGGCGTCTAAACCCTATTTTCTTTATAAGGAAATCATAATCATTATATTCTAATAATTAACCACACCTCCAAGTAATACTTAAAATATAATATTTTAATATGCACAATTAACTCACACGAAGAAGATATCGATTCTCTAAATATTCTTACACTTATTTCCTTTAATAACAAATATCATCCTTACTCCAAATATCTTGCACAAAAGAATTCTAAAAATTATTAATTAACATAATTATCTAATTAAATAAAAAAAAATGACTTAAAAATCTAATATCTAATAATAAAATAAAATAAAAATTAACGGGGTTTTACAAACACTTGCCTCGATTTACGGAGTTCCTGATCCTACCATGGATCCTCAACTCAATTTCACATCAGTCCTTACTGGTAATCTGCTACTTCACATCCATACCCTCGTCGACTTCGCTACTACCATCTTGTTCCAATTTCCACTTGTCCTTGCACTGCTCTCGGACTGGTCTCTTACTCGTACCTTTACAAATTCAAGTACCGTTTCAATGACAAATTAAGAAAACTCTTATTTGCTCTACTCTACCCATACGCGTCCTATAACGCTTATACTCATGTATACAAATATACACAATTACAAATAGACATATCCAACTATATCCATATAGTAGTCTTAGTATAGTTGCTAAGTCACATAAACACGGCACACAACCATTTCAAAACGGCACACCATATACTTTTCAAAACCATAATATATTCTCGAAATAATCCATCGACACATATACTTAAACCCTTAGAAATCATAACATACTTTCAAGCATTGAAATCAAATAATTTAAATATACTTTTAAATAATTTGCAGGGGATTTTTAGAAAATTTCGGCATGTAGTATTCGTTTATCGGACTATGGGCACAGCCCCTCAAATACAATTCAACCCTGCTTTAGCAAAAATAAAGCTGCCTCAACTTGCAGCAACATAAAAATAAACAAGTAAGAAAAGTACCCGCCCAGACATGCAGCACCTAGCACATAATAATTTACATTAACACTACTACTTACGCTACACCAATGATCGTATTTCTCACGCATTTTAATGATACGCGTGACAATCAATCATTGATGTTCGTAAGCCCTAGGGAACAACCCCTAGCACTAACTATTACTTACGCTATATCAATGATCACATCACTCAAGTATATTAATTATACTCGTGATAGCTAATCATGGATATTCGTAAGCCCGAGGAACTAGTTGAAGAGAATTACACAAGTCCTTAAATATTGACATTTAGGACTTGTGATCTCATTGCAACTCCTCGCAGATAATCACATAATCAAATAAATCTAACAATTAATCTTTGATAAATAACATTTTAACAGATAATATGACTCGGCCACATTTAGCACACAGACATTTATAACTAGTATAATCACATAACTCCATGTATATGACAAATAATCATTTAACCACATATGCTTCACTACCAAGTACTTGACTACTACTAAACGACAAT
This sequence comes from Kitagawia praeruptora, assembly GCA_037693485.1. Lineage (NCBI taxonomy): Eukaryota > Viridiplantae > Streptophyta > Magnoliopsida > Apiales > Apiaceae > Kitagawia > Kitagawia praeruptora. The sequence goes on along the minus strand of CM075344.1, from coordinate 113,757,734 downwards.
CACTTATTCCCATATAGACCAACACCAAGTAATTGACAATTATACATTCAACAAATACTAAGACTTGATTTATACCATTTAGGACTTAGCACATAAACATTTATAACTAGTAAAACCATATAACTTCACATACTATCCGGCAATTAATAATTCTTAAGTCCGAATACAACATTGAAGCCTCAATTACTACTAAAATCATAATTACAATTCGCAATCATCAAAATCCCCAAATATTAACAAGACCACTATATAATTCTAATAATTATAATTAACAACCGACAATTTAACAATTGCTAAACTCAAACAATTATAGCTAACAAATATCGACTCTCCGGATTAAATCCCGGAAATAAAACAATATTCATAATCTAATTACAACAATTAACACATTAAGCTCACAATTTACATCAATTTAAATTACAACACTTACTAATTAGATTACCACAATTAAACAATATATCATAATTCACCACTAATTTAATATGAAAATTAAATAATTAGAACACAAAAATATACCATTTTCGCTTTGGTCCGATTCGACCCGAAAATCCATCTCCACCACAACCATCTTTCTCTTTCTCTCTCTCTCTCTCTCTCTCTCTCTCTACCATCTTCTGCGCACAACACCATACACAAACCCACACATGGGACCTCATCTCCCCTCCCCTCTTCACGCCGGCCAGAACCAAGCCCGCCGGAACCATCCCCCGCCACCTGACTCCCCGACATCGTGCCTCCCTTCCTCCTCCTGTCTTAAACCCACTGCCACCACTACACGATTCCCACACAGCACACACTATACACGCGTATATATGCATCTATGTATGTATATTTTGCTAATTGTTTCCTCCAATTCTTTTCCCCCAATCTCTCTTCTTTTTCTTTCTCTTTTCTCTCCCAATTTCTTTTCTCTTCTCCCGACTTCTCTCGAGAGTTCTACCGCTGGGCTTTTTCTCTTCATATTGGGCTTGGCCCAATAACAATAAATCTCTATTACACCTCATTCGGTCCAATTATAACACTACTAAACGACTCTTATAACTCGAAATTAAATAAAATATTCGGAAAATTAAACTTCTCATTTTTAAAATAAAGAATATAAAATTACGAACACCCACATATTTTTAAAATATTTTTTTTTGGATCAAAAATGAATTAAATATGAATTTTCCAAGTTTTGATCCTTTTAAATACAATAAAACTCTTAAAATCATTTTAAAATACTCAACCACCCAAATTAATCCACCCAACAATTTTAAAAACTCAATAAATATATAAAGATAATTTTACAAAAGATTTCATGATTTTTAAGCCCTCCGATAATTTTATAAAATTTTCAGAGGATCAAAAATACATGATTTAAATATACTTAAATCCTCAAAAATACAAAAAAAAAATATACTGACCTTCACCACTTATCCAAATCATCATATAAGCACATAAGCAAAATTTTCACATACGTTTCACCTTTACAACAATACTCACATATTAAAATTCATAATTTATATTACATAAATAATTCGAAATTCGAAATTTTCTAGGGCGTTATAATAACTATTCTAAATAATTATTAATTATTTATTTTCCCAAAACCACAAAACTTTCTAGAAAAACTCAAAATTAGTTCAACAATTTTAGGCCTCCAAATACATACATATGTGTATTGTTATTCAAAATTTTGTAATTTTTTTACTCAACAAAAAAAAGTTAAATACTTAATGGAAATTATAAAAAAACTCATAAATCGTAATTTTTAAATTTTACTTTTTTATTTACGTTTAACGATATATTCATTTTAATAATAACTATTCTAAATAATTATTAATTATTCATTTTCCCAAAACCACAAAACTTCCTAGAAAAACTCAAAAGTAGTTCAACTTTATTTGTACGATTGACTTTTAAAAATCAATTACATCCGATGTATGATTAGATAAAAAAATGTAACTTTTAACTAGTTATTTTTCATTCCCAAAACATTCATGCCTCTCTCCTTCAATTTTTTAGTCCTTCAATTTTTTAGGGTTTGGTGATAACTTTTCCTTTACCATTCAATTTCAAAATATATATATATGTGTAAATTTTATATAATAATAATAATAAAAAAAATTATAAAATTTATAAAAGGCCTCAATTTTTATGTTGGCTTTAGGCCGTTAAATGTCTTGAGCCGCCCCTGACCATGTTACATTCTCTTTTAACAAAAGACCACAAACACCATTCAGAAGTAGAAGTAGGACTGTAATTTGAGCCAAGCTTTGAATCGAGTCGAGTTTTTTAAATGAGTCAAGCTCGTTTATTAAACGAGCCGAAAAACCCTGCCGAACCCGGCTCGTTTATTATACGAGTCGGACCGAGTTTGCTCACGAGAATGAGCCGAGTCGAGCCGGGTAACTCGCCAGTTTTTTTTTTGCATATTTTATTATTCACATAATGTTTTTACTATTTTTGTTATATATATTTTATATATTGATAGAAAAAATATATATAAAAGATTTGCAGCAAAAGAAGATCGATCCCATGACCACCTAGTTACATTACACAACTCCAATCATTGGGCTACAGGACACACATGTGTTTAATATTGATTTCTAAATTACATGTTTCCATTATTTCTTTAAGTGGAACTACTAGTTAATTTAGTAATTTTCTACTAAAATCTCCAACCAAACTAATTTTTTATTTTTTAAAAATTTGGAAACATCATTAAATTAGATATATCTTGACATCCGTATGGCTGGATCGTCGAGAAATATTTTTAAAAATATGGAAACAATAATCTGGGACGAAGCACTAGTTACGAGTACTAGACAATATAGTAGTGTTCTATTAAGATCTCCAACCAAATTATTTTTTTATTTTTTGAGAATTTGGGAATATCATTTAATTAGATATATCTTGACATCCGTACAGTTGGATCATCGAAAAATATTTTTTAAAATATGGAAACAATAATCTGGGACGAAGCACTAGTTACGAGTACTAGACAATATAGTAGTGTTCTATTAAGATCTCTAATCAAATTAATTTTTTATTTTTTAAGAATTTGGGAATATCATTTAATTATATATATCTTGACATCCGTACGATTGGATCATCGAGAACTATTTTTCAAAAAATAGAAACAATAATATGGGACAAATCACTAGTTACTAGTACTAGTCAGATTAGTAGTGTTCTACTAAGATCTCCAACCAAATTAATTTTTTATTTTTTGAAAATTTGGGAATATCATTAAATTATATATATCTTGACATCCGTATGGGTGGATCGTCGATAAATATTTTTTAAAAAATAGAAACAATAATATGAATGACTAGTGCTTTTGGGCTTTTTTTATTTGCATAATTTTTGGGCTTTGTTTAGACTTGTAAGTTGATACATGTGATTTTTTTAACACTAACATATTAGGCCCAATATCAAATACATATGTTTCTAAGCCCGACCTAAATCTAATATCTATACCTAAACCTAAAAACTAAAACAACGTCTCTCCCATTCTTATCTCCTATCTCTTTTCTTTGTTTCTTTTGTTCTTCATGTTCTTCACACAAATACACAATCAAACACACTTTTGACTGTGATTTTGATATCCAAACACCATCATATATATACTTAAATCACTCATCTCCTCAAGCTCTATCTATCTATGTAATAATATATCGATTTTCACGTTTTTGATTTCCGGGCCATTTATTTAAAATGGTTCGGTTGTGACATTCGAAGATGTTTTTTATGATTTTGGTAGCACACCCGATTCGCTTTCTTAACAAGCATATTTGATGGATGTTGTAACTTACTCCTACTAGTCTTGTGGGGTTTTTTTGTTGATTTTAATTGTTAGTTGTTTATGGCCAAGCTAGTGACATTATCGAGTTCAATTGTTTTGTAACATATATAGCTGTTTGTTTTCAATCTATGTAATTGTTTTTGTTGATTACATATTTGATCTATGTAATTAATTCTGTTTTTTCAATTGTTTCTATAAACGAGCTCGAGTTCGAGCGGGGTCGAGTTCAAGTTTTCGAGCCGGGTTCTATTCGAGTTCGGCACATACTCGGTCCGGCTTGTTAAGCTAAACGGGTATGAAATGTTGTTCGAGCTCGACTCGTATTCGAGTACGAGCCGAGTCGGGTCTGTCTAAACGAGTTCGAGCTGCTCGCGAGCAGCCCAACTCGGATTACAGCCCTAAGTAGAAGCCATAGCTAAAATTTCGTTGATCAGACTTTTAACATGCAGAATAGTGACTCTACTACTTAGGCTATGTTCACTTAGATTGAATGGAATGAGGGGAGAATGGAATGAAATTTATACTATTATTTGGGGGAGATTGGGGAAAGTATTTATAAATTTCATTCCTTGCTTCATTCCTCTCCAAATAATTTGAACTAGAATTCTAACCCACATGTTTTGGAAGGAATGCTCCATTCCCAATCTTCATCATTTTCCTTGCAATCTTCATCATAAAAATCTTCCTCTCCATCATATTTGATCATTATTTCCCCCCAACATCCCTCTTTCTTCATAAATTTTGTTTACAATTTTCATTCCATTCCTACCCCATTCCATTCAATCCAAGTGAACACACCCTTAACAATTTAAATAAGTTGAGAGGATCCGTCTCTATAATTATCTTCCTCGTGCGTCCAGTTTTTTACGCCTCCAAAGCAAAGAGAACAGCTCGAGCTTCAGCTCCATTACAGAAGTTAAAAACAAGAAGCAAACCTTCCCATGCTCATTTTGATTAGTAGACCACCATACATAAGTACATAACCCATGAATCACGACCACAAAACTGATACCAGCAATTTCAGAAGAAATCTAACTAGCATCACAATTAAAGTTCAATACCTCATTTTGAGGTCTCCAGCTCGACCAACATCTAAAATACAAAGAGTAAAGAAGGGCGAATTTACATCTTCTTTAAATCATTGTCTGTAATCCTGGAACACATAGTAAAACGTGCAAAACCCAATCTATTTAATTCCCTACTCCCTTACTCATTTCAACTTTCCCTATACTTCAAGAATCACTCTAGTTGTTGTCTAACTTATTGATGACTAATAGATATACATCTACCTTGCCAGATACTTTTTCTTTTCTACGTATTCCTTTCATTTAGTCTTTCTGGTGATCTAAAAGAACTTCACCGTGCATCTGTGCCCAAGGCTGTCCAAATTGATCATGAAATCCCTTCTGGAACTAGTCAAGAATTTCGGGATATAGTTCACCAAGATTTTCACTCCATAACTCTCTTAACATAGCACGACTATCAATTGTTCTCAACCTGGTCATTATTTTAAAAGTAAACTTCAAAGTGGTGGCCAGATTTTACACTCAGTTTCCAAAAAGTGGCCAGATTTTCAATTTTGAAAAATGGTGGCCAGATTTGCCTTTTTCCTTTCAAAAAGGTGGCTACAAGTGATTTTCAGCTTTTTGACATGGGTAAAATGGGAAAAAATGCTAGAGATCCCAAAAATTATCGACAAAAATTTCCAAATTAATATGTGTCACTATATGATTGGTTATATTCGTAATAATAATAATGCCCCCATGTATGCACATCAATTCACCAAAAAATCCACAAATATGAGTTGTCAAGATTTAATTAGTTAATTTATGTGCATGCATGGAGGGGGCATTATTATTATTATTACGAATATAACCAATCATATGGTGACACATATCAATTTGAGGATTTTTTGGATAAATTTTGGGGGTTTTAGCATTATTTTTTAGTAAAATAATATATTTTCCCATTTTACCCCTGTCAAATAAGCTGAAAATCATCTCTAGCCACTTTTTTGAAAGGAAAAAGGCAAATCTGGCCACCATTTTGTAAAATTGAAAATCTGGCAACTTTTTTGAAAATGAGTGTAAAATCTGGCCATTTTTTTGCAATTAACTCTTATTTTAAAAGACGATTCCCCACCCGTTTATGTCCTAATGATTCTCGCCTCAATATAATTGTAGGTGAAGTTGCTAGAGACTTTTGGGCAGATTTTAGGCATGGCAAGACATTACCTTTAATGAAAAAGCAAACACAACCCGTAGCATATCATCTTTTATAGGAAAACTGTGTCGTGGGAGCTGCCACAGCTTACCAAAAGTTGGAGTCTTATCACACAAAACTTGGTCGCTTTCAGAATCATAATCGGGTATGCAATCTGTTTGTGGCGCAGAAAATGTGCATAGAGAACTTGCATATCTAACAAGCCAATCTGGTTTCACGGCTGTTGCACCATGAATGTAATGCCATTCTGTTAGAATTAATTCACTGTAAACCGATACTGCGGGGATGACCTAGAGATAGATGATCTACGATGGAGAAAACTGTTTTATTTACCCCGTAGGCTTGGTAACTAACTGCATTGTTTGCACTAAATCACGCAAGCGTACGTGGTCACAAGTAATATAGATATAAGTCAAGTTCGTTCCCACAGAGATCTGGTTTTTAATTCAGTATTGTACCTATGCAACAATGTATGGTTATTATTCACTGCTAAGACAAATAATTTGGGTTTAATAAACTAAATTAACTAAGAAATAAATTAACAAGCTAAGAATTAACTAACTAACGAGAATTGGAATCAAATTACTTCTCCAAGATAAACCATGGAATCCTAACTTCATTAAATACTTTGCTTAGATTTGACGCCTTTAATCACTATATGCAATGGTTATGATATCTGATCGGACAACACGAAACAAGTACACGTTACCTGTCAGCATACGTATACCAAACTAAACATACATCCACAAAAGAGATAGAAGATGAATAGACACCAATTATGCTTAGACCCTATATGTCTATAAAATTTGAAAACATAACGGTTGAAGAGCAGGTTATCCATAAAGATCACATAGGGCAATATAAGTATTCTCATCTCATACTACGAATCATGTTGATAAACAATCATGAACCTATGCTAGCATGGCAAGTTCTAAATCTCAAGATCCACTTTCACTTCACAAGAGATTAACAAATTAGATGTTCATGACGCATCTATCAAGTAAGCATAACCATACGAGGATATCAAATATACATCACACACAGATCTTTAAAGCATCAAGATACTAAAGCTCCATAAATAAATCCGTTAGAATCCCATGACAACGATTAGTTCATAATTGAACCTCTCGTCATCATGGGATCTGATGAAACCATGATAAAAACAAAGTATGAAAAGATACAAATAAATCTAAGTATCTGGTGGGTATTTAGAGCACTGTTTTTTCAATATGGGTATTTTGGTCAAATGTTATTGAAAAATGGGTATTTTGGACACTCACCCCGGAACTAATTGGTCGGGTAACATTTTAAAAACCGTCAACCTAAAAATGAAAATATTAAAAAATTATTTAGTGGAAAAATATAACTTACACATAAAATATGAAATTCACCTATTATATTTGATAATAAAATTGAAACATTTTTATTTTTAGTTATGCTAACTTTATACCCGTGCGATGCACGAAATATTTTGTAAATATGATTTATGAATTTTTCATGTAAAATTTTTATTTTTGTAATTTTCCTTGGAAAAATCGTAAAATAATATTTACAAACTCATTAAACTGATTATACTTGTTTTATTAACATTTATTTTTATTATTTTAATTGTTATTATATTTTTTACCTGAAATTTCATGTTTTTCTAATTTAAAAATTAATAGATGTTACTATTTTTTATACTTATTTTACTTAATAAGTTTATTATACTCTATCTACTCAATTTTGATTTTTTTTTTGAAAATTTCAAATTAATACCTATAAATTCTATTCATAATTTTTGAAATAAGATGTACAATTTAATAATATTTTTAATTGAAATTTAATATTATTTAAAATATAATTATTATTAGTACTTCTTTTTTTTTTTTTTTTTTTTTTTTTTTTTTTTTTTGAAACAAATTATTAGTACTTCTTAAATGATACATCGTCAAAGCACAGACTACCTTACACCAATTAGATAATGTCTAAATATTTTATTCATAATTTTTGAAATAAGGTGTATAATTTAATAATATTTTTAATTTTTGTTTAATTTTATTTAAGAATATAAAATATACTAATATTTTTGAAATGATAGATTTATCCCAGACGACCAAATCATACTATAAGAACTCCCGGGTGAAGTGCCAAAATAGCACAGATTCTGATCAAAATGCCAAAAATAGCACTTCCTGAAAATACTGCCCTGCACTAGCACTTTCTTAACGCAGCTACAGTGCGCGTTCTGGAAAAACGCATCTGTAACTTGCGTTACAGGTGGAAAACGCATTTACAGCATGCGTTTTGGGGATAAAACGCAAATACAAATTGCGTTTTGGATGTATAACGCAAGTTCAGCATGCGTTTTGGTCTATAACGCAAGTTTCAAGTGCGTTTTCATGAAAACGCCAGATTTGATCACTTTTTTTTTTACACAAAAGCCTACTTTAAATGGTGACACCTTTTTTTTTTGGGTAAATATGTATTTGGAAACACTTTTAAAAAATTTATAGTTCAAACCCCAAGTTAAAAATTTTAGTTAAACAAATTGAATTCGACGGCCTGATTTTTAAACTCGTCAGCGTTTAAAAATTAGGATAAATTAGGGTTTACGGTTATGAACCCTAAACCCTAAGTTCGTATATGCTTCATTCGTCGTTCAAAATATTTCTAAAACCCGAAATGGAATTATTGAACCCTAAAGGTTAACTGTTGAAACCCCAAAGCAATAAAGATAAAATTTAAAAATTTTAATTAAAAAAATTGAATCCGGCGGCCTGATTTTTAAACGCTAATGCGTTTAAAAATCAGGATAAGTTAGGGTTTAGGGTCTAGGGTTTACAACCCTAAACCCCAAGTTCGTATACGGTTTATTTGTCGTTCGAAATATTTCTAAACCCAAAATGGAATTATTGAACCCCAAAGGTTAATTGTTGAACCCCGAAGGTAATACAAATAAAATTAAAAAAAATTAATTAAAAAATGAAAAAATTAAAAATTAAAAATTTAATAATTAAAAATTAATATTTTATTAGTTAAAGTATTAAAACGTTATTTCAGGAAAAAAGAAAAAAAAACTTGTGTTGTATATTTGAGTTACGAAAGTGCTAGTGGAGGGCTCACTTTTCAGGGAGTGCCATTTTGAACATTCAACCCTAAAATTGTGTCATTTTGGGCATTTTTTCGGAACTTCCTTACGCTAATTATATATAGAATATAATAAAAATTATCTTTTAATATTAAATTATATTTTATAAAACATGATATTTGAAAATATTTGATTACTATTTTGATTAATCATTACTGCTAACTAATCACTAAAAAGTAAGCTTAACATTTAAACATGTCGACAATTTTCTTAGAACCTTGCATTTTGTTAAAAATATTGGTTCCTAGAGGAGTAGGAGAAATCAGTTCAAAATCAAATGCCTTCTCATTTTTTATAGGGTTAAATGGCTATTGGATCACTGTACTATACGAAAACTTTCAATTGGGTCATGATCCCAAAAAAATTTTCAGTCAAATACTTGTACAAGCAAAACATTTCAATTGGGTCACTGCCGTTAACTTCCGTTAAAAAACATTTCAATTGTGTCACTGGAATAAAGTTTAACTGCTAATCTATCACCGAACATTATATCAATTTTCAATTAGGTCATGCCCATTCAGAATTTTTATTTCAGAATTTTTAAAGTGAATTCAAGAACACTTTGAATGTTCTTCCTTCCCCTTCCCAGTTTCAGGCCACTTTGCCCAGAATCTGGCCACCTTGCCCAGAAACCGGCGAACCAACACCCCCCTCGTTTACCTCTTTTCAACACGTTTTTGCTTGGTTTTTCAGTCTACAACTCAAACACCAGTCCTCCCATAACCGTTCTGAGACCACATCATCACAGAAATAACTAATATAACAAATTCCGGCGAATCGAAGTAAAATCCGGCCAAAATGCTAACTCACACGTTTGTGAACCAAATCACGCGTATAAGGTGTTAAAACAAAGTTGTGAACCTCTAGAATCTACCTATGGTTTCAGTTTTAACAGAAAATTATTATAACGAACGGACAAACCGTTCAAAGTTTTGAATATTTTCAAGAACTCGATTGCTAGAGAATCGTGATTGTTGATGCAAATAAATACATGAATCGAATGTAGATAACACATAGAAGCTATAGGAATAATCAATTTTCACAAACAATCAACGAATCAAAATCGCCCAAATTCAAGAACATAAACCCTAATTATGTCGATTTTTTAAAATAAAAATCGTATAAAATCAAGAAATTACCCTTTGTTGATTCTGATGACAGATTATGATACTAGAAATCGAGAGCTTCAATTCGAATATTTCAACGTCAAAAACGGAGTCCGCTAACGCCTCCAAATTGCGATCGATCCTCAAGAACGATATTTAAAATATATAATTTTTGATAATTAACTTGATTTTTGAAAATGTTTTTCTTTGATTTCTGATTGGACAGCTGTGATGATATTGATTGGCTGAGAAAATATATAATTTACTTTTTAGAATTTTTTAGAATTTTTAGAATTTTTTCGGATTTTTTCAGAATTTTTTTAAATTCCAGTGACCTAATTGAAAGTTCATAAATAGTTTAACGCCCCGTCGTTAAAGTCAAACTTATTTTAACGACAATGAAATTTTTTTATAGTATAGTGTTACGATTGAAAGAAATTGATGATACCATTATGTAATTGAAATTTTTTTGGGATCATGACCCAATTGAAAGTTTTCGTATAGTATAGTGATCCAATAGACATTTAACCCATTTTTTATATGCAAAGTGGAATGATAGATAGAAGCTCACATAATGTTTAAAAAATCAATTAGTTCGGGTAAGGATTGTAAAAATGAGTTTGTTTTGTTTTGGGTGTGTTTTTTGCTATCATGTTTGGTGTGTTGGCTGCAGCTCAGGATCGGAAGGAAGATGGAGTTAGCTGTTGTCAGATAGAAGGTAATTGGCAATCACGAGATGTTGAAGCCATTAGCCTTCGGAAAGTCATTTCTTGGACTAAATCACTAAAGCACATTGATCAAGTGCTAGGAGTTTTCGATTTTCGGTCTGCGAATCGTGTGGTTCTTTTGCTTGCAAATGCTGCACATATTCTATGTCAGGCTATGGAGAGTGGTCTGTCACTCATCCTTTTATTAATCTTGTACTCGAAAATGATCATTTCTAATTAATGCAAGTACGATTTATGTCAAAAAAAAAAAAAAAAAAAACTTGTAAATTGTAAAATGACCTTGGTAATCCAAATCCAATCAAGCTAGTGCGATGCGGATTAGCATAGCACTACTGATCGACTACCTAAATCTAAAGATAATACTACTGTAAAACCCTAAGACTTTCCCGCCAAATCAAGCCCGGTTGTTAGCATTCCCGCGCTAATCAAACACCCCCCCCCCCCAAATCACTCCCACACACTGCTTAAACAAATCTCTCCTCAGTCCTCTCTCTCTCTCTCTCTCACATTTTACAATGTCGAATTCACGGCGGTCGAGCAACGGCCGATCACCACTAGTGAATCAACAACGCCAAATCACTTCTTTCTTCACTAAATCATCTTCTTCACCTTCTCCAACACCTTCCCCCTCATCTATTCTCCCCAAATCACATTCCAAATTAACCCCTAACCCTAACCCTAAAATTACCCCCAATTTGACCCCTACCTCTACTACTACTACTACTACTCCATCACCTAACCAAACTAAACGCAATAAGCCGCTTCTAGTGATCGGTCCCACTCAGTCTTCTCCGATTACGCCGCGGAGATTGTTGGATGACGATGTGGTTGGGAAGAGAGTCAAGGTGTATTGGCCGTTGGATAAGTCGTGGTACGAGGGATGTGTAAAGAGTTTCGATAAGGTTAGTGGTAAGCATTGGGTGCAGTATGATGATTCCGAAGAGGAGCTTTTGGATTTGTCGAAAGAGAAGGTTGAGTGGATTGAGGGGAGTGTTAAGAAGTTTCGGAGGTTAAGGAAAATGTCGGTGGTAGAGGAGGACGATGAGGATGATAAGGACAAGGAGGGTTTGGAGAGCGGTGGAGATGGTGATGATTCGACGGATGAGGATTGGGGGAAGAATGTGAACAAGGAAGTGGTTGAGGACGAGGAGGAGGAGAGTATGGATTTGGACGATGAGGAGGAGGATGAAAGACGGAGTAGTGTGAAGAAGAAGCCGCCAGCTAAGATATTTGATTTTAAGAAACGGAAAAGTGCGGGAGAAGATGAACCGAGTTCGAGTAAAAAAAGCAAAAGTGGTGTAGATGTTGTTAGAAACAAATTTATTGATCAGATTAATAATGATTGTGAGTGACAATGATATCCCTAAGCCTTTTAAAATAAAACTCAATCTTGCTGGGTTGAGCTCTAAAAGTGATTTTAATTTTGGACTTGCATTTTGTTATAGGCTATAATAAATTCTTTGTATACATTGATAAGTCTAGATTCTGACCCCTGCTAGATTTTTTGTGTATGGTTAGGGGCAGCTGATTCCCTACAAACATTTTAACTTTTTCTTACGTATTTCCTCTTTGATCCTGCTAGTCACTACCTGTTTTGATAGTTATGCACGTGGCAAATTTTGCTATGTGAATAATTTTTTATCATAGATACAATAGTTTAATATAATCTGAAGATTTACTACCTTTTTTCTTTGTTAGTGGTTCATAATTAAACTGGTTTACTTTCTATTCTTACCTGCCTATACACACTTTATAATCTGCTTTTGATGCATCTTGCTACTGCATGACAGTACAAGGAAATCGCTTAAAATTGCATGGGCTATGTGATTGACTCAGATATTTGCAGGTGGAAACTCGAGTGTGCTTTCTGATAAGTGCCCGATGGGTGATGCTGGGGAGAGGTTTGGTATGCGAGAGAAGGACAAGTTCAAGTTCCTTTCAGAGTAAGTCCTTATTGCATAATATACTTTGAACTTTAGAGTTTACACCATTTAATGTTTATGGAATGTTTCTACTTTCTGCAATCGAGTTTGTTTGGGGACAATGTACCTGCCATTTGCTGAGGTACTTCATTGTACACAGTCTAAGCAGATACAAGACAGCTAGTTGTATGCCGTTATTGTTTTGATGAATCACTTTTCGTCCTTGAATTTTGAATAGGAACCGCAGGGATGCCAATAAACGACGTCCTGGAGATGAAAATTATGATCCAAAAACTTTATACTTGCCGCCTCAGTTCTTGAATAGTTTAACGGGTGGTCAGGTAATACTTGTATATATTTCTATATACATATGTAGAAATATGTATATATTTTATTAGTTAATGGGTGTAACTTTTTGTTTTAATATCAACAGAAACAATGGTGGGAGTTTAAGTCAATGAATATGGACAAGGTCCTATTTTTTAAGGTAACTTGAGTTTGCAGATATATTTATTGATTTTGCCCGTACAACTGTTCTGTGTTCTCATTCCATTGATGAACATTTTGTTTTTGCTGAAATAGATGGGCAAATTTTATGAGCTGTTTGAGATGGACGCACACATTGGTGCGAAAGAACTTGATTTGCAATATATGAAGGTATTATTAAGATTGGGGTTTTATATATATTGAATATGAAAGTAAGCTGATTGTACTCTCTGAATCAGCTTCCTTCAAAGGAGAAAAGTTTGAATGCAAAATTTATTCTGAAGACATTCTGCTTTCTTTTATACTTCTTATTATCTTGTTACAAGTACTTAAATGTACGTACAATTTGAATTTCTAGGGAACTCAACCTCATTGCGGATTTCCAGAGAAGAATTTCTCAATGCATATTGAAAAACTGGCTCAAAAGGTTGTAAAATAAATGTACACCTTTCTTGCAATCCTTTTAGTTAAGTTTGCAACATACCTATGCGGGAGACATATGTCTGAGTTTACGAATATTTGCAGGGTTATCGGGTTCTTGTTGTGGAGCAGACAGAAACACCCGCACAGCTTGACCTTCGGCGCAAAGAGCAAGGTTCCAAAGATAAGGTACAGTGAATATATATGGTTTGTTGACAGCTATCAAATCTTTTTTCTTTGTCTCTAGTATATGCTTCTTGCATTCTAATACAAAACATGTACATTGGCCTTTAGGTTGTTAAAAGAGAGATATGTGCAGTAGTCACTAAAGGAACATTAACTGAGGGTGAAATGCTGTCGGCAAATCTTGATGCTTCTTACCTAATGGCAGTCGCTGAATGCTGCCAATCTCTCTCAAGCCAAGAACGTCGAATTTTTGGTATTTGTGTGGTTGATGTTGCTACAAGCAAAATTCTACTTGGACAGGTTTGTAAGATGCATATGATTTAAAGTTATCGGCTACTATCTGAAATTAATATATTTTAATTGTGAATGTAGTTCTGAAGTTGCTTCAGTTATACTTGCTTAAAAGTTTCATTTGCTCAGTAGATTAGAAGTCAGTAGACCAATGAATTGCCATATTATACAGATGAAAACAAGTTGTTACTTACTGCAAATTATTTCTTATGGTTGTAAAAGTTTCTGACTGGAAACAGTTACATTATGAGATTGAGAGCATATGCCTGTAGAGGGACAGTGATATACTAAATTTGAGCTATGAACATATCCATGACACCACCATGTCGATTATCAGTTCAACCTTCAACCTCCACCACTTCTCTCCTTTTCTCATAATTGTTCTTTTAGGTTTGAAAAAAAAACCTTTATACTTCGTGGCTGTGTACAGATCTGCACTATGTATATTTCAGAGTTAAGTAGAATGACACTTCAGCATTGTCATTTTAATTTGTTAATTTTAGTGTATGCTTTAGTGTTTATTGCACCAGGTAAATTTTGTATGTAATCTTTTCTGGCTTACAATTTATTTGCTGATCATAATGTGGATAAGTTAGCTTCTGTTTGGCAGTTTGAGGATGACATGGAGTGCAGTGTTCTAAGCTGTTTACTGACTGAACTCAGACCAGTTGAAATAATAAAACCTGCTAAGTTGCTTAGCCCAGAAACTGAGAGAGTACTGCAGAGGCATACAAGAAATCCTCTAGTAAATGAATTGGTCCCTCTCACACAGTTCTGGGATGGTGAAAGAACTGCCTGTGAAATCAAGGATATCTACAAGCGTATTAATGGATCACTTTCTCATGCTACTGATCCCTGTGGGAAGGAGAGGGACCTGAACTACCTTCCGGAGGTTCTATCTGAGCTTGTGACTGCAGGTGATAAAGGCATACATGCGCTCTCTGCTCTTGGAGGCAGTATTTTCTACCTGAGGCAGGCCTTCCTTGACGAGACTTTGCTTAGGTATGCAACATATGAGGTACTGCCATGCTCAGGTGGCAGTGATATATTGCGAAAACCATATATGGTTCTTGATGCTGCCGCATTGGAGAACTTGGAGATATTTGAAAACAGTAGAAATGGAGGTTCTGCAGGGTACGTATTGAAATTTTCACCATACACATCACTGTTGTTAATCTTATCTTTAGGAACTTTGTTTTGTGTATGAAGGACATTGTATGCTCAGTTGAACCACTGTATAACTGCATTTGGGAAGAGGTTGCTAAAAACATGGCTTGCACGGCCTTTGTACCAAATAGATCTGATCAAGGAACGCCAGGATGCAGTAGCGGCGCTGAAGGTAAGCTTTTTATATTGCTCTGAACTTCTGGTATATTTAATCCTCTTTACCTTGAACTTTCTTTCTTAACATAAAAGAAAGAAGAAATACAGAGATGAATACTGGATTATGTGATGGCGGTGTTTGTTTAGCAGGGAATTAACTTAACTGAAACATCAAATAGTAACTATCAATTAGGTTAGTGATATGTTTTTACTATATGAAGTTGGACATTTCTATAGATGAGACTAAAGTACTAAATAATGTTGTATCAATATTGGTGGACTCCTAGCTTGACTATACCAGATAGATATCTCTTTGTTTCTTGATGATGTTTCAAGATCACTATACAAGTGGTCTTTCCGACCAGAAATGGAGAAAAATATATATTTTAATAATTTGGCCAAAACGTTTTTCCTTTTTTACTGTATGTAGTAGGTAGTTGCTTGAATGCAAATAATAATGATAGGATTCTTTCCCACTTCTTTGCCATTTTGGAACTTTATCTTTAGTTAATATTACTTTCCTGCATCTTGCGTCGGAACTTGCAGCAATATAGTTATCCCAATATGTAACTGTTCTGGATGTCAAATTATGCATTCTGCTGGACATAGAGTACTTTAGGCTTGTCTTTGCCACAGTCCTCTAATGGTTGCCACAATTAACAGGCTAGTCTACCTTCTGCACTTGAATTCCGCAAAGAGTTGTCAAGACTGCCAGATATGGAACGGTTGCTGGCACGCATCTTTGCTGGCAGGTAAATTTACAGGCATTTTCATTTTTTTTTTTGCTTCCGTAAGGTGTTGAGTGTATGTTAAAAGGTTGTCCTTATCTGCAATGAGCAGTGAAGCTAGTGGAAGGAACGCAAATAAAGTGGTTCTGTATGAGGATGCTTCAAAAAAACAACTTCAGGAGTTCATATCAGCTCTTCGTGGTTGTGAGTCGATGAACCATGCCTGCTTTCTACTAGGCGGCACTCTGGAAAATATTAATTTTGGGCCACTACATCACTTATTAACACCTGGTAAACTTGCATTAGTTTCTTTTATGATAAGACTGGTAAACAAAATGAAATTCCTTCCTTTTATATTCTGACAGTTTTTTCTTGGGGATCTTATAAAGTGGTTACCTGTGTAGGTAAAGGGCTTCCTAACGTTCAATCCATCCTAAAGCAATTCAAGGATGCATTTGATTGGGTGGATGCATATAATTCAGGCCGTATTATACCTCGGGAGGGAGCTGATGAGGAGTATGATTCTGCCTGCCAAGCAGTTCAAGGGATTGAATCCAATTTGAAAAAACACTTGAAGGAACAGAGAAAAGTTCTTGGAGATTCATCAGTAAGATTATCGCTGATTAATACATGATATAATATAAAGAAGTCTACACCTGTGTTTGTTGAGCTAAAATCAACCATCTTCTTTTACAGATAAATTATGTAACCATAGGAAAAGATGCTTACCTTTTGGAAGTACCTGAAAGTTTGTCTACTAGTGTTCCCCAAGATTATGAGTTACAATCTTCCAAAAAGGTAATCTAAATAGTCTTTGAACTACATCAGAATTTTAATTTGGTTTCCTCCTTAAAGTTCCAATTATGTGGTATCCCTTTTGTGATTGTGATCATGGATTATTTATATAAACATATATAGATCTTGTAGCTATCTATTTGTTTCTAATTTTTCGTTGAAGATGGTTGTTTTTGTTGTATATTGAAATTTTCTGCATAGTTTACGAAGAAATTTCTCCTTGTTTTGTTCCTTTTTAGATTTAATTTTTTTTACTCTTTTTCTTCTTTGTTGTCTTTATTTGCCTACATGAGCTCTACTTTTAGCCTAGCTAGACTTTGCCATTTTCTTTGCGCTGCCTCGTCTTCTACCTAACAGGTACTAGTGACATGCAGGGGGTTTCTCGGTACTGGACTCCGTCCATTAAAAATTTCATAAAAGAGCTCTCTCAAGCTGAATCTGAGAAAGACACTAAGCTTAAAAGCATTTTACATAGGTTGATAATACGATTTTGTGAGCATCATGATAAATGGAGACAGTTGGCATCTACTACTGCAGGTATCTGTGTTTTTTCATCTGAGTATGGAGTTAAGAGTAATCTTATGTGTTGCTAATAATGCCAATACTTAATTTCTTGTAGAAATTAGTCTTATTCGTGCAGGTATCTGTGCTTTTTCATCTGAGTATGGAGTTAAGAGTAATCTTATGTGTTGCTAATAATGCCAATACTTAATTTCTTGTACAAATTATTCTTATTCGTGCAAGGAATATAGGTCCTGTTCATGCTGTAGTTAAAAGGGAAATTTCATCATATTAGTTTCTCCTTTGTCCTTGATCCAGTTCCTGGCATGTTTCTCTGTAATGCATAATGTATTATCCCGTTGCTCTCTCCATCATAATAGGCTCTCTTTTTAGCTGCAGTAAATTTAGGTAAATTGTAATTCTAGTAGCTGACCTATTGGAAGTTGGTTTTTATATTTTTCAGAACTTGATGTGTTGATAAGTTTGGCAATTGCAAGTGATTACTATGAAGGACCGACGTGCCAGCCTACTATATCTGGGTTATCTAATTTAGATGAAGTGCCACACCTTGCTGCTAGAAGTTTAGGGCATCCTGTTCTAAGAAGTGATTCTCTAGGCAAGGGTACCTTTGTCCCTAATGATGTAAATATTGGAGGTCCTGATTGTGCAAGATTCATTCTGCTTACTGGTCCTAACATGGGTGGGAAATCAACTTTCCTCCGCCAAGTTTGTCTGGCAGTAATATTAGCACAAGTTAGTTTTCGGTCTAGTGGTTAAGTTTCATTTTATTAGTTTATTTGTATATTCACCTTATTTATTTCCTAGGTCGGAGCATATGTCCCTGCAGAAAGCTTTAATATGTCTCCTGTTGATTGCATTTTTGTTCGGATGGGTGCAAAAGATCACATAATGGCTGGTCAAAGTACATTTTTAACAGAGCTTGTAGAAACCTCATCAATGCTGGTGAGATTTCTTTTTGAGCTATGAATTTGGCTGTATGTCATTCATTATATGCTCTCAGAAAGCAAAGAGATTAATTGGTCTGATATTGAGAAGCAAGAACAAATATCAGTCTAATGCAAGCTGTGTGAAGATTTATTTAAGTATTTGGTCGTCTTCATATCTTATAATGTTCTTTATTAGTAAAAAGTATTACTAATTTCACTTGCAGTCAGAAATAATTACATTAGTACACACAAATCCGATACATATTCTTAACCAAAACCTAAATTTACACGTCAAATTTTACTCTATATCTGACATATTTGATGTATTGAATTGACTTGGTATCTGGACACTTGAATTGACTTGGTATCTGGACACTTTTGGATTCTTAATGTAGTTGTCTGCAACCCGCAATTCACTTGTGGCATTGGATGAGCTTGGAAGAGGGACATCAACTTCAGATGGACAAGCCATAGCGTATGTGCAAGAATAAGATGCTAAACATGATCTGCTTGTAAACAGTACAACATTATTGTTTCTCCCACTACTTGGTTCTTACTGTTGATAGTTTTTGGACTTGTGATTTCTTTTCAGCGAATCTGTTCTTCAGCATTTTGTCAATAAGGTACACTGTCGAGGAATGTTTTCAACTCACTATCATCGGTTGGCTCTATCCTACCACAATGATCCAAAAGTAAGATTCTACTCTCTTTTTTACTCTTGTCAAACATATTGCTTTATTTAATCTTATAGGTCTCACCTGCATGGTTTTAATTCTATAATCTGTAATTACTGTTATGTCATCAAAAGAGTTCAATTTAACGAGGTTTGGAGGTATGATTATCAATTTGATCCAATAATTAAGTAATTAACTGAAGTGGTGGATACGTTTTTGTTTGATAAATTTGATCATTATGTTACAAGGTGTCAAATTTGCAAGAACAAATACAAAACTTGCCTTCCTCCTTTTGGTTGACAGGTCTCCCTATGTCACATGGCGTGCCAAGTAGGAGAAGTCGAAGGCCTGGAGGAGGTGACCTTTCTATACAAGTTGACTCTTGGTGCATGTCCTAAAAGCTATGGCGTCAATGTTGCAAGGCTAGCTGGTAAGCTTGCTTAATTTGAAAATAACAGATCTCTTTTCCCCTCAACCTAACGCTGTGCTCCCGAGTTAAAATTTAGAAAGAAGAGAAGAGAACGGAAGAGAAAATTTTAAAATTTTCTTTCAGAAGTGTGCTCCCGAGTTTTTTGGGAAAAGAAGAGAAGAGAAAATTTTCAAAAACTTCTCTCCAAAACTTTCTTCCCAAAAATGGGATGATTGGGAGAGAAGCTCTCACATAAATTTCCAAAAGTTTCCCTCCAACTCACTTTTTTCAAAATTTTCTTTCATGATTTAAAAAAAACTAGGGAGCATATTAAAGAAATTTTTTTACTTCTCTTCTTTCCCATTCTCTTCTCTTCCATTCTCTTCTTTAATAAAAAAACTTGGGAGCACAGCCTAATTGTTTGTCTGACTAAAGAAATAGTCATGCCCTGAGGCATGGGAGTTGGTTAATGACAGCCACCAAAAAGATATTATCGCAGGTTCAGAATTCCACCTGTCCCGCTGGGAGTAGTGCTAATAAATACATATATCTCTCTTGTGCCTAGTCAGTAAGGCCAGCGTTCACATTAAAGTTGTACATTAGTTTAAGATTAGATTTCTTTGGTTATGGCGTGAAAGACACTTAAAAACCTTGAAGGCGATGTCTTAATATTTCAACTAGACTCGTCAAAAGTAAGAGGAACTACCGAACTAGTGACCTGAAGACAGTTTCAATATCTGCTTGATTAATGATAAAATAAATTTGAAGTTGAGTAGTTTGTTTATATATGGTATTTAAGTTTTTGACAATATATTGCCATCTTCCCAAAATAACTAGCATAATTGCAGGACTTCCGGTAGCAGTGCTAAAAAGAGCAGTGACCAAGTCACAAGATTTTGAAGGAATGTACGGTAAACAAGGAAAGCAGTTTGCTACTTCCAGTGGAAGTTGGGAAGAGAAATTATTAATCTTTATTCGGAACCTCGTTAATTTATCGGCAGAGATTGATTGCAATGAGGGTGTAGTTAACACGTTAGATGAACTGCAGCATAGAGCAAGGATACTTCTGGAGCAAATTTAAACAATCCAACGTCTCCTAATTTTTGATAGGTGCAATGATTTTCAGGGTTGCTTGTGCATCTAATTTGATACGAATACGTGTATCAGTGGTAAAGTTAGGGATATTGACAGTGTATATAATATTTTCATTTTGCATTAACCTAGTGAAATGGGAACCATATACTTGCGCCGTTGGAAACAATAGCATCCGAACTTGCTTTATCTTGCCTGGTTTAAAATTTTTTGTTAGATATCAAGATGGTTGGTCCTTTGTAACGGAAATTCGAGATAACGACATGTTAAGAGAAATTGGACCATTTATTTTGCTTGAATCATACTCTATTTATTTTAAAGTGACAGAACACAAAAGTATTTGTTTTCCTTACATTTAGAGAAGAAAAATGTCCAAGGTTCCAACAGATTTCATTTAAACAATGAAAGTAATATCAATTGGTGCATTTTTTTACATCATCCATTATTGGATGAATTATGCAATTATGGTTTGGAGCGTTAAAAAGTACATGGTCATCAATTTCACAAGTATTTGGAAGAACTGTATAATTATGATCTGGGGGTAGCATATTATTTAATTATTATGTTATAATAAATCTAATAATATTGATTTTATTTGACCTGAAAATTGGTTCGTTTCGTATACTTTCGTGTCGTGTACTTTCATGTACGTAATTCCAAATCCAAAACCGATCCGTTAAGGATTCGTTTTGTTTCGTTTCGTGTTCATGTACGTTTCGTGTCGTGTTTCGTGTAATTTTTAAATAAAAATAAAAATATTCAAATATTAATTTTTTACTAGTCGAGTCTTAAGTCAATATGTCATAAGGAATGAAGTGTGCTTAAGTCTTGTGAAACTAAAATTTGAAACTATTTTGTATTTATCTTATGTAAAAATTATATATAAAATATCATTTTAAAATATGTATTCACATAATTTTAATAAAATTATTTAAATATTTATTTACTTCGAGTATTTTCGTTTCGTGTCGTGCTAAGGGTAACCCAAAACCGACACTAAATTCATTCGTGTAATTTAGTGTTCGTGTAACGCAAAGGCCAACCCAAACCCGTAATTTTCGTGTTGTTTTCGTGTCATGTACGAAATTGACGGTTCTAGATTCTATGCAATGGTATACTCAATTTATATACTCCTATGATCCTCTCATTTCTTTACACTTGGCTTTTTTGGGACGTCCCATCAATTCTTTATATTACTAAAAATAGTAACTTTTGAATATTATTAAAAATAGTAACTTTTGACAATAAATTACATTATTACATCCACGGCTTCACTCCACTTTTTCAACATTTTACACTATTACACCCATTATTTCACTTATTTTAATAATAAAATTATTATTACACCACTACTTTATTTATTTTAATAATATTACATTCATCCATTATCTTTGACATCCGTGTCCAAATACAATCTAAAGAAATTAAGGGGACTGAGGAAGTATAAGGTAGAGGACTAGAGGAGTAGAGGGTAATGGAAATGTGAGTTGATTGTAAAATATATGTTGCACATGCTACGTTGCTACTCCCTCCGTCTTTTTCATTTCATTACACTTTCTATTTTGAGACATATCTTTCATTTTTTTCATTATTAAAAATAGTAACTTTTAATAATAAAATACATTATTACATTCACTATTTCACTCCATTTTTTCAACACTTTACACCATTACACCAACTACTTCACTTATTTTAACAATAAAATCATTTTTACACCTAGTACTTCATTTATTTTAAGGGAAAATTAATTCTTTCGTCCCTAAACTTTGGGCCGTTTTTGTCTAGGTCCCTAAATTAAAAAAGTCAATCTTTCGATCCCTTAATTTTCAATTTTTCTGATTAAGGTCCCTCCGTCCAAATAAGGCTAACGCCGTTAGCGGATAAAATTCGAAAAAAAATAAAAAAATCAGAAATATTTCATAAAATTCAGAAAAATTCGATTTTTTTTAAAAAAATTCAGAAATATTTCATAAAATTTCAGAAAAATTATATGAATTAAAGTAAAGAATTTTGAAAAATTATAAAATTAAAATTATATGAAATTTTCAGAAAAATTTTGTAAAAAAAATGAATATTTTCGAATGATTAAAATTTAATTAAATTTAAAAATGAACATTCAATTTATATGCGTATAAATCGATACATGTGAACAAATATGTTAAGATATCACATTTTTTGAATCAAAAGTGAATTTTTAAATTTTTTTCGAATTTTTATTTAAATTCTGAAATTTTTTTGAATTCACTTTTTGTTCGCATATAAATTTAAAGTGAATTTTTAAATTTTTCACAAGTGAATTTTTACAAATATGTTAAGTAAAAATGTGATATCTTAACATATTTGTTAGCATGTATCGATTTATACGCATATAAATTGAATGGGTATGTTCATTTTTAAATTTAATTAGGTGTTAATCATTCGAAAATACTCATTTTTTTTTACAAAATTTTTCTGAAAATTTCATATAATTTTAATTTTATAATTTTTCAGAATTCTTTACTTTAATTCATATAATTTTTCTGAAATTTTATGAAATATTTCTGAATTTTTAATTTTTTTCCCGAATTTTTCTGAATTTTATTAAATATTTCTGAATTTTTAAATTTTTTTCGAATTTTATCCACTAACGGCGTTAGCCATATTTGGACGGAGGGACCTTAATCAGAAAAATTGAAAGTTAAGGGATCGAAAGATTGACTTTTTTAGTTTAGGTACCTAGACCAAAAACGGCCCAAAGTTTAGGGACTAAGGAATTAATTTTCTCTTATTTTAATAATATTACACCCACTATCTTAATATCCGTGCAAATATCAAATGTAAAGAACTCCGATTAACATAGGGAGTAATTCCCTTAAAAAAAACATAGGGAGTAATTGATAAACTGTTTGTAAATTTGTGAAAGGTGAAAGTGTTAAAAAAAGATTGGGTATTCTAATAAAGGCAGCTGGTCCCTGACAATCGATTGTCAGGGACCGGTTAACTAATAATCAGCTTTTAAACCGTTGGATCATTGATTCAACGGCCCCCTGGATTACAAAAAGAATTTCCTATCTGCGGAAAATTTTCGCGGATCGATACGCGGAAAATTTTCGTGGACCGTTTCGTGCGGAAATTTTCCGTGGAACGGTCCGCGAAAATAATTTCCACGAACCGTTCCACGGAAAATTTCCGAGAAACGTAATTTTTTTTTTTTTAATCTCAACCGTTGGATAAGGATCCAACGGCTGTGGAACCGATTGTTAAATAACCGGTCCTCACAAACGATTGTGAGGGATCGGGACCCTCTAATAAAAGCAAATAATTTATTTTTGTTTTTGTCGGTGTTTGACTTAAACACAAGCTAAACTCAAAAAATAAAATACAGAGAGTAGTAAAATTGTTAAATGAGAAACACAAACACATGACATTGACATATACACAGGGCAGGCAGGCAGGCAGGCAGGAGTTGTGATCTGAATGAGTCGAAAGTGAAGAATCTATATTGAATCGATCGGGATGTTTCTATTCGATTGGTTCTACGGTGTATTAGCATCTTTGGGACTATGGCAGAAAGAGGCTAAGATCCTGTTCCTTGGCCTTGATAACGCCGGCAAAACCACCCTTCTTCATATGCTTAAAGACGAGGTACCCCCCCCCCCTTGAATTGTATTCAATTTCAGATTTATTTATTTGTTCCCCTCATGATCATGATCATCGATGATGATGATGATGTTTTTATCTATTGGTTGGTTTTATTCTTAGAGATTAGTTCAGCATCAGCCCACACAGCATCCCACTTCTGAAGAATTGAGTATTGGTAAAATCAAGTTCAAGGCTTTCGATTTAGGTGGTCATCAGATTGCTCGTAGAGTCTGGAAGGATTATTATGCCAAGGTCCCCCCTTCATTTTTTTTCCCTGCACATTTATATGTTTTTTGTATTAGTAACATCGATGCTTATCCTTTGGTATTCTGCTCAATATATTGTAGGATTTAATGGTCTTACTACATGACCCTTATTGTATTTATTGGATTCTTTTTTTTTTTTTTTGATATTCGTTCGGACTGCTCAATTTTATTATTAAGTTTTCATCATGTCTACTTAAAGTAGTCGATATGTTATGGAAATGATGATGGTCTTGTAATCTAAAATCAGATAGGCAGTGTCACAAAATATACTTGTTTCTCAACACTTCTACCCTTGTGCTTTATGCACTCGTCAGAGTTATAATCTTCTGTCTGCTCATTGTGTTGTTGTTGCTGATTCCCAGTAGATTTTGATTTCTGAATGCTGAGTAGACTAGATATAACCAACAACCTGTGTTCGGGTATTAATATGGCATATGCTCCAGCAACATGCGAAAAAGTACACAATCCCTAGGTCCTAACCCCTTTTCTTCACACTCATTTACTGTATTACTTGCTTTTAAACACTTAACAATGCACTGGTACTATATCTTGTTTAAGTGGTTTATAGGTGAGACTTTGATAAATCTCACGGACAGCAGGATAACTAGGAGCCCATTTATGCACACATAAAATGATAAGTAGCTGTCCAGTAGAGTGGTGCTATGTCATATTCAAGTAGAAGAAATATTGTTAAGATACTTATAACCTTTTCCGCAGCATACCCTGTTTTTCTGGTAGGATGTATGTAGCTGATGTTAACACTTAGGAACTGTTTTTTGTTGACTATTTATTGGATATTGAAATTTATTATATAAACGAATCTACTATTATGTTAAACTTGTTAACTTTCTCGAAATTTTAATAAAACAAATTTTTGTATGCAGAACCAAATTAATTAAGCTTTGCAGTTCCGAATTTTCAATAAATTTGTGAATGTGCACAAATATGAGGTAGTGGAGGATTGTCACTCCTGCATCTGGCTCAACTGGGCAGGCATTTTGTAAACCATGCATACTTATCAGGACTATGCATATTATTTGTTTTTTTTACAAAGTCTAGCTTTAAATTTGTAAATTGGTGTCCATATTTGAACGTAATCTGTATATGAGACAGGTGGATGCAGTAGTTTACCTTGTGGATGCCTATGACAAGGAGCGTTTTGCAGAATCAAAAAAGGAGTTGGATGCTCTCCTTTCTGATGAGTCCCTGGCCACTGTCCCATTCCTCATTTTGGGAAACAAGATTGACATTCCGTATGCTGCCTCCGAGGATGAGTTGCGGTTCCACCTTGGCCTCTCTGGTGTCACCACTGGCAAAGGTAGAGTGAATCTTGCAGATTCAAGTGTGCGTCCCTTGGAGGTATTTATGTGCAGCATTGTACGAAAAATGGGATACGGCGATGGATTTAAATGGGTGTCTCAGTATATCTAGTAGTTTAGACGGTAAGCAAGAAGTTTTATTATGTTAAGCGGTCTCTTCAAGAATAGATGAACTAGCTGAAGACTAATATCGATATGTGTTCCTCGGCTTTTTTTGGTATTGCGAAGGGCGTTTTACAATTTATTATGTGGTTTGGATCTGTCTGAAAGAAGCTTTTATTCTATTGCCTTGTAAATTTTTCTTGTGGCCAATATATTTTCCGTTATTCCAGTTTCTCGTTTACTTGGCAAGATCAGTCTCCTGTTATTTGAATATATTTTATTGTCTTTATGGTAGATTTAAATTTGAGGCCATTAGTGTATATATTGTTCTTCACGTTTTAGTTGTAATATCAGTTGAAATATTTACTGCATTGACTCACATTTTAGTTTTTACTAAGTGTACAGAGTGAGAGGGAGGGAGAGAGGGGGAGAGAGAGGGGGAGGAGGGGGCGGGGAGAGAGAGGGAGAGGGAGAGGGGGGGGGGGGGGGTAGGGGAAAGATTTTTCTGATTGGGGGAATCCGAATTTAAGTCAACACAAGATTACATGCATGAACTATTTGAACTGTAATGAAACTTTACGGAATGAAATCATCAACTTTGTCACCAGTCTTTATTTTTCTACACATGGCTCGTCTCCTTAAGAGGATTGACCCCATGTATTCTACTCCGTACTTGGGTGCTGCATCAACCATGTATTCTACTTTTTACTTGGACTTGGCTGCTGGCTCCAAGCGCCTGCTGCATCAGCCCTCTTCTGCTTGCTTATATTCCATATGAGCTAAGCTTGTCGCATAAACTTGAATAAATGTTTCCAAGTTGGACAACATCATTCCCATATATCCACCCTGTCTGTTGGTGTTTGGATCAATTCATTACATTCTGTCACCTTAGATTCAATACAACGGATTTACACCGCTTAGTTCAACACACTCTTCTGACTTCAGCAAGACTACTTATCTATGTAGCTTCGAAATATAAACTACAACGGCTTTGAAAATTTTAGAGATTTGTTTTGAATTCGTTTTGGAGTAAATTTGCTATGATTGAGATGTGTGTTGGGAAATTTGGGAGGCTCATAGCTTATTCAACTTGCAGTAAATTAGGCTATATGATCTTTGTTTGCGGCATCTCTAACTACTCCATATGATTTGTTATGGAATAATAAAGCTTTGAGGATCGGGACGGTGGTGATAAACATGGGAGCTTATCGTGCAGTGGAGAAGAGTCCAGGATAGTGGGTTCTTGATTGCTAGAAAATCAGCATTCACAGATGTGGTTTATGAAGATGGACTAAACAAGAGATGAACTGCGTTAAGCAGACCCGTCTTAGATATTTTAGGGCCTGTGCTACGTAAAAAAATTGGGCACGTAAGTATGGGTCTGCCTTGATCGGTTTGGTTCAATTTGATTTCAGTTTTGATTGCAATTTTTCAATTTTATTTTTGGTTTCGGTTTTTTTCCTCACCCCTACCCATAGAGCACCAGAATATGTTAACATAGATGATGCGATGAGTAACCGGATTGAAGACTTTTATATATGTTATTAATAGGTTTATTTGTATTTAGTTTGGAGAGAATTAAAATTATTTATTTATATCTTTTATATGTGGGGTTAGGAATTTATTATTTAAGTAGTAGTTTATTTATAATAAAGCTTAACTGTTTACGGGCCTTAGTCCATTAGGGTTTAGATTTTCTATATAAGTGATGTAATCCCCAACATATTATTTAGCTTTGATTATACACCTTTCTTGGGAATAATATTTGATTGTTTATTCTTGGGATTCGTATAATTCATTGCTTATTATCTGTTTTATTCTCGATTTAATAATCTGTCCTGCATCAATTGGCATCAGAGCCGAAATCTTGATTTTTGTTGTCAAAATCGTTACTGTTCATCATGTTTTACTGTTCACAGCCGCTTCTACTGTTCATCGTGCCCTAATCAACCCTACCACCAGTCCACATTCACCATACAGCCGCTGCTCACCCATCAACACACCGATGCCATCGTAATCCCCAATTACCTAAACCCTAACTCATCCCAGATCCGTCACAAACATAAGTACAACAAGACCCGGTTGTAAACCTCTAATTCCCAAATCAAGTCAGTTGGACCCTAATAACCTAAGACCCGACAATACACCCCACCCTGCTGTTGTTAATCGACTCGGTTCTATTCAGCTGTTAGCAAATCCAATTAGGAAGAAAGGAAGAAGCAGATCTGAGCAAAAAAAATTCTATAGAGGGCTGTTGTGTTGGAAACTGGAAACTAAAATAAAATCTGATAACCCTATTCTTTATTCTTTATATGTGTGTATATATATATATTTTTTTGTCCGAAACTACATTTAGGTGCCTCAAACTTTGCAGAAAAATACAAATCAGTCCCTAAATTTTACAGATAACATAACATAAACCAGCCCTTGCAATTTCCAAAAAATTACAGTCCAATCATGTTAGTTTTCAGAAATTGCATAAGAGCAAGTCCAATAGCCTCCTTGTGTTTCCCTTATAGATATTATAAAATATTAGACTCTTAGGCTATGTTCACTTGGATTGAATGGAATGAGGGGGAGAATGGAATGAAATTTATACTATTATTTGGGGGAGATTGGAGAAAGTGTTTATAAATTTCATTCCTTGCTTCATTCCTTTCCAAATAATTTGAACTAGAATTCTAACCCACATGTTTTGGAAGGAATGCTCCATTCCCAATCTTCACCATTTTCCTTACAATCTTCATCATAAAAAACTTCTTCTCCCTCATATTTGTTCATTATTTCCCCCAACATCCCCCTTTCTTCATAAAATTTGTTTACAATTTTTATTCCATTCCTACCTCATTCCATTCTTTCCAAGTGAACACACCCTTAGTGATTTAGGATATTATAAGGTATGACAACTCCAACAAGATTCCTTATAATTGTTCCTTATAATTTATTAAATAATAATTGAAAGAAGGAAGCAAGAACAAAAAAAGAGGGAAACAATTGAAAAAAGGAGGAAAATAATATTTTATTGATAAAAGTGAAATAAGGAATCCCTTAAAGATAATGGATGACATGTCTTAACTTTTTAGTGAAAAGTTAAGAGGCTGTTGGAGCACTATTTTAGACCAAATTCCTTATAATTTAAGTTAGGAGCTCATATAAGGGATCTATTGGACTTGCTCTAACAGCCCCTAAAATTTGTAAAATTGCTCATACCAGTCCTTAAACTTCAGAATTTATGAACATCTGCCCTTCTTTATCCTTATTTAATCCATGTTTGCTTACATCAAACGACAAATTGATAGTGTGAAAGAAAATATCTATTTTCTTGAGCGTGAACATGATGAGTTTCACTACGAAGTCTATGTTTGTCATCATGAAAGTTGGTTACTTCAATATAAACTTACATTGCTGGAGTTAGATAATCAATATGATGAACTTAAAAGGTTGGAAAGAGTAAATCAATATGATGAACTTGAAAGGTTGGAAAGAGTACAAAATTGAGTTGAGCAAATAAAGTTACAAATGTACAGATGAAAGTTACAAACGTGTAAATGATGAATTACATAGGACTCTTGAGACTCTCATATCTCAGGTTGAACGTCTTGTACATTTGGAAAATGAGAAAATGGTCAAAGGGAATGAAATTGTAATGGAGATTGAGCATCATGTTGAAGAAGCTGCTACAGATCCAGTCGAGGAGGATCCAGTTGAGAAGGTTAAACAAGTTGAGGATACAAAGGTTGCTAGTGAAGAAACCATGCGACGACTTGATTGCTTTCAAAATGTCGAAGATCGTAAAGTAGTTGATGATTATTGAGGTTGAGCATATTGACTTCATCAGTACAGAGTACTTGCCTAAACCTCCTTCGCTTGCTAGTCAGTTTTCGAAGTTCTTTGCATCTAATCCGTGCTTCTTCGAATGGAAACACTTTTTCTTCGTTCCAGCTCAGTCTTGTCTGGTTCTTAACTTCTACAAAATTCGTGGTCGAGTTTTCTCCAACAAGGGGAGAATGATGAGGAACGGGATTGAAGACTTTTTATATATGTTATTAATAGGTTTATTTGTATTTATAGAAAATTAAAATTATTTGTTTATATGTTTTACAAAGGTGTAACTTTTAAAGAAGAGAATTTGACATGCTTGTTATGGTTTAATTCCTGTTGATGCATGTATACATCTATAAATGGGCTTACATTATTCGGGGTTCCTAAGAATTATGAGGCTCAAAAGGGCGTTAAGGTCAATCGTGATGCCACTACCTTTGATGCTGAGTCAAAGTTTAGAGTTGGATGGATAGCTAGAATGCCGTCACCTTTGATGTTGAGTTTTTGGGGGTGTATGAATAGCTGGAGATGCAGGGGGGACCATTAAAATTGATGTTGAGTGCATTTTTTTTGAGCACATCGGGGTTCGTGGGCATTAAACTGGATTAAACAACAGAAAGGGGAGATGAGAAAACATGCAGTTCGTCAGTGAACGTACTTGGTAGAAACGATTGCCAACTGGTGATGTGCGCAATTGTTATGTGAATATCTTTTCTCCATTTGGGGTGATTATTTGTGATCGTAAAGCTCTCTTGAGAGCATTTGTAATGTTTTCATTACGGTTTGCTAAGCAGTATGGAGTAAATTAGCGGAGTACTTAGCTGGCTTGGCTAGGTTTTAACCAAAATTTGTGTTTCGAATGGTCTGTCCATTCAGAATTGCTGACAATATTTACTGCAAATTGGGTTAAGCTTCTTCAGTCTAAGGAAGTATTTGGTTCATGATTAATAAATCCAGTTAAAGAAAATTGGAATCTCAAACCCATATACGTATTAGTGTTTGGATTGACAATTTGATTGTTGGGATGAGAACTTTTTTTTTTTTTTGAAAGTTGGGATGAGAACTTAATTCTTAGTAAATGGGCAAATCATACCCTTCTCGCCCCTTGTGAAACATTCTCATTTCCTTTTGAAAAATGAAAAATGTTAGGGAATCAAATAAAAGTTTCAAAATAATATCCAAAATGAGTGTCTTCTTATCATTAGCTAATTAAATAATTAGTATGATGGATCCCACGTGCACTCATATGAATTTCCTAATTAAAACTTTCCTATGAACCAATTCACACATGCCACGTCATTTTAGATCGATTAAAATATTTAGAAAAATATAAAATTGAGTTTAAAATAATTCAAATTATAATATGAAAAATATTTCAATTTACCCAATTTTTTTATTTAATTTATATATTGTGTAATAAACATTAGATCGAAACTAAACATTTAAATTAAAAGTGTATATATATATATATATATATATATATATATATATATATATATATATATGTATGTATGTTTAGAAAAAATGATTGAGACAAACATAATGATGACTTTTACTCAATATTAATAGATTTTGTAATATGTTTCAAAATATAATCTTACATATAAGATCAATTTTTTATAACAAAATCAATAAATTTACATACCCCTCTATTATATACGGACAATTTTACTAAGATAATTATTTATATTATATTCAAATATTCAATTTGATAAAGTTAATTTTACGCAATTAAAAACTAAATTAATAATTTAAAAATCATAAGTATTTATGTGATTATTATTGTATGAATATTTATATAAATTTATGAAATTTAATCCAATTATAAAATATTTTGTTCAAAAAATTGGTAAGCAATACTACAAAATAATTATAAAAATATTTGATAAATTGAAATCTTATCATTATTATATTTTTAATTACAAAATTATTTTAATATGTACAATTTCAAACGAAAAATTAGTTTAGTATCCATGTTCTAAGTAAAAAAAAATTGATACCAAATTTGTAATTTTGCTAATCTCATTTAATCGAACTCACATAAGAAAATGGTTAAACAATCCAACTTATAATAAAATAGAAGGTGAATGATAAATTTGTAAAAAAAAAAAAATCAACCTTTTTTGATAAAAATCATCGCCTTGAGAATGTTTATTTTTTATAGAAAAAATGTCCAAAATACCTCTTTTTTACTACCATACTTACCAAAACACCCATTTTGAAATACACTGCCTTATCTACCCATGGGATACGCGCTTGGAGATGGCGTATCCCACGTCTCCCGTGTCTCTCTTCCTCTCCCCTGACTGTCGCTTTTTTTCTCTCTCTCTAGCAAAACATTGAACGATTTGGGTTGTATTTTCGACAATCAAACTGAGTTAATAATTAATAGTGATATAGGATTGTAGATCGTCTTGAGACGAATCTAATGGACTATAAAACATCAACGAAAAGTGGCCGGAATTGGACAAACGGAGGAGAAGTGAGTTCGTCGGAAAATCGAGGGATAGGTTCGAATTGGGGTTTTACAATCCGGCATTAGAAACGATAAATGAATGGCATAGGGTTGTAGAGGATGAAAAGCCGATTCCATTGATGTATAGAACATAACCGGAAAGTAATTGATGGTGTTGGACGAGCTTCGCCGGAAAGTAACTGACGGTGTTAGACGAGCTTCGTTGGAAATCGCACTAAATCGCCAGAGCTCGCGTTTTCACGAGAAAAGTGATGATGACGTCATCACGCATATCACGTATTCGTTACACGGGATGCGCCGTACAGACTTGCGTATCCTAGGTTTATACGCCTTTCTGATGGGCGTGTCCCAGTAATTACTCCTTTTGTATGGGCGTATCCAATATATTGCTCCTCTACATAGGCGTATCCGGTGGATATTTTGGACGGCTTTTCACGAATCTCGGCATTTTGGACAAAAAATAATAAAAAGTGGGTAGAAAGGGCAGTCACCCTTATTTATATGGCATTATCAAAAATCGTTTAAATGATTATGTATTTAATATAGAATTATTTTTTATATTCCTTTCTTAGTATAAAAATATTATTTTTATTATTAATTTTGAATGGGATTTTTGTAAATTTTTTTCTCAGTTTTATCGGTTTAATTGAAGTTTAGTTAAACCTAATTTTTAGAATAAATATGTATTTTTACTAAATTTTTATTGTTGTGACTTTTTTAGGTAATCTATTGTAATAAAATAACATTTTTCAGTAAATATTATTTTTTAGAAATCAATTTAGTTAAAGGTTTGCTTAGCAAAAAAAAAAAAATTTAGTTAAAGGTTTATGCCCTAGACTTGAACTCTAGTGTCTCAAATCCTCCGGCCGCCCTCTCAAAGCGACTCTGGTAATGCCTAACTTCCTCCTTTAATCTGTAATTTTGCATATTTTGTATATTATCTAATTGTGTCGAAAAACAAACTCGAAGATTATAGGTTGATTGAATTTTGAGAATTGTTCAAGTATTTTGTTCATTTTATTTGAATTTTATTCTACAAAGATTCAGTTTAGTTTAGTTTAGGGCACAGAAGCTGATTTTGATTGTTGCTTATCAGGTGTTTGATGATAGTTCCCTGAGAATTATATCCATAATGAATTTAGTTATCGCGGTGGTGTTTAATAAGAAGTATGTAGGCTGACCCGACCCGCAACCCGAATTTGCCAGCCCTATTCCTCTCTAGCCGTGAGATAATACCGGCTAGCTTCGTGTCTCCACCTCCGGTCCATTGTGGAATAATTCCACCAGCCTTCGTGTCCCCACCTCCGGCAACTTGTCGAATCAAACTTTCGAGAGTCGGCTCTGATACCATATGTGATGATCCTGGTCATATCCTGAGTCTTTTTTCGAAAATCGGGTTGAGAGTCCCGATTCCAAAATAAGCCAAAATAAATTGACCCAAATGCAACCAATTTGGGTAATCTACAAGCCCACCACATGTCACTAAAAGATCATGATTTGTTAGCGCACTTAGTAGTACTGCGTTGTATTATAAATTGAACTAATGTCCCAAATCTTTTCGATGTGGGACTGGGGTGTTACAGTTTTACTTTTTAAAGGGCTGGTATTGTTTTCTTGCTTTTAATGGAAGGGGCGTTTACTACTTTATCTTTCTAATAGTGATTGTCGCTTTTTAGGATACGTGTGATGACATTCATAATTACTATACCACCTAACTTTTTAACGAAATTTTGAAATATATAATTGTTATTAAATATATTGTTTATTGCTAGTTAAATGATTAATAAAGGGCACATATATGAAATGAATAAGTTTTGAGATATAAATGATAAACTGTGAATAAATTTCTTGAAGTAGTAAGGGCTCTTATT
The DNA here is from genome assembly GCA_037693485.1 of Kitagawia praeruptora. NCBI lineage: Eukaryota > Viridiplantae > Streptophyta > Magnoliopsida > Apiales > Apiaceae > Kitagawia > Kitagawia praeruptora. The sequence goes on along the minus strand of CM075344.1, from coordinate 113,723,506 downwards.
GAATTTTAAGACTTGAATATTGTCCTGAATGGATGAAATTACTTGTAGGGTTTAAGAGCTTGTTTTATAATGGAGCGTCCTCAGTTATCAAATGAGGCATCAATTAAGCTGCAAGAAGGAATAAATTTGTTACTCTCACGTTGGTCTTCTCTTCAAGTTGCTGTTGAGAATGAGTTTGGTGGTCGTGATTCTCGCAAGAGATCCCAACAGTTACCGATTGATATTTTTTCATGGTTTACACAGTCAACAGGTCTGTTACGAACTCCTGATACATTCTTAATTTCTTAATATTAGTGATTATTGATTTACATGTTTACAAGTAGTAGTTAGTATAATCTGTTTACCTTTCTTGAATTCTTTCTGCCTTACCGCCACTTATTATGCTTTCTTGCACCCTAAAACTAATTCAGTGCCGTTTTATCTTATATATGGAATCTTAATCCTGCATGATTTTTACAACTGAAGTATTAGTTATGGAACTTAATTCTCTTAGATCAGATGGCGGATGTATAAATTTTTATTTTGTTCTTTTATTATGGGTAGGGCCTATCTATATCGATGAATTAGAGGACATGCTTGATGACTTCATGCTTTCTCTTAATACCGAACTTGACGATGGAAGCATTGAGGAGGTAGATCCCCTTTCATTATTTTAGATTTCGATTTTATTTTGGTGGAAATTGTTGACATGTCAGATGCTAAATACCACAGTAACAATAATCTAATGAGTGATTAGGATATTTTGAGTTTCCATCCTATAGTTCTTTCACAAGCACTTGTAAAGCAGAAGAAAGACTAGAATTATTGTAGAACAGATTCAACTTCTCGGGTCACTGTTCTCAGACAGGATTAAGCATTAAATAGTCAAAGGTGATGTGGGACAGATTTATAAATTGTAATACATGATATAGAAAGCTAGAACTAGGGTGATACAAATGCGGAAAAATCACTTCCTTAGGGCTTTCCAACTGTCGAAGGTTAAAAAGATGATCGATTGCAACCCAAAAAAAAAGACTTACTTCAATAATCAAGTCCTTCAATTTATGGAGAGAAAAAAAACCCTAATAAAAAATGACCTAATGGACTAAGGTCCTTAAACAATTGGGCTTATAATACAAATGAATTTTTAATGAACTCCTAGCCCCGTATAAAACATGTATATGGCGAGAGGACTATGATATCACATGGATGATTTTTCGTTTTCTGTCCTTTTTATGTAAGTGATGTTGTGTTCTTGTTTATACCTGGAGTGAGCTGATCAAATACCAAAGTATTTAATGTATGATTGGTATATAGTTACAAATAGTTGTCAACCGTGAAGTATATCTGTTCGTACAGTTTTAAGTCTACGTTATTATGGGGTTAAGTATCAAATTGGCCACTATATAATTAGCAAGATATCAAATTTACCACCGACTGATTTGGGGTCTCAGATTGACCACTTCTCAAACAAAATTGTTGATTTTTGGTGGTCAATTTGATAATTAACCCGGTTATGTGAGGTAAAACCAAACATCAACAATGTATTTTGGACAAGAACAAACCTTATCAGCCAATTTGGTCTGATCAATCAAGAGAGTTGCAAAGAAATGATGAACTAAAGTAAAGGCAGCAGTACCAAAGTCTTCACCTCGCCCACATGTTGATTGAACCTCTTCTCCCGTCAATGGCATGGGTGACTAAGTGGAGTGATGTAGGCATCACTAATCACTTTAAAATGGATATCATATAAAAGAGTAGTACCCTCGAACAGATGATTACCCTTTGAAAAATGGTTCAATTCTGACAACATTGAATAAATTAAAGTCCAAAGTTTCCAAAATGCATGGAACAGGGCTCCTTCTGAGCAAAATAAATGTTCAGGGATCATAGTGTACAGTCTGACATGCCTCAGGGTTCAACGTATTATACTCATTGAATGCCCAAAATTGTTATCACGAAGACGACTAGTCGACGCGAAGGTACTTGGGCGCCGAGAATCTCGAAGCCCGACTTGTTGTCGACTAGTTGATGCGAAGGTTCGCCCGAGAGTCTCGAAGCCCGACTTGGGGCCTTGATAACCATGATTGTCATGTGGTATACCAAGACCTGATCAAACCAATGACCTGATTCAACCAAATGACAGTACACTAGAAAGAGATGGAGATGAAAATGATATTAAGATGGATGACTTTGCTTCATGTTCATCAAACTTATGTTTTTATTTGCTTGGATATGTTTGATATTTGGTATATGGATGTTATTATGCAGTAACTATGCCTATTTAGAATTTATTATTCTCGTACTTTTGATTTAAATTATGGCACTGATGTATTTCGCTATATTATTTGTTTAATCTAGTAAGTATATGTATAATGAACACTTGGCTACTTTTTACGACTAGTAGGGCGACTTGTCGACTAGTCTTCTCGAAGGTACTCGGGAGCCGAGGCTCGACTTGGCGCCGTGATAACCAGATTGCCCATAACTTTATACATCTCAGGACTTGCACTTTTGTGATTGACGTGCAGTCTTTTTGTACTTCATCGTGTGCTTATTTTAATCTTAATCATTATGCCAGATATCAGAAAAATTGATGATAATGCACGAAGAATGTTTGGAAGGTAATTTTTTATCTGTTGAAAGATTGAAGGATGCTCCTAGTGTGTCTGTTCCACATATCAAACAGGTGAATGCAGTCTTCTAATGTCAAATTAATGTACTTTATGAATAATTTTTCTTAGGAAGATGTTTGATCCCCATGTATGATAGTTTTTTTTTTTTTTCTGATGTTAATTTGTTATTCTCCTAAATTTGTAGGTCTCATTTTTGCAATTTATTGTGGTACTAAGTCTGTAGCGATTTGTATTACTAAATATAGTGATCCTTAGCTACTGTATATTGGATTTGAAGTTTATAAATTGTTATCTAATATTCCCTTGTGGGGTTTAAGAATAATTTTTAATTATTTCGAAAATCTTACAGTGTCACTCATTTTAACTATCCTAACTACTAGCTACTTAGCTAGTATTGCCTGAACATGTATGTAAATACCTCAGTAGTTGTGAAGATGCTTTAGGATTTAATTAATGTGCTCATAAATTCTTATGGAACTTGCTCATATTTCTGTCCTGGAGGCTTGGACCATCATTTTCTTTAACAACTTTGTATATGCACGATTGGGCAAAATTGTACATTTCCCTGGTTTTCCATTGGCAAGGACCTAGGTATCTCTACCCACATAGGCTATTTATACATGCTGCATGTTTCTGTGTTATTTATTGAACAACCTTGCATAATAACTTTGCTTATTTATCTATTGACCATGTATATTATTATCCACTATTTAAGGATACAAGTGGTGATGAAGATAGTGACGGAAGCGCTGTGGAGGAACATACTGAAATGGGAGTAAATTCCCCTAAATCCCAGCCAAATGGTATTCAATGCGATCACATGATTGTTGATGAGCCGGTGGCTGGAGCAGAAGATGGATGGACGGTAGTTTCTTCTAGGCGGAACAAAGGTAGAAGGAATTAACTTGAGAAATTAGAGAAGTTGCTGAGAAAAAATGATGCCTGACAGGAGTTTCTGGAATTAGTTTCAGGATTTGAGAGCCATTCAATCATTTAACTTTCTGCTTGTTATTGCAAAACAAAGCATTAATGACAGGACCGTGTGCATTGTGAATGATTTTATATAGATGTGAATCTATAGTTAATTTTTTTTTTACTCATTTATCAAAAACGATTTAAATATATATGTTTATATATTACTTAGGATCATGAAAAATAATTAATTTTACCAAGATTACTCATTTATCGAGATTCTAATGTATAATATTTTCCGGACTCCTAAGTTGGACAATGACAAGTCTCACACCACAAAAGAAACATCGAATGTAAATTTGACCCCCCAAGTGAAATAGAAAAATACATTTGCCATGAAAAAGACGACATTTTATTTAATATATGTTGAAAAAATAAAATTGATACTGCATTATCTATAAATTATGATTATTTTGAGAGGGATACAAGTAGAAAGCTCCGAAGCAGAACGACGAATCTCTTTATGATAAACAGATCCATTTTGCACATTCTATTTTGTTTTTGTATGTTTAGATTGTCTTTTCCAAGATCTTGAAGTGGAAGCCCTCCGGAAATCGTATGATTGGTGCACGTACAATTCTGCCTCCCTTCACCATAGCCCAGCTGCAGAATACGGAAAAAAAATTGGAGAGAGTTGATATCTGCATTTCTTAAAAATGCCTTCTTTGTAAAATAAACCAAAGTTTAAAAGATTGAAGTATATAACTTACTTGTACTTTGTAACCAAAACATGAAGAAATGTGGCCAAAAGTACCCTGCTATACTCTGCACCAGCACATTGCTTCATGCCTACTCCGAATGGCATGAAACTCTTTGCAACTACACTTGCTTCAATATCCTATTTCAGTTTAGTTCAAGAAATATTAGTGTCAGTGCAGGACCATGAATTATAGTTTCCGCGGAAAATTTAAAATTTAGGATTGATTATATCTTGTCCTAGTTTAGCTGGTAAGCTAACCTAGTAATCTGAGGTCCATCCTAATTTAAATGTTGCAAAGTTGTATTTTTTTTTTTTTTTTATTATTTAGTAGTTTTTTAAAAAAAAAACAGGTCTCAAACCTTCCAACGCCCTGGGTTGAATTCTAGTGCATTGTTAAACTCGTCGTGATTCAAGTGAAGAGCAGATGTTGCAATCATTATAACCCATCCTGCTGGGATTGTGTAGCCTGCAAATTAGAATTATTCCAAATGCTGATGGTTCAGTTATATAATAAAATGAAAGACACCAGGTAATATTTAAAGCATTTTTCCAAAATGCTGCATATTGATATGGCATTTTAATCCTTACCATTCACAGGAATATCTTTCAGTGCTCTTCGAAATAGTCCGGGGGCAATGTTTCCCAACCTAAGAACTTCATTGATGACCTACAAATTTCCCAACAGTAATAGAAATTATTATTATTTTTTTAATGAAACTTTAAGTAAATTGATTCAGCTTCATGAACATGTAACAGACCTGGCGAGTAAAAGTCATGGATTTGTATTCATCCCATGTGAGTGGAGACTCCAAGTGTTCTCTATTCTTAAGGATTGCCTCGTGCTCACTCTGCATATATCATTACTCATACGTTAAATCAAGAACATAATCGGCAGCATTGTAGCATAGTAAATATCCATGTCTCTTGCTAACAAGAGGCTTTGTGAGCGCATATGTAGAAGATTATCTTATCTGATATTACTATTAGTGCACATAATTACTGACCGTTAATTCTTCAAGCACCCAGGGGTGTTCTGCCAGCAACTTGAAAGCTAATGCCATTGTGGTGGAAATTGAATCCGAGGTTACAAATAAAAGACCAAACATCAGTTGAACAATGAAATCCTCATTCAAGAATGCTTCCTTATTCATGTCTTGAATTAAATGATCAAGCAAATCATCTCTAGGAGTCTTATCTAACGACATTTGCCTCTTCCTCAATACATCTCCCATCGTTCTTCGCACCTCCTTGTGAATCTGAACAAAAGCGTGTCAAGTTTAATATCGTAATGGGAAAAGGAAGTATCTACATATATATATACTACAATTTATCATATCCGAAAATGGTTTTTGTTACCTTCAAACATTTGTGATGAGCAGTTCCAGGGATGTTCAATGGGAAGGACATAAGGCCTTCTACAAGATCATTAAACATATCACTCAACTTAAGAGGAGCATTTTCGAGATCACCACTGAACAACTGCCTTGCTGCAAAATCAATACTCATCTGCCATTGTTGCATTAAAAGGGGAAAAAGTCGTCAGGCACAACATAATATCAGAAGCTCTGAGATATGGATCGTGTTTAAAATGTAGTTTGATTAATAGATTATATTCACGTACAGTGATGGACGCGCTTTTCACTTCAACAGAATCACGACTTGACCAATCTGCTAGGGTTTTGGAGACCATATCTTCCATTCGAGGAATCAACTTCTCCTTGAGAGCCTCCACACCAAAGTGATTTAATGTCAAGTTCCTTGTATATTTCCTGGATGATTGACTGGCTTGATCAAATACTTCAGCAAATGTGTCAAGAGACCATGTATCGACTAACTTTCCGTCTTGCTTTAGAATGTAATAGTTAAATTCACGATCTGCAGTTACTATCACTGGTCGTCCTGCCACATTTGTTCGAAAAACTGAACCATATCTGAAACAAGAAAAAGAGAAATAAGAATTAAACTTATACACAAACAGCTAGATATTCAAGTAAACTACATGGACAACTATAATTGCATATCCTTGCCGTACCTTTTAATTCTGTGCTTGATGAAAGGTGGAAGATCAAGAGATGCACTTGGCATGATCAACTGAAGGGTCTCTCCTATGAAGGGCAAGCCCATGGAACCTGGGGGTAAAACCCCGTTGCATTTCGGATTTCTCCATCTGTATAACAGTCTGCTAACTAGGTAAACTGTAAAAATTGCTGCAATAGACAATCCAATTCCATTTATGTTTGTATTTGTTGCCATGTTCAGATATAAGGAAGACATTCTGTTGCTGATGGAAGAATAAAACTTTTTACAACTACAACTTTGAATCAGCAAGTGAATAACCAAGAAGTTTTAGTGTCTTTATATACAGTAAGATCAAATACTTTTGGTTCATAAACGCCAATGCATGGCATAAATTTTGCTTTTGTTTTTAAAAGGTTGAACAGAAGAAAATTGAGTCTTTAGAAAAGATAGCTTAATGGATCTACATGGAAAAGTTTGCAACTGAAATTTGTTTTACATTTCTTTTCAATTCTCTGGTATACTTCTTATTGTCTTATTACCTTATGCTCCGTGCCAAAATTAAGTGATATAACTCGAAATAAAACAGTTTTGTGCTTTTATTTGGCTCTGTCATAATAGTAGAACAAATTAATGACTTAATCTATTGCAGTAACTTGAGTATCAAATTACATACTATATTTTTCAATATTTTATTGTCAAATATGTACTTATTTTTTGTTCTTTCAACAACTTTTTCTAATTATATATATATCATATTTATATATGTTATTATATTTTTAATCCTATTGATTATTTAATCATTTTTTTCATTTTAAATGCATACATGTTATATAAATATTTAAAATATTGCTCTAAGATGTGTTTTGTATAAACAATTATTTATACTAATTGTATTTACTAGACGTACTGTACACTAATGTCTTATTTATTTTTTAATGACAACCAGACCATATAAATCGAATTATGTACAGGATATGACCTTGCATCTCATAATCTTTAATTAGAATTCCATATTTGTAATTAAAATAAGCATGTACATACCTAAAAACGTGATAATGTTTGACCATCTCAGTTTGCGAGTCTTTTGTACTGCTTGTAATTTTTCAGTTTTTGCTATATAAAATCTGGACTCTGATTTGGAAAAACAAAGTTCACTGGGGCGCAGATTTAACATCTTCCCATTATTGTTTTCCTATTCAAGTGATTTGAGCAAAACCTACAAACTTGTTATGGAAAGTCTACTTCTAGGATGCACAAGGCAACTGGTATCTACCAGATCAATTTCCTAAAATGTGTAAGCAACAAAACGACTTAAGAACTAACACAACAGAACTGATGAAATACTTGAACTTTCAATTGCGGTAGGACTTAAGAGGCAAAGGCATTTGATAAATCTCAAGTACATAACATACACAGCTCTCTTCACACCTCTCTATTTTCTTTATATAAAGAGCTCACACGGATCTTACGAATAATGCTCTAGCCAAAAAATTCGCACTTGGATCAAAGCAAAAAACGCATCCACTGATAAAAAAGTTGAATCCTCCCCTGGCCAAATAGAAGTCATCATCTGTAGTAAGATGCCATAATGTAAAGTGTGATTGATGTTGTAGCAGTAACCAGCAGTTCCTGTCCAAGTAAATAAAGTGCTGTTATCTTGGTAATTAATCTAGCATAGCAGGAGACTAGTTAAGAACATGCTAGGGTTGCCAATATATTTTAATATTTTAAACATATAAAATTACCATCGGAAATGTATTATGAAGAGCTTGGAGATGTTAATCTTAATTATTTGATAATACAAAATCAAAAGTGAGAACCATCAGAATCTAAGAAATTCTGAACTTGATCAATTTCATTACCCGTTGATAATGTTATCCAACAAGGCAGACACATTGTCCCGCATTACAATAATGCAGTATGCTTCTATGTTTTATGTAATTCAACTTCACTAGGAAAAAACATATGAGCTATGCATACAAAAACAAATGAGCTCTAGCAGAGTACTTCAACATTTATTGCAGGAAGCTCATATGATTAAGCAAGATGCGGTGGTAGTAAACAAAAGCAATATTGAATTAGACGTAATGCAACGTGAATCGAAGAAGCATAGAAAACTGAATGCCCACATAAGTATGCAATGCCTGACAAGCCTAAGAACAGTGCAATGATATATGTAAACAAGAATTAAAGGAGTTAAATGAGTGCACTATCCAACTAAGACCCCATTCCTATCAACTATAACATGGCACATACCTGGTTATTGTATAGGAAAGTAGGTATATAACCGCGTACCAACTCTATACCATTGATAACACCAGTATACCCCTGCAATGGTACAACAAACAGTATGCAGTAAGTAAAAAAAACATAATGGTAATAAACAGAGATAATTTGCAAGTCTATCTACTCTGGTCTGACATGAATTCCCAGTGACATAAAATGCTTCCGATATTCATTTATATCTATTCAATCCTGGATTCAGAGTATATCATGACAATGGTAAGGGTAGAAGTGGAAACAGCTGTAATTTATTGAAACTGTAATATAACATATATAGGGAAAACAAAAATCATATAATATATAAATATATTTAACGGAAATGTCACTAAAAGCATATAAAAGTGACCAGCATTGTGAAATGTGAATTACAATCTGTGATTGACATTGTCAGAAAGCAAACCAATAATCTACAGCCACATATATCACTTGTTTAACCAGCTACTATTCTATAACAATAAGCTAAATATACATAGAGAAATTTTCACAACAGATTCCTCTTTATTTGTATAGACAAAAGATCAGTCAGGTACTTATCTTAATGAAAACATCAGTTCACTACTAGCGTACCACATCAACCTCCATCTTAGGCTGCTTTTAAGTTAAGGTAATTGTGTGTCTGGTTGATTGGAATAGAAGGAGATGTCAATTGATTAGTTAGTAATTTCAATTACATTTAGGTACAGTCCTCATTTTCCACTCATTTTCCATGCACGAATTATACCAATACTAAAATTTTCTTTTATATTTGTATTGCTCATGCCAGTCTCCTACTACATATTTTTGACATTTTCATATCTAGTATTTTTAATCAATCATCTCCTTTGATCTATTGCATCCTTTCTTCACACCTCTACTGCCTTAACAAGCTCCATTTCCATCCTCAAAACCCTTCTTTCAACCAGCCAAGCACACTCTAAGATTGTGTGAGCTCCTCTTCCATTCTCAAATCCTTCCATCCGACCAACCGAACACACACTTGCAGTGTGATCTGTTTGAGTGTGTTTCCAATGAAATTTAATTTTTACTATGTGGATAAAATTACATGCTAGGACTAGAGCGCACAAGTCATCGAAATGTAACTACAATTCAGAGTCATTTTGATGGGAAGTTAAAGTTACTACATGCAACACAAACATAACAAAACTGTCGAAATGCAGCCAAGTACTACAGAACACTTATAAAACTTGTAATGTCATTTCTCTCGGCAATCCATCTTCTCTTAGCAACTGTTCCTTTCTAGTTTATACCATTACCATAAAGGGTCTAATCTGAAGGTCAATATAGCAAATAGGTCTGGTACTTTCTCCACAATCTGATACATTAACAAATTTCAGATTACATATTCCTTGGAACTAGATTCAGTCTGCTGCATCAAGGAAACCTAATTGGACCATTTTATCCTTTGTCTTGCAGTCATTAAAAGTTTTTCTTTGGTCGATCACCTGATCAGTTTAACACAAACCTGGTAAAAGACATTGCTTCAACAACAATCAGATTGCATTACATACCAAAGATGAGACTGCAATACAACCAAACACCAGTGAAAGAGATCGAAGAAGTCTTTTTCCCATTCGCATCAGACGTCCCTCTTCCTCACCCTCTTCCTGCAGCCAACATCAGTAACAGCTTGAAGGATATATAAGCATGCACAGACATGTAGACCTTGTAACAACATTATGATGCCAAATACAGTGATAAAGCGAAGCCTGTGAACAAGACTTACAGTAGATGTGGATACCGCGGGTTCTAATGTTTTTAGCTTCTCAAAAATCCTGTAAACATACACAAATGATATGAACTGCACAGGTTGCCATTCAGCAGTTCGCTTAATCAAAATCCAAGCTATCTACAAGAAGAACAAAGAGCAACTATGAGCAACTTAGTAGCATATCAAAAATTAATTATAAGTATTGATGTTGTGATATCAACATAAAAATAAATAAATAATCAAAGCCCTTGAAATTTGCAATTTACATGTATTATATTCTGATTTACTTGTGTTTGTAGAAGAGATGTCACATGAGATATTGTTTTAGTATTCTATATGCTAGTATGCTATCAACATCTATAACTGTTGTTTGAATCATTTTTCTCTTCATAATTACAACAACTAATAGCTACTGCCAAAGGAAAACCTGAGTATAAAGGCACTCCAAAGACTGCTAACGCCTAACAGTTCCAAACTTTTTAACTCATTTTCAAAAAAAATTACTAAGATTATTTTACATTCTTCATCTTGGCATGTCAAAACAAAAAAGTCATATACAGAGCGGAAGGCCCAAAAAATAACAGACCTACAAGGGTCATATAAACAGCTATACATTTGCTTTGCATGCCTTACACATGTGACCGATTCTCACAAAATGAGCCCTTTTTATCATACTATGCATCTTCAGTTGTCACTTATCATATTGGCAAGAATTTTATTTAGAAAAAAACACGCGAACAATTAATTTAAAGAGGAACTTACAAATGCAGCTGAAATCGCCATGTTGATTTGCATATCTTTCATTTCAGACTTAGCAAACCTGATACATAGGCAGTATACAGATCATGTAACAGTTTTTCGGAAAGGTAACTGTCCATATCACAATCATTAGAATACATGATGACAGTATAAACGAGTACAAACCACAAACATCTTGTCTCCTATAACAATAAACCGTAAGCAGAAACAAAATTAAACAATAAGTCAAGAGTAAAATAAATGATGTATAAGGAATTACTACTTTTAAGTATTAATAGAGCAGTTGAATATATCATTGGTTCCTCCTCTAATTTTTTATATAGAACTACTTACGTTTACTTACATATTTTTGAGAAACGGAAAGGGCTTTGTCTTGGTGGTCATTTATTTACTCCTGAAAAAAGCTGAATGAGCTTAAAGTGAATGTTTCAGGTGTTAAGTTTGTTTGACAATTCCCTTATTTGTCTGACCGATTCACGAAAGTGCCTTAATCGTTCAAATGAAAATTGTTACCACAACAATTCAGAAACATGCACTTTAATTGCATAACCTTTTTCTGTACTATTTTATGATGCTATCCGGTGTATACATTTTTTTTAGTTATAATATAGATTATAATGTAGTGATATAAATATATATTATTTTCTTATAATTACATACATACAGTATAATCCTGTTACCAATAATCAAGAAATATAATTATTTACATTAAATATAATATCATTTTTTGCTATAATTTGAGTCTTCTAGAAAGTATAATTTGAGTCTTCTAGAAAGCAAATTTGATATAAATTTGTAAAATGTATGTAAACATAAAACTTATGATTTAATGTTATGTATAATTATATTGTAAATACCATTAATCATTTAGAAGGACAAAATATAAAAACAACATTATTCAGATGTTCTAAGAATTTATTATCAAACAAAATCATTCATTCAGCATTCAGATTATTCAAAAAAATTTAATGACTCCGAATTAATTATTCAGATTTGCCAAATGACCCCTCAGACTGACTTTCTCACAAATTTATTAAGGGGGTGTTTGGGAGAACTTTTTTTCAGAATAAGTCAACTTATTTTAAGACAAAGTTAGAGATTCCTAACTTTCCAACTTATTTTCCAACTTATTTTTGCAACTTATTGAATCTCAAACATACATTAAATACTTTTATAAAAATTTTTTATCAAAATATTAAATTTTTATCCGAAAATAAGTCCATAAGTCCACAAATAAAGTTATCCCAAACAGGCACTAAGAGCCCTCAGTAATTGAAGAGGAGAAGCATATAAACAAACCTAGCAAGACTAAAAAAATGAAAGAGAACACAGAAACAATATGAAAACTAAAAAAAACAAAACTAATTACGGGAAAGAACTACTCCATTCCCTGCTGAATTAAAGAAAAAAAAATCAGAACCTTTTGTACATTAACCCAAGTAGCAACACCAAAACTTGATGATTTCCCACACCATGCGAGAGTTTCATAGACGAAGTGTGTCTGTTGTACTCATGCAATCTCTGGATTTATAGTCAAATATGTACCGTCAGCTACGATAGTTGAGTGGAACTGACCATGTGGTTTTTCGGGTTCCGGGTGTCTATAATTTGTTTCCATTAGATGATTTCATAATCCCAAAACAAAATGATATCAGAGCTAGGGTGCAAGGCAAATATATTGTGCCAGCTAAAGTGGAAAAGTGTTTGTTGCAACTACAGTACTCTATTTTGTGGGTCAATTGATGTAAGTTTGGATTTTTGGGAAACAGGCTACAGGTTTTTTTTGTCCAAGCCTCAGTTTGTCACACGGAGCATCAATGAGACTTTTCTACCCATTGGTAAACGCGTTGCACTTCTACAATGGTGTGATTATGTATTCTGGTTTAAAAGCACTGAGCTGTGGGAGTCAAAATTGATTTGCTGCTGCACAAAAATTGACAATGGACATTGGAGGTTGATTTTATTTTGTTTCTGAAAAGCTTCTGTGTAGTTGGTTTACATGCTTATACTTGCCATAAGACTGGCCTTTGACGGTTCAGATCTTTGGTGGGTTGATCTCGGTGAAACTTATTGTGATGATGCACTTCAGTGTTGTTACGTGCTTAGGCAAGGTATGCGATTCAGAATTGTGCGATTTAGTGCGATTCTGAAATCGTCCAAAAAACGCTCATGAAGCGCGATTAAGGGCAAAAAATGCTAAAAATCGCAAAAAGCGCTCACATTAGCAAAAGATAAAATTACACTTAAAAAGAAAGGTAAAGGAAAAAATCCCTCCTTAGTGTTGCACACAAATGCAACTTATGGAGCATCTTTTTCAAGTCTAATAAATAAAGATGATGAGGAGAAAGAGCAAGAATTTAAGGGGCCGGAGATTGAAGTAAAAGACTGAAGCCCTGAATTACTGAATATTATTGTTTAATACTACATATTGACATATTTATCATCTTATATATGTGTCCTATAATTTTTGAGTGTTTAGGACATGTCAAGTATTATTTTCTTGTTAAATTTGTGAATAATTTTTTTCGGTCAAAAAGCGCGCGATTAATGGCGCTTGGCGAGTCGCACTTCAAAATCAGGTCTTGCACTTTTTTAGAATTAGCCCTTAAACAACACTGATGCACTTGACAGAGGTATCGGTAAGTATTTTCGGGTGTTTAAATTTGGAGCTTTGTGCTTATAGGGAATCAACTAATTGTTGTGCAGTGTAGAATAATGTGCACTGGATGACGTTAGTGTGACAGAGTTAAGAAGCATGGTTTATGTTCTAGACATTGGCAGAGTGCGCAAACCTTGCGATAATACAGCAGTTTCATGATCCTAGTGTTACAAGTAATGTTGATTGTTAGTGTGCAAGTGGGTGGAGCATATGATGCTTAGGTAACTTAGTGGTGATACAATTGTACCTGATGACACTGTTTATGTGTTTATTTTACTCTTATCAGAGATAGTAGACTTTACGTTGTGTAATCTAATTCCGTATGTACTGTTGGGATGCTGAGACTATAGGTCGTGTGGGTCTTATTCGTTACACTTTACAGAGTTGGAGAAGTGACTGAAATGCTTCCTTGTTACTGCATGGCAGGAGGGAGCTCATGTCTTATCTATTCATTCATTTCTTACAAGCTTGTGCTCAGGATGTTCTTTGATATTCTGACTGGAAATTTTAGTTTTGGGAGCTCTAGATATTCTAGTGTTGTTACGATTGGACTTATCTGTCAGTCAGTTTGACTATTGCCTTTCATCTTCTGTGTGGAAAGTTGACTGTTGTGACAGTTTAGTACAGTGTCTATGGAACTATAAGTTGGGACATACTGCTACTGTAATAAGTATCATTAGAAGGTAGATCACTTTCACAAGTCCAGATTAGATTTAGGTATGTAAAATTTTTAGCAGGTGGAGTTGTTCGAGTGAAGGACATGAACTACAACAAGGTTTCTTGTTAGAGAAGAGGAACCTAGGTTTTTTTATGAAGTAAACAATATTTATACCTCTTGTTTCTTACATTGCGATGTTTTCATGTAAGCTTAGAGAAATACTTCTGTAAATTTTTACATACTGCATTTGATGGAGATCAAAACAAAGAGATTTATCATAGAAAATGGCAGAGCTAAACCAGATATTTCTTTGATCCACCCAGTGTAAGGCTCAATATGGTTAATCAAGGTTGATTGAGAAATGACATACACAACAAATTACCTTGGTCCCCATGGTACAAGTGGTTGTTTATCAGCATACTTTATATCCTTTGAAACCTGAAAAAAATTATGTCAAGTCAACAATTAATACAGGACCAAGACTACTGATCAAACAAAAAGGTTCTAACCTAATTAAGCATATAATCACACAAATAGATTTACTTGAAGATGCTAATACACTATATATGTATATATGCACCAAAGTTCAAGCTCATCCGCAGTAGATTTGGTGCATACCAACAATTAATCATGTTATTTATACTTAATATTATATAACATGGAAGTCGAACCCAAATAATTAACATGAATGTCACTGCTTCTATCAGTTGCAAAGATACATTACATGAAGAGTGAGTGAGTGTGTGTGTGTGTGTCACAGAGAGAGAGACCTGAAATGAACCAGCCGTAATCCCTTTCTTCCTGTTAGATAGTTGAAGCATCATGAGTTTGTCATATGCCCTTTCCAACTGTAGATATTACAATATTGTTCTTCAATTGTGCACATCTACCACTTATAAGAATACGATGAATATCGATATACATGTTTATCAAAAGAAACTAAAAAAACATCAGTTACACATAACCTACTCGATCAGCAGTCGCATAGTCACCTCTCCTCTCAGCATCCTTGCGTTTTCTTTGATATGTAACCTTTATCTTGTCAAATCCCTCAATGGGGTTTACACCTAGAACCTGTCTTAATAAATTATCATCAATATTCTGGTCAGTCAAAAAAAAAACAAAAAAACTAGCACTGTTTTTATAAACAGTCTTCAAAATGCAAACTCTAGGGCATCGGTTTGAGTGTTAGATACTAGCACATTACCTCATATGGATTGAAGTCATTTTCAGAGCTTGAACTTCCTGCAGCAGATGCAGCACCACAAGCTACCCCTTGATTTACAGGCCATTTGCTAGAAAAACTGAATATTCAATGTACAATATCATCTTTAAATTGCCGACAGGGAAAATACTAACAAGCACATATGTATAAGATTGCAGCGTATACATCTGGATATTACTATGTAAGAATAAGTAGATATATAGAATAAAGAACAGATGTCGAAAAATATTTCACAAGTCAACTTTATAATTATTTGTTTAACAGTGTCGACTATGACAAAATCAGTGCACAAAAGTAAGTCCGTCCATATAAAGAACTTGCACATTTAACATTTGCAGTAAGAAAAGGACCAACTAGAAATTTGGAATGCACTTGCCAATTTTCTTTTATAGTAAACATGTAGACCAGGAGAGAACCAGGTCTTTGAAAACCTATTCCTAAAAGGGGTGTCATTTTCCAGGGTAAGAGGAAGCTAAAACAAAAACACTGATGAAAAGTCTGAAATATTTCCTCCCTAAAAGTTTAATCCCTTGTCAATCCAAGTTTGAGAATAAGATAACTTTTGATTTCTTATTGTTGTCTATGATGTCAAAGTTAAATATTACTAATTATCCTCTGTCTAAAGTGTGTGGGGACTGGGAACTGTATGAGTGTAACGAAAACCACCTCTTTACTCCAAAGAGTGGTATCAAGGTTTCTGTACATCTTATATTCCCCAGAGCCTACTTCCGAGTGAAACATACTGGGTGATTGGGTACGTCTGGTTTAGTTCTAGTTATACTTTCTTTAATATTTAATATGTTAAAATTGAAAATGCAGTCTCTCTTTCCAGCAATTCTCTTTCTCCAATTAACATCCTGCCTGAACTATTTATTATCCCTCTGTAACTCTAGTCTACACACTCTCACTGCTCTCATCACCTTGCAATAATTCTTCAACATTTACCTTTTAAACAGAGCAATCCTCGACAAAAAATTAAGAACATTACAAACTTCAAAAGTACAAAAAGGCGGTTATCAACAAGAAAAAAAAATAAAGAAAGAAAATTCATATATTTTATTAAGAGCATTACCCAACTTAAATCACCACAATCAATAACCTCATCTATTACTATATCGAGAGAGAGAGAGAGAGAGAGAGAGAGAGAGAGAGAGAGAGATAGTACCTGAATTGCACTGGGGGAAAGAGAGAAAGAGAGAGCGAGATTGATCTGTTTTTAGAAATGTTAGTATGCAATGGTGGAACAAAAGAGATGGAGCACCGATTGTTGGATTCCGTGTTATTAGAAAATTTTGGTGATAAAATTCTACAGAGGAGTGGATTAACACAAGAAGAAGTTGCTAAAGCCATTACAATTCACACAATTAGGGTTTACAGAATTAGTAGGGTTTACGGACCCAATTGACGATAGGACTATACTAGAACCAGACTACACTAGATTATAATAAACTAAACGATCAAATATTCAAATTCTTTTCTTTTCTTTTTTTATCATATGTTACTTTCTATTCTTTATTTTTCTTTTTGTTGTGATCAAAAATCCAAATTTGGATCACCAACTTAAATTGATTCAAATTATTATTTATATATTATATTATATAAATTTATATTAATTTTTTTAATCTTAAATTTCATGTTTAATTATTATAATTATTTATATTATATATAATAAATTAAATAAATGTACGTTTCATTATTAACTATTTATCTAAACGTCTAGTATTTAAAATACTATACTTTTAATTTATTGCAATAGTTGTACCTTCATTTAAGTTTTGATGAAATATGTTTTTCTCATTATTATAAATTTTATTCTAAATTAAATTTTATTAACTATTAATTACGTACTATTATTAATAAGTAATTAAAAATGATAAATCAATTTAAAATCTAATAAACTAAAAATGTACAAATAACAAAACGATTATTTTAATATTAAACCAATTGATCTAAATTTGGATGAATGAATAGTAGATGCTCAAAGAAAATTTGGGGTAATTTGTCCCAAATTTAAATATTTGAATTTTCTCTGGGTTTGACCTAAGCTACTTTATTTATTTTTAAACGGAGCAAAATTTCGTTGTTGGTCAAAGTCAAAAACTAATTGGTGGGATAAATTTATCTTAATTAGTCATTTTGTATTTAAATAATTTGTTTTTATATATTGTCAAATATTTATTATTTATTTTTAACTTTTTTTAAAGTTAAGTATAATATAGATAATCATTTTAACATGATTGTCCATATATTACATGAGTATATGTAAATTAACATGAGATATAATAACAAAGAATTCCAAGAAAAATAAATTTATCCTGTTATAGGGAGAATATTGTATAACAATATTTTGGAGGTTTGCTGGAATCATGGAGCAAAATACAGATATTTCGCTAAGAATACGAAGAACACGGAAGGAGATTGGTGATTTTTTGTGGCTGATCTTGTTTGTTGATTCGTTGAATGTCAGAGAAAACTGTTTATTCTCTGTTGCTGCCAACTATCAATCATCCATAACAAGATACCTACGTACCCTATTTATAGGGATCAAGCCATACATAATTCTCTTGGAGAAGAAGCTACCTAGACGGGCTAGGGTTCTGTGGGCTCGACTTGGCCCAAATCCACTAGACGTCTTTGGGCTGATATAATCTGTCCATTAATCCTGCTCATGACCCATGGCCCAATAAAGGATACCTATGGCTAGCATGATGCTCGGATCGTATGCCTCACTGGCGAGGCTAATGGAAAAACTACGTGGCCTCGCATGCGATCTCACTGGGCTTAGTCATGCGAGGTGATCCTACGCTATGGAGATAATCATACTCATGCGACCTCGCTAGGCTTAGCTATGAGCCTTCATAAGAGTATTCTAGGCCTCGCTGGACCTCTACCCTTCATAAGAGTATTCTAGGCCTCGCTGCACCTCTAGGTCTCGCTGGACCTTGCAAAGACAGTATTCTAGACCTCGCTGGACCTCTAGGCAACGCTGAACCTTGTAGAGAGACGTGCATGATAGATGCTATCCCATACTAGGGACTTTGCTGGCGAACTCGACCCGCAGCTTAGGGTCGCAAACTTCCACATTGTGCTTGATAGTATATTGGACTGACTCCTGGTGGTGGGTTTTAGTGACCCAATCTTCATCTCTAGGCCCATTATGAGTTGTGGACCTCTATTCTAGCCCATTAGGCCTGCTTAGGGCTTATGCTAAAATTTGGGCATAACATATCCTTTTGCCTTTTACTCCTTATCCTTTTGTTTCTATTATTTATCTTGATTCTTAAGTTGAGATTTGAGCAAAGAAAAAAAAATTATGTTCTTAGTCAATCCCACATTTTCTAGAAATGTTGGAAAGTTGGAATAGGTCAAGAAAAAATTCTGTGATAAAAATTTACGAGCAACCTATTGTAAGTACCAACCAAAAACTCATTCTCCATCAAGAAATTTCATTGACAAGTACCAATTTTTACTCTCATTTTGTTTTCCTTGCAAATTTGCCTAACCTGTTATAGAAATATTTACACCAAGTAAATCGGCAAAAACATTTTCTAAATTTTATTCATGCTTCTAGTTACAACCATTGCTCAGTTAGTGAGTCCATTAATATCGCTACCAGTCCAAGATAAGTAAGAAACCGAATGTAAGAACCCTGATTTTTGTAATATTTTTAAGAATATAATATCATATGACATTGTGAATTTTGGACCTTTTGAGTCACCCATGTTGTTTAATGGAATTGATTATCTGAGAAATTTATGTTGTTACATTCACTGTGTAAGAAAAAGGGAAGATTGTTAAGGCAAAAGGCCTACTGCTATTAAGATTTATAAAAACTTGAGATTTGAGAATTATTAGAGTATTAAAGGATTTTAAGAGGCTATGACAAGAAGTTATGGAGATTTAGGGAATTTACACAATTAAGTACTTAAGGAATTACCAAGGAAATCTCTACGCGACAAAATATTATTACGAGGAGTTTAATTAAGATACGATATGAAATAAGGATTAAGTGACAAGCATTGGTGGAGAAATAATAGTACAAGGAAAGATATTACATGCAAGGCATCATGTAACTAGATTGTTAGAAAAGTACACTAGAAAGCCAAAAAGTAACTAGATGAATAGTGTAAAGTACATGCACCATGCTTTAAGGGACAAGAGGGTATGACTTGACCTAGGGGCTAGCTACTAGGCTTGGATGCATGTGACTTATACATATCTACACATATCACATTACCACATCTCATAATTCAAACCAAGCAACATAACAAACACTCTCTCTCCCTCTTGCTAGCTCTCGGCCGAACCAAGCAAGGAAGAAGAAGAAGAAGAAATTTCTTCAAGCTTCCACCCATTCACAAATCACAACAAAATTCCTAGAGCCTCCTTGTATCATAGTAAAGGTATGTTATCAATTTCAAAGCATTTCATCCATCCAATCTTGAGTTATAAATCGATTGCGATGTAAGACATATTCTTAGGGAAAACTAACATGGAAGTGAGATAGACAAGAAAGGAAGAAATATCGTGGCAAGAATGTGAAGCTTTACTTAGCTTAAAGGGATTGATGCACATAGAGAGACATAAAGTTTAAAAGGCCCCTAATAGCAAATGGATGCATGGATATATGCCAATGATCCTTCGAGATTACCACCTAATCAAGTTTATTGGGAATCGCAGCAGCATGCAGGCCTCAGGTTGATTGGCGCCAGTTGTGAAAGAGGACGAGCGTATGACATCTTACATATACCATCGAGAATCGATACCCCTAGCCGGAGATGCAGGAATTGTTGACCAGTTAAAACGCGTAGTTGTTTTTCAAAGATAAGGTTGAAAAGCGGGTTTCACCAACTCAAGATCGACCTCTGTACTGTGCCAAAGTTGGCATTTCACACTAATATAAACGTTATAAAATTATGGTAGTATCGTTTGAGTGGACTAATGAGTCAGAAGCCTTTATGGATTAATGAACAAAGTTTTGGAATGAAATAAGATATTAGCAACAACCTCGTTGTTAGCTATACTTGATGATAAAAAGAGGACTTTGAGAGTCACGATGATGCGTCTTTCAAGAGTTTAAGTGGTGTGCTGATGCAGTAGAAAGGGGATGATAGCCTATACTTCTAAACAACATAAAGGTTACGGGATAGGATATACTAACCGTGGGTCGGGGATTAGTCATGATAGCGTTCACGCATAAAACTGAGACGTTAAACTTATGAGAAAAGTGTGAAATTTTTTCCACAAGTGCCATAAGTATATCTTCATATTAGAACTAAACATGAGAAAGAGAAGGTGACGAAAGGGAGGAAAGGGAGCAGGCAGTATAATGGAGAAATCTGTTATTACCCAGGAAAGGCCAGTGTGGTGGCCGATACCTATAGAATGGATTATTCGAAATTGGAATTCGGTCAGTATTGACCAAGAAAATAGAGTATATACAATAAAGAATAATGTTAGAGGAAAATGACTAAATTATGGGGAAGGACAAAGATGTATAAAGAATTAAGAGAATGTTTGGCAAACGGATATGAAGAATGGTATTGGCAAACTATTAAGTACAAACGCGTCATGTCAAAAGCAGAATGATAGAGATCTAGTGGATTAATTCCGCCTGTAGAAAATCTTGAACGTGGACAGAATTATAATGAATTTCAGAAGTAGGTCACCGAAGACCGAGCCAAGAGATGGCCCTAGTTGATTTATAATTGTTGGACCAAGTGATTTACCTACGAGGGACTTTCCATTTAAAAGATTATCGAATTATATACGGAAGAGATGGTGGTGCAAAATAAAACTTCTGCAACGATTACGTTAGATAAAGACTTAAGGTTAAACTTCGAATATTGAAGGTGCTTTCAAGTATATTTAACAAAGAGATTGAGCGTATGTACTAATTTGATCTGTGGTTGACGGACAGGGAAGAAGAATTATCCAGACGATCGAATTTATATTTAGTGTCGTGCCTTAGATTTCACGGGGCAGTCGAGAATAAAAACTTATCCATGAAATGAATGTTGTTATCACGATCGTCACCATGCGAACGTAAGGACGTCTCTTGTAAAGCATACTACGAAAGAAGAAGTTTCGCTTTTCTTGCGTTACGAAGAAGTCAATGAACGAGGGAGATAGTAGCTGAACTGGTTCGACGTATACCGAAGAATATACAATATCCATAGCAAGTGGTAACGGCTGATGGGAGGCAACACATGCGTGCTAATCAAGCCAAGGAATATGAGGAATACCATGCATATTGACGTTGTCTTAGATTATAAAACACGACCACAAAGTATTCACGGGCCAACGATACCAGGACTCAACACGGATACTATGAACAAGGTAGAAGAGGAACGTATAAGTAGTGGGATAGAAATTTTCATTCGTAGGACAACCGATAAGGAATACAGGTCGAGGAGGGCATGCGTTGAGAAATAACATTAAAGCGTTGGTGAGACCAAGGTGAGAGAACAAAAGGATTGAAGTGTCAACCTAAGAGTTGGAAAGGGTAAAGTTGGAATTGTATCCACAACTATTTTCCTTAGGTTCTTAAGATAAAATCCTTTTAAGGAGAGGAGACTACAATAACCCTAATTTTCGTGAATATTCGAAACCTGGATGAATAGTAATTTTATGGGTGGATGAGAAATTTTTGCAATCACGATATGTACGAAGACTTCGAATTGATATTACGTCTCTACGTTGCAGACGAGTGTATGTAAAAGTCATTAGTTCTTTTTTTTCGAAACCCATTATTTTGAATGGTCAAATTTTATGAGATATCAAAGGAGTATGAGGTGGGAGACTTCGTGATGCTAAAGGTATCCCCCCTGGAAAGGATTGATGCGGTTTGGTAAGAAAGGGAAGCTAAGTCTGAGGTTTATTGGACCTTTTGAGATTTTGAGGCGTATTGGGAAGTTAGCCTTGCCCCCAAGCTTGCAGCAAATTCATAATGTGTTTCATGTGTCTATGTTACGACCCTACCACACCGACCATCGGCATGTGATAGAGTACGACCAAGTGGACCTATAACCAGACTTGACCTATATGGAGCAACCCGTGGAAATCATGGATAGAAAAGAACAAGTGCTGAGGAACAAGGTTGTCAAGCTAGTGAGAGTTTTGTGGAGGAACCAGAACGTCGAGGAATCAACATGGGAACTAGAAAGCGCGATGCGTGGAAAGTGTTGGAATTCGAGCATCAAAACGTAACGGAAACAGTAAAATTAAATCGAATTCCAAGCCCGGGATCCATGTTTAATGCTAGATAATCATGGTAGTAAGATTATGTTTACCTTTTGAAGCTTTACAATCATAACAATGATGGAGATGCAAGCCTCCCACGAATACTGAGCGCTCCTCTTCGAAGCCTCCTCTACGGTATCCACACGAACACTCCAAGAACGATTCTTGAATGGAAGGGAGGTACTAGCCTCCAATGAAAATATGATTATTAGGGTTTTGGTTTTGGACTGCGGCTCTGCTGATTTCTCACTCATTAAAATCATCACACGATATCATTATATATGTGATTGTGTAAAGCCAAAAGCCCTTGTCAAAAACCTAGCCCAAATATGATTTATTTAAATAATAAAATCAAATTCTATTATTCAAATAAATAATAATTAAGTCAAACTTAATTATTAAAATCATATCTCATATATCTTTGTATTTTATTATAGCTTAATTAAGTCCCACTTAATTAATATAATAAAATCCAACTTATCATTAATTAATTTAAATTCATAATTTAAATTAATTCTTCCTTTAAAATGTTCTATGTGTGTGACCCTGTAGGTTATTATTTATTTTGGCAATAATTTTATTCTCCAATAAAATTATAAACAATGAGCGGTATCTAGTAATACATCATTGCTACCCAATTAAATAATAATTAAATCGTGATTCGATAAACCTTTTGTGATTAATGTTCCCGTGTAATATAATCCCTTTAACCAAATATTATAGATTAAACTCGAGGCATGTGTTTAGTCATCCTCTTCATAATTTAATCCGGGTTTACTTGATCCATGAGCAGACTATTAATAACAAATCATTATTTGAGCACGACCATGCATTTTATAATCTCACTCAATCAAGAGGCCAATAATATCTCTCCTATCTGATAGGAGGGTTAAATCCTTTATCTATCATTCATATTTCTCATACAATTCACAATATACCCGATGTCCACTTTTATCATTACCCGGTCAAAGGTAACTTTTAATGTAGTCAAAGTATATTATCCTCGTATAGAAATATAATGATCTCAAGTCAAAGGATCATTACACCATTATCACTGTGAGTCTTTCTTATGACTTAATTAACATGAAGAATCTCACGGTGGGTCTGTCCAGTACCATGTCCCCTACATGTACCTATGTATTGACTTTAGTATCTCCATACTTATAGCCAATGAGATGTGGTTATCAGTCAAAAACATACTAGTCTATTTATGTATTATTATTGTCCTGTATAATAATACTCGACTAGGGACCTTTAAGAATATGATATATTATATAATCTCAAATTCAAGTTATATATACTTAAACTATATAATGTGTATCATTATTCTAAGGACATTTATTATGCTAACAAATATCGCAGTAATTAGAGTCATAATAAATACTTTTATTTAATAATCAAATGACATAAGGTTTATTCAAGAAACAATGTATTGCCTCTAGGGCACCTACACTAACAATCTCCCACTTGCACTAGAGCCAATCACCCATGTATCTAATACCCATGGAACTAGTGTGACGTCGTGCTTCTGCTGCGACAGGCCTTTGGTCAGTGGATCTGCAATGTTATCATTTGTATGCACTTTACATATATGTATTTCACCCCTTTCATTAATCTCTCGTATGAGGTGATATCTTCTGAGTATATGTTTGGATCGGGAGTGCGATCTAGGCTCTCTAGCCTGTGCGATGGCCCCATTATTATCGCAGTATAGATCAATGGGATCTGCAATCGATGGAACCACTTCCAAATCAGAAATGAATTTTCGAATCCAAACTGCCTCCTTAGCCGCTTCACAAGCTGCAATGTACTCAGCCTCCATTGTAGAATCAGCTACTATTTCTTGCTTTGAACTCTTCCAGCTTACAACACCTCTATTTAGACAAAACACAAAACCAGACTGTGATACAGTATCATCCCTGTCTGTTTGGAAACTTGCATCGGTGTAACCCTTTACAACCAGTTTCTCCTCTCCTCCATACACCAAGAATGAATCTTTAGTCCTTTTCAGGTACTTTAGAATATTCTTGACTGTCGTCCAGTGACCTTCACCTGGATTAGACTGGTATCTGCTCGTCATGCTCAAAGCATACGAAACATCTGGGCGAGTACATACCATTGCATACATGATAGATCCAATTGCTGATGCATATGGAACTTTATTCATGTGGTCCTTCTCATCTAATGATTTCGGACACTGGTCTTTAGAGATCGTTATCCCTTGAGACATAGGGACATATCCCCTTTTAGCATTTTGCATACCAAAACGATGCAAAACCTTATCAATGTATGTACTCTGACTTAGACCGATCATCCTTTTAGATCTATCTCTATAGATCCTCATTCCTAGAATGTAGGTTGCCTCTCCTAAGTCTTTCATAGAGAAATTGCTCCCTAACCAAGTCTTAACAGCCTTTAGAGAAGGTATGTCATTCCCCATTAGTAATATGTCATTAACATACAGTACTATGAATGCCACATGGCTCCCACTAACCTTCTTGTAAACACAAGGTTCATCCTCGTTTTGAATAAAGCCATACTCCTTGACTGTTTCATCAAAACGAATATTCCATCTCCTAGAGGCCTACTTTAATCCATAAATGGATCGACGTAATTTACATACCTTGCCAACATTCCTTGGATCGACAAAACCTTCAGGTTGTATCATGTACACATCCTCTTCAAGGCTCCCATTAAGGAAAGCTATTTTGACATCCATTTGCCAGATTTTGTAATCATGGAATGCTGCAATTGCAAGCAAAATCCGTATGGACTTGACCATTGCAACTGGTGAGAAAGTTTCATCATAGTCAATACCATGAATTTGTTTGAACCCTTTCGCAACCAGTCTTGCTTTATAGGTTTGAACATTTCCTTCCATGTTAGTTTTCTTCTTGAAAACCCACTTGCACCCTACGGGTTTTACCCCTTCAGGTGGATCAACCAAATCCCAAACTTGGTTTTCGTACATGGAATCTGTTAGCTGTATATAAGATCAACTAAGCTGGCAATTAGATCAATTATCTAACAACCTATTAGTTATTAGTTATCCTTAATTGTAGGTTAATATATTGTATAGTTCCTGATTATGTAGTTTCCTAAGATAGACCTTTAGGTCTGTATATATACTTGTGTATCACTTCACAATATGATAAGGGGAATTACAATCCTTTTCTCTACAAGTAACATGGTTTCAGAGCCATAAAATTTTTTTTCCCCAGAAATTCGAAATCCTTTCTCTAATCAATCCTTTCTTTGTCGGGGTTTAATCTCCATTTTTTTTTAAGTGTTTGTTGTCTTTCACCTACTTGTTATGGCTGAGAACAAATCTACCGTTGTTACGGATGTGGTGCCTATGATGTCTAAAATCACAGACCATAAGCTAAATGGTTCAAATTACCAAGATTGGAGCAAGACAGTTCGCCTTTATCTACGTAGTATTGATAAAGATGCTCATTTAACTGATGATCCTCCTGAAATCGGTCCAAAACAGAAAGATGGCACTTGGACTCCGCAGCAAAAAGAGGACTTGACATGGCTTAGAGAAGATGCTCGACTGTTCCTTCAGATTCGCAATTCTATTGATAATGAGGTAATTGGTTTGATCAACCATTGTGAATATGTAAAGGAACTTATAGATTATTTGGAATTTTTGTATTCTGGAAAAGGAAATTTATCTCGGATGTATGAGGTCTGCAAGTCTTTCTACCGTGTGGAGAAACAAGATGAATCTCTTATAAACTACTTCATGGCATTTAAAAAGACGTACGAAGAGCTTAATATGTTGCTGCCCTTTAGCCCTGATGTTAAGGTTCAACAAAGTCAACGGGAGAAAATGGCCATTATGAGTTTTCTGGCTGGCCTCCCTTCTGAGTTTGAGTCTGCCAAATCACAAATTCTTTCTGGTTCAGAAATCTCCTCTTTGCAAGATGTCTTTAGTCGAGTTCTTCGCACAGAAAGTCCTTCCCCACCTGTTCTTCCGCTTAGTGGTGCTTTGGTTAGTCGAAATAATAATTATTCTTCTGTGAGATCCATTAATCTGAATAGAAACAAAGGTACTGGCTCACAAAATTTTGAACCTCGAACATCAAATTCTGGTGGAATTGTATGCAACTATTGTCGTAAACCTGGTCATACAAAGCTAGAGTGTAGAAAACTACAGTATAAGAATCAACAACACTCGGCCAATGTTACTTCAACTAATAATGCTTGCGATAAATCAGTTCTTATCTCTGCCGATGATTTTGCTAAGTTCTCAAAGTATCAGGAATCGCTGAAGTCTTCTTCATCATCTGTCAGTGCTATTGCTGATTCAGGTAAATCCAATGCATGTCTTATTTCTTCATCCTCCAAATGGGTCATTGATTCTGGTGCCACGGACCATATGACAGGTAACTCACATCTCTTTTCCACTTTTCAATCTCATTCATCCACTCCAACCGTTACTTTAGCTGATGGGTCACCATCTTGCGTCCGTGGGTCTGGCACTATCAATCCCACCCCTTCACTTCCTTTGTCATCTGTACTACATTTACCTAATTTGTCGTTTAATTTGGTCTCAGTTAGTCAACTAACTCAAAATCTCAATTGTTCTGTATCATTTTTCCCTGATCATTGTTTATTTCAGGATCTTACGACGAAGAAGATTATTGGTAAAGGACATGAGTCTGGAGGTCTGTACATTCTTGACACATCATTTTCAACCTCCATTGCTTGTTCAAGTGTGAGTTCAGCTTTTATGGATCACTGCCGGTTGGGACATCCATCTCTCCCTTCGTTTAAACAAATCTGTCCAGAATATTGTAACGTGTCTTCAATAAATTGTGAGTCATGTCAGTTTGCAAAACATCGTCGTATTAGTTTAAGTCCTCGAGTCAATAAACGAGCTAGTGCTCCCTTTGAACTAGTCCATTCTGATGTTTGGGGGCCCTGTCCTGTTCTGTCCAAACCTGGATTTCGGTATTTTGTTACCTTCGTGGATGACTATTCTCGTGTAACATGGTTATATCTAATGAAAAATCGTTCAGAGTTGTTTTCTATATTTTGTGCATTTTGCTCCGAGATTAAAAATCAGTTCAATGTTTCAATTCGTACATTGCGAAGTGATAATGCCAAAGAATATACGGCTACTATGTTTCAATCTTACATGATTCAAAATGGCATGCTTCATGAAACATCTTGTGTAGATAATCCATCCCAAAACGGTGTTGCAGAACGTAAAAACAGACATCTTCTAGAAACTGCAAGGGCCCTCTTATTTCAAATGAACGTCCCTAAACTATATTGGGCTGATGCTGTTTCTACAGCCTGTTTTTTGATTAATCGCATGCCATCATCTGTTCTTAATGGTGGAATCCCTTACAAAATTCTTTTTCCAAATAAGCCATTGTATCCAGTAGAACCTAAAATATTTGGCAGTACTTGTTTTGTCCGTGATGTTCGTAAACATCTGAGCAAATTAGATCCTAAGTCAGTAAAGTGTGTCTTTCTTGGTTATCCTCGTCTCCAAAAAGGTTATAGATGTTATTGTCCGAGTCTAAACAAGTACCTGGTCTCAATTGATGTTACCTTTATGGAAGATACTTCTTATTTTTCTTCATCACCTCGTGCTAATTTTGAGGGGGATGATGATAATTTGTTGGTCTACTCTATCACATCCTCTGAACATATCTCGAAACCAGCTCTTGGTCCTACTGAGCCTCCCATTATTCATGTTTACTCCCGACGTCCACCTCCAGGTTCATGTTCTCCGCCTGTTCCTTCGTCAACAGATCCAGTCTTGAACGATGATCTTCCAATTGCATTGCGCAAAGGTAAACGTCAGTGTACTTATCCTATTTCTTCATTTGTTTCATATAATCGGTTGTCATCTTCTTCTTGTTCTTTTGTTGCTTCCCTTGATTCTATTTCGATTCCTAGAACTGTGCGTGAAGCTATATCACACCCTGGTTGGCATAATGCAATGATGGAGGAAATGAATGCTTTAGATGAAAATGGTACGTGGGACTTGGTAGACTTGCCTGCAGGTAAACAAGCTATAGGATGCAAATGGGTGTTCTCGGTTAAAGTCAATCCAGATGGATCAGTTTCTCGGCTAAAAGCACGTCTTGTTGCTAAGGGTTATGCTCAAACCTACGGAGTCGATTATTTTGACACTTTTTCTCCTGTTGCGAAATTGACATCTGTTCGGTTATTTTTGTCACTGGCAGCCACTTATAATTGGCCGTTGCATCAACTTGATATTAAAAACGCTTTTCTCCATGGGGATCTCCAAGAGGAGGTGTACATAGAGCAGCCTCCTGGTTTTGTTGCTCAGGGGCAGAAAGGACGAGTTTGCCGTCTTCGAAAAACATTGTATGGTTTAAGACAGAGTCCCCGTGAATGGTCTGGAAAGTTTAGTAAGGCTGTTGAAAATTTTGGTATGAAGAAAAGCAAGTCAGATCATTCTGTGTTTTACAAACAATCAGAAACTGGTATTATTTTGTTAGTGGTATATGTAGATGACATTGTTATTACCGGTAATGATAACGCAGGAATCTCATCCCTGAAATCTTTCATCAATACTCAGTTTCACACAAAGGACTTGGGACCGTTAAAGTATTTTTTGGGCGTTGAAGTTACAAGGAGTAAAAAAGGTATCTTCCTATCTCAAAGAAAATATGTTCTTGACTTATTGACCGAGACGGGGAAATTAGGATCAAAACCCTGTACTACACCAATGACTCCGAACATGCACTTTACAGAAGATGGAGAACTGTTTGAAGATCCAGAGAGGTATCGGAGGTTGGTTGGGAAGCTGAATTATCTTACGGTGACTCGTCCTGATATCGCATATTCAGTCAGTGTGGTTAGTCAGTTTATGTCATCCCCAACAGTTCATCATTGGGCAGCACTGAAACAGATTTTGTGTTACCTAAAAGGAACACCTGGACGTGGTATTGTATATGCCAGTCATGGACATTCTCGTGTTGAATGTTTTACAGATGCAGATTGGGCAGGCTCCAAAATAGATAGACGGTCAACATCGGGCTACTGTGTATTTGTGGGAGGTAACATGGTTTCATGGAAGAGTAAGAAGCAAAATGTGGTCTCACGATCCAGCGCAGAATCAGAATACAGGGCAATGGCACAGGCAGTGTGTGAGGTAATGTGGATACATCAATTACTAATGGAAGTAGGAATTAAGACTTCAGTGCCAGCAACATTATGGTGCGACAATCAAGCTGCTCTTCACATTGCATCAAATCCAGTGTTTCATGAGCGAACCAAACACATCGAAATTGATTGTCATTTTGTTCGTGAGAAAATTCAGCAAGGTCTGATTTCTACAGGATATGTTAAGACTGGAGAACAATTAGGAGACATCTTCACGAAAGCGTTAAATGGAACTCGGATCAATTATATTTGTGACAAGTTGGGCATGATTAATATATATGCTCCACTTGAGGGGGAGTGTTAGCTGTATATAAGATCAACTAAGCTGGCAATTAGATCAATTATCTAACAACCTATTAGTTATTAGTTATCCTTAATTGTAGGTTAATATATTGTATAGTTCCTGATTATGTAGTTTCCTAAGATAGACCTTTAGGTCTGTATATATACTTGTGTATCACTTCACAATATGATAAGGGGAATTACAATCCTTTTCTCTACAAGTAACAGAATCCATCTCGGATTTCATGGCTTCAAGCCATCTCTTAGAGTCTGGACTGTTCATAGCATCTTGATATGTGAGAGGCTCATCTTCATCTATGAGCATCATATCCCCACATTGAGTCAAAAGAAATCCATATCTCTCTGGCTCATGGCGAATTCTACCAGATCTACGAACAACCTGTGTTTCTTGAGCATTATCGTTATTCTGCTCTTGTTCCACCTCAGGTTCAATGCTATTTTGTGGTTCTCGATCTTCATCGAGATCTATAGTTCTCCCACTGTCTCTTTTGGAAACAAAATCCTTTTCCATGAAGACAGCATCTCGAGCAATGAACACTTTCTGCTCAGAAGGACTATAAAAATAATACGCCTTTGTTTCTTTAGGGTATCCCACAAAATTGCACTCTTCGGATTTAGGTCCAAGCTTGTCAGATACTTGACGTTTTACAAACGCCTTGCATCCCCAAACTTTCATAAAGTTCATGCTTGACCGTTTCTTCTCCCATATCTCATATGGGGTCTTTTGAACCTTCTTGGTTGGAACACGGTTAAGTGTGAAAGCCGCTGTTTCTAGAGCATAACCCCAGAAACTTATTGGAAGATCTGCATGACTCATCATCGATCTTACCATGTCCAACAGGGTACGATTTCTCCTCTCTGAAACTCCATTCCATTGAGGTGTACCTGGCGGAGTGAGTTATGATACAATACCACACTCCTTTAAATACTCTTTAAATTCGGTGCTTAAGTATTCTCCCCCACGATCAGATCGTAAGATTTTAATACTTGCACCTCTGCCTATTTGCTTCTCTACTTCAGCCTTGTATTCTTTGAATTTTTCAAAAGAATCGGATTTATTCTTCATAAGATATACATATCCATATCTACTGAAGTCATCAGTAGTAGCCTCCTCTAGCCATCACACGCATTGGGCCACATACATCACTATGTATTAGCTCCAAACGTTCAGTGGCCCTTTGATCCTTACTAGTAAAAGGGGCTTTAGTCATCTTACCAAGCAAACAAGATTCGCATTTTTCGTATGATTCAAAATCAAACTTATCCAAGTATCCATCCTTATGTAATTTGGATATGCGTTTCTCATTTATATGGCCTAGACGACAATGCCAGAGGTATGTTTGATTTGAGTCATTAGCTTTAAGTCGTTTGTTTTCTATGTTACAGACAGGATTATCTAAATCAAGAACATATAAACCATTAAATAAACGCGCAACACCATAGGTTAAATCATTTAAAGCAAAAGAGCAACTATTGTTCTTTATTATAAACGAAAAACCTTTCTTGTCCAAACAAGAAACAGAAATAATGTTTCTGCGAATCGCTGCAGGCACGTAAAAACAGTCTTCAAGTTCTAAAACAAGCCCAGAGGGCAAAGATAAATAATAAGTTCCTACGGCTAAAGCAGCAACTCTTGCTCCATTGCCTACTCGTAGGTCCACTTCTCCCTTAGCCAAAGTCCTACTTCTCTGCAGTTCCTGCACATTTATACAAATGTGAGAAGCACATCCAGTATCCAATACCCAAGATGTAGAAGTAGACAGATTGACTTCTATAACATATATTCCTGAAGTAGAAGCTTGTTGAGCCTTCTTCTTCTTCAGATCCTCCTTCAATCTATCCTTCTCAAGGATTGATCGAACGGATAGAGAGTTTGTGTTGTTTGTCATTATTCAGTATCTACAATGTTAAAAGCACAAAATAAACATTAGATTGTCTGAGTTATTATTATTATGTTCAAATGATTATGATATATTCATAATATATCTCCCACTATTTTTATCAAATTAATAGCCCTTACTATTAAATCGGAAAGAATATCCCATAAATCTTTCTAGTGAGCCAAGATCCATATTTCGTCATATCCTAAGTCAACCACTGGTAGTCCTTAAAACATGATTATTTAGGTAGACAACATTTGTCAATTATATCATATATAATTCTTGGATAGTTTGGTGAACAACAATTGTTCTTGTCTATCTAATAGATTTTGAACCAAACTCTATGCTTCTAAGTTCATAATAATTGAATATAACCGTTTATTTTCACCTTATTATGACGACTCAGTTAAGTTAAACCCAATGATACAACGGTCGAATATAACCGCTTATATTCGTCACATCTCACCACGATAGACAGGAGTCCCCTGCCACTGGCAGTCATTCCCCTTATCGATCTAGGATTCAATGAGTGTTCATTCATCGGAAAGCATCCGATTAAAACTTAATATTCTTGTTAAGGGGTTTCAAAATTAAAACGACCATGATCCCATCATAAAGAGATTCCCAATTTTTCCTTGAATTAAATACTTCAAATCAATATTCATCAATAGTTTGATTTCCAGGTTGTTGGAGGAGTCACAAGTGGCCTCACTTAATACCCAACTTCCTTACAGGTAAAACCCGTTTTTGACAAAATCTCCCCATATCTAAATAATTGAAAATTCATAATTAATTCCGTGTTTCATAAACACAGAAATCTCATGATCGTTTGTTCATTTTAAAATCTCGAATCGTTACAGATTTTATCTTGTTTAGCATGGCAAGCATGGTATGGGTGACGTATCTAATACATGCATACATCATTAATCTAATTAAAACATGCATACATTTTTCTACTCTACACATGCATCATATGTAAAGTGCATCACATAAATTAATATGCTATGGTTATGGCCCAACCCTATGCGATTTTTCCAAGCTAATGGAAAAATCAAGGTCAATCTATGGTGGTAATAACTAATTATTACATGAATCTCTTCCTTAGCTTCCAAAGCTACCTTGATTGCCTCCAAGCTCCTCTTGAAACATTTTACAAAAGAACTCGAGTTGCATTCGAGATAAAATAATTATAAAAAGAAAAACGACATGCAAGTCGTATTTAATTAATACAAACCATAAATTAAAATTAATAAAATAAATGGAAATCTAGGTCTTGGGGCCATAACCATGCATCATGCTCACATAGCAATTAAAAGCATCACATATTGTATAATCATAATTTTATACAACATTAAATATGATCAAATCATAAATAATAAAATTAACGCACTTTAATTAAATATTAATCTAGTAATCAAAATTACTAATTAATAAAATTTTGCATACTCCAAGTTAAGGATTAACATTTGTAATTTAATCTAGCATGCAAAACCTAGCTGAATTTTTTTTTTTATTAAAAAAACATCAGATACGCATCTACAGTATGCGCAAATGACCTAATCTGTTAATTCTACCAGACACGCATTCTACGTATGCGTGTATGACTGAAATCCTAGCAGATACGCATACTCAGTATGCGCATCACCTGTACATTCATATTTTTCTGCATATTTCCAGAACGTCGAGGAATCAACATGGGAACTAGAAAGCGCGATGCGTGGAAAGTACCCCCAACTGTTTTCAACCTGATTCCGGGACGGAATCCTTTTAAGGAGGGGAGGCTGTAAGAACCTTGATTTTTGTAATATTTTTAAGAATATAATATCATATGACATTGTGAATTTGGGACCTTTTGAGTCACCCATGTTGTTTAATGGAATTGATTATCTGAGAAATTTATGTTGTTACATTCACTGTGTAAGAAAAAGGGAAGATTGTTAAGGCAAGAGGCCTACTGCTATTAAGATTTATAAAAACTTGAGATTTGAGAATTATTAGAGTATTAAAGGATTTTAAGAGGCTATGACAAGAAGTTATGGAGATTTAGGGAATTTACACAATTAAGTACTTAAGGAATTACCAAGGAAATCTCTACGTGACAAAATATTATTACGAGGAGTTTAATTAAGATACGATATGAAATAAGGATTAAGTGACAAGCATTGGTGGATAAATAATAGTACAAGGAAAGATATTACATGCAAGGCATCATGTAACTAGATTGTTAGAAAAGTAAACTAGAAAGCCAAAAAGTAACTAGATGAATAGTGTAAAGTACATGCACCATGCTTTAAGGGACAAGAGGGTATGGCTTGACCTAGGGGCTAGCTACTAGGCTTGGATGCATGTGACTTATACATATCTACACATATCACATTACCACATCTCACAATTCAAACCAAGCAACACAACAAACACTCTCTCTCCCTTTTGCTAGCTCTCGGCCGAACCAAGCAAGGAAGAAGAAGAAGAAGAAGAAATTTCTTCAAGCTTCCACCCATTCACAAATCACAACAAAATTCCTAGAGCCTCTTTGTATCATAGTAAAGGTATGTTATCAATTTCAAAGCATTTCATCCATCCAATCTTGAGTTATAAATTGTTAAAGTTTGGATGAAAAGTAACCAAAGTATAGTTTCTTTTAGATCTTGAGTTTTAAGGCTTGTAAAGACTCATCCAAGGTGTTCTTGAGGCTTGTAAAGCTTACCCAAGGTTCCTAGATACTCAAGAAGGTATAACAACTCTCTCAACCCTTAGTCATGACTTGTTTATAGTTTATATTGTTAGATCTATAAGTTTTGGAGTGAATCTTGGTGATGTGAGCTTTAGATGATGAGATCTTGAATATGTATGCTTGTTGTTGTGATTGTAAGTCATGTTCTTAGAGTATGTAGTCTCATGTATGATATAGAGACAAGTCTTGGTGGTTTTGATGGTAGATATAATGTATAAAGTGAGTTCTTGAATGTTTGAAAGAAGATGAGTGTTGTGTAAAATTCTGGGAGCTAGAACTGTCTTGTAGGAGGGTTTTGAACCCCTTAAACTTGTCCCCTTAAGACCCAATATGTATAGTTAGAAAGGTATTTGAATGTAGTTTCCATAAATATAAGGTTCATGACTAGGTGATGTATAGATTCTGAGTTATGGCCCGAGAAGTGCAGAATGGTTTTGAGATCCGGACTGCACCATTTGGTCAACTTGTTAACCACCTTTAGACCCTTAAATATTATGTAAACATTATGAGAAATTGATGAGAGATATATTTTACAGTGGCAAATATTACCCAAAAAGAATTGGATTAAAATATGTATTTTTCAATTTTATAAAAATGTTAGAGCGAAGTGCGCGCGAGTGAAAAATCACCTAGGAGGTTAGTTTAACGTAGTTTTAAGAGTACTCACTTGTGTTTCAAGTTTGAGGAATGGATTCGAGTTGAATGGGTAACGAATGTGATAAAGTGATGACATGGTCATATGGGAGGGTTAGTGGTCACAAATTGGAGTCGTTAAGTTGGTCTTACATCCTTTAAAACCTTACGATTAAGTAGCGTTGTTAAGGTACTAACGTACGAATATTGATTATGTATAGATCTTCGTTCCACGTCGCGAGCTTGACCACCCCACCCTACCAAGGCAAGTTTACTTTTTAAAACTTATATATAAGGATTTTTCACTGTTGTGTTTATAGTTTCCAAACATATTATATGTTTACGCTTTATGAGATTATGTTGAAGTTTGAGATATATACATATGTGTTTGTACACCCTTGAACTTAGAATGAAAATGTTTCTTCGGACAACGACTCTAGCAATAGAGGTCGTAGCGGTCCAAATATTCTATTGACCGGGGAGCGGTATGTTATTGTATCGTGATTAAATTGCGAAAACCGAAGAGTCACTCGGGAAGTCTCGTATACTTAAGTATTTATTATTTTTTTTACGTTGTTAAAATACTCAAAACTATCTATCTTGGATTAAAAGCTTATTTTAATTAAATAATTATTTTACTAATTGTTATATTAAATCTCAAAATATTATTTATTAATTATCGTTCATTATTTTAAAGACAAAACTAATCCAAGATACCTTTAGCGTTTTCAAACTCGAACTCTTTCGAACCCAAAATATTTTTGAAAACCCCTGGTCAGGTTTTGCTTCTTGTAAGTTTTTCAAGAATTATCGGTCGATTGAGGTCGAACTTCAACTACTCGAATTTTCTATCAAAATGATTTTTGAAAAGAAAAGAAAAAGGGGACTCTGGTAGGTGTGGGAATCGTTGACGAACGATTCCCGGGATGTGTAAGCGGCCGTGAGCCAGGCGGTCCATCAATTATTATTCCGGCCCAGGTGTTGCCGAAGGATGATTACGGATGTAGTTTTCATTGAGGGTGATTACGGATGTAGTTTTCACCCGAGGATAGTTACGGATGTAGTTTCTATCCTTCTACCGGTAGAGAAGACCCGCGGATTGTTGGACTTGGTTGTGGCGACTGATCATCGTCAATCCTTGTCAGGTTTTTTATGTTTTCTTCCAGTCCCATCCTCCACTTTGGAAAAATACTCAAACACTGCTTCTTGGGCCTAAGTGCCAAGTTGTCGATAGTGTGGTTTTTGATAAGAAAAATATTGACATCGTGCAGTATCTAGAACTGCAAGATTTTCTATAAAGATTGGCACGTGTTAGTGCACTCTTGCAATTATTTCAAAGAATGAAATGTTTTTGAATGAGAAACCTTCTAAGCTAATGGAAGGAAAGAGGTTTTGCAATAATGTATTCCCTGTACAATATGTTAACCGTAGAGTGTTTTGCCGAAAATGATATACTCATATGTATATATTTTCAAACTTGAGATATATTGAAACGGGAACCTTATAAAGGATTCATATGTTATTCTTAAAGCTCCTTAGCGAGTATTAATGTTTTATTCAAACTCGGACATATATATTGTCGAATTATGTTTTGAAATCTGAGATATATAACCATACAGTTGTGAACGTTTTCGAAATAAACCACATTATTATTTTTCAAAATGATGAACTTGCTGAGCATTATGTAGCTCATTCTTGCTTTATAAAAACTTTTCAGAAAGAAGAATTTGGTCGGTTAACTCCGCACCAGCAGAAGAGGAGTAGAAGAGTTACCCCTGCGAGGATTTAGTTCCTGATAAATACTACAGAGTAAGTCTGATAGGTTTTCAACTGTAATCGTAAGACTTGTCTTCAAGTGTAGTTGTATAAGTGGAAGTGCGTAAGATTCTGGATTGTACAGATGAATTGTAATATTTAGTGTTACTTTTTATTATCGTTTCTGAGGCTCTAACTTGTATGTGCGTAAGATTGAGGTCTAGATGGATGTATTGTTGAGTTGTAAAGTTAATACAGGTATGATATGGTTGGATGGTGATGTGACGACCTGAATCTCTGACCTCGGATTTGGGGGCGTCACACCGAACACAGCCTAGCAACTAGCATGCTCTGTTTTGACTCTCTCCTTCCCTCCCTGCTGGTGTGTACATAACACACATATATATATATATATATAGGCAGAGGTTCAAGAGAGAACCTTGCATATTGAGAGAACTGAGAGACCACGTTTATATCCATTGATTTGATTCTAATCTGATGGTTTAAAAATTTCAGCGATTAATTAATAAAAACTAAAAACATTTCCTTGTCTACATCATAAGCATAGTCTTGGAAAACAGTATCTTTGAGAATATTATCACCTACATATGATATCAATCAAGATTTAGAAAATATTATTGGCTAGATATGATATCAATCAAGAATATTTTTTATCAATCATTCCAAAAATATTTTGTTCGAATCACTCGGTGGATACGAGAATATCAATCTGTAACGGATCAAAATATATGTTGAATTTTAATGTTACTTTTGGAAACAAAGTAAATATGTAACGCTTCTTTATATATTTAGATGTCGTATCACTAGATCCTGACTTTGCCGATATACTAAAAAACACTTAAAAGAATATTATAATTTTTTTAATTAAATAGCACATTTTAAATTTCTTTATTATAATTTAAAGAACATTTAATAGAACACTCAAGAGAACACTTAAAAAAAACATTTTAATTTAATAAATGTTTTAAGTAAATTTGAAATATTTTCCAATCTTTAATAACACTTCAAAGTAACGTTATTAGTATTTTAATAATATTGAGTGTTCTACAAAAAAACAAAATTTCAAAAAACAAATTAATAGTAATTAAAAAATTGTGTGGTTCTTCAATTTTTTGAAAATAATATCATTCTTAAGTGTTCTTTGTTGTGTTAAGGGTTCATACAAAAGAACACTTACAAGAAGAATAATTTTGAAAATTCATGTCATTTTAGTTTAAAGTATGTTTGAAAGATTACTTAGAACACTTAAATAATTTAAGAACACTTTTATTTAAGTGTTATTTTAAATAAATTTTTAATAAGTATTCCTTAAAAAGGTCATAAACTAATCAGACAAAATAAAATACTAAAGAACACTTAAAAGAACATTATAATTTCTTAAAGAACATTTTATTAAATTATAATATTTTTTAGATGTCCTGTCACTAGATCCTGACTTTCCCGATATACTAAAGAATACTTAAAAGAACATTATAATTTTTTAAATTAAATAGCACATTCTAAATTTCTTTATTAATTATAATTTAAAGAAGATTCAATATAATACTCAAGATCGAGAACAATAAAAAAACACTTTAATTTAATAAATGTTTTATGTAAATTTGAAATATTTTTCAATCTTTAATAGAACACTTCAAAGTACGTTACTATTATTTTAATAATATTATGTGTTCTATAAAAAAAACCAACATTTCAAAAAACAAGTTAATAGTAATTAAAAATATTGCGTGTTCTTTTATTTTTTTGAAAATAATATCATTCTTTTAAGTGTTCTTTGTTGTGATAAGGGTTTATACAAAAAAACACTTACTAACAATTTTTTAACTAATACTTTTGAAAATTCATGTCATTTTCTTTTAAAGTCATATGTTGAAAGACCACTTAATAAAAACACTTACATAATTAAAGAACACTTTTATTTAAGTGTTCTTATAAATAAATTTTTAATAAGTGTTCTTAAAAAGGTCATAAACTAATCAACAAATAAAACACCAAAGAATACTTAAAAGAACATTATAATTTTTTAAAGAACATTTTATTAAATTATACGGAGTAATATTTTTTAAGTGTTCTTTTAAATGCAATTGATTAAAATAAAAAAATAAATTATAAGATTCTCTAACGTGTTCTAAAATTTCATTAAGATGTTCTTTAATGTGTTTTAAAAATGAAATATAGTGTTCTTTTAAGTGTTCTTTGTTAATAACCTGATCTTTAATTTAAAAAATTATAATGTTCTTTATTAGAAAAAAATATAATAAAGCAACTTTTTAAAAAATTATATTGTTATTTAATTTAAAAAATAACATGAGTCTAGGTTGTTTCAGGTAATTTTTTTTAAATATAATGGATGTTCCAGAAAATTGAAAAAATTCAAAAGTAGAAAATTAATAAAACAATTAGAGAAATAATTTTTTTTTGTTTTTAAAATATTACATTAAGGTGTTCTAAAATTAAAATTAATAAACAAGATTCTTTTACCTGTTCTAAAATTCCATTAAGATGTTCTTTAATGTGTTTTAAAAATGAAATATATTTTTGTGTAATTTGATTAAGATATGATCATGTTAAGTTTATAGATATAGTTTGCTTTCCAAAAATAAAAAAAATCATATAATAGGATAGACGTGTATGGTGTGTAAATATTGTTTAGTTTCCAAAATTAAAAGATTCTGATTAATAATATAGTTTAAGTCAACTATAATGAATCTTAATAAATCTTTTAAAAATCACATAATACAAAACTAATATTGTATATGCTCATAAACTTCAAATTAA
Source organism: Kitagawia praeruptora (assembly GCA_037693485.1). Classification (NCBI taxonomy): domain Eukaryota; kingdom Viridiplantae; phylum Streptophyta; class Magnoliopsida; order Apiales; family Apiaceae; genus Kitagawia; species Kitagawia praeruptora. Next base: position 113,683,407 of record CM075344.1, on the reverse strand, counting down.
TCACAAATTTGCTATTATTCTTTAATTAAACCAATTATATTAAATTTTAAGTAATCAACGGTAAAGATGGTGTTCTCTAAATTTTCTATGTTTTGTAGGTGCATGTGCATGCATTCATTTCTTTCTCTTTTGACACCTTGCATTTTGGTTTAGTAATTCTTACAACCATCTTGTCATTTGCTCCACTTCATGCTTTTTAGTAAATCATGGAATATCTATATTATTTTTCTTTAATTTCTATGTTTTTTTCATAAACTTGCATGCATTTAAATGTCATTTAAAATATTTTTAAATATCATTTAAAATATTTTTGAAATACTACAGGCTAGTCTCGCGGAAAATTTATGCCATAAACAGGAGGACATTTTGGTAATTCTCCGTATCGCAGAAAATTTCTATGGTACAAGGGCTTGGCCATTTTGGTAATTTACCTATATCGAGGAAATTTTTTGTGATACGGTACGATTTTTTTTTTAAATCATGATCATTAGATGGTTGATCCAATAATTATAAAACCATAAGTTACCAAACAATAGTTTGGCAACCGTACGAGACCAGGAGCCTAAATTTAAAAGCTATATATAGAACAATACCATAAATTTGCCTTTCTCTCCATCTCCCTCTGTTGGAAAGAAACACTTGGCAATAAGAAGGTATATCTAAAACCCTTCATCAATTCTTCTTGCTTTTAGAAATGTTGAAGTTTCATCTATCATCGCATTTTTTTGAAAATTTACGACATTATTTACAACACATTGTCTTTGAATGCTTTAAAATTTGATCTCTCTGCTCTTCTGGTTGTTTAATTTTGATCAACGTCTCACTTTTTAGTTACTACTTACTAGTATGATTATAATATTTATACGGATTTTTTACTACCATTTTGCTTATAAATTTCATCAAATCTCACATTTTAGCTAATATTCTTTTTTTTTGAAACTAACTGATTCAATTCATTCAAATCAAAACGTCATAGGAAAGAGCCTCCAACAAACACGTAGGAGGAGACGTGAAAACATTATAGGAATTTACTAAACAAGGGATTCTAGCTAACTCATGTGCTACCCTGTTAGCATTTTTCCGGATAAAAACAACTGAAACTCTACTTAATTAGATTATTAAGAATCTGCTTGCAACTCTCAATTATCTCTCCAACCTCCAAGTAATTTATGCTATGCTTCTGAATGGCGTTAACAACGAGCTGAGAATCCGATTCCACTACTATCTCATCATCCTGCATTCGCAGCTCTTTAATCCATGATAATTTTTAGCTAATATTCTAATACTGGTCACATTTCCTTACAACCCATTTGATTGATTTTTGTCAAAATATAACTTGTAGTTATATTTTCAATAGTGATCACAGTTCTTGACTACCGTTTTGATTTATTTTCATCATGAAAATAACTTCTAGTTCTGATTTTTCAATATCATCACCTTTCTTGACCACCATTTCGGTTAAATTTTATCGAAATCTCAGCTTTTCGTTGTAACTTCAGTAAATATAGCGTTTTTTATTACCTATCTGATACATAGTAATCAAAATCTAACCTTTAAGTTGTAGTTTCATTCCTATTTAGTTAAATCCCATTAAAATCTTGTTTTTAACTTATAATTTCAATAATTAATCATGTTTCTTGACTACCCAATATATTACAGGTTGTAGAGAAATATGTAAAAGATGCAAGATTTCTGAACCTTCTTGACTTGGCTCTAACTCTGTCGCCAATATATTACAGGTTGTAGAGAAATATGTAAAAGATGCAAGATTTCACAAAAAGAGAGTGATGTTGATAGGATACCCTCTACAAGCCGGAATGGCTATTCGGGCCTGCGACAGCTACCGAATCCGGAGATATGTCACCATTGTTAGGTCCGGGTACGCTCCAGATCCGTGACGTTACTCCGGTGCGAGACAATAGAGCACGTGGCATCCCAAGGCTCCTGTCACCATCAAAGGGTCCCAACTAAAAACGACAGCTAATGATTACCAATAATGAGCATAATACAAGAATGAGGAGGACACACTCTAAAAGGGGGCTGACACACTTTCCCACAATTATTCTCCTGGACAGGTGTCGTGCATCTACACGTCCCAGGTGTCCTACCTACCTAGGATTGGACGCCCATGATTTAAGGTACCAACCCCGAAACCCTAATTCTGGGACTATAAATAGGCCCAGAAAAGAAGGTTTGGGGGTTACGTTCTCTCTACACACACTCATACACATACACCCTCCGTAATTAGATACTCTGATTCTTGTCTTTGATTTTCCAACGCCGTCACTCATTCTCACGCCGGAGGTGCCGCGGGTCCAAACCCCCCTCCCGGCATTGTTTTGCAGAGTCCCAACCACCAGCTACACCGCTTTCCGGGCTTTAGGACGGCGGAGGGAACACCAGATCGGAATATAGAGTTATCAGATGTTGCAGCAGCTCTGAACCTTCTTGACTTGGCTCTAACTCTGTCGTCGCGAAATGAATCAGCTATGGAGTTAAAGGCTCGATCTTTACTTTATCTTGGTCGATTTAAACAAGTTGCTGATATGTTACAGGATCACATTCCTAGCCTTAAAACGTCGTTAATTGATGACTCATCATCATCGCCTTCATTGGATAATTCCTCGCTGAATCAGATTAAAATGAGGTGCAAGTGTTTCTCAGTCTCTGATTTGAAGAAGAAAGTCAGGAGTGGGTTCGGTAAAAACTGTGAAAAAGAAGGCAAATGGAGGTGATTTTCCGCTCTTTGATATACTAAGTACCATTTTAGGTCATAGATCCTTACTGCATTATCAGAGTCCGGATTTTATGTATATAACATAGGTAAAATTTGCAAATCTTACACTAATCACCGTGATATGTTTGGGTTGGTTCATTTTATTTATTGATGTCACTTTCTGAAATACAGGCAATGCCTTGTAGATTACGCAGTATGATGTTAGTTACAATTATTAGTAATTAATCATGAGTTTGAAATTTAGTAGTCCCAAAGTCAATATTCATAGGTGGACTATAGATTAGTTGATGAGTAGCAATTTATGGAATTAGTATACTCCGTAATTTTATGTCAAATAGTTTGACAGGAGTTTTAGAGCTTGATTACTGGATACACTTGTAATATGCAGTTAATGCTTTATTACTGAATGCTAATGAGTAATAAAGTTAGTCATTATATTTCCAATTTTCAGATGCTTGGTTTTGGGACAAGCATGTTGCCATCTGGGACTCATGGAAGATGCACTGGTACTCCTTCAAACTGAAAAGCGCCTTGCAACAGCAACATCTCGCCCAGAAAGCATTTCCTCATCAAATGACAGCTTCTTTCTATCTAAAGTACCAATTTCTGGTGAAATAGTAGCTAACAATCACTCACCTAGCCCACCCAAGTACAGAATTTGAAATTATCAGCCACCTCCGATCCTCAGCCACGTTAAGTTTCTTCGCATTGGCATCGAGCCTTGGCATTGGATCCGTCATGCATTGATGCCCTTAGTACCAGAGCTGCTCTTTTTGAGACTATTAGATGCTTGACCGACTCCCTATACATGATCTTGAACACTTGAAGCTTTTGTATAACACAATTCTGAGGGATAAAAGATTGCCTGGGTCGGCTTGGAAGCATCTGTCTGTGCATTATAGGGAAATCCCTGGAAAGTTAGTTACATTAGCTAGAAAAATTCAAGCTTTAAAGCAGAGAGTTGCTTCTGGAGAGACTGGCAATGAGGATTACTATGCATTGATTGGGTTGATAAGAGGATGTTCAAGATCAGAGCTGGAAAGAGCACATCTGTTGCTTACTTTGCGGCAACATAATTAGCCTGATAATTCTAATGCATTTATCGAAAGGTGTGAGTTTGCAGATGATGGTGATGTTGATTCGGTTAAGGAAAGTACAAAGGTGTCTTCATTGTCGTTGTATAGATTAATTCAAAAGGGGTATACTAATGTGATGAGAAATATATTAGACGAAGAAGCTGTTGAGAAACAAAGGAAAAAGGCTTCTGCTACATTACCTAAGTTACATAGACTCGGTACGGAGTGTCGGATACGACACATATCCTAGTGTCGGACTCGGAAGAGTTTAAATTTTAAGACACGGGGACACTGTCCGGATTTCGGACACGGGTGCGGGGACTCGGCAAAAAAATAATAATTATCATAATATTTTTTCATTCATATTAAATCTGAGCAAATCCAACACATCAATATTAAAGCATTCCAGACTTTTTGAACACAGCAGTAATATTTAATTGAAAATCCGTCTAAAACTTTAAATCTAAAAATAAATTTATTTTGAATTCAAGTATAATTTTATAATAACTAATGAATAAAAATTAAATTTTCTTTAGTTAATAATTAAATTTATAAAGATTAATTAAACAATTCAAATTTTAAAAAAACAAAAAAACATTATATATTTTTAAAATTATATATAATGTTACGACGTTAATTTGCATGAATCGGGTACGACGTTAATTATATATAAACTATTATATTATATAAAAGTATTTCATAATTAAGTATGTAACATTCTATTCAAAAAAAAAAAAGTACGTAACATTAATTTTTCAAATGTATGGTAAAAAATACAGTCATACAGATGAGTTTGATACAACTGGCCACATAAATCAAAAAAGTAATGAATAAATGAACGTGGACTGTATCCTGTCTACATTCATTTTTAACATATTATACATGTATACATATGATATGTGTAATGTTTGACTTCGTCTCCCCCTGTCCCCCGACCCTCGTCTCCCCCATCCCCTTCGTTTTCCCCTTTTCTTCTTCTTCTTCCTTGACTTTTCTTCTTCTTCCTCCTCGACTTTTCTGCAAAAAAACATATACATATATATACATATAAACACCAGGCTCACATAGACACTTGATAGATGGAGTTCATCGGATTTGGCGAACTGGTTCGCGATCCATATAGACACTTGACAGATGGATTTTTCCGGCGACGGCGACAAAAGGTCGGATTTTCAGAGGCGAATCCGATACGTATTCCGGGTCATGTCCCGTGTCGGGTCGGGTCAACACGGGTACGGTGGCCGGAAGTGCCGAGTCCGTGTAACTTAATGCATTACAAGCAACACTGCAGCAAGTTCAGCAGGCTCCACAAGAACAAGTCACATAAAAACGAGAACCGGAAAACTCAGTATCAGCAGTGCAACATGTTCAGCAGGCTCAACAAGAACAAGTAAAATATAAAGAAGAATCAAATAGCGCAGTATCAGGAATGCAGCAAGTTCAGCAGGCTCAACAAGAATAATTTGAAAATAAACGAGAATCAAACAACGCAGTATCAATGAATGCTGCGAGTCCAAGGTTGTCAAATTGTAATCGCCTAGAAAACACACACACACACACACACACACACAAATTCTGCTACTGCTACAGCAGCATCAATGTTTCAAGGAGTGTTTTATAGAGACATTGCAGCAGTTGGGACTTGGGAGTTGGTATTGCTGACCGGGTTTAATCTTCCGATTGCAGTGAAATATGAGGCACTCAGCTGTTGACTAAACTGGCTTATATGATTGAAGCATTAAAATATCTAAAATAACTATGGTTTCAATGAAATGAAATTAATCAGATGGAAATTTGTTTCTTGCCTACCTCTTTATTTCATTTTTTCATTTGCTTCTTTAGGAATTAGATTATGTTTATGTGCACGTCTTGCTTGATCTGCAAAAACAGGCTAGTTGATAAGTGGATTTTATATCCACTTGGATCGCTCTAATTCGGCTTAAATTGGTGTATTGGTCTCAACTAATCGTGTGTTTTAATATGTTTCTGTGAGGTTTGTGCAGGATGCATTTCTAGGTGAAGGAATGTAGTTTTAGTGATTATGTGGTGTTTTTGATGTCAAGGGAACAAGTGCAGGGAGTTGCAAATGAAATGGCGAAGAAATCAGCAAAAGGCCAAGAATTTTCTGTAATGCAGTAGGACAGGCGCGGGCGCGCCTGGTTTGAGTGTAAGTGAAGCGCGGGCGCGCTCAATAGGTTTCCAGAATTCATATGCGCGCGGGCGCGCTGGAGTAGTATGTAAAGGGCGCGCGACCGCGCTTAGCTGCGCCAGAATCTGCCAGAAATTGTCAGAACTCGATTGTTAATAGGAAATTGCCTTGTATCGAATTCTAATCATTATGGACATTGTTTGGACGGCTAAGAACATTCCAGAGTCTATTTTATACATGGGAATTGCAATTCTATTCCAATCAAGAGCGGAATTCGCCACAATTCTTTTCCAACTCAAAGATGGCAATTACTCATTGAGGAGGCAACTTGGGGCTATAAATACACACCTTGGGGGACATAAAAATCATCATCTACACACCAGAGTTCAGTCCAATTCGTTCATAGCACGAGATCAAGAAGCCAAGGCGAGGATTGTGACGACAAGAAGATCTAGACATAGTTTTCTTGTATTCCTTTGTTTAGGCGTCTCTTTTGGATGCTTGTGACATACACGGATTTGTTCTCTAAACCTTGTTACATTATTGATTTATTCATCTTTGTTATCTTATTCATTACCATGTTTTCATCAAATCCCATGGTGACGAAAGGTTCAATCATGAACAAATCTTTGTCGTGGGATCCTAGCGGATTTATCTATGTAGCTTAGTAGTTTGCATGCCTTAAAGATTTATGTGTGGTGAATTCTTGATATCCTCGTATGGTTGTGTTTCATGTATTTAGATGCGTAGCTAACATCTAATTTGTTAATCTCTTGCTAGACGAGAATGGATCTTGAGATTTAGAACTTGCCATGCTAGCATAGGATAGGTTGATGTTTTAACATCATGATTTATGGCGTAAATAGAGATATTATGCTACCCTATGTGATGTAAGTGGATAACTTGTACTTAAACCTTTATGTTTTCAAATTCTATAGAGATATAGGGTCTAAACATGATAGGTGTCTACTCATCTTCTATCTCTTTTGTGGATGTATGCGTAGTTTGGTACTAGTATACTGAGAGGTAACTTTTACTTGTTTCATGTTGTTCGATCAGATATCAAAACCATTGCATGTATTGATTAAAGGCAGTGACCCTAAGTGAAATAGATAATGAAACTAGGATTCCATGTTTATTCTCATATAAGTAATTCGATTTCTATTCTCATTAGTTAATTTAAGTCTTAGTTTTATAATTTGCATCTTAGTTTAATTTAGATAATTAAAAATCCCAATTTGATATTTGTCTTAGCAGTGAATTAAAACCATACATTGTTGCATAGGTACTAAATTGAATTAAAAACCAGATCTCTGTGGGAACGAACTTGACTTATACCTGTATTACTTGTGACCACGTGCACTTGCGTGATTTTGTGTTAACAAGTTTTTGGCGTCGCTGCCGGGGATCATTGGTGTTTTATTTTTAGTTTATGTGCTTGTCAATAGTGGTCGTTAACGTTCACTGACTCGGATTTCTTACTTAGTTTGTTGTTTCGTGGTGTTTCAGGTACTTAAGTGTGTATGCGAACACGCTTACAAGCTCGTTTGGAAGAACTGGAAGAAGACGATCTTGTAGAGAATAGAGAGGATAAGAAAGAGGAATCTGAAACTCCAGTAGAGATGGCAGATGCAGCAGCAGCTAAGGCTTTGAAGGAATATTCTCAGCCAAAGATCAATGATATCCAGTCGAGTATTATCAGGCCGGCGATTACAGTTAATAACTTCGAAATCAAACCGGGCACTATTCAGATGCTACAGAATTCGGTTCAGTTTGGGGGTGCTTCTACAGAGGATCCTAACATGCATATTCGGGACTTTATCGAGATCTTTGATACTTTCAAGTTCAATGGTGTGTTGGATGATGCTATCTAGTTGAGGCTTTTCCCATTCTCTCTGAGGGATAAGCCTAAGGGCTGGTTACACTCTCTACCACCTGGTTCCATTACTACATGGGAGGATCTTGCTCAGAAGTTTCTTACTAAATTCTTCCCTATGGCGAAAATTGCAGCAATAAGGAACCAGCTAACTCAATTTCAGCAGCAATCTGGAGAGTCGTTGTGTGAGGCTTGGGAACGTTACAAGGAGATGCTTCGTAGGTGTCCACATCATGGTATGCCTGATTGGATGGTTATTAATAGTTTCTACAATGGGTTGGAGCACAGTCTAGACCTATGCTAGATGCAGCATCAGGTGGAGCTCTATGGGCTAAGAGCTACGATGAAGCTTATGATCTGATTGAGACGATGGCTGCCAATGAATATCAAAATCCAACCCAAAGACTATCTCAAGGCAAGGTAGCAGGTATTTTTGAGGTGGATACGGCTTCAGCTATAGCAGCTCAGTTGAAGGCGTTGACTATGAAGGTGGATTCTCTTGCAAATTATGGAGTTCAGCAGGTGGCTAGTGTTTGTGAGCTATGTGCGGGCGCACATGAGACGAATCAGTGTGCTATCTCTTCTGAATCAGCATAGTTCGTGAGTAATTTCCAGAGATCTACTGCACCAGTTCCAGCCACTTGTCATCCTAATAATCGGAATCATCCTAATTTCAGCTGGAGCAACAATCAAGGTGCTCAACAACAACCTTATCAGCAGTTTTATGGACAGAAAGCCAAGCCATTCAATCAGGGCTATCAATAGCCATATGCTCCAAGGCAACCATATCAACCTCCGGGATTTCAGCAACAGCCCAGGCTAATACGGGGCAATCTTCTAATGAAAAATCAGAAATGGATGAGTTGAGGATGATTATTAAAAGCCTGTCAGTTTCTCAAAAGACCTTGGAAAACTAGATGGGACAGCTTGCAAGTGCCTTACTTAGTAGGCAACAAGGAACTCTTCCTAGTGATACAGAGGTGAATCCAGGCAAGAGGGAGGTCCATGAGCAGGTGAAAGCAGTTACTTTGAGATCGAGAAGGGTTACAACGGATCCTAAATCAGTAACTAAGGAAGATGAAGATGTTCAGAATCAGCAGGTTGGAAAATCTGCAGTGCCAGAAATTGAGAAATCAGATTTAGTGGTTGATCGGCTTGATGGTGAGAAGAGCAAGAAACCTGTTGAAAAGTCTACTCCGGAGCAATCTTCAAAGAATAATCAGATCTATCCGCCTCCTCCATATCCTGGACGCTTGCAGAAAAGTCAAGAGAAATAGTTTCAAAAGTTTATGGATATTTTCAAGAAACTGTCCATTAACATTCCTTTTGTTGAAGCATTAGAGCAGATGCCGAGATATGCAAAGTTCATGAAGGATATTTTGTCACGGAAGAGAAGGTTGGAAGAATTTGAAACAGTGGCATTGACAGAGGAGTGCAGTGCGGTGTTGCAACAGAAATTGCCTCCTAAACTTAAGGATCCAAGAAGCTTTACAATTCCATGCACCATTGGGAAATTGTCTTTTGACAAATGTTTATGTGATTTGGGAGCTAGCATTAATCTCATGCCTTTGTCTGTTTTCAAGCAACTTGGTCTACCGGAGCCAAAGCCAACCAACATCTCTTTGTAGTTGGCTGATCGATCTATCACTTATCCGAGGGGTATAGTAGAGAATGTCTTGCTGAAGGTTGATAAGCTCATATTTCCTGCTGATTTTGTGATTCTAGATTTCGAAGAAGACAAGAAAATTCCCATAATCTTGGGAAGGCCTTTTCTAGCTACGGGTCGTACTTTGATCGATGTGCAAAAAGGAGAGCTTACAATGAGGGTGCAAGATCAGAATGTCACCTTTAATGTGTTCAAGGCTATGAAATTTCTGACAGAGGATGAAGAGTGTTTCAGTGTGGAAATGGTTGATACGGGGCAGAGAAAGAAGTTTGATCAGTTATTGAGCAAAAAGTCGGACACGAATATGCTAAAGCATCACATCAGTGATTCCATTGACAGTTCTTCAGTTCGAGATCTCTCGAATGTCAAGCTCGGAAAACTTCCATCCCATTTGAAGTATGTCCTTCTAAATGATGAGTTGGTGATTTTTAAAGTGTGTCAAGATAATGTATTAAGAAGGTGGATCATGGATGATGAGGTTGAAGAGTGTTCTTATCAATCAACTGTGAAGCATAAACACCTTAGAGGTGTGAAGAAAAAAAAGAAGAAGTCGATTGGAGGAAGAGGCAAAGTGAAGTTTGATTTAGAAAAGATGTGGGAAGATAGCAAGAAGGTTGTCAAACAATGGGTGAATGGTACTTCTGGTAAGGACAAGTCGAATGCAATCTTCGAGCCACCATGATTTGAATCATAATTGTCCGGCTAAATGACGTTAACGACAGCACTTTGTGGGAGGCAACCCATGTGTTTCGGTATTTTTAGGTATGCTTCCTACTGTCCCTTGTATTTACTTCCATTCAATGCGGACATTGAATATTTTAAGTTTGGGGGTGGTTTGAGGGATAAGTAGTGTTTATTAGTTATTTGTGTGTCATTGTGTTCATATAGAATATCATGTTTTGCATAATAGTAGTAATTCATGCATGTATGTTCGTGTTATTTATGTTTGTTCATATAGGACATTCTGTTTTTTTATTTGTATACCATGTGAGTTCATTTTAGTTGCATTTTCATGGCATGCATATTTCATGATCCCTTAGGATGAGCTGATTCTAATTGGTAGGTAGATGTCTAATTGAGTGTGGTAATGATGAGTAGAGGGTTGATTTATAGTTCTTATGAAATTGACGTGCATGCTTTAGAAACAAAACTTTTACACAGTCTCATTGGGTGCTTTTGGGCTAGGTTAGGGTCATGCTTGTTTGGATGTTTTGAGATTTAATCACTTGTTTATATTTAGAATTTTCGTTATTCCCTTGATGGCGTAGGAGCATTAAAGTCTAAGTTTGGGGGAAACCAGGGATTTCATGCTAGTTGTTGGCTAGGTGTCAAATGGCTAGTAGCCGGCTCATATTTATATGAGTAGTCTAGGTTTGAAAATGAGAAAGGCTCATGCCAGATTGCATATGAAAAAAAAGAAAAAAAATGATAGTCAAAAGTCCAATTATTAAGTCTAGTCTAGGTTTTTGTGAGGTTTGTGCATGATGCATTTCTAGGTGAAGGAATGTAGTTTTAATGATTATGTGGTGTTTTTTATGTCAAGGGAACAAGTGCAGGGAGTTGCAAATGAAATGGCGAAGAAATCAGCAAAAGGCCAAGAATTTTCTGTAATGCAGTAGGACAAGCGCGGGCGCGCCTGGTTTGAGTGTAAGTGAAGCGCGGGCGCGCTCAACAGGTTTCCAGAATTCATATGCGCGCGGGCGCACTGGAGTAGTATGTAAAGGGCGCGTGGTCGCGCTTAGCTACGCCAGAATCTGCCAGAAACTGTCAGAACTCGATTGTTAATTGGAAATTGCCTTGTATCGAATTCTAATCGTTATGGACATTGTTTGGACGGCTAAGAACATTCCAGAATCTGTTTTATACATGGGAATTGCAATTCTATTTCAATCAAGAGCGGAATTTGCCACAATTCTATTCCAACTCAAAGATGGTAATTACTCATTGAGGAGGCAACTTGGGGCTATAAATACACACCTTGGGGGACATAAAAATCATCATCTACACACCAGAGTTCAGTCCAATTCCTTCATAGCACGAGATCGAGAAGCCAAGGCGAGGATTGTGACGACAAGAAGATCTAGACATAGTTTTCTTGTATTCTTTTGTTTAGGCGTATCTTTTGGATGCTTGTGACATACACGGATTTGTTCTCTAAACCTTGTTAAATTATTGATTTATTCATCTTTGTTATCTTATTCATTACCATGTTTTCATCAAATCCCATGGTGACGAAAGGTTCAATTAGGGGTGTACACGGGTTTGTAAAACCGACCAAACCAATCCAAACCGACACTATTTAAACCAATCCAAACCGAATTTTTACAAACCGATATGTATTTGGAATGAAAAAGTATGAAACCGATTTAATTGGGTTGGGTATGGGTTTCAATTTTTTTTAACCGACCCAACCCAACCCGATTACAAAATAATAAAATTAAATAAAAAATAATATATAGATAACCTGTCTAATATAATGTCTATGTTAATTGTTATTTGTTATATACAATATCATATGTAACCTCTCGGACTCTTAGTATCAATCCATTACAAAGCCCATTAACAATCCAGCCTGTTAACAACTTAACATTCAAAATGGTAAAAACACGAGTCAATAAGTCACAAACACAATTCCACTCTTCCGAACCCTAGTTCTCGACTCTCCTCAGCCGCACAGCCGACCAGTTCATCTCCTTCTTTTTTCAAGCACAAAATGGAAGAAGGTATCAAATCGACTCTCTTTCTTTCCTTATTGATGTTATTCTTAGTAAACTTTCTGTATGTGTTTATATTTTGTAGCTTCTGTATGTGGTTAGTGGTAATGTTGTGTTCTTTAAGTGGATATACTTGATGTGTGTTGATAGCTTTACTTTGTTACTATGTACTTATTTGTGTGTCCTTGACTACTTGGTTACTTGATTTAGTTGTGTAGTATAATCAGTTTATTTATTATACAGACCACATGAACCAGTTCATTGAAATGGAAGTTACTCCAACAAACCCCATCCCAAACCCTCCAATAGAACCCATCCCAAACACTCCAAATACCACTGTAAACACTCCGGAACTAACCCCAAACACTACTCCAAATGTCACCCCTCCTATTGAGCTTAAATCACCTAAGAAAGAAAACAATGATGAACCACTCACACAAAAGAGGAAGCCAACAAGAGTATCTGATATCTGGGAACATTTTACGAAAGTCAAAGGTGGAAATCCGAAGAATCCCAGATGCAACTGTAACTATTGCGGAGCTGATTATGCTTGTCCTACTAGCAATGGCACCAGTAGTTTATGGTTTCACCACAGAAAATGCGACAAGAATCCAAAAAAGGCATTGGATAAGAAGCAGAAAGTACTAAGTTTTAAAAAGGAAACTGGTGGAGCTCCTAATTTGCTGGCTGTTACCTTTAATAAGGTGAGGTGCCGAAATGCATTGGCTAAATTTGTGGTGAAGGACGAGCAAGCTTTTAGAGTTGTGGAGGGTGATGGTTTTAGGGAGCTTCTCCAAGAATTGCAGCCTGTGTTTGTTGTTCCAAGCAGAGTAACAATTGCTAGGGATGTTCATCACCTGTATTTTAAAGAAAGGGATGTACTCGCTATTCAGGTCTCTACAGTTGCTTCCGAATCTGCCTTTAGTACCAGTGGGCGCATTTTGGACCCTTTTAGGAGTTCTTTGAGCCCTAAAATGGTGGAGGCATTAGTGTGCACTCAAAGCTGGTTGAAAGATCAACATGGAGGGTTGAAATTGGATGACTTTGCTGATGAAACTCATTCATATGAGTTCCTTGAAGAAGGTATAAATATATTTTCAATTTTCATTGCTGAGTTTACTTGACTTTTAGTAAAGTATATAATTTTGTTCTTTTTATTCGGTAGATACTGAAGATAAGATCAAGGAGAAGGACCATGGAACTGTGAAGATCAAGACCAATAACATCAATGTAATTGACGTTTGAAAGTGTCGAGTGATTTTCTTGTTTTGTTATTTTGTTCAGACTTCAAGACTTAAGTATTATGCAATCAGTTTGTCTCTAAAAACTATTTAACATTTGGATGATTGTAATACTGGCTGATTGTAATATTTTGCTAAGACCAGGATTCCAGAAGCATGTTACTTTCTGAAATTTAGTTTTAGTTTTATAACTTACTTTTTTTATTTCAAAATTTTATTTGTCAACCCGATCAAACCAATCCGAACCAATCCGAACCGAATCTCACAAATTGGTTTGGTTTTTTATTTTAATTGGTGTGGATTGGATTGAAAATTTATGAACCCGAACTAATTGGGTTGGGTTAATAAAATCACGTAACCCGTCCAACCCAAACCGTGTACACCCCTAGGTTCAATCATGAACTAATCGTTGTCGTGGGATCCTAGCGGATTTATCTATGTAGCTTAGTAGTTTGCATGCCTTAAAGATTTATGTGTGGTGAATTCTTGATATCCTCGTATGGTTGTGTTTCATGTATTTAGATGCGTAGCTAACATCTAATTTGTTAATCTCTTGCTAAACGAGAGTGGATCTTGAGCTTTAGAACTTGCCATGCTAGCATAGGATAGGTAATGTTTTAACATCATGATTTGTGGCGTAAATAGAGATATTATGCTACCCTATGTGATCTAAGTGGATAACTTGTGCTTAAACCTTTATGTTTTCAAATTCTATAGAGATATAGGGTCTAAACATGATAGTTGTCTACTCATCTTCTATCTCTTTTGTGGATGTATGCGTAGTTTGGTACTAGTATGCCGAGAGGTAACTTTTACTTGTTTCGTGTTATTCGATCAGATATCAAAATCATTGCATGTATTGATTAAAGGCAGCGACTCGAAGTGAAATAGATAATGAAACTAGGATTCCATGTTTATTCTCATATAAGTAATTCGATTTCTATTCTCATTAGTTAATTTAAGTCTTAGTTTTATAATTTGATCTTAGTTTAATTTAGATAATTAAAAATCCCACTTTAATATTTGTCTTAGCAGTGAATTAAAACCATACATTGTTGCATAGGTACTAAATTGAATTAAAAACCAGATCTCTGTGGGAACGAACTTGACTTATACCTGTATTACTTGTGACCACGTGCACTTGCGTGATTTTGTGTTAACACTAGTACAGTTTTTTCATGGTTCAAAAAGTTCAAACACTAATCAATGTTGGACAAAGCACTGGCCTGTAGGGCTGCACATGGGTAGGGTTGGGTCGGATTTTTGTCAAATCCCGACCCAACCCAATTAGTTCGGTTTTATAAGAAATCAACCCATTAACTGAAAAAAATTCTGTAACCCAATCCCGATCCAACCCAATTAGTTCGGTTTGGTTCGGGTTGGGTTGGGTTAAATTTACTAATCGGAAGAATTTTGTAGAAAATTTCGCACATTGTAGAAAATTCTGCTCTTCATAGAAAGTGTTGCAGAATCCAGAAAGTGTTGCAGAATGTTGCTAAAAGTGTTTAAGAATGTTGCTAAAAGTGTTGCAGAATGTTGCTGAAAGTGTTGCAGAAGCCAGAAAGTGTTGCAGAATTTTGCAAAAAGTTTAAATAGTGTGGAAAATTTATAGAATTTATATAAAATATGCCACAAATATACATAATATGTATAAAATATGTAAAAAATTCCGCATTTTATGTAAACGGGTTGGGTTGGGTTGGGATGGGTAAGGGTTAAAATTTGTTAAACCCTTACCCAACCCAATTAGTTCGGGTTTTTACAAAATTAACCCATTTAACCCATGGTTTTGGATGATTCGATTTAATCGGTTAAAAATAGGGTCGGTTTGGTCGGTTTTTAGAACCCATATGCAGCCAGCGGCCTCAGTACCCAAATCACGAATTTCTATTTCTCATATTCAAAATTTTCTTGATACAAATTAAAGCATAAGAACATGATTTTTTTAGTTGATACTAAAATTACTATTCTTCATTTATATTATTCTTATTCTTATTATTTTGATACAAATACGAGTATACGAACATAATATTCTTTTTCATACTAAGGCAATACAACTGAGATTATGTGAGATTTTAATGGATTGATAATAATCCATATATTTTAATGATTTTTGTAAATACATGGATTGTTTAAAATCTATAACGGATTTTGCACAAATTATTTTAATTGTATACACATTTTTTTGGATTTTAATGGAATGATTTATCCAAATTTTTATGGATTAAGAAAAATCCCACATAATTCTTAATATTATCTAGTTTACAATATTCATGTATCAATTAAAGATAATAATATATATAAAAATAGTTCGAGAGAGTCTAAAATCAATATAGTCTAAAGTAAAAAAAAACAAAATTTTAAAATATAGTTCAATATAGTCTTCAAAATTCAAATCAATAGGTTCTGTTTGGGATTACTGTTAAAAAATTGTTGTGCTGTTAGAAAAAATGCTGGAAAAAAAGTGTTGTTGTAAAAAGCTGAATACTGTTTGGTAATATTTTTGATATATGCATGGTTTGATGTAAAATATATTAAAAATAATGTTTTTGATGAGGTTTGATGTTGAAATCAGCTACTGCTTTCCGCAAAAACTGAAAAGCAGTTTTTTTCAAAAGTATGGGGGACCTGCTTTCTCTAAAAGCAGCTTTTAGGCCAAAATCACTTTTCAGAAAAGCAGCTTTTAAATTTTACCAAATACCTTTTTAGCTGGTTTTCAGAAATAAGCTGTTGTTGCTGACTGCAACAGCAATCCCAAACACACCCATAGTCCAGTTGAATACATTTTAAAAGATTTTTTTTTAATCTCAATTGAATAAGATAATTTCAAATCCAAATTAAATACTTGCATATTTTAAAAGATTGTTTAAAATCCCTATTTATTTTGAGAATCCATTAAAATCCAACATATTCTCGAATCAATACACCCCCTAAAAAAGCATACATGGGAAAATAAGATACTTTCTTTTTGAATTTTTATTTAGTAATAAAGATATGATTCAATTCATTGCATGTAGACGCTCTTATTATATTTAATTTTACCCTATATATGTGCAGGATAGTGTCATGGTGATTAACCAAGTGTTTGCTTTTTGCTAGAGAAAGGAAGTTGGCCATGGATTGCAAAAATGGCAGAATGAGTATATTGATGTTACCATATTTAGCCCATGGTCACATCTCTCCCTTCTTAGAATTAGCCAAGCAACTCACAAAAAAAAGTTTTAATGTATATCTCTGTTCTACACCAATCAGCCTTTGTTCTGTTAAGAACAAAGTTCATGACACTTTTCTCTAGCTATTGCTTTATTTAATCAAAGATGAATTAATGCATTATAGGAATATCACTGGGATGCATGACCTCTGCCAGTCAATGATTAGTATCAAAATTCTCTCTTCCTTATAATCACTCACATATGATGCATCTCGCATAAACAAGTTCTAGTTACATTAAAGGTAAGGTGTATCAAGCTCTGAGACACAAAATCTCTAATAAGAAGATTTAACCATTTACACATTGTACAGTAGGTACACACTCATCTATAAAAGTTACAAGCAAAGCAAAGCAAACAATTATGGTGGCTCTTATAATTATGCACTTTAATTATGATAATTTTGTTAATAATCGATTCGTATTAACCCTAAGAACTTTTTAACTTTAAATTTACAGAAAAAGATTTGCTATGCAAAGAACAAGCGATCAATCATAAGAAAACGGAAAGCCATGGCCCAACAATACAAGTACTATACAAGATAAAACTTTGATCACATAGAACATATTTATCTAGCAATGCCGATTATTGTTTAACAGCATCAATCAGAAAAGTATAGAAGCAGAACACATAAAACTGAAACGAAGCAATATTGTTCTATTACATTATAATCAAAATACATATGAAGTAAAAAAAAATCCAAAGTACTACAAAATATCTCCAAATAACTGTACATATTCATCTATTGCTCTGTTGTGCTCTATGCTGCTGCGCGAGTATTGGCTGCTCCAAGAACATCTCCAACACGTAAAAGTGGCGGCATCTTTGATCGTTGAGGGTGCAAATCAAGGATGTGGTTGATTCCGTGAACCGCAATATGAGGGGAAAGATATAGATTAGGATGTGTGATAAGTGAGTTGTCTACCCTGTAGTTTGAAGGTAAAGTGCTGGTGATGAGAATAGTCTTAGACGGTACAAGTGTTGGGAGCAGTGACAAAGGTTTCAAGTGGCACAAATCAGAAAATAGGAGGTGGTGTTGTGGAGTTACGTGGTAGGGGATTAGATACGGGTCCATGTCAGTAGCATAGCGGAGGTGCGACAGGGCAGCATCGGTAGGGACAAAGAGGGTGGCTTTTCTGGGGAGAACAGGTCTGGTTTTCGAGTTGGCAAACAACTTGGCCCAAATTGTGAAGCCGCCTTTGTGAACCAGGGTTTCTACGATTGCATCCACTTCTTGGTTTGATGTAGTTCCAGAGATGGAGGGGAGGTTGAGGATTGTGATTGCAGTTAGGAGGAGGAGGACAACAAGGAGATTTTGAGAGTAATGTTTTGCCATGCAGATAGTCACTCACTATGAAATTGAACTCTGATGGTAAAACTAATAAAATTTGGTGCAAGAGATATATTTTCCTTGTTTATATAGACTTTCTCAACCGACACAATATCCTACATATATCCTGGCCCTATATTTTAGCATGGTTGCTTGCTTTCACCGTATTGCTTAAACATTAAGCAAAACAAAAAAAAAATTGTGAGTAGTTAAACAAGCAACAGCTGCCTTACATTAATAGCCGCATTACTCAAATTTCAGATGTTGAGTATTCGGAAATCGGAATACTGGCTTACAACCCCAAACACTAGCTTACAACCCCCTAAGCATCTTCTCTTTTTTGATAAAAATATCATTTATATAAAGAGAAAAATGGCCCTGAGGCCTCAGGGCACTTACCTAAGTTTACATTATTTTCTAGTATAAATGGTGAATGACATTTTTGTAATAATAAAATCTACTCTCCTGTATTTACAAAAATAACCCTGACTTGTAGTGTTTTTTGTTTTAACCTCAGGTTACAATCCTGAGGTTGTCCTCAGGCCGAGGATACTCTTATATAAAAATATTTTAATTTTTAATGTTTTAATATTTGATAATGTTTTTAAAAAAATTATACTGTTGTTACGTGTTCTTAACATGTATTATCTACATAAATAAAGTGGTACGATGGTGTTATTACATAGTCTTCTCATTAAGGTGTTTTCATATACTCTATATACTAGATAATACAGCATATGCACGATTTTTTAAATGGATTCATTTGAATAAGTGTTTAGATGTTATTAAAAATTAATGTAAAAGATAAATGAATTATCAATATTATTCACTTTAGAAAAAAATGACCCTTAGTATGATTCAGGAACCTTACCTGAGGCTATTTTGGTTTCAATATAAATATTGGATAGCAATTTTGTATTAATAAAATTCACCTTCCAGAATTTGCAAAAATAATCTTAACTTGTAGTTTATTTTATCCTAACCTCATTATTCTTAGTACTCGAGTATTTAGAGTCCATATACGTTCTGTATTCAAAACATTTTAAAATTTATTATTTTGCAAATCTTGTTATATGAATATCATAATTTCATTAATAATCTTGAAAATTATATATGTTTTGCAACCCAAATGTGTTTTCTTGCAATATTTTGTTAGCAAAGCATATAAAATTTTCAAGATTTTTAATAAAATAGTGATATTCATGTAATAAGCATTGCAAAATAATAAAGTTTGCAAAATTTTAAATGCAAAATGTATATGTACTCCAAGTACGTACTCAATTAAATTAGTACTCCATAGAACTTTACTCAGACCTCAAGGGCCAGTGTACTCTTCACTTTAATACAATTATTTTTGTTCTTATTTAAATTAAATTAATTAGAAGTATAATTAAGATTTTTATAAAAATTATAATGTTTATTTTAGCATTACGTTAGTAAATTTCTCAATTTTCTAATAAAAATATTTTGATTAATTAGGTGTTGATAATTTTTGTGTGAAAAACTATTTTATTTTTATTATTTATATTTATATTTTTGTTATTTAATATTTTTAATGTATATTTTATATTATAATTAGTTGATTGAATTTCCTAGTTAAACAAAAAAATATTATTTAACTTTCATTTATGTTGTTAAATATAATAAAAATAAGAAAATAATATATAAAATATTTTACTCTTTAATGTAGATAACATTACAAATTTAATAACCGAAAATGTTATTGACTTAATATCATCAAATCATTCATGATACAATACAAAATATTATTAAATTTTCATTTGAGGACAAAATTTGGTTTTCTAAATTCATATAATCAAATTATGGGGGTGTTTGGGTGAGTTTATTTTTCAGAAAAGTTGACGTATTTTAAGAAATAAGCTAAGATTTCTAGTTTTTTTCTGAAAAAAAAAACTTTTTTTTTTTTTTTGCAATTTATGGAATCTCAAATATACATTAAATACTTGTATAAAAATATTTATCAAAATATGAAATTTTTATTCGAAAATAAGTTCATAAGAACTTATTTTAAGATGAGCCAAACCATCAAACAAAAAAAATATTGACTTTATGTATGTAGAGTACGTGTTAAAGAAAATATTTTTCACTTATAACTGTGAAATAATAACAAATGAAAATTAAATCTTTAGATTATGTTGAAACTAAAATTTTAATAGAGAAAAATGGGTGTCACATTTATTGGCTCACTAATGAGGTCCGAAACCCTAGTTGGGCACTAAATTCGTAGTTAATGAATAAGCCCAAGAAACAGCCCAAACCGGGGACG
The DNA here is from genome assembly GCA_037693485.1 of Kitagawia praeruptora. Taxonomy (NCBI): domain Eukaryota; kingdom Viridiplantae; phylum Streptophyta; class Magnoliopsida; order Apiales; family Apiaceae; genus Kitagawia; species Kitagawia praeruptora. The sequence goes on along the minus strand of CM075344.1, from coordinate 113,663,122 downwards.
CCTGGTATAAGCTTGTTCTAACATGGGCCTGATTTGCAAACAAGGAACGTTATAGAATCAAGGGACGTTTTAGAATAGCCCTGGGATAAGAAGTAGCCTCCAAGGCACCTAATTCGACATGGAAACTAACTCCTACAAGGTAGGAGTCTAGAACTTTCCACAAGGCGGTGATTTGTCCACCAAATCTCCAAACCCTACTCAAATTCTAAGGCTTCTTAAGCCTATATAAAGGGCCAGACCCCTCATCTCAGAACTACGTTTTTGGCTTGATTCTCAACTCTAAGATACGTAGACATCTTGTGGAGACCCGAATTAGGTCACGAAACACAAGCGCAGCCATTAAAGCATGAAGCTCACGAACCCTAGCCGCAATTTAATAACCATAATTTTTATTCCATAACATTTGGCGCCGTTTGTGGGAAAACAACATCAACCATGGTAACCACACGAAGAACAGTACCGACCTCTACTGAGGCCCTACCTCTCAGCTCTGCTCCGTCCGTCACCGAACAAGTGCCCCTAACAACAGGGGCGATCACCCAGCCTCAGGTTTCTCAACCTTCAGGGACGGTTCCCCCTACTGAGAGAACATTACCTGTGGTCGTTCACCCAAGTCAAGAAACCAACCCTCTTCAGATGGTGGTTTCTCCTCTTGTTAATCGTAATCACCCGTTACCTCCAGGGGTACAGATCCACACTACGGATCTCCTCGTAAACACCAACCCGATGTATGGTCTGCCTAACTACCCTCCTAATACTAGAGGTGTTGGACCAAGTGATCATGCCTTACAGATCCGAGATCAAGGATATGACGATTATCCTGGACCCTATACTGATGACACATCATCTGAGGATGAAGATCGCAATGAAGACCCGAGGAGGCAACGTGCTAGTAGAGAACCTCGAAGGAGGACTCAAACTATCCATGATGGACCCCTTTTGACAACTGCTGAGAGAATTAAGGCTTATGATGGAACGGGTGATCTCGCAAATCATGTTAGGACGTTCTCAAACGCACTGCTATTGCAGCCTGCAAGTGATGCCCTAAAGTGTAGGGCGTTCCCCCAACCCCTATCGGGTATGGCTCAGAGATGGTATAGTCGGTTGCCTATGAATTCGATTGGCTCTTTTAAGGAGTTGAGTGCCGCTTTCGTTAGCCAATTCATTAGCGGAAGAGTTCATGAGAAAAGCTCCGCATCTCTTATGTATGTGGTATAAGGAAAGAACACAAATCTGAGGGATTACCTCAAGAGATTCACTAAGGAGACACCAAATATCACTGACTTGGAAAACAAGGTGGCCATGGTAGCCTTGGAGCACGGAACCACTGATCTCTTCTTTAAAAGGTCATTAGCAAAGCATCCCCCTGAGAATATGGCTGAACTCCAAAGAAGGGCCGATAAGTATATTAAAGCTAAGGATAACATGAAGAAAGAGGCCGCAGTAGGTAATGGAGGGGGTAACAATGACTCAAAGAAGCGAAAGCAAGAGCAAGAGCACGATGCTAGGGACAAGTATCCCCGAACTAGCGAGGACTCCGACTCTGCCCCTAAGAAAAACCAAGGACCAAGGTTCACTGAGTATGAAAGGTTGAATACACTAGTACAAAATTGATCTTTTACGTCGCCTCTTATACGTCGGTTCCGGTCAAAGGCGACGTATAAAGCAGTTATATACGTCGGTTTCGCCTAAAGGCGATGTATAAAGCAGTTATATACGACGGTTCAAGAAAAAGCCGACGTATAAAGTCATATTATACGTCGGTTAAGGAAAAGGCGACGTATATAATGCTACTTTATACGTCGGTTGAGTAAAAGACGACGTATATAATGCTACTATATACGTCGGTTGAGGAAAGGGCGACGTATATAATGCTATTATATACGTCGGTTGAGCAGAATGCGACATATATGATGACATTATACGTCGGTTGAGGAAAAAATGACATATATAATGCTGTTATATACGTCGACTTTTATTGTAACCGACGTATAAAAACAATTTAATTTATAAAAATCGGGCCTCAGTTTTAGACTTCAATTTATCCCTAAATTAAAACTGACCTCTAAAAACAAACTCTCTCCCTCTCTATCTCTGGCAAATTGGTTGGACTTTCAAGCCCTAGTTTAGATGTCGGATTCTCAATTTTGTTCATTGGATTCTCAGTTCAGTTCGATCTATTATCTGTTGTGGGATATTGAAGAACACAACTCTCCTCGCCGTAAAATTCACCGGCGAATCACATATTGCTGCCGCACGAGTTCGATCTGAAATGCGTGTCGACTCATTCTCATACTACTCAATCTCCCGATTCCATTTTCTTAATATGGTAATTTAAATCAATCTCTCTCTCTCTCTCCCATCGTTTTCTACTGTGTTAGCTCTCTAGGTAATTCATTTGTTCACTACTTTAGTCCTTTTATTGTTGATTTTTTTTTCTTTAAATTGTGTAGTTTTTTAACTGTAATAAAATATACATGTGTGGATTTGTTGTTGATAGTTCGTGTATTAGCAACAATGGGTAATTAGGCATTGAATCCTATTATTTATATTTTTAAGTGTGAAGTTGTCTAGTTTGAAAAAGTGAGTGTTTGATTAATGCCTGCCAAGTGTTTGATGAAATTTCCCTGAAATATATAGTCTTAAGTTCTTAACTCTTAACAAGTGCTTGTTTGTGTTTAAAAAACTTATGTTTTTTACTTCATATCATCAGTCTGTATTGTCATATGATAACGATACGAGGAAGAACGAAATAATCCTCTTTTAGTGTAATTTGGGTTCAGGAATATTGTGACGCTTTGGTAAAACTTGGTAGATGCTTTTAGGTCCATTGTTGTATTTCATATTGTTTGGATTTTAATTTAAAAACAAATTACAATTTAACTGACTTTAGTACACTTTGTAATGCTATGTTAAATATGCAAGTCTTTGCAGAGCTTCCATCTTTGAATTTTATCAGGTCAGCGAGTTTGATTGGACATAACAATAGTCAAGAGATGAGGACTTCGCAAATACAGGACACAATTTCCAAATTCTGGGATGGTCGTGTATGTCTTGTTGTATCTAATGAAGTTTCTCTTGATTTAATATTATCATAATCTAATTGTTTGCTTATAATATTTTGGTGACATTGTTAGTTGCCACTAGTGTTGCTGAGGAGGGCCTTGATATTCGGCAATGTAATGTTGTCATTCGCTTTGACCTCGCCAAAACTGTTTTGGCGTACATTCAGTCACGGGGTCGTGCTAGAAAGCCAGCTGGATCAGATTACATATTGATGGCTGAGAGGTATCTGCCTTGTCCTGTTATATATGTATTGAGCTTTACTATCTTTAACAACCTAGGGATGTTGGAAAACAAATGTATACTAATTTCATATGCTTCCTGTTCTTTAGAGGAAACTTGTCACATGAAGCATTTCTACGGAATGCCAGAAACAGTGAGGAGACTTTACGGAAAGAAGCAATCGAGAGAACTGATCTTAGTCATCTTAAAGATAACTCCAGATTGATTTCTGCCGAGGCATCCCCAGATTCTGTCTACCAGGTGAAATCAACCGGTGCCATTGTTAGCTTGAATTCTGCTGTTGGGCTTATCCATTTCTATTGCTCCCAATTGCCCAATGACAGGTGCTGTACATAATGTAATATTGAATTCAATACTCCATGGTTCTGTTCTATATCTCCTTTTTTACAAACAATTATTTTCAGGTACTCTATACTTCGTCCAGAATTCATCATGGAGCGTCATGAGAAGCTAGGAGGTCTCGTTGAATATTCTTGCAGGCTTCAACTCCCTTGCAATGCACCATTTGAAAACCTTGAGGGCCCTATTTGCATCTCAATGCGTGTTGCACAACAGGCATGCCAGCACAACTTTATTGATCTGCCTTGTTGTTTTGCACTCAAAGTTGCTAATTTGTTAGTAATTACTATGTAGGCCGTTTGCATGCTTGCTTGCAAGAAGCTCCACGAGATGGGGGCTTTTACTGACATGCTCTTACCTGACAAGGGAAGTGGTGGAGATGGTGAAAAATCTGAACAAAATGATGAACGAGATGCTCTTCCTGGAACTGCTAGGCATAGAGAATTCTACCCTGAAGGCATATCTAATGTTCTCCAGGTTAGTTGTACCAGTGAAGATGGTTACGTAAGGCTTTTCCTGAAATGATAATACTGTACAGGAGATTAACACAATTATGCATTTGTATTATAAAATGTCCATGTTTTAGTGCGTGTTCATATTGTTGCAAACCAAAGTTCTCTATATTGACAATGACTCGTACTATACTGTATAGCGAGCTCTGTTGATTGTACTTTTAATCCAATGTTCCAAATCCAACAATCGCAATTTTCTTATAATTAAGAGTCCATCATTTAATCCACACCCGTAACCCGAGCGTGGGTAACATAGATAGAGAGCTGAAGTGTGATTGGCGTATGCTGTTAAAGTAGGGTTTTTTCTTTTAGGATTTTCTTTATTGATTTGGTTTTCATGTTTTATAGAGGCATGTCAGAAATATACACAAGTCAGTTGTAGTGGAGTTATTACAACCATATAGGTAAAGAGAAAGAAGGTAAGATACCTGTACTGAAATCTTATGTACTGAAATCTAATCTAGTGGAGTTATTACAACCATATTGAATTGGAATATGATTCTAATGTACTGAAATCTCATTCTCAATCCAATAGGTTAAATCCCCATGATCAGACAATCAGCAAAGCACTATTGTTTTTCCAAAAAGGAAATTCCATACCTAGTGTGAAGGCTCTGACATTTTACAGGTCGGGAACATTTTCAATAGATGTACACTATGCTGATGTCAGTGAACTTCAAGCACCAGCGAAGATCAGCACATATACGGTATGAAATTATCACTTATTTTGAAAGTGCTGCATCTGTAGTTTACGGACAATGTTTGTTCGACAAAATTAGTCTATCATTGTTGTTATCTTTGCATTATCTCAATGTTGTTATATTTTTTGGTCAGATTGGCCCTTTTCAATCAACAAAAGGTGAACGGGCTAAAGTAAGAGTTAAAGTTCGTCTTAATCTACATGGTGTTGTGTCAATTGAATCTACAACCGTAAGTTCTACTGAAAACCAGCTTTGTTGTTATATTTTACTTAGATGAGAAATGCAATGAAGCATGTTGCTTACTTTTTGCATTCTTTTGCTGATATGTTTTAAACATGAGGATTTTGAGTTTTGCATTTTGTATGTGCTTTAAAATTTTCAGCTACTTGAAGAAGAGGAAGTTGAGATTCCAGTTGAGAAAGAGTCAACAAAGATGGATACAGATGAAGCTCCATCTGCAGCTGCTCCTTCAAGCACCACTGAAAATGATGTTAACATGGAAGATGCTAAAAGTGCTGCTGATGCCCCTGCCTCTGCAGTAGAAAAGAGAAAAGAAAAGAAAAGAAATGAATTTCCAGTAGAAGTGTAATAGTTGTCTCAATTTTGTAATCTGCTATTTATGCTGTATCCTGTTGAGTATTGAACACGGTAAAAGAATACAGAGGGGGGGGTGAATGGATTCTTGAACTTTTCTTGGATTGAGTCTGTGTAGCAGATAAGTGCCTGTGTGTGCAGAAATTAAGGTGCGGATAAATAAACAACACAAGACACAATATCACTTTAATCTAATGTATATTAGATAAAGGTTGCTACAATCTGTGAATACAAATGGTAGTATTCTCAGCTTCGTTTTTCTCAGAGAGATATAGCTTACAGTGTATGAAAAACTAGACTCACAAAAGTTACTAAGTTATGAAGTGAGGCTGTGTCCTTATAGAACATGGATACAGCCCACTTACTGCAAATAAGGTAGCTAAACAAATTACTTTCTAGTCTGTCTATCCTTTTTGAGTAAGCGTCCAAACGGTTACAGATTTGACTTTGCAAAGCCTGTTTAGATCCACTTCTTTAGCTCCTTGTCTCTTCTATATCTCTCCAAGCTTCCTTGTAGGCTTTCCAGAGCACGTTACAGGTTGTGGTCCATAAAGTGCATTGGCTTGTTGCAGGTTTCTGACTTGTACAATTTCTTCAGTATTTTGTCTCCAAGAATGTATTCGAGAAGTGACTAAGTAAGTGATTCGAGAACTAGAATTGACTTGATCGATAACTCTGAGTTCTCGAATACTGTTATAGTGACATATCGAACCACTTCTCGAATAGCTCTTTTCCATCAGGATTCCTTGAGTTGTCGAATAGAGCATTTGACTTATCGAATCCTCGAGTTGTCGAATAGCTTTCTGAGTCTTTGAGATATCGAATGGAACTTTGACTTGTTGACTCTTTGAGAACTCGAATACCATCTTGACTTGTTGACTTCTTGAGTTCTCGAATAGAGTAGTAGACATATCGAATCCCTGAGATATCGAATGAGATATCGAACAGTGTATTCAGAGATATCGAATAGTGTCTTGAGATATCGAATCCCTGACTTCTCGAATGATGGACTTCTCGAATAGACAAATATACTTCTCGAATTGGTACTTAGGCAAATTCTTCATTTCTTCAAATCCCAACTGTGATTATTTGGCAGTCTTTAACTCCTTGCTTGAGGCATGAACCATGGAACTTCTTTCAAGCATTATTCTAGACTCTATTTGTACAGTTACACAACTAGGATTTGATGCCTATTACAAGTACAATACAAACAGAAACTCTACAACTAGAGGTTCCCTCAATTAAGAGGTCAAGTAAGTAATGCAAAGCATTACAAACAATTAGGCTTGTTATTAGATGTATACAGGCATGCCTCTGTAACTAACAATCTCCCCCAAATTGTGAGTGAGACCCTTAGTCACAATTTCATGTCTGATAACAAGCCTAACATACATTAAAGATAAAACTTTAAAAGTACAGGTATGTATTTTGATTGAACACATAAATGAAATTACAAGATAAATACTCTTACAGTATGATGAGGTACTAGCCATTTTCTTTTGATTGCATCTCCATTGCTTTGGCTTGTAGATCATCATATGCTTTCTGTTTCCTTTCTTTCTCCTTTCTTGCAATCTCATCTACTGCTCTCATGATTTCTGTCATAGCATCCAATTCTTCAATCATAATAGAGTTTTTGAAATCTTCAATCACTGGCTTCAGAATGTTGGCAGGATAGTGACTGAGTAGGTTCATTCTTATATTGACATTGTCTCCATTTCTCCTCCTATACTTCACCACATAGGGATCAAACTGAACTCTACACAATCCCTTTGCCCTTAGCTTTTCTGCTTCAATCTCCAGTCTATCAATTTCTTTCTCCCTTTCTAACCATTTCTCATAGCAGCCCTTTCTTATCTTCTCAGCATATTCTTTCTTCATTTTCACAAAGTCAATCAATTCCAGCTTCCATACTTTCTCCACCTTGTCCTTAGAATCCAGCAATGCAATGATTCTTTCTATCTCATACAATTTACCCCAATGTTGACAACCCCCTTGTTTGAATTTCATTTCTTTCCCATCAGTGTACTTGATTACAAGGTGATCATCCACAATTGCAGCATAGCATATCTTTTGAGCTCTTAGAAATAGCAGTTGCTCTTCATCAAAGTCTTCATCAAGTGGCTGGAGCTTTAATCCTGGAATTATTGTTAGGGCTCTAGATTTGGATAGCTTCACTCTCCTTGCAGCATGCTTAAATTTTATCCTCTTGACATGGTTGCTTGGCAGAAATCTTTGACCTTGGTTGGTAGACCATAGTAGTATTCCATTAGCAGATTGCTTTCTGAAACATACACATGGTTTCTTGACTTGAATCTTCTTCTTTTCTTGAGATGGTAAGACAGTTGCAGAAGCCATAGATGTAGATTTTGCTAGGTCACTACTAACAGTATTCACCCTAGACTTAGAGTCTTGTGTTGTGGTGAGATTACTGCTAGCAGTGCCTAAGGCTTGCTGTCTTCCACTCTTTCTCACATATGTTTTACCCTGGTCATCATCATCCTTTCCATCCTTGTCCCCCTTTTTCTTCTTATCTTCATCACCCTTATCTCTCCTGTGATGTCTTCTCCTCCCATCACCTTTGTCTTCAGAATCATCATCCTTATTTCTCCTAGGTTGAGCCATCTCTGGAATTTCACCAGTTGCAATATAGGTTCTGAGGATATGCAGTGCCTCAATTTCTTCAGCATTTCTGGCTCCAACCTTCTTCTGTAATTGATCAATGATAGCAATGATCAGTCTGTGATTTCTAGTGGTGAGATCATGGGGAATGACCAGTTGCTTGATATCTTCAATTCTGGTACCAGACTGATAAATGATTGTCCATGGCTTCTTGATCACTTCTGGTAGCCTTGTAGGTTGACCATTCCTCAAATCATCAAACAGACTCTTGCTGTTCTCATTCTTCTTCTCAATGAGCTCAAGTATGGCATCTATCTCTGAGTGCTTTAGGTCTTGTAGAGTCTGGTATGTTAGATGCCATATCTTTAGTTTGGAAACCATCACTATCTCCTTGACCCATATATTGTTGACTTTCTTGGGGATGACAGTGATGTAGTCAATCTGCTTCTTCACCTCCCTCAGATAAAACTGAGTGTCACCAACCTGTTCCCTTATGGCTTTCAGAAACTCCAAGAAGGCTTTATCATGATAGTCATTGGAGTTAGCAACTTCTTGTAGCTTGGCCTCAGTAACAACTTTGACTTCTACAGGCTTGGCACTCTCAGATATAGAGGTTGGAGGTTTGTCAGATGGCATACTCCCTGCAACCACTGTGGTAGTTATGGATTGCTTTTGTCCTCCAGGAGTAGTGATGTGCACAGTTGGTAAGGTGACAACTGGCAAGATAGATGGAGGCTCATCTACTTTGGATTTTCCTTTGCCAGGCACATTTGCTAGAGACTTAGAAGCCCTTTGATGACCACCCTCTTTGATTATTATGCCTTTCTCTCCCTTTGTCTCCCCCTTTGAATTTGAGTTCCTCCTAGCCTTCTTCTCCCCCTTAGGCTTGTTGTCAGGCACAGAGGCTGTAGAAATGTCCTTTGGGATTGAAGATTCATCAGGTAGAGGGAGACCCATATGCTTCATCATTGCAGCTAACATGGTTTGTTGATGCAGAAGGACATCAGCTGTGGTGGATGCTTGAGTGTCCAACTGATCATTTAGCAATGCAACCTTTTCTGTGAGATGAGCATTGGTCTTGGTGAGAGTAGCTACCTCCTGCTCAAGAGTGTTGACCTTAGTGAATAACTCATTGGCCTTGAAGCCAGATAAAGATTGATCCTGCAGCCTCTTCACTTCATATTTAGACAATTCATGCACAGGGACATCAGTCACTAGTCTATCTCCATAAAGATTTTTGAACATTATCCTCAGCATGGCATTGGCATCTGTAGTCTGGTCAGATAGATTCTGAAATTGATGCCCCAGACCTGTGACAGCATCTTTTAGCATAGCCAGCCCATTGTCCACCTGAGTGCAGGTAGAGTTGCAGTGTTTGATGTCCTTGAACACACTGTCCAATTGGGGAAATTTAGCATCAAAGGCCCTCTTGACTTCTGCTACTGAAGTGGCTGTCTTATCACACACCCTGTTGACTTCAGTTTTGACTCCCTTACCAAGATAATGTGCAGCCTTGAGGAAACCCTTGTAGGAGTCATTTACAGCTTCATACACTTCACCAGGTGACAGGGATTTTGCATTGGAGCCCAGTGAAGTGATGTATTCCTCCCTGAGATACTGAAGTGCTTCATCGAGAGTAATATCATATTTTCCTTGCAACCAGGCATCTATGTTGCCATCTCTCTCAGCATCATCAATGATCTTTGACTTCTGCACTTCCACATCATCCCTATGGCATAATAGAATAGCCTCATAGTCTGGATTGGGCATGTCTGCAGTGAGAAGGTGCTGAGCAATCTTTGTGAACTCAGGAATCTGATCCACAATTAAGCTTTGAAGTGCTTCAACCGTCAATTGTTGTGGAACAGACCCTGATCCTGAAGCACTGTCATGTTGCACAGGCTTCAGCCATGTTGACATGAAGTCAGAGCTAGAGCGAGGCAAGCTAGTCTCCTCAGTTACAGATGCAACTTCTGTAACCGGATGGATTGACTCTACTACTGGTGTCACCACAGAAGTGGGATGAATTACACCAGCAGTTGACACAGGCACAGAGTCTCTAGTAAAAACTAGGGGAACCTCTGTGTTTGTGATGGTGTCATTAGGATATGCCTCAGCATGCATTCCCTCACCATCTAAATGTGGGTTCTGAGTGGTGAACAAAGTGTCATGCACTAAGTCACTTGAAATTATTGGCTCATCAAGAGAAAAGAATTCTTGATGATCAATACCTTGCATCTCAGTTGTCTGAGTTGCAGGCTCCAAAGAAATTTCAGAGATAGATTCTGGAAGAGAAGTGTGTTTTAGAGTAGATTTTGGCAACTCCCCCTGAGAGATAGAGAGAGTTTCAAAAGTGATGTGCTCTCCACTCAGTGTTGTGCCAGCCTTATCACTCCCATGTGCTGACTCTATACAAGAGGGTGCATTGGGGAGAATGCTTGATTCTATAGGTGCACCCTGTTGAGAGGATACACCTAGTGAGCTGTGTGCCCCTGATTTTACAACTTCAGCCATTTGTGTGACTGAAGAGGTGGTCTTAGTTTTCTTCTTCTTTGTTCTGTGTAAGGTTGACTCAGGTTCCTCACTTCCTAGACCTAATTCAACAGCCAATGCTGCTTCAGACAAGATATTTAAAGGTGCAGACATTACTTCCTTTCTCTTCTTTTTACTAACATCACCCTTTTGAGAGGATGATGCAGTTGGCTCAGTAAGAGGTAGAGTGTTTGGTTGAGAGGGTTGGTTAGCAAGCCCTGGGTTAGCATTTTGTTCTACTTGCTTGGGCTGTGCTAACTTAGATTTTGCATCAAATGTTGGCATGTTGTGGGGGTAAGTCCTAAACAAATTCTCCATATGGGGAGTTATGTTCAGTCTTACATCCACATCATTCCTAGTTTCCAAGTTACCAAAAATGAGTTTGGTCATGGACTTAGGATAGCCTATTTTATTTTTATCAATCCCAGGCAATTCAATCAATGAGGCATTTTTATAATTAAGTACAGATTGAATAAAGCGAGGGAAGAAAATATCAGTACCTCTCTTGGTTGTGTTCTTACCAAGTCTCCCATATAATTCTTGAAGTATGATTTGGCCAACATCTATCTTCTTTCCATAGGCCAAAGCATATCCAATTTGCTGCACAGGTGCACTGATTTGGTCAAAGCTTGATTTCCTGGCAGTGAAGACTTGGAGAAGAGTTGCAAACACATAGCTCCACTCCTTTCTCAGATTCTTTCTGTTTAGCTTTCCAAGGTTAATCCCATCTGAGTAGTTTATGAACTCAAAGAATTCCTCCAATTCTGCGTTAGTGGCCATTCTGTCAAATGACTCTTGTTGTAGTCCTAGTGCTTGGTTCATGTCTGCAGTAGTGATAGTGATTTCCTTATCTTGAACCTTGCAGTAGATGACATATGAAGTGATTGCGTTTTCCAGGGCTACAACCTCCACAATAGCAGTATTCCAGAATTGTTCCAGAATATCGAGATACAGAGTTGGATTGGCAGAGAGTGCATCCTTGATATATGACTCAGCCATCCATTTCACAAAGCACTTGAAATTTGCATTGGGTGCTTCAACATCACTAGTGAGAGCGATGAAGTTGGTGTTGAACTTTACTGTTGCCATTTGTGTAGAAGAGAGAAAAGAAATTGAAGGTTGAAGAAGAAATTTGGCTTTTCGTAGCTAGGGTTTCAGGGGTTTAGAAAGTGTAGATGCTTGAGAAATCGAATGAAATGAATCGAATAGATGTGAGATTGTATAAGTATGAAGTACTTGAATTGTCGATTAGCAGACTGTTTTGTATCGACAAGTCAGGCATTCGAGAAGTAGAAAACAACTATTCGAGAAGTCAAGAATGGCTTAATCGATAACTCAAGCAGATAGAAACTCACAGCTGGCAGTTATCTAATTTAGAAATAATTCTAAATTAAATAAAATGTGTTTTTATGAGTGAATTAAATTTTTAGATAAAAATCCAAAATCGGTTAAAATTCAGCGAGAATTCAGCCTTTTCAAATGATTCGAGAACTCAAATATAGTGTTCGAGAACTCAATCATTCGAGAACTCAGTTACTAGATTCGAGAAGTCAATAATTCCTCTATTCGATATCTCAGAAAGACTCTATTCGAGAACTCAAGAGTACTCTAATGAGACTTATTAGAGATGTCGAATAGTGAATCATTCGAGAAGTCTGACTTATCGAACTATACCCATCACTCATAAAAATTTGATTTTCACTATCTTGTAAAAATTTACCAGACATATTCATTGAAAAATATCCTAGCAAATCAAATAGTGATTTTCTCAAAATTTCATAGAAATTTTAAGTTAATAAAAATATGATTTTCAACATATGCAACAGATTTGAAATATTTATAAATCATATTTCAGCCAACACTTACTTCAAAAATATTGAGGATTTAGATAAAGTAAGTGTTTACTGCTGCAACAATCTAGATGATGTATTCACTTAGCCAGAATCTGAAGAATTCAGCATTCCAATCTCACTTACCAACCTTGTGAAGGTGGCTTCATCTAATGGCTTAGTGAATATATCAGCTAGTTGTTTATCTGTAGAGACATAATGCAACTCAATGGTTCCATTTGTTGCATGTTCTCTTATGAAATGATATCTGATGTCAATGTGCTTTGTTCTAGAATGATTGACAGGATTGGCAACTATAGAGATTGCACTTGTGTTGTCACACATGATTGGAATTCTTTCCAACACAAGTCCATAATCTCTAAGTTGATTTCTAATCCAAAGCACTTGAGCACAGCAACTTCCAGCAGCTATGTATTCAGCCTCAGCTGTAGAAGTTGACACAGATTGTTGCTTCTTGCTATACCAAGAAACTAACCTTTGTCCAAGGAACTGGCAGCTTCCTGAGGTGCTTTTCCTATCCACTCTGCATCCAGCATAATCAGCATCAGAGTAGCCAACCAGATTGAACCCTGTGTCCTTAGGGTACCATAATCCCAAGTTAGGAGTGCCCTTCAGATATCTAAAGATCCTTTTTATTGCAATCAAATGTGATTCCTTTGGATTTGATTGAAACCTTGCACACAAGCATGTAGCAAACATGATGTCTGGCCTACTTGCAGTGAGGTAGAGTAGAGAACCAACCATGCCTCTGTAGACTGAGATATTTACTCTCTTGCCTTTAGCATCTTCATCCAATTTAGTGGCAGTGGCCATGGGTGTCTTGGCAGGTGAACAATCTTCCAAGTCAAACTTTTTCAATAAATCCTTGATGTACTTGGTTTGACTGATAAAGATACCATCCTTCCTTTGACTGACTTGCAACCCTAGAAAGAATGTCAACTCTCCCATCATACTCATCTCATATCTGCTCTGCATGAGTTTAGAGAATTTCTCACACAGTTTCTCATTTGTAGAACCAAAAATGATATCATCCACATAGATTTGAACTAGGATCATATCATCACCATGCTTCTTGTAAAACAGTGTCTTGTCCAATGTGCCTCGAGTGAATTGATTTTCAAGAAGAAATTGTGATAGAGTATCATACCATGCTCTTGGAGCTTGCTTAAGTCCATACAGTGCCTTAAGCAATCTGTAGACAAATTCTGGGAAATGTGGATCCTCAAAGCCAGGTGGTTGTTGCACATAAACCTCTTCTTCCAACTCTCCATTTAGAAATGCACTCTTGACATCCATTTGATAAACTTTAAAGTTTGAATGAGCAGCAAATGCCAAGAATACTCTAATGGCTTCCAATCTAGCGACAGGGGCAAATGTCTCATCATAATCAATGCCTTCCTGTTGAGAGTATCCTTTTGCAACCAGCCTTGCTTTGTTTCTTATTATTACACCATCTTCATCCATCTTATTCTTCAGAACCCATTTTGTTCCAACAATGGTTCTATTCTTTGGTGCAGGCACAAGTTCCCATACTTTGTTCCTTTCAAATTGATTCAGCTCCTCTTGCATGGCAATAATCCAATCTGGATCCAACAATGCATCATCAAGTTTCTTAGGCTCAACTTGTGATAGAAAACATCCATAGAGGCACTCATTTTGAGTTGCTCTCCTAGTCCTTACTCCTGCATTAGGATCTCCAATGATTTGCTCTGCAGTGTGTGATCTATCCCATTTCCTTGAGTGTTCAGCCTGATTTCTCATCCTTGATGTTGCTTCATCATCCTCAACATGATCATCCTCATTTCCCCCCCCTGTGAAGTTGCCATTACTCACAGGTGTGTCTTGGATGCTTGTTTCTTCACTATTGATTGGCACAAATTCTTCTCTTGTATCATTATTCACTTGAGTTTGTTGAACTTGAGTTTCAACTCTAGTTTCAGTCTCTTCATCAGAATCATCTAGATTATCAAACTTCAATGGATCTTTGTCTTCATCATTGGCTTCTTCTAGTCCAGGTAGTTTGCTGTCATCAAATGTTACATCTGTGCTTTCCATAACTTTCTTTTGACTGATGACATAAACCTTGTATGCAATTCTTTCCATAGAATAGCCAAGAAAAATTCCTTCAAATGCTTTTGCATCAAACTTTCCAACATATTCAGAATTGTCCTTAAGTACAAAGCATTTGCTTCCAAAAGTATGAATATACTTCAGTGTAGGCTTCTTTCCAGTCATCAAGTTGTAAGGAGTCTTTCCAGTGTTTTTGTTGATGAGGGTTCTGTTCTGAATATAGCATGCAGTGCTCACAGCCTCAGCCCAAAAACATGTGGGCATTTTTGCATCAAGTAACATTGTTCTAGCAGCCTCAATTAGAGTTCTATTCTTTCTCTCAACAACTCCATTTTGTTGTGGAGTCCTTGGAGCTGAGAATTGCTGAGAAATGCCATTCTCTTTGCAGAATGCTTCAAGTGTGGCATTTCTGAACTCTGTTCCATTATCACTCCTCAATGCAATCACACTTGCATTGTTTGCCTTTGCTTCCTTGTCAACTTTCTTTATATGCTCAATGATTACTTGTGGAGCCTCATCTTTTGATGCCAGAAATTCTACCCATGTATACCTTGAAAAATCATCAACCATTACCAGGGCATACTTCTTTCTTCCAAGTGACATTATGTTAACAGGCCCAAACAAATCCATATGGATAAGTTGTAGTGGCTTGGTTACAGATGTCACTGTCTTTGACTTGTGGCTTGATCTCTTCATTTTTCCTTTTTGACAAGCCTCACACACTCCTTCTTGGCAGAATTCAAGTGTGGGCATGCCTCTCACTAGCTCTCTTTTGACTAGAGAATTAATGGCCTTAAAGTTCAGGTGTGATAGTTTCTTGTGCCACAGCCAACAATCTTCATTTGATGCTTTTGAGTAAAAGCAACAAATTTTGTCCTTGTTTGCAGAGTCCATATTGGCTACAAACAGGCTTCCCTTCCTTACTCCAGATAGAGCAAAATCACCAGTCTTCTTGTGGGTGATCAAACATTCATCTTTGTCAAAATTCACTTTGAATCCTCTATCAGTAAACTGACCAACACTTAACAGATTATGCTTGAGCCCCTTGACTAGTGCTACATCTTCAATGATGACATTTCCAACTTTCAGCTTGCCATATCCCAATGTGTTACCCATGCTGTCATCTCCAAAAGCAACCATTGGGCCAGCCTTTTCCTCATACTGTGATAGCAGGGCCATATCACCAGTCATATGATTTGAGCATCCACTGTCCAAAATCCACATGACCTTCTTCTCACTTTCTTTGCCCTGCAACCACAAAGGTATTACTTTTCCTTTGGTACCCAAACAAGTTTGGGTCCATGTGACTTAGAGACAGTTTTATCATAAACAACATGCTTGTCAACTTTCTTAGTGTCAGTCTTCTTGTCACTGTTGGAAGTCTTAGAACCTGAGGTTTCAGACTTAGGTGACAAAGGTACCTTCCTAGCTTTAGGAGGACTTGAAGACTTTGACCTTGTGTAGTGTGTGTGAGAATTGTGACTGATACAACCATCAATGAACTGTTTTCTTAAATTAAAACAACTAGTCATAACATTCATATTGCATGGCATACAGTCAAATTTATCACAGAAGGGTGCAACTCTATGTCTTAGAGGCACAGAACAATCATAGAAAGGTTTAGACACACTACCAACAGGTTTCTTGCATGCATGAGTTAGATGATTGGTACTGAAACAGTTCTGACAAGTTTTCCTAGGGGCATTAGGCATATAAGCATAGTTGTTATCCTTGTTAATCCCTAACTTGCCATTTCTGTTCTGTTTCTTTTTAGTCACTTCCTTTCCTGATTCACTCTTCCCAGCTGATACAAACTTAACAAACTTCTTAGGTCTTGGCCTATCAACTACTGGCTTCTTGGTCTTTGACTTGGCACTCTCACCCTTAGAGGATGCTTGCTGTTCACTAGATTGTGCCTCATCCTCATCATTCAACATTTGCTTGATGAGTAAGGCATCCTCATCAATTTCAAATGTTGATTCCTTAAAAATTGGATTTTCAGTTTTTCTCAAAACGTGAGGCACTTTCTCATGAACAGTTGTGTCCTCTTCAATGACAGCATAGCCTTTCCTTTGTTTGAGAGAGTCATAGTCAAGTCCAATAGCTGCTTTGGGTTTAGCTTCAATTTTCTCACAGTAGGATTGCACTAAACCAGATGATTTCTTGAAAGTTTTAAGTTTGAATTCATTCTCAGCTAATTCATCCCTAAGAGCCTTCTCTACTTGACTAGCACATAGAACCTTGTTCTCCAAATATTCAACTTCTTTCTTAAGGTTTTCTACTTGCATAGCAGTTAGCTCAAGTTCCTCATTCTTTTTGGTTAATACTTCATTTCTAGTAGACAGTTTAGCAATCTCCTCATTAGCAGCAGTCATACTAGTATGAATATTAAACATTTCAACAGATAATTGTTCAATCATGGATTTGTATTCAGAAACAGACATGTCTATAGTAGTGAGAGATGGTACCTGAGAATCAGATGAAGATGAGTCATCCTTGGAGTTGGCCATCAAGGCATAATTGCAGAATTCTTGTTCCTCTTCATCACTCTCAGAATCATCCCAACACTTCCCTTCAGCTATGTAGGCCTTACCATGTGTCTGCTTTTTCAGAAGGGCCTCATACTTAGCTTCTAGCTCAAGATAATCTCTATCCTTCTTTTTAGGCTTCTTGCATTCACTGGCAAAATGCCCTAGGTCATTGCATCTATAACACCTTACAGATGACCTATCCACATAACCGGTTTTGAACTTATTTCTGTTTGGTTTCACAGGTGCCTTGTTCTTGTTGGCTGAATGGTTTTGAGTTTTGGGTTTGAAGGGTTGATTTCTTTTAAATCTGATGTTTGGAAATTTTCTGGCCATGAAAGCATATGAAGTATTTTCCATCCCATCAAGTTCTTCCAGAGTGTAAAACTCCTCTTCTTCTTCCTCCTTTTCCTCAACAGGTTCACTCACCCCAGCTTCAGTTTCTTCATCATCTGCCACCTCCTCTATCCTTAGTTGGCTTGTAGATGCTTCTAAGTCCAGAATGGATTTGTTGACAATCAAGGCACATGATGTGTTTATCATCCTACCTTGGTTGGCTTGGATAGCCCTCTTCTGAAGCAACTCAAGTTCATGAGTCTTTAGGACTCCATAGAGTACATCATAGGTGACTTTGTTCAAATCTCTCTCTCTAAGGGAAATGACTCTTTGCTCCAGATGATTTGGTGAAGACAACAGAAATTTCATATTTAACTCCTTGGTGCTGTAAACCTTTCCATTCATCTGCAACTCAGTAACTAGCTTGTGAAACCTTTCAAACATTTCAGTGATGCTTTCCTTGGGCTGTGCCATAAAAGCTTCATACTGTGTGACCAATATCTGTTTCCTGTTTTCTTTAACCTCATCAGTCCCTTCACACAACACCTCAATGTGATCCCACATCTCTTTAGCAGACGTGCATGATGCTATGTTTGCAAACATTGACATATCCATGGAATCAATGATGAGCAACATGAGGTGGCTGTCAAGAGCAACCTTCTCCCTTTCTGACTCTGTCCACTTTGATGGATCCTTGGCCTCATAAGCTCTAGGGATTGTTATGGTTCCAACAGTCTTCTCTGGTATCTCTTGTTGTGGAACAAAAGGACCATTCTTGAGAATCTCAGGATACAAGGGATGAGAGGCTTTGATGAACAACATCATCTTTATCTTCCAGAGGTTGAAGTTTTCTTTATCAAACTTAGGGACCTTCACCGTTCCTGTAGTCTTTGGTGTATTCGAACTCATGATCGTTTCTCTGTTTTTGAATAAACATCCCGCTCTGATACCACTTGTTGAGTATTGAACACGGTAAAAGAATACAGAGGGGGGGGGTGAATGGATTCTTGAACTTTTCTTGGATTGAGTCTGTGTAGCAGATAAGTGCCTGTGTGTGCAGAAATTAAGGTGCGGATAAATAAACAACACAAGACACAATATCACTTTAATCTAATGTATATTAGATAAAGGTTGCTACAATCTGTGAATACAAATGGTAGTATTCTCAGCTTCGTTTTTCTCAGAGAGATATAGCTTACAGTGTATGAAAAACTAGACTCACAAAAGTTACTAAGTTATGAAGTGAGGCTGTGTCCTTATAGAACATGGATACAGCCCACTTACTGCAAATAAGGTAGCTAAACAAATTACTTTCTAGTCTGTCTATCCTTTTTGAGTAAGCGTCCAAACGGTTACAGATTTGACTTTGCAAAGCCTGTTTAGATCCACTTCTTTAGCTCCTTGTCTCTTCTATATCTCTCCAAGCTTCCTTGTAGGCTTTCCAGAGCACGTTACAGGTTGTGGTCCATAAAGTGCATTGGCTTGTTGCAGGTTTCTGACTTGTACAATTTCTTCAGTATTTTGTCTCCAAGAATGTATTCGAGAAGTGACTAAGTAAGTGATTCGAGAACTAGAATTGACTTGATCGATAACTCTGAGTTCTCGAATACTGTTATAGTGACATATCGAACCACTTCTCGAATAGCTCTTTTCCATCAGGATTCCTTGAGTTGTCGAATAGAGCATTTGACTTATCGAATCCTCGAGTTGTCGAATAGCTTTCTGAGTCTTTGAGATATCGAATGGAACTTTGACTTGTTGACTCTTTGAGAACTCGAATACCATCTTGACTTGTTGACTTCTTGAGTTCTCGAATAGAGTAGTAGACATATCGAATCCCTGAGATATCGAATGAGATATCGAACAGTGTATTCAGAGATATCGAATAGTGTCTTGAGATATCGAATCCCTGACTTCTCGAATGCTGGACTTATCGAATAGACAAATATACTTCTCGAATTGGTACTTAGGCAAATTCTTCATTTCTTCAAATCCCAACTGTGATTATTTGGCAGTCTTTAACTCCTTGCTTGAGGCATGAACCATGGAACTTCTTTCAAGCATTATTCTAGACTCTATTTGTACAGTTACACAACTAGGATTTGATGCCTATTACAAGTACAATACAAACAGAAACTCTACAACTAGAGGTTCCCTCAATTAAGAGGTCAAGTAAGTAATGCAAAGCATTACAAACAATTAGGCTTGTTATTAGATGTATACAGGCATGCCTCTGTAACTAACATATCCCAAACATTTGTAAAATGAATTTCATTTTTTAAAAATTGATAATAGTATATTGTATTGTGATTGAATTTGAAAGTTAAGAAATTTCTATTATGACAAGATTTTGGTTTGTACAAATTTTGATTTTTGATTATTCAACCGTTATTTGGGTGCACAGAAATAATAGTAATTTTTTTTGTTTTTTGTTTTTGATAATATACGTCGGTCTTTTTAGTATTATACGTCGGTTGTTTCTAGATAATATACGTCGGTCTTTTTGACATTATACGTCGGGTCTTTTTTGACAATATACGTCGGCCTTTTGGATATTATACGTCGGCCTTTTTAGCGACGTATATTTGGACTTTATACGTCGCCTTTTTAACCGACGTAAAAGAGTACTTTATACGTCACCTTTTTAACCGACGTAAAAGATCCCTGACTTTATACGTCGCCCCTCCATACGTCGCCATTTAACCGACGTATAAGGTCGATTTAACCGACGTAAAAGGCCTGTTTTCTACTAGTGATACTCCTAGGAGTCGAATCTTGTTGGACATTGAGAAGGATAAGGATTTCCTATGGCCGAAGCCACTCAGGGGTGATCCCACAAAGAGAAACAAGAATCAGTATTGCAGATTCCACAGAGATGTGGGGCATGATAGTAATGATTGTAAGCAACTCAAAGATGAGATCGAGTTTTTGATCCGTAAAGGGAAACTGAGTCACTTCACTAAGGGTAAAGATCGTGGTAATCAAAGAAGATATTATAATAGAAGGGATGACGATCAAGATCGCAACCCACAGCCCCGAGGGTCAGTAATCAACATGATCTCAGGAGGCCCGACTGCGGTCGGGACAACTAGGAACTCTCGGAAGCCTTATGCCCGAGAGGTGATGCATATTGTTGGAGAGGCACCTAAGCGTGCAAGAACTGAAGTAACAATCAGATTTGATGATTCAGACCTTGAAGGGGTGAAGTTCCCCCACGATGACCCACTGGTCATAACACCCATGATTGGGAATTCAGGGGTGAAGCGAGTCTTGATAGACAATGGAGCTTTAGTGGACATTTTGTTCCATGATGCATTCGTGAAGATGGGATACAACGACTCTCAGTTGACCCCATCTAACATGCCTATATATGGATTCAGCGGGGTATAGTCTAAAGTTGAGGGAACTATTCAGTTACCCGTCACGATCGGACAGAAGCCAATGAAGGCCACACAGATGCTGAACTTTTTGGTTATCAAAGCATCTTCTACTTACAATGCCATCTTTGGGAGGACTTGACTTCACGCTTTTAAGGCTGTGGCCTCAACCTATCACATGAAGATCAAGTTTCCAACCAAGAATTGTGTAGGAGAACAAAAAGTGACCAGAAAATGGCTAGGAGCTGTTATGTAGCCGCGTTAAGGCCTGGTGGAGTCGGGGGGCAGGTCCTTCCGATTGGAGACATGGATGTCCGCAGTAATAAGGAGCACCAAGAAAGGCCAGCAGAGGACATCACGCATAAGCCTCGGACAGCCATTAAGGCTAAGGCGTCAACTGACTTCGTGGTTGAATGTACCATTGGTAACCAAGAAGTCGAGGGGCAGGAGATAGTACCCCAAGAAGGAAGTGAACTTCAAAATAAGAATGAGGAGACTAGAAGGAGTAGTGAGTGCTCTATTTTGATAGAGCATCAAAAACAAAATCAAGCAATGCAGGCCTAATCTTGCAAAGCCCCGATGGGTTCAAACTATCTTGATAGGACTTAGCTTCGTATTTATCTAGTAGAAGTAGAAAAAATTTTAAACTATATTACTCCCTTTGTCTCAATAAACCTTTCCCGGTTGACTAAAAACACGGGTTTTAAGACAGTGGATAATGAATATTGTTTTTTAATGAAGTAGTGGGTATTGAATATTGTTTTTAAGGAGTAGTGGGTATTGAATATTGTTTTTAAGGAGTAGTGGGTGGAGTAGTGGATATTGAATATAGTTTTTAAAGAATAGTGGGTGGAGTAGTGAGTATTGAATATTGTTTTTAAAGAGTAGTGAGTGAATTAGTGGGTATTAAATATTGTTTTTAAGGAGTAGGAGATGGAGTAGTGGGTATTGAATATTGTTTTTAAGGAGTAGTGTAGGGCTGAGCAAAACCGAACTGAAACCGAAAAACCGAACTGAAATGTTGAATTTCGGTTCGGTTTGGATTGTATTTTTCTGAAAATTTTGGTTATTTCGGTTTTTCGGTTTAAACCGAAATTTATTTCAGTTTGGTTCAGTTTTTTTTAAAAAACTTTGGTTCAAACCGAAATAACCGAATTATATATATATTTTATTTATATTATATATGTATATGTTTATATTTTATATATATGCATGATTTAATTAATTCAAAATTAAGTTTAAATATTTAAATTGATAGTTTGTGTTTTATTTTGTTTTAATTGTTACATATTTTAATATATTTGCTATTAAAATTAATTTTAAAATTTAAAAAAATAATATTATATATAATTTTTTTTAAATCTGTTCGATTCGGTTTTGGCGAAATATTTCGGTTCGGTTTTTCGGTTCGATTTCTACTGATAAATCGGTTCGGTTCGGTTTGATAAAAATCGGATTTCGGTTATTCGCTTTTTGTTATTCGGTTCGGTTAAAAACCGAACCGACCGAATGATCACCCCTAGAGTAGTGGGTGGAGTAGTGGGTATTGAATATTGTTTTATATGGCTTAAAATAGAAAGGGGAAATGTATTTTGAATGTCCCAAAATAGTAAACAGGAAATGTTTTAAGAGACGGAGGGAGTATAAAACTTTTCTACTTTTGAAAATTTTAAAAATGTAAAGAATTGAGGAGGACAATGGAAAAAAAATTGTAAGGCAATGATTCAGACACAAGAGTATTATACATCCTTATGTCATTTCATATTTTGAAATATGTGACATAAGCAACAAACAAACATAAACATTTAATTTAATAAAAAAAAAATCAAACGCAAACATTTCATTCATATTATTTATTTATTTATCTGTACAAACAACTAAGAGGCATCATGACAACAAAAGTAGTGCCTCCAGCATAAGCACACGACGCTTTTGTTGCTCGATTTTTGTAAGTGAGTGCTATACCATGCAATCTTATTCCGATGCAAGGATATTTCTTTCTACATTCGAACTACACAGCAATTGGCATCCCAAAAAAAATAATGATAAATCTGAATTAAACATTGAATCCAAATGCCACGGAGCATCCAGACGGCACAATAAATATTGGAAAAGATATCAATCTTAGTCTGAAGAACGAAACAATATATTATCGGAACACCTACAAAAGCCTGACATGACGGTGCAAATATTCCTCCACATGTCTTAAATGATGACAGAAATGATTATCTGTCACTATCAGTACATTCTATCTGTAGCTTTCCACATGCCAAGATGGTGCTTACACGTGTTCGTCATTTTGCTCCCTGTGCACGTGTTCATCATATACGCGCTCCACATGTCCAGCCATCCTGCCGAGGAACGGTCCAAATTTTGAGGTAACACCTAATACCCTAATCCTTGGCCTTTAAATAATCCAAGGGATAAGGTGTTGGGGTGACTTCCATTTTACGCATATACCCACATACACACTGATTTATACACTCTTTCTGTCTTATCGCTCTTCTCCAAGACCCCATACTTATTCTCATGTCGGAGGTGCCGCAAGGTCTCCATCCCCGCCGGCATTGTTTTGCAGGAGGCCTCTCTGGCAGCTTCACCGCATCCAAACAATTTGAGCAAAATCAGGGAAAAATGAGGATGTATGGCAAACTAAGCATTATCAAATATATTAATCAAAAAAAAAAGTTCTAGCAATATGTAATTGAGGTATAGTGTATCAGAGTACATAACATATCTGATAGGTTATTAGGTTGGTATTTGAAACTTGAGGATTATACCTCCAAGATTGAATGAGAAGAGAAGTTGATTTGACAGAACCCTACTTGTATCATTGGTATGGTAAAATCTTTTCCACAACTCCGTCATCGCCATGATTTTGTCTCATCATCACCTTGTCATGAAGTTTTTTTTTCTCGCACCCACGAACTCTCGCGAGTGTTTGTTTTCTCTAACCTACGAACTCTCGTAGGAAACTTTTTCTTACACCTAATAACCTATTGGGGAGTTATGATACAAGTATGGTTCTGTTAAGTAATCAACTCATCTAAAATCAGAAGGTGTTAGAGGATGGCCCAACTGAATCTTTATCTTATAGTCTAACATTCCCCCTTACTCGAAAACCCATCTTTGGGTCGAGAATGGATCACGGGCGCCCATCTTTGAGGCATAAATTTACTTTCGTGTTCATAATAAATATTGAGAATATTAGGGGTGGTAGAGAGTCGAACCTTAGACCTCTGCATGCATGTCTGAGCTCTGATACATTGATAAAGTATGGATACAAGTAGGGTTCTATCAAATCAACTTCTCTTCTCATTAAATCTTGGAGACATAAGCTTCAAGTTCTATTACAGTATTACAATTATTTATATAGTAAATCCTTAATCAATAATGAAGGAAACCATAAAAAATTCAACTTCCCTTAGTTCGCTAATGATAATAATCAAGACAACTCTCTCATGTAATCATCAATATTTCCTAACAAATATTGAACCATTTACACGTTGTATTGTAGATCCACATTCATGTATAATATTTATAAGCAAGGCAAAGAAAGAATGTTAGATGACATTTTTTCATGGACGTTTTCATTATGTAAATAACAATTTTACATTTAAATATTATAAGTATAAAAAGAGGAGGGGTGATCTTTTGAAGTATCATTATAAATACGAAGTTCGATTCTTATAGAAGACACTAGCTTTATCGCCCGTGCGAGGCACGGGCTTATTCTAGATATACATAGTCTACATGAGCACAACGTAGAACAATACCATTGTAAATGATTAAAATTAGAATGACATGACTCATGCATGTTGAAGTTTGTTAGTTTGAGTTACGCTCGTGTGCAATCTAGTACATGACTTCCCGATGCCCAACAAACATGAAAGGTTTTGATGTTAGAAAATAAAACTCGAAAACATAATCACCTTTGTGACTTAAGGAAACGAAGTTTCTGGAAATTACTGGCCCAAGATTATTGTTAGCATCAAATTAAATTTGAAGAAGTTTATGTAGCTCATTGCCCCATACATCCTGTAGTTTCAAGTTACTTTCAGTTTGATAAGCTTTTGACAGGAAAAAATTGTAAGTGTAGTTTAGAGAACACGTAAACACACACCTGAGACATGGTATGGTATGATGTAGCTGTATTCGGGCTGACTTTGAAGTTGTCAAGTGGAAAAAGATGACCTGGCCTTAAATTTAATCCTTGATATCCGGGGATACCTGTACTACTAATTAAATTGAGAAGCTACAAGTAACAATGCAAAGATGAAGTTGATAAGAGGAAAGTTATAGTGTTGTCCTTTTACAGAAAAAAGTTTACTTTATCTTTTGACAGAATCTTTACTATACAATATGCACTTCTGGGTTCACAGTTGCAAATATCATAGACAAAAATTGTACCAGCAAAGCAATTACATCGTTAAGAAACACGAGAAAGCAAAAGTATAACACTTAAACTTTTAAGTGCTACAGTGTGGAAATCGACCAATTTCTTATTTTCACACTCTAGTACCATCCCACAAAAATTAGAAGAATACTCGAAGCGAATTTATTTCACAAGTTTGAAGCAATCAAGTGAGTTGCATAAAACATTATTCAATTTTATTAACACTATAATA
The DNA here is from genome assembly GCA_037693485.1 of Kitagawia praeruptora. Classification (NCBI taxonomy): domain Eukaryota; kingdom Viridiplantae; phylum Streptophyta; class Magnoliopsida; order Apiales; family Apiaceae; genus Kitagawia; species Kitagawia praeruptora. The sequence continues at coordinate 113,637,727 of CM075344.1, read as the reverse complement.
TGATTGCCCGGAAATTATCATGTACTAACACAGATATCTCAAGATACTCTGATAAGGATAAATCAACAAAAAATATGTCGAGACTTGCTTTAACTTGAAGTATGTACCTTTAGACAACCAATCAAGAATCATAGAATTAAGTATGAATGAAACCTACACCCTAAATGTTTTAAGCTCATATTATGGTAAAGCTGTTGTGATTGGATTTAAGTCTTTGCATACTTCATATTCGCATTAGTTCTGATTTGCATCGTTAAAAATGAATAAAGATAAAATAAGCTAATACTGCCTCAACTTTGTTGCAACAGTGATTGCACATAGTTGATAATCTCATCAAGCATTACAACCTTACGAGTAATTCGTAGTAGAAACAATAAGAACAATCAGTATCTCTTTAGGGAATTAGCAACATAACAATATAAAAAATTGCATTTCAGTTCAGTTACCTTATCGCATTCTGGTACAAGTTCTTACAGCAATCTTATATGCTTGCTGATACTATCCCTTCTCACACGAAAATCTATTATCTCTAGCGGCATCTCCGTTTTCAGAATTTTCTGTAGAGTTGTTACCAGTTTGCTTACCCCTCAAAACTGAAGCAATGTTTTGCTCAAATTTTTGTTTCTTATCATCCTCTTCTAAGCTTATTGCAGAAGGATCTTGTTGCTCCACTTCATTCTGAACTTTATAACAAACAACTAAATACAAACTTAATAATGCACGCTTCTTCCTCTTTAAAATAGAAAAAGTTGGAAATCAAGGAGTATATACATAAGTGGAGTTGTGCCTCCTAATTAACATCTATTTCACATACATAAATTTCAAATATGTACTTGATGAGGAAGCGTGCAGCATGGTTATAATAATACGTAGCGTCACTATAAACTCTGATCCTAGTAATCATTTATGTAGTTTGGCTGCATAGATTATGTTAAACAGTTATAAGCTTTAATCAATGCAATAGACTCCCATTTTTTTTACTATAACATTGTCTGACCAGCATACAGCTTGTAGTACAGGAGAGAAACTAACAGACCTTATCTAATCACCTAATTTAAAATGAGACTGTTGATAATATCAGATATCTAAATATTCGCTTATACATTTAACTACAAAATACACATTAAAAGATAAACATTTTTATTTAAAACCATTCATATATTACAACCTTACCAGTAATCCGTAGTAGAAACAATAAGAACAATCAGTATCTCTTTAGGGAATTAGCAACATAACAATATAAAAAATTGCATTTCAGTTCAGTTACCTTATCGCATCCTGGTACAAGTTCTTGCAGCAATCTTATATGCTTGCTGGAGTTTTTACCAGTTTGCTTACCCCTCAAAACTGAAGCAATGTTTTGCTCCATTTTTTGTTTCTTATCATCCTCTTCTAAGCTTATTGCAGAAGGATCTTGTTGCTCCACTTCATTCTGAACTTTATAACAAACAACTAAATACAAACTTAATAATGCACGCTTCTTCCTCTCTAAAACAGAAAAAGATGGAAATCAAGGAGTATATACATAAGTGGAGTTGCGCCTCTTAATTAAAATCTATTTCTCAATAATGCTTACCGAGACAATAAGATAAGCTTCAGGAGACAGCCCAAGCTGCACATTTTTGGAATTTGTGAAACTCAATATCAATGGCTTAAATAAGTTCCTTTCCAGCAAACATGGAGGGTTTTATCATCATTGGCATCTATATACTGATTTAAGTTTGAATCCTTTCTTAACTGAAACCAAACAACATAAGGTCAGCTTAACATGACAATCCCAAGTGCTTCTGTTTTTAGTTTTAATTCAACATTAATTACCTCATAAAGTAGAGCTTCATATGCTGGAGAACTGAAGTAGGTATAAGAACTTCCACTATCGAAAATTACTGAAAGGCCCTTAACTCCAGTAGCATGGCCATTAAATCGTAATTCAGTAGGTCCCAAGGAGTAGTGATTTCTAATTAAATCAAATAGAAGGAATTATTGATATTGGCTGATTATATTAGAACAGATTTTACTGCAGAAAAGAGCTCCCGGTTTGAGAGTTCTTACTTGCCGGACTTGCTAGACATTGGCGCCCAGACAATTCTAGATGTCGCGAAAATATTATCCCCAATGAAGAGATATCCTCCTCCCTGTGCACTGAAGCAATGACCAAGTACATTTTGCATCAGACCAAGTTTGCGCAATTGCGCTAAAATGGTTGATTTTCCACTACCGAGGCCAAGGACTCCATCAGTACATGGTGGATGCACTCCATCTGCAACTTCTTGATTATAACCACAGCTGCAAATATAGTATGCAATTAGAGAATACAACATCATTCCAACATTCTACCAGCCAAACACGTCAGTGGTCATTGTTTTTCACATTGCAACTCAAATGTGAGCAACCAAAGCATACACTGAGAACTCTTGATATATAAATACATTAAATAAGAGGATGAGCAATTTAATTACCCAAAAGCTAGACGGGGAAGGACGGTGTTTCCATTAGTCAATTTAAAAAGAAATAAATCTCTAATTAGTACACCCAAAGATGAACTATGATCAGCATATTTTACTTCATAGTCACATTGTTCTTCTGGGCTTTGACAGGGTACTTCATTTGGCCAATGAAACAACGCGCAAAAGGGATCATCACATTTTATAATGTCTTCACTAGGCTTGTAGAGAGGGTGAGGTGCCTGCGGAAGATAAGAGGATCAGGAAATCGTATGTTATGCACTTATACATAAATTAACAAATTCATTTTCTATTGACCAGCAATACGTTGGTGTGGAAATGATGGATTTAACAAGTCCCGGATTGATTTTGTATTTAACGTATACATTGTCACATGAATTGAGTAAACATGATGTAAATAAATAGGTATAGATGAGTAACGCGGATTGATATATTTGTAGCTAAAAAGGATTGATATATTTGTAGCTAAAAAAGAAAGTATAATAACCGGAAAAGATTTGATGCAAGGTGCATCACATTGGAGCCAAGTAACATCACTTCCAGTATCTATATCGAGGGAGTAAGGTCTGGGTGGACTGCCTATGTTAAGAGTTGCGTGATAGTACCTGCAGACAAAAAAAAAAGGAAAATCAAAAATCAAAAATCAAATTCAATATCCTAGATTTTGTAGTGCTAAACCCTTTACATACATATGCAAGTGTAGGTAAACTTTTGTAGTGTGTGGCTGTGCATGTATGTGTTCACTATTCGGAAACTCACAAACAGTATTTCCTCTGTTAGAATTTAATGGCTTTTGACTTTGTAGCATGTATAAATCACAATCTTTATATCAATTAAAATTGAACTACAAACATAGGTATTAATAGCATTACTAAACTTGGTAGAACATTAGTATTGAAAGTGAAAATAGAAATTGGAAGATTCCAGACTCAAGAACATTCAAGAAAGTTAACGAAAAATAATGAAAAACCACAGAATAGTTTCATCTCATATATCCTAATCTCTAAACACACGCACACAAGAGAAAGACTATGAATAAGTGGATACCCCTTGGGATAAACATTTCCTGAGACAGGTAAGATTACAGAGGAACCCAATTGATAGGTAACATCCTCCTGCTTCTGGAGGTGATCATTGGAAAAAGAAAAGCATTCTTGAACCGATGCGAAAAAAGCCACAAGGTACAACAAAATCATTACCCTCTGCTCATCCATTTTTCTTTACTATTTGCTCATAACTTAACTTGGTTGTCTGGAATATATGTATATACACAGACAAACTTGGTCATGGAATTTCTTGACAAAAAATAATTACCATATAATATGTTTCTGGTGAATAGTGCAATGTAATTACCATGTCATTTTACATACTATATATTATGTTTCTCGTTTCTCGTGATTAATGCGGTGATTAATGCAATGTAATTACCATGTCGAAACTATTATTTTATTGGTCTCTAAGTTTTGTTATTTACAGACTTCACTATGCCACACTTGTCATTTATAGACTTGATCCTATTTTTTTTTTTACATTATCTGAAAGGAAACTAACATTGATATGTGTGAAACCTAAACAATTGTCATTAGATTATACAAATAACATCATAAGATGATACTCTGTCAAAAAATCATAAGATGATACAGGTAAATGTTGGTGGATTAAATGGGGTAGCATTGTGGTGCTATAAAAACATCAGGGTAGGTCATAGAGGAAAGTTTTTTTTTTGCCAACGGGCACAACTATGAGCAAGCAAAATGCAATTTTTTAGCTGCAGAGAAAATAAGTTGTTTTATTTGCACAAAAATATATGTAGAGGAAGAAGCAGTGGAGTACCATGTAGGGAATAATCAGGTACTCCTGTCACAGTAAATTTAGGCGATTTTCTAAGCTTTCATTTATAAAATGTGGAGAGTAAATAAATAAGTAAATAATGGACCAACTAATGTGGTAGTAGAGAGGGGATTTATAAGCATAAACAGATCAAGAGTGTACGCATGGAGATGAAACAAATTTTGCATATTGACCAAACATCCCCACGTTCTCAAGACCATCCCTCTCCTAAAGAAAGAAATCAATGCACCAGCACAAATTGGTAAAGCAAACAAAACAAAGATGCTGAAATTTAAAGAAACTAATATAATACAATAGCCAATAAAACAACAAATACAAGTAAGCACACAAACATTTGAAAAAAACACTAACTCAATAAGGAATAAGCACAAACACCTTGAACACAACAACAAAATCGAACATACTAAATTCACCCACAAGCTGAATTTCACAATATTTTATCTAAAAACAGAGCCAACAGTCCAAAAAAACATGCCTCACATACACACCATTCCTTCAATATAAAAAGTTTAAAAACCACCCAATAAATCAAAAGGGTATTAAAAAGAGTGAATTTCGACAATGTTAGAGCAATGATCAGGAGAAGAGGAAGAATCACGAAGCTGGTCATTTTATCACATAAACAATGTGGGCACATAAACAACAACCAACAGGGCGTGGCACCTAAACCCCCCCTCTGTGCTTGCCAACCAAAGACGGGAAACAGCCTGTACCACCGAGCGAGGTACTGGGCGACGCCCGATTTTTTTTGGTGATAGATGCCATTATATGGTGCAGGAAATGATGCTATAGAAGGGGGAACGGATGAGGCTTCAGTTACAGCGATGAAGGGAGTTGAAAAGATGAGAGGGCAGTGAAGAAGACGAGAGAAGAGATCTAACCGGACAAAGATGCCATAACACAACACCCAAAATTGGTTTATAGAAAGGGACATAACTGTAATTATATAAGGAATAAAATGATTCAGGAAAGTGTATGTTGCCGTATAAGATATATAATAGATGTTATATTAAATATTTATCTTTTGAAGTCTTAAGATACATAACACTCTTATTTATTGTTAAAAAAAACACTCATATTCATTAAAAAAAGCTTTTTGTGTTAGGTTTCCTTTGGTCTTATATTGCGGTGTAGTTGAGGTGGTGATCTCGAAAGTTCAACTTTGTGCTATGTTTCAATAAGTGCTATTGCCTTAAAAAAAATAGAATTATGTTAAAAATAAACGGAGACCCTTGTCTTTTTCTCTATCTATTTTTTCAGAAATTTGGTATCACCTTGTTTGTGTCTATTCTACCTATATTTCTATCTCTAACATTGTCTACTTTGCCTATGTATTTATTTCTAAATTTGCACCGCATTGTCTATATATGTTCAACAACTTTTTCTTCCTCGTGAGTTCTAGCTTATATTTCCCAAATATATCATAGTCGCTATTAACATTATAAACATTAATCCTATAAGCAACCATTTTTAAAATTTTGATGTTCCACTTTACACGATTGTGATTATTGGTGAAGTATTGTATATTCTTTATGCATTGGTCAAAAAGAAAAAAAATTGTATGTGTTGCTATCTTTATTGTTTTTTTAATCAAGTTTGTTAAAATCATTATATTCAACAATGATAACATCATTATGTCATTGTTTATAATTTTCTTTTAATTTTCAGATATCATCAAATTTCCTTCTTGTTATCCACTTTATACCAATACTAACGATTAGATGTTTTTTTTCCCTTCTTTTGTATTTAATTATAATTTAACATAGTATAATTAGTAACTAACCGAAAGTATGTAAGTTAGATATCCAATGTTAGATTTTGAACCCAAATAATTATATCCTATATATAGTTAGTTGAACGTGGTAGGTTTGGTCATCAATAATAAAAAAATAAATTCAATCAAAATATTCTATATAAAATTTTAAAGCAAAATTTAATAACACACAGGAGATAATAATACATGAGGGTGAGAAAGTTGTATAGTATAAACCCTACATCACAATTAATAATGAAATACCCATCAACAAATTCAATAATAGTTATTAAAAAAAAACGTATATTCTTTAAAAATTAATAATATATTATAACACAATGTTTATTATTATAATATTTGAAAAACAACTTTAACTAAAAATACAAAACATCCTAACAAAAAAAATGATAAAAGCAATCTGTTTGGTAAAATTTAAACTATAATTTTTAGTACACTTGAAAAGAAGAAAATTGTAGAGGAGATATAGAAAAAAGCAATAGAGATAAGTAATACTAATATCATAAACTCCACAAAACAATTAGAAACTAACAATCATCTTCTCCATACATAAAATGCAAACAGAAAAAAAATATTAGAATAATATATCATTATAATTCTTTCATTAAAAAAAGATAAACAAAAAATAAAATAGCAAAAACTATTATTAAAAATAAGTCACAGATAACATTCAGCAATACAAATAACAAACAAAGTAAACAAATATAACACAAAATTTCCAACTCCAAAATAATATTCTCACAAAACAAGAATTGACATTTAAATATAAACTAAAAAATGTTTTTAAAAATGTACCAAAAAGTAAATTGGTAAACTAAGACTTTAGAAATATTAAAAAAAATTAATAATTAGAAATGACATCAAAATTCACCAAAATGTATTTTACAAAACAAATGCTAATTTTATATAAATACTAAATTCTGTAACTAAAATTCACAAAAAAAATTAATATAATGCACATACAACAAATATTAACTAAGAAAAAATGTAACACATTTAACAAGTTGTTTTCAGAAAAATCTAATTAATATAAACAACAAAAATAATATTATCAATTGAACATTTCAAAAAAATTCAAAACGCTTACAAAAAAACAACTCCTACATGTGAACAAATCATCATAACAAAAAACTCTAAACGATTTTTATATAATATATTTAATACAAAAACAAAAAAAAAGTTTTACGAATATAATAACCTAACATGTTTCAAATATATCATATATAATCTAATATTTGAAAATAAAATGCTACAAAATAATGAAATTTTAAAAAATATATTAGACTAAACTTTATAATATAATTTATTAAAATAACAACTAGAAATTAGCCAAAAAAAACAACTATCACATAAAGATCCTTAAGGAAAAAAAGTAACTAATAAATACATTAAAATATTTACTTACAAGTTTTACAACAAACATCTTTCTTAAATTTACAATAAAAAATAATGCAATCTTAATGAAAAAACCATAATATCATTTAGTTATATTATTTTTTCAAAAATTGTAGATTTAGTACTACTTCTATAAATAAATTAAAAGAATTTTCCAAAAAAAAACAAAAAAAATTGTAGAATTAAAACATTAAAAAAATTAAAAATAAATTGAAAGTAACAAAAAAATAATTTAAATTAAAAGTTTCGAAATAACATCATTTGAATTTTTAGGATTTTCGAATCGTTTTGTGCGAGTTTGTTTTTTATGTTTTTAGTTGTATCGATGTAAGCGAGTGCTCATGTATTTGCTGCAATAAAAATGAATTATATGGTGTATTGGGAGATCTGAATATCTCGCATTGACAACACTTTTGACATGTGATGTCCGACATGTAGATAGCTAGGATGCGTTTGATACGGTGGTGAAAATCGCATGTGCTCACCTTCACAAAAAACGTTTGTTCATAACATGAGGTCTCTTAACTCAGTTTTTGCAACTGAGTCTTCTGAACATCGCACTATTCACGGAATTACTATAAGGGTCAATTGCGAAACTACTGTTTTCAAGGAAGATGTAGGCTGGATTGCTCGGGAGACCATTGAAGTCATTTTAAATTTTCAGAATATTTGTCTTCGGTTTGTTAAGCGATTCAGAAACAAAACGGTTAATTATTTAGCTCGTTTATTTGTTTTTCAACATGATTGCAGGGTCTGTCGGGGGTTTGTCCAAATTGTGCCCCTTTCAAATTATTAATGAAATATGTTTTAATTTTGGCAAAAAAAAGAAGAAAAAAGAACGTGTTTATGCACAGCAAAAAAGTTGGTTTCAATTTAACAAGAACAAGTACGGCTGTCAAACTAATATTTTCGAAACTGATTTGCTGGTATCCGAATCTGAAGCTGAAAATCTGAATCCGTATCCGGATTCAAAAATATTTTTAAAAAATTATCCGAATTCGAATTTTACAAATACTATCCAGATCCGGATAATATTAAAGTCCATTTTTCAGTCAATTTTTTATTTTAAATTCAATTTTTAATTCAAAAAAAATTAAAAAATAATAAAAATAGATTTGTAATTTATCTAAAACTAAATAAAAATAATAAAAAATTAAATTTACTCGGACATGTTTTATTTTTTTATTTCAAAAAAATAATTTCAATATAACTTTTATATATAATTTTGTTATTCTTAAAATATTGAATTTGTATGATATTTATATAAATTTATGCCTATTATGTTGACAAATTGATAGGTCCCGTATATGGGTTAGATAAGCTAGAAGGGGGGTTGAATAGCTTATCACCTTTTAAAAATTTAGAGCTTATCTTTTTGAAAATTATTTCGCCTTTTAAACTTTGTTACTTGTAAGCAAGTAAATAAAGTGCGGAAAAGAAACAGCGAAAGAAAAGAGAGTAGCACACGGTCGATTTTTATCCTGGTTCGCGATGCCCGCAATCCTAATGGATTCGAACACCCCTACTCCAGTCCCCGAACTCCTCCCCGGATTCGAGCTTTTCTCTACTACAAAGAAACTCCTTTATAGTAGGCGGAGAAGCCTTTACAACTCCTTAGACCACTATCTAATTATCTTGGAGCGATACACACACGTATCCTCCTCAAATTAAATAGCTAAATACAAACTACAAAACTTGTCTTGGAGCATAACTCCCCGTCACCTCCTCAAAGACTTTGTAGTAACCCCTAGAAGACAATGTACTTCTACAACTTTGTCAGTCTTGGATCTTAGGTCTTAGATCTTGGGACTTCCCTTTTCCTCACGGTGCAAAGGCTACTAACTCCCCGTTAGTACGCCTAAGACTTGGGTCTTAGAACAAGAGTCACCTCACTTCACTTCACCTCACTGCAAAGGTTAGAATACACGTCCAACAAACAACCAAGCAGTTTATATTAAAAGATATAAATCCGTGCAAGCTAGTATGTTATGGTACTAGTCACGGGGATGCTATTACGCGTTAAGATAGTATATAACGGCAAGGGATAAGTCACACGAATGGACTTGTCACACAAGCGGTACACACACTTAAACTAACCACACACAAAACGCACACGTACAGAAAAGTAACTCGCTTATCTATAGGATAAAACGAGGGCCGCTATTATGCGTTAAAATATTACACACACAACACAAGCAAGAAATATAAACACACAAGCAAGCAAGCAAGCAAGAGTCACAAGTGCTAAAAGCACTTCGACCGAATGGTAAAGAAAGATGGTATGGCCAGATTTTTCAAAGTCCTAAAACAAGTGCAAGTAGTCTTGTTTAAATCCTTGTTCAAGATATAAAGATAAGACACGTGAGTAACCAAATTGAACAAGAAGACTACAAATGGTAGTAATGGCCGAATATAACAAGAAAAGAAAAGGCCAACAATAAACTACCAACTTGTTTTAAAGAACTAGTTTGTATATTCTTGATTCTTTAAGTCCTTGTATTAAAATAAAACACAAGATGAACAAAGAACTTGGTTACACAAGACTAACAACCAACTTATCTTTTGATTTTTAAATATCAAGTTTAAACCACTTAAGGTAAAAACAAGATGTAAGCTTTTTATTTTTAAATCAAAATATAGTTAACTAGCCTTTTTAATCCAAATACTCAACTTGGATTAAAGGACTTAAATGAGGTGAATCTCAACTTTTCAACCTCAAGAACTCGCCTTACAAGATGTCAAATATACACTACACGAATATACTTCAAGAACAAGTGTATATTAGTGACAAAATGCAAGAATGTTGAATATTAGTATTTATAAGTGTAGATCTAAACCAAACAAGCAATAAACATTAAATATTCAAGCCACCCACCACCACTACAACTATATATACTCGACTTATATATAGGAGAGTGTGGAAATATAGAAACCAACTTATAACCCTTGAGATCTAGAGAGAAAACAAGAGAAAAAGCTAGTAACGAAGCCAAAAACACACAAAAAGAGTCATCGGAAAATGGCCGGAATATGGCTTTATGGCCGGACTTTTGGAGGCTCAAAAGGTCACTTACTAACTGTTAAAACAAGGTGGAAAGACCACAAAAAAGTTGGTGACCAAAGGTGTGTGTTAGTGAGCAAGAATGGTGAAGAAATATTTTAGGCTTGAAGCAAAAAACGTTTTTGCAACTTTGGCTACTGAAAAGAGAGTGTTTCTAAGCTTATTTCACCAGCATATACTTGCTCAAGATGGCTTGAGAAATGAGGGGGGTGGAGGGGCCTATTTATAGTCAAAAATTAAGGATTTTAGCTTTATTTAAAAGCTAAAAAGGTACAAGCATGTGTTGGCTTGTGCTAGGCATGAGTTGGCATGTGTTAGACACACTCCCAGCTGTGCACATTTCAAATTTTCTGATTTGGACGAGCTTAGGTGGCATTCCAATTAACGAAACGATTAAAAATCGACGAGCCGAAATGGGTTTAATCGCAATAAATCGAAAAATAATTGAAAAATTATGAAATTTTGGGAATCTCCTAGAAATGTGCCCAGAAGATTGTGGTCAAAATTTCACCTTGAAATGAGTTGACCAACTATGACTTTTAAGCGACCGATAAATCAATTACATATTGATTTAAGGGGTCCCGGAAAAAAAGTCATCCAAAATTTCCGAAATTTATTCTACAATGTCCTATGGGGAAACTAAGGAAACCTTAAAAGTTTCAAGTCTAAAAGATGACTGGAAGTATTTTTACGAATTTTTCGAATGTTAAAACAGCCTTCCGGAGCGACGGAAAAATTCATTTATCTTTACCGACAACTAAGACAAAAGTTTTGACTTGATAAATATTCAAACATAATATTACTTATGAAATAATGACTATGAGATCCAAGGAATATTTAAGTTCGAATTAAAAATGATTTTATTCAGATAAATAAGGAATTAAGGGTAGTTCGGAATAAAATCTGTTTTTTGTCTTTTTGCATGGCTTTTAGCACAACAAATTGAATATAAATATTAAATAAATATATAAAAAATATTTGAGAGTAAAACATTTAAGAATGACACTCTTTTAAATAAATCGCATAGTTTGACTCGTAAAAGCATTGTTTAAAAATTCTCGATATTTGTGCCTTTAGCCGAATGCCTATTTTCTTTTGACATAAATAACCTAGAATATAAAATACCATTACCATGATATTCTTATCCTAAGTACATGTCGAAATCATGTCGGAAAAACATTTTTGGCTCGGTTTGACCAGTTTGACTTGATACCGAATTATGTCGTCCCCTGGGGAGGATTCTAAGTGCGATATTAAATCTAATTTAATTTCACTTTTATTTTGACAAATTCCAAAACCTAAAGAGCGAAAGCAATGACTCTGTCAATCTTCCCCTTTTTGGTATTTGTCAAAACTACTTGTGAAAATTAAATTTGTGTGTGCGATCTACTTCCCCTAAGTGTATGCATGATACAAAATAAAAATTTGGGATCACTTCCCCTAAATATATGCATCCAATCATATAAGCATACACTCACACACATAGGCACATAGAATCATATAAGCACATAAAGGTGTAAGTTTAGAATTTACCCCATGTGATAAGTGTCGGTACCTATCACAACATTCCAACGTCGTTGCTTTTCTGCAAAAACATTGTTAGTAGCAACACACAATAATTTTCATTTGATTATTCCCGTAGAATATCTTCTTCCCCTTTTTGACATAATGCCAAAAAGTGAAATTAATATTGAGGGATGGAACAAGGGAAGGGGATTTAGGTGATTAAATCCTACTTATTACAAGTGATTTCCACCAATCATCCTTATTACTCCTACCAGTCAAAACTTCCCAAATCTCCACATATGGGATTGGTATTAAATTAATTACATACTTCAAGACCTAGTCTATAAATACATAATTAATCTCCCATGCATTTTAAAAAAGAATTAAATAATACAACTCTTTAAGTCCGTCTTGTAAAATGATGTATCCATTTTCCGCATTGATAGGTCCCGTAAGTAAACTTCCATTTGTAAGTGGGACCTTGAAATGGATAGATATGATCTTAAAAGATCAATATTTTCTGCAAGTAACACTTTAAATTGTTGGATAAATTTTACAGTTAAGCTTGTAACAATGTAAGTGAACTTAGTTTGAAATGAAAATTTTGAAGTCATAAGTTTCGAATTTTTTGAAAAATTCGAGTTTTCCGTTCGTGTCCATTCCACCCAATTTCCTTTTGAGATTTTCTGCAAAATTTTAACAAGTTAGAAGATTTCGAAGAAAAATTCTTCTGAAAAATCATTTTTAGAAATCTCGAATGGTAAGGCCAAGGAAATGTTTCTAATTTTATAGAAAAATTCGATTCAAGCAATCTGCATAAAATTTTGTTAGAGCATGCATCACTCTATATCTCATAAACGAATAATTAAATATCCAAGCTTATAAAACCAAAGTGTATAGTTTTCAACTATACAAGCATCCCAAACTGTTTATCCTGAATAAGTAAGTGTAACTACTTAAAAGTAACTACAAAAACTAGAGTTCGGATGATGCAAATATTAAAAGTTCTATCTAAGAGATAAAATTCGAAGCATCTAAGGTATCCAAGTGACTTGAAACTTTATCACTCCTTCCTGCACACAAACAATTGAGTTAGGATATCAATATTTTCATGCAATTTTAAGAATAAAGATCAAGGAAAATGTGATGATTTTGGGAGGGGGAAGGGTAGAGCTCAGGCTTGGCTCATCATTGCTCTCTAGACAGGCAAACTGTTAGTAATGTTCTCAAGAAAGAATAATTGCAAAGATAATTCAAAGTAAAGTACAAAAATGTAACCAAATTGAGACAGAGAGAACAAACAGTGCACATGTACAGTGGAGAGCCATGACCAGGCATGCTCAAATCCAAGGCACAATCCAAGCAACTAAGACTGCAAAATACCACTAAGGCACAATAAACTAAGGTCAAGTGCAGAAATATTCTTATCAAAGATAAGTAACTTAAGAAGTTTTAGCAAATATGTGGCTATCAGCTGAGTGATATGTTAAATCATAACTAGATCATGATAATAGTGACTGCATTTTTAGCATCATTTAGCCACCCTCTTTTCAAGAGGGTACCTGCAAAACAGATAACCAAAAAAATAAGTCAGTAATCAATTTGAATCATATAATAAGTGGCTATCAGTCTAAAAATTTAATCAGAGAGCAGTCAGAATGACTGTGGAAGAAATTTGACATCACTTAGCCACCCCTAGGGAGGGGAGTACCTGCAAAACAGAAAAAGAGAACCAAGTTAGTAAGGGTTCTTTTGCAGTTTTGAAAGCCATCAGCAGTCTCATATTGCTCAAATAATATGAGTCATGAGACTGGCATCATCTGATCACCTAACCTTAGGATATATCAATTTAAGCTCATTTAGTATCAATCTACAAGGTTAGTAAGATAATTTAGAATGCAAAATGTATGTTTGCTAAGAAGTGACTGGTTCATCCTGGGTTCAGATCAAGAATTCTCTAATGGCTTGTTTGGTAACTTAGAATTCATTTGAATTCATGGAATTGACCAAATTTAGTGTTTGTTAAGATTAAAGAAATTTGGAATTGGAATTGATGAATTCCATACCAATTAAATTTTAACTATTTTTTTGTAATCCATTTCTATATTCTATATATAATAGGAGAACATAGGGATATTATAAGGGCATTTTGAGCCAATAAACCCCCTGTAAAATTACAATTTTGCCCTTAGATATTAGAAAATTACATGAAGATGCCACTATTTTCTTATTCATGCCACTGTTTTCTTATTCAGAGAAAAAAATTAAGTAAATTATGTTCTTGTGGGAAATTGAACCCATATCCTCTCCAAATAAACTCGTCCTTATAACCATTGAGCTACATAAGTTTTTGAGTTTGAACTAAAAAACATATTACATAAACCTGGTCTCTCCCTTTTACCATTGAGCTAAATAATTTTTTGAGTTTGAACTAAAAAACATATTACATAAACTTGCTCTCTCCCTTTTTCTTTTTTTCCTATTAATTTACTTTTGAATAAATATGTTAATGATAACTTATATTGTTTATAAAATTTTGTATTTTCATTATCAAAAAAATCATATATGATTATATAAACAACCAATTTTATAGATTTTTTATATCAAATTTTGATAACAGTATAATGTGTATGTGTGATGTACATTTATCTTTCTTTTACTTAAATAAATGTTTCTTACGTATAATGTTAACTGAAATATATATTTTATATCTTTATATAATAGTGTTTTCTTTCTTATACTTGATTTGAATTAGTTAGATATTTAATACATAAAACATGGTGTATAAATTTATATGATATAAATAACGTATTACAAATAATTTACCTATTTTTTTATTAATTTTTTTAAAAAATTAATAAAATCAGAGTTAAAATTAGTTTAAAATTAGATAATAATCAATGTCATATAACATGAATTGATAACATGTTTACTTGACATCTATGATAATTATCGGATTATACATTTATAAATAAAGGATAAGATTTTGAAAAATAATAGATAGTAAAAAAAAATTAAATAAATCAAATAGTCAAGTTAAAAAGAACTTTCTTCAAAAGTAGAATCATAAATTATATATCAAATATTAGCATTACTTCATATTTAGATCGATTAAAATGTGAGATAATACACTCAAAGAATAACTTATTCATATTTTGAGTAATTTATATGTGCCTATATCTGCTGTGTACATTATGTGTTGGTGATAATATGATTTCGGTTTACTATGCCTTTCGCAGGGCCGTACTAGCTCAGCAATATGCAGTCATCAGAAACACATTATTTGAACAAAGTTTTAGTCGACTAAGGTCATTACTAATCACTGGTGAACAGTTCCCAACTATTGTAGTGCTTCTACACTTTTGTCAAACAAAATTCCTTAGTTGTCACTTCTGAGAGTACAAGTATTCTGACTACTTGTATAGTCTTACTCGCTTCAACTTACCATCAACACAAATAAAACATTTCTATTTCTTTAGTAATTTATACATGATAGTTTGTTAGTTGGTTCTGCTTCCTTTTTGAACAAATGAGGGATATTTATTTCCTCAACCGTATAGTCAATTAGAGGACAGAATGCTGGTCATAAGAGCGAGTGTAATTGAGAGTTACAATTGGTGTAATAGAGAAAAATAAAAAAATTACACAAATTTAAAATAACAATGCGTAACTAAATAAAATGATCCAAGATATAGAACCAACTCTAAAAAACAACAACTAATTGTTTTTATCTTTTAGTTATTAAAAAAGAAAGGTTTACACGGTTATCATTTCAATATACGTTACTTAACTAAAATGTCACACTTTTGACTTATATAGATACATTCATTGTGATAATTTACATTGCTACCAAAAATGTATACCCAAACCAACTAATTGCATCAAAATAAAGCCTCAAACCTTTTGGAACGCAAACTTTTCATTAACAAGTTAAACCCTTTGTTATCCTACAAACAAAGCTAACTCTGGAATACAGTTATAAATTGTAAGGTGCAGGCAATGTTACCCTCATGGTTCAAACATAGCCACGGTCTGATAAGTTACAAGGTCCGTTACTACTCAATAACAACAACTCTAAATTCTACATGCACCCACATTTCTGATGCAAAGTACATACCCATTCGCCAGCTAAGCTCCTTTGTACCTAATACAAATATTTCGTAAGGGTCGGGGACTCCACTAATCTAACACTCTAATAATTACGATTACTCCCGACCTCACAATCAGCACGTTACTAACCTATTTTTTGCAAACTTCATTACAACAGTACTACTGGTATCTATATACAGGTCCGTGCCTTGGACGGGCTGTTACGCTAGTTTGAAATTACAAGTGAAAGGTAGTCATTTGAAATTCTTCTCCACCAAAATACATGAGCATCCCTTTTTTTTTGGAAATTTTTTAGAGAAATAGTTTTTCTAGGGAAATTTTCTCGAGAAATTTTTAGAAATTATTTTCCGAGAAAAGTTTTTAGAGAATTTTTTTAAGAGAAAAATTTTTCGAGAAATTTTTTTGGAGAAATTTTTTTTCGAGAAAATTTTTTCGGGGAATTTTTTTCGGGAAAATTTTTTTCGAGAAATTTTTTTTTAAGAAATTTTTTCGGGAAATTTTTTTTCGAGGAATTTTTTTCCTGAAAAATTTTCCCGAGAAATATTTTTCGGGAAAATTATTTTCGAGAAATTTTATTTCGGGAAAAGTTTCTCGAGAATTTTTCCCGGGAAAATTTTCGCGAAAAATTTTATTATGAGAAAATTTTTTCGAGAAATTTTTTTTCGGGCAAATTTTCTCTAGAAATTTTTTTTCGAGAAACTTTTTTCCGGGAAAATTTTCTCGAGAAATTGTTTTCCGGGAAAATTTTCTCGAAATTTTTTTTCCCGGGAATTTTTTGTCGGGAACTTTTTTCCAGGAAAATTTTCTCGAAAAATTTTTTTCCGAGAAATTTTATGGAGAAATTTTTTTTCGGGAAAATTTTCTTGAGAAATTTTTTCCCGGGGAATTTTTTCGAGAAATTTTATTTCGGAAAATTTTCTCCAGAAATTTTTTTTTGGGAATTTTTTAGAGAAATAGTTTTTCTCGTGAAATTTTTTCCCGAGAAAATTTTCTCGAGAAGAGAAATTTTTTAAACAAAAATTTCTCAAAATTAAAAATTTCTGAATTTGAAATTCTCATACTTACCAAACAAAGAATTTGGATTTGAAATCATGGATTTCAAATTTTGGATTTGAAATCATGGTTTTCAAATGAAATTGTAGTTCCCAAACGCCACCTAAGGGAATTCAGGCAGTCCATGGAATCAGCATTATGTGAGGCCAATGTGTCCTAGTTGTGCAATGCTTATACTACAATGCAATTTATAATTACTAGAATGAAGTACTTAAAAAGATTTTTGCAAAAGGAAAGTACTACATTAAAAGGAAAGCATTACATCATGCAACTTGGAAACATTACAGCAGCCATCATAAACTAGAACCAACCATACAAGCCAGTTTGGTACTGGTACCCAAAAGGAAACAACAACAAACTAGAGCATTCATCATTTAACCAATGCACAAAAACGAATAGTGCGTACAATCAAAAGCAGATAACCTAAATAACCAACACATAATCTAATCAACTTGATTAAAGGAATCAGAGTTGATAACAGCATCCATCATGTCAGCACTTATATCATTAGCAACATTCCCAGAACCATCACCATTCCCAACAACCTCAGGTTTCACAATAGCATCCACAACCTCTATATCAAGATCCTCAATGACAACAGATTGAGCAACTGGTTTGGGAGGGGGAGTGTTAGCATCAATTTGAATTTGAACAAGTTGAGATAGATTACTCTCAAGAACACTCAACCTTCCCATAGCAGATCCCAACACAGTCATCACTATATCCATCCTCTCAAGTAACTAAGTATATCTCACACTTAAAGCAAGAAATTGGTTTTTCAAATCCTTATAGTCATTTTCCAACTCATCACACTTAGAGGATAGTTTCACAAGTACAGAGAAGTATGCAGATAACTGGGCATGAGGGATGTTGGAAACAAAGAAAGTAGAAGGAACCACAGAAGGTTCAGCAACAGATTCAGTAAAAACAGGTAACACATTTGCAGTAGAGACAACAGGCATCATAGTAGGCACAACAGCATCAAGATCAACATAAGCAGGTATAGCAGATATAACAGGCAAAACAATAGTCACATCAGGCATGGTAAGAGACACAGGAGGCAAAATACCAAATTGAACATTCAAAGCAGCAGGCATAGCATTTAGTTCAGGTAAGGGCAAGGCAGTTCTATGCATTCTATCAGAAATGGTGTGTGACACAGAAAAGTAAGGAGGAAGGTTTATGTCAAAAGAGAAGTGCTCAAACACTTGAGTGAGTAAAAGACCATAAGGCTTGTACCCCAATCTAGCAGCAGAAATCATTTTGGTGATTATCATATAGGGCAAGTTAAAATCAATTTTCTTGCAAGCCAACTTATACATGATTTTCATTTCCACAAAACTCATAAGTTTGCCAGCAGTTTGAGAAGGAAAAATATCCACCCTAATGATTTCAGCTAGGGTTTGGTAGAAAAGAGTGAAATGCTCATAGTCAATACCCCTATCAGTGTTAAAGACATTTGAAGGGACTTCAACTCCACAGAAAACATAGATGAACAACCTTAGCTCATCAGGGTTAAAAGTGTAAGTCTTAGAGTCACATCAACTGGACTCAATGACAAAACCTTAGGATCTAGCATAAGTATCTTTCCCAACAACAAATGATCAAGGAGAATAGGCTTCCCATTAATCACAAAAGTCAGGTAGGACACCCCACCAACTCCACTCCTTACCCCCATGTTGCAGAAAAACTCTGCCACCAAATTTGGTAGAAATCTCTTAGTGGGACTGACTAACACAGGATTCCACTTAGCATTAACAAACAAACCATACAACTCAGACTCTCTAGCAAGTTGAATAATTTTACCAGGTTGCAACTTATTCCTAACAAACCTATTCTGGGCTTCACTAGTGTTGTGGAATAAAAACTAGGTTTAAATTATTGCGGCTAGGGTTTATGTATTTAAGGCTAGGGTTCGTGAGCTTCGTGCTTTAATGGCTGCTTCTGCGTTCGAGACTAACGGTCCTCACAGAATGCCTACGTATCTCTGTATTAGAGAATCAAGCCAAGAAAACGTAGTTCTAGGATGAGGGGTCAGACCCTTTATATAGGCTGAGAAGCCCTAAAATCGTAGTAGGGTTTGGTGACTTGGTGGGCAAGTCACCGACTAGAAGAAGGTTCTAGTCTCCTTCCATGTATGAATCAGTTTCCATGTTAGAATATGTATCTTGGAGGCTAAGTCAGGCAAGAATCATATTCTTGTTTGACTCTTATTTGCTGGGCTGTTTATTACCCCTAATATTAATTACGAAATTAATATTATAATTAGGGTTTGGGCCCATCTGGTGGGCCCCACGTTTGGACCATTCTAGGTCTAATTAATGCCACATTAAATGTGTCTTAGGGCTTACTTTTAGCCCATATCATTTGCCCCCCAACTTCTAGGAAAACTGATCAGGTTTTCCTTGAAGTTATAACGGCCTTATTCGAGACTTGGGTCAGGGTTTATTGCTCTTACGCGAGTATTTTCAACAATATCATCTTGATGTAAAGCGTGGAGCGACCGACGCATTTACGATGACGTTGGACGACACTAATCAGTGTTAAACGGCACTACACAGCGCTAATCAGCCTTAATCAATGTTTAAACAGTGTTAAACAATGTTAAGTGGCATCAAATGGCACTAACGGCACTAATCGGCGCTAAACAGTGCTAACCGGCACTAATCAGTGCTTAAACAGCACTAAATGGTGCTAATCGGCACTAATCTATGCTAATCTCAATCTCTTTTCATCATTAACAATCATCCAAGATTTGCTGAAAAAGTCGAGATTTGGGTTTAAAAGTTCACTGAAAAAGTAGGGATCCAGGACCAAGAACTGAACCTGGACCGGGGGGGATCCAGGTTCAGAAGCTGGTCGGCTGGACCCCCTGAAAATGGGCTGGTCGGCCAAAAGCTGGTCGGCTGAGACCTGGTCGGCCAGAAGCTGGTCGGCTGGCCCTCCTCCGGGGGAGCTGGTCGGCCAGAAGCTGGTCTTCCGGGACTTGGTTGGCTGAAATTCCTCTTCTAGGGCTAACTAATCAGTAATTGGCCTAAAAAACTTGAACTTAGACTCCTTCTTGATTTCAATAGAGAGTGTGGATCTAGGACCAGAAACCATCCATGGTTCTAAGGATCCATAGTCTTGACCTTGATTACGAATCGTCAGTATAGTCGCTAGTGACTTCATGGCTAACTTTGGCCTTCATGACTCATCTTGGCCTTCATGGCTAACCTTGGCCTCTCTTTAACATTGATAATCATCTGATATTCGCTGAAAAAGTCGAGAACCATGTCCAAAATTATTTGCTGAAAAAGTAGGGATCCAGGACCAAGAACTGAACCTGGACCGGGGGGGATCCAGGTTCAGAAGCTGGTCGGCTGAACCCCTCCAAAATAGGTTGGTCGGCCGGGACCTGGTCTTCCGGGACCTGGTCGGCTGACCCTCCTTAAAATGGGTTGGTCGGCCGGGACCTGGTCTTCCGGGACCTGGTCGGCTGACCCTCCTTAAAATAGGTTGGTCGGCCGGGACCTGGTCTTCCGGGACCTGGTCGGCTGACCCTCCTTAAAATGGGTTGGTCGGCCGGGACCTGGTCTTCCGGGACCTGGTCGGCTGAGGCCCCTTGTACGTCGCGGTCGATTGCTTCTTGGCTAGCTAGTTAACCCAGACGTGAAAATCATTAATGATCTTGAGGATCAAAGACTTTGATCTGAATCTCAAACCATCATTTTGGCCATTCATGACTTTGTTATCTTCAGGATCAAGGAACTTGACCTTGATCTTGGATCGTCAGTTTGGTCATTCGTGACTTCCGACGATATTATTCAAACATCAGCTATTTCTTCTTTGGCATATTTGAATTTTAACGATCCTTTCTGTATAAAACGAGCAATTTCTGTCCTTTTTTCATCTTTAAACGATAGATGACCTGTAAACGCGAACCAGATCGAACTTCAACCTTTTACAGCAGGTCATACTTCTTTTATAAAAGAAGTGTGGTAGCTTTCATTTCATTCACTTCTTCATTTCTGGGTTTTCAAATTCTTAAGCTCTCTAGCCTTCAAGTTTCAAGATCAAGTTCCAGCTTTGTAATCAAGATGTCAGAAGGTAACCGGCCAGTGGCTCCCCCCGTATCCATGATGGAAGCCATGGCAAAGAGGAGTAAGATGAGGACAGCTAAAGGTAAGGAAGAAATCAAACCTTCTTCATTCGTTGATCGTAAATTTGAATCCTTGCTAGATCTTCTTAATATTATGAGGGACACATTCCCGAACTGTGCTAGTTTAGATGCTTTTAGCAGTCCCAGTAAGTTAAACGAAAAAGATGTTCAGAAAATAAAGAACTCATATCACTTTCCGAGTGCTATCAAAGTTCGTCTCGCAAAACCATCAGACAGGACCTGTAACTGGCACCCCGAGAGGCTTTGCGTCCACTGGGGTGCTCTGGATGCTGGGTTCAGATTCCCCGTTGATAACTTCATCATAAGATTGCTGGCAGAGTATCAGATTCATCCCTGTCAGTTGTATCCCAACTCTTGGAGATATATCTCTATGTTTTTAATAAGATGTCGTCAATTGGAGATCCACCCGACTACTACACTATTTCGAAGTATCTTCATAGCCAGTAACTCTTCCGACCAAAAGAAAGGATGGGTCAGTCTCAAGCACAGGGCCAAAATTCCACACATGGTGAACCCTTATTCTTTACCAGATTCCCAACATTTCTGGGAGAGAGAGTTTGTAATTCTTGAATGGAAAGGCGGCGATTGGGGTAACTTTTTCGTCAAGAGATTCGGAGTTGTGCAAGATAGTAAACACTTCATTTGCGACCTTGATGATTCGGAGTTACAGGATCGGGATTGGCTTCTGGCCGATGATGGCAGTACCCATTATAAAATGTTTCTGAATGAAAAGAACCTTATCGAAGCTGGCCTTAGCTTTCTTTCCGTTGAGGGTAATTTCCTTACTTAAGCTTCTTATGAACTCTGTTTGTTCTTATATCTGTGTTTTCTCTTTGTGTTTCAGCTGCGGAGGAGATTGACAGCCGTCCTCAGAATCAGCCGTCTATGACTCAAAGAATGAAGAAAAAAGCTGAGGAGCTTTTGAATCCCGCTAAGCCTCGGATCCCCAACTTCTTGGAAGGTTGCTCTCAAGGCGGGAAGAGATCCCGTGGAAGCATCAGAACCCCCTTTATGCCATCCTGGGGTATATGCGAACAAGACTCGGTTTCTGGGAGTCCTGAGCTATCCCTAGACTGGTCGAAGCTTTCTGTTACTCCTCCTGATAGACTGTCCTTACTTGCTGGGGACAAAATGAATGAGAATCAACTTCTGGGCTCCCAAGCCTTGTATCAGGTGAGATACTTTTCCTACCAATTCTGGTATGATTTACCTCTTTCACACTCCTTATGCTTTGTGAACTTTGATTGTAGGCTAATGCCTTCTTCCAAGCTGTCTGTACCCAAGGCCTGGCTTTCAGGGATGAGAATATATCCTTGAAGACTGACTCAGCTAGGTTCCAAGAAGAGATTGATGACCTGCATTCTCAAGTTACCCATGCCGAAGCGGATGCCTTATCCTCCCGAAAGCAACTTGCCTCCTTGGCTCAAAAGAAGATGAATGATGCAAATAAATTGATTAAGGCATATCATAAATCTGAAGAGTTTCTAAAGTTCTTTGATGATCATGATGATGAGGTACGTCCTTACAACATGTCTGTTGGTTGGGACAAGGCAATCAGTGCTGTAAGTAGCAAACATCCCTCAGTGGTTATCCCCTCTGATTTTCCTTGCCCTTTCTGGACTGCGGGTGACGAGGACCGTGCAAACCTTGCCTCTGGATCGGGAACCAGGATTGTTCCCCAAGCATCAGGTTCAGGCTCTAAAGGTAGCCGTAGATCTTCGGGATCCTGGAGGCGTCCTCCAGCTGCTAGTCAAGACTCAAGTTCTTCGGGATCCCGTGGAAAGAAGCCCCCGCCTGCCAGGAAAGTTGGAGTTGTTCGACAACCGATCCCAGGCAAGAGGGTGATCCGTAACGAAGACAGTTCGACTTCATCCTCCGGGGAGGAGGAAACCGAAGATGTGGAGACTACTACTCAACCTATGGCGGTCGTTGATCAAGCCGAGGAAGAAACTTCAGGTGAAGAGTCCGGCGAAGAAGAGGATTCAGGTGAGGAGGAGTCGGGCGAGGAGAGCAGCGAGGAAGAATCCCCAACTAAGTAGGATGGGTTCCCCTATGGCCTTGCACGGCCTTTATTTTATCATCTTTCAGTCAATGTCCTTCGGGACCTAACTTTTATTCGTGTGTTGTAACTTAACTTAAACCATGGCCCTTCAGGGCGTTTTATTTATGTATCTGTTTCCTTTATTCATATGCTTATTTACTTTCAGTACTTGATCTTTCCAGACTTGCACTCAACAGGTGCTTGGTACATAAACAAAACATAGAATCATAGAATGGAAAACAAATTTGCATTGATATCTCGAAAGAGGGTTCAACCCTTACATAGATACTATGGTCCTACTCGGGGTACTAGTCCCTGGAATGGTTTCATCGAACCTTATTTCTACTTTTATTAATAAACAGCAAAAAGCCAAGTCCTTACTAGGAAGGCTTATACATAATAAATCTTCAAGTTCAGAGCATGCCAAGTTCGGGGCACTTCATTCCCATCTAAGGTCTCCAACTTGTATGATCCTCGTCCTAGAGTCCTTCTGACTCGATATGGTCCTTCCCAGTTGGGGGCTAATTTCCCTTTCTGGCCAACTCCAGAAGCTTCAATCTTCCTGAGAACCAAGTCGCCTTGCTGAAAGAACCTCTCCTTAACCCTGTGGTTGTAATAGAAAGACGCTTTCTTTTGATGCTCCGCATTTCTGGCGTTTGCCTCATCTCTAACTTCATCAATCAGATCTAGAGCGAGCCTCATGCCTTCTTCATTAGCCTCAGGTTCATATGCCTCAACTCGAGGTGATGCCTGCATGATTTCCAGCGGCACAACAGCCTCAGCTCCATAAGCTAGCAAAAACGGGGTTGCTCCGGTAGTTACTTTACAAGTAGTGCGATAAGCCCAGAGTATAGGTAGCAGCTCATCCACCCAAGTGTTTCTTGAGCGCTCGACCCTTTTCTTTAGTCCATCCAGGATAATTCGATTGGCCACCTCGGCCTGCCCATTCGCTTGCGGATGTGCCACAGAGGTAAAACGAAGCTCAATAGCATTTTCCTCACAATACTTCTTGAATTCCTCATTGTTAAATTGTGTCCCATTATCTGTCACAAGAATTCGCGGGATTCCATATCTACAAATTATGTTCTCCCAAAAGAACTGGGAAACTTGTTTGGTGGTTATCTTGGCTAAAGGTTTAGCCTCAATCCACTTGGTGAAGTAGTCAATGGCGACTATCAGAAACTTCCTCTGTGCCGAAGCCATAGGGAAAGGACCTAATATGTCCATTCCCCACATTGCAAACGGGATGGGAGAATTGATCGAAGTTAACATCTCAGGCGGCTGCCTTACAATTGGAGCGTGCTTTTGACATCTGTCACACTTCTTGACATAGTCCTGGGCATCCGCCAACATCTCTGGCCAATAGAATCCCAGGCGGGTAATCTTGTGAGCTAGGGCTCTGCCCCCCAAGTGCTGCCCACAGATCCCTCCATGAACTTCCTCCAACGCTTCTCTTGCCTCTTGGGGCCTTAGGCACTTCAAATACGGGATGACAAACGATCTCTTGTATAAGATGCCTTCAATCAAGGCATATCTCAATGCTCTTACTGACAATTTTCGTGCCTCCAAGGCATTGTCTGGAAGCCATCCAGTTTCTAGATGAGCTTTAATAGGATCTATCCAACAGCTTCCCACATCGATAGGTGCTACCAACTTAGAGTTGATGGTCGGGGCCTTCAAGACCTGGAAGTAAACACTACCTGCATAGTTCTCAATTTCAGAAGAAGCAAATTTAGATAAGGCATCGGCCTTAGCGTTCTCCTCTCTCGGAATGTGTTCCACATAGCATTCTTCAAACTGAGTCATAACAGCCTTCACGACTCTCAGGTATTTTGCCATAGTCTCATCCTTGGCTTCAAACTCGCCATTCACTTGTGAGACCACCAGTCTCGAATCTCCACATACTTTGAGATTCTTGACCCTCATGATTCTGGCCAAGCCTAATCCGGCTATCAGGGCTTCATACTCAGCTTCATTGTTGGTTGTTGGAAAGTCCAACTTCAAAGCGTACTCAACTGTGAACCCATCGGGGCTTTGCAGAACTAAACCTGCACCACTAGATTTTGTTTTTGATGCTCCATCAAAATAGAGCACCCAATATTCCTTCTGACCAGTTATAAGTTCTTCACCTTTATCCTCGTTCTCAGGGGTGGTTATCATCTCCTGCCCCCCGACTTCTTGGTTGTCAATAGTGCATTCAACCACGAAGTCAGCCAATGCCTGAGCCTTGATGGCTGTCCGAGGCTTATACTTGATATCAAACTCTCCAAGTTCTATAGCCCATTTGATCAATCTTCCACTTGCTTTCGGACTGTGCAATATGCTCCTCAACTGTTGGTCCGTCAAGACTTCGATTTTGTGAGCCTGGAAGTACGGTCTCAATTTCCTTGAAGCAGTGATTAATGCCAATGCAAACTTCTCAATGGGAGAGTAATTCAATTCCGCCCCATGCAACACCTTACTCACATAGTAGATGGGTTTCTGAACTTTCTTTTCCTCTTTGACTAGAACAGCACTCAATGCTTGTTCGGATACCGCCAGGTATAGGTAGAGAATCTCTCCAGGATTAGGTTTGGCCAACAACGGGGCTTCAGCCATGTATTTCTTCAACTGTTCAAAGGCCTCCTGGCTCTCTGTGGTCCACTCAAAATTTTTCACCTTTTTTAATGCCTGAAAGAAAGGCAAGCATTTGTCACCAGACTTGGAGATGAACCTTCCTAAGGCCGCAACCCGGCCAGTTAATTTCTGTACATCTCGTATTGAGCGGGGTGACTCCATGTCCAGAATAGCCTTAATCTTGTCCGGGTTGGCCTCTATGCCTCTCTTGGAAACCATCAGCCCCAAAAATTTTCCCGATCCAACACCAAAAGCACACTTTGCTGGATTTAGCATCATCTTATGGTGCCTTAGCACTTCAAATGCCTCTCTGAGGTGCCTTATATGATCTGCCTTGAGTATGCTCTTGACTAACATGTCATCAACATAGACCTCCATGGTTTTTCCAATCAGATGGGCGAATATCTTATTCACCAATCGTTGGTAGGTAGCTCCTGCATTCTTTAGACCAAAAGCCATAACAAGATAGCAGAAAACACCAAAGTCGGTTATGAAAGATACCTTAGGAATGTCGTCCTTGTGCATCTTAATCTGATTGTATCCGCTGAAACCATCCATGAAACTTAACATCTCGTGTCCAGCTGTAGCATCTATTAGGGTGTCAATCCTTGGTAGAGGGAAACAATCCTTTGGGCATGCATCGTTCAAATCTGTGAAGTCGATGCACATTCTCCATTTTCCATTCGCTTTCTTGACCATGACGGGATTAGCCAACCATTCAGGGAACTGAATCTCCTCAATGAACCCAGCTTCCAAAAGCTTATCAACTTCTTGCTTAATGGCCTCTTGCCTTTCAGGAGCAAAATTCCTCTTTTTCTGCTTTATTTTCTTCCGTTCAGGATCGACGTTCAACCTATGAGTTATAAGTTGGGGGTCAATCCCTGGCATGTCTGCTGCTGTCCAAGCAAATACATCGCTATTCTCTTGCAAGAATGCTATCAATTCGCCCTTCAGGGGTTCCCTCAGAGATGCTCCTATGTATGTAACCTTCTCCGGGTCGCTCAGCTCTAGAGGGACGGGTATTAAATCCTCTGCTGGCTTTCCTCGCTGTTCATCATCACTACGGACATCCATGTCTTCAATTGGGAGTACCTGCCCCCCGACTCCATCAGCTCTTAGGGCGGACACATAACAACTTCTTGCCATCTTCTGGTCGCCTTTCTGTTCTCCAACCCCGTTTCGGGTTGGAAACTTAATCTTCATGTGATATGTTGAGGCAACAGCCTTGAACGCATGAAGTCCAGTCCTTCCCAGGATTGCGTTATAAGTCGAGGCTGCCTTAATTACCAGAAAGTTTAGCATTTGAGTAGCTTCCTTAGGTTCCTGCCCGATTGTCACGGGTAACTGGATAGTACCCTCGACCTTGGACTCAACCCCGTTGAACCCATAAATAGGCATGTTAGTCGGAGTTAGCTGAGAATCGGTATATCCCATTTTCACAAACGCATCATGAAACAGAATGTCAACAGAAGCCCCATTGTCTATCAAGACTCGTTTTACCTCCGAGTTCCCAATCACAGGGGTTATAACTAATGGGTCATCATGGGGGAATTTCACCCCTTCCAGATCAGAGTCATCAAAACCAATCACGGTTTCTGTTCTAGCACGCTTCGGGGCCTCTCCCACAATATGCATCACTTCTCTTGCGTATGCCTTTCGAGAATTGCGGGTTGTACCGGCCGCTGTTGGACCTCCCCAGATCATGTTGATAACTGGCCCTCGGGGCTGCGTGTTGCGGTCACGATCGTTATCCCTCCTGTCATTGTTTCTCCTGTTGTAATCCCCTCTTTGGGTTCCATGATCTCCACCCTTTGTGAAATTGTTCAGCTTTCCTTTACGGATCAAGAATTCAATCTCGTCTTTCAACTGTCTACAATCATCCGTGTCATGTCCTACATCTCGGTGGAACCTACAGTACTGATCCTTATTCCTCTTTGCGGGGTCTCCCCTGAGTGGCTTCGGCCATCGGAAGTCTTTATCCTTCTCAATTTCCAACAAGATCTGACTTCTAGGGGCATTCAACCTTGCATAGTCAGAGAACCTTGGCCCCAAGTTCTTTTTTGGTGGCGAATCAGAGTCCTTGCTGGTTCGGGGATACTTGTCCCTAGCATCGTACTCCTGCCCTTGCTTACGCTTTTTTGTATCATTGTTTCCCTGACCATTGCCTAATGTGACCTCCTTCTTCGTGCTATCCTCGGCCTTGATGTACTTGTCAGCCCTTCGTTGGAGATCAGCCATATTCTCCGGGGGATGTTTTGCCAACGATCTCTTAAAGTATAAGTCAGTGGTTCCATGCTCCAAGGCTACCATTGCAACCTTATTGTCCAGATCAGTGATGTTCAGAGTCTCCTTGGTGAACCTCTTAAGGTAGTCTCTCAGACTTTCGCTCTTCCCTTGTACCACATACATAAGAGATGCAGAGCTTTTCTCATGCGTTCTTCCGCTAATAAACTGACTAATGAAGGCAGCACTCAACTCCTTAAAGGAACCAATCGAGTTTGCAGGAAGCCGACTATACCATCTTTGAGCCATGCCTGACAAAGTTTGAGGGAAAGCCCTACACTTCAAAGCGTCGCTTGCAGGCTGCAACAGCAGTGCGTTTGAGAACGTCCTAACGTGGTTGGCAGGATCACCCATTCCATCATAAGCTTTGATTGTTGGCATCTTAAACTTCTTTGAGATATGAGCATTCATCACGTCTTCAGTAAACGGAGGTGTGGGATCATCAGGGTCCCCAAGTGGCATCAGATCCTTAGGGTTGCTTTTAGGGGTTTCCACCCTTGTAGTTCTTTCAGGTGGGATGGTAGTCCTTCTTTGCCTCCTTAGAGGTCTCTCCAGATCTATGAAGGGAATCGGTCCTGACGTGGGAGGTGGCAAAGTCAGATTTGATCTGGCTTGCTCCCTGGCCATATCTTCCTTTAACTTTAAGATCTCGGCTTCATAAGCCTTGATCCTCTCAGCAACTGTTGAAGTGAGTCCATCATGGATAGTTCGAGTTCTCCCCATAGGCTCTTTACTTGCACGTCGCCTCCTTGGGGCTTCATCACGCTCGTAATCATCGTCAGAAGATGATTCATCTGAATAAGGACCAGAAAAATCGCGATAATCTCGATCACGAATATACAGGGCATGCCCACTCGGTCCAGCTCCGTAATTGGACATCCCATATGTTGGATTGGTGCTTATGGGGAGATCCGTAGTATGGATCTGAACCCCTCGTGTAAGGTTGTTGGGACCTACAATCAGAGAAGAAATCCTCGTCTGAGGGGGGTTAGTCCCTGGAACTGTGTGGATGATCGGAGGTAGCGTACTCTCAACATGGGTAGTCGTCCCTAAGGGTTGAGAAACTTGGTACGAAACGATAGTTCCGGATGCCGGAGGTACTTGCTCAGATGTCGGAAGTACTTGTTCAGTAAGGGGCGGAGCAGAGCTAAGAGGTAGGGCCTCGGTAGCGATTGGCTCTGTAGCGCCTGGAGCAGTTCTTCGTGTTTGAACCATGGTTGATGTCTTCTTCCCACAGACGGCGCCAAATGTTGTGGAATAAAAACTAGGTTTAAATTATTGCGGCTAGGGTTTATGTATTTAAGGCTAGGGTTCGTGAGCTTCGTGCTTTAATGGCTGCTTCTGCGTTCGAGACTAACGGTCCTCACAGAATGCCTACGTATCTCTGTATTAGAGAATCAAGCCAAGAAAACGTAGTTCTAGGATGAGGGGTCAGACCCTTTATATAGGCTGAGAAGCCCTAAAATCGTAGTAGGGTTTGGTGACTTGGTGGGCAAGTCACCGACTAGAAGAAGGTTCTAGTCTCCTTCCATGTATGAATCAGTTTCCATGTTAGAATATGTATCTTGGAGGCTAAGTCAGGCAAGAATCATATTCTTGTTTGACTCTTATTTGCTGGGCTGTTTATTACCCCTAATATTAATTACGAAATTAATATTATAATTAGGGTTTGGGCCCATCTGGTGGGCCCCACGTTTGGACCATTCTAGGTCTAATTAATGCCACATTAAATGTGTCTTAGGGCTTACTTTTAGCCCATATCAACTAGAGATAAACATTGGGGAATTATGTTTGGCTTTCTTGTGTTTTTTGTTTTTAGAAGAAGAGGAGGAGTTATCAGGCTGAGAAGTAGGTGAAAACAAGTTAAGAGTGGTGTCAACTGGTGTGTGAGACATGCTGTGAAAGTGTGTGTATATATAGCAAGTAGTCAATTAAATGAAGACAAGAGGAATGAAGTAAACACTGCAGTGAGCACATTCTTAAATACACAGGCAAGCACAGATATCTAACAATGAACAGAAGTGAACAGTACAGCACAGAGTCAGAATAGTACAGATTATCAGAAAAGGACTACATAGTACACATAAAGTACATAGGATTTCAGGAAAGGACAAGTATCAAATCAATCTGTCATATCGTAAAGCTGCAGATCACAACTAACAATAAGGACAAAAACCAGATACCAGCACAGATAAGATGGTAAAAGATAGAAACCATTTCCTAAAACAGTAATCACATTTAATGCAAAGTTGAAGCATGCAGCAAAGAGAAAATATTTGTGCAAAACAAATATTAACTTAAGCAAAGAAGGTCATATCATCACCATAAAGTTTTACATTATAAAATCAACACAAATCTTAAGCATGCTGTAGCATAGATTATACAAGCAATGTATACATATATCACAACACAGATCTGAACAAATGAACTAGACTTCTAGAAGCTCAATTCAAATCCAACTGAGACAGAAAATATCTAAGTGGCCACACAATGCAACATTGAACTAAGTAGATATCATTTAAACGAACAAGTCACATTGCACAAAAATAAACTCAAGAATTTAGAGAAATTCAGAGTTCTAGAAGGTCATCACAAGATAACATATTAATAACATTTACAGATGCAAGTAATATATTTCTACAAGTTCACAGTCTCATACAACAACTGCCATTCAATAATAATTATCTTCCCACAAACAAGTTCTCATACACAGACAAGTAACTCTTAAACTCACAAGTGAGTTAGAGTAACCTCAAGACACATGTATCAACTGATCAAGGCAATGCAGATACAGGTAAGCACATATAAACTTACAAACCATCTTGACAACAATGACAAGGTCCAAAGAACTCAAGACACAACAACTAAGCTTAACACAAGAACTCCTCAAACATCCAGACAATCAAAAAGTGTCAAACACGAACTATACCAAAGCTCAACATTATATCAAGATACAAATGATCAAGTAAGTAAGCAAGACTCTAACAAAGATTCATACTGACTTGACAAGTATAAAAAATAGCAGAGTAAAATATTACACAACCAGATTCAACAAGTCTCAACTCATCTCAGCAACCACAAATGACTCATAAAAACTTACATAATCAACATTCACACAATATCAAACCACAGAGAGGATAAAACAATATGAAATGAAGGATTAGAACTTGTGCACCTTAGCTATGGTGGTCATACACATAGCGCATCCATAAGAACACATAAATAAACTAGTAAAAGCACACCTACTGAGAAATTATACTGAGAATCGCTCCACCGAGTCGCAGGACTCACTGAGTCAACGCCGAGTCAGTGCTCAAATCTTACAGATTCAACACTAGACATCTCTAAGTCACTGAAACACTAAACAAAAATGTTAAAACATGCATATAAATCAGTGAATTAAAGAAATAAAAAACTAGGGTTTGAAACACTTGGAATCAAAATAGAGGGCTTTCGATATATGATGTTAAAAATATCATATCAAGAGCGAATAAGACTTGAATCAATCAAAACTTCATCGAATTGAAGCAACTAGATTCTAGGGTTTTTGAGGTTTCGAATTCAAGAGACAAAGAACGAAAACAGAAACCATAGAGAGGTGAGTTTTGATGAGAGGATCACGAATCTGTGATTCATTTTAACAAATGAAGTCAGAATCGAACGGAATCGGCAAATCGCCGTTCTAGGGTTCGAGAGAGACAAGAGAGGCGAGAGAGAATAATGAACCGTCCGTACAAAATGATGTATATATGTGATATATTTTGAATGGCTGAGATCGTAGGGTTTAGAAATCAAGGGCTGAGATCAAGGGATATGAACCAATTTGCTGAAAAATCAATTCTAATTTTCTGAAAATCATTTTAGTGATTTTAAACAAAATCTTTAAACACAAAATTCTGTAAATAAAGATATAATAATGCCAAAATCACAAAAAAATAATTTCTAGCAAAGTAAAATTTAGATCCAAATTTTAAAATTGAATGCTAAATTTTAAGATCTCATATTTAATTAGTTTTTATATTTTTGCTCCAAGTTTTGAAACAACATCATTTCAAGGCCATGCAAAAATTAAAACTAATTAAATTTTATTCTTATTGAAATATTTCAATATGGTTTTTAGCCAAAACATAGACAAAACATATTAATGTCTATTTTTAAACAAATTTATTGCAGAGAAATCTGAATTTTCGAGTACCGAAGTCTCAAGAAAATCCGCTCACACAATAAGCTTGAGTGCGTTGACTAGAAAATCACACGATTTATATTTCAATTTCAATTATAATTAAATATAGAGAAAAACTACATTTAATTATTTGGACAATCCAACATTCCTAAAAGTAATCGCAATTTAGTGAATCTTTCGGAATGTAATGGTTTCGTGAATATGTCGGCGACATTATTTTCCGTATCAATATGGTCCATAATAAAATTACCTTTATTGACATGATCACGAAGGAAGTGATGTCGAATATCTATGTGTTTAGTACGAGAGTAAGATACCGGATTTTTACTTAAATCAATCGCACTCGTATTATCACACAAAATAGATATCGCATCAAACTTAATCATATAGTCGGCTAATGTTTGCTTCATCCATAAAATCTGAGCACAACATTTTTCCGCCGCTATATATTCGACTTCCGCGGTAGATAAAGATACCGAGTTTTGTTTCTTTGAAAACCAAGAAACTAAACATCCACCGAGGAATTGACAAGTGCCGCTAGTGCTTTTTATATCAATCAAGTGACCCGCATAATCCGAGTCGGAAAAGCACACTAAGTCGAATGGTAATCCTTTTGGATACCAAAGACCGAGTTCAGTGGTGCCTTTAAGATATCTAAATATCAGTTTAACCGCGGATAAATGAGATTCTTTAGGCACCGCTTGAAAACGAGCACATTTGCAAACGCTATATTGAATGTCCGGTCTACTCGCGGTAATATAAAGTAATCATACCACGGTATTTCTTTATATCAACCGGTTTTCCGGAATCATCCGCCAATAATTTCTCCGAGGGAGACATAGGAGTACTAAGTGGTTTAACATTCTCCATCTCAAATTTCTTAAGCATTTCCTTGCAATACTTTGATTGAGATATATGAATGCCTTCATTAGATTGCTTTATTTGCAAACCTAAGAAGAAATTTAATTCTCCCATCATGCTCATTTCGAATTCTTTACTCATCATTTTCGAGAATTCGTTACATAGTGATTCTTTAGTTGAACCAAAGATAATATCATCTACATAAATTTGAACAAGCAAGATATCATCACCTTCATACTTCGTAAATAGAGTGGTGTCGGCAATTCCCATTTTAAAACCATTATCAACTAGTAATTTTCTTAACCGCTCATACCAAGCTCTAGGAGCTTGCTTTAGTCCGTATAAGGCTTTATAAAGTTTATACACATATTCCGGATGTGTTAAATCTTCAAATTCCTGTGGTTGTCTTACATATACTTCTTCTTCTAAGACACCATTTAGGAAAGCCGATTTAACATCCATTTGATAGACCTTGAATCCCTTATGACAAGCGAAAGCTAAGAACATTTGAATTGCTTCTAGTCTAGCTACGGGAGCATAAGTTTCATCATAGTCTATACCTTCCATTTGTGTATAACCTTGAGCTACTAGTCGAGCTTTGTTTCTTACCACTGTTCCACTTTCGTCTAATTTATTTCGAAAGACCCACTTGGTTCCAATAGTAGAACTATCGGGTGGAGGTGGAACTAGTTCCTAAACTTTGTTCCGAGTAAATTGGTTTAACTCTTCTTGCATAGCAAGAATCCGATCCTCGTCTAATAAAGCTTCTTTTGCAGTTTTGGGTTCTATTTGTGATAGTAAAGCTAAGTGACTAGCAATATTTTGTACTTGAGATCGAGTTTGGACACCTTTAGTTCTATCACCTACGATATTCTCGATAGGATGATTTCTAACCAAAGGTACGTCCGAAGGTAATCCATTATCGACCTCAACTACTTCGAGAGGATTATCCGGAACCGTAGTTCCTTGATTAAAAGTTTCGATTTGTCTAATAACATTCTCAATGTTATCTTGACAATCTTCTTTTGGATCATTTTCCTCGTCAACCAAATCTTTATACTTCGATAGTGGTTTCGATTCATCAAACACAACATTCAATGATTCTTCCACCATTAAAGTTTTAAGATTAAATACTCGATAAGCTTTGCTTGTATTTGAATATCCAAGAAATACGCCCTCACTAGATTTCGGGTCGAATTTCGTTAAATAATCTTTTGTATTCAAAATAAAGCATTTACTTCCAAATACCTTGAAGTAGCTTATCTTTGGAGTTTTACCAAAATAAAGCTCGTAGGGAGTCTTCATTTTAATAGGTCGTAGTAAAACTCGATTAAGAACATAGCAAGCAGTTGACATAGCTTCGGCCCAAAAATATTTAGGTCGACGATATTCATTAAGCATAGTGTTTGCCATTTCTTGTAACGTTCTATTTTTCCTTTCAACAACCCCGTTTGATTGAGGTGTATAAGGAGGAGAGAAGTTGTGAGTAATACCATTAGCTTCACAAAATTCAACAAACTCTGAATTTTGAAACTCCTTACCATGATCTGTCCTTATATAAACAATAGACGTTTCTTGTTGAGTTTGTATCCTTTTGCAAAGAGCAACAAATGATGTAAAGGCATCACTTTTCACTTTTAGGAACTCCGTCCACGTATATCGTAAGAAGTCATCTACTACTACGAGAGTATATAGACTTCCTCCCAAACTTTGTACGGGCACGTGTCCGATAAGATCCATATGCAAAATCTCTAGTGGTCTAGAGATTTTTCAAAATTCAACAAACTCTGAATTTTGAAACTCCTTACCATGATCTGTCCTTATATAAACAATAGACGTTTCTTGTTGAGTTTGTATCCTTTTGCAAAGAGCAACAAATGATGTAAAGGCATCACTTTTCACTTTTAGGAACTCCGTCCACGTATATCGTAAGAAGTCATCTACTACTACGAGAGTATATAGACTTCCTCCCAAACTTTGTACGGGCACGTGTCCGATAAGATCCATATGCAAAATCTCTAGTGGTCTAGTAGTAGACACCATGAATTTGGCTTTATGAGATGCTCGAATTTGTTTTCCAATTTCACAAGCATCACATATATGATCTTTAACGAAACTGAGTTTTGGTAAACCACGTACATGTTCATTCGAACATATATTATTGATGAGTTTCATGTAAACATGACCTA
Organism: Kitagawia praeruptora; assembly: GCA_037693485.1. NCBI lineage: Eukaryota > Viridiplantae > Streptophyta > Magnoliopsida > Apiales > Apiaceae > Kitagawia > Kitagawia praeruptora. The sequence continues at coordinate 113,602,180 of CM075344.1, read as the reverse complement.
AACGTCGATGCCATAACCATGGGTCCTTATTCATGGATACCAAACACACATTTTCGTAGTCATTTAGGTCACACGAATAAACATTCATACTTTGTGGACACTTGAGAATTAGTTTCCACTCTTTGTCATAAATAGCACAATGAGATGGAAAGAAAATAACTTTGCAACCATTATCGCATAGTTGACTAATTGAAAGCAAATTGTACTTTAGTCCCGTGACTAGTTGTACATCACAAATTTTAAAGCTTTCATTACCAATGTCACCAATGCCAATAATGTCACCTTTGCTACTATCTCCAAAAGTTACAACTCCGGTGGTTACCTTTTTAATGTTGTTCAACAACGACTTATTACCTGTCATATGTCGAGAACAACGACTATCAAGGTACCACACATCTTTCTTAGCAGCAAGACACACCTACACAAAAGATTAATTAAATCTTTTGGTACCCCTTTTACTTGAGGGTCTGGGTGTTAGTATATCATAAGGCAATCGAGTACTTTCATAGATAAATCGAGGCATAGGATAATCATTCACATAAACAATATCATTTCTAGATGCTTGATTCCTATTATAGATATGATAAGGATTTCTTCTAGGAGCATATCTCGAATTACCATGAAAAGCATTATTATTACTACGGGGAAATATAGTAATAACGGAATCTCTAGAATGATTATTAGCACGATAATTACCATGATTATTCCTAACATGAGCATGAGAGTTTCTAGGATAAGCATGATGACTCACATTAGCATGTTGACTCGATCTAGCATTGACATGACTCGCATTCCTAGGCATAACATAAGCATTCAAGTTACGAGCATGACCATTTGGGTTCTTTGCCTTATAACCTTGATTAGGAACTTTAGAAGAACTAGCATTGTTGGTACTAGTACTAGCTTGATGTTGCATGTTCCTTTGTTGAAAACTAATTGGTCTTTGTTTATAAGTAAACTTCGGTTGCCTTTTATCATTGTTAACCACTTTTTCTTTCTTTTTAGCAACTTTAGTTTTCTTATCATTTTTCGAACGTTCACCTTTAGGAATCCATTTATACTTCCCCTTTATTTCACCTTCTTTGGCTTTGCAATAAAGACTTATATGTCCACTAACATTGCAATACGAACACTTAGGTGAAGATGGTTTAGGATGAGTATTCCTTGAAGTATTAGGAGGTGGAACTTCTCGTTTAGGAGGAGAGTTCACATTATATCCCAATCCATCTCGGTTAAATGATACCTTTGAGTTAAATACCATACTATCCAATATAGTATTACTCTTGGTGAATTGCTTAACGGTTTTCTCAAGATTTTCTTTTTCGGCTAACAAAGAATTAATCTTGTTATTAAAGAAATTTGCTTGATCCAAGACTTGAGATAAGAGCTTACTATTATCATTTTGAAGCCTTTGATTTTCCACGAGAACCGATTTAAGTTCCGAGACAACATGTTCTCATTCCTTTGAATTGGTCTCGAGTAAATCATTAAGTTTTACAAGTTTGAAATCTTTATCGGATAACATAACTTGAAAATCTAATTCTTTTTCTTTTAGGGCTTCGTGTAGCTCTTCCTCAATATCTCCCGTTAAAGCTTGTTCGAGTTCGTTTATCTTTACACTTAGTGTCTCATTTTCACGAATCAAAGATTCATTTCGAATTTTTAAATTCAACATCTCAACATGGAGATCACTAGTGTTAGTAGATAATTGAACTTTTTCATTTTCCATCTCTTCGGCTTGAAGAACCAAGGATATATTCTCAATCTCAAGATTTCGAATAATTTCATCCTTCTTAGTAATTTCGAGATTCAAGCGCTCTTTTTGAGATGAAATAAATTCATAATATTCCACATCTTTGACATGGATATTGGTCAAACGAGTGACCTCTTTTTGTAGCTCAACATTAACATCCCGTATTTTATTCCTTTCGGAACTAACCATGATGTATTTTTGGCTAATTTCATCATGACTCGTTTTCAACATTTTTACAAGATTAATAAGCTCCGAGACACCCAAATTTGAATAATCTAATAACTTTATACTTACATTATCACTACTACAAGACGCCACATTATTAGTAGAGTTTAGGGTTACCTCTTGATTTAGTAGTGGAGGTTTCCGTTGGTGTAGTTTCATCACCAATCGCCATCAAGCACAAGTTAACAACTTCTTCACTTTGTTCGAGAGCTTCTTCATCCTCGCTTAAGTCCCATCCATTTTCGGCTACAAGACTTCGTCCTTTAGCCAACTTTGGACATTCCCGTTTAAAGTGACCGGGTTGTTTACATTCGAAACACAAATCATGTGTTTCCTCACTTGGCGATTCCTTCGGCTTAGGTGGAGAATAATTATTCGAATAATTCGAATGATTGATATTATTGTAACCATTATTCCCTTGTTGAACACCTTTGCCTTTGTTAAAACTCGTGGTCGGAAAATTGTTGTTACTCTTATAATTAGGCCTTCCTTTCGAGTTAAATACTCGTTGTTGATTACTCGACTTAAGGAATCCTTTTCCGTACCGTTGAGCTTTGCTTTGCAAAACCCGACGTAGTTGTCTCGAAAGTAGTGTTATCTCTTGTTCATCGAGATTTTGCAACTCTTCGTTCAACTCATCGTCGTTTTCATCGTCATCGATAAGTATCGCTTTTAAGGCCATACTTTTTCTTTTATCTTCCAATTTAGGAAGGGCCTTTTCCGGAATATTATCTTCCTCGTAAGCACGAAGATTTCCGAATAAGCTATCGATGGAGTATGAATTCAAGTTATGCATTTCTTTTATTGTGGTAACTTTGACTTTCCAACTTGGAGGTAAGGCTTTCAAAATCCTACGATTTTTCTAATTTATAGTGTATACCTTTCCAAGTTGTGCAAGTTCATCGACTATACGAGTAAACCTTGTTTCCATGTCGATGGTTTCACTTTCGAGGAGTTTAAAATTTTTGTACTCTTGTATTAAAGTATCCATCCGGGATTCTTTAATATCTTTTGTACCCTCGTAAGTAATAACCAACTTGTTCCACATTTCTTGTGCAAACTTGCAATTATTAACGCGTTTATAATCTTTTTCTGCAAGTGCACTAGTAAGAACCATTTCCGCTTTCGTGGCTATGTTCATTTGAATTTCTTCATCCAGAGTATATTCACTCACTTTCTTTTCGACAAGAACGTCGCCTACCTCTTTAGTAGGAGTGGTGACTCCGTCTTCTATGACCATCCAAACTTTAACACCTTGGGATCTAGCATAAATCCTAAATCGTGTTTTCCAAGTTGCAAAGTTTGTGCCATCGAACAAAGGAGGTCGGGAGCTAGAAAGACCTTCTCCACAACCAATAGTATTCAAGTAAGCCATAAAAAAGATGTCCTTTTTACGGTTTTATTTAACGACTTTCTCAACAGTCAATAAACCCGATAAGGATCTACTTTTTGTTGTATTTTACGATTATCACAACAATCGTAAAACACTGTTAAAAGCACTGTTCTGATACCAATTGATAGGTCCCGTATATGGGTTAGATAAGCTAGAAGGGGGGGGGGGTTGAATAGCTTATCACCTTTTAAAAATTTAGAGCTTAGTTTTTTGAAAATTATTTCGCCTTTTAAACTTTGTTACTTGTAAGCAAGTAAATAAAGTGCGGAAAAGAAACAACGAAAGAGAATAGAGTAGCACACGGTCGATTTTTATCCTGGTTCGCGATGCCCGCAATCCTTAATGGATTCAAACACCCCTACTCCAGTCCCCCGAACTCCTCCCCGGATTCGAGCTATTCTCTACTACAAAGAAACTCCTTTGTAGTAGGCGGAGAAGCCTTTACAACTCCTTAGACCACTATCTAATTATCTTGGAGCGATACACACACGTATCCTCCTCAAATTAAATAGCTAAATACAAACTACAAAACTTGTCTTGGAGCGTAACTCCCCGTCACCTCCTCAAAGACTTTGTAGTAACCCCTAGAAGACAATGTACTTCTACAACTTTGCCGGTCTTGGATATTAGGTCTTAGATCTTGGGTCTTCCCTTTTCCTCACGGTGCAAAGGCAACTAACTCCCCGTTAGTACGCTTAAGACTTGGGTCTTAGAACAAGAGTCACCTCACTTCACTTCACCTCACTGCAAAGGTTAGAATACACGTCCAACAAACAACCAAGCAGTTTATATTAAAAGATATAAATCTGTGCAAGTTAGTATGTTATGGTACTAGTCACGGGGACGCTATTACGCGTTAAGATAGTATATAACGGCAGGGGATAAGTCACACGAATGGACTTGTCACACAAGCGGTACACACACTTACACTAACCACACACAAAACGCACACGTACAGAAAAGTAACTCGCTTATCCATAGGATAAAACGAGGGCCGCTATTATGCGTTAAAATATTACACACACAACACAAGCAAGAAATAAAAACACACAAGCAAGCAAGCAAGAGTCACAAGTGCTAAAAGCACTTCGGCCGAATGGTAAAGAAAGATGGTATGGCCGGATTTTTCAAAGTCCTAAAACAAGTGCAAGTAGTCTTGTTTAAATCCTTGTTCAAGATATAAAGATAAGACACGTGAGTAACCAAATTGAACAAGAAGACTACAAATGGTAGTAATGGCCGAATATAACAAGAAAAGAAAAGGCCAACAATAAACTACCAACTTGTTTTAAAGAGCTACGGAGTAGTTTGTATAGTCTTGATTCTTTAAGTCCTTGTATTAAAATAAAACACAAGATGAACAAAGGACTTGGTTACACAAGACTAACAACCAACTTATCTTTTGATTTTTTAATATCAAGTTTAAACCACTTAAGGTAAAAAAAAAAAGATGTAAGCTTTTTATTTTTAAATCAAAAGATAGTTAACTAGCCTTTTTAATCCAAATACTCAACTTGGATTAAAGGACTTAAATGAGGTGAATCTCAACTTTTCAACCTCAAGAACACACCTTACAAGATGTCAAATATACACTACACGAATATACTTCAAGAACAAGTGTATATTAGTGACAAAATGCAAGAATGTTGAATATTAGTGTTTATAAATGTAGATCTAAACCAAACAAGCAATAAACACTAAATATTCAAGCCACCCACCACCACTACAACTATATATACTCGAATTATATATAGGAGAGTGTGGAAATATAGAAACCAACTTATAACCCTTGAGATCTAGAGAGAAAACAAGAGAAAAAGCTAGTAACGAAGCCAAAAATACACAAAAATAGTCGTCGGAAAATGGCCAGAATATGGCTTTATGGCCGGACTTTTGGAGGCTCAAAAGGTCACTTACCAACTGTTAAAACAAGGTGGAAAGACCACAAAAAAGTTGGTTACCAAAGGTGTGTGTTAGTGAGCAAGAATGGTGAAGAAAAACAAGCCTAAATGATGATAGATTTTGAAATATTTTAGGCTTGAAGCAAAGAAACGTTTTTGCAACTTTGGCTACTGAAAGGAGAGTGTTTCTATGCTTATTTCACCAGTATATACTTGGCTCAAGATGGCTTGAGAAATGAGGGGGGGTGGAGGGGGCTATTTATAGCCAAAAATTAAGGATTTTAGCTTTATTTAAAAGCTAAAAAGGTACAAGCATGTGTTGGTTTGTGCTAGGCATGAGTTGGCATGTGTTAGACACACTCCCAGCTATGAACATTTCAAATTTTCTGATTTGGACGAGCTTGGGTGGCATTCCAATTAACGAAACGATTAAAAACCGAAAAACGCGCGTACCGACGAGCCGAAATGGGTTTAATCGCAATAAATCGAAAAATCATTGAAAAATTATGAAATTTTGGGAATCTCCTAGAAATGTGCCCAGAAGATTGTGGTCAAAATTTCACCTTGAACTGAGTTCACCAACTATGACTTTTAAGCGACCGATAAATAAATTACATATCGATTTAAGGGGTCCCGGAAAAAATCATCCAAAATTTCTGAAATTTATTCTACAATATCCTATGGGGAAACTAAGGACACATTCAAAGTTTCAAGTCAAAAAAATGAGTGGAAGTATTTTTACGAATTTTTCGAATGTTAAAACAGCCTTCCGGAGCGACGGAAAAATTCATTTGTCTTTACCAACGACTAAGACAAAAGTTTTGACTTGATAAATATTCAAACATAATATTCCTTATGAAATAATGACTATGAGGTCCAAGGAATATTTAAGTTCGAATTAAAAATGATTTTATTCGGATAAATAAGAAATTACGGGTATTTCGGAATAAAATCTGTTTTTGGTCTTTTGGCATGGATTTTGGCACAACAAATTGAATATAAATATTAAATAAATATATCAAAAAAATTTGAGATTAAAATATTTAAGAACGACACTCTTTTAAATAAATCGCATAGTTTGACTCGTAAAAGCAGTGTTTAAAAATTCTCGATATTTGTGCCTTTAGCCGAATGCCTATTTTCTTTTGACATAAATAACCTAGAATATAAAATAACATTACCATGATATTCTTATCCTAAGTACATGTCGAAATCATGTCGGAAAAACATTTTTGGCTCGGTTTGACCAGTTTGACTTGATACCGAATTATGTCGTCCCCTGGGGAGGATTCTAAGTGCGATCTTAAATCTAATTTAATTTCACTTTTATTTTGACAAATTCCAAAACCTAAAGAACGAAAGCAATGACTCTGTCACAAATATATTTATCTCATATAAATATATTATTTGATGATTAATAAAGAACATAATAATTTCTAAATGATATGGATATAAATATAAAAACTTAGGGAATTTACCAAAAATACTATGTTTTCTAGTTTGTTTTGCAAATATACTCTCTTTTATGCAAATATATCCCATCTTCTCCGATCCCCATTTTTCACCCCCATTCCACCTCATTCCATTATTAACAGCAAACATAGATACCCCAACCATTACATAGGAATAAGAGTAAATAGATGGGGTGTTTGGGGAACTTATTTTCCAGAATAAGTCAACTTATTTCAAGACAAAGTTAGAGATTCCTAACTTTTTTCTGGAAAAGTTAACTTTTTTTTTCAACTTATAGAATCTCAAACATACACTAAATATTTGTATAAAAAAATTATCAAAATATGAAATTTTTACCCGAAAATAAGTCCATAAGGACTTTTTTTTTAAATCAGTGCCAAACAAGCCCAGAATACTTGACTATTACTAAAGCAGAGAACGAATCCGAATTTTGTGAACTTATATTTATGTATCGGGTAGATTTTACAGGACACGGACAATCTATCATTGTTATTAGATGATTAAGCTCCTTTAAAGATCTTTTTCCTCTAAATGAAAAATCGGCTTCTATGAAAGAATGAAATGGAAGAGAAGAAGAGTTGTTCTTCTGAATGCCAGCATCGACAATCCTAATGGTAAGATTATCGTAATCGATATTCTCAACATAATATAAGAGCTTATCTGGCTGCAAATATAAGATGGTACGATTTCTGATTTTTGGAATATTGTTCATCATCATCGGGGCTGCAGGTCATGACCTCCGATCTTTTGGATTCCGGCAAGCTTCGATCTGTTCTCCAATATGTTTTCTTTGTCTTATTTTTTGATTTTTGATGAAGTTGCGATTGGTTAATTTCAGTTGCGTTTAGTTGATTTCAGTTGATTTGGGTTGCTTTGGTGGGTTTGGGTTGAAATAATTAAGTTGCAATTAGTTGATTTGGGTTGCTTTCAGATTTACTAAACTGTCAAAAGAGTTGCATCTGGTTGATTGTAGTTGCATCCCTTATTTTTGTAATTTTTTTCAAAAAATGTTATTTTTACAAATAGAACTTTAAAATAATAGTTTTTCTGCAAAAAGTTTTATATGTTGTGGTATTTTTCAAAAAGCCCTAAAATTTATAATATATATATATATATACTATATTATAAAGGACGAAACATTAAAAGTTTTGGTACGGTATGTTACTTACCTTATTTAATTGTTTTAAAAGTTTTGGTACGATACGGTACTTACCTTATTTAGTTATTTTTCTTTATTATTCTTAATTATAAAAAATAAAATACAACCTTTTCTCAAAATATTACACTTAGCTCTTCCCAACAATTCTCCTAAATAAAAACTAACCAATTACCTTTTTCAACTATTAACTTTTCTAACTAAAATCTCTTTTTTCCAAAAATATGATCATTCTAATTAATAAAATAAACTAATTAAATTATTGCTATTAACTTTTCTAACTAATCTATACTATTTATACTATATTATAAAAGATGAAACATTAAAAGTTTTGGTACGATACAGTGCTAACCTTATTTAATTGTTTTACTTTATTATTCTTAATTATTTTACTTAAATATAAAAAAACAAAACACAACTTTTTCTCAAAATATTACACTCAGCTCTTCCCAACAATTCTCCTAAATAATAACTAACCAATTACCTTTTTCATCTATTAACTTTTTTTTAAACTAAAATCTCTTCTTTCCAAAAATACGATCGTTCTAATTAATAAAATAAACTAATAAAATTATTGCTATTAACTTTTCTAACTAAAATATCTTTTTTTTCAAAAATATGATCATTCTAATTAAAGAAATAAACTAATAAAATTATAATTACTAATAACTAACTGTTTACCTTTTACAGCTAAAAGGTAATATCTTTTCTATATTTTCTAACTAAACTATCTTATTTTCAAACTTGATTTTTTTTACTTAATTATCCACAAAACACAATCTTTTTCTCAAAATATTACACGCAGTTCTTTCCAACACTTCTCCTAAATAATAACTAACCAATTACCCCTTTTTCAACTAAAACATTTTCTAACTTTTCTAACTAAAAGCTCTTCTTTCCAAAAATGTAGTCATTCTTATTAATGAAATAAAGTAATAATATTATAATTGCCAATAACATACCTTTTATATATATATATATATATATGTGTGTGTGTGTGTGTGTGTGTGTGTGTGTGTGTGTAATACTTATCAAATTATTTCATTTAAAAATTTAACTTACAAAATTCATATCATAGAAAATTCATTCAAATTATTGAAAAAATCATTTTATTTTAAAGAAAATCTGTGCATCACACGAGTTTTAAGCTAGTACTAGCATGATAGCCCGTGCAAAGCATGGGCCACATTTTAATTCGTATAATTTTTTCCAAACATTTCCATAGAGTCTTTCATTTCTAATCTGTTTCACGTGTCTCGGTCTATCAGTAATAAGTGGTTGATCGTCGTTCTAATTTCAAAATATTAGTATACTCTAAATCCTAAATACCATATGTATAGTATTGTTTGTTCAATGTGTGAACGATGACCGATAAATCCGGTAAATAAAAGTTAATCATTAGCTGTCGCGTATTACAACAATAATAGTGTGCCCTGTAGTCTTTTTTTTTTTTTTGCTAAATTAATATATATATAAACAAAAGGGATTAATACGCCCTGTAGTCTGTAGTCTGTTTTTATGACAACCCGGGTTAAACCCGAGCCTTTTTCCAAAATCGGGTTAATTTCCGTTTCCGAATTCGAAATCAATTGAAGTACACGGGTACAAATGTAACATCTTGGATAATCTACAAGTCCACCACAGGCCCCTAAAAAAATCATGATTTGTTGGTGCAATTGGTAGTAGTACTTTGCCTTATATAGTCAACTAAAGTCTCCACCCTCCTCGATGTTATGTTACAAAACTTATAAACAAGATTTACAATGTAACAATATTTTTACCGAATTGAGCATAAAATTTCAAAATAAGTACAATTTTATTTTAAATTTAACAATGAAACATTTTCCATGATAATCCTGTATACTCGTTTAGTAGGATAAAAATACAATATTTTTTTTATGTGTTAACCATGTTGAATTCCTTAAGTACAAGAAAGATTTTAAAATTGTTACATAAATAACTCATATTTAAGAAAATTTAGAGACTAAATAGGTGCTGTCTTTGTAATTGAGGTTGCTTTGAAAAGAATTATCCTTTAATTTATAAAGTATATTATGATAGTTTGCATTATATTACACTCATAGAGTTTGTCATCTAAAAAGTTTATATCTGAACACAATTTCATATATCTATATTATTTATACTATTATATCAAAGACGGATTTAAGATAATCCATTGATCAATACAATGAATTCAACTATTTTGAATCGTAGGCACAATAATTTTAAGAGTAATCAGTACTTTGCACCCCTTATCTTTGGGCGCTTTTTCAATTTGGTCTCAAACTATGTTTCTTGGCAGATTGCACCTTTATGATTTCAAACTCGCTTCAGTTTGCACCCTTTTGACCAAATTTCGTCTACTTTGGCCGCCACTATTAGGATGAGCGATGTAAGAACCCGAATTTTCGGTAGAATTAAAACTTTTTATATATTAAAGAAAGAATGAACAGTGATTCCGACTACAAAGTATTAGCAGCTCTAATGAATGAATGTGAATGGGTATAGATTCCAATGTTTACATGTCATGAAGAATGCAATGGGTTGACAACCTAGATTAGAATAATCTATCTCTTGGAAAATAGGATATGGAGATTCTAAGTGAGGAAGAATATTCTCATGTCGTCCAAATCAATATCTGTTGTTAGTCCAGTGGTTCCGTGAAAGGGTTAAGGAACGCCCGAAAGAGAACAAGGACATTATTATAAATATAAGGAATAAAAAGAAAATAAGTGATGAATAGTGTTTTTGGTGGAAATTGGAATATTATTAGACGACGCTATATAGAAGTATTCAGAACGGATTTCTGAGTTCGTATTCATGATCCAGGGGCGAAATAAGTGTATGTAAACGATATCGGATTCAGAAAAATAGCACTTTTATTTTCTCCGAGAATTCCCTGGGCACTGAAAGACTTAAGGATTTATTAAGAGGCTTTAAGAATTTAAATTCAAGATTTATGAAGGAGGATTGAGAATGATGGTATTATTATTAAGAAGGTTTTCGGTAAAACCCTAACTAGAAATCCTTGAGATATTCTTCCGATCGATCAATCAAATTGAGCAATAACCGAACACAGGACAAGCAGGAAGCCAAGATACATGCATGTGCTAGTGGATAAGAGCAACTAACCAAGTTAGTTACAAGAGGAACTTGCAACATTAGAATCAAACTAGTACTTAGCTTCATCATCTCATTCAAACCACAAGAACACAACACTTGTCCACTCCAAATACATCATCCATGACATAGCACCTTTAATAAAGCTACTTTATGATAGATATTTTCATAATAATACATTTTATATGAGAGCAAAGCAAGAGAAGGAAGCCAACCACCATTTCTTTCTTTCTCCCCCATTTCCATCAGTTTGGATTTTCCAGGACAGGGGTTTTTTTGTTCACCCAGTTCTACTCATCTAAAAATCATGAAAAAAATTACGGAGCTTCTACACATCAAGATGAAGTTGTGGATTTAATTTCGTAATTTTTAAATCTCGTTTAGATGGGTAAATAAATTCGGGAAGTTCACTCTGTTTTCCCCTTGAAAAGCACCACTTCGAATTTTTGAGATTTTAAGATTTCAAAACCCAACTTCTACCCCTTGTTTGATCTCCAAATTTTTATCCTAGATCCTATATTTCATGAAAATGATATCCTAGAAATTTTAGCCTCAAACATTACTTTTTCCATTTTCAAATAAATCCTTGAAGATGAGGGTGAATAGTGATTTTCAAGAACAAATTCTTGGATCTTGATTTTTGGATGATCTAAGCTTGGTTAAGGATGTTCATGGACTATACAAGGCTTATCAAGGTCTTACACTCATCATGGAAGGTATATCTCACCAAAACCCTAACTTGTAATTTGAGATTTATGATTGTCTTGATTGGGTTTAGATTAGTATGATATTGATGATGATTATAAGCATGATTATGTAGTTAGTTACGTGATTTAAGAAGCATGATGATCTTGATAGTAAAATCAGTAGCTATTGGACTTATGAGATGAGTTATATGATGATAAGTTGTTTAGATGCCCGGTGTGGCTTGGTTGGATTGATTCGATTTTTGGAATGTCCGAGTTATAGCCGTCGTAATGCCAGATTGTTGTTAACCTTAAGAAGCCATGTTTGACAGTAGCATGAACTCAATCTCTAGCTTCATATTCTGCCATGTTTGGATAGATTATGTTATAAGCTTCGTTTTGATATAAAGATCATGTGAAACGGACTTACGGTTTAGGAGTTATGGTTTAATTCGTAAAAGTGGTTCGAAACCGTAATCGGAAGTTTGTAACTGATATTGAACCCCTTTAATGTTGTTAAGTCAGTGGCGAAGCTTGATAATTAAAAATATTAGAGGTGAAATGTAAGGTGTGAGAGAAAACCACATGTCGAATGGATCATTTTCCGATTTTATAAAAATGTTCGAATCAAGGATAAACGCGAACGAACCCCTAGAAGCATACTTGGTTATGACTTTGGTAAATGACTTAGAAAACGGGCGATAAATCTCGAGGTATAATCTTGGTTCGTAAATGACCGACCTTAAAATTTATATGACTTAAGTATATACCAAGTGTAAGTATAGTGACGTGTCTTAGTGGTGGACGAATGACGGGTCATAACGATAATAAAGAGAATTGCACTAAAGGGTGTTTAACGAGATAACTCGAAAACGTGTTTCGACTTAAGTTAAGTTATACTTAGCCTTTTAAAAAGTGTTAAGTGATTGACCTCGGTTATTGTGACTATTTATAGATCACCGGATTGACACGAGGCACAATACCCCTACCGGATTGCAAGGCAAGTTTCCAATACTTGGAACTGTTGTTGTGATAATATATATGATGATTGTTGTATACATATGCCATAGCATGCATGCCTACTTTCAAGTCTATTGATATGCTTATTCCCTAAATTGATATTGGCTTATAGACTAGATATGAATTATCAGTTATAAGCAGGATTGTTTTGTTAAGACCCTTAGTGAAGGGCGTATGATATTCATTTGGAATGTTATTTGTTAAATGAATATTATTTTCAAATATTCATTTAAGGTTTGATTTATTTAGCAAATATTATTTTAAATATTTATTTAAGTTTATCTATTTAATGAATATTATTTTGAATATTCATTTAAAGAAGAGAGTTAGTTAGTAAATAATTCTATATATTCATTCGAGGATTACTTATGATCAATATTATGATTTATTCATATTCCTTAATTATTATTACTGATCTAATAAATATTCTTGGAATATTTATTTAAATTCTTTTAAGTTCTTTTTATAATGATTCATATTATTAAATATTATCTGTCACCTTCAGATATGGTGGAAATATTTCGGAGTATTTTATAACTACTTTTATCAAGGGGAGGTTTCCAAACTTTATTTTCATTTAAATCTATCTTAAAGAAGGTTTAAATACTCGCTCAACTTCCAAACATATATAAGGGGACCTCACTTGAGAGATGTTATAATTGGACTGCCCGGTCCTATACTTGCTAAGCTATCATATCACTCACATCTTGATTCTTTCAAACATCGATATGAATCTGTTTGGTTACCTCCTTAACGCTCGAGGAGTGAGAATTGATGGAACAAGTTTATATCCATTAACAAGCATCAGCTTGGGAAATATTGGTGAATTTTCCTTTCCAGCTAGATACGACTACTTTGTGGAGTCCTATCAACAAGTATTATACTTGGGGAAAGGGGGAGGAACTTTACGTTTCAGAGTTATGGATGTTAAATGAACTAGGAGATGCGTAAGTGACCCAGTGGCGCTGGTCCAGCAAATGGCCCAACCGTTGGCCGAGGGGGTTCCAGAGGGCGGTCGACAAGTAAATCCGTCGGTGCTTCCTTCTACATGTAGAGAACAAGAGGTGGGGAGCATAACATGCGACTGATCATCGTGTAAATGCTATGTCTCCTGGCGCGTCAAACTCCAGTATTAGTTCATCTCCCAAAATGGGAATTTCCTACAACACGTATCGAAGAGACTTCTTTCAGGTTGACGGGTATCTCCCGCAACACGTATCGAAGAGACTTCTTTCAGGTTGGCAGGGGTTTGAAAAAAACATTCAAAACTTGAATTGCAATATTTTCCTGCAATTCCCTCTTTTATGATTTCTGATAATACCTTGCTTATCTTTGGCATAGCAGATATTTCTTCGGAACAATTTTATTTTGAGTTACCTTGTAACTTCATCTCATACCTTATATTGGTACTACATACGTTAATGCATGGCATATGGTTTCAAGGATATTTTGGACTGTTATATATTATCACTGTTCAATTATATTTTTGGTGGGCTATTGCTCACCCTTGCTTTATTTATTTATAATCACAACAACAGCTAGATCAGATGGCCGCGCAAGGCGTACCCAGCATAGGCAGGTGTCAGCCGTCAGAGGATTAACCGCTGAGGTCATAACTACCATTGCTGAGGATGCAGCTTCTGGTAGGCTAGTTGTTAGCATTTGAACATCAAATGTATTTATTATATGGCATATACAAATGGATGGCAAAGAGTATGTACTGGTTAATTGTAAACCTTTTGGGTTGTAAGAACTGAATCTTGCGATTAATAATATTTGGTAATTACTCTGATTTCATCTCTGGGACTATAACGGGTGTGTTTTGTGTTGTTGTTTGGGTCACAAGGTTGTAATTTATATTATGTTGGTTTTGTGGATGGATATTGAAACCGTAACGACCAGATCCCTGACCCTGGATCTGGGGGTGTTACAAGCGAGGGTAAAAATACAAAGAATTATTCAAGAAACAATCAATTTACCCTTGATTAGCCTAATAGTAGCGGTCAAAGTGGACAAAATTTGATCAAAAGGGTGCAAATTGAAGCGATTTTGAAACCATAGAGGTACAATCTGCCAAAAAACATAGTTTGAGACCAAATTGAAAAAATGCCCAAAGATAAAGGGTGCAAAATGCTAATTACTCTAATTTTAATAGATCAATTATCACTTCAAATTATATTTTCAACATTCCTCAAATTTGACTGATTTCAGAGAGTGATGATTATCATAATGATGGTGAATACGAGTTACGACATTATTTTCTTCAAATATGAATTATTATTTTCTTTTCTTTTAAAATTTTAGTTTTTTCTGGTGTAGTTACATATTGCACTCTAATCTAATTACATATTTTATCTAATTATTTTAAAATTTGATTTTTTCAGCCTGCTCATATATTTTAATGGATGTTAATCAAAATATCTTGTTTAATGTATATGTAGTTAATATGAAATATTATATAAATATTAATGAAATCTATGTTATTCACTTTATTTTATTTTTTTTCGTATAAATCGAATCATAATCATTCTAATCATTTGTATGATATACATCCTTAATTATTAAAATGGGAAAATATTCTCATCATTTTATTCTAAATAAATTTTAAAATAGATATAATGAAGAGGTTATTCATGAATGTGGATAATGATTTGAAGATATGTATTAAAAGTTGAGCTGGTTTAACGGTTGTGGGTGTGAATAAATTTTAATGGTTGTGGGTGTGAATAAATTTTAAAATAAATATAATGAGGAGGTTATTCATGAATGTGATTAATGATTTAAAAATATGTATCAAAAGTTGAGTTGGTTCAATGGTTGTGGGTGTGAGTATAAATTCTTGTTCACAATGGGATCATGGGTTTAATTCCCATGAAAAGCAAATTTTTTAACATGAATATAATTTCAGGGACATAAAGGTAAATTACTAAATAGGAAGGTAAATTACTAAATAGGATGAAAAATAATGTTCACCTATAATAGATATAATGAAATGGATGGATGGATGGATATGAATTATTATTTTATTTTCTTTTAAAATTTTAAATTTTTCCGGTGGAGTTACATAGCACTCTAATCTAATTACATATTTTATCTAGTTATTTTAAAATTTTATTTTCTCGGCCTACTCATATATTTTAATGGATTTCAATTAAAATATCTTGTTTAATGTATATGTAGTTAATATGAAATATTATACAAATATTAACAAAATCTATGTTATTCACTTTATTTTATTTTTTTCGTATAAATCGAACCATAAATATTTTATTTGAGATAGTGAGGAGGTTATTCATGAATGTGGTTAATGATTTGAAGATATGTATCGAAAGTAAGTTGAGTTGATTCAATGGTTGTGGGTATGAGTATAAACTCTTGTGCACAATGGGGTCATGAGTTCAATTCCCATGAGAAGCAAATTTTTTAAGATTAATATAATTTGAAGGGCATGAAGGTAAATTACTAAATAGGATGAAAAGCCATTTGTAGAGATGAAATCTCAAATATGAATTATTATTTTATTTTCTTTTAAAATTTTAATTTTTTCCGGTGTAGTTACATATTCCACTCTAATCAAAATATCTTGTTTAATGTATATGTAGTTATGTGAAATATTATATTAATATTAACAAAATCTATGTTATTCACTTTATTTTTTTTCGTATAAATCGAACCATAAATATTTTATTTGATTTTATTTTAAAATAGAGATAGTGAGAAGGTTATTCATGAATGTGGTTAATGATTTGAAGATATGTATCAAAAGTTGAGCTAGTTTAATGGTTGTGGGTGTGAATAAATTTTAAAATAGATATAGTGAGAAGATTATTCATGAATGTGATTTATGATTTAAAAATGTGTATCAAAAGTTGAGTTGGTGCAATGGTTGTGGGGTGAGTATAAACTATTGTGAACAATGGGGTCATGGGTTTAATTCCCATTAACAACAAATTTTTTAACATTATTATAATTTGAAGGACATAAAAGTAAATTACTAAATAGGATAAAAATGCATCTTCCCTTATAATATAATGGATGTACCGTGATATGGGGGTGTTGCAGAACACGATTTTCCGTATCATGCAGGAATACGGTACATCGTGTACCGAAATTCCGTAACCCGTTGGTATTTCGGGCCATTTTTTTTCAAAATAAGTATTTTGGGTAAAAACTTGTGAAAAATAGGCATTTTGGTAATTCTCTCATGTCGTATTCGAAATTGTCGAACCCGAATATGGACAATATCTAATTTATTTTGAATACGAATAATATCCAATTTATTTCTAATATGAATACAAATATTTGGGAAAAAATCGGATTTTTTGAATTTTTTATATTACGAAGTTGGACAAGAACACCCCTTGTTTTCCTTCCCCTTGAAAAAACATCCTCCCTTCTTCCTTAAAATTCCAAACACAGCGCCGTCAAGCCCATTTGCCCTTGCTAATATTATTATGCTGATTTCCCGCTTAGACATTAAATCAAACATTTGGCGTGCATTTAGCCTCACCCCAGCTTTATCATTCTTCTCAACACCACGCGTTTCATTCTCAACTGTCGCTTCACAAAAACAAGAAAACAACAAAAACATGAAGTACGTGCTTGTTACCGGTGGAGTAGTGAGTGGACTCGGCAAGGGCGTTACTGCTAGTAGTGTTGGTGTTGTTCTCAAAGCTTGTGGCCTTCGTGTTACCTCTATTAAAATTGGTATTTACATTTTATTTATTTATTTATTTATGTGTGTGTTTTTATAATTTATTAGGACAATTTAGATCATTGACTTGTTACCCTTTTATGGAAATTTGTTGTTTTTTTGTAAATACAGTATCTGTTTTGTTTTGAGGCATAAAGTAATGAGCTTTACACTGGTTGTTTAGTTCTTTGTCAGGTCTTTTCTGTTGGCTTGATTGGATAATTTAAAGCAGCATGTTGTCACAGTCATCTGATAAATGATACTATATGTATTATAAGTGGCAGAACCAGGATTCTAAATTGCCAGGCCTAAAAGGAACTTTCACTAATTTTTGGATGCTAGCCGGGGATTATAATATTGATATTTAACTAAACTTCGGAGTTCGAAAAGAAAATCTTTACTATAGTTTGAAGTTCATAGGTTAGCCTGTTTGTGCAACTATCTATTAGTGCTCGTGGTACACTTTTTTAGCTTACCAAATCATGAATTTTTTTATGCCTGTTTGGTATTACAGTATTTGGGTTTAACTTGATCTAGATTATGTTTATGTATGTTATATATATGTTAGAGTGATATGTTATTTGTACATTTTTTATACCACTATAAATTTCAAAATTTACACTTTCTTTAGTTTATTGTATTTTGCTCGATTTTAGCTAGCAATTTGTGATTTTCTAATGTCTACTTGGTATTATTTAGGTATAACTTGAAATAGACTGCTTTTGTATATTTTATATGCTGAGAGTAGTATATGTTTTGTGCCTTTCTTATATGTCTTGTAGTGATATGTTTCCCTATGACTACAGATCCGTACTTGAACACAGATGCTGGTACCATGTCTCCTTTTGAGCACGGGGAAGTTTTCGTTCTTGATGATGGTGGAGAGGTTCTTTTCATTTTTCTAATTGCAAATTTGCAATATTAAGTTCTAATCACATTACTAATATAGGGAAGCAGATTCGAGTTATTTCTATGATCTTGTATTATTTATTTTATTTATATTATAATTGAATTTTGTTTCCTTGTGAGTCGTGCATATGCACTTATCGAAATTAACTATATTTTAAGAACATATTCGAAAGAACCCTTTTATGGTTAAATCTTTGACTACTCTTCATATTTTGCTCTTGTATATCGGCTTCACTTTATGGATATGATTTAGGCCTACATTTTATAAAGAGAGAAGGTGTTAAGTTATAAAAAGTTGTAAAAACCTATTTCCCTATCTACACTACATGATAGACATGTGTGAGGGTGGTAAAAAATCCACAAATTATGTATTTAGCAAAAATAAATATTGTTTGGAATAAATCCAAGACGATGTCACTTTTGGATAGTTAGGAGGCATTATAAAGCTTTTCATAA
Source organism: Kitagawia praeruptora (assembly GCA_037693485.1). Lineage (NCBI taxonomy): Eukaryota > Viridiplantae > Streptophyta > Magnoliopsida > Apiales > Apiaceae > Kitagawia > Kitagawia praeruptora. The sequence goes on along the minus strand of CM075344.1, from coordinate 113,583,395 downwards.
TGTGTTTTATATTGATATTAGCTATAGAAGTACTTAACACCTACAAGAGTTGTCTATCCTTATTACCCTGGTTATGTGCAATCAGAACTGAAACTTGATACATTGTGAGGCAGAAGTTTTCACGCTTACTATTTTTGATCTAGCAATAGTATTTCATATCTGCCATTTTGCTGTGCCAATAGGTTGATTTGGATTTGGGTAACTATGAACGCTTTTTGGATGTAAGACTTACTAGAGACAATAACATTACCACCGGAAAGATATATCAGGTGCGGAAATCCTCTATTCTAATGAAAGTTATTAATGTGATTTCCTAAATTCTGTAATTTTGATTTATTTGTTTTGTTTTCTCATAGTCTGTCCTTGACAAGGAGCGTAGAGGCGATTATCTTGGAAAAACTGTCCAGGTGATGCTGCATGTATACATACTTTAACATTTCTTTGTCCAGCATTTTAAAGATAGTGGCGCTCACTGTGCTCTTGCTTGTGAACTGGATTTTTAGGTGGTCCCACATATTACAGATGCGATAACGAATTGGATCGAGTCAGTGTCTGTTATTCCTGTGGATGGAAAAGAGGGTCCGGCTGATGTTTGTGTGATAGAATTGGGTGGTACTGTAGGTATGAGCTCTTTTAAAGTTAGAGTACAGTACTTGATGTACCAAGTTCTAATTCATTCTCTCCCTATCACTGTTTATTTTCCTTTCTTATCATTCACGAGATGTGACATCTTTTTTACTTGATCATTAGGTGATATTGAATCGATGCCCTTCGTAGAAGCTCTGCGACAACTGTATTTCTCACTTGGTAAGCTTTTGTTGTTTTTTTAACTAAGAGTTGAGTTCTGCCTTGTTATCTTATAGTTTTCCTCTTTCCCTACTTGCTTTATGGTCTTCAGCATGGTGAAATGATATTTGAATAGATAATTGTGTGACATGTAGTTGATTATTGAGAAATGCTAGTGGTTGTATTATAATTCTTAATTAGTTCAACTATACTTGTAAGTTGTAAATTTGACTACTTCTGGGAATGATGAAGCATGACAAATATGAGTCATGAACTGTCTTAAAGATATATATAGGGGACTGCTCAAATGAGACTTCTCTTATAATGAGACCTAGGGCTGGCAATTTCGGATTGCGGGTCGGGTTCGGGTCGGGTCAGCAGACTCGGGTCGCATTTTTGACCCAACCCGAACCCGACCCGAAAATTTAATGGGTACAGGTGCTCAACCCGAACCCGACACGAATGGGTTTCGGGTAACCCGACCCGAAATTTAATTTTTTAAAATTTAAAAAATAATATATATATATATATTAAAAATAATATATATATTAAAAATAATATTTATTAAAAATAATATATATATATATATTAAAAATAATATATATATTTAAAATAATATATATTTTTAAAATAATATATATTAATTAAAAATATATATATTAATAATAATAATAATATATTATAAATAATATAAATAATTTATATATTAAAAATAATTATATATATTTATATTCGGGTCAGTTTCGGGTAACCCGAACCCGACCCGATTTTTTCGGGTCAAGTTAGGGTCAACCCGAAACTGACCCGAACCCGAAAAATATAAACCCGAAACCGACCCATGCGGGTTGGGTTCGGGTCGCGGGTCCAAAATTGTCAGCCCTAATGAGACCCTCCCTTATAATGAGTCCCCCTCATATTTCTTGTTTTCTAAAGGGTCCCGCCAGGGGCACCCAATACGAAAAAGGCTTAAAATTCTATCCTCTATCCATTCATAAAAAAAAAAAAAAAAATTTACAAAAAAAAATTGATGACGTGGCGGTAGTTTTATTTATTTTAAAAAAAAAATATTCAAATTTTTTTTTGATGAATGAATAGAGAATATAATTATAAGACTTTTTCGTATTGGGTGCTCCTGGCGGGGCCCTTTAGATTAGATGAAATATGAGGGGGACTCATTATAAGGGAGGGTTTCATTATAAGAGGGGTCTCATTTGAGCACCTCCATATATATATATATATATATATATATATATATATATATATATATATATATTTAAAATCCTTCCCTCAGTCCTTACAGTTTAAATGCGTATGGGTTTAAAAAAATTTACACCTCATATGTTATGTTCATAGTACTTCTTTATCTGTTGGGCTCTGCAAAATTATGCATTTTTTGCATGCTACAAAGGCTTGCAGAACTATTACCTTTTTATTCTCTATTGCTGCTCTCAGTCGAGAAGCAGCTTTTTCTCAGGTGTTTGTTTGTTCATACGGTAAACTGACTATTTCATGTTATGCTTTAATCTGTTTTCTTCAGGAGAAGATAATTTCTGCCTCATTCATGTGAGCCTAGTACCAGTACTGGGTGTTGTAGGAGAGCAAGTAATACCCTAAAGCATTAATCTCAAATATAGCCTATATATGATGTTGAGTCAATTAGTGTCCTAAAGTAATTAAATATCTAATGTATTTCCATATATGCGGGCAGAAAACTAAACCTACACAACACAGTGTACGGGAACTAAGAGCACTAGGCTTGACTCCGCATTTTCTAGCATGTCGTTCTGCAGAGGTATGTTCTATTACATTAGTGCTCTGTATAATTCCACTTGTTTTATAAAAAGGAGGGTTTAGACACATGCAATTATTCTTAAATACCATGTTTCGTTCATATATCATCCTAATCTTAAGAAACTTGATTATGTTATTACACCTTTCTGAAATGTAGCATGGTTAATTTTTAAAAGGCAACATAAAAATATTTGGCAAACAACTCCATCCGACTATAACCAATTCTAAACTAAAAAGTTTTCACACGGGGGTTTGATCATGTATGTGGAACTGTGGATGTGAAAAACAAGGAGTACATCTAGGATTTTCACTTTTAAATGATACAAGGGCTCAAGGAGTTTTTGGTTTGGTGCTGTGCCTGCTGTTTGTTTCATTCAGTATTTTCTTACATCACTAGTGTGGATTTTTAATTATTTTAATTGTGGTGTCTTGATATTTATAAGAGTGTGTTATACGTCCCATGTTAATGCAGCCATTACTGGAGGCTACAAAGCAAAAACTTTCACAATTTTGCCATGTTCCTGTAAGTTGCTGAATCTAGTCATTCTCTTCCTTATACACCTGAACTTCATTATTTTTTTCTGTCTTGTTTCTGTTCATAAAATTGCTTTAGCTTTCAGTATGCTTTATTTTCTTAAGTTAAATGATCCATGGTCTTCAATCTTTACAGGTAGGCAATATCCTTAATATCCATGATGTTCCAAACATTTGGCACATCCCCCTTCTACTTCAGGTGGGTTGTACATATTTATGTTTCAGTATCTGATTAGCTTTTGCATATGCTTTGTTGCCTTTTTAACATCTTTTTTTCAAGTTCTCTGATATTTTTAAGTTTGTATTTCTGTTGCAGAACCAAAATGCTCATAATGCCATTTTAGCGCAGTTAGACTTGCATGAGTAAGCTTTATTCAAAATTTGGTGACATGATACATGTTGATTTACAATGTATGATTCCCACATAGATTGAATATTGTCCAACTAATGATGAAAATTCTGTTTCAGTGTAGCTACTCCACCTAATTTACAAGAGTGGACTGACAGGGCTCAGAAAGTTGACGACCTCAAAAATTCTGTTAGTACATGTAGAGTGATGTCTTTGAGTTACTTATATTACACACCTGATTTAATCAATGAATACTCCTCTTTGCAGGTGAGGATAGCTATGGTTGGGAAATATGTTGGCCTAACAGATTCTTATTTGTCTGTTGTGAAGGTGCATGTCAAACTTCAAAATTTATCACATACAAGATCTATACTGTATTAAAAGTGATTTATCAGCATACTGCATACTCTTAAATATGTTTTCTTCTCATTTCTAAAGATATTCCTCATAAATTTGTGTGCAAATTGAAATGTGGCAGGCATCTTTCCTGAATTCTTATAAATCTCTTGCAATTTTCATGGGTTTAAATTGAGATATTTTATTCCATGAAGTGCATAGTTGTCAAGGCGTCGCCTAGGCGTCGTCTAGGCGTCGCCTAGGCGGAAAGGCGGTAAAAAATGAAAAGGCGTCCGAACCGCCTAGATTTTAATTGCCTAGGCGAGGTAGACGGTGACTAGGCGGCGCCTAGGCGAGGTAGACGGTGACTAGGCGACGCCTAGGCGAGGTAGACGGTGACTAGGCACCGCCTAGGCGAGTTAGGTGTTCAACTATATATAAAACATTTTTCTAATATATGATTCGACTTTGCTTATTTCTCCTTTTAGTGGTAAAATTCATAAATTTGTACTTTTGAACCATCGTACTCGTGATAAAAGTCTCGAAATTAAACAAGTAAAAGTGTATAAAATCTATTTGATTCAATCAAACAAACTAATCTTCACATTATTGTAATTATTATTAAAACCAATAAAAATATATCTATATAATATCTAAAATATATGCCTATATAGCAAATCGCCTAACTCGCCTAATGTACGCCTAGGCGGGCGCCTTACCGCCTAGGCATCTAGGCGGTTTGCTATCGCCTAGGTTCGCCTTTACGCCTTGACAAGTATGATGAAGTGTATAAGATCAAGTGATTGACTTTAAAGAGCATATAATGGATAATGCACTAGTGGATGTGTACAATCTGAAGCATTGCCTTTTTGTTACAATCATGCCCTTACCACTAGAATGTTATCATGCAATCTTTTTACGTAACTTATACTTTTAAGTGGTTTCATGTAAACAAATCAATACATTAAGCATTAAATTTGTGCCTCTAAGCTATTAAATGTAATTGTTAGCTTTGATATTGACGCCTAGAATAATTTCAGCTGTTAATGCATATGTGCCATTAATTGGTTAGAATAAGTTGTAGTTTCACCTAGCGGTTTTTCCTCTTTTATCAAGACAGGCACTTCTTCATGCATGCACTGCTTGTTCATTGAAGCCGTCAGTTGATTGGATTGCAGCTTCTGACCTCGAAGATGAGACTGCCAAATTGGTACTGGGAATCTACTATCCAGTAGTTGTATTTGCTGGATACGTTATTTTATATTTCTGTTTGAGTTAGGTTTGCGTATGATTTCTCTGACTTGCTAATTATTCTCACTCAGACACCAGAACTTCATGCTGCAGCATGGAAGACTCTAAAGGTCAGCTTTTGGACTTTTGGTTTCTGTGTCTAGTTATACATTTTTCTCTTTGTAATTAAGAAAATTTAAACCATATGTATTAATCTATATTACGGGACAGATACCAAGTATTTTAAGACGGATCTCGTAAAGCTTGCAAAGTGTACATTATCCTTTGTTTTACCTAATTGAATGCCGATGTTTATAACTTGTTAAGAACAAGACTTATGAGGACAAGAGTACAATAAATTGATGTTCGGATATTGGTAGGGGAAGGCTGTGTTGTTTGTCGGCTGTACAGGGTCCAAATATTATATTTGCTTAATGATCTGAACTGTTGTTTTATCTGTTTTTTCAGAGTGCAGCATGTGTTTTGGTTCCTGGTGGATTTGGGGACCGTGGGGTGAAAGGAATGATATTGGCTGCTAATTATGCCCGAGAAAATAAAGTTCCATATCTTGGGATCTGCTTAGGAATGCAGATTTCCGTTATTGAGTTTGCTCGATCGGTAAGTTGGACTTTAAGTGTATATATGTAGCCCTTTTAACTAAAACATAGTATAAAATATCTGCATTTTTCCCTGCACCCTGTAGGTGTTGGGTCTGGAAAGGGCAAACAGTTCGGAATTTGATGCTCAGACGCCTGATCCTGTTGTAGTTTTTATGCCAGAGGTACATGCCCGTTTATGATGATACTTGACGGTTTTGACAGATGCCTTTTACATCCTTTTGGTTACTTACTTTTACTGGACATTTAGGGCTCAAGAACTCACATGGGAAGCACAATGAGACTTGGTGCTCGAAGAACGTTATTCCAGACCTCTGAATGCATCACTGCAAAGCTGTATGTTTAATTGCAGTTATTTAGCGCCATAGAATATTTTGCATGTTCCAAATAATTAAATGTTTGAGAATATTTAACAACTGAAAAGTTAATTGATGCTCGTCTGGATTGGAAGGCATGCCCGTATTTAAGCTCTTATAAATTCTTTTTTACCTGTTCTATATATAGTCAGTGCTGTACTGATATTCTACTTTACATTTGTCGCTAGGTATCATAATCCTGAGTATGTGGATGAGCGGCATCGACATAGATACGAGGTTAATTAATTATATCCTTCTGTTTATGTTATCGTATGATCTTGTCTTTATATTGATTTTGGCATGTGTGGTGCAGGTAAATCTATGTTATCGTATGATCTTGTCTTTATATTGATTTTGGCATGTGTGGTGCAGGTAAATCCTGAGATGGTTGACATGTTAGAAAATGCTGGCTTAAAATTCGTGGGGAAGGATGAAAGTGGTCAGCGAATGGAGGTTTGTCATTTGTAGACCTTTTTTCTTGTGATAGGATCCTTTGATCATGTCAGTACTGATTTGTAAAATTTTGATAATCTAAATCAGTTCCTTGCCTTCTTGAGCTGTTACTTAAATTCTTTAGAGGCTGATATTGTTTCTCAAGTTAGAGGCTGATATTATTTCTAACTTGAGGCTGAACATTTTCTTTTGGATTCTAAAGTTAAATTTTGCCACCTTTACATCTTAGATTGTAGAACTTCCTAACCATCCATTCTATGTGGGGGTGCAATTCCATCCAGAGTTCAAGTCACGCCCTGGAAGGCCTTCAGCTCCATTTCTAGGTACGTCATGAGTGAATTATTTCAGTTTGATAATTATGCTGAATTTTTTTATTTTTTTTTGTCAGTAGAGATAATCATGCTAAACTAACATATATCTTGGTTTGATTGTGATTTTTCTGGTACAAAATTGGGATAGTGGGATGTTTTTTTGATGCAGTGCTTATTCTTGTATAAATGTTTTTTTGTTGATTTCTTTTTTTCATCATTGCTGTGTTCTGAAAGTGCATTTCATCCATCAATATGGAGTCCTTGCTTCGGGATTTTTCATTATTATTTCAGTTTCTACCGTATTTTTTTAAACAATTTCCCTGCAGATTCAGATTTTGTAAGATTATTAAGTGTATAATTCCATATAATATACATTGTCCTTTAAAATTTTAAATACATGCCAAATGTTGGAGTAGAGAAAAGGAGCCGGATCCACCAGTTCGGCTACCTATCTATATAAATTCATTGTACAATGAGCATCTGTTCACGTTATCCTTTCATAAAATAAAATTCTTTTATTCATTAAATTCTGGAACTTTCAAGATGGACACATGGATGATAAAATTGGTATAATCAGACAAAGTTCAAGTCTCAAGATTTTATATAGAATTTTGTTGTTTGCTTTATATTTTACGTAGTAACTTTGAAAGCCACTGTGCATTATTTTTCTTGACCAGCTTTGTATAGTTTTCTTAACATTCAAATTTTTGTATAGGTCTTGTATTGGCTGCAACTGGCCAGTTAGGGGATTATCTTAGTCAACAACAGAATGGAAGTCACTAACTGCCAAAGTTCATTGCTCAATATGCTTACAAGGTATATATATATATTTTTTACTAAGTTGCTTACATAGTACTTCTGTTTATTTACATGAGCAAAATTTTGAAGCTCTGCTGCCTGCTTAAATTTGTCTAATTTGGGGCCCTGTCTAGTTGTCCATCTATATTCAGAGTTTGCAAGATAGGGATCGCACAAAGTTGGATCCTTCTTATCTAAACTTTTGCTTTGGTTCGACAAAGTCTTTACTTGTTATCACCTGTTATCTAAGATAAAGTGATGAACCCAAACTTTTGCATGCTAGTTCAGATTTTTTAGCCAGTGTTTCTTATTCATGGTAATTGAATTTTTTCTAGCTTGATTTTGACTAGTTTCTGATTGTTGAGAAGTACTGTGGTCAGTAACCTATTTTTTGATCGAGGGTGTCAGGGATGTGATTTTTTAATTTTGGGACTTAAACTACTATCTTTCACTTTTGATGTAGGACTTAAGAGATGTAATAGACTGAAATGGTCCACAATGATCTTGGAGAATTTTCTTTATAGAATGTATACGATGAAGAATTTGATCACTGAGCCTTAAAAGAGATCCTGCAAAACTCGACAGATTTCACTTATAGCACATTTGCAACAAAAGTAGTTCGGTTATCTGATTTGAAACAGACCGTTCATTTTTTATAAATCTATTTCATAATGTGTTATTCAAGAGTTGGGATGGCTGGCAATCAGGCAATGTAGAATAGTGAATGAGCTGTACATGGGCAATGATTGGTTTTTTAGTTCAGATGTTTTAATTATATTGCATCACTGTCCTGCTGTACTCAGACATCAAATTGCAATCCGTGGTACTGACATTTTGGCTTTTGTCATCTAGCTTGTTTTCATTTTGGAATAACTTTGTATGGGCACCTATATTTAAAAATAATGTACATTGATGTAGTAACAGCAGAATTTTGTGTTGGTAAAAAAATGGTCTCAAAGTCCACAAATCCTACAACTTGGAAATTTTTGTACAATGTCTGATTGATCCAAATTGTTACATGTATTTCGTATGGAACTTGTGTATTAGGTTTAAAAAATGTTTTTTTTTTTTTAAGTAAATTCATTTTAGAGATCATATGCGTCATGACAAATCTGGGTTCCCCTAATATAATGGAATGTGACTGATGTTTCTTTTGATTCTTGATCGGTTGATTTTAATATTTAGGGCATTATTTTTTTCCTGCAAGAATTGTAGCACAATTTAAACAACACTTTTATTCAAGAAAAAATTGATTACAGTAGCGACGGATAGCCTCTGGTATCTACAGAACTGAGGAAAATGAGTCTCCTACAAATCTGTATAACAACGTATATAATGCCTCTCCTACAAACCTGTATGACGATGTGTTCTGTGTATGTATTGAAAAGAGGAATGTTTTGTTGATGAATTCCGAAATTAATCAACTGATATGCTTGTGTCATGATATTGAAGGTATGATATCTGTCTTTGCAGCTTCATTTGTTTATAAAACTTGGCAATAAACTCATCAGCTTTCATATCAATATCATTTCTAGCAGCTTGTTCCTCACTCTCATCATCTGCATATACCTCATCATCATCACCTAAGTGTTCTTCTTCATCATCATCATCTTCTGCACTCTTTAAAAAACTCTTTCTCACAATATCATCGTAGTAAAATCCATCATCATTTCCATCGTTAAATTCAAAGTCGAAATCAACTTGTGCAGGATTAATGCATGGAATATGAGGTAACTTGAATCGTAAGGAAGAAGGGCGATGCATCCTGACATGAATAGCCGGAGTCTCATCGAATGACAGCTGACGTTCTCCGTATCTGAAGGTGTCACCACCGTGATGATGGCGAACACTTGTAATGTACTTGGGGAGATTGAGCATGAGTCTTCTTCTTAGAACACCACCTTTCCTTGCCCATGTAAGGGCTATCCGTAAGATGTTCCAAGCTCTACGAGCTGTATTCGATTTCTTTATCTGCATTTTCATTTCGAAAGGAGAGTGAATAATAGATCGGTACTTTTGTTGAGCTTTTGAAAAGATTATGGTTTACTTGTAAGTAGTAGATGAAGATGGAAGAGATGAGTGAGGCTATATATATACATGCACAACACCTTATGGTTCGGACTTGCTAGTGAAATGCAGTTATTCTATTTTACTTAAAATAAAAATAAATGCAGTTATTCTATTTTACCTAAAATAAAAATAAAATTACTTAAAATTCCATATTTTTAAGAAAAAGGAAGGTGCAGGTTGTGTATGTAGACTGTAGAGGGGGGCGGTGGGTGGGAGACGCTTGACGGAAAAAATGACAAAAATACCCGTTTTTTAGAATAATAGTAACGAAACTACCCGATTTTGAAAAAATTGACAAAAATACCCGTTTCAATACGCATTTGCCAAATGGGTATATGAAATACGCATTTGGTAAATGCTTATTCTTCACATTTTGTAAGCTAATACGCAATAGAGGATTGGGTAACACTAGATTAAGCATTTCATTAATGCGTATTTGATAAAGTAGTCTGACTGTGACATGTGCACATGGTGGTTGCAGACTCGCAGGAGAGACATGAGACATGCATGAGAAGCAAGATTGTTGCCACTTGCCACAAGGTGTACGTGAAAGCACGCGCCAAGCAAAATCAGAAAAAAAAATGTGAAGGATACGCATTTGACCCATTTGCCAAATGCGTATTCAATCGGGTATTTTTGTCAAAAATTCTGAGAATGGGTATTTTTGTTACTGTTATTTAAAAAACGGATATTTTTGTATTTCACCCCGCTTGACGCGGGCCTAATAGATTGCGCCGTTTAGTTTCCGAAAGTGCCCGTGGTTTTCAAAACAAAATATACATGAATATAATAAGAATAATGCTAGGGGCACCAAATTTAGTCCCCAAAATTTTTCCCAAATACATGTGGCCAATCCTGATTTGTTGTAATAATAAATGGGCCCCATGTATTCACACCAACAACACCAATCAAAAAGATCCATACTGCCACATCAGCCATGCCATGTCATTTGGTGACAATTTTTTGTACCAAATTTTGGTGTCTCTAGCACTACTCTAAAATGTGGTAACGTCATTTTATAAGATATATTACGAAAAAAATGAAAATATACATGAACATAATAATTGTTTTTGTTTTTGAAATCAAATGAAGGAAAATGTTATTTTAAGAAAATCAAACATTGACTCCAATAATAAGTGGACAGACTAAAAAAAGGTTGGTGTTTGTTGTACATTGCTTTGACAACACAATTCCATTTGTTAAGAAAAAACAAAGCGTCCATGTGAATTTTTTAGTCTAAAAATTAGAGGTTAGAAAGTTAATTAATTTAGTTATTGATTATATAAATGACCGATTTTATGTGTGAACCACGAGTTTAATTATTAATAGTGGAATATATGTTGGGCTTTGCAGGCTATTAGTGTCATACTCAAAGAGATATATTTGGGCAATAATTTAATAAATTCAATAAATGGACCCCGCGTATTCTTCTAATTAACTAACAACTTTGTTAGGAAAATTTTCTGCAGTTTTTACTTTAAATTTGTACCGCTAATTTCCACACAAAGTTTGATGTCTTCGTACTGTAGTTTTTATGTTAAGTAAACGCTTGATACTACTACTCCTAAGTCCCTAACTAATCTAATGATTAGGTAGATTATTTGTTAGTGTTTTTATGTGTTGAAGATTTATTTTTTAAAATATAAATTCTTTTGATCCTATACAAATATAATTAGAAATTAATATGTAATATTTGTTTTTAATTAAATTTCGATACGAACCAGAATCAGATGTAAAATTTACTATCTATATATATGTATATTCTAAAATTTGAGCAGCAATGCATGATGTTCATACATAAGAAATTATAGAGAGAAATGATCTGATCATTTTTCGGTTTGTGCTTGTCATTTTTTAGTAAAATATCAGATAACTTGATTTAAACAAATAAAGTTCTGTTTTATCTAATTGATTAAATCGATCTTCCTTTAAACGCGACCAGCTTTACTTAATCAAATTCGAAGACAATGTATGAGCTGTTTGTTTATACCAATTTTGAAGAATAGCAATCAGACTTGACTGTTTCTTAGCGTCTTATTATAATTGTTTTAGTTTGTTAGCACGCAAGTTTGTTAGTACTCCCTCCGTCCCTAAATATCATTCCTGTTTTGACTGGACACGTTTGCCAATGCACACTTTTGATCGTTAATATCTTCAATTTCGTATTAGTTCTAAATATAAAAACTTTGCTGTATTAAAGTACTCATAAATACGAATCCAACAAGATCACTCATGACTATATTTGGTCTTATAGATTAAATGTAAATTAGTAATTTGTCTCATGTTATGAACAATCCCGACATTTCAAATAAGAATAATAAAAAGAGACGGAGGGAGTAGTAATTAACTAGAAAATATAGTATCTAGTAGGCTACTAGAAAGTAGAAATATCTCGCATTACTGTATTTAAACAGTCCCCTAAATTATATCTCGTGATATTTTTTATGTTGAAAACTGATATATATTTCACATAAATTTAAATACATTTAACACTATAAACTATAACGCAACTATTTGAGACTAGGTGAAAGTTTAGGACTAGCAAGCTAAGGTGCAACTGTGCAAGGAGAGACGAGAGGGAAGCGGGCTGTCTATGCGTTGGCGTGTATGTAAGCTGGAAAATAGAACCCGCAGAATTAACGGGTACATAACATAAAAAGAACAACCTGGCGCCTACTTAATTTTGGCATTTCGTGAGACTCTTGCAAATAGTACGAGTCGCATGACAGCTTTATACAAGCTTTTATTATACTTTCCTTCCACAAATTCATAATCTTTTGTTTTATTTCTTAATGCTTACGCTTATAAATCACTTCAAACTTCCACCATACTTTCTGCATGCTCAGTTGCTCACCTTGTCATCACCTACGGCCTATGAGCATTCGGTCGGTTCGATCCAGATTCGGAACGAATCGAATAGACCAAAAATCGAAATATTTTTTTTTCCAGACCGAATCAAATCGAAAGTACATTATGGACCGAATCGAAATTTGGTTCGGAACTTTTCTAAAAGAACCAAAATTTTTTCAAAACAAAAAAATTGCATCTCAAACAGAAAACATTAATCTTAAAATTTGCTAATGAAATGAAATGTGCTAGAAGGTGACAAGTTTGTTGATTACAAATTGAAGATTTTGGGGGCAGAAAACGATCTTGAAAATGCAACCCCTGGTTTGTTGATCAAAGGATGAGGCCAGATCTGATAATGCACTGTTACATCTATAATGGTCAACTGTACAATCAGCAAAGTCAACAAGCAAAGTCAACAAAGTCAATGATAACTAATTAGTAATTTGTAGTGCTAGTTAGTTAGTCTGTTATGAGGAGAATGTAGTATATATTTCAGGAAACAGATCTGTAACAAACTAATTCATTTTACTCATCTTATTTCTCAATGATAGTCTTTTTTCTCTGTTCTTACGATTTACTAAGATCTGCAAGTTGACATGGTATCAGAGACCGTAATCGATCATCTTCATCAATATTTCACTGTTACATAGCTCATTTCTGAGTTTCATCTCATATCTCTCTCTCACACATAGTTTCTCGTTCTAAATCTCTCTCTTATTCATCTCTCTGTGAATTTTTGTTTAACCTTGAGTAATCATCTTCAGTTCTCTTCTCAAATTTGTGATCGATTTGAGATCTCTGTATAATCTCTGCAATTTTTTTGTGTTTTCTGGTGATTTACTCATATTATCTGAAATGATGACTTACGCTGCTGTTACTGTTGGTACTGGTTCTACAGCTTCAAGCACTACATCTGTAATCGATGCAAATCATCCGTACTACTTACAAAACTCTGATAATCCAGGTATTCCGCTTGTTACTCTTCAATTAACAGATCAAAACTACTATTAGTGGAGTAGATCTATCTCTATTGCTTTGTCTGCTAAAATGAAATTAGGCATGATAGATGGAACATTGCCTAAGCCTGCATCTACGTCTAATCAGTTTGCTCTCTGGTATAGATGTAATGATATGGTTTTATCCTGGTTGTTAAACTCCATTACTGTTGAGATTAGAAACAGTGTTGTTTATTTTGCTACTGCTAAAGAAGTTTGGGATGACCTAGCTGTTTGATTTTCTCAGTCAAATATGCCTCGTGTGTTTCAATTAAGGAAAGAAATAGCATCTATGAATCAAGGCAATATGACAATGATTGCATATTTCACTAAGTTTAGAACTCTGATTGCTGAAATTGATAATCTCAATCCTATTCCTAAATGTGCCTGCACTACTAGTACATGTACTTGTCAAAATGCTCAGAAACTTGACAAATATGAGGATATGATCAAACTTAGTCAGTTTCTCATGGGATTGAGTGATCAGTATACCTCCATTAGAGGTCAATTGTTGTTAATGCAACCTGTTCCTACTATCAGTCAGGCATTCTCACTGCTTTTGCAAGAAGAATCTCAAAGAGAGTTTGCCAGAGCTTCACAGTCTCCTTTGACTGAAAGTATGGCCATGAATGTCAAATATAACAATCTTGCAAAGTTCAAAAACAATGTCTCAACCACTGACTCTCAGAGGAAGTCTAGTGATAGCAGTACCTATTGTGATTACTGTCAGAACACATGACACACTAGGGAAAAATGCTTCTGCTTACATGGCTATCCAGATGGGCACAGGTTACATGGTAAACCAAAACCTAAGCCTAAAAGATTCTCAAATGCTGGATCATCTGGTAATATCAAGTCTGCAGCTAATGTTTCTACCACTGCTAACTGTTCTAATGTTAGTCAAAGTGATTCCAAGGTAGATTCTGTTGATGTCAAAGATTCTGGTTCTTTCACTGATGCTCAATGTTTGCAATTGTCTAAGATGATACAAGATACTCTCAGACAAAACATGCCTTCTACAAGTTCTCATATGTTTGGTAACAGTTTTTACTCATGCTCTATTGTTACTATCAATTCTGTGCTAACAAATGATAAATCAGATGGTTTCACCTGGATTTTAGATTCAGGTGCAACTAATCATATTACCTGTTATAAACACCTCTTACATGACACAAAACCTCTGGAAGCTGAATTATATCTTCCAGATGGTAAAACTGTACCTATTACTCATATTGGATCTATTCAGTTGACCAAGGATCTTATACTTCATGAGATTCTATGTGTTCCACAATTTAATTGCAACTTGATTTCTATATCAAATTGTTATCTTATCCTTGTTCAACTGTTGTGTTCTCTCCCACTCATTGTTTTCTTCAGGACCTTACTTTGAAGAAGGATAGAGAGATTGGTAAACTGCAGGATGGTCTGTATAAGCTTCATGTATCTCATCTGGCTTCAAAATCCACTTGTCTGCTCAAACCTACTATACATACTAGTATTCTTTCCAAATCAGCTTGTAATTCAGTTGATGTAAACAGTGTACTGTTATGGCATAGTAGAATGGGACATCCATCTACAGCTATTCTTAATAAAATTCCTGTGGTTAATTCTCATTCCTTATCTTTTCATGATTGTGATGTTTTCCATTTTTCAAAGCAACATAGAGCTGTGTTTCCTGTCAGTAAACAGAAAAGTACTGATATATTTGATATAATACATCTTGATGTTTGGGGCCCTTACAGACAATTTACTCACAACAACTATAGTTATTTTTTAACCATAGTTAATGATTTTTCTAAAGAAACTTGGGTTTTTCTTTTTACTCATAAGTCTCAAGTAGCAAATATTGTTAAGAATTTTCTGAGTTATGTGACAACTCAATTCAAGAAGTTTGTGAAAATCTTACAATCTGATAATGGCACTGAATTTACAAACAATGATCTTCAAACTCATTTAAAGTCTTTGGGGATAATACAACAAACCTCTTGTCCTGCAACTCCTCAACAAAATGGTCATGCAGAAAAAAAACACCAGCATTTGTTAAATATAGCCAGAGCTTTGAAATTTCAAAACAAAGAAATATATTGAAGAAGGATGGGAAAAAGCCTAAAAGAATTCTTGGTCATTTCTTGTTTATTTATTTAGGCAATTGGCACATCAGATTAATTAGTCGATAGATTGCTTTGTTAATAAATTATCATAACAACTTCAAGTATGTTGTGTTAGAGGTCGTTTGGTTACCTTCCCAATATCCAGGTATTTCAATTTCCTTGGAAGTGGTATTTAGCAAAGTTGTTTGGTTGAATAAAATAAGGGAAGTGTAATTTTCTTGGAAATTTGAATACCCATAATATGTGGGAAGTTACTTACCCAGCTCACCATTGTTTATTTGAAATTCCTATGAATTTAAAAACCCACATCAATAATCAAACAATTTTTCTCACTTCCTATGAATTTTAAATACCAAGTAATTAATAGTTCACATAGGAAATTAATTCCTATATGCAACCAAACAAACACTTAGTCGATATTAGTTGATCTTGAGTCTAACACATTTTTTGCACTAATTTTAGACTTTCAATACTTCTTTTACTATCTCTTAAAGAATCTTCGTAGACTAATTATTGAAAACATTTTCGCTATAATTTTTATTATGGATCTTGATCCTGACAATCGATTGATACAACTATCTTTTCGCTATGATTTTTAACGAATAGGTTTAACACTGAAATTTTTGTGAATACAAAAGGATAATACTTAATACAATATTTTTAGGATTTTTTCCTTTCCGTGAAAAATTATATCTCAAAGTTGATTGCTAACAATTACTTAAATTTTTTTTTTTGAAAATAACAATTACTTATTATGGATCAGCTTCTTTTTAACATATACCAACTATCCAGTTATGCTAATTAAGAATTATGTTCGAATTCATACAAAAGAATGAAAGATTGCTATCACATACTCCCTCTGTCTCATAATATGTTTCCTGTTTATAAAAACACGTTTGCCAACGTACACTTTCAATCGTTAATATCTTAAATTTTGTATTAGTACTAAATATAAAAACTTCACTATATTAAAGTACTCATAAATACGAATCCAACAAGATCACTCATGATTATATTTTATCTTATAAATTATGCATAAATTAGTAGTCAATCGCTTAAAATGAATAGTGTAAAAAGTCAAAACAGGAAACATAAACTGAGACGGAGGGAGTACATGATTATGAAGTAGATTCGGATTTATAGTACAAGATTGTTACACACATATCAAATCACGTTTCTATATTTACATTATAATAATCGAACTTGATGTTTAGTTAACACAGTTTTTGGTTGATTCATTTGATAATGGGCGAAAATTTTAAACATCGTTTAAAATGAAATGGATGGACAAATATATTTTTAAACTGAAAACGACAATTTTGTACAGAGAGTTGTGTCTTGTTAATACTCCCTCCGTCCCTATTTAGTAGTCCATTTTGAGAAAAAATTTGTCCCTAAATAGTTGTCTCTTTTCATATTTTAATGCATGTTTTTCAAGTTTTTCCAAAATTACCCATACACTTATATTTCCAATGTTTGACTTTATAATTAATAATACATTCCAATTCAAAAAAAAAAAAAATAATACATTCAAAAGTTATTATTTAATGCAAGAAAACAAAATATGACATTAAATATTTCTTAAGATGTATATTTTTTTCAAAATGGACTACTAATTAGGGACGGATGGAGTAATATCTTTGTCTTGATTCAGTTGAGAATTGGATGGTCAGTTCTTGATAGTTGGAACTTGGAAGCTAAATCAAACAACCACAAGTCCACAACAGATTTTGGTGTTGGGCTTTTTTGGTTTGGTTTGTGCTGGGTATTTCAGTAAAAGTGAGATTAAAATTCACTAAACTAACTTGAATATGGGCTGCTGCTTCCTTTTGGGGCTTTCATCTTGAATCTTCATTGCAATTTAATAATATACATTGAAAAAGTACTTGCTGTATGTGGAAATACAGGAATTTACATTCGAAAAGATAAAAGAAACTTCCCTTTCTTTATTAAAGTGAGTACAACTGTACAACGAAATTGATTAGTTGCTGACAGAGAAGCAGCGTAAACAAGAATACAAACTTGAGCAGATTAAAATAATTAGATACGAAAAAGAAAAGAAAAAGAGAACATGAAATTAAGATAAACAGAATCTAATATTTCTTAAAAAATTAAATAGTAAGTAGTTTTGTCTTGATAAAACAGACATCTGAGGAAAAAGGAATCCTACGAGAGTCGTCTGACCTTTTTCCCCCTCCCCCTTTGCCCTCCCTTCTCCCCCCCTCCCGCCTCTCTCCTTCCCCCTCCCTCTCCCTACGCCTCTCTACTCTTTCTTCCCTCCGCCTCTCTCCTTTCTCTTCCTCCGCCTCTCTCCTCCCTTCTCCCTTCTCCCTCATTTTCTTTCGATCTTGTTTTTCCAGATTCAATAAAATCGATTAGCTTTGCTTTCGTATCGATCTATGTGTGTTTTGTTTTCGTCTCGCTTTATGCGTGTTTTCTCGCTTTATGCGTGTGTCTCACTTTATGTGAGTTTGTGTGTTATCAGTGAGAATGATTTTGATGGAATTTTGGGAGATCTGGATTGCTACATCAGTTATACTTTCGGCATGTCTATAGCTGGATTCTGGCATGTAGATAGCTGGGGTATGCTTGGAACTTTCGGCATGTCTATAGCTGGATCCCGGCATGTAGATAGCTGGGGTATGCTTGGAATGGTTGTCACTCACCTTTCACAAATTATAGTTGTTCATTATTCGAGGACTATTGTTCCTCATTGCTTAGTTTTTGCAACTGAGTCGCCTGAACACCGCAACAGCCGTGGAACTATTGTGAAGGTCAATTGTGAAGCTACCATTTTCGGAACCGATGTTGGCTGGATTATTCGAGAAGCCTTTGTATTCATTTTCAGTTTCAAGAATCCATGGATTCAGTATGTTAAGCAGTCTGGAAACAATGCGGCTATTTGTTTAGCTCGTTTTATTGTTTATCAACCTGATTGCATTGTCAGTTGGGGATTTGTCCCGGCTAGACTTGTTTTAATTTAATGATATGAATTTGCATTTTGTCAAAAAAAAAAAAAAAGATAAACAGAATCTCGTGCAAATTAAATATATCCGGTATATCTCGCTTAAAGAATCCAAATACGGTTTAAAAGAAAAAAATGTTATAGATACCAAATTGGGTATAAAAAATTGTTACAAAATGACGTGGTATTTTTTGATTGATTATAATTGTAATGGTCCCGCCAGGGATCATCCAATTAAAATATTCCAAACTGTCAAGTAATTAATGTCATGTTATTTGGTAACAAATTTTGGTATCCAATTTGGTATCTCTAGCACTACTCTTAAAAGAAACATAATTATGAATTGTAGATTGGAGTTGACGTGGATCATAAGGTACTATTGGAGACTTGGACTTTTCTGAAAATGGACCGGTAAACTAGTGCTGCAGCTATAGCTCCCAGAAATGGTCCAATCCAGAATATTCACCGCACATATGCATGCATATGCTTTAACATAATCACAAATTAGAGCTCCCAGAAATGGTCCAACCCAGAATATCCACTACACACATGCATATGCATATGCTTTAACATAATCGCAAATTAATTAAATCAAATTGATAACACCAATTATCAACAATGCTTAATTAATATCGCATTGCTACCCAGTATATTCTGTTAACATTTCCCTGTTTCTTTATGACATTAATCCCATTGTTCAGTTTAGAAAACCTACTTATATTTGGTTTAGATTATTAAAATTTTCTTTTTTGTAGTTGAATGCAATTCTACTATCAATCAAATAAACCTACTTTCTAATATTTGATCTAAATCTATTCAATTTAAAAGACCTACTTATATTTGGTTTAGAATATTAAATTTACTTTTGTATTTTAATATAATTATATTATCAATCAAATAAACTTTTTAATATTAGAAGTTAGAACTAACGGATCACATCTATCTATTTTAAGAACTAAATGTTTCAAATTTTATATAAGTCCTAGTATATTTAATACTTTATTTTTTAGTTAGTAGATTGCATATAATAAATTTTTAAAGTATTTTCTTTTAATGCTTATTTGACATGATTTATTTGCTTTGATAATCTTTCAGTTCTTAGGGCGGGAAGAGTTGAAAAGAGAAGATGGAGTTGGTTTTCAATGGGTGTAGAAGAAGTGTATAGAGGTGATGGAGGGAAACAGAATCTTGGGTGCTTAGTAGAAACATCAAGAAGTCATTGGCATTTTGTTTATAGTCTTATGTGTATCGCGATCGGTGTTTGGTTGTATTGAGTGGGGTGCTCTTTTTTCCCGCTTGAATTTTTGTCCCATAAGATTTTGCTCTTGCGGGTTTTTTAACGAGGCCTACCAATGTATGGAGTATTCTTATCTGATATAGAGGTTTTATAGTCTAACTTCCAAAGGAATCTTTTTCTCATGTCAGTCGTAATTCAGGTTACGACCCATGGATTGGTTAAGCATACCTTTTGGATAGATGATAAGCTTTTGTGGAAGAAAGAATGTCTCAATTTCCTTTCCTTCTCGGATTATGTAAATTATTTTTTTTAAATGAAATCGTTTCATTTATGAAAAAAAAAATCCAACGGTCCTTACTCTTTTGGTTGAAGACCTTACTACAAAAAAAAAGGTAAGATGTATATATGAGGATATAATATAGGTTCTAGTCAAATGAGAGCCCACACTAAAATGAGAACTGGAATCTAATCTCAACCCTATTTTTTTTTATTAATTCTTTTAGTCCCAGCCTTTCATTTTGTCTACCCCTACCAACCACCCACCCGACTTCATCCATCAGCACATCTCACCCACTTGCACACTCCACCCACTTGCTACCACACCAATTCTGGCCACCCCACCCACCTATCGCCACACCAATTTCAGTCAGCTCCCAACTAACTTGATTTAAAGTCTCTCTCTCTCTCACTCCCTCTCTCTCTCTCTCACTCCCTCCCTCTCTCTTTCTCAGCTAACCTGATTGAAATTCTTTCTTTCTATTTCTCTCTCTATTTCTCTATCTCTCCTTACTTAAATCTCCGATCAGATATGCTCTTTTCCTTCGTTCTCCCCCGCCGTTGTTCCACAATGCCACTACCACTACAACATCCATCACATAATTGCCAACAAATTCAACATTTAATCTATAGAAATATCGATCGATTTGTACCGTAATCGATATATACCATTCTGATCTGTTCACAACCGACACAACCAGCGATCGGTGGTGATTTTTGTAATTTAATCTGATTTGCAAAGATATTTTTGGGTGATTTTGTTTTGTTTTTGGTGGTGACATAATGGTATATTTGTGGTGGTAAAGTCGGGAGTGGTGTTGACGGTGGTGGATAGTAGTGGCAGTGTGTTTATAATCGGTAGCAGTGGTGAGTTTTTTTTATTTGAGGGTGGTGATTTTTTGTTATTCCTAACCTATTTGTGTTGATTTCCACGTGATTTATTGGTATTATGGAAGGCAGTGACCGGAGCCAGTGATGTTATAGTGGTTTTGTGGTTGTTTGTGATGGTTTAGTTATGGTGAATTTCTCAAACTGGTGGTGATTTTTGGGGGTTGTCGGAGGAGATCGCCTGAAGTGATCATCGGAGATGGCGATTGGGGTGACAATAGAGTTCTGTGAACATTATAATAATTGGGGAGGTTGATATATACATATGTGTATGTATATATTCAAATTAAGTGGTTAGGATTTAAAGTAAATGAAGGAAAGTAAATGAAGGATTAAGATTAGATCTCAATTTAGTATGTGTTTTCATTTGAGTAAGATCCTTATATAATTATATCCTATATAAAATTGGTGTAAGGGAGTTCATGTGGTATGATCGTTAGGGTAGAATCGTCATTTCAAAAATACTATTTTTTATATTCTTAAATAACATTAAATAGAAATTAAAAATATTATTAAATTGTACACCTTATTTTAATAATTATGAACATGGTTTCTAAACAATATATAATTGGTCTAAGGGGTTTATCGGGTTTGATCGTTGATGTGTTATTTAAGAAGTACTAATAATAATTATATTTTTAAAGAACATTAAGTAGAAATTAAAAATATTGTTAAATTGTACACCTTATTCCAAAAATTATGAATATGACTTATTTTGGAATTTTTTAGAAAAAAAAATTTATAATATAGAATATAATAAAGTTATTGAATAGAAATAATATGAAAAATAACATTTAATAATTTTAAAATTAGAAAAACATGAAATTTCAGATAAAAATACAATAATAAAAAATAATAAAAATTTTGTTAATATAATAAGTATCATCAATCTATCCCCCCTCAGCTCACCCTAGCCCCGCCAGGCCTTTTGCTTTTCTAACGTAAGCTCCAAGGCTTCACGCCAAGTCTTCACTAACATAATATGCATGCTTTAGTAGGGTCAGGTAGAACCGTTGTTACCTGATGGGAACTCCCCCCATATTGCTATCAATGCCTTCATGTCGCAATACAGACTAGGAAACCATAGGGAAACACAGTCATTACTAGCGATAAGTAGCTTATATAGAAATCTCAATATCTTTCACTATACTCTTAGAAAGAGCATTCTTGCTTAATCTTTAATTAATTACATATGTGTAATATGCAATTTCTTATCGAATGAGCATTCTTGCTTATGATTTAAGAATATGAAAAGGCTAGATTACATGTACACTAGAAGTTGGATGATAGTTTGATTGCTATGGGCCTTCTACCGAAAAGACACTTTTCGCTTTAAACCCTTCTGTGCAGAGGGAAGATGGTCTTACTCAACATCTCCGTGCAAACATAGCACTGGATGGAAGGTATGCTTCACTGACCTCGTTTAACACCGTGCTTCCTCCGAGGCGAGATCGGAGTAGGAAGACCATGAGCGAAAAGCAAGGGCAAGCAAGATTTTTGATTAGACAGCTTAGCTCCAGAGCTCGATGGGTAGATCTTCTAATCTTGGACAGCTAGCAGCATTTGAAGCTCCATGGTTACCTTCTGGGGCTGGCTGACCTTCCTCTCGTCATAAAGCTATCTTATGAGTGGCGAATGTTATGCAAAATTTACTCAAGCGCACGTTGTCACAAGTAATATATGATTAAATCAAGTTCGTTCCCACAGAGATCTAGAATGGTGTTCAATTCAATTAATGTACCTATGCACCGATGTATGGTTTTTATCCACTGCTAAGACAAATAACAAATTGGATTTTTATTAACTACTAAATTAATTATCAAACTAAAGATTAACTAATTAAAGAGATTAAAGTCGAATTACTAATATGAGAATAAAACATGGAATCCTAGTTTCATCATCTACTTCACTTAGAGTTGCAGCCTTTAATTAAAACATGCGATGGGTTTTAATATCTGATCGAATAACACGAAAAGAGTAAAAGTTACCTCTCGGTATACTAGTACCAATCTACGCATACATCCACAAAAGAGATAGAAGATGAGTAGGCACCTATTATGTTTAGACCCTATATCTCTATAGAATTTGAAAACATAAAGGTTTAAGCACAAGTTATTCACTTAGATCACATAGGGCAGCATAATATATCTCTATTTACGCCACAAATCATGATGTTAAAACATCAACCTATCCTATGCTAGCATGGCAAGTTCTAAATCTCAAGATCCACTCTCGTTTCGCAAGAGATTAACAATTCAATTTAGATGTTAGCTACGCATCTAAAAGCATTAAGATTAACCATACGAGGATATCAAGAATTCACCACACATAAATCTTTAAGGCATGCAAACTACTAAGCTACATAGATAAATCCACTAGGATCCCATGACAACGATTAGTTCATAACTAAACCTTTCGTCACCATGGGATTTGATGAAAACATGGTAAATAACAAGATATGAATAAAAGACGTAATTATATTAATAAACAAGAGTTTGAAAAAACAAATCTAGAACAAAAGATGAAGTAGATCTAGATCCGTTGCTTGTCACGAGCGTTGAATCCTTCTCTCCTTTTCTCCCTTGCAGATCTAAGCTGGTTACAATAATAAAACTATGATAATGTGTGTATCTCTATTACAAGGATAGGATGTGTTTATATAGGCTCTAAAAGTCTTGCCCAGCAAGAAAATACCAAAACAGAATTATAATAGAATTTCTGCAAGATACGTTTCCTAAACTGATTCTGTTTTTTTAAGGAAAATTCGTGGCTGACTTTTCTTCAGTTTTTCTGGAACGTTCCAAAATTGGACCTCTGGACCACCTTAGAATGATAGAGAATCTCGTTATCTTCGCGTGGACTGCTTACGGGCTGAAAACAGACTTATAGAACTCAAGATATGACCCAAACAGTGAATCTCACGCGTGCAGCCCAATAAATCCGAATTTTAATAAATTAAATCTCCAAAAACGACAAAAACATCCACCATAATCAACATCCTTGTAAATCTGCACAACTAAGCAAAACACATCAAAACTACAAGAAACTTGAGCCCAAGACAATCAATTTAAGCCAATTTAGAATGCTCCAAGTGGATATAAATCCACTTATCAGCGAACGTGGACTAGAGAATTCTCATATAGAGAAATCTTAGTTCTTTTTTGAAGAAAAAAGTCCAAACCTCGGCCCAATAATAAACTCTAATTTTGATATGCAAAAGAGAATGAAAGATTCTATGGTACGTTAAGTTCAGCTAGGTCTTTCGGGTTGCGATGAATTAGATCTGAACTGCTTGGCCAAGGGTCAAGCCCTTACATAATAGTCAGTGGGAAATCGGTAGCCTTTTCTTCAACTCTTTTCTTTTGCATTAGCTACACTTTAGCTAACTATTTCACTTTCCGTAGGGCTATAAGTATGTCAAAAAAGAGCTGTAGATAAGCTTCTATCATTCATATACTCTTAGCAACTAAGCAAGTCAACTCAGCATGGGTCTGGAAGTATGCTAATTTCGTATAAGAAAGAGAACTAGAGCTCAGGGTAATAGCTAGTTTAGAGTCTTGTTCTTAGAGCTTCCCAATCAAAGGCTCTTTTAAAGCCGGTAGAATAAGAAGAGAAGGGAGAGGGAGGGGTATAACTCTGAAGTGGATTTAACTATTCGTCATATCGGAAAGGTGGGATTTCAGGACAAGGTAGTTTATGACGGTTCTTGCACAAAGAAAGCTAGCTATTGGCAATCTATCTTTTACATTGACTTGGTAGAGATTTACAAAATTGTGATGGCTTTTCTGATCTTATCTGTATTCCAAATTCAAAATAGAGTCTATATATCGAATATTGTAAGCTTATAGATTGATAAATGTAGCGGAAGCTCGACTCAAATAAGATAAACGGGGAAATAATTTCAGAAAAAAAGCAACTCATCCCTCACAACCTTCACCAGTCTTTGGCCTAAACCTCGAAATATGCTCAATTACAGCTGCTGAATTATGGTCGGAAGAAGCCTAAGAACTTCCAGTAAGTGAAATAATAGGTGTTTTTTTATCCTTACACTATTTTCTAAAGGAGACCAGTAAAGCATCAACTACATCGAAGACTTCCCTTTACTTCATAGGACTTAAGCGATGCGGAAATGTGGTAGTTAGTGAATGCGGGAGACAAGCGTTAGCCCAAAAGCGTAATTATTTTTGATATTTTAAATTTGATCATATTATATATAGCTTTGCAGTTGGATTATTATGAAAATTTTAGAACCTAATTTACATTTTCATTTGTGTTAAATTATATTTTATTAAATTTGCAAATGCTCGAAAATTTTATACTTTTACACTTTATTAGTTTTAAATTATTTAATAATTCTAAAAATCATTACCTTTATTGTTTCAAAAATATTCGTTATTAAATTTTACGGCTTAAATATTTTGGGATTGAAATTTGGGACTTTATAATAGAGTTTTATCAATTTGAGGCGGTGCGTTTTAAAATTATTATCCCCAATGCTTACACCCCTAATAATTTCCCCATTTATTTTCCTTACTATTACGACTAGTGATTGTCCAGTTGCTGTGGTTGCATCTATACATGTCAAAACACGATATAAAGCCAGTGTGGAGCGTGCTTTATTTTTTCAAGTAAACAAGTCTCTTATTGGTTGTATTTGGAACTAATAGTACTGTGACAGCTGTCCATAGTTGTTTTGTATTTTAATTTAAGCGGTAAAGTTTGTTACCGAGAGTGAGGAATGTAGTGAGGCATGTGTGTCTATAAATACCTGTATGATACATTCATTCAACAACTGAGTATCACAAAATACATTTCTGTTCTCTTCCAAATATACAATATGTATACATACATGTTTTCTGTAAAGCTTTTATGGTATCAGAGCTATCATGACTGATCGTTGATCTCTACGTCTTCACGTCGTTGTTTTGTATCGTCGGCGTGTTCATCGTCGTCTTCTCGTCGTTGATTGTTGATTTCTCAGTTTTCTTAAGAGTTTGTGTTGATTGAGATCGATATCATACCCTAATTTTCAGGTTTTTTTGTTCAATCTTCAGTTTGTTATGAATTTCTGTTGATTCTTTACATCAATTGAGATTGTGTGCCATCTGATTTGGATTTACGATTTGATTATCATTGATTGAGGCATTTTGTTTACGAAATTATCTTGATCAGTCATGTTGCGAAATAGTTATGCTAATGTAGTTCAAGGAGCTGGATCTAGTCGTGTTGTTAATTCTGTATCACATAATGATTGTGGAAATGAAGAAGATGTTCTTTCTGGAGATGATAAAATTGATCAGGAAATGAACATTAATTCGCAGTATAATGCTATCACTGTTGATAATAATTCACATCCACTCTACATACATAGTAACGATTATCCAGGCTTGGTGCTTATTGCTAAGAAGTTAGTAGGTCCAGATAACTATGCACCGTGGAATAGATCTATGCAAATTGCTTTGAATGCTAGGAATAAATTTGTGATTGTCATTGGGAGCTATGAAAAACCTGAAGTTCAGTCACCATTGCTTGCTCAATGGGAACGATTAAATGATCTAATCATCAATTGGATTCTTAATTCTGTTGCTGAAGAGATTAGTGATGGATTGAACTATGTAACCACTGCTAGTGAGGTGTGGAAGGAGTTACATGAGAGATTTTCTGAAGTTAATGGACACAGGATTTTTCAGGTTTTAAAAGATATTCATAGTCTTGAACAAGGCAATAAATCTGTGGAAGTTTATTTTCATAAATTGAAAGGACTTTGGGATGAATACTCTGTTCTTGAGCCTAGTGTGAATTGTGTTTGTGGTGCTCATAAGGTTCAAGTTGAACGAGACCAGAAAAGGAAGTTACTCCAGTTCTTAATGGGGCTTCATGACAATAATTCTACTATTCGTGGGCAAATTCTTTTGATGAATCCATTGCCAACTGTTTCTCAGGCATATGCCTTTGTTAAGCAAGATGAGAAGGCAAGAAAAGGGTTTCATAGAGTTCCAGCTGAAGTTAGTCCACTTGCTAATGTTTTTGTGTCTAATCAGAGTAATGCTACTGTTGCAGCTGCTTCATCTGGTTTTAAGAAACCAACTACTAGTCTTGGTTTGGTGAGAACCCCATTGAAGTGTTCTTTCTGCAATTTCAATGGACATATAAGGGAGAATTGTTATAAGCTCATTGGTTATCCACCAAACTGGAAAAAGAAGAAGGATGTGTTATCTGCAAGTTCTGAAATTGTGAAACCAGCTTCTACATCTCAGTTTAGACCATTGCCTAAAGCTAATCAAGCAACTGCAGCTATTACAACAACTTCTTCTTTAACTGATCAACTTACACAGATGCAGAATCAAATCAATCAGTTGATGCATTTCATTGTGGGATCTGGCAAAATTTCTACTAGCCCTGAGGATCATCTAGCAGGCTGCAGTTGACATAGCCAATAATCCAGTTCATTGGTCAATATGCTCCAAACTGGGATTACACAATCCTTGTGTATTACTAGTTTGTGGGGGGAGTATTACGACTAGTGATAGTCCAGTTGATGTGGCTGCATCTATACATGTCAAAAGACTCAAAACACAATATAAAGCCAGTGTGGAGCGTGCTTTATTTTCTCAAGTAAACAAGTCTCTTATTGGTTGTATTTGGAACTAATAGTACTGTGACAGCTGTCCTTAGTTGTTTTGTATTTTACTTTAAGCGGTAAAGTTTGTTACTGAGAGTGAGGAAATGTAGTGAGGCCTGTGTGTCTATAAATACCTGTATGATACATTCATTCAACAACTGAATATCACAAAATACATTTATGTTCTCTTCCAAATATACAATATGTATACATACATGTTTTTTGTAAAGCTTTTACTTACTATGTACTCTTTCTACCTCTTCTTCGTTTCTCTCAATCTGTCTCAAAATTTCTCCCCACACAGACACATAACCACCGTAGCTTCACCTCAGTCACCGCCACCCCTCCTATTGTTGCCTTTCACCACCACCTGATAACCACCTCTGTTTTCTTCCTTGTTTCTTCCCCGTCTCTGTCTATTACTGCCATCTATGTGCTTCTTTCTGTCCGCTGTCCACACACACATACACACGCACACATACAAACCATAGTTGTTCAAGCCGGTGTTCCCCTTTCATTCAGTAAGTAACCAGAAAAAAAAAAGAAACGAATTCGGTAATTCTTCAATTCATCTTTTGATATTGAATAGTTTTTAATTGAAGCTTGAACTTGTGATTTTGTGATTGTTTATACGTGATATGTGATTATAAGATTGTGTATATCCTGTAGTTTGATATATGCGTGAGACTTGGTAGTTTAATCAAATTTCATGGACACCGAAAGTTTGGGTAATTAAATTGTGATTTTGGTTAGTTGTTCTTTGATTCTGATGATGAAATTATATCCCTGAGGTTAATACATCGTTACTTTGCATTTTTTTGAGAATTTCTATGTTGAAAATGTGATAACCAGAATTTAGTAATTGGTATTTCCAATTTTTGAGTTTT
Organism: Kitagawia praeruptora; assembly: GCA_037693485.1. Lineage (NCBI taxonomy): Eukaryota > Viridiplantae > Streptophyta > Magnoliopsida > Apiales > Apiaceae > Kitagawia > Kitagawia praeruptora. The sequence continues at coordinate 113,554,933 of CM075344.1, read as the reverse complement.
ACAGTATACACTTTTTTGTTTTGAGTTTGCAGGCTGTGTGAAATACCATGGTTAAGTGTTAAAGGATATGTTGTTGCCATGTCATGGTCTTGGCCCTTAGATTGTTCAAAAATAGGCTGATTTTGTAAATGCTTGATACCTAGAAGGAACTTCATTCTATTCTGTTTGCGTTTTATCCGCTTAAGTTGTTGGATGTTAACAATGTTTCGATCGGTCCTTGGAGTTAAATGGTTGTTAGTTGTCATGGTTACCTGTGATATGGTTTATTTTAGGTTTAAACTGTTAATAGCAGGTAATTTATGTCCGAATATATGTGTTGTGTTTGCTTTATGGTATGGGACTATGTCGTTCATTTAGTCTGTAATGCACCAGGAGGTGCACCCTGAGTATTGATATTTAAAGCAACAGAATGAGGTGCTGTAACTACAACTTTTGTGTTTGTGATAAATTAGTCTGTGGCACCATTTAAAAACAAGAGACTGGAATTCAAAAATGCATGATGTAAAGACAACAGTATTTGTTAGTCACAGAGACATGCCTGTACTCATAAAATAACAAGCCTAAGTAAGTGTAATGCTATGCACTACCTATACGACCTCTTAACTGAGGGAACCTCTAGTTGTAGAGTTTCTGATTATTTTTGTACTTATAATAGGCATCAAATCCTAGTTGTGTAACTGTACTCATAAAGTCAAGAATAATGCTTGAAAGAAGTTCCAAGGTTCATGCCTCAAGCAAGAAGATAAAGACTGTCAAATAATCACAGTTGGGATTTGAAGAAATGAAGAATTTGCCTAAGTACCAATTCGAAAAGTACATTTGTCTATTCGAGAAGTCTAGCATTCGAGAAGTCAGAGATTTGATATCTGAGAAGACACTGTTCGATATCTCTGAATGAACTATTCGATATCTCATTCGACAACTCAGGGATTCGACATGTCTAGTTGCTCTATTCGAGAACTCAGGAAGTCAACGGTCAAAGCATCATTCGAGTTCTCTAATGGTCAATAAAGTCAAAGTTCCATTCGACATCTCAGAGTCTTAAGAAGCTATTCGATATCTCAGGGATTTGATAGGTCAAAAGCTCTATTCGACAACTCAGGGATTCCTGGAGATAAGGCTGTTCGAGAAGTGACTCAATATGTCAAGATTGTACTATTCGAGAACTCAGAGTTATCGAATGATAGTTCTCGAATAAGTTACTTAGACAATTCTCGAATGGATTCCTAGAGACAAAGCTGCTAGGAGAATTGTACAAGTCAGAAACCTGCAACAAGCTAAAGTGTTTTATGGACCACAATCTGTAATGTACTTTGGAAAGCCTACAAAGAAGCAGCTTGGAGAGATGTACAAGAGACAAAGAGCTAAAGAAGTGGATCTGAACGTACAGGCTTTGCAAAGTCAAATCTGTAGCCGTTTGGATGCTTACTCAAAAAGGATAGACAGACTAGAAAGTAATTTGCTTAGCTACCTTATTTGTAGTAAGTAGGTTGTATCCATTTTCTATAAGGATACAGTCTCACTTCCTTAGAAGTTAAGTTTTTCACATACATTGTAAAGAGCACATCTCTCTGAGAAAAACGAAGCTGAGAATACTTTCATTTGTATTCACAGATTGTAGCAAATCTTTATCTAATAAAATATTAGATTAAAGTGATATCGTGTATTGTGTTGTTCATTATTCGCACCTACACATCTGCACACACAAACTCATATCTTGCTACATAGATTCAAGAACAAGAAAAGTTCAAGAATCCATTCACCCCCCCTCTGTATTCTTTAGTCATATTCAATACTCAACAAGTGGTATCAAAGCGGGCTGTTGATCAAAACAGAAAACGATCGTGAATACACCAAAGACTACAGGAATGTTGAAGGTCCCTAAGTTCGACAAAGAGAACTACAACCTCTGGAAGATCAAAATGCAGTTGTTCATCAAAGCTGCAAATCCTCTATATCCTGAGATAGTCAAGAATGGACCCTTTGTTCCACAACAGGAGATTCAGGAGAAGACTGTTGGAACTACAACCACTCCAAGATCCTATGTGGCTAAAGATCCATCTAAATGGACAGAGACAGAAAAGGAGATGGTTGCCCTTGATAGTCATCTCATGTTGCTGATAATAGATTCTATAGAGATGTCAATGTTTGCAAACATAGCATCTTGCACTTATGCTAAAGAGATGTGGGATCATATTGAGGTTTTATGTGAAGGAACAGAGGAGGTCAGAGAAAACAAGAAATAGATATTGGTCACACAGTATGAATCTTTCATGGCACAGCCCAAGGAAAGCATTACTGATATGTTTGAGAGATTTCACAAGCTGGTTACTGAGTTGCAGATGAATGGAAAGGTTTACAGCACTAAAGAACTGAATATGAAGTTTCTATTGTCTTCTCCAAACCACCTAGAGCAGAGGGTCATTTCTCTAAGGGAAAGAGATTTGAACAAAATCACATATGATGTTCTCTATGGGGTTTTAAAGACTTATAAGCTTGAGTTGCTTTAGAAGAGGGCTATTCAAGCCAACCAAGGCAGGATGGTAAACACATCATGTGCCTTGATTGTTAGCAAATCTGTTCAAGACCTAGAAGCATCTACAAGTTAGTTGAGAATAGAGGAGATAGTAGATGATAAAGAAATTGAAGCTGAAGTAAGTGAACCTGTTGAGGAGAAGGAAGAAGAAGAGTTCTATACTCTTGAAGAGCTAGATGGCATGGAAAACACCTCATATGCTTTCATGGCCAGAAAATTTCTAAACATCAGATTCAAGAGGAACCAACCCTTCAAACCTAAACCCAAAACCATTCATTCAACAAGAGTAAAGCACCTGTGAAGCCAAACAAGAGTAAATTCAAAACTGGCTATGTGGATAGGTCATCTGTGAGGTGTTATAGATGCAATGACCTAGGGCATTTTGCTAGTGAATGCAAGAAGCCTAAAAAGAATGATAAAGAGTTTCTAGAGCTTGAAGCTAAGTATGAGGCCCTTCTCAAAAAGCAAATACCAGGCAAGGCCTACATAGCTGAAGGGAAGTGTTGGGATGATACTGATAATGATGAAGAAGAGCAAGGATTCTGCAACTATGCCTTGATGGCCAATTCCAAGGATGACACATCTTCATCAGACTCTCAGGTACCATCTCTCACTACCATAGACATGTCTATCTCTGAGTACAAAAATATGATTGAACAACTATCTGTTGAAATGTTTAATATTCACACTAGTATGACTGCTACTAATGAGGAAATTGCTAAACTGCCTGCTAGAAATGAACTGTTAATCAAAAAGAATGAGGAACTTGAGCTAACTACTATGCAAGTAGAAAACCTTAAGAAAGAAGTTGAATATCTACAAAATAAGGTTCTATGTGCTAGTCAGATTGAAAAGGCTCTTAGGGGTGAACTAGCTGAAAATGAATTCAAACTGAAAACTTTTAAGAACTCATCTAGTCTATTGCAATCCTACCATGAGAAAATCCAAGCTAAACCCAAGGCTGCCATTGGACTTGACTATGACACTCTTAAACAGAGGAAAGGATATGCTGTCATTGAAGATGACATGGTTGTTCAGGAGGAAGTGCCTCACATTTTGAAAAAGACTAAGTCTCCAATTTTTAAAGAATCAACATTTGAGATTGATGAGGATGCCTTACTCATTAAGCAAATGTTGAATGATGAGGATGAGACACAGTCAAGTGAACAACCAGCATCCTCCAAGGGTGAGAGTGTCAAGCCAAAAGCCAAGAAGCCTGTAGGAAGTAGACCTAGAACTGAGAAGTTTGTGAAATTTGTTCCAGCTGGGAAGAATGAATCTGAGAAGAAAGTGGCTAAGAAGAAACAGAACAGAAATGGCAAACTAGGGATTAATAAAGATAATAACTATGCTTATATGCCTAAAAACTTGTCAGAATTGTTTCAGTACCAATCATTTAACTCATGCATGCAAGAAACCTGTTGGTAGTGTGCCCAAACCTTTCTATGATTGTTCTGTGCCTTTAAGACATAGAGATCCTCCATTCTGTAATAAATTTGACTGTATGCCATGCAATATGAATGTTATGACTAGCTGTTTCAATCTGAGAAGGCAATTCATTGATGGTTGTATCAGTCCCAATTCTCACACACACTACACAAGGTCAAAGTCTTCAAGTCCTCCTAGAGCTAGGAAGGTACCTCTGTCACCTAAGTCTAAAACCTCAGGTTCTAAGACTTCTAACAGTGACAAGAAGACTAACACCAAGAAAATTGATAAGCATGTTGTTAATGATAAAACTATCTCTAAGTCATATGGACCCAAACTTGTTTGGGTACCAAAGGAGAAGTAATACCTTTGTGTTTGTAGGGCAAAGAAAATGAAAAGAAGGTCATGTGGATTTTGTACAGTGGATGCTCAAATCACATGACTGGTGATATGGCCCAGCTATCACAGTATGAGGAGAAGGCTGGCCCAATGGTTGCTTTTGGAGATGACAGCATGGGTAATACATTGGGATATGGCAAATTGGAAGTTGGTAATGTCATCATTGAAGATGTAGCACTAGTCAAGGGACTCAAGCATAATCTGCTAAGTGTTGGTCAGTGTACTGATAGAGGATTCAAGGTAAATTTTGACAAGGATGAATGTTTGATTACCCACAAGAAGACAGACTGGTGATTTTGCTCTATCTGGAGTAAGAAAAGGAAGCCTGTTTGTTGCCAACATGGACTCTGCAAATAAGGACAAAGTTTGTTGCTTTTACTCAAAAGCATCAAGTGAAGACTGTTGGCTGTGGCACAAGAAGTTATCACACTTGAACTTCAAAGCCATTAATTCTCTAGTTAAAAGAGAGTTAGTGAGAGGCATGCCCACACTTGAATTCTGTCAGAAATGAGTGTGTGAGGCTTGTCAAAAAGGAAAGATGAAAAGATCAAGCCACAAGTCAAAAACAGTGACATCAATAACCAAGCCCCTGCAACTAATTCATATGGATTTGTTTGGGCCTGTCAATATTATGTCACTAGGAAGAAAGAAGTATGCCTTGGTGATGGTTGATGACTTTACAAGGTATACATGGGTGGAATTTCTGGCATCAAAAGATGAGGCTCCACAAGTAATCATTGAGCACATAAAGAAAGTTGATAAGGAAGCAAAGGCCAACAATGCAAGTGTGATTGCATTGAGAAGTGATAATGGAACAGAGTTCAGAAATGCCATGTTTGAAGCATTTTGTAAAGAAAATGGTATTTCTCAACAATTCTCAGCTCCAAGGACTCCACAACAAAATGGAGTTGTTGAGAGAAAGAATAGAACTCTAATTGAGGCTGCTAGAACAATGTTGCTTGATGCAAAGATGCCTACATGTTTTTGGGCTGAGGCTGTGAGCACTGCATGCTATATCCAAAACAGAACCCTCATCAACAAAAACACTAGAAAGACACCTTACAATTTGATGACTGGAAAGAAGCCTACTCTAAAGTATGTTCATACTTTTGGAAGCAAATGCTTTGTACTGAAGGATAATTCAGAATATGTTGGAAAATTTGATGCAAAGGCATTTGAAGAATTTTTCTTGGCTACTCTATGGAAAGAATTGCATACAAAGTTTATGTCATCGGTCAAAAGAAAATTATGGAAAGCACAGATGTAACATTTGATGACAGCAAACTACCTGGATTAGAGGAAGCCAATGATGAAGATAAAGATCCATTAAAGTTTGAAAATCTAGATGATTCTGATGAAGAGATTGAAACTGAAGTTGAAACTGTAGTTCAACAAACTCAAGTGAATGAGGAAACAAGAGAAGAATTTGTGCCAATCAACAGTGGAGAGACAAGAATCCAAGAAATACCTGTGAATAGTAGCAACTTCACAGGGGGAGGAAATGAGGATGATCATGACTTGGATGATGAAGCAACGTCAAGGTTGAGAAATCAGATTGAGCATTCAATGAAATGGGATAGATCACACACTGTAGAGCAAATTATTGGAGATCCAAATGCAGGAGTGAGGACTAGGAGAGCAACTCAAAATGAGTGTCTCTATGGTTGTTTTCTATCTCAGATTGAGCCTAAAAAACTTGATGATGTACTGTTGGATCCAGATTGGATTATTGCTATGCAAGAGGAGCTGAATCAATTTAAAAGAAACAAAGTATGGGAACTTGTGCCTGCACCAAAGAACAGAACCATTGTTGGAACAAAATGGGTTCTGAAGAATAAGATGGATGAAGATGGTGTAATAGTAAGAAACAAAGCAAGGTTGGTTGCAAAAGGATACTCTCAACAGGAGGGCATTGATTATGATGAGACATTTGCCCCTGTTGCTAGATTGGAAGCCATTAGAATATTCTTGGCATTTGCTGCTCATTCAGATTTTAAAGTCTATCAAATGGATGTCAAGAGTGAATTTCTGAATGGAGAGTTGGAAGAAGAAGTATATGTGCAACAACCACCTGGCTTTGAGGATCCACATTTCCCAGAATTTGTCTACAGATTGCTTAAGGCATTGTATGGACTTAAGCAGGCTCCAAGGGAATGGTATGATATTTTATCATAATTTCTCCTTGAAAATCAATTCACTAGAGGCACATTGGACAAGACATTGTTTTACAAAAAGCATGGTGATGATATTATCCTAGTTCAGATCTATGTGGATGATATCGTATTTGGCTCTACAAATGAGAAGCTATGTGAGAAATTCTCTAAACTCATGCAGAGCAGATATGAGATGAGTATGATGGGAGAGCTGACATTCTTTATTGGGTTGCAAGTCAATCAAAGGAAGGATGGTATCTTTATCAATCAAACCAAGTACATCAAGGATCTATTGAAGAAATTTGACTTAGAAGACTGCTCACCTGCAAAAACACCCATGGCCACTGCCACTAAATTGGATGAAGATGCTAAAGGCAAGAAAGTAGATATCTCAGCCTATAGAGGCATGGTTGGTTCTCTACTCTATCTCACTACAAGTAGGCCAGACATCATGTTTGCTACATGCTTGTGTGCAAGGTTTCAATCAAATCCAAAAGAGTCACACTTGATTGCTATAAAGAGGATCTTTAGATATCTGAAGGGCATTCCAAACTTGGGTTTATGGTATCCTAAGGACACAGGGTTCAATCTGGTTGGTTATTCTAATGCTGATTATGCTGGATGCAGAGTGGATAGGAAAAGCACCTCAAGTAGCTGCCAGTTTCTTGGACAAAGGTTAGTCTCTTGGTACAGCAAGAAACAACAATCTGTGTCAACTTCCACAGCTGAGGCTGAATACATAGCTACTGGAAGTTGCTGTGCTCAAGTGCTTTGGACTAGAAACCAACTTAGAGACTATGGACTTGTGTTGGAAAGAAATCCAATCATGTGTGACAACACAAGTGCAATCTCTATAGTTGCCAATCCTGTCAATCATTCTAGGACAAAACACATTGACATCAGATATCATTTTATTAGAGAACATGCAACTAATGGAACCATTGAGTTGCATTATGTCTCTACAGATAAACAACTAGCTGATATATTCACTAAGCCATTAGATAAAGCCACCTTCACAAGGTTGGTTAGTGAGATTGGAATGCTGAATTCTTCATATTCTGGCTAAGTGAATATATCACCTAGATTGTTGTAGCAAAAAACACTTACTTTATCTAAATGCTCAATATTTTTGGAGTAAGTGTTGGCTGGAATATAATGATTTATAAATATTTCAAAATTGTTGCATATGTTGAAAATTCATATTCTGTTAACTTGAAATTTCCTTGAAATTTTGAGAAATTCACTATGTAATTTGTTAGAATATTCTTCATTGAATAATTCTGGTGAATTTTAAGAGATAGTGAAAATTGAATTTTATGAGTGAAAATAGTTCGATAAGTCAGACTTCTAGAATGGTTCATTTACTGTTAATGATCGACTTCTCTAACAAGCCTATTTAGGACACTCTTGAGTTCTCGAATAGAGTCTTTTAGAAAACTCGAACAGATACATGATTGAGTTCTCGAATAAGGTATTTTAGTTCTCTAATGACTGAGTTCTCGAATACTGTATTTGAGATATCGAATCATTTGAAAAGGATGAATTCTCGCTAAATCTTAACCAATTTTGGATTTTTATTCAGAATTTAAAATTACTCATAAAAACATATTTTACCTAATTTAGAATTTATTCTAAGTTAGATGACTGCCAACTGTAAGTTACAACCTGCTTGAGTTATCGAATAAGCCTTTTCTTGACATATCGAATAGTTATTTTCTACTTCTCGAATGCCTGACCTGTCGATACAAAACACACAGATAATCGACAACTCAAGTACTTCATACATATACATTTTCACATCTATTCGATTCATTTCATTCGATTTCTCAAGCATCTAAAACACCAAAACCCCTGTAAACCCTAATCTCAATAGCTAAGTTTCTTCTTCAACTTGCGTCCTCTTCTCTCCTTTCTCTGTATCAATGGCAACTGTGAAATTCAACACTAACTTCATCGCTATCTCAAGTGATGTTGAAGCCCCAAATGCTAACTACAAGTGCTTTGTCAAATGGATGTCTGAATCGTATATCAAGGGAGCACTTACAGCCAACCCAATTCTGTATCTAGACATCCTAGAACAGTTTTGGGGAACTGCCATTGCTGAAACTGTTGCTCTTGAAGATGGGCACATGGACTACATCATCCACTTCAAGGTACTGGACAAGGAGGTTACTATCACCACTGAAAATATGGCAGAAGCTCTGGGGTTGACTCAAGAGGAGTACAATGACCTTGTAACAGATGATCAATTGGTGGAGTTCTTTGACTTCATAAAGTACTCAGATACTATCAAGGTTGGCAACCTGAAGAGGGCACATCTCAGAAAGGAATGGAGCTATGTGTTTGTCATACTACTGCAAGTGTTTAGTAGAAGGAAATCTAGTTTTGACCAGTTGAATGCTTCTGTCCAACAAATAGGGTACTCACTGGCCTATGACAGAAAGATAAATGTGGGCAAGCTCATAATGCAGGAGCTCTATGGAAAACTTGGTAAGAACACAACCAAGAGAGGTAAAGACATTTTCTTTCCTAGATTCATTCAATCTGTACTTAATTTCCTAGTTAAGAATTTGTCTGATTTACCTGGTTTAGATAAAACTAGAATAGGCTACCCTAGGTCCATGACCAAACTCATTTTTGGTAATTTGGACTCTAGGAATGATGTGGATGTGAGACTTGTAATAACTCCTCATATGCAGAGGTTATTTGAGTCTTACTCTTACAACATGCCAATATTTTAATCCAAATCTCAGTTAGCACAACCCAAGCAAGTAGAGCAAAATGCTAACCCAGGGCTTGCTAACCAACCCCCTCAACCAAACACCTTATAAAACACAGAGCCAACTGCATCATCCTCTCAAAAGGGTGATGTTAGTAAAAAAAGGAGAAGAAAAGAAAACAGATTGCTTCTGAGCCTTTAAACATCTTAACTGAAGCAGCATTGGCTGTAGAACTAGGTCTAGGAAGTGAGGAACTTGAGTCACCTCTACAGAGACTAAAGAAGAAAAAATCAACAACCACCTCTTCAGTCACACAAATGGCTGAAGTTGTAAGATCAGGGGCACACAGTTCACTAGATGTATCCTCTCAACAGGGTGCATCTATAAAATCAAGCATCCTCCCCAATGCACCTTCTTGTAATGAGTCAGCACATGGGAGTGATAAGGCTGGCACAACACTGAGTGGAGAGCACATCACACTTGAAACTCCCTCTATCTTTCAGGGGGAGTTGCCAAAATCTACTCTAAAAGACACTTCTCTTCCAGAATCTTCATCACAAATTTATTTGGAGCCTGCAACTCAATCAATTGAGGAGCAAGGCATTGATCATCAAGAATTATTTTCTCTTGGTGAGCCAATGGACTCAAGTGACTTAGTGCTTGACACTATGTTCACCACCCAGGAACCACATTTAGATGGTGAGGGACTGCATGATGGGGCATATCCTGATGACACCATCACAACCATAGAGGATTCACTAGTTCTTACTAGAGACTCTGTGCCTGTATCAACTACTGTTGTAACTCATTCCACTCATGTGGAGACAACAATAGTAGAGTTAATCTATCCGGTTGCAGAAGTTGCATCTGTAAATGAGGAGTCTAGCTTGCCTAGCTCTAGCTCTGACTTTATGTCTCAATGGCTGAAGCCTGTGCAACATGACAGTGCTTCAGAATCAGGGTCTGTTCCACAACAATTGACGGTTGAAGCTCTTCAAAATTTAATTGTGGATTAGATTCCTGAGTTCACAAAGATTGCTCAGAACCTACTCACTGCAGACATGCCAGATCCAGACTATGAAGCTATTCTCCTATGCCACAGAGATGACGTGGAGATACAAAAGGCAAAGATAATAGATGATGCTGAGAGAGATGGCAATATAGATGCCTGGCTATAAGGAAAATATGATATTACATTCAATGAAGCTCTTCAATATCTAAGAGAGGAATACATCACTTCACTGGGTTCTAATGCCAAATCTCTGACTCCTGGTGAAGTGTATGAGGCTATGAATGATTCTTACAAGGGATTCCTCAAGGCTGCACACTATCTTGGGAAGGGAGTTAAAACTAAAGTCAACAATGTGTGTGATAAAATAACCATTACAGTGGAAGAACTCAATAGAGCTTTTGATGCAAAATTCCCTCAGTTGGACAGTGTTCTCAAGGATGTCAAATACTGCAACTCCACCTGCACCAAGATGGATAATGGTCTAGCTATACTGAAAGATGCCGTCACAAATCTGGGGCATAAATTTCAAACTCTATCTGATCAGACAACTGATGCAAATGCCATGCTCAGGACCCTCTTTGCAAACCAATATGGAGACAAGCTGATCACTGAGGTCCCTGTGCATGAGATGACCAAGTTTGAAGTGAAGAGACTAAAAGATCAATCACTATCTGGTTTTAAGGCAAATGAGTTGTTCACCAAAGTGGATACTCTTGAAAAGGAGGTGGTCTCTCTCAAACAATCCAATGCTCATCTTACAGACACTGTAACCACTCTAACTGAGCAGTTGAACACTCAAGCCACCACCATAAGTGATGTTCTTCTACATCAACAATTGATGTTGTCTGTAATGATGAAGCATATGGGACTCCCTCTACCTGATGAGTCTATGCCCCTCACCTCTTCAACACCAAAGGCCCCTGCTCAATCCTCAGTGCCTGTCAACAAGCCTAAGGGGGAGAAGAGGATCTCAAAGGACTCAAAACCTAAGGGGGAGCATCAGACTAAGGGGGAGAAACCTCAAGAGAAGGGCATAACAATCAATGAAGGTGGTCATTAAAGAAAAGGAGAGAAAACTCATGTTTCAGGCAAAGGGAAATCCAAAGTTGATGAGCCTCCATTCTCCCTGCCAGTTGTTACTCTACCAACTTTGCATGTCATTACTCCCAATGGCCAGAAGCAATCCATCACCACTACAGTGGTTGCAGGAAGTATGTCATCTGACAAGTCTCAAACCTTCAAGACTGAAAGTGCCAAGCTTGTAGAAGTGAAGTTGGTTACTGAGGCCAAGCTACAAGAAGTTGCCAATTCAAATGTCTATCATGATGAAGCATTCTTGGAGTTTCTAAAAGTCTTAAAGGAACAGACTGGTGTCACTCAACTTTATCTAAGGAGTTTAAAGGAGCAGATTGACTACTTCACTGTAATACCCAAGAAAGTCAATAGCTCATGGTTCAAGGAGATACTGATGATTTCAAAGTTCAAGATTTGGCATCTAACCTACAAGACTCTACAAGCTTTAAAGTTCATAGAGGTGGATGCTCTAATCAAGCTAATTGATAAGAGAGATGTCAATGAGAATAACAAGAGTCTATACAATGACTTAAGGAATGAGCAACAGGCCAGGCTGCCTGAAGTGTGCACAAATCCAAGAACCATTCTTTATCAGTCTGGTACTAAAACTCAAGATGTCAAGCAGCTGGTCATTCCCAGTGATCTTACTCCTCAGAACCACAGACTCATCATTAATATTATTGAGCAATTGCAAAAGAAGAATGGGATAAGAACTGCTGAGGAAATAGAAGCACTACACATTCTCAGAACATTCATTTCAACTGGAACTATTCCAGAAATAGCCAAATCTATGAGAAATAAGGATGATAAAGATGAGGATAAAAGTGATGGGAGGAGAAGACATCACATGAGTGATAAGGATGATGGAGACAAGAAGAAGAAGAGGACAACAAAGATAAGAAAAGTGATGATGACCAAGGCAAAGTCTATGAGAGGAAGAATGGAAAACAGCAAGCCCTAGGCATTGCTAGTAGTAAACTCACCACAACACCAGACTCTAAGTCTAGGGTGAATGCTGTTAGTAATGACATACCAAAATCTGAATCAATGGCTTCTGCAACTGCTTTGCCACCTCAAGAAGAAAAGAGGATTCAACTCAAGAAACCATCTGTGTGTTTCAAAAAGCAAACTGCTAATGGAATACTACAATGGTCTACTAACAAAGGTCACATGCTACTGCTATGCAACCATGTAAAGAAGTTCAAACTCAAACAGGCTGCAAGAAGGGTGAAACTATCCAAGTCTAGGGCACTGACAATAATTCCAGGGTTAAACCTACCTCCTCTAGATGAAGATTTTGATAAAGACCAACTACAATTTCTATGGGCTAAAAGAATCTACCATGTTGCCATTGTTGATGATTGTCTTGAAATTAATTATACTGATGGAAGACAGAAGAAATTCATGCAAGGGACATGTCAGCATTGGGGCAGGCTATATGATATAGAAAGGATAATTGCAATGTTGGATTCTGAAGATAGAGTGGAAAGGGTATGGAAGCTGGAGTTAATTGACTAGGTCAAAATGAAAAGAGATCACCAGGCAGAACAGAAAAAGAAGAGTAAAGAGCTACTAAAAAAATAGAAGAGGAGTTTGCTGCAATGAAAGCTAAGGCTGATGAATTGAGGGCTATGGGTCTATGTAGAGTCAAATTTAATCCTTACATCATTGAATACAAGAAATATGGAAGAACTGTAAAGATTATAATGGACTACATCAGTTCCTATTCTGAGAAACAGCTGAATGAAGTACTCAAGGATTTATCAGGCTCTTCTCTAATTGAAGAACTCACTGTAATAGAAGACATCATTCTTGCAATGGAAGAAAATGCAAAGAAGAAAACTAAAGAAGCTGATGAAAAGAGGAAAAATGAGAATTTGCAAGCCAAAGCTCAAAAGATGAATCCAAAAGGATATGGCTAGTAGTTCCTCATAACTTGTAAGAGCACTTCTTTGTATTTTTCTCGATCAATCTACATACCTGTACTTTTCAAGTCTTATCTTTATGTATGTTAGGCTTGTTATCAGGCATGAAATTGTGACTAAGGGTCTTACTCACAATTTGGGGGAGATTGTTAGTCACAGAGACATGCCTGTACTCATAAAATAACAAGCCTAAGTAAGTGTAATGCTATGCACTACCTATATGACCTCTTAACTAAGGGAACCTCTAGTTGTAGAGTTTCTGGTTGTTTTTGTACTTATAATAGGCATCAAATCCTAGTTGTGTAACTATACTCATAAAATCAAGAATAATGCTTGAAAGAAGTTCCAAGGTTCATGCCTCAAGCAAGAAGATAAAGACTGTCAAATAATCACAGTTGGGATTTGAAGAAATGAAGCATTTGCCTAAGTACCAATTCGAGAAGTACATTTGTCTATTCGAGAAGTCTAGCGTTCGAGAAGTCAGAGATTTGATATATGAGAAGACACTGTTCGATATCTCTGAATGAACTATTCGATATCTCATTCGATAACTCAGGGATTCGACATGTCTAGTTGCTCTATTCGAGAACTCAGGAAGTCAACGGTCAAAGAATCATTCGAGTTCTCTAATGGTCAACAAAGTCAAAGTTCCATTCGACATCTCAGAGTCTTAAGAAGCTATTCGATATCTCAGGGATTCTGTTAGGTCCGATAAGATTGTAGAAGGGGGGGTTGAATACAATCTATATCATTTTCTCCAAATTTGTCCTTTAAATAAAATTTAATTCAAACAATTTTGTGCGGAATAAAATAACACAAATTTCAAGTTGAATATAACAATATATTAACTTGATGGGTGTTACAAAATCAGTACAAGTGATTATCAAGAAATTAATAACTAATTAGAAAATTCAACATGAACTTTTCTAATTTAGTTAATAAAAATCAAGATATCAATTCAAGAACTAGGAAACTTAATTCGCTAGTATTACACAAGAGTCACAAATAATTAAGTTCTAATGGATACAATTTTTGAAACAAAGAACTTAAGAATTTATGGGAATTTATTTGAGCTTGAAAGATGAGAGAGAGATATGATATTGAGCTTCTTTTTCTTTCTTTGTATCTGCGTGTATGTGTTCTGTGTGTGTCTGTGAAGCTTCTGTCTCTTTTATAACCAAAACATCCAACTGTCATAATGTCCAACATTAACACTATTATGACAGTTCCTTATGACAGTTTCATGAGCCTCTATGACACTTTCCAGGCTGCTATGACAGTTGCTGTTAAGTCCATCATGACAGTTCCAATTATGACAGTCAGCATCATGACAGTTCCACTATGACAGTCAGCATCATGACAGTTCCATTATGACAGTTTCCACTATGACAGTCTTCATTATGACAGTTTTACTGAACTTCATTATGACAGTCTTCATTATGACAGTTTCACTAAACTTCACTATGACAGTTATCATTATGACAGTTCCACTGAACTTCACTATGACAGTCTTCATTATGACAGTTCCAATAAACTTCATTATGACAGTCTTCTATAACTTCCATTATGACACTCTGCCACCCTTTGTTTCTTCAGCCGACAAGTAGTTTTACTTGTTTAATTCCTTGGTTGTTTATGAACCCATCTGCTTTATCAATTAAGTCTCCTGGCCACGTTTTAATTTTAGACTCCGTAAAATTGATTTTTAACCCGCACAGCTTATAATCTTTAATTAATAAATAATTATTTTAATCTAGAAATTATAAAAATAAATATCTAATATTATTAGATATTTATAAATATAATTTTCTAAATAAATAAAATATTTATTAATATAAAATTATACTTAAACTCTAAACTGCGGTTACCTGAGCGTCTGGAACCGGACTCCTTTTGCTTAACAAAAAATATATCAATTCCAACCGGGGTTCCAGCTTTAAGAATATATCACTTTCCATATTCTTGTGATAATTCTATTTTCTCATAATCCGTCCAGGTGTAAGCTGCGGTCTCTTGAGGATGTGAAACCGGACTCTTTTTGCTTAGCAAAAAATACAACAATTCTAACCGGGGTTTCAACATTAAGAATATATCACTTAGAATTTCTTTATGATAATTCTTTTTCCTCGTAGCCAGTCCACTTGATAGTAAAATCCTTGTGGTTAATTAATTTAGCACTTCTGTTGCTTGCACAATGATTTTCTCACATACCAGTCTTGATAGCTTGAACCACTGAAGTGAATGACGAACGACCACTGTTTAATGTTGACACTCGATGTACTGTCTGGTTCATGAGTGACTAACCGCAATGACTGTTCTTCATATATTGACTTTTAAATCTGGTTCCTTTTCTTTTATTCATCTCTCTCTTTAATCTTCTGTACTGTCTCTGTCACCTTTGAAATCTCTGTCACTTTAAATGAATCCACTTATTAACGAATACTCCACTGAGGCTTGATCAGTTGACTGAGCTTCTTTCAATGTAGTAATTCCCCAAGTCTGTAGATTGACCTTGATCTTTTTCTTCTGATAGATAATACATTCTGAGATTCCTTGTGACAGTCTATATAATATTTACTATTACAATCTTGTTTAAGTTGAGTTGTATCCTCGAAATACAAATAGGCTACATCATATGCCTTTCAATCTCCCCCTATTTGTTTGTTAGACAATAACAAGCAAATACCTAGAGGATAACTCAACTAACTCACTTAAACAAGAAAAAGATTAAGCATTTAGGAGCTTAGCAAATAGTACATTAAAAAAATTTCTCTGGTTTGAATTTAACAATTCCAGAATCCTCAGTTGATGAAATGATAGATGATTGTTCCTCTAGCACTGAATTGATCTTCAATAGATAACTCATCTTCATTTCTGATTCTTCATATCTCTGCCTGATAATCCTTCATATCCTACATTGGTGATTATCAGTAGTTCTTGATTTACAATCACTTCCCTTCTCTGACACAGCTTTTCTCACTTAAGAAAAACAATTGTTCCTACTATATAGACAATGGTGAATCAATACCATTTCTACAACTTCTAGGAAATCTACTACTCCTCCAGTTAGCCTTTATACATAGTACATTGAAAGACTAATAGAATAGTATTGTGATGTAAGCTTCTTTATATCTCCACTGCAAGTCCCCTTATTTCTCCATCTAAATGTCCCCCTTAGTAACTTGACTTGCTTCTCTTCCAAAGCACAGTCTGTAAATGCTCCCCCTTTCTGACCTACTCTCCTTTTTCTTGTACCCCTTTACTTCTCCCCCTTAGTTGAGGAATCCTCCAATCAACTAGTTGACAAAGTATTTGTACCAATTATAGAGTTCTTTGTTAGAAAGGAAGTTTCATTTTCTTCCTCACTGTGAGTGTGTGATAGTGTTTAGTGTACCTCACAAGTGTTTCACTCTTCTCTCCACTCATTTGTGTTGAGTGTCTCACATCTCTCTGTGTTTACACTCTTGCTCACTGGTGTATCACTCATAGCTCCAACATCCATTAGTGTACCTGCAAGGAAAAATCACCCTAGCCCCTTCAAGAGAGGTCAGTGGTGGTGCAATGGGAGTTCGCAAATCCCAAATCCTCGTTAGACTCGCCAGACGAATCTGAGTCATAATCTACAAGTTGCTAATTTTCCCTTTTAAAGGTTCCAGATTTGAATTCTGGGAAGGTAAACAATGATCTAGAAATTTAGCATTGAGATCAAGATTTCCTTCTAATGTTTGTCAAGACACTTAGTTCATTAAAGAACCTTTAACTTATAATCCTAACCGTAAAATGGTTGGATTATAGGTTTCCATCAATTCATCCTTAGTGTGTGCATTATCACTTTGTGCATATGAAATATTTTGGTTAGTGTATAAGGTAGTGACTCTCCAACTGAATATCCCACACATCCTTATTTGCTGCATCACGTGCAGTTACTCCCTGGTGACCTCTAGTCTGATAGGTTACTTCCTTTTAGGGTGTAAGATAGAATGTGTTTGAGTTTGACTGTAGTCTAGGATAAAAGTTGTTGGGTTTACAACCTTATGACTAAACATGTGAGAAAACAAAATTCCATGTAGATGAACCTGCATCACAGAATATGAGCATATAGAGATAGAATGATATACAGTTGTGATTTCAAAAGATTTACAATGTAAGCAATCACAACTATAGAATGAGATTTTGAGTTAGAAAATATAAAGAGATTGAGTCGGTTTTACTAAACAAAAACATAAACAAAAATCCAATTAACAATAAATATTAATCAAATTAATGAATGTTAATGTTTAAACCACTACAAACAAAACTATTTTATCATGTTTTAGATCCTGTATGTTAGATACCAACTGTTACCACTTGTTAACACTTGTTAGGTCTTGTCTTCCAATTGTTAGAACCTGAAAATCAAACGTTAATTCCTAAACAATTGAATTGACATATACCATTTTGATACCAACAATGTTCCTTAATAAGAAATTCTGTTAATAACAACAACACAACAAAGATTAGAAGTTAAAACAGCACGATATGTGTGTGTTAAACAGAATAAGTACAAAAGAAACAAGTACAGGGACCTGTTTGTAAGTTTTGAAAGTAAAGTGACTAAACTGAAAAACTATACAAACTATTTATATACACATGAAAAATAATATACAAAAATAAGAAATAATATACATAAAAATAATATTAAATAAAAACTAAAAAGAAAAGTAAAATACGATTTTTTTAATTATTATTCAAAAATAACTGTATTAATAATATTTACAGAATATTAGAAATAAAAGAAAATAATTTACAAAAATAATTACAACAATAAAATTACTTAAAAATAGCTAAATAGAAAATAATAAAAATACCACAGGTTATCCTTTTTACGAAATCAAACATTAATAACAAAAGGACAAACACTACAAAATATTAAATAAACTATTAACTATTTACATAAATATTTGTAGTAAATTAATAAATCTATATATTTTCTTAATAAAATAACTTTATTATAGAAAACCATTTAAAAAGAAAATATGACTTATTAAATCAACACAAATATTCAAAAGTAATTTTCAACAAAAATAGATTTCTCACTAATTTCAACTTGTAAAATTTGAGAAAAATATTTTTAAGAAAATTAAAATATTCTAAAATTAAAAGAAGTAAGTAGGAATATATTAAGAAGATAATGACAATGATTTAAGAATTAACAAGCAAGAAGATAAGTTGATAAAATAATTATACAAGTGATTTTAATAACAAATATTAACAAAGTAATCACTTATAAATTATTAAAGAGCAAACCTCAGATATTAACTAGTTTAATTACTAGGACTATTTAACATACCCAATTCACCAACAATTCTGGTGAATGTGGATTCGTCAAGAGACTTAGTAAAAATATCTGCTGTTTGTTCTTCCGTGGGTACAAAATGTAACTCCACGGTACCATTCATGACATGCTCTCGAATAAAATGATACCTGATATCGATGTGCTTTGTTCTCGTATGCTGCACTGGATTGTTGGAGATTGCTATGGCACTTGTATTGTCACACAAGATAGGAATTTTGTCAAGTACAAAGCCATAGTCCCGTAGCTGATTCCTAATCCACAAGATCTGAGCACAACAGCTTCCAGCAGCTATGTATTCAGCTTCAGCTGTTGAGTTGGAAACTGTTTGTTGCTTCTTGCTGTACCAGGAAACCAACCTGCCACCTAGGAATTGACAACTCCCAGAGGTGCTTTTCCTATCTACAACACTTCCTGCATAATCTGAATCTGTATATCCAACAAGATTAAAACCAGAATCTTTAGGGTACCAGATGCCTAAGTTAGGCGTACCCTTAAGATATCTTAAGATTCGTTTAACAGCAATGAGATGAACATCTCTAGGATCCGATTGGAACCTTGCACACAAACATGTAGCATGCATAATATCTGGTCTACTTGCAGTAAGGTAAAGTAATGAGCCTATCATACCTCTGTAGCTTGTGATATCTACCTTAGCAGAATTTTCACATGCTCCAAATTTAACAGCTGTAGATGATGGTGTTCTTGCTGAAGACGAGTCCTCCATTTGATATTTCTTGAGGAGCTCTCTGACATACTTGGATTGACATATAAATATACCATCTTTCCTTTGACTTACTTGCAATCCAAGAAAGAACTTCAGCTCACCCATCATGCTCATTTCAAACTTACCCTGCATTAACTTAGCAAATTTCTTGCAAAGAAGATCATTAGTAGACCCGAATATTATATCATCCACATAGATTTGAACTAATATTGTATCATTTTTATGTTTCTTTGTGAAGAGAGTTTTGTCTATGACACCTCTAACAAAACCATTTTCAATTAAAAATTTAGTGAGAGTGTCATACCATTTCCTTGGTGCTTGCTTAAGACCATAAATAGCCTTGAAGAGAAAGTAGACATAGTCCATGAATTCTGGATCTTCAAAGCCAGGGGGCTGTTCTACATATACCTCTTCATCTAGCTTACCATTCAGAAAGGCACTCTTGACATCCATTTGATAAACCTTAAAGTTTGAGAATGCTGCGAATGCCAAGAATATTCTGATAGCCTCAAGTCTTGCCACTGGAGCGTAGGTTTCATCATAATCAATGCCTTCAGCTTGTGAATAACCTTTTGCTACCAGTCTTGCTTTATTTCTCGTCACTGTACCATCTTCATCTAGCTTATTTCTGAATACCCACCTTGTGTCAACCACTTTCCTGTCTTTGGGTCTGGGTACCAGCTTCCATACTTCTTGTTGTTTGAATTGATTGAGTTCATCTTGCATAGCAATCACCCAATCAGGATCAGAAAGAGCTTCCTCAGTTTTCTTAGGTTCCATTTCAGACAGAAACCCTGAATAGTTACATTGATTTTGAGTAGCACTTCTAGTTTTGACACCAACATCTGGATCACCAATAATCAGCTCAAAAGGATGAGCTCTATTCCAAACAATCTGTCTGGGAAGATTAGATCTTGATGATTCGCCTTGTTCTTCATTGTGATGTTGTGTGTGACCAGTTGACCCTTCATTGTCTCCCCCTGAGTTGTTGCCAGGTTGACTAGATGATTGTTCAGGAGTGTCAGGGGTATCTTCATTATTATCATTGTTTTCATCAGCATCAGCAAAAATCTCAGGTGCATTGTCATCATCTGAATCTGTATCTGTCATGTCATCGAAAGATAGCTTTTCAGATGGATCCTCAGTTTGGATACTAGGGAGTTTAGTGTCATCAAATGTTACGTTGACACTTTCCATCATCTTCTGTTCATCAATCACATACACCCTGTATGCCCTCATTGAATAACCAATAAAAATTGCTTCAAATGCTTTGGTATCGAATTTACCACCTTGATCATCACCTTCTTTAAGCACAAAGCATTTTGCCCCAAATACATGAAAGTATTTGAGTGATGGTTTCTTATCAGCCATAATTTCATAGGGTGTTTTAATATGGTCTTTATTGATTAGAGTTCGATTCTGGGTATAGCACGCAGTGTTGACAGCTTCAGCCCAAAAGTACAATGGAAGCCTTGATTCACTTAACATAGTACGTGCAGCTTCAATCAAGGTTCTATTCTTTCTTTCCACTACTCCATTTTGTTGAGGAGTTCTTGGTGCTGAATATTGTCTGGTTATACCCTTCTTAGTGCAGAAGTCATTTAGAACTGCATTCTTGAATTCAGTTCCGTTGTCTGATCTTATAGCTCTCACTGGATACGTAGAATCTCGCTCAATTAATTTGATGTGATCAATCACCAGTTATGGAGTCTCATCTTTAGAATTCAAAAATAGGACCCATGTGTATTTTGAAAAATCATCAACGATCACTAGAGCATATCTCTTCCTTGACATAGACATCACATTAACTGGACCAAACAAATCCATATGAAGTAATTGTAATGGTTCAGTTATTGAAGATGTGTCAGTGCTCCTGTGACTTGCCCTTTTTAGCTTGCCTTTTTGACATGCATCACACAGTCCTTCTTGAGTGAATTCCATTGAAGGCAAACCTCTCACCAATTCTCTTTTAACTAGAGAATTCATTGTCTTGAAATTTAGATGAGAAAGTTTCTTGTGCCATAGCCAACTCTCGTCATTAGATGCTTTAGTGTAGAAGCAAGTAATTTCTGCAGTGCTTCCTGTGTTCATATTGGCTACGTACAGATTGCCTTTTCTAACTCCTGTCAGTTGTGGCTTTTCATTTCTCTTGTGTGAAATTAGACAATTCTTCTTGTTGAAATAAACTTCATATCCTTTGTCACAGAATTGACTAACACTGAGCAAATTGTGCTCAAGTCCTTTCACAAAAGAGACTTCATCAATGATAACATTTCCAGCTTCAAGTCTGCCATATCCATCAGTTCTACCTTTGCTGTTATCTCCAAAGGTAACTACTGGGCCGGCCTTCTCCACCACATTTGTCAGCAGGGTTCTGTCACCAGTCATATGCCTTGAACATCCACTGTCCAAGATCCAGGTTACTCGTTCAACCTGTTCAACACCCTGCAATGACAAATGGATTAAACCTTCTTCGGAACCCAAATTTGATTGGGTCCAGAATATTTAAAGAATTGGCCTTTGTCAGGCAAAACAACATTTTTCACCTTAACACCAATTTTACCATTAGTCAACAAGCATTTTACCCTATAAACAGATTTTACAATCTTTTGTTTCATTTTGGGTATCCATGTTTGTTTACCAGCAATAACACTTGTTTCATTCACTGGACATTTGACCTTGTAAACAGCCTTAGTAAAACTTTGTTTAGGCTTAGGTACAAATGTCTCTCTCCTACCATGAGGAAGACTAGCAGTCTTTGATCTAACATTATTATTCCTGTTCATGTGTTGTCGAGGAGCAGTCTTATTAGCACATGCATGATTACCATTAAAGTAAGCAGACATTACATTAAAAGCACAAGACATACAATTGACAACACCACATGCTTTATGAGAAGTATCAATAACAGGCATGGTATTCATGTTAGACATGTTATTATTCTGCTTCAACTTGTTATCACCTAACTCAATTTTAGATGAACTGGGAACAAACTTCACTGGTTTCATAGAAACAACCTTATTAGATTTAACATTTTTGGTTGTAGGTGTCTTAACAGATTTTTCATTAAGTTGGACACTTCCAATAGCAATGTCCTCAGTACGCATCTCCTCTTGAATAACAAGAGAAGTCATATCTAGAGGCTCTGCAACAGACTTCTTAAAGAGTGGATCTTCAACATTCTTAAGCACATGTGGTATTCCCCTTTCTTTAGCACTAACAGGATTAGGGGAATTTATGCCTAACATTCCAACAGCTTCGTTGTAGCCAAACCCTATTCCTACGGTTTGTTCTACAGCTTGTTTATTGAATAACTCTTTAGAAATTTTCACAGAATTAAAACAAGCAGATAATTTGACATTCTGTTCCTTTATCTTAGTTTCAAGTTCAGCAACTTTAGCAATTTGTTTATGCATGTATTCTGATATCGACTTTTCTCTGTAGTTAAGTCGAGCTATTTCTTTTATTTGCTGATCTTGATTATCAGGCACCTTTTTTAACTCTAACACTTCATTTTCAAGTTTAGTGTTTAATAGAGTTATTCTTTCAATTTGTTTCTTTGCATTACCCATGGAATTATATAAGCTATCAATCAACTCAGCGTCAGTAAGAATTACCGGTGTGGTGTAATAAGTTGATGACTCAGCATTTGCCACCAGTGCAAAGTTTCCATATTCCTCATCTTCGCTATCCGTGTCATCCCAGCTTTTACCAGCAGCTACATATGCCCTTCCAGTCTTCTTCTTTTCAGAAGCATAATCTTTCTTCTGTGCTTGCTTAGGTTTGTGACACTCAGTAGCAAAGTGTCCCAACTCATTACAGTTGAAGCAACGAATCTTGCTTCTGTCAACAGTTCCAGTTTTGTATCCTCCCCTGTTACTAGAGGATGAAGAACCTCCTCTTTGGAATCTGCTATTAGACTTAAACCTGAACTTTGGATTTCGCCTGAATCTGAAATTACTGAATTGCCTCACCATCATCGCCATGGATTCATCTTCTAATTGATCCAGCTCTTCTAGTGAATAGAATTCACTACCATCCTGAGTAGCTGGTGTTTGGCCATGTTCAACTTCAGTTTGTTCCTTGTTGAAGCTGATAGGTTGAACAACTTTAGCTTCCACTTCCTTAGGAACCTCAGCTACTAAAGCTGTAGAAGAACTTGCAACTCTGCCTTTGCCAGAGAACTCCTTCTGCTGTATTTGTTCTAATTCATATGTTTTTAGAACACCAAACAGCCTGTCAAGAGCAATCTTATTTAAATCTCTGGATTCTCTGATGGCAGTTATTCTATGCTCCAGGTGAGTAGGCATAGTCAGTAGAAACTTCATGTTGATCTCCTTCTGAGTATATTGTTTGCCATGAACTTGCAAGTTGTTGATTATTTTGTTATACCTTTCGAACACTTCCTGAATGCCTTCGTTAGGGCCAGCTCTAAAGTGTTCATATTCAGAGGTCAAAATATAGTCTCAATAGTTTCCCAGATGTGCTTAGCAGTTTTACAATTCATTACATGGCTATACATTACAGCATCTAGGGAATCTATTATAATGAGTCTCAGATTTTTGTCCAATCCAGCATCCTCCTTTTCATCAGGAGTATAGTTCTTAGGGTCCTTTGGATAGGATTTAGCAGGTATTGTTACAACTCCATCAGTAACAACTTGTTCTTCATGAACCATAGGAATTTTTGGCCCATTTTTCAAAACCCACAAATATTTTGGATTTATAACATCAAGAAACAACTCCATTTTATTTTTCCACATATCATAATTATCCTTATTAAATATGGGAATCTTAACAATGGCTTTTGAAGACATGATGAATTTTTAAGTGAGTTAAAAATTCGAGATAAATTTTTGATTGAATAAAAATAGGATCTTGATTTGTGTATCAATCAATAGGCTCTGATGCCAATTGTTAGGTCCGATAAGATTGTAGAAGGGGGGGTTGAATACAATCTATATCATTTTCTCCAAATTTGTCCTTTAAATAAAATTTAATTCAAACAATTTTGTGCGGAATAAAATAACATGATAAGTGCATAATTTTGCATATTTTTATTGCCTATTTATTGCTTGAGTTCGTATTTTAATAAATTATTTTGTTGCATTTCAGGAAATTCGTGAAAAATAAAGAAATGACAAAATAAAGAAATAAAGTGCAAAGAAGGAGAAAGGATGAAGAAAAAGTGCAATAATAAAAGAAGAAGGAAAAAGAATTAGGAGCTTGGAGCAAATTGGAGTATTTCAAACACACCCAAAAAACCTTTGACTTCAAAATTTCAAAAGCTGGTGGCAGAATCTTGAAAAAATGAAAAAAGTACAGCATGGGTTGTGACTTTAAAATGTTTTCTCCTTGATGTTTTCATATGAAAACTGGATTAGCTACTGGCCTATAAATAAGAGCAGAAAGAGCAGAGAGAGGGAGATACACACGGAGGGACAAAACTCCACAAATAATTTTGCCTACACTTTTGCTAAACACTTTTTGCTTTATTTGTTGTTTACCGATTCTCTCTCATTATAGCTTTAATATAGTTATCCTAAATTTTGTAGCCTCCATCTTGTAAACACTTTCATTTTATTAATGCAAGTTTTTATCTCCTTTTAATTTTCCTGTCTTGTGTTTTTTATGTTGAATTCAATTTCGTTATTTTCGTAAATCCGATTAGTGGACAAAGTAGCGAAAGCTAACCACTTGGGGTTGAAATTAACGATTTTTTTTAAATCCTTGTTCTTAGTTAATAACCGTAATTGAACCCCTTTAAATCTCAATTTTATTGTGGGTTTTATTATTGTTAATCGTAGTTACATAATTAAAAAAATTAATAAAAAAAATCATAAAAATATTAGTTTCAATATTTCACAGCATTTATTTTCTGTTTCGTTATTTTTGGTTTTTAATTCGAAGCAAACGCCTCCCCTGTTTCTTATTAGTTCAGTCTTTCCCCTTTTCCTTTTATTTTCCAGCAAACCCATCTCCCTCTTGTCTTCTCTTCTCCGAAAAAACCTTCCCTTCCCCTTCTTATTTCTTTTCGCACAAACCAGCACACATCCTTGTCTCTTTTTCTGTTTATCCGAACCCTTCTCCCCTGTTTTCCAGTGTTAATCGCAACCCCCTCCTTCTTTCCTTTTCTTTTCAGTCCAAACTCCCCCCTTTTCCGTTTTGTTCTAAACCATACTGAATTGCTTCGGATTTATTACTGACTTGCTGTTGTTCGTTGTCATTTGGTTTCGTTAGTGAATTTCGTATGGGTCTTGTAATTGCTGGTTGGTCGCGTCTGTAGCAAGTTGTTGTTGGTGATTGTTGCCGAGTTTTCGTCTCTGTTTATATATTATTTGATTCCGTTTATGCTGATGTATTTGTATGTTGCCGATGAGTTCCGGTTCTAAGTTTATATGCTATATGGTTGTTTCCGTTTGCTACGTTTTCTGAATATCAACGAGTTAGTGTTGCGAGTCTGAGTCACAGATTTCGAGTTATTGTACTAAGTTTTGCCAATGGTTTCGCTGAATGGTTTCTGCGATTCATCACTAAGCCATCGTTTAATGTTGCTGTGTTGTTATGAGATTTGTGAATCGGGTTGTGCGGTGTTTGAATGGCACTGAGTTCATTTTGGTTTTGCTGGTTCTGTTCTGCGTTATAGAAGTAATTCTTTGTTCGGGTATTTTGATTGTAAAGAAATGAAGTTGCCGAGTTATCTCAGTCCTTGTGCAAGCAGAGTTTGTAATGTTTAATTGTTGATTTAGTGAGTCGTTGTTTGCCGAGTCGTGGTCCCAGTTGTAGTATGTCGAGTCCTAATTTCTGAGTTAAATGATCGATAGTGCCGAGTCAATTTACACGAACAAGTCATGTCAAAGTTTTCTGTAAATAATTTCTTAAAATAAATTCTAGTTTAATTAGAATTTAGAATTATTTAGAATAATTTAGTTTTAATATAATTTAGAATTCTTAGAATTTTTTTAGAATAATTTAGAATTTAAAGTTAGGAATTAATTGGTTAAAATCAAAATTTTCAAAAACCAAAATTGTTCTAATTCGATTAAATTAAATTTCAAGGTTCGCGAAAATATTAGTCCCTGTGGATTGAATCTTAAATATTAAAACGATGATCGTGCGCTTGCGATTTTAATTATCATGTTTTTAGCACATCAAGTTTTTGGCGCCGCTGCCGGGGACTAATTATTTTTCGCGGCTTGATTTTTAATTTTTCGGATTAGTTTTACTTGTCTCATTTTTTTTTTATCTCATTTTTTTTTTAGGAAAGTTTGGAATTACGGGAATCTTCTCACGGAGCTTGGAACGAATCGGAATTTTTGGAAGCGTGTTTCGGTAACCCGTATCTCAATCTTTTCGCAATTTTATTTTTAGAAAATCACAAAAAAAAAAAAAATCAAAAAAATCGAAAATCACAAAAAAATTTAAAATTGAAAAAATAAAAAAAAATTAGTTGTAAATACATAATTGTTGCATCATGCATTTAATCACTTAGGAGCACATCATCTAGATTTTTATTTTCTTGTTTTTAATTTCTCGTACCTATTAAATTGTGGTGATTGCTGGAGGACCCAAAGGTACGTTAAATTCTTCTTTCTTTTAGATTAGAGCACGTAGTGTAATGCATCCATATTTGTTTACCGCTTTTGTATATATCTCGTTGTTTGTTGCCTCATTTGTAGCTTTAATAAAATTAATTAGACGTTTGCCCTAGGAATTTCGCGCTCAATTAGGAAGGTACCTAAGAAACGAAGTAATCATTAATTATTCCGACTCTTTGGTGTCTAGGCAAGCGAAAGCTTACCTGGCCAATTAGGATTTGGTGTCTAGGCTGGTGTTTAGCCTCTTGGCAATGCTTGCACCTACCTGGCCAAGTCGGTCCGAATAAATTCTGATTTACCGAGTTTTGGGTGGTCCTTACAGTTAGGAGCAAGGTCTAGTTCATTTTATTAAGGAACCCAGGTTTAGAATTTTTCTTTTGATTTTTCACCCTTTCTTTTTGTGTGTTTTAATTTTCTTATTTGTTACGTGTTTCTTCTGTGGTTTATGCGAACTGCTTGGATTAGGGATAATTCTGCTAGGCTAGTAAGATCAATCGAGATTGCGTCTTCTTCTGAATCTGAGTCTATAGAAATTCCTGACACCGTAGTGACCATGGCAGTTTCGTTAAAAGACCGTTGTTATCCCACCCGTTCTGCTCAACCCTCGTGTATCACTCTTCCCGCCGTTACTGGTAATAATTTCGAGATTAGAGGTCATCAAATTAGCATGTTACCTAATTTTCGCGGGAGTGACGGTGAGGATCCGTATCTTTTTCTACATGAATTCGAGGAGGTTTGCGCTTTGCAGAAAATCCAACAACTTTCCGATGATTCCATACGGCTTAGACTAATCAACTTCGCTTTAAAAGATAATGCAAAAAAATGGTTGTATAGTCTACCCGTCAATTCGATTTCCACGTGGGAGGGTTTCGTAGTCATCTTTCTGAAAAAATTCTTTCCAAACCATAAGACTACGAAACTCACTAATGAGATTAATCAATTTCGTCAAAAACATAACGAACCATTTTGGACATGTTTTGACCGTTTTAAAAATCTCCTATCTCAATGCCCCCACCACGGAATCGAAAAATGGAGACTCTGTAAGATTGTGTACGAGGCCTTAGATGGTTCAACAACCGCATTGTTGGAATCTATGTGCCAAGGAAAATTCATGGAGAAAGACGAGGACGAGGGATGGGAGTTTTTCGAAGATTTCACGGAAAAGACTATGTTGTGGGAATCGACTAGGGAGCCCACTCGAGAACCCGAGAAATCAAACGATTCAAATGCTACCATGCATCAAAGGGGATTACATCAAGTTGGTAACTCTATCGCGACCGAGGCTAAATTAGCCACTCTTACTCGACGTTTAGAAGCCTTAGAAACCAACGGGTCTCCCTCCCAAGTATCCATGTGCTCAAATTTTAACCCAACCAATCAGGGGATGCAAAATCCTCAAGACTTTCAACAAGTCAATGCAATGTTCCAACCGGGTCCTCGAAATGATCCTTATGCTCCTACTTATAACCCCGGTTGGAAAAATCACCCGAACTTTTCTTGGAATCAAGGTCAAGGTCAACAACCTCACCCCGCACAATTCCAAAATCAACCTCCAGTTTTTCATAAACCGCACTCAAATCCATTTCCACATCAAAATCATGCTCCTTATCCAAGTCAAGCTCCTTCCCACCCTCCCGGTTTTTCTGAGTCGGATAAGCGCCTTACATCGATGGAGAAAAATATTGAAGCGCTTCTCAAATCCACCAGTAATTTGGCCCAATCGCAACAAACCTTCCTACAAACCATGACTCAAGATAGGCAAGTCTTAAATGCTAGCACCCAAGCCATATCAAAGTTAGAGGTTCAAGTGAGCCAATTAGCTAATGCCATCCATGAGCGTGAGAAGAATAAGTTTTCGAGTCAACCTGAGATCAACCCTAAATTCCCTATCAATCAAAGACCTCACGAGAATGTGAATGCCATCATCTCTTTAAGGTCGGGAAACAAAGTTGATAATCACGTAGGTGTCGAGTCCCCCGAAGAGAATGAGTCAAACGTTGAACCGACACCTACTCTCGATCTTTCAAATCAAACTCCGGTTCCCGTCTCTTCACCTCTTTCTAGTCAGCCATCTTCTTCGAGTGGACCAACCTCGGAGCCCGTTCCCGAAGAACAAGTCAATAAACCGAAGGCTCCGTACCCACAACGCCTCGTTTCTCCTAAACAAACGGTCCAAATGGAGCAAATTCTGGAAGTATTCAAACAAGTCAAGATAAACATTCCTCTTTTAGACATGATTCAACAAGTTCCCTCTTATGCAAAATGTCTTAAAGAGTTGTGTACTCATAAACGAACCACCCAAGTCCCTAAGAAAGCCTTCTTGACATCTCAAGTGAGCTCAATTCTTTCTAACCAAATTCCCGTGAAGTACAAGGACCCTGGTTGTCCAACTATTTCATGTGTCATAGGTAACACTTTAGTGGACAAGGCTTTACTTGACTTAGGTGCTAGTGTGAACTTGCTTCCATTTTCCGTTTATCAAGCCCTAGGTTTAGGCGAGCTCAAAAAGACCAATATGACACTTCAACTTGCCGATCGTTCTATAAAAATGCCCAAAGGACTAATTGAAGATGTCTTGATTAAAATTGGTGATTTTATCTTCCCAGTTGACTTTGTTGTTCTCGAGACCCAACCCGTCACAAATCCTAAGAACCAAATTCCTGTCATCTTAGGAAGACCTTTTCTGGCTACATCCAATGCCTTGATCAATTGTAGGAATGGTTCGATGAAACTCACTTTCGGTAACATGACCATTGACCTTAACATTTTCAATGTCGGAAAAGAACCCAATGAGCTTTATGAACCATCAATAGGGGTTAACGTGGTCAACAAGTTTGCCACATGGTCTAGTTTCGAAGATAGTGAGATTGAGTCTCTTCTTGCTGAGGATTTCAAAGTCAACCAAGAGTCTACTCGAGAGTATGTTGATTCCTTGAGAGATATGACTTCGGAAGAGATGTTGAGAGAGTTAAATGCGATTTGTTCTCCGTGGGAGATCCCATCCGAGATTGTTAGTGAGCCCGTTGTTAAGAGTCCTGTTGGACCACCGCCACCTGCATTTGAGTTGACTTTTTATCATCCCGAGTTTGATCAACATCCTTTAGGAGAAACCAGACCCTCGCCTTTTGTCATTCCTAGTGATTCGACCTCGAACCAAACTTTCATTGTCCCTAATCTGCTTAAACAAAATGAAGAAGCCTCAAGTTGGTTTAGGGAAAACACTAGTGATTCTTGTCCTAATAGGTTGTATGATCCTATGTTGCTGGAGAAAATTTGTTCTAATCCAAATTTTCAAAAATGTCTTGAATTTTTCTCACAGCTTCATCCCAATTTTCCCACTGGAATCGGCTGATTCGCTTTTATTTCTTTACCTCCCCTCGTGAAGTCCAGGTATGGGGGAGGAATTGTGTGAGTCAGTTGTTTTTCTTTTGTTTTTTTCGTCTCCATCATCCTTGTCAGGTATTATCTCCTCATTCTCCTTTACTCATTTCTCTTGCATTTGCATTTGCATACATTGAGGACAATGCATGATTTAGGTATGGGGGAGGTTTTTAGTGAATATATATATAAAAAAAAAATTCAGAAAATCCAAAAAAATGAAAAAAATAAAAATCACAAAAAGAGTCGTAGAATTGTAAATATTAGAGTTCTCATCTTATTCTAGTCTCGTTAATTGATGACTAGTTGCTTGATGCACCCTTACATGCTATGATAATCTTGTGGTCCGTTAGCTTTTGATTGAGAAGTGATGTGCTAAGTTCTTGTCCACACACTTACACTAACAAGGTGAAACTAGTAGACTTATTTGAATTGTGCAAGAAATTAGAAGGTCATGATTAGGTGTAAGATGATTTGGTTTTCATGCTTTAAGTACAAGTAGGTGCACTAAGGATACCTTTACTTGAGATTGATTATGTTCCACCACACCAAGTGAGTTTTGAGCCCATATGCGTATCTTTTGCATTTATATTCGCTTGCTTGAATGTCCACTTGTCATTTGCATTGCTAGCACTTGTTTGAGTTCTTTCTTGAAATACATGACATTGAATGATGATAAGATGATAAAGGTATTTAGGAATAACCCGTATTTCCAAAATATCCACACCATTCTTATGTGATCAATTAGTTACCCTTTTGAGCCTAATCAAATTCTTTCGGTGACACACCCCATTACTCGCCTAAGACCTTTTTCGTGTATAGCCTTACGTATTCTTGATCCCAATTTGTCAAAGGCTAGTAGGAACTTGAGGGAGTAATAAGATGTGTGAAATGGGTTTACTTTTGTTCATAACTTTTGAGGAAATATATGTTTTGTTGGTTACCTTGTTAGTCGATTTTCAATTTAAAGGGAGGATTATGGTTGCTTATATTTATCTTAGCTCTCATAAAAAAAAAAAAAAATAAAAAAAAAAAAGAAAAAGAAAAAAAAAAGAAGGAAAAAAAAAAGAGAAAAAAAAAAAGAAAAAGAAAAATATATATGAGAGCATACTTATGTTTTTGTAATCCTCCTTCATTCGACTAATCAAGTCTTTTTGTTAAAAGTAGAAAATAATGTGTGGGGAGTAAGTTTGGTGTTGTGCATGATTTTCATGGTGACTACTAGCTTTTGACACTTCACCTTGTTTTGGCCTTACTTGACGTACCTTGTCCCTAGCCCCATTACAACCCAAATAAAGACCTTTTGATTATCATCATTAATGTATGTTGTGTTCAAGTTAGAATGATACCAAGTGTCAAGCATGTTTTTGATTTTGTTGGAATTGAGTGATACACTTACCCTTGTTCTTGAGTGAATATTCTT
Source organism: Kitagawia praeruptora (assembly GCA_037693485.1). Classification (NCBI taxonomy): domain Eukaryota; kingdom Viridiplantae; phylum Streptophyta; class Magnoliopsida; order Apiales; family Apiaceae; genus Kitagawia; species Kitagawia praeruptora. The sequence continues at coordinate 113,523,229 of CM075344.1, read as the reverse complement.
TTGTGAGTGAAATGTGAGGTATTACTTGTTTCTTTTGCATATGAAATCTCAAGTTTTGACTCTAAGGTGTGTTCTTGTGGACTTAGCATGGTTTCCAATAATTTTTGCACTTGACATGAACTGGTAATCACTCTTGCATGTTTCTTTAAGTAGACTATGTGAATCCTTGCCTTTCCACACCAAGACTTTGCAAATTCATTTTGATTCTTAAGTTGATGTATCATTAGAGGACATGTATGTGTGGTGTTGCATTGCCATGTAATCTTTTATACGAACTAGATGAATTTTGTGGGTACATTCACTATAGGCCCTCACGAGACCGTACTCGTCCACTAGGGCTGCCTAGGGGTTTAAAGGGCTTGTTGCATATGCCAAATGCAATCGTCACACCTACGAAAAGGAGTATAAGACTTTTTATCTAGATATCTTTTTGTTTTTGTTTTACTCGAGGACGAGCAAAGGATAGGTATGGGGGCATTTGATAAGTGCATAATTTTGCATATTTTTATTGCCTATTTATTGCTTGAGTTCGTATTTTAATAAATTATTTTGTTGCATTTCAGGAAATTCGTGAAAAATAAAGAAATGACAAAATAAAGAAATAAAGTGCAAAGAAGGAGAAAGGATGAAGAAAAAGTGCAATAATAAAAGAAGAAGGAAAAAGAATTAGGAGCTTGGAGCAAATTGGAGTATTTCAAACACACCCAAAAAACCTTTGACTTCAAAATTTCAAAAGCTGGTGGCAGAATCTTGAAAAAATGAAAAAAGTACAGCATGGGTTGTGACTTTAAAATGTTTTCTCCTTGATGTTTTCATATGAAAACTGGATTAGCTACTGGCCTATAAATAAGAGCAGAAAGAGCAGAGAGAGGGAGATACACACGGAGGGACAAAACTCCACAAATAATTTTGCCTACACTTTTGCTAAACACTTTTTGCTTTATTTGTTGTTTACCGATTCTCTCTCATTATAGCTTTAATATAGTTATCCTAAATTTTGTAGCCTCCATCTTGTAAACACTTTCATTTTATTAATGCAAGTTTTTATCTCCTTTTAATTTTCCTGTCTTGTGTTTTTTATGTTGAATTCAATTTCGTTATTTTCGTAAATCCGATTAGTGGACAAAGTAGCGAAAGCTAACCACTTGGGGTTGAAATTAACGATTTTTTTTTAAATCCTTGTTCTTAGTTAATAACCGTAATTGAACCCCTTTAAATCTCAATTTTATTGTGGGTTTTATTATTGTTAATCGTAGTTACATAATTAAAAAAATTAATAAAAAAAATCATAAAAATATTAGTTTCAATATTTCACAGCATTTATTTTCTGTTTCGTTATTTTTGGTTTTTAATTCGAAGCAAACGCCTCCCCTGTTTCTTATTAGTTCAGTCTTTCCCCTTTTCCTTTTATTTTCCAGCAAACCCATCTCCCTCTTGTCTTCTCTTCTCCGAAAAAACCTTCCCTTCCCCTTCTTATTTCTTTTCGCACAAACCAGCACACATCCCTGTCTCTTTTTCTGTTTATCCGAACCCTTCTCCCCTGTTTTCCAGTGTTAATCGCAACCCCCTCCTTCTTTCCTTTTCTTTTCAGTCCAAACTCCCCCCTTTTCCGTTTTGTTCTAAACCATACTGAATTGCTTCGGATTTATTACTGACTTGCTGTTGTTCGTTGTCATTTGGTTTCGTTAGTGAATTTCGTATGGGTCTTGTAATTGCTGGTTGGTCGCGTCTGTAGCAAGTTGTTGTTGGTGATTGTTGCCGAGTTTTCGTCTCTGTTTATATGTTATTTGATTCCGTTTATGCTGATGTATTTGTATGTTGCCGATGAGTTCCGGTTCTAAGTTTATATGCTATATGGTTATTTCCGTTTGCTACATTTTCTGAATATCAACGAGTTAGTGTTGCGAGTCTGAGTCACAGATTTCGAGTTATTGTACTAAGTTTTGCCAATGGTTTCGCTGAATGGTTTCTGCGATTCATCACTAAGCCATCGTTTAATGTTGCTGTGTTGTTATGAGATTTGTGAATCGGGTTGTGCGGTGTTTGAATGGCACTGAGTTCATTTTGGTTTTGCTGGTTCTGTTCTGCGTTATAGAAGTAATTCTTTGTTCGGGTATTTTGATTGTAAAGAAATGAAGTTGCCGAGTTATCTCAGTCCTTGTGCAAGCAGAGTTTGTAATGTTTAATTGTTGATTTAGTGAGTCGTTGTTTGCCGAGTCGTGGTCCCAGTTGTAGTATGTCGAGTCCTAATTTCTGAGTTAAATGATCGATAGTGCCGAGTCAATTTACACGAACAAGTCATGTCAAAGTTTTCTGTAAATAATTTTTTAAAATAAATTCTAGTTTAATTAGAATTTAGAATTATTTAGAATAATTTAGTTTTAATATAATTTAGAATTCTTAGAATTTTTTAGAATAATTTAGAATTTAAAGTTAGGAATTAATTGGTTAAAATCAAAATTTTCAAAAACCAAAATTGTTCTAATTCGATTAAATTAAATTTCAAGGTTCGCGAAAATATTAGTCCCTGTGGATTGAATCTTAAATATTAAAACGATGATCGTGCGCTTGCGATTTTAATTATCATGTTTTTAGCACATCATAACACAAATTTCAAGTTGAATATAACAATATATTAACTTGATGGGTGTTACAAAATCAGTACAAGTGATTATCAAGAAATTAATAACTAATTAGAAAATTCAACATGAACTTTTCTAATTTAGTTAATAAAAATCAAGATATCAATTCAAGAACTAGGAAACTTAATTCGCTAGTATTACACAAGAGTCACAAATAATTAAGTTCTAATGGATACAATTTTTGAAACAAAGAACTTAAGAATTTATGGGAATTTATTTGAGCTTGAAAGATGAGAGAGAGATATGATATTGAGCTTCTTTTTCTTTCTTTGTATCTGCGTGTATGTGTTCTGTGTGTGTCTGTGAAGCTTCTGTCTCTTTTATAACCAAAACATCCAACTGTCATAATGTCCAACATTAACACTATTATGACAGTTCCTTATGACAGTTTCATGAGCCTCTATGACACTTTCCAGGCTGCTATGACAGTTGCTGTTAAGTCCATCATGACAGTTCCAATTATGACAGTCAGCATCATGACAGTTCCACTATGACAGTCAGCATCATGACAGTTCCATTATGACAGTTTCCACTATGACAGTCTTCATTATGACAGTTTTACTGAACTTCATTATGACAGTCTTCATTATGACAGTTTCACTAAACTTCACTATGACAGTTATCATTATGACAGTTCCACTGAACTTCACTATGACAGTCTTCATTATGACAGTTCCAATAAACTTCATTATGACAGTCTTCTATAACTTCCATTATGACACTCTGCCACCCTTTGTTTCTTCAGCCGACAAGTAGTTTTACTTGTTTAATTCCTTGGTTGTTTATGAACCCATCTGCTTTATCAATTAAGTCTCCTGGCCACGTTTTAATTTTAGACTCCGTAAAATTGATTTTTAACCCGCACAGCTTATAATCTTTAATTAATAAATAATTATTTTAATCTAGAAATTATAAAAATAAATATCTAATATTATTAGATATTTATAAATATAATTTTCTAAATAAATAAAATATTTATTAATATAAAATTATACTTAAACTCTAAACTGCGGTTACCTGAGCGTCTGGAACCGGACTCCTTTTGCTTAACAAAAAATATATCAATTCCAACCGGGGTTCCAGCTTTAAGAATATATCACTTTCCATATTCTTGTGATAATTCTATTTTCTCATAATCCGTCCAGGTGTAAGCTGCGGTCTCTTGAGGATGTGAAACCGGACTCTTTTTGCTTAGCAAAAAATACAACAATTCTAACCGGGGTTTCAACATTAAGAATATATCACTTAGAATTTCTTTATGATAATTCTTTTTCCTCGTAGCCAGTCCACTTGATAGTAAAATCCTTGTGGTTAATTAATTTAGCACTTCTGTTGCTTGCACAATGATTTTCTCACATACCAGTCTTGATAGCTTGAACCACTGAAGTGAATGACGAACGACCACTGTTTAATGTTGACACTCGATGTACTGTCTGGTTCATGAGTGACTAACCGCAATGACTGTTCTTCATATATTGACTTTTAAATCTGGTTCCTTTTCTTTTATTCATCTCTCTCTTTAATCTTCTGTACTGTCTCTGTCACCTTTGAAATCTCTGTCACTTTAAATGAATCCACTTATTAACGAATACTCCACTGAGGCTTGATCAGTTGACTGAGCTTCTTTCAATGTAGTAATTCCCCAAGTCTGTAGATTGACCTTGATCTTTTTCTTCTGATAGATAATACATTCTGAGATTCCTTGTGACAGTCTATATAATATTTACTATTACAATCTTGTTTAAGTTGAGTTGTATCCTCGAAATACAAATAGGCTACATCATATGCCTTTCAATCTCCCCCTATTTGTTTGTTAGACAATAACAAGCAAATACCTAGAGGATAACTCAACTAACTCACTTAAACAAGAAAAAGATTAAGCATTTAGGAGCTTAGCAAATAGTACATTAAAAAAATTTCTCTGGTTTGAATTTAACAATTCCAGAATCCTCAGTTGATGAAATGATAGATGATTGTTCCTCTAGCACTGAATTGATCTTCAATAGATAACTCATCTTCATTTCTGATTCTTCATATCTCTGCCTGATAATCCTTCATATCCTACATTGGTGATTATCAGTAGTTCTTGATTTACAATCACTTCCCTTCTCTGACACAGCTTTTCTCACTTAAGAAAAACAATTGTTCCTACTATATAGACAATGGTGAATCAATACCATTTCTACAACTTCTAGGAAATCTACTACTCCTCCAGTTAGCCTTTATACATAGTACATTGAAAGACTAATAGAATAGTATTGTGATGTAAGCTTCTTTATATCTCCACTGCAAGTCCCCTTATTTCTCCATCTAAATCTCCCCCTTAGTAACTTGACTTGCTTCTCTTCCAAAGCACAGTCTGTAAATGCTCCCCCTTTCTGACCTACTCTCCTTTTTCTTGTACCCCTTTACTTCTCCCCCTTAGTTGAGGAATCCTCCAATCAACTAGTTGACAAAGTATTTGTACCAATTATAGAGTTCTTTGTTAGAAAGGAAGTTTCATTTTCTTCCTCACTGTGAGTGTGTGATAGTGTTTAGTGTACCTCACAAGTGTTTCACTCTTCTCTCCACTCATTTGTGTTGAGTGTCTCACATCTCTCTGTGTTTACACTCTTGCTCACTGGTGTATCACTCATAGCTCCAACATCCATTAGTGTACCTGCAAGGAAAAATCACCCTAGCCCCTTCAAGAGAGGTCAGTGGTGGTGCAATGGGAGTTCGCAAATCCCAAATCCTCGTTAGACTCGCCAGACGAATCTGAGTCATAATCTACAAGTTGCTAATTTTCCCTTTTAAAGGTTCCAGATTTGAATTCTGGGAAGGTAAACAATGATCTAGAAATTTAGCATTGAGATCAAGATTTCCTTCTAATGTTTGTCAAGACACTTAGTTCATTAAAGAACCTTTAACTTATAATCCTAACCGTAAAATGGTTGGATTATAGGTTTCCATCAATTCATCCTTAGTGTGTGCATTATCACTTTGTGCATATGAAATATTTTGGTTAGTGTATAAGGTAGTGACTCTCCAACTGAATATCCCACACATCCTTATATCACTTAGAATTTCTTTATGATAATTCTTTTTCCTCGTAGCCAGTCCACTTGATAGTAAAATCCTTGTGGTTAATTAATTTAGCACTTCTGTTGCTTGCACAATGATTTTCTCACATACCAGTCTTGATAGCTTGAACCACTGAAGTGAATGACGAACGACCACTGTTTAATGTTGACACTCGATGTACTGTCTGGTTCATGAGTGACTAACCGCAATGACTGTTCTTCATATATTGACTTTTAAATCTGGTTCCTTTTCTTTTATTCATCTCTCTCTTTAATCTTCTGTACTGTCTCTGTCACCTTTGAAATCTCTGTCACTTTAAATGAATCCACTTATTAACGAATACTCCACTGAGGCTTGATCAGTTGACTGAGCTTCTTTCAATGTAGTAATTCCCCAAGTCTGTAGATTGACCTTGATCTTTTTCTTCTGATAGATAATACATTCTGAGATTCCTTGTGACAGTCTATATAATATTTACTATTACAATCTTGTTTAAGTTGAGTTGTATCCTCGAAATACAAATAGGCTACATCATATGCCTTTCAGATTCGATAGGTCAAAAGCTCTATTCGACAACTCAGGGATTCCTGGAGATAAGGCTATTCGAGAAGTGACTCAATATGTCAAGATTGTACTATTCGAGAACTCAGAGTTATCGAATGATAGTTCTCGAATAAGTTACTTAGACATTTCTCGAATGGATTCCTGGAGACAAAGCTATTGGGAGAATTGTACAAGTCAGAAACCTGCAACAAGCTAAAGTGTTTTATGGACCACAATCTGTAATGTACTTTGGAAAGCCTACAAAGAAGCTTGGAGAGATGTACAAGAGACAAAGAGCTAAAGAAGTGGATCTGAACAGGCTTGGCAAAGTCAAATCTGTAACCGTTTGGATGCTTACTCAAAAAGGATAGACAGACTAGAAAGTAATTTGCTTAGCTACCTTATTTGTATTAAGTAGGTTGTATCCCTGTTCTATAAGGATACAGCCTCACTTCCTTAGAAGTTAAGTTTTTCACATACATTGTAAAGAACACATCTCTCTGAGAAAAACGAAGCTGAGAATACTATCATTTGTATTCACAGATTGTAGCAAATCTTTATCTAATAAAATATTAGATTAAAGTGATATCATGTCTTGTGTTGTTCATTATCCGCACCTACACATCTGCACACACAAACTCATATCTTGCTACACAGATTCAAGAACAAGAAAAGTTCAAGAATCCATTCACCCCCTCTGTATTCTTTAGTCGTATTCAATACTCGTCATAAATTAGTCCTAAACTCATGTTTTGAAGATGTTAGTTTGATTTACTGAAAGATTTGTTAGAGTTTGATAATGTAAATGAACTGTAATGCTATGTGCTCAAGTTTAGTACTTTCCTTCTTTTATTTTATTATGGAAACCTAATAATCTGTTCAACTAGCTACTTTATATGCAGCCAAATTCAGAACTCTGATTATTATTACTCGTCTATACTTGAACTTGTTTTGATGATTTTTTGGGATGTCAGATTTGATCTGCTCCAGTCCAAAAACTTGTTTGCACTAAATCATGCAAGCGTACGTGGTCACAAGTAATATATAAGGTTAAGTCCAAATTCGTTCCCACAGGGATCAAGTTATGATTCTATTCAGTAAATATGCCTATGCAACAATGTATGGTTATTATGACGCCTTTAATCACTATATGCAATGGTTATGATATCTGATCGGATAACACGAAACAAGTACACGCTACCTGTCAGCATACGTATACCAAACTAAACATACATCCACAATAGAGATAGAAGATGAATAGACACCAATTATGCTTAGACCCTATATGTCTATAGAATTTGAAAACATAACGGTTGAAGAACAAGTTATCCACATTGATCACATAGGGCAATATAAGTATTCTCATCTCATACTACGAATCATATTGATAAACAATTATGAACCTATGCTAGCATGGCAAGTTCTAAATCTCAAGATCCACTTTCACTTCACAAGAGATTAACAAATTAGATGTTCATGACGCATCTAAATTCATAAAGCACAACCATACGAGGATATCAGATATACATCACACATAGATCTTTAAAGCATCAAGATACTAAACTCCATAAATAAATCCGTTAGAATCCCATGACAACGATTAGCTCATAATTGAACCTCTCGTCATCATGGGATCTGATGAAACCATGATAAAAACAAAGTATGAAAATATACAAATAAACCTAAGTAATTGATATATAATGGTTCTACTCCTAATGATAATAATGATCTTAATTTTACAAGGGTTGGATGTGTTTATATAGGCTCTAGACATCTTGCCCAGCAAGAAAATACCAGATCAGAATTATAATAGAATTTCTGCAAAATACGTTTCCTAAACTGATTCTGATTTAAAGGGAAATTCGTAGCTGACTTTTCTTCAGATATTCTGGAACGTTCCAAACGTAATTGGACCTCTGGACCACCTTAGAATGATAGAGAATCTCGTTATCTTCGCGTGGACAGCTTACGGGCCTCAAACAGAGTTGTAGAACTCAAGATATGGCCAAAATAGTAAAAACTGTAATTTTTCAGCACCGCGCGCAATCTGCGCCCACCACGCGCAAATTGCTCTTGTAACACCTGTTCCATGTTGTAGAAAATCTCCCAGGCTTCGCGTGGGCAGTAAGATCGCTGAAAACGGACTTCTAGAACTCCAGATATGTCCAAAACAGTGTAGACTGCGCAACCGTCTCAGAAATCCGAATTTTAATTAATTTATTCTCCAAAAACGATAGAAACATCAACCATAATCAACATTCTTGTAAATCTGCACAACTAAACAAAACACATTAAAACTACCACAAACTTGAGTCCAAGACAATCAATTTAAGCCGATTTAGAATGTTCCAAGTGGATATAAAATCCACTTATCACAGCTCATTTTATATTTAATGGGATCAAAATTATTCTTGAGTTAGTCAAGTCATGTTACAAACTTAGTCGGTGGGAATGTGATGAATTAGGAATCGGTGGTACAATCACCCTGAATTGTTCATAGAGTATTTTTTTGTGAGTTTTGGTTGATTGGATTGAAAACAGGTGGATAATCCTGTTTACGAATATTTCATGGCAAAATTTTCTAAACATCTCCTGCATTTAAATTTATTTGACTTATTCGATTACAATAGTTTGCAAGCATGCTATGATTGTTAATAGCTTATGTGTATACTCCCTCTGTCCCATTCATTTCTACCCACTTACTATTTTGGGGTGTCCCATCATTTCTACCCATTCCAAAATTAGTAAAGTTTTAATTATAAAAAACACTATTACACCCACTAACTTTCCTCCACTATCTCAAATTTATAATATAAAACACTATTACACCCACTACTTTCTTCCACTATCTCAAATCTATTATTAAAAATTCATAGGTCCCACCACTTTATCCACTTTTCATCTAATTTTACTCATTTTTCATACAATTTCTTGGTCTCTGTGCCCGAACCCAGTGGGAAGAACCCACTGGGACAGAGGGAGTATATGATTAAATTACATGTTTAACTGTTAAGTGCTATCCGTGCTATGTGTTGATTGGTTACGTGCCAAATATGTATGTATTAATTGGTGGTACGTATATTTGAATAGTTAAATAATCATTCTGATTAATTTATTTAATTATGTGATTATTTACTTAAATATTTACCCTATCTATTTGTTTACTTTAATTGCCTGATTAAATACTTTATCGCACATAATTAGGACTAGCCATGACCTTCGGATAAACGCATGGAACCAATTTGTTTGGTAAAAAAATGTATATATATTTATATACTTAGGAAAATAAAAAAACGAAATTGAAGTATAGTATGTTTAGTTTGTTATTTGTTTCTCAATCTGGTTGTAATGGCAGTAGGAGATTTGTTCTGACTATATTATGTTATTTTTAATGAAATTATGCATTTCGTCAAAAAAAAAACCTCGATAATTAATAATCCGTGATTAATTAATATTTTGAAAACATATTTTTAATCCCAACATAATAACAACAATGTATATTTTAGCTTAATTAATTAATTATTTTGTTAAAGAGATTACTATTTTTTTTTGAGGTTATCTCACATAAATTTCTTGAATTTGGTTAAGATTACCTCTAGTCGACCTAGAGGTTCTGGGTTTGATACTCGCTTACCACGGGATTTGTAAATGAACAAATAATCATTGTAAAAGGCTATAAGCCAAAATATTCAAAAAATAAAAATAAATCCCATACAAATATATGAGGGTGTTACTATAATTACAAAATATTATATACATTTACAAAAATGTCATTACTATTTTATACTAAAAAAACACTTGCATCTCATGTAAGTTCCCTGAGTTAATCTCAAGAACTTTATTCTCTTTGTTAAATTAATAAAATTTGTCGATTATTAATTTATATAGAACTTATTTTCCAAATTTTAATTAGTGTTGATGGAGCCTGATTATGAAAACCGAGACCCTGCTCTGTGCGGGATATACTGGGTATGTTTGATTTGGTTTGGTTTGGTTTAGACATGAAAGGTGGAGACAAGCAAAAAGGCCTAGATTTATACTAGTATAAATTTAGTAAAGAGAAAGTCGACTAGTCCAATATTTAGGGGTAAACTCGGACTCGGCTAGAATTGTTTAGTTTCCTTAAAAATTCACTTGAAGTTTGGGCCTTAATACCCAATGGGCTACCTTTATATATAAGATCATTCCAACTTCCAAGTCCTAACATTAAAACAGTAAGAAAATTTAAAGACAATAATATAACAGCTAAATAAAATACTAGTGCTTCCTCCTGCCTGAGCTCCGGCAAATCAGTCTCTAATCTATTTTCCCGGCGAATCTTGTTTGTCTCGGTAACACTCAAGCTTTGTTAGTTTATTAGAGAGATAATCTACTGTACAACAACAGTTCATGTTTGATTATGCCTATAACGTATTCGATAAAAGTTCCCACTCAAATTTGTATATTTTTTTATGCTAGTTTCTTCAACTATTAGGTTTTATTGGATTAATACAGTCTTTGTATGTCGTCTTATTGTCTTGAACACTTGTATTTTTTATAATTTATGCTCTCAAGTTAATACTACTATCTATTTAGACTGTTTAGTTTATGATGCATTTAGGTTTCGGAAACATTATAGTTTTTAAGTTATCAAAACTAAAAATATAGCAAAATAATTTACTCGAGGTTGTGTATTGATCGTGCTTCGTGTATATTGATCACTTGTGTGCTCCCTTGGTGAAACTTAATCTCTTTTATTGCAACTTTTTGTAATTATTTATGACAAGATCTTTTAATGAATTTGTGGGTTTTTTTCTGGACCAATAGTTCAGTATTGATCAAAGGACTCGTGTGGAACAAATGTGCACAAGGGCTTTACTCCATTACTACGTGTGACTCAATGCTGTATTCTCTCTACTTGGTTGTTAACTTCTTATTTATTTTCATCTTCTTGTAGGGTTAATATGGATGCATATACGCAACAAAAGATACAAAAATTTGAGGAATTTGTCGATCTTCGTTTGAAGCCCGATCTTGTACACGCTATTGCTGAGCGGTACAGTATCGCTGTTTTGTTATAATATCTTACTTAATTGTGTACATAGCTAAATTTGTGTCTCACTTTATGTTATCACCGTATGTTATTATATTTCAGTTTTTCTGTGTGATCATATGAACAATGATTTCTTATTATAATCAGCCCTTGAGCTCGTCGCCCCACACACACACACACACCAACTCTTATATACTGTGCTCGGCTATTGTGGTTATTGATGAAGTCACTAGAACCTACATGATAATGTACTGAATTTCCTGCTACCGTGGTTATTGTGGTAGTCACTAGCAACTAGATCAGAATTTACTTATTTTTTCTAGGCAATTTGAAAGGTTCTCCAACATAAAGTGGAAGGTTATGTTCATATGTATAATTGCAAGATATAATTTACCACTTCTTTAATGCTTTCTGGTTTTTCCCCCAAATTTTGTATCTTGTTTCTGTGATACATGGAAATATATGGTTTTGTCCTATAATTGTACAGTCAGTGTTGTTTTGACTTTGTAAGAATCTTGATATTTTAACTTTGGGACTAAAGAATCCAAAGGCATATGTTTCTAAGAATACTATTGTAGTTTAACTTCTCACTTTCTTTTTTTGCAGGGACAAGGTCTTCGATCAACAAAAGACTTTGTATCCTTTCTTTCAATATTTTTATTATTATTTTCCTTGACTTAAATGTGATTACCTGAGTTGGGAATTTTATTTGGTTATTGATTTTACTTGACTCTACAAATTGTAGCTCTGATCTCAAAAGGAATATAGAGAATTTGGAGAAGAATAGCGTAACCAGTCTAAGGACATTGGTCAACCTTGGTTCTGAAGTTTATGTCCAAGCTGATGTGTATGTCTGCCGTAACTTTGTGTTTTTGATGCAATCTCATTTGCTAAAGATATATAAATGCCTAAGATATGTGCATGCAGAAAAAATAACATTAACCAATAATTTAATTTGGGGTTTGACACTTTGACTTTTGATCTTTTGCTGTCTTTAATTTTTGACTTGAACTAAGGACTGAACATGCACTATCCATTTACCTAAGCATTCATATGCAATCGTTCCATTATAGATATCAATGATGTGTATGGTGAAAGTTTGAAACCTTAAACATTAAAAGATGCTTTACTCGTTGATGCTAGATACTTTACGATAGCCTCTTAATCATTGTCTTTACAGGCCAGATACAAGACGCATATTTGTAGACGTTGGACTTGGATTTCATGTGGAGTTCACTTGGTCTGAAGCTTTGAGTTATATTTCAGTAAGAGAAGAAAAGTTGGCCAGGTTGATCCCTCTTATATTCACCTTTCCGTGTTGATCCTTTTCGTGTTGATGAATATTTGATGGGAATGGAAGTAAGCATAAAGGGGTATATTTATACATGTTATTAATTAGTTTAGATGTATTTGCTGTAGAGGGAAAAAGTGTATATATCTACATGTTTTCTTTTTATGTTTGGCTAGGAGGAATTTATTGTATAAGTAGGTTATTGGGTTATGTTTTAGGATTTCTATTCCCCGTACAAGTCATGTAACCCCCACATATTGTCTTAGACTTGATTATTGGAATATTTTGAAAATTGTATTGAGTCTCTTTCATGGGTTGTGATCCATTGCTTTTCTCCCTTCCGCGGATGGGAAACCTTTGGGGTAATGATGTTTCCAAGGTTGAACTTTACGCCGGTTTTACTTGGTCTCTTGCCCTACATCAATATTGATCATATAATCAAGCTATAATTGGGAATTTCCCTAGTTTTTGTTGACTTTTGCTTTCTATTTGCACATTCATATTGAAATTGAACAAACATTGCAATTTTTTTAAAAAAATTTGTTTCTAAATTGTACTGCAGGCAAATAGAGGAGTATACTCGACTGATTGCATCTATCAAAGCCCAGATCAAGATGGTATGCTTAATTCTGGTCCTCCATCCCCCTCCCCTCCCTAATCTTACTTTTCAACAGATCTTGTTCCAGCTGCACTCTCAATGAACACCTTCAATAGCAGAACTAAGGAAAATCTACCACTTAGTAGACTTCTATATACAATGTTCTAATGCAAGGCGCTTTTCTTTGGCATTCCTATTACACAACTTTTCTTTGGCCTTCCTATTACACAACTCAAGATACAATTATTTTATTTTCCAACATTATAGACATTAAAATATGGTGACCATTGTACCTACTCCGTGTCTACTATTACGACACTATTTAATACAAGTTAGAGATCTGGATGCAACTGAGAGGTAAAATAAAACTTTAAAAGTTTCCTTTTTAAATGTATTAATAATACTTGAGTGGATGGAGTTGGTTTATACTTGATAACAATCATGCAAGGTGTATGCTAAGAGCATCTCCAATAAGGGTTGCCAAGAGGTTGCCAAAGTTGATGTGGCAAGGCATTCTTGGTTGCCAGCCTATTGGAGTTGCAAGGTTGCCAAGAGGTTGCCTAACAAAGTTGCCAACTTTTGGCAAGCCCTTGGCAACTTCCTCAAATGGTTACCCATGTAAGTACAAAATGTGTATATCATCCCTACTTATTATAGTTTAAAAATTGTTTATATTGTGATAATTTGGGACCACATAGGCAACTATGAAAGATGCTAACTATTGGAGTATTTTTTGAGTAATTGTTGCCAAAATTGACATGGAAGAAAGATAAAATTAAAAATTAATATATATGATGATTTGTCAAGAAATGGCAACTTTGTTAGCAAACCCTTATTGGAGATGCTCTAATGGTTAATGTAAGATGTGTATGTCCACCTAGTAAAAGAAGTTGCAATGATGCTTTCAAGTTTAAAAGTTACAGTCCCACATACCAGCGGCCTTTTAATCACCTTTCTTTTGTTGATTGTGTTGCAATGATGCTTTCAAGTTTAAAAGTTACAGTCCCACATACCAGCGGCCTTTTTAATCACCTTTCTTTTGTTGATTGTGGTGCAGGTTTGTGAAGGGATAAGAGAGCTGCTCCAAATTCCTGCAGAATGATTAATGGTAAGCTTTAGTTGATTTCTTCTTCAATGGTGATCCATGGAAGGTAAGGTTCCACCTGATAGAAAAAACTTTTTTTTTTCTTAATTTACTGTTTGATGTATTAACTGTTATTTATTTATTTTTATTTTTTTGTAAATCATAGTAACTTTTTACATTATAAGGATATTATTGTCAATCAAATTGAAGATATGCGAAGTTATACTCTCTTATGAGCATGTATATATCATTTATGTATGTATGTATGATTTGTATCTGGTTAGTGTAATCTACTCTCCCCTGGACTTGCATTTTTCACAGTAGTATATCATTTGCAGCTTTGCAGGTATAGTTGCTGGTTTTGCTTTGGAAGTACTGTTAACTCTATTGGGCGGGGCATGTATATATGAAGTTAAAGTTCTATCCGTTGCTGTTAGAAATCTGTTGCTGTTAGAAATCTATGGTGGAACATTTGAACTCCAGATAGGACAATTTTTATTATGAGAAGACGTGTTCAAAGTTTATGAAGTACTAGTGTCTAGCAAATGATTACTGTGCTAACCTTACTATTTTTTCATGCCAGAAATGCATGATCCCTTTTTGTTATGTTTGTTCCCAAAATACTACCAAATTCAACCCTAATTTTTTCTCAATTACATTTCATGTAAATTTGGCACTAATCATTTGTTGTTGTTGCCAGATGAAAAGGTGTTGAACTCGGTTAAACAGTTTTGTAGCCTTTCAAAAGTTTAAATCTAATTTTTTTAATCACATGCTTAATTAAGCGACTGAAGATGATAAAATTTAAAATCTATGAGAGACCCTCTACTCCTCTAGCATATCAGCGAATGATCAGTCAAGTTAAACAAAGAATTTTCATTTTTAGCAAGAGATTTTTATGCTAATGCATATAAAGGGCCTGTGTTTTTGTTAAATTACGGAAGCATTTTGTAGTCTTTTTTTTTTTTTTTTTGCCGAAAGCATTTTGTAGTCTGATGTCGTAAAAGCCATTCTGATACAAGGTTTTTGCAGTAGCAGCACACAAACATAATAATAAAAAGCTAGGCTAATAAGCTAAACTTGTGGTTTCTGAAACTTCTCTTTTCCTTTGTTCTGATCACCGGCCTGTTTGGTTATCTAGGCCTGCCTCTGAAACTAATTTAATCACCTTCTCTGTTGCTTTCTTGGCCTTGCCATCTTCAGCTTCCTTGTTCTTTGTATGCATAAAACTAATCAAGCTTGCAAGTGACACATCAGCTTCATCACTCTGCAACAACTGTTCAGCAACTTCTGCGGGAGTCACCTTTGTAGTCCGAATCAAATCCTCAATCTCTTTGAAAAGCCTGTGATCCCCAACGCCGAGGTAATTTGTGGCCAGAAGTTTGAAGCCACATGGAGTGCAATAAGACATGTGAATGTGCATATCCATCCGACCAGGACGTAACAATGCAGGGTCAAGCCTCTCTTTGTGATTTGTAGTGAATACTATGATTCTTTCATCCCCGCAACTTGACCATAATCCGTCAATGAAATTCAGAAAACCGGATAGTGTAACCTGCACATGTACATACACCAAAACCTTCTTTACTCAATCTGTTTTAAACAGGACTGCCCCTTGAATTGTGTACTAGGACAAGTATTTGAATAAACGAATACATAATACATGAAGATAAATATGAATTACCAAGTACAAAAAGGACTCACCTTGCTCGCTTCTTTACCATGAGATTCTTTGTCTGCAGGCTTGCCTACTTTACTTGCGCTCACCCTATCTTGCAACTCAATGGTGCAATCAATATCCTCCACAACCAAAATCGACCGATTTGCTGTTGCAATCAAGAGCTTCCTCAGATCCGAGTTGTGCTTCAAATCTGTCAGCTCCAAATCGTATATGTCAAACTTTAGATAGTTAGCCATTGCTGCAATCAGGCTTGATTTGCCGGTCCCGGGTGGTCCATACAACAAATATCCTCTTTTCCAAGCTTTTCCCACCTTCTTATACTTGTCTCTTCTCTTGACAAAAGTCTCCAGATCTTTCATCACCGTATCCTTTAAATGTCCATCCATTGCAAGCGTCTCAAAAGTTGCCGGATGATCAAAACTAACTGATTGCCATGAATCTGATGATGCATAACCGTCATCCAAATTAAGGGTAAATATCTTTAAAGTTTTCATCTCTTGTTCCTTCTCTTTAGCTTCTTTCAAAATGAATGGAAAGTAAGAATTAAGAGCTTCTTCTCTGTGCTTGTGGTTAAAACTAAGCTCAAAATACCGAATTTCGGATCTAGCTGACCTTGTTTGGCGATAAGTGTAGTATCTACTGGAAGTTTGCAGTGGTTGACACACCCAAGTCCACTTGAACTGAATGCCATTGAAGCTTTCGAGCACCTCTTCATTACGCTCCATGGCTAATGAGATGTTTTCGTTTTCCGGCTTGATAACTTTGAGACGACGGGTGGTGGGCGAAACTTTAGAGCCTAGGTAGAGCATGGCAGCATGGTACATTTCATTGCTTTTGATTCCATCATACTCATTGATCACCATTGTCAATTGATTGGAGAAGCTTCTAAAAAACTTTTGAAGGCGGAGATTAAAGTAATCTTTGATTTCAGGGGGTAAGTAATCTCGGGCTATGTTACGTACCACCATAACGGTGGCAGCTACAGTTCCTACAGTGGAGATGATTGTTTTGGCCATTGCAATTTTAGATTCTGTTTGTGAAGACATTTTGCTTGTGTAACTGAGACTCACTAGGTTTTGTCCTCCACTCCTGCAGGCTGCACTACATATAAAAACATCTATCAACATAAAATACAAGCACTATCTCATATACATTTCTCTATCCTTAATTTAAGACAACCATAACTGCAAGATAGCAACATGTAGTTGGAATCTTATGCTTTGATGAACTGTACAGACTACAGAGTACAGGTACTAAAAAAACCAATTAAGTAGGAGTATGATTTTTCTTAAATGTAAATCATACAAATCCTACCAACTTCCTTTCTATAACTAGGTATGAAAGTGAAACACACTTAGTTTCTGGACCATATCATTTAGACTGTGTTTCACATAATCACAACCAAATGCTTGGCTCCAGTTGGCTGATTCTTTGGTTGGCCAGCACATTTGATTTACTGGTATGCGTAGGGAACACTCAAAAATCAAAATACCAATGTAACAATAATCGAAATTTAAACAATTATTTGGGAACATTTATTGGTTGTAATTATTTCATATGGCAGGGCAACAATATTGGCTATTCTGGTGCATGCTACAGAAACTACAAGTCTACAAGGGTGTCACATTTGAGCTGTACTCTGAAATTTTTATATTTTAAACTGAAGGCCAAGGGAACTCTATATCCACATGTTGTATGTCAGTATGTGTTTGTAGTGAAATATATCACATGTGACACAATATCACTGGAACTCTACAAGAACTAAGTTTTACAACTTGCAACTTTATGGACACCAAAGAATTTGATGTGTTAAACCAAAGATATATGTTGGTCACGGTATAAGGCATAAGCTTGACAACGTATATAACACAAGATCAAGGGTTTTGTAAATATTTTCCACCAGAAAATATTTAAAAATTATTAGAATATTTATCAAAAATACCATTTTTCTAAAAACAATTTACGATTTTATCACTTTTTCAAAATATTTGCAAAAATGTTTTAAAATTTTTTTGTGCAAAAACATCATCTTATTTATAAAAATATTGTCTGCAACATGATTGCATATATGACTGTGCAAAATCTGGTTGCATATATGACTGCTCAACATGTTGCATACAGTTGAATTTGGTTGATTTGGTTGCAGACCGTATTTTTGCAAATAAGATGGTATTTTTGTAAATTATTTTTTTTAAAGAAAAAGTATTTCTGCAAAAAAAAATCTGGGCCGGGATATTTATGAAAAAAGCCCAAATTACTATTATTTCATTTCAAATTTTAAGTTATTGATAAGTAAGTCTTTCTCTCCTATCAGTGAGAGCTGTTGAATGTCTCTCTCCTTTCTATAAGTGAGATTGTGAGAGTTGGTTGATAATTGTGTCAACTATGGAGGATATAGAGATGCAGATGGCTGAGATGGACATCGAAAATGAGGAAAATGAGGAAATGATCTTTGAAGGAGAGATCGAAGAAGGCAATAGATTTGAGTTATGCCTTGTAGGTCGCTTCCTGACTGAGAATATGGTTAATGTTCGAGCAATGAAGACAAAGTTGGCTGATTTGTGGAAACCTGCATTAGGTATCAATATCAAAGATTTGAAGCCTGGACTTTTCTTGTTTCAATTCTACCATAAAGATGATATGCAGTGGGTATTGAATAATGGTCCTTGGACATTTGATAATGCACTTCTTATCATGAACACCATCAAGATGGGAGAAGACCCGGTGAAAGTAATGTTGTACGAGGTAGAATTCTGGATACAGATCTATGACCTTCCTGTAGGTTATATGACAGAATTGGTGGGCAAGCAATTAGGTAACTTCTTTGGCACCTTCATACAATATATATAATATGATACGAAGAAAAACTCAAGCATATGGCGTGAATACATGCGATTAAGGATTAGGCTGGATGTTCGTAAACCTCTCAAACGTAGGAAGAAAATTGTGAAAAAAGATAAAACAGAGGTTGTGGTCTCATGCAAGTATGAAAAATTGGGAGATTTTTGTTTCATTTATGGCTTATTATCCCATACGGAACGATTTTGTAAGAAGAAGCTAGAGGTAGACGTGGATACAATCACTAAAGAATGGGGTCATTGGTTACGTGCACTACCACGTAGGGCGGGGGCTGGTGGCAGAAGTAAATGGCTGAGAGATGACAGAGACAGTGATTGGGGCCGCCAGGAAGGAAAGGATAAGCATAAGGCGAGTAATCAGGAGTTTCAAGATGATGAGTTTACGCGCCCAACAGATGGAGTGCGTTTCAAAGGGGATAACGTATCTGTTATACCTGATAAGTCGGGCCAACAAACTACCTCAACAAATTTTGCACAATTAAAGGAGGGAAATTCAAATAATGCTGAGGATAATGGGCTGGACTCGGATGAGTTGTATGGGCTTAATCTAGAAGAAAGGAAAAGGAAGAGAAGTGAAGCCCAATTTACAGGAACGCAGACAAAACAACAAATGTTTCTAACTAAGGACTCTACTCTTTCTACAAATGATTGTATGGAGACCTCGTCACATGTATTGGCTAAGCTTGCGTCGCAAGCTAGCCAGCTCCAATGAGTTGCATAAGTTGGAACTGTCGAGGGCTTGGGAATCCTCGCACAGTTCGGGCTCTTGGTGATCTTTTAAGGGATCATAAACCCAATTTCTTGTTTTTAATGGAGACACTTTCTTATGCTAATAAAATTGAAGAGATTAGAGTTAAATTTGGTTTCGATAATTGTTTTTCAGTAGATAGAATTGGTCGAAGTGGAGGCTTGGCGGTACTCTGGAAGAAATCTGTTCAGTGTCAAGTGGCTGGATTTTCAACTCATCACATTGACATGCTTTTTTTGGAGAATAATAATATCTCGTCACGTTTATCTTGCTTCTATGGCTACCCAGAAAGAACACGGCGTCGAGAATCTTGGAGTTTAATTCGTAGGTTGGCAACTGTTTCAACTTTACCATGGTGTATTTGGGGAGATTTTAATGATCTTATGTATCCGTCGGATAAAAAGGGTAAAACTACTCATCCTCAGTACTTGTTTGATGGTTTTTGTAATACTGTGAATGATTGTTATTTAACTGAGCTTATGCTAAGTGGGGGAAAATTCACATGGGAACGAGGCAGGGGTACTAGTGGTTGGGTCAGAGAGAAACTTGATCGTGGTTTTGCGACTATGAGTTGGAGAAACAAATTTCCTCTATACAATATGAGAATTCTGCAGGCGTCGGTATCTGATCATGCACCAATAGCATTGGATTTTTAAGTACTGCGATCTCAAGGAAAGAATTTAGGTTTCGTTTTGAAAATATATGGCTGAAAGAACCAAACTTTGTGCAAGAGATTTCTGAAGTGTGGAGATCTATTCCAGTTACTCAGCTCCTGTCTAAGATTGTTAAAGTGACCTCGTTTATGGCTCGATGGGGCAGGTCCTTTTTCCATAAGTTTCACGAAAAGATCAAAAAACACAAAGCAAACCTCACTAGGCTGGTGGACTATAGTGATGACAACAGTGTGCAGGAGTATCTAAGTGAACGTGAGAAATTGAATACATTTTTACTCCAGGAGAAAACGTACTGGAAACAGCGAGCCAAGGTGTTTTGGCTTCGCGAAGGAGATGATAATACAAGGTATTTTCATGCATCTGCTTCGGCCAAGAGGAAAGCTGTAAGAACCCTAATTTTTGGTAATATTTTATTTTATTTAATATCTTGTGGCAATGTCAATATGGAACCTTTCTGGTCATCCCTGTGATTAATAGAATTGATTGTTTGAGAAACTGTGTTGTTGTATTCCCTATGTAAGATAAAAAGGGAGATTGTGAAGGCAGGAGTCTTATTGTTAGTGAGATTTATAAAACTTGGGATTTGAGAATGATTAGAGTGTTACAAGATTTATTAAGGATCATGACAAGGAATTATGGACATTAGAGGAATTTACACAATTAGCACTTAAGGAATTATAGGGGAAATCTCTACGCGACAAAATATTATTACGAGGGATTAATTAAGATACGATACGAACTAAAGATTGGATAATAAGCATTGGTGGGAGAGTAATAATACAAGGAGTAGTATTGCATGCAAGCTCATGCAACTAAGTAGTTAGAAAAGCAAACTAGATGAACCAAATAGCAAGGGGAATAGTAACTAGTTGGCTTGCTTTTTAAAAGGTGGAGACAACAAGTACCAATGGCCATACCTATAGCCATACCTAGGCTTGTACAATGCTAATACATACACATTATACATATCACCCAACCACTAATTCAATCATTCATCCAACTCAAAAATATCAAACACAAAAACTCTCTCCCCCCCCCCTTTAACCTTGCTCTCGGCCAAGACAAGTGGAGAAGAAAAGAAAAATTCTTCTCCCACTTCCCATCACTCTAAATTCATACCATAAATCCTAGGTACTCTACATCATATAAGAAAGGTATGCTATGAATTTCAACCCTTTTCATCCATTAGTTTTCTAGTTATAAATTCTTAAAGTTCTAGGTGAATAGTAACTCTTATTGTTCTTGTTTTTGGATCTTGAAGATTAAGCCATAGATTGATCAACCAAGGTGTTTGGAGAGTATTTCAAGCTTTGTTAAGTTACTAAGAGCTTCAAGGAAGGTATAAATTCTAACCCTTAGTAGCCATGGCAAGAACATTGCTTAGTATTAGTAGATCTAAAAGATTGGTGCACAAAAGTGTTGATTATAGTTTGATTTATGAAAAATCATGGATGTTGATGGTTATTGTCATATTGAAAATTATTTTTATGTGGTATGAGGTCCCATAAGTGTATGAGAACTTTGTTGGGAATTTGTGATGATTTTTGGAGTTGGTGGAATTTTGAGAAGAGACATGACTTGTGGTAAAGGAGTTGTTGGACAATCTGCACTGACCCCTTTTTGAAACTGTAATTCGGAACCCTTAAACTGATCCCCTGAACACCTACCTTATATTGTTGGAAAGGTCTTGATCTGTAGTTTCTGAATATGTAAGGTTCATAATTTTGTGATGTATAGATTTTAAGTTATAGCCGGAAGAGTGAGTTGTGTTTCTGGACTATGGACTGCACTAAGTGACCCTCTTGTGGACCTTGTTTAAACCCCTAGAAATATGTGTAAAATCATGGAAAAATCTGAGAAGATAGGTAATGCAGTGGGGAAGACCACCCAAAAAGAATTGGATTAAAATATGAATTTTTGGATTTTATAAAAATGATAGAGTAAAATTCGCGCAAGGGAAAAAGTCGATTAGTGGACCAAAATTCTAAGTTAATGATTATGATTCGAGCGTGGTAATTAAATTAGGTCGAATAAGTGACGATCGTGATCGAGTGATGACATGAACCTATAGTGGGGCTAGAGAGTCATAAGACGGAGTTATTAAGTTAATTTCGTACCCCCCCTAAACCCCGTAATTAAAGAGATATTGTTAAGGTACTAACGAACGATTATTGTTTATGTATAGATCGTTCGAATTCACACGCTCGACCACCCCAACCAAACCAAGGCAAGTTTACTTTTCAAAACTTATACATATACAAGGATTTTCACTGTTGTGTTTGTAGTTTTCAAATTATATCAAATGCTATGTTTATCGAAGTATTGATGCAATTGAGATTGAACAAGTACATGTATGCTTTTACCCCTTGAACTTAGATTGAAATGTTTTCTTCGGACAACGACTCTAGCAATAGAGGTCGTAGCGGTCCGTATATACTATTGACCGGGGAGCGGTATATTATTATATCGTATCTATATTGCGAAAACCCGAAGGGTCATTCGGGTGGTATCGTAACCCGAAGGGTCATTCGGGTGGTATCGTATATTCAAATAACTATTATTATATCTTCGTAAATACTCGAAACTCTATCTTGGATTGAAAGTTTATTTTATTTAATAATTATTTTATTAATTATTGCTATTAAATCTTAAAATATCATTTAATAATTATTGTTCACTATTTTAAAAACAAAGTTAATCCAAGATACCTTTTAATACTTTCAAACTCGAACTTTTTCGAACTCAAAACATTTTCGAAAACCCCCGGTCAGGTTCTGCTTCTTGTATGATTTCAAGAATTATCGGTCGACTGATGTCGAACCACAACTACTCTGTTTTTAATCAAAATCTGGTTTTTAAAAGAAAAAGAAAAAGGGACTCTGGCAGGTGTGGGAACCGTTGACGAACGATTCCCGGGATGTGTAAGCGGCCGTGAGCCAGGCGGTCCATCACTTATTATTCCGGCCCAGGTGTTGCCGAAGGATGATTACGGATGTAGTTTTCATCGAGGGTGATTACGGATGTAGTTTTCACTCGGGGATAGTTACGGATGTAGTTTCTATCCTTCTACCGGTAGAGAAGACCCGCGGATTATTGGACTCGGATGTGGCGACTGATCATCGTCAATCCCTGTCAGGTTTTATGTTTTCTTCCAGTCCCATCCTCCACTTTGGAAAAATGCTTTGACACTGCATCTTAGGCCTATGTGCCAGTTGCCGATAGTGTCCTATTTTGATGAGAAAGATGTTGACTTTATGCAGTAGCTAGAACTGCAAGGTTATTTTGAAAACAAAGGCACGTACTGGTGCACCTTTGAAATTTACCAATAATGACAAGTGATTCTATAACTGATTGATACAACGAGTTTAATGACTATTATACATATGAAATGTTATATTGCTTATCTTATACATATATTCTTGCTGAGCTATAGTTGCTCACTCTTGCTTGTTTTCAAATTTTACAAACACAACAGCTAAGAGAAATGGCAAGAACCAGTCAGACTGTTCGAAAGCAGGTGACTAGACCCCAGGCTGCAGTCGAGATTCCACCGGTAGGCCCCGTTAGCCGGATTGGTCGGTAACTTTTGTTAGTACGTTTTATTTATAAGTATGACCTGTGCAAGGCAGTGTACCGCAACAAACTTTCAAGCCGCCAACTTCGCTTCATATCGAAGTGTTGCTGGTAGCATAAATGCTATTTAATTCGGTCTGTAATAACTCTAAAACTTTTACTTTTGCTTAATCAAATGTATGACGTTTCTGAGACTCTAACCTGTGTGTGTGCGTGTGTGTGTGCGGTGTGAGTTTATTGTGGGGTCGATGGTTGTTTATTTATATTATGTGCAAGAACAAGTATATTGTTAATGGAAAATGGACCGTGAGCGCCTAGATCTCCGACCCTGGATCTGGGGGCGTCACAGAAATGGTATCAGAGAGAAGGTTACAGTTATCGGAAACGATAGTAACTTAGGGAAGCAACCATAATGATACTAATGATAATAACAATAATAATAATCCCATTAATACCTAGAGCTCTCATCGAGTTCACAGTCGGGTTATCGGATATAGCCCTGACTTCTAAGGCCCGTGAGGGAACTACTTCTTAAACCCTTCTTCGGGTTAGTAACCTAGCTTATTTCCCTTGTGTAGATGGAGGATATACCAGACCCTGAGGGCTATGAGAGGGAGCATGATGAGGCACTACTGAGAGAGACTGAGGACCCTGTTGAGGATACTGATGCTGACCCTGAGCTGGGCCCCTGGATTACGATATTAGGGGATACTGATGATGAGGACCCGGAGGAGGAGCCCTTTATGGAGCCTGAGCCTGTTACCCCCTCCCCTGTGGCCACTGATGAGGAGAGTGTGCGATCCGGTGAGGACCGTGTTGTGACACCCCCGCCCTCTCCACAGTTATTGAGCCTCACTTCTTCTGATGATGATGATCCCGAGGAGGACACTTCTAGCGAGGAGGAGCGTGACCCTACCCCTGCTCCTACTCCTGCCCCTGTTATGCCACCCCCACCACTGGACCTACCCCCGGTGTCGGGCGCTGAGCACGCCTATGTCGTGCAGTTCATGACCCGAGACTTACTTTCTGCGGAGGCCCGACTTAACGAGGCGAGGAGGGTGATAGTGGAGGAGCGCGAGGCGCGCTTGAGGATCCAGGCTGAGATGAGGACTACTGTTGCTAGGAGGACTAGAGCTCGCCTCCACAGGATTGAGAGGAGGAGTCGCGAGAGGGTTCTCGGATTAGGGATCCGCGGGGGCGGAGTGATCCGGGCTAGGGATGTTAGACGTGTTGTGCGTCGTGCATTTGCCCGAGTGAGGGCCTTGCTCCGTCGCGGTGCGGCCCCGTGATGTGTTACTGATAGCTCAGTCCCCTAGGTTCAGATGACATTGGTGTGTCGATTTTGCGGGACAGTTGACTTGTGCAGTGGCGTCCTTTCTGACCAGTGGATGAGTAGACTGACCTACATATATGTAGATGTGACTTCAGATAGTATGTATGGATGTAGCCCTACTTTTGTGTAGCCTTGACTATTCGGATTATGTACTTGTATTTGTTCCACTTTTGCTAGACTTTGACATCAGAACTATGTACTTGGCTCTAACATCCGAACTTTGTGACCACCCTTGTACCGTACTTATTTAGTTTCAGTTTCCTTGATATTGTCTCAACTGCTTTACTTTCTGATGCCATGCTCTACTGTTTTGATATACAACTGTGATTATACAACTGCTACAAGCCCCAAATATAACCATGCTATTTCAAATTTACGATATGTGATTTCAAATTGTTCTCCACATTTTCCAAAATATTCCTACAATTTTTCTAAAATAAACCTTTCAAAAAAAAAAAAAAAAAAAAAAAACGGTTTTAGTTATTTAAAAATTTTTGAAAATATTTCTACAGATTGCGAAGTTTCGAAATTTTGGAAATTCCTACAAATGTTTTCGAACCACGTAACGACTTCCCCTAAAAAGTTTTTACAGTTTATCGCCATCATAAGAGCACTACGAGCCTCGAAATTTTAACCCTGTGTAAGGAGGAACAGTACGTTCCTGACTTCTCTAAATACGGTCAAATAATTGAAAACCCTAACCCATTTTTGTCTTATTATCAGAATCATGCCACCCAGAAGAATTGTAATAACCCGGATTTTTCAAGAAATGATTTTATTATTATTTCAATAATGATAATGTTTTCCTAAAATGAGGAGGAATTTTTTTTATTTTATTTAAGTATTTAATTATTTTCGGTTAAGTGGAACCGGGACCCTTTTAAAAATTTTATGGACCAAGTAGATATCTCGAGTCAATAAATTATTTGGATAAAGATTTAATTTTTGGAATATGAAATTATTCAGTAAAGATTTTATTTTAAATTATTGAATAATTTAGAGATTTTAAAATCCTTAGAAAATGTTTATTTTAATTATTTGAGTATTTGTAGAAATTATTTGATTAATATATAAAATCAAGAATTTGAGATTTTACTAAAACAATAGTGTTTGTAGTATTTTTATAAAGCCCTGTAAATTGTGAATTATGAATCACAATTATTATTTTTTTATGAATTGTTTTTATAAATTATTATTGATTTGTAAAATGCATATCAATTTAGAAAATTTAGATTTAATTCTAATTCTTTCTCCAAAAGTCTTTAAAAATATTCTAGTATTTAATTATTTTAGAAATTTTATTTTTACAAATTAGAGTTATTAATGTAAAATATTATTTAAAAGGTGTAGTAATTAAATGTATGGCTTTTGAATAGTAATGGGCCAAGCCCATTAGGGTTAAAAACATAACACCGATATATACATACGTATACACACAGGGAGCCGCACAAAAAATCAATCGGGGGAGGGGGGAAAGAAACGCAGTGGGGAGAGGGAAGAAAAGAGAGATGGGGGTTTTTGATTTTGATCAATTGAAGCATATACATACACATATATATATATATATAAAATCGAGTGTGTGCAGTGGTGCATGTTTAGGAGGCGAGCTGTGGGTGTTGTAGGGGAGAGGGAGGTAGCGCGCGGGGGAGGGGCGACGCAGGAGGGAGAGAACGCCGGAGATGGCGTGAGGACGGTGGCAGGAGGTGGCCGGAGTTGTATGGCTGTGCAGTGACGCGCGCGCGTGAGAGAGAGAGAGAGAGAGAGAGAGAGAGAGAGAGAGAGGAGGGAGAGATTGTTGCGGGGAAATCGATTAATTCGGGAGGTATAATCTCGCATCTCCATATCTATTTAATTTTCGTAGTTAATTAGTTGTAAATTCTGAGTTAATTGTTTTAATATTTTTTTTGTAGTTTAAATTCGGAAAGTATATAAATTATTGTGATTGTGGTAATTTAATTGTGATATAATTATGTAGTTGATGTAATTTAATTAGTTTAAATTACGAGGTTAATTGTGGTGGCTTAATTAGTTTAAATGGAAAGCTTAAGGTGGTAATGGGTATAATTAGACTAAAATTGTAAGATTATGATTATTGGTTGAATTTCCGATATTTAATTCGGAAGGTATGTTTGTAATTATAATTGTTGAGTTTAATTATGAGTCCGATTAAAGGTTCGGGTTAGTGATTGTTAATTGTTAAATTGCTAATTGTTAATTGTTAGTGAGTAATTATGAGTTGTCGGATAATAGATTTGGGTTAGTTGTCAAGTAATTGTTAAGTGCTAATTGCTAATTATTAGTTTCCAATTGAAATTGTTAAGTGCTAAGTGCTAAGTGCTAAGTGCTAAGTGCTAATTGTTATTGTCATATGAGGTATAGTTATAAGAGTTGGCTTATCGGTAAATGTTTATGTGCTAAATGGTATAAGTCGGGTCGTAGTAATTGTTAGAAGTCATAAGTGCCAACTACGTGGTGTTGGCTTAAATGTGGATAAACTTAGTTTATTTTCCTTATGTGCTAGTTGCCGCATGTCTGGGCGGGTACTTTTCCTTATGTGCTAGTTGCCGCATGTCTGGGCGGGTACTTTTCCTTATGTGCTAGTTGCCGCATGTCTGGGCGGGTACTTTTCCTTATGTGCTAGTTGCCGCATGTCTGGGCGGGTACTTTTCTTATATGTTTACTTTTATGTTGCTGCAAGTTGAGGCAGCTTTTATTTTATCAAAAGCAGGGTTATAAATTGTTTTGTTGGCATGGAGGGGCTGAGCCCATAGTCCGATAAACGAATACTACATGCCGAAATTTTCTAAAAATCCCCTGCATTTTAATTTATTTGACTTATTTGATTTCAAGGGTTTAAAGGTATGATTTGGGTGTTAATTGTTTATGTGTATATGTGTTAAGTGAATTAATTCGAGGATTATGTGCTAATTCGAGGATTAAATGTGTCTTGAAGATTAAATGGGTATTATGAGTCTTTATCGAGGGCTAAGTATGTTTTGAGGATTATTTGTTAATTAACTTGTGACAAGAGTATGTCAATAGTATTATGGTCAAAAGTGTTAAGTGGAGTTTTGACTAAGTGTTATAACTGTGTAGTGTTATGATGTGTTAGTACTAGGAAATGTTCACTTTATATAAGGGGACTCTTCCCGTGTTGTTTGCTATTACTAAATGTCTTAAGTGCATTAAGTGCTATTAGAGTAGTCAACTATAGGGAGGACACCTATAGTTTGACTTTATGATTATTTAGTGATAATCCCGAGTTGTGTCTACTCGATATACGTGGTATGACTGACACGTACTCGTAACCATTTCAGTACCATTAGGGCGAAATCAAATTGGAGCGACGTGCAACTAAAAGGGAAGATCGAGACGTCAGGTAAGGTCCAGGGAATTGCTTGGACGAAGTGCGAAAGGTTTATTCGCGGTTTCTGCTTTCGGCTAAGGACCAGAGGCAAGTTTATTTACACATACTCTATCGTTCAGAGTATACCTATTTTGAATTATATAAAATGTGCGGAAAAAGGTTTTTAATCCCTAATTGCGAGTTTTTAATCTTGTGATCCTTCCAAATCATTTTATTCTTGACTTTGCTAGCGATATTAAATTATTCTCGTGCAATAATAAAAACCCATGGCTTATAATGCTGTTGATGGGCAGTGATATTTTTATGGCTCTATATCCTGATTTATACGGTATATATATGTATCTATAAACTTTTCGTACTAGGGAAGTGGACTATATGCTATGAGGTTTATAATTATGTATCGGAATAAGAAAGGCTCAGAGGGTAGAGCGTGTATTGAGGTATCGAACTTAGCCCGCGTGTCTGGGCTATTTTGTATTGTATGTTTTCGAAAACCCGGGCAAAGCTTTTAAAAAGAATTTCGCAATAATTAACCTAAAGGCAACATCACCAATAAACCAGTGTTTATTTAATTAATAGATGCTCCTGAAAGCATTACTAATTAAATAAACCTCATTCGCCTAATTAAATTTATTTAATTAGATGAATATCATTTTCAAAACGCTTTCTTAAAATCACTTTGTCCCGGAGAAATAATAAAACAATTTAATGGAGTGATTCTATCTAGTATATTATTTATCGGAGATAGTTTATTTTCAATACGGATTAAAGATATTCCAATGGTTATAAATTGGTTACTTTCAGCTTAAAACAGCTAGATTAATATCGATATATGTTACTTGAATGCTTATTAATTATTTCTTATTGACCGAGAGTCAGTAGTAGTTATTTGATAAAGTGGCTAAAGTTTGGAGACTGCTGGAGGGATTGTGTCTTGATTTTGATTAGAAACATTCCAAGAGTTGTATTTGGGTATTTTGAGGTTATTAAATATTCCAGTATTAATAGTAAGTATTATTTGAATATTACTTAATAAATGAATATTAATTTGAGTATTCTTTTAAAAAGGGATTATTGAATATTTATTATTTGTTACATAGTAGTCAAATATTTATTAAATACTCTAAGTGTTTTGAAGGTTATAAAACACGATTTAAAGGTTGTTTAAGGACTTTCATAGTCATTTAAAATATTATATTTTGAATCTATCTAGGTAAGTTACTTTTCAAGAACTTATATATATATGGAATTACCCTGTTGTGGTTACAAGCTTTATACATACCATTTTTCATGTGTGATCACAAAACCCTGTGTCGATATTGATATCGGTACAAGTGTATCTCTATACTTGAACTCTTTTGAACTCAAAACATTTTCGAAAACCCCCGGTCAGGTTTTACTCTCTTGCTCGTTTTTCAAGAAATTATCGGTCGACGAAGTCGAACTTCAACTACTCAAGTTTTCTATCAAAATGATTTTGACAAGAAAAGAAAAAGGGGACTCTGGCAGGTGTGGGAATCGTTGACGAACGATTCCCGGGATGTGTAAGCGGCCGTGAGCCAGGCGGTCCATCAATTATTATTCCGGCCCATGTGTTGCCGAAGGATGATTACGGATGTAGTTTTCATCGAGGGTGATTACGGATGTAGTTTTCACTCAGGGGTAGTTACGGATGTAGTTTCTATCCTTCTACCGGTAGAGAAGACCCGCGGATTATTGGACTTGGATGTGGCGACTGATCATCGTCAATCCTTGTCAGGTTTTTATGTTTTCTTTAAGTCCCATCCTCCACTTTGGAAAAATACTCAAACACTGCTTCTTAGGCCTAAGTGCCAAGTAGCCGATAGTGTTGTTTTCAATTTTGAAAGATGATGAATTCATGCAGTATCTAGAACTGCAAGGCTATTCTAACAGTAATGGCACGTGCTTGTGCACTTTTGCAATTATTCAAAAGATGAAAGATGGTTCATCGGTTATTGATGTTAAATCCCAAATGTTTTGCTTCAAGAGCTTTGACTCTCTTCCTATCAGTTATTTCTGAGTTTAGACTTATCAAGTGGTTAAAGAACTTATACCCGGTACCTGATGTTGTTCTGTAAGGTGTTTGATGGAAGTGACATACTTATATGTATATGCTTTCAGATTGAGAAATACTAAAAATGAAACCTTCTAAAGGTTGGTTTGTATATGATGATAAGCGACTATCTTAGCAGCATATTGAACTGCATATTTTGAAAAGCTCCCTAAGAGGTTATCAATACTATGAGGTATGGTATGTGGATAAGATATGAGGATTACTACGATTATTATAAACTTATCTGTTCATTGGATGTTGCGTTAAACGTCATATTTTCTTTATTGAAGTTTCAATGTTGTAAATATTTCGAATTGATATTAAGTATCGTTATATTTCGAAAACTCCATGTGTATATTGATATATATTGTTGTGCTCTATTAATACTTGCTGGGCAATTCTTTCGCTCATACTTGCTTGTTTTAAATATTAACCTTTCAGAGGAAGGTAGATGATTGAGGCTTATCTGCATGGCTCAGGAGAAGCAGGCAGTGTGCCCTTGTGAAGATGTTATGATCTAGAGCATAGATAGCTGGAGTAAGTTATATGTAAGTACATTGATGTATAATATATATTACTTTGTACAGAGTAGTACTAGTTGCTGGTGTACTTCCCAACGAAGCTATACTAGTAGTATAAGATTTTTAAGACATAGTGCGATGTAATAGAATGAATGTAATAAAGATGTAAAGATTTTAGTTCTTGTTTCTAGCCCTATAACCTAAAAGATGCTTGGTGGTTGGGGTCACAGATGTTGTAATTCAGTTATTAAATGATTACAGGTGGTTTAATATTGTCAAACAGGTGATTTGATGTTAAGGATTTCCGCGTGACGACCAAATCCCTGACCCCGGATTTGGGGCGTTACAGAAATGGTATCAGAGCTGAGGTTATAGTAAACTAGAAACGAGAGTGAGTAGGAGTGGGTATAGTTATGTGAGAACGTCAGAACTCATGTAGAGTTCATGTTGGACTATTGGATATAGTACCAATGATTAAGATAAGATTTTGAGGAATATGTTGAGGTAGACTTCACTTCTTGTGGTGATGGATGTCTGCTAAAGAACTCTTAGAGACAAGTGTTGGTTGGCAGGGGCATAGAGCGCTCGAGGCCTAAATTTAAGATGATTTTAGGGGATTCATGGAAAAAGTTATGTATTCCCCGAATGATAGGAAATTTCAATATGATGGCGAATGATAGAAAGATGACATCTATTATTATGGCAAAGTTGAGGTTTGTCAATAAAGACGAGATATATCTTAAGAACCAAGACAGACTGGATCTAAGCATGTATTTCCAGCGATGTTCCAGAAGGTATCGAAGTCTTCTCGAAGAATAGAACGCTTGCGTGAGATGCTGGCGCCGAGTCGAATAGAACTCCTTAATATCGTAAAATGCCGATGGTTGAATATCTAGCGACTATTACGAGTCGACGATGACGTCGGTTATCGAGCACCTTAGGGTGTGCATGGAAAAGAAGAGCGCCACAATCGAACAATTATCTGTCAGAGGAGCCGACATGAAAGGCATCCGTGGAGACCTTGGCATTACCCTCCCCAATTATGAATCATTTTGATTACTTCCCCAATCTGTGAATTATTTGATATCTCCCCATTTGCAAATTATTTTGATTATCTCCCCAATCTATGACCTACCTTGACATCTCTCCAAGAGAGGATTTTGATAAAGAATATACTCCCTCTTCGAAGTTGTTTTATAATACTCGTGTTAAACCATATTTAATTTCGATTGTGTCAGAAGCTGTCATTATTCCTACCTTCAGATTTCTGAAGCCCTGTTGAATGATGTTATTTCAAACTTCCACTTTCCTTCAATAGTGGATGATTCTATGGTGGTATAGCACCACTTGCTTGTTGTATACCAGTATCTTTCTGGTTATTCTTTTCCTTGGAAATTGCACCTTGGAATCTGATCAATTTTAATCCAGGGTGTCCACTTGAGAATTATTTGTCGAAAGACGATAATTATTATCTTCACTTCGAATTGCTTCCATACTTCTCAGCTTCCACTGAGACGAACAACCCTATACTTATAGGGGACACAAGGGCTATCTGTCTGTGTGATAGAAGTCTGACGGGACGCCGTCACTTGTGAGTTGTGAAATACAAGAAGGCTAACTACCTTTAGTAATGTCTTAACTGAGACACGCAACGTGAGTTCTTATGATCATATTGATCTCTCAGTAAATTCTCTTATTTCAAATAAGGTTTACTTTAATACTCATAACCTTATGATCATCAGTGTGTAACAATTGCCTTGATATGACAGCTGTCTTTTCAAAGGTCCCTGATTCTTATTACCTCTAATGAATTTCAAGGGGATGCCAACCAGGTCGGCCAAGTCATAAATTTGCTGATCAAAACTAGATTCGCAGCGGAATCGCCAAGAGCAAGAGCGAATCCCAACACGAAAAGAATATCAGTGATGTATAGCTAGAATTGGTTCGTTCTCTCTCTCAAGAATGTTATGTGAATAGAGTCAGTGAACTCTCTCTCTTAAGGATAGTATAATAATAGAAAGTTGGGCAAGACGTATATGTGAAAGGAATAACGGTGGGTTATAAGGCTCCAGCGATAATAGTGTCAGATAGAGAATCGAGGTTTGGAATTGAGATATTGGAGAAGTTGTTTACGAAGAGACACTATCTCCTGTTTTGCAGAATAAGTGTTGATGATAAAAGAGTTAAGGAATCCCAGTAGTGGCCTTAGCTGATTCCGTGGACGGAATCCTTTTAAGGAGGGTAGACTGTAATAACCCGGATTTTTCAAGAAATGATTTTATTATTATTTCAATAATGATAATGTTTTCCTAAAATGAGGAGGAATTTTTTTTATTTTATTTAAGTATTTAATTATTTTCGGTTAAGTGGAACCGGGACCCTTTTAAAAATTAAATGGACCAAGTAGATATCTCGAGTCAATAAATTATTTGGATAAAGATTTAATTTTTGGAATATGAAATTATTCAGTAAAGATTTTATTTTAAATTATTGAATAATTTAGAGATTTTAAAATCCTTAGAAAATGTTTATTTTAATTATTTGAGTATTTGTAGAAATTACTTGATTAATATATAAAATCAAGAATTTGAGATTTTACTAAAACAATAGTGTTTGTAGTATTTTTATAAAGCCCTGTAAATTGTGAATTATGAATCACAATTATTATTTTTTTATGAATTGTTTTTATAAATTATTATTGATTTGTAAAATGCATATCAATTTAGAAAATTTAGATTTAATTCTAATTCTTTCTCCAAAAGTCTTTAAAAATATTCTAGTATTTAATTATGCTAGAAATTTTATTTTTACAAATTAGAGTTATTAATGTAAAATATTATTTAAAGGGTGTAGTAATTAAATGTATGGCTTTTGAATAGTAATGGGCCAAGCCCATTAGGGTTAAAAACATAACACAGATATATACATACGTATACACACAGGGAGCCGCACAAAAAATCAATCGGGGGAGGGGGGAAAGAAACGCAGTGGGGAGAGGGAAGAAAAGAGAGATGGGGGTTTTTGATTTTGATCAATTGAAGCATATACATACACACATATATATATATAAAATCGAGTGTGTGCAGTGGTGCGTGTTTAGGAGGCGAGCTGTGGGTGTTGCAGGGGAGAGGGAGGTAGCGCGCGGGGGAGGGGCGACGCAGGAGAGAGAGAACGCCGGAGATGGCGTGAGGACGGTGGCAGGAGGTGGCCGGAGTTGTATGGCTGTGCAGTGACGCGCGCGCGTGAGAGAGAGAGAGAGAGAGAGAGAGAGAGAGGAGGGAGAGATTGTTGCGGGGAAATCGATTAATTCGGGAGGTATAATCTCGCATCTCCATATCTATTTAATTTTCGTAGTTAATTAGTTGTAAATTTTGAGTTAATTGTTTTAATATTTTTTTTGTAGTTTAAATTCGGAAAGTATATAAATTATTGTGATTGTGGTAATTTAATTGTGATATAATTATGTAGTTGATGTAATTTAATTAGTTTAAATTACGAGGTTAATTGTGGTGGCTTAATTAGTTTAAATGGAAAGCTTAAGGTGGTAATGGGTATAATTAGACTAAAATTGTAAGATTATGATTATTGGTTGAATTTCCGATATTTAATTCGGAAGGTATGTTTGTAATTATAATTGTTGAGTTTAATTATGAGTCCGATTAAAGGTTCGGGTTAGTGATTGTTAATTGTTAAATTGCTAATTGTTAATTGTTAGTGAGTAATTATGAGTTGTCGGATAATAGATTTGGGTTAGTTGTCAAGTAATTGTTAAGTGCTAATTGCTAATTATTAGTTTCCAATTGAAATTGTTAAGTGCTAAGTGCTAAGTGCTAAGTGCTAATTGTTATTGTCATATGAGGTATAGTTATAAGAGTTGGCTTATCGGTAAATGTTTATGTGCTAAATGGTATAAGTCGGGTCGTAGTAATTGTTAGAAGTCATAAGTGCCAACTACGTGGTGTTGGCTTAAATGTGGATAAACTTAGTTTATTTTCCTTATGTGCTAGTTGCCGCATGTCTGGGCGGGTACTTTTCCTTATGTGCTAGTTGCCGCATGTCTGGGCGGGTACTTTTCCTTATGTGCTAGTTGCCGCATGTCTGGGCGGGTACTTTTCCTTATGTGCTAGTTGCCGCATGTCTGGGCGGGTACTTTTCTTATATGTTTACTTTTATGTTGCTGCAAGTTGAGGCAGCTTTTATTTTATCAAAAGCAGGGTTATAAATTGTTTTGTTGGCATGGAGGGGCTGAGCCCATAGTCCGATAAACGAATACTACATGCCGAAATTTTCTAAAAATCCCCTGCATTTTAATTTATTTGACTTATTTGATTTCAAGGGTTTAAAGGTATGATTTGGGTGTTAACTGTTTATGTGTATATGTGTTAAGTGAATTAATTCGAGGATTATGTGCTAATTCGAGGATTAAATGTGTCTTGAAGATTAAATGGGTATTATGAGTCTTTATCGAGGGCTAAGTATGTTTTGAGGATTATTTGTTAATTAACTTGTGACAAGAGTTTGTCAAAAAAAAAAAAAAAAAAAACTTGTGACAAGAGTATGTCAATAGTATTATGGTCAAAAGTGTTAAGTGGAGTTTTGACTAAGTGTTATAACTGTGTAGTGTTATGATGTGTTAGTACTAGGAAATGTTCACTTTATATAAGGGGACTCTTCCCGTGTTGTTTGCTATTACTAAATGTCTTAAGTGCATTAAGTGCTATTAGAGTAGTCAACTATAGGGAGGACACCTATAGTTTGACTTTATGATTATTTAGTGATAATCCCGAGTTGTGTCTACTCGATATACGTGGTATGACTGACACGTACTCGTAACCATTTCAGTACCATTAGGGCGAAATCAAATTGGAGCGACGTGCAACTAAAAGGGAAGATCGAGACGTCAGGTAAGGTCCAGGGAATTGCTTGGACGAAGTGCGAAAGGTTTATTCGCGGTTTCTGCTTTCGGCTAAGGACCAGAGGCAAGTTTATTTACACATACTCTATCGTTCAGAGTATACCTATTTTGAATTATATAAAATGTGCGGAAAAAGGTTTTTAATCCCTAATTGCGAGTTTTTAATCTTGTGATCCTTCCAAATCATTTTATTCTTGACTTTGCTAGCGATATTAAATTATTCTCGTGCAATAATAAAAACCCATGGCTTATAATGCTGTTGATGGGCAGTGATATTTTTATGGCTCTATATCCTGATTTATACGGTATATATATGTATCTATAAACTTTTCGTACTAGGGAAGTGGACTATATGCTATGAGGTTTATAATTATGTATCGGAA
This sequence comes from Kitagawia praeruptora, assembly GCA_037693485.1. Taxonomy (NCBI): domain Eukaryota; kingdom Viridiplantae; phylum Streptophyta; class Magnoliopsida; order Apiales; family Apiaceae; genus Kitagawia; species Kitagawia praeruptora. Next base: position 113,486,849 of record CM075344.1, on the reverse strand, counting down.
TAAGAAAGGCTCAGAGGGTAGAGCGTGTATTGAGGTATCGAACTTAGCCCGCGTGTCTGGGCTATTTTGTATTGTATGTTTTCGAAAACCCGGGCAAAGCTTTTAAAAAGAATTTCGCAATAATTAACCTAAAGGCAACATCACCAATAAACCAGTGTTTATTTAATTAATAGATGCTCCTGAAAGCATTACTAATTAAATAAACCTCATTCGCCTAATTAAATTTATTTAATTAGATGAATATCATTTTCAAAACGCTTTCTTAAAATCACTTTGTCCCGGAGAAATAATAAAACAATTTAATGGAGTGATTCTATCTAGTATATTATTTATCGGAGATAGTTTATTTTCAATACGGATTAAAGATATTCCAATGGTTATAAATTGGTTACTTTCAGCTTAAAACAGCTAGATTAATATCGATATATGTTACTTGAATGCTTATTAATTATTTCTTATTGACCGAGAGTCAGTAGTAGTTATTTGATAAAGTGGCTAAAGTTTGGAGACTGCTGGAGGGATTGTGTCTTGATTTTGATTAGAAACATTCCAAGAGTTGTATTTGGGTATTTTGAGGTTATTAAATATTCCAGTATTAATAGTAAGTATTATTTGAATATTACTTAATAAATGAATATTAATTTGAGTATTCTTTTAAAAAGGGATTATTGAATATTTATTATTTGTTACATAGTAGTCAAATATTTATTAAATACTCTAAGTGTTTTGAAGGTTATAAAACACGATTTAAAGGTTGTTTAAGGACTTTCATAGTCATTTAAAATATTATATTTTGAATCTATCTAGGTAAGTTACTTTTCAAGAACTTATATATATATGGAATTACCCTGTTGTGGTTACAAGCTTTATACATACCATTTTTCATGTGTGATCACAAAACCCTGTGTCGATATTGATATCGGTACAAGTGTATCTCTATACTTGAACTCTTTTGAACTCAAAACATTTTCGAAAACCCCCGGTCAGGTTTTACTCTCTTGCTCGTTTTTCAAGAAATTATCGGTCGACGAAGTCGAACTTCAACTACTCAAGTTTTCTATCAAAATGATTTTGACAAGAAAAGAAAAAGGGGACTCTGGCAGGTGTGGGAATCGTTGACGAACGATTCCCGGGATGTGTAAGCGGCCGTGAGCCAGGCGGTCCATCAATTATTATTCCGGCCCATGTGTTGCCGAAGGATGATTACGGATGTAGTTTTCATCGAGGGTGATTACGGATGTAGTTTTCACTCAGGGGTAGTTACGGATGTAGTTTCTATCCTTCTACCGGTAGAGAAGACCCGCGGATTATTGGACTTGGATGTGGCGACTGATCATCGTCAATCCTTGTCAGGTTTTTATGTTTTCTTTAAGTCCCATCCTCCACTTTGGAAAAATACTCAAACACTGCTTCTTAGGCCTAAGTGCCAAGTAGCCGATAGTGTTGTTTTCAATTTTGAAAGATGATGAATTCATGCAGTATCTAGAACTGCAAGGCTATTCTAACAGTAATGGCACGTGCTTGTGCACTTTTGCAATTATTCAAAAGATGAAAGATGGTTCATCGGTTATTGATGTTAAATCCCAAATGTTTTGCTTCAAGAGCTTTGACTCTCTTCCTATCAGTTATTTCTGAGTTTAGACTTATCAAGTGGTTAAAGAACTTATACCCGGTACCTGATGTTGTTCTGTAAGGTGTTTGATGGAAGTGACATACTTATATGTATATGCTTTCAGATTGAGAAATACTAAAAATGAAACCTTCTAAAGGTTGGTTTGTATATGATGATAAGCGACTATCTTAGCAGCATATTGAACTGCATATTTTGAAAAGCTCCCTAAGAGGTTATCAATACTATGAGGTATGGTATGTGGATAAGATATGAGGATTACTACGATTATTATAAACTTATCTGTTCATTGGATGTTGCGTTAAACGTCATATTTTCTTTATTGAAGTTTCAATGTTGTAAATATTTCGAATTGATATTAAGTATCGTTATATTTCGAAAACTCCATGTGTATATTGATATATATTGTTGTGCTCTATTAATACTTGCTGGGCAATTCTTTCGCTCATACTTGCTTGTTTTAAATATTAACCTTTCAGAGGAAGGTAGATGATTGAGGCTTATCTGCATGGCTCAGGAGAAGCAGGCAGTGTGCCCTTGTGAAGATGTTATGATCTAGAGCATAGATAGCTGGAGTAAGTTATATGTAAGTACATTGATGTATAATATATATTACTTTGTACAGAGTAGTACTAGTTGCTGGTGTACTTCCCAACGAAGCTATACTAGTAGTATAAGATTTTTAAGACATAGTGCGATGTAATAGAATGAATGTAATAAAGATGTAAAGATTTTAGTTCTTGTTTCTAGCCCTATAACCTAAAAGATGCTTGGTGGTTGGGGTCACAGATGTTGTAATTCAGTTATTAAATGATTACAGGTGGTTTAATATTGTCAAACAGGTGATTTGATGTTAAGGATTTCCGCGTGACGACCAAATCCCTGACCCCGGATTTGGGGCGTTACAAGAATGAACACTCGAGCTCACCCGGCCAGCTCTGAAGGCCAGGGTAGCCACCATGGGCCGGAAGGCCACCAAAACCGAGAGAGAGAGGATCAGAACCTGAGCGAGGATGAAGGTAGTGACTATAACCTGTTTGATAACTCTGAGTATGATGAAGAGGAAGCTGAAGATGATACCCTAGAGGTGGAAAATCCAAGGAGAGACCCTATGGAGCGATTCATGGACCTACTCAGGCAGAACTTGGACCGTCCCCCGGTTCAGCCACCACCCAACAATGCCAACGCCAATGCCTTTCGGAATTTCAAATCTCTGAAACCCCCGGAGTTTAAGGGAACTGCGGATCCAGTCGAGGCAAGAGCCTGGCTGAAAGAAATGGAAAAATCTTTTGAGATACTAGGAGTCGCTGAAGAGCAGAAAACTGTTTTCGCCACCTATCTGCTGAAGGGTGAGGCAAACTACTGGTGGGAAGCCAAAAAGAATTTGGAGGGAAGAGGTGTGGTGACCTGGGAGAGGTTTAGCGAGTTGTTCTTGGAAAAGTATTTCCCTAGGTTCATGGAAACACAAATGGAGCTGAAATTTTTGGAACTCAAGCAAGGTAACATGACAGTGGCCGAGTATGAGGCAAGATTTACTGAGCTGTCAAGGTTTGTGCCGGAATATGTGAACTCTGAGGTGAAGAGGGCCCGGAGGTTTCAATTGGGACTAAAGCAATGGATTCAGAATCGTGTGGCGGTTCTTGAGCTGACAGACTATGCCACCCTGGTACAGAAAGCATCGATTGTTGAGGCTGGAGGCGAACAGATGCAGAAGGAAAGAGAGGGAAGGAAGAGGAAGTTTGATAGTCGAAAGGGGAACTCTGCGGGAGGTAGCTTTCCGAGCAAATTTAAGCGAGGAATAATGTCCCAACCCAGTGGGAACTTTGGAACCAAGAAAGCTGAAAGTTGGAGTGTGGGCCAGGGCGGCCGACCACAGGGATCATCGTACTCTACCCCACCCCGAGCCCCACTCCCGGAATGTAATAAATGTGGAAGGAAACATGCGGGCGTGTGTAACCTGCAAGATGTGAAGTGCTTCAAGTGTGGGCAGACGGGACATTATGCTAACACCTGTCGAGGGACTAGCAACAACACCAGTGCTGGAGGTAATTGCTTCAAGTGTGGGAAACCAGGGCACCGAATGAGGGAATGTATGTCCTCTGGGCCAGCTGCATCAAGAGTGAGTGGAACTGCTTCTAACAGGGCCCCTACTGCAAGAACTTTTAACATGACTGTGCAAGATGCCGTGAGGAACACGGATGTGATCGCAGGTACCCTACTACTCAACTCAGTTAATGCGAATGTTTTATTTGATTCGGGAGCTACCAAGTCTTTCATATCTCTAGATTTTGTATGTCGGCTAGGCCTTAAGACTGAACCACTGAGAGACAGACTGCAAGTAGAGATAGCCAATCATGAAATTATTCCTGTTAACCAAGTATGCCCAGGTTGTGACCTAGAAATAGAAGGGCGACACTTTCGGGTAGATTTAATACCTTTTAAATTAGGAGAGTTTGACGTAATAATAGGTATGGATTGGTTGACAACCCATGGAGCTCAGATTGATTGCGTGAAGAAGAAAGTGAGTCTAAGACTGCCAGGGGATAAGGAAGTAGTGTTTAGTGGAAAACGACAAACCCAAAAATTCCTGACTATGATTCAAGCTAAAAGGCTGTTACGTAAGGGATGCGAAGCCTATGTAGCCTATGTAAAGGATACCAAGAAGGAGGCGCCAAACCTACAGGAAATCCCAGTCGTTAATGAGTTCGCGGACGTATTTCCGGATGATCTTCCAGGACTACCACCTGATAGAGACATCGAGTTCGCTATAGACTTAGTTCCGGGCACGGCCCCAATTTCAAAGGCCCCGTATAGGCTAGCCCCAGTGGAGATGAAAGAGTTGGCCACTCAATTGCAAGAGCTGTTGGATAAAGGAATGATAAGACCTAGTGTGTCACCGTGGGGAGCCCCGGTGCTATTCGTGAAAAAGAAGGATGGCAGTATGAGATTATGCATAGATTACAGGGAGTTGAATAAGGTGACCATCAAGAATAAGTATCCTTTGCCCAGAATAGATGACTTGTTTGACCAACTAAAGGACGCGGTTTATTTTTCTAAGATCGATTTGAGAACCGGGTACCACCAGTTAAGGATTAAGCCAGAGGATATTCCAAAGACGGCCTTTCGCACCCGGTACGGACACTATGAGTTTTTAGTAATGTCGTTTGGGTTAACGAATGCACCCGCAGCTTTCATGGATTTAATGAATCGAGTCTTCAAGAAGTACCTGGACAAGTGTGTTATAGTCTTCATCGACGACATCCTAATTTATTCCAAGACAAAAGAGGAACATGCAGAGCATTTGAGGATTGTATTGGGAGCATTAAGAGAAGAAAAGTTGTACGCTAAGTTCTCGAAGTGTGAATTTTGGTTGAAGGAAGTTCAGTTTTTGGGGCATGTGATTAGCGAACAAGGCATCCTAGTGGACCCAGCCAAAATAGAGGCTGTATCAAATTGGGAGAGACCAACCACTCCGACAGAGGTGAGAAGTTTCATAGGATTGGCCGGCTACTATAGGAGATTTGTCCAAGACTTTGCCAAAATAGCAGCCCCTTTGACCCGGCTAACTCGCAAGACCGAGAAGTTTGTGTGGACTGAGAAATGCGAAGAGAGCTTTCAAGAGTTGAAAAAGAGGTTGGTGACAGCACCAGTACTAGCCCTACCCAATGATAAGGGAGATTTTGTGATTTATAGCGACGCGTCCCATAAAGGTTTAGGGTGTGTGCTTATGCAGCACGGTAAGGTGATTGCGTATGCGTCCAGACAACTTAAGGAGTATGAGATAAGATACCCCACCCATGATTTGGAATTAGCAGCAATAGTCTTTGCTTTGAAGATCTGGAGACATTATCTTTACGGAGAAAAGTGTGAAATCTACACGGATCACAAGAGCTTAAAGTACATATTCACTCAGAAAGAGTTAAACATGAGGCAGAGGAGATGGTTAGAGCTAATCAAGGATTATGATTGTGAGATTAATTATCACCCAGGGAAGGCCAACGTAGTGGCCGATGCACTTAGCCGAAAGGAGAAGCTTAAGATGATAACGTCAGTGGACGAATTGATCAAGGACCTCGAGAGGCTGGAGATTGAGGTGAGGTTGCCAGGAATCGGCCAAGAGAGTCTAATGGAAATAAAAGTCCAACCACCGCTACTGGAAAAGATTAAGTTATGCCAGGAAAAGAAGGTAGAAGAAGAAAAGAATTCGATGGAGAAAATTTTGACTGGCGAAGAAATTAGGTGTGAGAAGGACGGGAATGGAGTTATGAGGTACGCATCTAGGATATGGATCCCGAACGTTCAAGAATTGAAAGATGAGATTTTGCAGGAGGCTCATAGTTCAAGGTATTCGATTCACCCTGGAGGCACCAAGATGTATAGGGATTTGAAAGAATATTATTGGTGGCCAAACATGAAGAAGGACATAGCAGAGTGGGTAAGTAAATGCTTGACATGTCAGAGAGTGAAGGCCGAACATCAGAGGCCCAGTGGATTGTTGCAACCCTTAGAGATACCCGAGTGGAAGTGGGAACAGATTGCGATGGACTTTGTGGTCGGATTACCAAGGACCAAGACGAACCATGATGCCATTTGGGTAATTATTGATAGATTGACCAAGTCAGCACATTTTCTTCCAATCAACGAGAGATACACCGTCGACAAGCTGGTGGATATTTACTTAAAAGAGATTGTGGTTAGGCATGGGGTTCCTGTGAGCATTGTATCAGATAGAGACCCAAGATTCAACTCCAGGTTCTGGAAGAGTTTTCAGGATTGTGTGGGGACTAAGTTAAACATGAGTACTGCATACCATCCCCAAACAGACGGACAGAGCGAGAGAACCATCCAGACCATCGAGGACATGTTGAGAGTATGTGCCATAGATTTCAAGGGAAGTTGGGACGACCACTTGCCGTTGATCGAATTTTCCTACAACAACAGTTACCATGCGAGTATAGGCATGCCCCCATATGAAGCTTTGTACGGACGAAGATGTCGGTCTCCATTGTGTTGGGAAGAGGTAGGGGAACGGAAGATTTTAGGGCCTGAACTGGTCCAACAGACAAGAGAAACTATCGAGCTTATAAGAGGACGGCTGGTAGCGGCCCAAGACAGACAGAAGAGGTACGCGGACCAGACCCGCAAGGACAAGGAGTACGAGGTAGGAGAGTTCGTGATGTTGAAGGTATCACCGTGGAAAGGATTGATGAGATTTGGTAAGAAGGGGAAACTAAGCCCGAGATTTATTGGACCTTTTGAGATCTTGAAACGAGTTGGAAAGTTAGCCTATGAATTGGCTTTACCTCCAAGCTTACAGCAAGTACATAATGTGTTTCATGTGTCCATGCTACGACCCTATCATACCGACTTCCGACATGTGATAGAACATGATCAAGTGGATCTGCAACCAGACTTAACATATGTGGAGCAACCCGTAGAAATTATGGATAGAAAAGAACAGGTGCTGAGGAATAAGGTTGTCAAACTAGTGAGAGTCTTGTGGAGGAACCAGAATGTCGAAGAATCAACATGGGAACTAGAAAGCGCAATGCGTGAAAAGCACCCCCAACTGTTTTCAACCTGATTCCGGGATGGAATCCTTTTAAGGAGGGGAGGCTGTAAGAACCCTAATTTTTGGTAATATTTTATTTTATTTGATATCTTGTGGCAATGTCAATATGGAACCTTTCTGGTCATCCCTGTGATTAATAGAATTGATTGTTTGAGAAACTGTGTTGTTGTATTCCCTATGTAAGATAAAAAGGGAGATTGTGAAGGCAGGAGTCTTATTGTTAGTGAGATTTATAAAACTTGGGATTTGAGAATGATTAGAGTGTTACAAGATTTATTAAGGATCATGACAAGGAATTATGGACATTAGAGGAATTTACACAATTAGCACTTAAGGAATTATAGGGGAAATCTCTACGCGACAAAATATTATTACGAGGGATTAATTAAGATACGATACGAACTAAAGATTGGATAATAAGCATTGGTGGGAGAGTAATAATACAAGGAGTAGTATTGCATGCAAGCTCATGCAACTAAGTAGTTAGAAAAGCAAACTAGATGAACCAAATAGCAAGGGGAATAGTAACTAGTTGGCTTGCTTTTTAAAAGGTGGAGACAACAAGTACCAATGGCCATACCTATAGCCATACCTAGGCTTGTACAATGCTAATACATACACATTATACATATCACCCAACCACTAATTCAATCATTCATCCAACTCAAAAATATCAAACACAAAAACTCTCTCCCCCCCCCTTTAACCTTGCTCTCGGCCAAGACAAGTGGAGAAGAAAAGAAAAATTCTTCTCCCACTTCCCATCACTCTAAATTCATACCATAAATCCTAGGTACTCTACATCATATAAGAAAGGTATGCTATGAATTTCAACCCTTTTCATCCATTAGTTTTCTAGTTATAAATTCTTAAAGTTCTAGGTGAATAGTAACTCTTATTGTTCTTGTTTTTGGATCTTGAAGATTAAGCCATAGATTGATCAACCAAGGTGTTTGGAGAGTATTTCAAGCTTTGTTAAGTTACTAAGAGCTTCAAGGAAGGTATAAATTCTAACCCTTAGTAGCCATGGCAAGAACATTGCTTAGTATTAGTAGATCTAAAAGATTGGTGCACAAAAGTGTTGATTATAGTTTGATTTATGAAAAATCATGGATGTTGATGGTTATTGTCATATTGAAAATTATTTTTATGTGGTATGAGGTCCCATAAGTGTATGAGAACTTTGTTGGGAATTTGTGATGATTTTTGGAGTTGGTGGAATTTTGAGAAGAGACATGACTTGTGGTAAAGGAGTTGTTGGACAATCTGCACTGACCCCTTTTTGAAACTGTAATTCGGAACCCTTAAACTGATCCCCTGAACACCTACCTTATATTGTTGGAAAGGTCCTGATCTGTAGTTTCTGAATATGTAAGGTTCATAATTTTGTGATGTATAGATTTTAAGTTATAGCCGGAAGAGTGAGTTGTGTTTCTGGACTATGGACTGCACTAAGTGACCCTCTTGTGGACCTTGTTTAAACCCCTAGAAATATGTGTAAAATCATGGAAAAATCTGAGAAGATAGGGAATGCAGTGGGGAAGACCACCCAAAAAGAATTGGATTAAAATATGAATTGTTGGATTTTATAAAAATGATAGAGTAAAATTCGCGCAAGGGAAAAAGTCGATTAGTGGACCAAAATTCTAAGTTAATGATTATGATTCGAGCGTGGTAATTAAATTAGGTCGAATAAGTGACGATCGTGATCGAGTGATGACATGAACCTATAGTGGGGCTAGAGAGTCATAAGACGGAGTTATTAAGTTAATTTCGTACCCCCCCTAAACCCCGTAATTAAAGAGATATTGTTAAGGTACTAACGAACGATTATTGTTTATGTATAGATCGTTCGAATTCACACGCTCGACCACCCCAACCAAACCAAGGCAAGTTTACTTTTCAAAACTTATACATATACAAGGATTTTCACTGTTGTGTTTGTAGTTTTCAAATTATATCAAATGCTATGTTTATCGAAGTATTGATGCAATTGAGATTGAACAAGTACATGTATGCTTTTACCCCTTGAACTTAGATTGAAATGTTTTCTTCGGACAACGACTCTAGCAATAGAGGTCGTAGCGGTCCGTATATACTATTGACCGGGGAGCGGTATATTATTATATCGTATCTATATTGCGAAAACCCGAAGGGTCATTCGGGTGGTATCGTATATTCAAATAACTATTATTATATCTTCGTAAATACTCGAAACTCTATCTTGGATTGAAAGTTTATTTTATTTAATAATTATTTTATTAATTATTGCTATTAAATCTTAAAATATCATTTAATAATTATTGTTCACTATTTTAAAAACAAAGTTAATCCAAGATACCTTTTAATACTTTCAAACTCGAACTTTTTCGAACTCAAAACATTTTCGAAAACCCCCGGTCAGGTTCTGCTTCTTGTATGATTTCAAGAATTATCGGTCGACTGATGTCGAACCACAACTACTCTGTTTTCAATCAAAATCTGGTTTTTAAAAGAAAAAGAAAAAGGGACTCTGGCAGGTGTGGGAACCGTTGACGAACGATTCCCGGGATGTGTAAGCGGCCGTGAGCCAGGCGGTCCATCACTTATTATTCCGGCCCAGGTGTTGCCGAAGGATGATTACGGATGTAGTTTTCATCGAGGGTGATTACGGATGTAGTTTTCACTCGGGGATAGTTACGGATGTAGTTTCTATCCTTCTACCGGTAGAGAAGACCCGCGGATTATTGGACTCGGATGTGGCGACTGATCATCGTCAATCCCTGTCAGGTTTTATGTTTTCTTCCAGTCCCATCCTCCACTTTGGAAAAATGCTTTGACACTGCATCTTAGGCCTATGTGCCAGTTGCCGATAGTGTCCTATTTTGATGAGAAAGATGTTGACTTTATGCAGTAGCTAGAACTGCAAGGTTATTTTGAAAACAAGGGCACGTACTGGTGCACCTTTGAAATTTACCAATAATGACAAGTGATTCTATAACTGATTGATACAACGAGTTTAATGACTATTATACATATGAAATGTTATATTGCTTATCTTATACATATATTCTTGCTGAGCTATAGTTGCTCACTCTTGCTTGTTTTCAAATTTTACAAACACAACAGCTAAGAGAAATGGCAAGAACCAGTCAGACTGTTCGAAAGCAGGTGACTAGACCCCAGGCTGCAGTCGAGATTCCACCGGTAGGCCCCGTTAGCCGGATTGGTCGGCAACTTTTGTTAGTACGTTTTATTTATAAGTATGACCTGTGCAAGGCAGTGTACCGCAACAAACTTTCAAGCCGCCAACTTCGCTTCATATCGAAGTGTTGCTGGTAACATAAATGCTATTTAATTCGGTCTGTAATAACTCTAAAACTTTTACTTTTGCTTAATCAAATGTATGACGTTTCTGAGACTCTAACCTGTGTGTGTGCGTGTGTGTGTGCGGTGTGAGTTTATTGTGGGGTCGATGGTTGTTTATTTATATTATGTGCAAGAACAAGTATATTGTTAATGGAAAATGGACCGTGAGCGCCTAGATCTTCGACCCTGGATCTGGGGGCGTCACAAAAGCAAATAAAATTGAGTATTTAGTTAACGAAGCTGGGGAGAAAATAGAAGACCACGATGGAATGTGTGGAGTTGTACGTGATTATTTCCTCCAATTGTTCACTGAGGAGGAGAATGTAGTTGAAATGGTGGGTATTGCAAGTCCCAGAATGGTCACTGCTGAACAGAATTTGAAGCTGATGGAGGATTTTAACTTTGAAGAGTTTACTACAGCCATTAAACAAATGCATCCCGACAAGGCGTCGGGGCCTGACGGACTTAATCCTGTATTCTTTCAAAGTTTTTGGACAGTCATGGGAAAGGAAGTTTTTCAACAGTGTAAGGAATGGATTCACACAAAGAAGTTTCCATCTGGATTGAATAGTACGAATGTGGTTCTTATTCCGAAAAAGGAAAATGCCTCTTGTATGAAAGATCTTCGACCTATTGCACTATGTAATGTTCTATATCGAATCATGGCAAAAGTTCTAGCAAACCGTTTAAAGGACGTACTGCCAGCTTTGATCTCAGAAAATCAGTCTGCTTTCATAAAGAAAAGAAGCATAACGGACAATGTCCTTATAGCTTTTGAGATGATCCATCATATGAATCGGAAAAAGCAAGGCAATGTAGGTGAGGTGGCTCTTAAATTAGACATAAGCAAAGCTTATGATAGAGTAAATTGGTCTTTCTTATGGCGAAGGATGGAATCAAGGGGTTTCTGTGATGTATGGATTGACTGGATGAAGGTTTGTGTTCAGACTATTACATATAACTTCTGTTTAAATGGTTCTCTTGTTGGACCAATCGAGCCTAGAAAGGGGTTAAGACAGGGAGATCCCCTATCTCCCTATCTATTTCTGATCTGTACTGAAGGCTTGTCCAATGCTATTGATGTTGCAGCGAATAATGTTGAGATTCGTGGATGTCAAATTAGTCCAACAACCCCGACAATATCACATCTCTTGTTCGCCGACGACAGTTTCCTATTCTTTCAAGGTACTATAGAGGAAGCAACAAACATCAAAAGCTTGCTTGTTAACTATAAGAAGTGGTCTGGGCAATCTGTTAATTTCCAAAAGTCGGGCGTGTTTTATAGTTCCAATGTTACTACTGATAAACAAGAGGAAATTTCTCGAATCTTAGAAGTGCACAATACCATTACTGAAACAAAGTACCTGGGGCTGCCTTCATTGGTGGGACAATCAAAACGGAGAGTTTTTGGGTACTTGAAGGACACTGCTCGCAAACGTATCCAATGATGGCAAAGAAAACCAATGTCTCAGGCTGGTAAGACAGTACTAATCAGAAATGTAGCTCAAGCTATTCCTACCTACAGTATGTCATGTTTTCTCATCCCCAAGTCTATTTGTCAAGAGTTAGAGCAACTGTTTAATAATTACTGGTGGCGGTCGAACAGTGGAGGAAATAACAAAGGAATGAATTGGCTTTCGTGGAACAATATGAGTATCTCAAAAAGTAAAGGAGGTCTAGGGTTCAGGAATCTGTACGGGTTCAATATTGCGTTGCTTGGAAAACATGTTTGGAACTTTATGCAAAATCCAGACTTATTGGTTAGCAGAGTGTATAAAGAAAGATATTTTCCACATTCACATGTTCTGAAAGCTGAGATGGGACATGATTCAAACTTTTTATGGTCAGGTATATGGACCGCTAAAGAAGAATTAACTGCAGGTTTTAGATGGGTTCTGGGAAATGGGAATGATATTGTTGCCACGAAGGACCCATGGTTGAGAAGAAAGCAGGATTTTTGAGTGGAGCAGAGTGAGTTATATGAAGGCAGAAATGAAATGGGGTCTAGTCTGTTCTTGCCATATGAGAAAAAATGGAATGTACCTTTGATTCGAAGTCAATTTCGTCCAAATGATGTAGATGCAATATTGGAACTACACATTCCTCAACGGGATGTACTTGATAGGGTGGTGTGGACAACATCTAGCAATGGAGTATACAGTGCTAAAGAGGCTTATCACTTCTGGTATAATCTCAAGTTTGGTACTAATACTATACCTCAGTGTATAGGCTGGAAACGAGTTTGGCATCTGAAATTACCACACAAGATCAAAATATTTATATGGCGATTTTGTCGAAATGCCATTCGAGTAAGAAATAGATTGAACTCAAAAGGAGTTAGAGTTTCTATCACATGTCCTATGTGTGTCAATGATATTGAACATATGCTTCATATTTTTTATGATTGTAGCTTTGCAACTGATTGTTGGAACCATGTGGGACTGCCATATGATTGGAGCACGGTAGAATTTGCACCTGAATGGCTACTGAGCAAGCTGAGTAATTCTACGACAGATGAGCTAATGAAAATATGTGTAGTCTTATGGGGCATTTGGTACTGGCGAAATAAGAAAGTTTGGGAGGCACAACTAGTTACACCTGCATTTGCTATGGATAGTAGTTTTAAATTCTACTCAGAATGGATTGAAGCAAGGAAAATTCCAACACCTGCAAGTCGCTCCAGTGCAAGTGGATTAAGTGTGAAGCCTGATAGTAAATGGCATCCACCTGACGAGGGTACATTTAAGATCAATGTCGATGCTTCTGTCTTTCCAGATGCACAAACATATTTAGTGGGGATGATTCTAAGAAATCATGAAGGAGCGTTCTTAGGAAGCAGAACATGTTGCTTTGCTGGAGCTGTATCAGTAGTCGAAGCTGAATCAATGGGTGTTCTTGAAGCATTATCATGGATAAAAGATAGACAAATGCAAGAAGATGTAGTGATGGTGGAATCAGATTCTCAGCTTACTGTCCAAGCAATTCATAGCACTTCTTCGAACTTACTCGAAGTTGGTGAGATTATTGAAAGCTGTAAACAGATTCTTGGCGCTTTGCCTCGAGTCTTGGTTAGGTTTATTCGGAAAAATGCTAACAAGGTAGCACATCAAGTAGCTAGAATCCCTTGTTTTGTTAATTCCCGCACTTTATTCACGTCTCCTCCTACGTGCTTGTTGGAGGCTATTTCCTATGATCTCTTGTTTTGAATGAAATGATCACTTTAGTTTCAAAAAAAAAAAAAGTTATTGATAAGTAGATTATAATCATAATATCATTTATTATAATACCCGAGTCTACCACTTAAATAGTAAATTTTATACCAATCATATTATATTGAGTTTTCCTTATTTAGCATTCTAATCCTACTTTACTAATCATGGTTAATCAATACTTCTAATTTAAATACAATAATAATTTTATTTAAAATATCCATATAATAAATATTTTTTTAAATTAAAATTTTTTTTTACTGAAAAATCACTATTTTAATTTAAAATCAATCAAGATATACTGTTATATATTTTCAAATTATTTTTAAAATTAAATAATTATTAAACAACTACTCTTTCAACATAAAATCAGTCACAGTTATACTACTAATATACATTATAAACTAATTTTCACAATATATATTATAATTACACAATTAATTTTAAATATTTATAATCGAACAAAAACCAAAATCTAAAAAAATTGAATTTGAACTAAGATTTTAAATAACTTGGATATTATCTATAATTTTCAAAAACTCAATTTTTTTTAAAGGCTCAAAGAAATATATACTCATAATTTGTTAGTAATATGTATTTAAGAAGGGTGAGTGCCCCAAATACCTACTTTTTAAGCTTTCTTAACCAAAATACCCATTTTCGGAATGTACCGTCCAATATACCCACCACATACGCCACTAACAGAGGCGTATGTGGTGATACGCAACTGGAGAAGACGTGTGCGAAAGACACGCGTGTGGCATTCGAGTCTCCACTGAAGATACTCTTCTGTCAACAGAGCATCCAACGTAGATACGCCACTACCAGAAGCGCATCTTCGGATACGCAACTGGCTGTGGCGCATCCATTATCTTCTTCGTTTGCAGAGGAAAGTGAGAGAATCTCTCGCCGGCGACTTCTCTATCTATCTTCGTTCACCTCTCTTCAACGGTTGTTCATTAAAAATATACACCCCAATCAAATCACCTTACTTTCCTCTACAATCCTATACTAGTTTTATTACACATCTAATGCTAGAATTCGAGATCTCGCGACTTACAATCAAAATCGCGATTCCAGCGATCTCTTTTTCTCTCCCTCCGTTCACCTCCCTCCCGTGCTTATTCAATCATCTTATACACACCATTGGAATCGCATCTTCACCCTCTACACATCCATACCAGTTTCATACCATTTTATTCATCGAATTTAAAACCCCCAAACTCGATTAGGTCACCGGCGGGAGGCAAGAAGACTTGGTTGCTGACTTACCACAGTACGTGGGATACGCCTCTTCAAATGGCGTATCCCGTGGGTATTTTGGGTAGTGTTTTTGAAAATGGGTATTTTGGTAAGTGGGTAGTAAAAAAGTGGATATTTTGGGCATTCTTTCATTTAAGAATGTATATAAGCCAACACACCATATACATTTTAATTATTTAAAATATAAATTTACGTTAAAAGAGTGTTATCATTGTTTGGGGAATAAATTACGAATAAAAAAATTAAAATTATTTTAGAGGTAATTAGATTTCACTTCTGGATTCTAAACTAATCAATCATATACAATTTTTTTATTTTTTACCATAATTATTCTAATTTATTATTTACGGTTAAATTTAATTATAATAATATTTTGATCTAATAAGTTCATATATTACATGGTTTTAATAAATTATAATTCTACTAAAATTATTGTATTCACTAATTATATCGGTAACCAATCTGAAAATTATACTAATACTATACTTGAATTGATTATTTTTGTATTTCGATTATATATATGAATTATATGTTTTGTATTTGAATTGTCTAATAAAATTAACATGAATAACGATTCTGACAAAAAAAATAAAAAAAAGATTTAAATTTTCATCATCCTTATTTTGAATTCTCCCAAATTTATTTCCGATACGAATATTTAGTTGTTAGCTCCAACAATTCTGTGACTAACCGAATTGTCGACATCAATCAATCACACATTTGAAAATATGATAACTAAAATTTATTATTTACATTGTTGGATTGTCAATTTTATTATTCATATCTTACTTGTATGACAACTAAAATATCTATTGTATAACCATACATTTGAAAGTATGATATAGTTTTTCTCATATAACCTTTATGAAGGGGTCTATGTCAATATGAGATTAGTTTCTCAATTTCTCTAAAGTAGAATTTTCGTAGACCCCTGGAAGTGATTCTTGAGGAAAACACACAAGTCACATTCACTGAAAATGCATTCAATAGTTTTTTCTTTTTGCTACATCAATCAAAAATATTTGTCCATCAAATTAATTGCTAATGTAGTTAACGTTGTATTTATTGCTACTTCACCAACTTAATATTCAAAGGTACTTCATGAATGATAAAATATATGTAAATTTGATGTGATATATGCGTACGTAAATTACTGATTTCATAGGTATATTAATTTTTTTATTTTTTATTTTAAGGTTTATAAAGTTTTCTTCTCTTCTTCCCACCCTAGGAGTAACACAAAAATAAGGAGTAGTGTTATGGGCCGAGTCGATCCACCTACACGTCTTACTTTTACTACTATATTTGGAATTTTTTTATTTTTTTTATGTCTCATATTATTCTTCACTTTTAACCTTTTTCACCTCCATCTTTTATAAACTTATCAAACTGATGTATATGAAACATATGCATGAAGTTGACAAATTTTAATAAATCAAAGTTATTTCATTCTAAATTTTGTTTATGACCTGTTGCAACTTTGCAAGGACAATAAAAAAGGCTGCTATAAAAGAAAATTAATCTATCTGCTTATTTGAGATTATACAACACCTCATTAAGCATCCTTATACCTCCATCAAATTAACCATGATTACTGTATTTGTATAATTACGAAGTATTTACATTCGATGATTATATTATTAGATTGGGAAAATTCTAATATTTGCGACTGACATCTTTTTTTATAAGACTTAACACTTTCTATCTCCAAATTGAAGCATATAGCTTATTTAACTTAATAAAAACTCATATTAATATATTTGTTCATATGTTAAATATATATTATGGGACAATTTTATTATTGCTAGAGTACTTATAAGACACAACTGTCTACATTCTCTAAAATCATTTCTATATATTGATAATCAACTTTAGCATAGGTACCGTATAAGCTGAAATCAAGAAATTAAAATAAAACTCTACCATTGCTTACTCCTTCCAAAAGTGCTCAGTATTAATTTTTTTATATTTTACGGATCTACATAATGGTTAGGGGATTTTAAATGTGAGTGTATTTCATCTATATTTATTGATTGGTATAATGATTGTCACTGTTTTCGCGAGAATATAAGGTTAATTTCATTTTTAACTTTTTAGAATATAATTTTTCCATTTCGCTTTATTGGTAGGTTAACGAACATGCACAAAGAAGGATATGTCACTAATGTGATACGTACTCTCTATAAAGTACTAGCTTATAACCCGTGCGATGCACGGATTTTTTTGATATGTAATAAATTTTATTTTATGTTACAATTATATTTTTATATAATTATTATTTATAATATTTTATTTTAATTTTAATAATTTAATATAAATTTAATTAATAATATGCATGCTTTAAAACTTATATTATAAAATTTTAAAATAAATACGTCGTTGCTAGAATTCGAACCTTGAAATTTTAGTAAACTAATTTAATAATATAATATATATAATCATTAGATCTAACGATTATGATTTTTTACAAAAAAATCTAATGGTCATTATTCGTGAAAGATATGATATGATTAATTGTAAGATTAGTTTTGAATCAAAAAGGTAGTGTGTTTTAATTCGAAGAAAATATTAATGATTAGAAGATATAATACGATTGATGTTTTTAGGTGTTTATAAAAGGTAATATCTTCAAATAAAATTAAATGTGAAAAAGGCAATCGACTAATTACCATTAATTATATTATGGTATTATTCATTATAGGAGTTTTAATAGTATAGATATCGTATATAATTTTCTTCATAATAAAGAGTAAAAAAGTAAATTCATGAAGTACAAAAAATGGATACCAAAAAACAGGTACCAAAACTTTTAATGTTTCACATATTATATTATAGTTTAGATTTTAATATCGACTAATTACCATTAATTATATTATATTATTATTTATTTTAGGAGTGTTAATAGTATAGATATCGTATATATTTTTCTTTATAATGAAGGGTAAATAAGTAAATTCACGAAGTACCAAAAATAGATACCAAAAAACAAGTACTAAAACTTTTAATGTTCCGATTATTATATAGTAGTATTGATGGAGAGTGATTTAATCTAATAATAATAATAATATATGTGATAATAATAAGGTAGAGATCTAGGATATAGTGAAGAATGTTTTTATTAGAATATATTTCTCTCCATTAGGAGGTACAACTCTCTAATTATCAAATTGCAAACCCTTTAACAAGTGGGGTTTTATTAGTATGTATAGGGGATCCCTTGTGGGTCCCCTAATTTACTTGGCCAATAAGTTTACACTTGTGGGCTTCAAGGCCCTAAAGATACATGTCATACTTAATGTGCCTAATACAATATAAGTTAATCTCTTTAATACATGAAATTTAATGGGCCTAATACATTCTAAACTAGCCCATCTATTAATGAAGACTGCTCCATTGGGCTTTGTGGTCCAACATTTGTCCCCCCTAGACTGGAAGGTATCTTTAGATCCTGTCAAATAAACAAGTAAACTGAGAAAGTAAAGTATCAATTTTGCACGTGTTTGCCTGTCATAATTCGACCACAAATGTAAATACGATTCGCTTTCCTTCCCCCCTTTATATATATATATATATATATATATATATTTGTTTCTACTGTGACGGTTCATTTTTTCGTTTTTGTGATTTCGAGACGTGAAGCAGGTGCTCTCCAGGGAACTTATATTCATTTGCTGCGTTTTTCCCCATTTTTATTGTAAGGTATGTTTGCCATTCTTATTTTCTTGTTTTTGTTTCTAGGTTAATTGGATAATTTTCCTCTTGTGTGTGTCTACTATCGACTATGTGTAGATGAGAGAAATATCGTTTTCTTCCTCCTCTTCCCGTACCCTTAGCGATAGGAATCCTGGGAATCTACCGATCAAGGATGAGAGTCTTGAGAGTTTTTTTAAATTGGATGATTTGGAGATCCCAGAGCATGTATCTGATCACAGTTTCGATTTCTTGGATGGAGATGAGAGTGTGATGGGAGAGGTCTGTACTTTGCCTCCCCTCAGTCCTCGAACAATAGCACATCGTCAAAAGGTCGTAGACGACGCTTCAGCCTCTGGTTCTGTAGAGTTGCGAGATAAGCCTAATATTAATTATGCAAGTATTTATGTTGATCGTGCCATTAATGTAGATCTAAGTGCTTGGGTTGATTTAGAAAATACTCATAAGTGTAAAGTTCCTCTAGCCGAGTAAAGTTCCCCTAGCCGAGGATCGTATCTGGGAGATGCCTGAGTTTGGTATGCAGGGGATTCCAATGATCCATTTCGAATTAAGGTTGCGTTTACCTATGCACCCTTTTCATTTGGCCATTTTCGAGGCTGTGGGTTGTGGGGTTTCACAGTTGACCCCTAACTCCGTGGCCCAAGTGAGTGGATTCATCGCTCGGTGTGCTGAGATGGGATATGTTCCCTCCATTCGTTTGTTTTTTTCAATTTATGGAATAAAGTATTCTCGTGGGCAAGTCTATTTTGATAAGTTGTATGGTCGATCTAAGATTGTCGATGTTAAATCCTCTAATTCGGGGTGGCACAGGAAATGGTTGTATTACTATGGGCCCGACCTTGAATTTGTTCCTCCTTGTCCGAAGGTTTCGCAGAAGATAATAGACTACTTGACCAATATGGTGAAATATGATGATATCTTTTTAGATAGGTTCCAGGGCGAGGGCTCTTTATATACCCACCTCCAATTGAAGGATTCTGTATTTTTGGAAAAGCATAATTGTAAGGTCTCATTATCATATTTGTTTTACTTTTTGGTCCATTGTATAATGACGTATTGTTTTGTTTCTTTGCAGTGACTGGTGAGTCTTTGAAGGAAGTTTTGAATAGTGGTATTAAGGACGACATGCATAAAGCTATGTTGGTTTTGGCGAAGCGGTCTTCCACGAAGCCAGGTTCGTCGGTGAAGGAAGTTCCTAAGGTTGGTGTTTCAGTTCCCGCTGATGGGACTGTAAGTGACAATGTTATCTCTGTTGATGGTGACTTTACTGTTGGCGATGTTCGTGATCGAGGGGGTAAGAGAGTAAGGGCAGATTCTGACGAGGATACCTGTAAGCGTGTCTCATCGACGAAGACTGGTGAGGCTTCCCATTTCGGGCTCGGGAGATCCCTGACCTTTACTGGGATCAATAAGGAGGCTCTCCCCCCTCTACTTCAAGGCTGCTTGTCCGACAAGCCGCTACAAAATGAGGTTAACGCGAACGAGCATTGGACTGCTGGCTCTCGGTTCCCCACTCAAGTTTTCAAGCAATTGACTTGCCGCAAGATAAGGGTTCCTTGTTGATAAGTCTCGGGATGAGATAGCGGATCGCTGCCTGGCTCGTGGTGGACGGGTAATTAATTTATGCTTTTTATTTTACTTTGCATGCCTGCTTGACTTTATGTTTTTCTATTTTACTTTATGCTTTTTCGCTTCATTTTGTAGCTTCTTGCTGACTTAGCGCACATTGTCAAAGACTACCGAGCTGACGTCGACCACGAGTGGCGCTCCAACACAGCTCGCGAGTTAAACAAAGCGAAAGAGAAAGCAAACGCAGCGATGATACGAGCCGTTGAGGTTGAAGGTCGAGAGAGGAAGTTAATTTCAGATGTTGAAGTCTTGAAAAAGGAGTGTTAGGAGTCAAAGGACGGCAAGAAGGTTTGTGAAGATGAGCTCCTTCAACTGAAGGGTGCTATGGAGTTGGATAAAGGGAAGATATCGACCCTCAATAACGAAGTGCTCATGCTTTGTGACAAATGTGACGGCTTGAACGTTGGGGTGACCTCCTTGAAGGTTGAAGTTGAAAAAGCTACTGAAGAATCTGTGAACGCTATGGCTTCGGGCTAACATGGGTGCTATGACCGGTTGGAGAAGGTTGGTGTGGACTTAACCGGGAATTCCCTAGATGACTATTGTGCTGATTTGTCGAAGATCTTGGTAGAGGCAAAGGATGGTGATTCAAATGCCGCAGTTTGAAGGCGAGGGATGCCTCGTAAGCTATGTACTGCCTTTTTCCTTGATTTATCATGTTGGAATTGTTGAATTTGTTATGTCGTGGGTCAATTTCTAACTTTGTCTCACTCTGTTATTGAGTGGGTCGAAATCTTTAATTTGGTTTCTGAACCTTCTTGTTACTGTTATGGGCGAGGTATGCCTCGTAGATGATGTATTTGTGTTTAACTTTCGTTTGTTTACTTTGACTATCCTGGAATGGGATTATTGTTTTTGTTTGTTTGTTTTGTAAATCATCGTGTTTTTAAGTGATTGCTCAAATATACTCTAAGATTGAAAGTGTTTTCATATTAAGATGCGCTTTGGCAACGACGTGTTTAGTCGTATCTTGGATTTAATCCCATCAAACTATGGGATTTTTCCTTGCTTTTATTTTGGAAATTATAGTGTTTGGAGAGTAGAAATTTTATTCTATTATTATTTTATGTCGTTTGTGATTTTGGATTTGTCATTTGTTATGTGAGGCGTCAAAGTTAACCCGAACAAGTTTTTCTTTGATCAACTCTTGTAGTTTTGCCTTTGCCTTTACTTTCACCACTTATTTTGATTGGGACGAAAGATGACTTGGTAATGGCGTACTTTATTGAAAATAAGCTTATAGGCAAAGATAAGCTTTTATTGAATAAATTAAGGAAATTAAGGTGGGGACCTCATATCAGCCCCTTTTCACCTTAATACATTGATAAGAATTAAAAGATGAGTAACTTATCTTTGTTAGGAACTTGTCTTTGTTAGGACAGAACATAATTACTGATAGAATTTTTTCAAATGTATGCCATTCCAGGCATTCTTGACCACCTCGCCATTGAGCTGTGCAAGCTCGTAAGTTCCAAGTCGAATCACTTTAAGGATTCGGTACGGACCTTCCCATGGAGATTTGAATTTTCCCGAGATTGTGGGCTGTGATGAGGCCGCCTCTCGCAAGACGAGGTCATTGAGCTGAAACTCTTTTGGCTTTATGCCCTTGTTGTAGTACTTCGCTACCTTGGCTTGATATTTAATTGTCGACTCTGTTGCCTCATTTCTGGTCTCTTCTAGGAGTTCGTTCTCCAACCTCAATCCCTCCAATGAGCTAGTTGCTTCAAATTTCTCAGTTCTGGGAGAGTTAAGTGATACCTCAACTAGGATGACAGCGTCTGTGCCGTATGCGAGACGGAAGGGGGTTTCCCCCGTTACGGTTCTCGGGGTTGTCCTATATGACCCTAGGACGTTGGGGAGCTCGTCTACCCAACAACGAGGGGGTATCGATGAGGACGCAAGTTTGGACAGGGCATCTGCCTGTTGGTTTTCATTTTTGTCGATGTTTTTAATGTTCCACGAGACGAATCTACTCAGAAGAGCTTGAGCTTTTTGCAGATAATGCGTCATTCTGTCGTTGTGTGTTTTGAACTCTCCCCAAATTTGTTTCACCACCAGCTGAGAATTACTAAAGATGTTTATAACATTCGCCTCGAGGCCAAAAGCGAGGCTTGATCCAGCAACTAGTGCTTCATACTCGGCTCCATTGTTTGTTGCTTGAAAAGCAAAGATACTAGCTTGTTGAACTTTAAATCCCTCGGGGCTGATGAGTATAATGCTTGCCCCATTGCTTTCTAAAGTGGATGAGCCATCGACAAAGAGAATCCATGATTTTGATTGATTTTTGTCGACATCGAGTTGTTGAAGATCGGGTTTGTCAAATTGGCATTCGACGACAAAGTCTGATAGAGCCTGAGTTTGTTAAAATGTATTGGTTTTCCTTTCTGCAAATACCCCTTTCTTTTGCTCCACTGTGCATACTCCTGGTTTGACATGGAGTGAATGGCGAGCTATCGTCTCGGGTATCCCTGGCATATCCTTGGGATCCCATGCGAAGATGTCCGCATATTCTCGAATAAGACAAGTAATTTGTTGGCGGAGATCGCCCTCGAGATGTATGCCAATCTTAATTGTTTTGTTAGGATTACCTTCTTCTACCTCGACCTCTATAGTTTCCTCTAGGGAAATGCAATTGGGTTCCCCTGTGGATTCTATGGTTGCACAAGGATTTATCTCGATAATTTGATTGATAGAAGAGTCATCGACGCTCTTTATTTTGGGAAGTACTGTAGATAGATAACATTGGTGAGCTGCATGTTGGTCACCCACGACCTCTCCCACTCCAAATTCAGTGGGGAATTTCATTTTGAGGTGAGGAATGGAGGTAATGGCCTTCAGAGCCGTTAACGTGGTCCTGCCGAGAATGGCGTTGTAGCTTGAATTTGCATTTACAACATGAAACTTGACGACCTGCCATGTCTGGCATGGGAGAGATCCAAAAAGAACGGGGAGATCGATGGTGCCAAAGACCTTGACCTCGTTCCCAGTGAAGCCATATAGAGGCATGTTCACATTTTCAAGTTTTCTATCGCCATGATCCATTCTTGCAAAAGCATGATGATACAATATATCAACAGAGCTACCGTTGTCAATCAGAATCTTTTTCACTTTGTTTGTGCCGACCTTGGCTGTAATTACAAGAGCATCTTGGTGGGATTCAATCAATCCTGACGGATAGTCTTCATCAGAGAATGAGAAAATTGGAGTAGGATTGGGTCGAAGGCGTTTGGGTGCCTCGGGATTGATGTGAAACACTTCTCTAGCATATAGCTTTTTAGAATTGTTTGATGTACCTCCAGCAGCGAACCCTCCTGCTATGACCACTACAAGAAAAACAGCTTCAGAGACCGCTTTTCAACCGTTGTCTGAAAGAGAAGTTTTCCGTTGACTATTGAGCCACCGTCTTTGGTGCTGTCACACACCGGTTTTTCACTGGTGTATAGATGCTGCCACACAATGGGGAATAAAACCTTTGTATGTGGTACTTGACACAACGGAATTCTCCCGTTAAAAAAATTTGACAGAACTGTTTTTAAACCGTTGTACTAGTAGTGTCTATACAACGGTGTATAACTGGTGTTTGATAGTATCAAAGACGGCGGTTCAATAGACAACACCCGATAGACAACGGTTGAAAAGTGCTGTCTGACTTGGTTCTGCTGTAGTCGGTTTGAATAACGGTTTGTTATTTCACTGGTGTTGTGCCAATGCAAATTAACAACGATTTCTGACTGAGAAAGATATGAAGCTTTACTAGCATTGTTTTATTACATTTGGTACAAGGGTTTAGTTTTTAAATACGTTGTTGTTAAGGACTCAACACAACGGTTTGTGCTGTTTGCAATCTTGTTTTAATAGTTTTGGCGCAACGGTTTGTGCTGTTTGCAATCTTGTTTTAATAGTTTTGCAATCTTGCATTACACAAAGCATTTCAAACACAATCAAACATTCCGAAACCTAAAAAACCAACCACAACATTTATACCAGATATAATACCATTACCATCCAAAAACCAATAACCATAATATATATATACACCAAGTACCATTCGATAAGTACTACATCATTGACAATTCCATCCAAGGAACAAAAGATTCAAAGTTTCCACTAGTTAACCTTAACAAAACTGATAAGTGGAGTTTATATCCACTTGGAGTGTTCTATATCGGCTTAAATTGATTGTCTTGGGCTCAAGTTTGTTGTAGTTTTGATGTGTTTCGTGTAGTTGTGCAGGGTTCTAAATAATTGGGAATGGTTGGAGATTTCAATTGATTTTGGGGTGGTTTTGAAGTCTTAATGAAGAATGAGGTCTTCCACATAATCCTTGGGGAGATATGGAGTCAAGGAAATGAAGTATGAAAGCTTTGAGAAGAAGAACGGAAGGAAACGGAGGCAAAACGAAGAAAAAATGAAGGAACTAGCATGGTAAAAAAATTTCAACAGAATTGCTGCTAGGCTGCAGCCTAGTAGGGTAGGCTGCGGCCTACTGCCAACAGATTTTCTACTAGGCTGCGACCTAGCAGGGTAGGCTGCGGCCTAGTACCCCTGCTGCCCACTTCGAATTTTGTGCTAAAAGTTCTCCATAACTTTCCTGTTTTGAATCTGTTTGGTATTTTTGGACTTTTCTTGTTGGACAAGACTTCTAGGGTCTATTTAAACTCATTGTATCATTGTAATATCATATCATTACATCGCTTTATTATTGTAACATAGATCTTCAAGAGAGAAAATGAGAGAAGGATTCAACGCTCGGTGACAAGCACAGATCTAGATCTACTTCATCTTTTGTATACGTTGAATCATAGATTTGTTTTCTCAACTCTTAGTTTTAATAATATTATTGCTTCTTTCTTCCATATCTTGTTTATTATCATGTTTTCATCAAATCCCATGACGATGAACGGTTCAATTATGGGCTAATCGTTGTCATGGGATTCTAACGAATTTATTTATGGAGCTTTAGTATCTTGATGCTTTAAAGATCTGTGTGTGGTGTATAATTGATATCCTCGTATGGTTGTGCTTAATTGTTAGATGCGTAGCTAACATCTAATCTGTTAATCTCTTGTAAAGTGAAAGTGGATCTTGAGATTTAGAACTTGCCATGCTAGCATAGGTTCATGATTGTTTATCAACATGATTCGTAGTATGAGATGAGAATACTTGTATTGCCCTGTGTGATCTTAATGGATAACTTTCTCTTCAACCGTTATGTTTTCAAATTCTATAGACATATAGGGTCTAAGCATAATTGGTGTCTATTCATCTTCTATCTCTTTTGTGGATGTATGTTTAGTTTGGTATACGTATGCTGACAGGTAGCGTGTACTTGTTTCGTGTTATCCGATCAGATATCATAACCATTGCATATAGTGATTAAAGGCGTCAGATCTAAGTGAAGTATTTAATGAAGTTAGGATCCCATGTTTATTCTTGCATAAGTAATTCGATTCCAATTCTCGTTAGTTAGTTAATTCTTAGTTTGTTAATTTACTTCTTAGTTAATTAAAACCCAAATTTATTAATTGTCTTAGCAGTGAATAAAAACCATACATTGTTGCATAGGTGCATTAACTGAATTGAAACCTAAACCAGATCTCTGTGGGAACGAACTCAACTTTATTCTATATTACTTGTGACCACGTACGCTTGCGTGATATAGTGCAAACAAGTTTTTGGCGCCGCTGTCGGGGATCATCGGTGTTTTATTTTTAGTTTATGTGCTTGTCAATAGTGGTCGTTAGCGTTCACCGACTCGGATTTCTTATTTAGTTTGTTTGTTTCGTGGTGTTTCAGGTACTTGAGTTTGTATGCGAACACGTTTGCAAGCTCGTAAGGAAGAACTAGCAGAAGACGATCTTGTAGAGAACAAGGAGAATAAGGAAGAGGAATTTGCAACTACAGTCGAGATGGGTGATGCAGCAGCAGCTAAGGCTTTGAAGGACTATTCTCAGCCGAAGATCAATGACATCCAGTCTAGTATTATCAGGCCGGCCATTACCGCTAACAACTTTGAAATCAAGCCTGGCACTATTCAGATGCTACAGAATTCGGTTCAGTTTGGGGGTGCTTCTACGGAGGATCCTAACATGCATATTCGGGACTTTATCGAGATCTGTGACACTTTCAAGTTTAATGGTGTGTCGGCTGATGCTATCAAATTGAGACTTTTCCCATTCTCTCTGAGGGATAAGGCTAAGGGCTGGTTACACTATTTACCACCTGGTTCCATTACTATATGGGAGGATCTTGCTCAGAAGTTTCTTACTAAATTCTTCCCTATGGCGAAAACTACAGCAATAAGGAACCAGCTAACTCAATTTCAGCAGCAATCTGGAGAATCTTTGTGTAAGGCTTGGGAACGTTACAAGGAGATGCTACGGAAGTGTCCCCATCATGGTATGCCTGACTGGATGGTTATTAATAGTTTTTACAATGGGTTGGGAGCACAGTCTAGACCTATGCTAGATGTAGCATCAGGTGGAGCTCTATGGGCTAAGAGCTACGATGAAGCTTATAATCTTATTGAGACGATGGCTGCCAATGAATATCAGAATCCAACCCAGAGGCTATCTCAAGGCAAGGTAGCAGGTATTTTTGAAGTGGATTCAGCTTCAGCTATTGCAGCTCAGTTGAAGGCATTGACTATGAAGGTGGATTCTCTTGCAAATTATGGAGTTCAGCAGGTTGCTAGTGTTTGTGAGCTATGTGCGGGCGCACATGATACGAATCAGTGTGCTATCTCTTCTGAATCAGCACAGTTTGTGAGTAATTTTCAGAGACCTGCTGCACCAGTTCTAGCCTCTTATCATCTTAATAATCAGAATCATCCCAATTTCAGCTGGAGCAATAATCAAGGTGCTCAACAACCTCAGCCTTATCAGCAATTTCAGGGACAGCAAGCGAAGCCAATCAATCAAGGCTATCAACAGCAGTGTGCTCCAAGGCAACCATATCAGCCTCCGGGATTTCAGCAACAGCCCCAGGCTAATGCGGGGCAATCTTCTAATGACAAATCAGAAATGGATGAGTTGAGGATGATGGTTAAAAGCCAGGCTGTAGCTCTCAAAACTTTGGAGAACCAGATGAGACAGCTTGAGAGTGCTTTACTTAGTAGGCAACAAGGAACTCTTCCTAGTGACACAGAGGTTAATCCAAGCAAGAGGGAGGTCCATGAGCAGGTGAAGGCAGTTACTTTGAGATCGGGAAGGGTTACAACAGATCCAAAATCAGCAACTAAGGAAGATGAAGAAGGGCAGAATCAGCAACTTGGAAAATCAGCAGTGCCCGAAATTAAAAATTCTGACTTGGTAATTGAGCAGCTAGATGGTGAAGTAGAAAAGAGCAAGGAACCTGTTGAAAAATCTATTCCAAAGCAGTCTACAGAGAACAATCAAATCTATCCACCCCCTCAATTCCCAAAAAGACTTCAGAAGCAAAATTCTGCTGAACACACTCCTCCGAAGCAGAAGTGGGTGAATCAGATCTATCCTCCTCCTCCATATCCTCAACGCTTGTAAAAACAAGATCATGAAAAGCAGTTTCAAAAGTTTATGGATGTCTTCAAGAAACTGTCCATTAACATTCCTTTTGTTGAAGCATTGAAGGAGATCCCAAGATATGCAAAGTTCATGAAGGATATTTTGTCACGGAAGAGAAGGTTGGAAGTATTTGAAATAGTGGCATTGACAGAGGAGTGCAGTGCGGTGTTGCAACAGAAATTGCCTCCTAAACTTAAGGATCCAGGAAGCTTTCAATTCCATGCACCATTGGAAAGTTGTCTTTTGACAAATTCTTATGTGATTTGGGAGCTAGTATTAATCTCATGCCCTTGTCTGTTTTCAAGCAACTTGGTCTACCAGAGACAAAGCCAACCAACATCTCCTTGTAGTTGGCTGATAGGTCGATCACTTATCCAAGGGGTATAGTAGAGGATGTCTTGGTGAAGCTTGATAAGCTCATATTTCCTGTCGATTTTGTGATTCTAGATTTCGAAGAAGATAAGAAGATTCCCATAATCTTGGGAAGGCCTTTTCTAGCTACGGGTCGTACTTTGATCGATGTGCAAAAAGGAGAGCTTACAATGAGGGTGCAAGATCAGAATGTCACCTTTAATGTGTTCAAGGCCATGAAATTTCCGACAGAGGATGAAGAGTGTTTCAGTATGGAAATGGTTGATACGGGTCAGAGAAGGAAGTTTGATCAGTTGTTGAGCAAAAAGTCGGACACACACATGATAAAGCATCACATCAGTGATTCCATTGACGGTTCTTCAGTTCGAGATCTCTCGAATGTCAAGCTCGGAAAACTTCCATCCTATTTGAAGTATGTCCTTATGAATGATGAGTTAGTGATTTTTAAAGGTTGTCCAGATAATGTATTAAGAAGGTGGATCATGGATGATGAGGTAGAAGAGTGTTCTTATCAATCAACTGTGAAGCATAAACACCTTAGAGGTGTGAAGAAGAAAAAGAAAAAATTGATTGGAGGAAGAGTCAAAGTGAAGTTTGATTTAGAAAA
This sequence comes from Kitagawia praeruptora, assembly GCA_037693485.1. Taxonomy (NCBI): domain Eukaryota; kingdom Viridiplantae; phylum Streptophyta; class Magnoliopsida; order Apiales; family Apiaceae; genus Kitagawia; species Kitagawia praeruptora. Next base: position 113,457,967 of record CM075344.1, on the reverse strand, counting down.
GATGTGGGAAGATAGCAAGAAGGTTGTCAAACAATGGGTGAATGGTCCTTCTGCTAAGGACAAGTCGAATGCGATCTTCGAGCCACCATGATTTGAATCATATTTGTCCGGCTAAATGACGTTAACGACAGCGCTTCGTGGGAGGCAACCCACGTGTTTCGGTATTTTTAGGTATGTTTCCTACTATCCCTTGTATTTACTTCCATTCAATGCGGACATTGAATATTTTAAGTTTGGGGGTGGTTTGGGGGATTAGTAGTTGTTGTATTATGTGTTCATGTAGGATTTTATGCTTTGCATATTAGTGCTAGTTCATGCATTTATGTTCGTGTTATCTACGTTTGTTTCATATAGGACATTCTGTTTTTATTTTCGTATACCATGTGAGTCCATAGTAGTTTGCATTTGCACCCATGCTTGATAGGAATTTTGTGTTGTTGACGCTTTTGATTGAGAAGTGATATGCTTTGTTCTTGTGCACACGCATATACTAGTAAGTTGAAGCTAGTAGACTTATTGAATGTTGTAAGTAATTAGAAGGACATGAATATGTGCATGTTAACTCGGATAACTTGTAGAAGGGGGGGTTGAATACAAGTTATATAATCGTGTCTGATTTTTGCTTGGTTATATGAACAAGAATAAACGAATGAATCAAACTCTGTTTGTATTAATAAGATCAAATACAAACTCTACCAAAGGTGTACAATACCTTTAGCAGCTGCTGACAATACAAATTTCTCTCTGTTTGTACTCTCGTATACTTACGATTACAAACCTTACGAACTAACTTTTACAATGATATAGAGAGAGTATTTATAATGCTACCTATCAACTAATCACAGAAAGATAATCTATACATGACAATGTTCTGCCGTCCAGTTGATAGTTTCCATCAATAGAAAATTATTTCCTTCATAAAATCTTCTTGCTTGTTCCTCAAACAAAGATCCTGTTTTATAGCACTTGCCAGTTTCTGTAGCATCCATAATGACATCATCAGTAACACGACTGATATCAGGATTCCATCTTGCATCAGGATCTGACCATCCCATCAGTACTCGATCAGTAGTTAACTTGACATATCAGGATTCAATCTCAGTTCCTGACATGTAGTACTCGATGCACTGTTCATTCCTGACTAAACTTTACAGATAACTGTCTAACATATTTCCTATACAAAGTGCTAAATCCTTTGTAAATCAGGATATACAAGAAGTATAAGTAAAATTCTATTCTTAACATCACAACTCATGAATTATTCCTAACAATCTCCCCCTATTTATGCTTTAAAACCTGAAGCATAAATCTGAGTTGTTGATGTCAAAACATATAACAATACAATCAGAATAGAATTTATGAATTCAAAAATCATGAAGTTAAGTACCTCCTTCTTCAGATGTAGACAAAGTATCCAGTACTTAGAAAAAAGAATTCAACTATTTGATGCTTCTTTTCCTTTACCACTTCCCTGATAAGATTCACCTCTGTCATCCTTAGTTCTTCTTTTATTTCTTCTAGTCTATTTATCTCCTCCCCCAGTCTGTTGCCTTTTAACTATTTTTATCTCCCCCCTTTTGACATTAGTAACATTAATTCCAAGAGATTCAGTAACAGAACAAATGAGATTCATCAGAACTGCTTGATTTTCCATAATAGTGACTTGGTTATCTTCAAGTGTTTGAAGTCTTGATTGAATTTCAACTTGAGATTTCTGAATGTCTTGTAGAATTTCAGAATTGAATTTAATATTGGAAGTGTTTGGAATATCTTCAGATTCAAGTCTTGTAGAAGAAGTTGCCTGTGTAGAATGATATTCAAGTAATAAAACTCGATTAGAGTTACAAACATTTTCATCTTTCTGATCTGAAGCTGCAATATGATCATCTTGTCCTTCACCAGTATTCTGTGTACTAACATCTACAAAACCTGACTCCTCCTTAGATTGATCAGATACTGTTGATGTCTCAATTCTGGCTGATATTGGTAGTACAAACGAAGGAATACTAGGATCATTAGAAATATCTTCTGGTACTGATGTTGTAGAAGTTTGTCTTAGCCTTTCACCTCTTCTGTTTATAATTCCTGCAAGCCTTTCTTTTTGCTTCTGAGCTTTAACTTCTGGCTTTGAGTTGTGCTTTGCTAAGTCATTCTTCTCATACATCTTGATAAAAGAATAAGTACCAGCATCCATACCAAGATTATTAGACCAAGATTCAGGAAAAACCTGATCCCGGAAATCAAATGATGGTGGTTTCCTAATTTTCTCTCCCTCACTATGGAGTTGATCATCCATACCCTCAATCTCACTTTGACTATCTAAAGTCAACACTCTTTCTACCTCTCCTTTTGCCTGGTTAGGAGCCAGCCGCTCTGATTGTGGATCAATATCCATCTTTTCAAGTGTATCACTCAAATTTGGATAAGTGCTCTCATGACCTACAGAAAAATAGAGTTTAGAAGAAGTTTTTATACCTGAACTCACATGGAGAGAGGGTTCCTCATATGGAAAGGGGCTTGAGGTTTTCTCCAAGGAGTGAGCTGCTATAGTCTCTGAACCCTCACAAACATCTTCTTTCCTTCCAGAGACTACAGGCTCCAGTATACCACTTTCAGGTTTTCTACTAGACTCTGATGTCTTCAGTAATACTTCATTAGACACCATAGTTAGTATGTCACCGTCGTTAAGTGTTGTTTGCTGAGACTCACCTTCAAGGTAGATAGACTCTGACTGAACAATATTTGTTTGATCTTCAGAAAAATCAATCAAAGTCATTCCTCCCATATCATAGGGTTTCTCACTTGCAATTTCAGTCATCACAAAAGACCTTTCAACATTAGCTATCACAGCTCCTGAGTCATCCAACCTCTGACTAGATGGTTCTTGTGTTGCAGTGACTGTGATCTGATCTTTCCTACTATCCACCACTGGTGCAATAGTATATTATATTGACTGCATTCCACTATCTACGTCCTCCAGTTGTTCACCTTGAGCTGAAGCATCTTCAATAATGACATCCTTGCCAAATAAATATGCATGAAGTGATTGAAGTGCAACATGCTTCGAGAGTCCAAATTTCTTGAATAATTGTCTTCTGACAGATACATAAAAATACATCTTCATTAAGTCAAGTCTTTGATGTAGAAGTCCATATTCATCTGGAAATAAAAGTTTTGATACTCTTTCAACCAGAAAATCTAGAACAGGCCTTGACAACTTCACTTTGAGATAAATTAGTCCCATAGCCAGTCTGTATGATAATGTAGTTTCCCATGAAGAATCAATATCCAGATCTCTATAGTCATTTGCTGACTTGATTGTTGCTTTATTTGTAGAAACCTGCATGATATTAGTTGGACTAGACTCTGTGTGTGTAGGTGACAAATGAATCTTTCTCCTTGTTCTCCTAGTATAGTGAGCAAAAGATTTATCCTGAGAAGACTCAAGAGGTGTAGACACAGAAGTGATCTTGGGATGAGATCCTTTTTCAATAGACACAATCTTTTGAGAGACAGTATCCAGTAACTATTTTCCCTTTTTAAGTACTGCAGTCTTTTGAGAAACTGCAGCCTGGCTGTGACTAGGTGCTTCATCTCTTTGTCCTAGCTTAGAAAGTCAAACTGCAGCCTTCAATTCTTCTCTCTCAGCAAGAGATATATTATCATCATCTTCACTAGAACTACTACTACTTGACACAACAAATCTTCTCTTCCTTACAACTGATGTCTTTTGAGAAACACCAGAGGTTGGTTTCTTTGAAACAATAGGCTGTGGATTCAAATGTTGTTCTTGATTTGTTTCAGAGACTATAATGTTTTGGGCTACTTGGGTAGACACAGGTGGGTTCTCCTCCAAATGAGATTCCTGAGCCATTTCACCACAAAAGAAAGAAGAATTGTAGAGAGTAGGAAGATGAGTTTTAAGAATTACCTGAACATGATGTGGATAATGAATTACAGGTATTTCATCTAGATTCTTTTCATTGTCCTTCTTTGTAATGTCAGAGAAAATTCTCTTTTGCTATACATAAGAAGAAACACAATGTTCTCTACTAAATCTAGCTTCGATATCAGGAATAAAATGGTTAATAAACATTTGCATAAATCTATGATAATAAACCATTTTCCTGTTTTGATCTCTTAACCCAAGTTTAATACTCATCTGATTTAAGATAATGTGACCAATGTTAATTACTCTGTCATAAAGCAAACTGTAAGCAATATGTGAAGTAACAGAAGTAATTTGATCAAAAGAACTACATTTACCAGTAAAGCATTTAGCTAATTGATCAAAGAAGAAAGACCACTCTTTCCTAAGACAAGATCTTCTTAACTGGCTCATGTTATCTGTTAGGAATAATTCATAAGTTGTGATGTTAAGAATAGAATTTACACATTATACTTCTTGTAATCCTGATCTTATAAAGGATTTATCACTATATATAGGATTTATGTGTAAAACAGTTATCTGTACAGTTTAGTCAGGAATGAACAGTGTATCGGAGACTACATGTCAGGAACAAAGAGTAAATCCTGATGAAGGTCTAATACTAATGATGATCAGATACTGATGATGCAAGATGAAATCCTGATATCAGTCGTGTTACTGATGATGTCATTATGGATGCTACAGAAACTGGCAAGTGCTATAAAACAGGATCGTTGTTTAAGAACAAGCAAGAAGATATTATGAAGGAAAGAGTTTTCTGGTGATGGAAACTATCAACTGGACGGCAGAACATTGTCATGTATAGATTATCTTTCTGTTATTAGTTGATAGGTAGCATTATAAATACTCTCTCTATATCATTGTAAAAAGAATGAGTTCGTGAGGTTTGTAATCGTGAATATACGAGAGTACAAACAGAGAGAGAGATTTGTATTGTCAGCAGCTGCTAAAGGTATTGTACACCTTTGGTAGAGTTTGTATTTGATCTTATTAATACAAACAGAGTTTTATTCATTCGTTTATTCTTGTTCATATAATCAAGCAAAAATCAGACACGATTATATAACTTGTATTCAACCCCCCCCCCCTTCTACAAGTTATTCGAGTTAACAATTGGTATCAGAGCAGGTTGATTTCGAATAATCATAAAGATCTGTAATCATGTCTGGTTACAAGGATGGGAATACTAAGATTCCTATGCTCAAGAGAAACGAATATACTCTATGGGAAGTAAAGATGTTGCATCATCTGGAAGCAACAGATCCTGATTATCTTGACAGAATCAGAGATGGACCTTTTGTTCCAACAAAGGTCGTTGGACAAGCAACTGTTGATGGTGTGGTTGTTCCAGAACATACAGCAGAGAAGCCAAAATCTGAATGGTCAGATAAGGACAAGGAGAATGTTCTTAAAGATGCTAAAGTGAGAAACATATTTGTTAGTAGTATTTTTTTGTGTTCGTTCTCAGGGAAGGACTGAATGTAATATCAAGTTCAAGTATCTTGTCTCTTTATGTCTAGAAGTGTGTGAGAAGAATTTTGGGTTTGTGTATTAACTAAATTAACCAAGAACTAATTATAAGCACTAAGAATTGATTTTAAACTGAGATTCAAATATATGGGAAAACAATCTAAGAACTGGGGTTCTTCACTTGGTCTCAATACATGCTTAATATTAATGTGATATTTGTGTTCCTACCTTGCTGAAAACAATTCTTCTAAAGTTATACTATACCCTCCCAGGTTACAATATAGTGCCTAAAGCTACACCCTAATTGTCACTCCCGTGATACAATCAAAGTATATCTATAAACTGTTAAGTGCCAAGAATTATATGTCTCACAATTCTCCTATTAATCTCCCGATCTAATATTCAAATTATGTCTGTTAAATCATGTACTAAGATTGCAACTTCTCTCCCAAGCTTATTACAATCCCTAGAATACAATCAAAGGTTCATGACTCCCCTAATTGTGTTAAGATCTCATTAATAGATCAGCAAAGCAGAAAATCACGTAATCAAGCATGCATGAATACCAAGGAATACTACCCAATCCTCAGATTAAAGATTTAGTTACACATAATTAATAAAGAAAACATAATAATAATGATAATTAATGAAAACATAATATTGAAGAAAGAATTGAAGATTGAAAGTACCTTGATACGATTAAAAGCTATGAATTGTTCTAGCTATGAATTGTTATGATTTACAATGGTAGGATGTGTTTAAATAGGCTCTACGAATCTTGCCTAGCAAGAAATTGCCTTCTATTACAATTAGGATTTAAAGAAGGTACCCAAAACTGCCCAGAATACAATTAGAATTAGAAAAAGGGCAAAACAGTAAATTCCAAGCCTCTTTAACAAGATGACGTGCGCGACTTTATTCAGCACGTTTCTTGCACTTGTTTCCTATCCCAGGTTGTAGAAAATCTCTCAAGCTTCGCGTGGGCAGTAAGATCGCTGAAAACGGATTGTTTATGGTTGAGGACAAGCATCGGTTTAAGTTTGGGGGTGTGATAAGTGGATTTATATCCACTTGGAACATTCTAAATCGGCTTAAATTGATTGTCTTGGACTCAAGTTTCTTGTAGTTTTGATGTGTTTTGCTTAGTTGTGCAGGTTTACGAGAATGTTGATTAAGGTGGATGCTTCTATAATTTTTTGGGAATTAATTGATTAAAATTCGGATTTTTTGGGAAGGCTGCGCAGCTTACACTGTTTTGGCCATATCTGGAGTTCTGTAAGTCCGTTTTCAGTGATCTTACTGCCCACGCGAAGCTTGAGAGATTTTCTACAACCTGGGATAGGAAGCACGTGCAAGTAATATGTTGATTAAAATCGCGCGCCTGTTCTAGTTAAAGAAGGCTGGGAATTTACTGTTTTGCCCTTTTCAAGTTCTAATTATATTCCGGGCAGGTTTTAGCACCTTAATTAAATTCTAATTGTAATAGAAAGATAAATTCTTACTGGGCAAGAAATCTAGAGCCTATAAAAACACATATAAGCATTGTAATAGATAGACACAATATCATAGTTTTATTTTTTGTAACCTAGCTTAGATCTGCAAGGGAGAAAAGAAGAGAAGGGTTCAACGCTCGTGACAAGCAACGGATCTAGATCTACTTCATCCTTTGTGTTACTTTGGATTATAGATTTGTTTTCTCAAACTCTTGTTTATTAATATAATTACTTCTTTTATTCATATCTTGTTATTTACCATGTTTTCATCAAATCCCATGGTGACGAAAGGTTTAGTTATGAACTAATCGTTGTCATGGGATCCTAGTGGATTTATCTATGTAGCTTAGTAGTTTGCATGCCTTAAAGATTTATGTGTGGTGAATTCTTGATATCCTCGTATGGTTAATCTTAATGCTTTTGGATGCGTAGCTAACATCTAAATTGAATTGTTAATCTCTTGCGAAACGAGAGTGGATCTTGAGATTTAGAACTTGCCATGCTAGCATAGGATAGGTTGATGTTTTAACATCATGATTTGTGGCGTAAATAGAGATATATTATGCTACCCTATGTGATCTAAGTGGATAACTTGTGCTTCAACCTTTATGTTTTCAAATTCTATAGAGATATAGGGTCTAAACATAATAGGTGCCTATTCATCTTCTATCTCTTTTGTGGATGTATGTGTAGATTGGTACTAGTATACCGAGAGGTAACTTTTACTCTTTTCGTGTTATCCGATCAGATATCAAAACCATCGCATGTTTTAATTAAAGGCTGCAACTCTAAGTGAAGTAGATGATGAAACTAGGATTCCATGTTTTATTCTCATATAAGTAATTCGATTTTTATTCTCGTTAATTGTTTAATTCTTAGTTTTATAATTTACACTTAGTTAATTTAGATAATCAATCTCAATTTTGTTATTTGTCTTAGCAGTGGATAAAAACCATACATCGGTGCATAGGTACATTAATTGAATTGAACACCATTCTAGATCTCTGTGGGAACGAACTTGATTTAATCATATATTACTTGTGACAACGTGCACTTGCGTAATTTTACATAACAAGTTTTTGGCGCCGCTGTCGGGGATCATCGGTGTTTTTATTTTAGTTTATGTGCTTGTCATCAGTGGTCGTTAGCGTTCACTGACTCAGATTCTTACTTAGTTTGTTTGTTTCGTGGTGTTTGCAGGTACTTAGGTTTGTATGCAAACACGGTTGCAAGCTCGTTTACAAAAACTGGCAGAAGACGATCTTGTAGTGGATAATAAGAACGAGGAAACTGAGACTACAGTAGCAATGGCAGACGCAGCAGCAGCAGTTAAGGCTTTGAAGGAGTATTCTCAGCCGAAGATCAATGATATCCAGTCTAGCATTATCAGGCCAGCTATTGCAGCGAACAATTTTGAGATCAAGTCGGGCACAATTCAGATGGTGCAGAATTCAGTTCAGTTTGGGGGAGCTTCTACGGAGGATGCCAACATGCATGTTCGGGACTTTATCGAAATCTGCGACACTTTCAAATGTAATGGTGTGACGGATGATGCTATCAGGTTGAGGCTTTTCCCATTCTCTCTGAGGGATAAGGCTAAGAGCTGGCTACACTCTTTACCACCTGGTTCCATTACTACATGGGAAGATCTTGCTCAGAAGTTCCTTACTAAATTCTTCCCTATGGCGAAAACTGCAGCATTAAGGAACCAGTTGACTCAATTCCAACAGCAATCTGGTGAGACCTTGTGTGAGGCTTGGGAACGCTACAAGGAGATGCTACGCAAGTGTCCTCATCATGGCATGCCTGATTGGATGGTTATTAATGGATTCTACAATGGGTTGGGAGCACAGTCTAGGCCTTTGCTAGATGCAGCGTCAGGTGGAGCTCTGTGGGCAAAGAGCTATGATGAAGCTTATGAACTTATTGAGATGATGGCTGCTAATGAATATCAAAATCCAACCCAGAGGCTTTCTCAAGGCAGGGCAGCAGGAATTTTTGAAGTAGATACAGCTTCAATGATTACAGCTCAGTTGAAGGCCCTTGCTATGAAGGTGGATTCTCTTGCTAATTATGGAGTACAGCAGGTGGCTAGTGTTTGTGAGTTATGTGCGGGCGCACATGAGACGAATCAGTGTGCTATTTCTCCTGAATCAGTACAGTTCGTGAGTAATTTTCAGAGACCTGCTGCACCAGTTCCAGCCACTTATCATCCCAACAATCGGAATCATCCTAACTTCAGCTGGAGCAACAATCAAAATACTCAACAGTCTTATCAGCAAGCGAGGCCGTACAATCAAGGCTATCAACAGCCTTATGCTCCAAGGACACCATATCAACCTTCGGGATTTCAGTAGCAACAACCCCAGTCTCATGCGGGGCAATCTTCTAATGAAAAATCTGATGAGATGTGGATAGCGTTAAAGAACTTACAAGCTGGTCAGAAGCTCTTAGAAACTCAGATAGGACAGATTGCAAGTGCCTTAGGTGGTAGGCCACAAGGAACTCTTCCTAGTGATACGGAGGTTAATCCAGGCAGGAGGGACAATAAAGAACAGGTGAATGCAGTTACTTTGAGATCAGGAAAAGTCACGAGTGATCCTAAATCAGCAACTGAAGAAGATGAAGATGTTCAGAATCAGCAGGTTGAAAAATCTGCAGTGCCAGAAATTGAGAAATCTGATTTAGTGGCTGATCAGCTTGATGGTGAAAAGAGCAAGAAACCTGTTGAAAAGTCTACTCTGGATCAATCTACAAAGGATACTCAGATATATCCTCCTCCTCCATATCCTGGACGTTTGCAGAAAAGTCAAGAGAAACAGTTTCAGAAGTTTATGGATGTCTTCAAGAAATTGTCCATTAACATTCCTTTTGTTGAAGCATTGGAGCAGATGCCAAGATATGCTAAGTTCATGAAGGATATTTTGTCAAGGAAGAGAAGGTTGGAAGATTTTGAAACAGTGGCATTGACAGAGGAGTGTAGTGTCGTTCTGCAACAGAAGTTGCCTCCTAAACTTAAAGATCCAGGAAGTTTCACTATTCCATGCACTATTGGCAACCTTTCTTTCAACAAGTGTTTATGTGATTTGGGAGCTAGTATTAATCTCATGCCCTTGTCTGTTTTCAAGCAACTTGGTCTACCAGAGCCAAAGCCAACTAACATCTCTTTGCAGTTGGCTGATCGATCTATCACGTATCCTAGAGGCATAGTGGAGGATGTTTTGGTGAAAGTTGACAAGCTTATATTTCCTGCTAATTTTGTGATCTTGGATTTTGAAGAAGATAAGAAGATTCCCATAATCTTGGGAAGACCGTTCTTGGCTACAGGAAAGACTTTAATTGATGTGCAAAAAGGAGAGCTTACAATGAGGGTGCAAGATCAGAGTGTTACCTTTAATGTGTTCAAGGCCATGAAATTTCCGACAGAGGATGAAGAGTGTTGCAGTGTGGAAATAGTTGATACGGGTCAGAGAAAGAAGTTTGATCAATTGTTGAGCGAGAAATCGGACACACACATGCTAAAGCATCCCATTAGTGATTCCATTGACAGTTCTTCAGTTCAAGATCTCTCGAGTGTAAAGCTTGGAAAACTTCCACCACATTTGAGGTATGTCCTTTTGAATAATGAGCTAGTGATTTTTGAAGAAGGGCATGATAACGTGTTGCGAAGGTGGAAAGCAGATGATAAGGGAGAAGAAATTTATGTTCAGCCGGTTGAGTCGAAGAAGCACCTTAGAGGTGTGAAGAAGAAAAAGAAAAAGATTTGGCCGTTGGGTAGAAAAATCAAGTTGAAGTCTGAAGGAAGAGATTGGTGGAAAGCAAGCAACCAAGATGTCAACATTCGTATGAGTGGTTTGTCTGTTGAAGATGGTTCGGTTATTCTTTTGAAACCACCTTGAGTTGAGGAAGTAACGTCAAGCTATTGACGTTAAAGAAGCGCTTTTTGGGAGGCAACCCAAAATTTGGTTGTATATTTTAGGGATGTAGTATTATTTTTCTCTTAAAAAAAAAAAATCAGAATTTCAGTACGCGCCAGCGCATCATGCGCCAGCACAGCGCAAGTGCGCCACAGACACGCAGGAAGCGTCCGCGCATCATGCGCCCCGCACTGCAGGTGCGCCCAGATGAGCAGCAACCGTCCGCGCATCATGCGCCCAAGCGCGCATCCGGAAGCCCTGTAACGCAGTTCGAAGCTGCGTTATACCCCCTTTCTGCCCAGTTTTCCCCGAAAATTAATGTTTTTGCCTACAATTTTTTCCCAAAATTCAATCCTAACTCAAATTTCTTCAATTCTAAATTCCTATATCTATCCTACATCAAATCTTAACCTCTCCAAATCTCTTCTACACTCTAAATTTTTAAATCCCATCTATCCATCATCTTTTATATATACACACCTCTACATACAAATCAAATTCCTCTTCTATTTTATTCTCTAAAAATTCAATTCTAAAGAGGAATTAATTGCAAGTTCACCTCTCCAATTCGTAGTGGGTTTATTTCTTCTCACAAATTTTATTGTTCTTACGAATTTGTGTTCTTGTAAATTGGGATTTTGTATTATTCTTGGATTATTGGGCTATTTTTGGTGTGATATTGCTTGGTAATTTTTGGTGGAGCTGCTTATGAGTTGGGTTTTGATTCTAATGGCTTGTAAGAATGGGAGAGGTAGTGCCAGTGATGGGAAATTTTCGTTTTCGACGGTGGAGGTTAAATTTATTCGGTTGTTTTGAGGCCAGTTGCTAAGGAAAGGGGATTTTTGCGAGAAAAATATTGTTGGGTATGCTTCGGCATTGCAGGTATGTTTCTACTATCTCTTGTATTTACTTCCATTCAATGCGGTCATTGAATATTTTAAGTTTGGGGGTGGTTTGAGGGATTAGTAGATGTTGTTGTATTATTTGTTTATGTAGGATTTCATGCTTTGCATATTATTAGTAGTAAATTATGCATTTATGTTCGTGTTATCTACGTTTGTTTCATATAGGACATTCTGTTTTTATGTTCGTATTTCATGTGAGTTCATAATAGTTGCATTTGCACCCATGCTTGATAGGAGTGATATGCTTTGTTCTTGTGCACACACATACACTAGTAAGTTGAAGCTAGTAGACTTATTGAATGTTGTAAGTGATTAGAAGGACATGAATATGTGCAAGATGATTTAGTTTGCATGCTTTGAATACAAGTAGGTGCGTTAGAGAGATGTTTGCTTGGGATTGAGTATGTTTTTCCACCAAGTGAGATTTTGAGCCTTATTGCATATTAATTGCAATTTATTCGTTTGCTTGAGTGTCCACAGATTGTTTGCATTGCTAGCAGTTGTTTGAGGTCTTTCTTGAAACGCATGACATTATTTGACGATTAAAATGATAAAGGCATTTAGGAATAACCGCATATTTTCCCATATTACCACACCATGTTTACATGATCAATTAGTTAACCCGTTGAGCTTAATCCTATTTTTTCGGTGACATACCACATTACTTGCCTAGACCTTTTTCTTGTATTGGCCTTACATTAATTTGAACCCACATTGTCAAAGGCTAGTAGAGTGCTTAAGGGAGTAATAAGGTGTGCAAGTAGGGTTATGGTTGGTCTTACTTTTGGGGGGAAATATTGAAAATTGGGTTTGTTTACTTGATAGTCGACATATGTAATAAATTATTGGATCATTGTTATTGTGTATATTATTATTTTTGTTCTATTTAGCTCTCGGAAAAAAAAAACAAAGAAAAAAAAAAGAAAAAAAAAGAGAAAAGAAAAAAGAAAAAGAAAAAAAATATTATGAGAGCATGTTTGTGTTTGTTGCGATCCTATTTCAGTCGACTAGTCGAGTGTTTGTTTTAGTAAAAATTATGTGGGGGGGAATATGGTGTTGTGAATGATTTATTATGGTACTTACTAGCTTTTGACACTTCACCTGTTTTGGCTTATTTGACATACCTTGTCCCTAGCCCCGTTACAACCCAATTAAAGACCTTTTGATTGTCGTCATTGATGTATGTTGTGTTAAGAGTTAGATTGATACCAAATGTCAAGCATGCTTATGATTTTGTTGGAATTGAGTGATACACTTACCCTTGTTCTTGAGTGAATATTTTTTTTGTGAGTGGATTGTGAGTGTTTGCTTGTTCTTGCGTATGAGATCCCGAGTGTTGTCTCAAAGATGTATTCTTGTAGGTTTAGCATGTTTACTAACTTATTCTTACACTTGACATGGGCTTGTGAGAACTTATGCATGTCATTGAGTAGACTATGTGAATACTTGCACTTTCGACACCAAGACATTGCGTATTTACTTTGACTCTTAAGTTGATATGGCATGAGAGGATTTGAGGGTATGGTAGATTAGATTAATTGCATTTGCATATTAGTTGCATTCATGCATTGCATTGCATTAGGTTATATGGATTTTGTGGGTACATTCGCTATAGGCCCTCACGAGACCTTACTCGTCCACTAGGGCTGCCTAGGGGTTTAAAGGGCTTGTTGCATATGCCAAATGCAACCGTGATCACCTACGGAAGTGGTACTAGTTAGCTAGTTGTAATTGTTTATGCTTGAGGACAAGCATCGGTTTAAGTTTGGGGGTGTGATAAGTGGATTTATATCCACTTGGAACATTCTAAATCGGCTTAAATTGATTGTCTTGGACTCAAGTTTCTTGTAGTTTTGATGTGTTTTGCTTAGTTGTGCAGGTTTACGAGAATGTTGATTAAGGTGGATGCTTCTATAATTTTTTGGGAATTAATTGATTAAAATTCGGATTTTCTGGGAAGGCTGCGCAGCTTACACTGTTTTGGCCATATCTGGAGTTCTGTAAGTCCGTTTTCAGTGATCTTACTGCCCATGCGAAGCTTGAGAGATTTTTTACAACCTGGGATAGGAAGCACGTGCAAGTAATATGTTGATTAAAATCGCGCGCCTGTTCTAGTTAAAGAAGGCTGGGAATTTACTGTTTTGCCCTTTTCAAGTTCTAATTATATTCCGGGCAGGTTTTAGCACCTTAATTAAATTCTAATTGTAATAGAAAGATAAATTCTTGCTGGGCAAGAAATCTAGAGCCTATAAAAACACATCTAAGCATTGTAATAAATAGACACAATATCATAGTTTTATTTTTTGTAACCTAGCTTAGATCTGCAAGGGAGAAAAGAAGAGAAGGGTTCAACGCTCATGACAAGCAACGGATCTAGATCTACTTCATCCTTTGTGTTACTTTGGATTATAGATTTGTTTTCTCAAACTCTTGTTTATTAATATAATTACTTCTTTTATTCATATCTTGTTATTTACCATGTTTTCATCAAATCCCATGGTGACGAAAGGTTTAGTTATGAACTAATCGTTGTCATGGGATCCTAGTGGATTTATCTATGTAGCTTAGTAGTTTTCATGCCTTAAAGATTTATGTGTGGTGAATTCTTGATATCCTCGTATGGTTAATCTTAATGCTTTTGGATGCGTAGCTAACATCTAAATTGAATTGTTAATCTCTTGCGAAACGAGAGTGGATCTTGAGATTTAGAACTTGCCATGCTAGCATAGGATAGGTTGATGTTTTAACATCATGATTTGTGGCGTAAATAGAGATATATTATGCTGCCCTATGTGATCTAAGTGGATAACTTGTGCTTCAACCTTTATGTTTTCAAATTCTATAGAGATATAGAGTCTAAACATAATAGGTGCCTATTCATCTTCTATCTCTTTTGTGGATGTATGTGTAGATTGGTACTAGTATACCGAGAGGTAACTTTTACTCTTTTCGTGTTATCCGATCAGATATCAAAACCATCGCATGTTTTAATTAAAGGCTGCAACTCTAAGTGAAGTAGATGATGAAACTAGGATTCCATGTTTTATTCTCATATAAGTAATTCGATTTTTATTCTCGTTAATTGTTTAATTCTTAGTTTTATAATTTACACTTAGTTAATTTAGATAATCAATCTCAATTTTGTTATTTGTCTTAGCAGTGGATAAAAACCATACATCGGTGCATAGGTACATTAATTGAATTGAACACCATTCTAGATCTCTGTGGGAACGAACTTGATTTAATCATATATTACTTGTGACAACGTGCGCTTGCGTAATTTTACATAACATCAAGCATAAACAATTACAACTACCTAATTAGTACCACTTCCGTAGGTGATCACGGTTGCATTTGGCATATGCAACAAGCCCTTTAAACCCCTAGGCAGCCCTAGTGGACGAGTAAGGTCTCGTGAGGGTCTATAGCGAATGTACCCACAAAATCCATTTAACCTAATGCAATGCAATGCATGAATGCAACTAATATAAAAAATGCAATTAATCTAGCCTACCATACCTTCAAATCCTCTCATGCCATATCAACTTAAGAATCAAAGTAAATACGCAATGTCTTGGTGTCGAAAGTGCAAGTATTCACATAGTCTACTCAATGAACATGCATAAGTTCTCACAAGTCCATGTCAAGTGTAAGAATAAGTTAGTAAACATGCTAAGCCTACAAGAGCACATCTTTGAGACAAAACTCGGGATCTCATACGCAAAAATAAGAAAACACTCACAATCCACTCACAAAAGAATATTCACTCAAGAACAAGGGTAAGTGTATCACTCAATTCCAACAAAATCATAAACATGCTTGACATTTGGTATCAATCTAACTCTTAACACAACATACATCAATGACGATAATCAAAAGGTCTTTAATTGGGTTGTAATGGGGCTAGGGACAAGGTATGTCAAATAAGCCAAAACAGGTGAAGTGTCAAAAGCTAATAAGTACCATAATGAACCATTCACAACACCCTATTTCCCCCCACATAAATTTTACTAAGAACACTCGACTAGTCGACTAAAGTAGGATCACAACAAACACAAACATGCTCTCATAATATATATATATATATATTTTTTCTTTTTTTTCTTTTTTTTCTTTCTTTTTTTTCTTTCTTCTTTTTTTTTTCTCTTTTTTTTCTCTTTTTTTTCTCTTTTTTTTTTTCGAGAGCTAAATAAAACAATAATATAAATAATAACAATGATCCCCCAATTTATTACATATGCCGACTATCAAGTAAACAACCAAACCCAATCTCAATATTTTCCCCAAAAGTATGACCAACAATAAACCCCTCCTTGCACACCTTATTACTCCCTTAAGCACTATACTAGCCTTTGACAATGTGGGTTCAAATTAATGTAAGGCCAATACAAGAAAAAGGTCTAGGCAAGTAATGTGGTATGTCACTGAAAAATAGGATTAAGCTCAACGGGTTAACTAATTGATCATGTAAACATGGTGTGGTAATATGGGAAAATATGCGGTTATTCCTAAATGCCTTTATCATTTTAATCGTCAAATAATGTCATGCGTTTCAAGAAAGACCTCAAACAACTGCTAGCAATGCAAACAATCCGTGGACACTCAAGCAAACGAATAAATTGCAAATAATATGCAATATGGCTCAAAATCTCACTTGGTGGAAAAACATACTCAATCCCAAGCAAACATCTCTCTAACGCACCAACTTGTATTCAAAGCATGCAAACTAAATCATCTTGCACATATTCATGTCCTTCTAATTACTTACAACATTCAATAAGTCTACTAGCTTCAACTTACTAGTGTATGGTGACGAAAGGTTTAGTTATGAACTAATCGTTGTCATGGGATCCTAGTGGATTTATCTATGTAGCTTAGTAGTTTTCATGCCTTAAAGATTTATGTGTGGTGAATTCTTGATATCCTCGTATGGTTAATCTTAATGCTTTTGGATGCGTAGCTAACATCTAAATTGAATTGTTAATCTCTTGCGAAACGAGAGTGGATCTTGAGATTTAGAACTTGCCATGCTAGCATAGGATAGGTTGATGTTTTAACATCATGATTTGTGGCGTAAATAGAGATATATTATGCTGCCCTATGTGATCTAAGTGGATAACTTGTGCTTCAACCTTTATGTTTTCAAATTCTATAGAGATATAGGGTCTAAACATAATAGGTGCCTATTCATCTTCTATCTCTTTTGTGGATGTATGTGTAGATTGGTACTAGTATACCGAGAGGTAACTTTTACTCTTTTCGTGTTATCCGATCAGATATCAAAACCATCGCATGTTTTAATTAAAGGCTGCAACTCTAAGTGAAGTAGATGATGAAACTAGGATTCCATGTTTTATTCTCATATAAGTAATTCGATTTTTATTCTCGTTAATTGTTTAATTCTTAGTTTTATAATTTACACTTAGTTAATTTAGATAATCAATCTCAATTTTGTTATTTGTCTTAGCAGTGGATAAAAACCATACATCGGTGCATAGGTACATTAATTGAATTGAACACCATTCTAGATCTCTGTGGGAACGAACTTGATTTAATCATATATTACTTGTGACAACGTGCGCTTGCGTAATTTTACATAACATCAAGCATAAACAATTACAACTACCTAATTAGTACCACTTCCGTAGGTGATCACGGTTGCATTTGGCATATGCAACAAGCCCTTTAAACCCCTAGGCAGCCCTAGTGGACGAGTAAGGTCTCGTGAGGGTCTATAGCGAATGTACCCACAAAATCCATTTAACCTAATGCAATGCAATGCATGAATGCAACTAATATAAAAAATGCAATTAATCTAGCCTACCATACCTTCAAATCCTCTCATGCCATATCAACTTAAGAATCAAAGTAAATACGCAATGTCTTGGTGTCGAAAGTGCAAGTATTCACATAGTCTACTCAATGAACATGCATAAGTTCTCACAAGTCCATGTCAAGTGTAAGAATAAGTTAGTAAACATGCTAAGCCTACAAGAGCACATCTTTGAGACAAAACTCGGGATCTCATACGCAAAAATAAGCAAACACTCACAATCCACTCACAAAAGAATATTCACTCAAGAACAAGGGTAAGTGTATCACTCAATTCCAACAAAATCATAAACATGCTTGACATTTGGTATCAATCTAACTCTTAACACAACATACATCAATGACGATAATCAAAAGGTCTTTAATTGGGTTGTAATGGGGCTAGGGACAAGGTATGTCAAATAAGCCAAAACAGGTGAAGTGTCAAAAGCTAATAAGTACCATAATGAACCATTCACAACACCCTATTTCCCCCCACATAAATTTTACTAAGAACACTCGACTAGTCGACTAAAGTAGGATCACAACAAACACAAACATGCTCTCATAATATATATATATATATATATATTTTTTCTTTTTTTTCTTTTTTTTCTTTCTTTTTTTTCTTTCTTCTTTTTTTTTCTCTTTTTTTTCTCTTTTTTTTCTCTTTTTTTTTTCGAGAGCTAAATAAAACAATAATATAAATAATAACAATGATCCCCCAATTTATTACATATGCCGACTATCAAGTAAACAACCAAACCCAATCTCAATATTTTCCCCAAAAGTATGACCAACAATAAACCCCTCCTTGCACACCTTATTACTCCCTTAAGCACTATACTAGCCTTTGACAATGTGGGTTCAAATTAATGTAAGGCCAATACAAGAAAAAGGTCTAGGCAAGTAATGTGGTATGTCACTGAAAAATAGGATTAAGCTCAACGGGTTAACTAATTGATCATGTAAACATGGTGTGGTAATATGGGAAAATATGCGGTTATTCCTAAATGCCTTTATCATTTTAATCGTCAAATAATGTCATGCGTTTCAAGAAAGACCTCAAACAACTGCTAGCAATGCAAACAATCCGTGGACACTCAAGCAAACGAATAAATTGCAAATAATATGCAATATGGCTCAAAATCTCACTTGGTGGAAAAACATACTCAATCCCAAGCAAACATCTCTCTAACGCACCAACTTGTATTCAAAGCATGCAAACTAAATCATCTTGCACATATTCATGTCCTTCTAATTACTTACAACATTCAATAAGTCTACTAGCTTCAACTTACTAGTGTATGTGTGTGCACAAGAACAAAGCATATCACTTCTCAATCAAAAGCGTCAACAACACAAAATTCCTATCAAGCATGGGTGCAAATGCAAACTATTATGAACTCACATGATATACAAAAAAAAAATAAAAACACAATGTCCTATATGAAACAAACGTAGATAACACAAACATAAATGCATAATTTACTACTACTAATATGCAAAGCATGAAATCCTATGTGAACAAATAATACAACAACAACTTACTAATCCCTCAAACCACCCCCAAACTTAAAATATTCAATGTCCGCATTGAATGGAAGTAAATACAATGGATAGCAGAAAACATACCTACTCGTCCTCCTCGGAGGAGGAATCAGAATCTGGCGGAGGATATTGCGTACGAGCTCCATAGACTGGCCACCTTGCCTGAATACTACAAAATCCAATTGACAAGAACACAAATTCGTAATAAAAATAAGATTAGAGAAAAAGATTTACCCAATACGAATCAAAGAGGTGAACTTGCAATTAATTCCTCTTTAGAATTGAATTTTTAGATATTTAAAAAAAAATAGAAGAGGAATTGGATTTGTATGTATAGGTGGGTATATAAAAATAATAATAATAAATATAATAATAATAATAATAATACTAATAATAATAAATAATAATAATAATAAATAAAAATAAAAAAAATAAGAATAATAAGAATAAGAATAATAATAAATAATAATAATTATAATAATAATAATAATAATAATAATAATAATAATAATAATAATAATAATAATAATAATAATAATAAGAAGAATAGAAATAGGTTTAGAATTTTTGAAGAAAAGATGGGGGGTTTTGGAATTGAAATAGGAAAAGAATTAGATAAAATAGGGGTATAAATAAGAATTTGGGGTTAGAAATTTTTTTTTTTTATATATAAACACAACAGTAAACACACGGGCAGAATAGGTTAGAATCGCTGAAAAATTTGATTACCTGGACATCACACGCAGCTTGCGCGCGTGGGCGGCAAACTGCGGCTAAAGCAGATGCGCCAGCGCAAGTTGCGTGTTAGGGGGGAAACTTGCCTCTACACCAGTAACGCAGGCGCAACCTGCGTTACTCAGGCGCAAAGTGCGCTGAAACGCAGGTGCAGCCTGCGTTACACACTGAAAATTCGTTTTTTTTTTTTTTTTATAGAAAAAACACTCAAATTTTTTTTTCTTCCTACACTAATGTGTGGGTTGCCTCCCACGAAGCGCTTCTTTAACGTCAATAGCTTGACGCCGATTATACCTGGAAACTTCAATGAGGATAAAAAGCAAACAGATGCACATATCTACGAATTTCTAATATAAGCATATTGTGCAAATAAACCTTAGATTCATTGAAAGGTACGAAAACTTCCAAGAACCTATCATGCTCAAGAGACTTGGAAACATCAAAATAGCTAGAAAAGTCGTCAGAATAATCATTATAAGTACGACTCATATACTCCTCCCAAATCGGATCCTTATACTCTAAAGCAAGATTTTCAACTTCATCAATCTTAACTTCCTTCTCTTTTATAATTGGACACTCATCAATTTTAATCTCGTCTACCAATGTATTAAGCTCAAAATTTTCTAGATTTGGTAGAATTTCAATTGCATCCAAATTATCATTAATGCGCATGGGACAATTATCAACTACACAAGTAGACTCATCAGACACAACATTATCATCAATTGCTAAACAAGAATCATGGCATAGAGGAAAATTGACACAAGGGGGAGTTTTATAACAACCTTCATACCACACTGCTCGAACTTCCCAAATAAAATTATTTAGTTTAGCATTCTCCTCGTACCAAGCTATTGAATCACATGGAATATCATTGTCACTAGCAATCTCTAAAGTTGGTTCATCAAAAACTCCCAAAGAAAGTAAAGGAGGATTAGACTGAGTTCCTTGAATCATTTTATTGAGCGCAATCTCCCAATCAGCAAGTAAAGAAGGATTAGACTGAGTTAAACTCGTATCAACATCATCACACATATATGGATAAACATCATCATGATATTGATTTTCAAACGAATATGAATAATCATTGCTAGGGGCGTATGGAGCATAAAATGAGTTCTCAGAATAGAACGAATTCACCTGATATGCATTACAATGCTCATAAGCATTGAATTGTGGGTAAGGATTGAAGTCTTGATATCGTTCTTGACTGTCGTAGAAATTTTGAGCATTGTTCCAACCAAAATTGTACTCCATCTAGTCTCTTTCCTCAAAACCTGTTTAAGTTGTCTACCTCAAAGAACCTGTAGACACACCAAAGAAAGAAATACAAAAAGAAAGAAAAGAAAAATATATACAAAGATAAAATCTAAACAATAAGAAACAATTAACCTAAACTCAACATTACTGCCTTCCCCGGCAGCGGCGCCAATTTGTTAGTAGTATTTTTGTGTGTTCGTTCTCAGGGAAGGACTGAATGTAATATCAAGTTCAAGTATCTTGTCTCTTTACGTCTAGAAGTGTGTGAGAAGAATTTTGGGTTTGTGTATTAACTAAATTAACCAAGAACTAATTATAAGCACTAAGAATTGATTTTAAACTGAGATTCAAATATATGGGAAAACAATCTAAGAACTGGGGTTCTTCACTTGGTCTCAATACATGCTCAATATTAATGTGATATTTGTGTTCCTACCTTGCTGAAAACAATTCTTCTAAAGTTATACTGTACCCTCCCAGGTTATAATGTAGTGCCTACAGCTACACCCTAATTGTCACTCCCGTGATACAATCAAAGTATATCTATAAACTGTTAAGTGCCAAGAATTATATGTCTCACAATTCTCCTATTAATCTCCCGATCTAATATTCAAATTATGTCTGTTAAATCATGTACTAAGATTGCAAATTCTCTCCCAAGCTTATTACAATCCCTAGAATACAATCAAAGGTTCATGACTCCCCTAATTGTGTTAAGATCTCATTAACAGATCAGCAAAGCAGAAAATCACGTAATCAAGCATGCATGAATACCAAGGAATACTACCCAATCCTCAGATTAAAGATTTAGTTACACATAATTAATAAAGAAAACATAATAATAATGATAATTAATGAAAACATAATATTGAAGAAAGAATTGAAGATTGAAAGTACCTTGATACGATTAAAAGCTATGAATTGTTCTAGCTATGAATTGTTATGATTTACAATGGTAGGATGTGTTTAAATAGGCTCTACAAATCTTGCCTAGCAAGAAATTGCCTTCTATTACAATTAGGATTTAAAGAAGGTACCCAAAACTGCCCAGAATACAATTAGAATTAGAAAAAGGGCAAAACAGTAAATTCCAAGCCTTCTTTAACAAGATCACGTGCGCGACTTTATTCAGCACGTTTCTTGCACTTGTTTCCTATCCCAGGTTGTTGAAAATCTCTCAAGCTTCGCGTGGGCAGTAAGATCGCTGAAAACGGACTTCTAGAACTCCAGATATGACCAAAACAGTATAAGCTGCGCAACCTTCCCGGAAAATCCGAATTTTAATCAATTAAATCTCCAAAAACGACAAAAGCTTAGATATTCTTGCAAACCTGCACAACTACACAAAACACATCAAAACTACACAAACTTGAGTCCAAAACAATCAATTTAAGCCGATATAGAATGTTCCAAGTGGATATAAAATCCACTTATCAATATTATTCAACAGTCTTGATTCTGTTCTCACTAACTATGTTCTCTCTTGTAAAACTGCTAAGGATATTTGGGACAATCTTAAGGTTCACTGTGAAGGAACTAAGCCTGTCAGGAAGAATATGAGGACATTACTTATACAACAGTATGAGTACTTTGAATCCAAGTCTGGTGAGTCACTTACTGATACCTTTGATAGGTTTACAAAACTCATCAATGAGATGGCCATGCATGGTAAATATTATGACTTGGAGGATATGAATACAAAGTTCATGAAAGCTTTGCCTGATTTCTACAATGAGAAGATATCTGCGATTGAGGAAGCTAATGATCTGGATGAGATTTCATTAGAGGCAGTATATGGAAAATTGAGAGCTTATGAACTTGACAAGCAGCAAAAGAAGAGCAGGAGTGAAGGAAAGATGAAGACTATTGCACTTACTGCTCAATCTGAAGTAAAGAAGCTTCCTGAAGAACAGCATGAAGAGATTGCTGTAAAGAATTCAAGGAAGAAGAAAAGCAAAGAAAGTTCTGAGTCAGAGACTACTGATATGGACTCTGACAACAATGATTCTGAATCTGAGATGCAGGAACTCTTTGCTATGTTTGCTAAAGCTTTCAAGAAAGGTAGATTTAACAGAAGAAGATTTAGCAAAGGACCTTTTCAAAAGAAGGAGGAGAAGAAGAGTGACAAAGGTAAAAGTACAATTGTCAAGCTTGATAAGGCCAAGATCAAGTGCTTTAATTGCAGCGAGCTTGGACACTTTGCTAGTGAGTGTAAGAAGCCTAGGAATTCAGGAAAAGGTAATGCACTTATGGTCACACAGAAGGATTGGGCTGATTCCAGTGATTCTGAAGATGAATTGGATTATGACAACATTGCATTGATGGCAAATGGTTCAGACAAACCTGGATCTCCAAATAAAACTTCTCCATCCTCTGTTAAGGTATTACTTCACTCTCTTGATTCATTTGATAGCTTAAATTCTAATGAAATTAGATCTATCCATGCTGAGTTTAAGAATCTTATGACTAATTTTAGAATTCTTACTTGTGAAAAAGATGAACTTAAGGTTAAGAATGATAAATTAGTTGATAGAAATAATTTTCTTGAATCTGAGTTAATTCAAATGGAAGAATACAAGTTAAGTTCTGATAAAGCTAAGCATGATTATAGTGTTATTCTTGAGGCTTATGACTATGTCAGAAAAGAACTAGAGGAAGAGAGAGATGTGATTAAGACCATTAACATTTCTGGTAAAAAGACACAAGAAATCATCGAAAATGGAATTCGTGGTAAGGTTAATGGTTTAGGTTTTGATAAGGCTAGACAAGAAGAAAAATTAGCTATTGTCAATGATGATAGTAAAGTAGAAGCTAACACATCTAAATCTGAAGGTAAGAAAATTGTTTCTGAACCTAATCATGTTAAATTTGTTGATTCAAAAGGTACCCCTGTTGTACACAAAAGGATTAACAATAGTAATTCAGATGAGAAAGTGTTAGAGAAACCTAAGAATGTAAACATAGGGTTTCTGTCTAAGTCTCAGTTGAAACAGAGATTAGATGGTCTTTCAGAGTTTAGCAAGATCAAAAGATATAGGAATGGAAAAGAAGGTATTAACAAAGAGAATAATTACAAGAATGTACCTGATGCACCTAGGAAAAAATGCTATAAGTGTGGAAATCATAATCATTTAGCCCTAGACTACAATCAAAAACCTTCTTGGAAAACTGAGTCCAGATTCCCCAAGACTCAGAAAATTCAATACCAACCACAAAAAGCTTGTTATCATTGTGGTAGTTTACTTCATTCCATTTACATGTGTAGAGAATATCATGAACTGTATTATGACTATTATTCCTTGAAATCTGAAACTCCTAGTCACAAACAATTTGTGAAATCAGAGTCTAAGGTTGACTCTGCAACAGGTAAAGTAAAAGCAAAATCTTCAAAGCCTGTTGTTTCTAAATCTAGTAAGAAAGGATCCAATCAAAGTTGGGTCCTAAAAAATTCTAACTAGTTACATTTTGTTTGCAGGGCACAGGAAAGAAGCATTCAATTATCTTGGACAGTGGATGCTCTGGACATATGATTGGAAAGAAGTCCCTGCTTACAAAGTTTGAGAGGAAAGCTGGCCCAGTAATATCTTTTGGAGATGGCAACAAAGGAGAAACTCTGGGATATGGCTCAATTGTTTTGGGGAATGTCATCATAGAAAATGTAGCACTGGTTGAAGGCTTGAAACATACTCTTTTAAGCATAAGTCAACTGGGTGATAAAGGTTACAAATCAATCTTTGACAAAGAAGGATGCAAAATCTTGAATATGCAGAATGGAGACATTGTTCTAACTGGTCAAAGACATGGTAACATATATGAAGCCAGCTTAAGTGATACATCTAAAGGAATTGTTAGATGTCTCTACAGCAAAGCAACAAGTGATGAAAGCTGGAATTGGCACAAGAAGCTCTCACATCTTAACTTCAAGAAACTTAATCAACTTGTTAAGCACAATCTGGTGAGAGGCCTACCTCAGGCAAATTATGTGCAAGATGGACTTTGTGATGTATGTCAGCTTGGAAAGCAAAGAAGAACCACTTTCAAGAGCAAGACTGAAAATTCAATTACTGAACCATTTCACATGCTACATCTTGATCTGTTTGGTCCAGTAAACATTATGTCTATCAGCAAGAAAAGATATGCTCTAGTGATAGTGGATGATTTCACAAGGTTTACATGGGTGTTCTTTCTACACAAGAAGGATGAAGCTCCTCAACAAATCATTGAACTTGTCAAGAATATTCAGAATAACTCTGAGTACAAAGTTAAAGTACTTAGGAGTGACAATGGTACAGAATTCAAGAATTCTACAATGGAGGGGTTTTGTGCAGACAATGGAATCACTCAACAGTTTTCTGCACCTGGTACACCTCAGCAGAATGGTGTAGTGGAAAGAAAGAACAGGACTCTCATAGAGGCAGCAAGAACCATGCTTGCAGATGCAAAACTTCCAACCTACTTTTGGGCAGAAGCTATTAACACTGCATGTTTCACTCAAAACTGTACCTTGGTAAATAGTCATGGAAAAACTCCCTATGAGATGATCAAAGGAAAGAAACCAAGTGTGAAATACTTTCACATCTTTGGATGCAAATGCTATGTCCTAAAAGTTCATCCAGAACAACTTGGAAAATTTGAAGCCAAATCGGATGAAGCAATTTTTCTAGGATATTCAGCATCTAAGGCCTTCAAAGTTTATAATCTCAGAACTCACATTGTTATGGAATCAATTCATGTTGCATTTGATGATAAGAAATTTGGAATTTTGCAAACTGATGAAAGCCATGACAAATTGGAATTTGAAAATCTGAAGAATTCTGAGATACTCTCCAGTGATGATGAAGTTTCTCCAGAAGGAATTTCTATTGCTTCTCAAAGGAATGCTACTGTTGAGGGGGAGCAAATAAATCAAAGAGAACACATTGATCATCAGGAGCAGACTAGCTATTCAGAGTCTACTCCATCAGGAACTGATCTTTCAGAGTCTATTCCATCAGGAACTGATCTTTCAGAGTCTACTGAAGGAAGATCAGTAACTAGCAGCAATATGGAATCTACTGATTCTACTGATCAAAGGAGAGTTATTGAAGGTAGAGAGAATTCTTCTACAAGAGATACCACAAACTTAGGGGGAGAGACTAGCAGAGTTAATCTACCACCTGTTAGAAAATGGACCAAGGATCATACTGAAGATTTGATTATTGGTGATCCAAATAGTGGTGTTCGAACTAGAAGATCAATTCAAAATGAATGCTTGTATAGTTGCTTTCTCTCAAAGAATGAACCTAAGAAGGTTGAAGAAGCCTTACAGGATCCTGATTGGGTAATTGCAATGCAGGAGGAGTTAAATGAGTTTGAGAGAAACAAAGTCTGGAAACTGGTACCAAGACCTAAAGATAGATCTATTGTTGGTGCAAGATGGGTTTTCAGAAACAAGCTAGATGAATCTGGTATGATTGTAAGAAACAAAGCAAGACTGGTGGCCAAGGGTTATTCTCAGGAAGAAGGCATTGATTATGATGAGACCTTTGCACCTGTAGCAAGATTGGAAGCAATCAGAATGTTTCTTGCATTTGCAGCTCATTCAAAATTCAAGGTATACCAGATGGATGTAAAGAGTGCTTTTCTAAATGGCAAACTTGATGAGGAAGTATATGTGGAACAGCCACCTGGATTTGTTGATCCAAAATTTCCAAATCATGTCTACAAACTTAACAAGGCACTCTATGGACTAAAGCAGGCACCAAGAGCATGGTATGAGACTTTGTCTAAATTTCTTCTTGAAAATGGCTTCACAAGAGGTATAATTGACAAAACTCTATTCTTTAGAAAGATAAAAGGTGAATTGCTTTTAGTTCAAGTTTATGTTGATGATATTATTTTTGGCTCTACTAATGAAAAGTTGTGTGCTAAGTTTAGCAAGCTTATGCAGTCTAAGTATCAGATGAGCATGATGGGTGAATTAAATTATTTCTTAGGCTTGCAGGTCAAACAGACTGAGACTGGTATCTATTATATATATAATAGACCAACATAAGAAAAAAATGTGAGATTTTTTAATGCACATGAAAAGACCAGTTTGCCCTCATGTTTAATATTTATTAAAAAATGTGTTGTTCATGGGAATCGAACTTGAGTCTATCAAATAACTTAGACATGCTCTTACCACTACGCTACAATGTCACATGTGTTTTCAAACCATACACATAATAAGTGAATGTCATTTAAGAGTAATAGATTTGTAAATAACTATAGAGCTAAATTAAACTTAGGTAAAATACCAATAGATTTTTATTAAAAAGTGTTGTTCATGAGAATCTATCAAGTAACTTATGCATGCTCTTGCCACTACGCCACAATGTCACGTGTGTTTATAAATCATACAAGTAATATGTGAATGTCTTAACAGTAATACATTTGTAAATAACTTTGGAGCCAAATTAAACTTTAAAATAATAATAATAATAATCAACATAATAGCCAACATAAGAAGAAAATGTGAGATTTTTTAATGCACATGAAAAGACCAATTTGCCCTCATGTTTAATATTTATTAAAAAATGTGTTGTTCATGAGATTCGAACTTGAGTCTATCAAATAATTTAGACATGCTCTTACCAATACGCTACAATGTCACATGTGTTTTCAAACCATACACATAATAAGTGAATGTCATTTAAGAGTAATAGATTTGTAAATAACTATGGAGCTAAATTAAACTTAGGTAAAATACCAATACATTTTTATTAAAAAAAGTGTTGTTCATGGGAATCTATCAAGTAACTTATGCATGCTCTTGCCACTACGCCACAATGTCACATGTGTTTATAAATCATACAAGTAATATGTGAATGTCTTAACAGTAATACATTTGTAAATAACTTTGGAGCTAAATTAAACTTTAAAATAATAATAATAATAATAATAATAATAATAATAATAATAATAATAATAATAATAATAATCAACATAATATTCATAGGGTCACCGATTTAATTCACACATTTTTCTATCACTAAATCATAGTGAAAAGTAAAAATTTTAAATCAATATCTATTTGACTAATTTTATATTATGAGTGACTTATGAATAGTTAAAAATGTAAACATAAAAATAAATTTGATAAATTATCTATTTGAATGATGATATTAATTTTAATCAAATAAAATTCTCAAAACAAAATAAGTCATTCAAAAAAGTACCTCCTACCAACTTTTGACTTTAAGCTATTTTTTGAACTTTAAGTCAATTTCTGACTTATTACACAAGCAGGCATTTTTTGATTTAAAGTAAATAATAACTTTAAGCTCCGACTTAAAGCCGTTGTCAAACGGGTCTTAGTCTCATGTGTTTTAAATCATACACGTTATAGATGTGTGTGCATGCATTACTTGAGTGTAACAAATTTTGATATTTTTATTATTGTATCATATTAACAATTTTTGGCTATCTTTTATTTTTACATTTATTGATTCGGATTATAGTATATTATCTTATATTATTTATTAATATTATTCTCTATCGATGTCAATATATAGAACTATACAAATTATTTATTTGACGAATTTATTGATTTATCAAATATTTATTTACCAAGACACAATTGATTAAAGGTAAAAATTTTGAATTTTTTTAAATAATTAAAATATCAATTAAAAAATTATAATAAATTTTAGAAAATAAGTAAAGCTAGCTAGAGGCTCGTAATTCGATAAGATAAACAACAAACTCATTCAAGTCTTTGGTCTATCTGTTCACTCCAATTAGGATCTTTGGATGAAACTGTATTTGAAAAAAGAAATGATTAATTCATTGTTAAAGCACGAACATAAGCCATATGAGCAACTTCAACTAATGATGATAAAAGTATGAAAAATATTCTAGAGTGTGATAAGCTAGTAGTTACACAAGATATATTTACTCAGTCAATTAGAATTATCTGGTGTTTTAAAAGTCTAGCGGACAAAGGAATAGTAAAGGGCAAAGGATGCTTAAAATGAAGAAATTAGAAGAAAATGGATGAAAGAGTTGGAAAGATAGTTTTAAAAAGTGAAAGCGCAAGGCCTGAGTAAAATATTTGAAGATTTACGAAGTTTTTGATTAATATCAAGAGTAAAACCTATATTCGCAGAATGCAATATCTTGAAGCCTATTTAGTTTGTATCTTGAATATTATTGGAGATCGAACTAAATGGATGTATCATTTTCAAAGAAGTGGAAGAACAATTTAGTATTATAAGTGTTCTGAAAAATCCTCTTAATTAGACGATGCCCATAAAACACTCGAATTCTATTATATGACTCATAAAAATAAAAACTAACATGACTACTATCAATATTACTCATATTAATTTTCAGATTACAAACTTGAACATACTTAAATAAGTACACAATAATCACATATGTGTCATTAACAAGCAAAATTCCATTAAAATCAATCACATGGAGTACTTTGAAAGACATTGATCATATACAATTTAATTTAAAAATACAATTTAAAATAGCGACCCGTGCCTCGCACGGGTTTTTATGCTAGTTTTCATTAATCAGTCAAAGTATATCAAAGATCTCTTAAGAAGGTTTGACTTTCAAGACTGTGCAGTTGCAAAAACACCCATGGCAACAGCCACTAAACTAGACTCTGATCCTAAGGGGAAGAGTGTGGATAATACTAGTTATAGAGGCATGATAGGTTCATTGTTATATCTAACTGCAAGTAGGCAAGATATAATGTTTTCTACCTGTTTATGTGCTAGATTCCAAAGTGATCCTAAGGAATCTCATTTAATTGCTGTGAAGAGAATTTTTAGATATCTCAAAGGAACTCCAAATCTTGGTTTGTGGTACCCTAGAGAATCTGATTTCTTTCTAATTGGCTATTCAGACTTTGATTATGCAGGGTGTAAAATAGACAGGAAAAGCACTACAGGTACATGTCAATTTTTGGGAAACAGATTGATTTCTTGGGCAAGCAAGAAGCAACAATCTGTCTCAACCTCAACTGCAGAAGCTGAGTACATAGCAGCAGGCAGTTGTTGTGCACAGCTCCTTTGGATAAGAAATCAGTTGATGGATTATGGTATGACACTTAGTAATATTCCTATGTTTTATGATAATACTAGTGCTATTAAAATTGTAGAAAATCCAGTTCAACATTCAAGGACTAAGCTCATTGATGTCAGGTATCATTTTATTAGAGAACATATTGAGAATGGTACTGTGGAACTTCATTTTGTTCCTACTGACAAACAGCTTGCAGATATTCTAACTAAACCACTTGATGAGACTACATTCAGTAGATTAGTAAGTGAGTTAGGAATGTTAAATTTCTAGATCTTTAACATCTGCAATAGTAGCAAGGTATGTTGTTTTTAGATTATAGACTTGATATTCCTGTCAGGATCAATATTTAATTGTTAAATGCTTTAACTATAACACTTTGCCTTGATAAATTTCAGTATGGTAGACTTATTAATAATCATCGGGATTAGATTTGTTATCAGGATGCTGACGTCATCAGTATTGTGTCAGTATCAGGATTATGAAAATTGTTTCAGATCCTGACGTTTACTTTGTGTAGTAATCTAATTCTATGATGTGTTAAGTCTATGCCAGCATGTTTTAATATTTGCATACTGATAATTTATACATCATTCAATAATCAAAAGACAAGTAGATAATAAGAAATTGTATTTTCATTAATTGAAAGCATTACATATATGGAAATGAAATACAACATCTTTTTGTCTAACTTCTACTGATAATCCTATACTTGTCTAATGATATGGTTTCTGAGATACAGGACAAGGAGCATCTCAAGAAATCCATCAGGGGATTGAGGATTCCTTGTCTGGGCGACTTGAATGAGAACAGCTAACTGAAATGAATAGCATCTCCATCAAGATCAACCTCAGACTCCCGGCCAAATTCTTCATCCTCAAGTTTTGAGGAGGTTAGGGGAAGATTGTATCCAACAGATGGATATTCTAGGAGAAACCTCTGGAGAATGGCATAAGGCGTCTGTTTCTTTTAAAGAAAGACGTGATAAGCTGAACAGTCACTTGGAAGTTTTAATGAAGTCAGATGCTAATTATCGTGTGTGACTTTATTTCTTATATTTTCAAGAAATGTCGAATATATCTAACCACTTGATATTGTTCAGATTAATTGTTTATTTCTTTTTCAGATAAAAGAAAGATGCCACGTGGAAACTCCATATTAAGTCTCTGAAATCAGGATGATATTGATCAGGATTTCATGTGTGACCATCAGGATTTGAGAATTATCATATTTTTAAGAGTAAATTGCAAAAGTGTGGCCGTACTTTACACTGATTTTCAAAAAAGTGGCCCGATTTTCAAATTTTCATTTTAATGGCCAGAGTTCGTTTCCGCCTTTTATAAAAGTGGCTGCCGTTAAATCTCCACTAACGGGCCTAACGGGGCAGGGGCAAAATCGGTTTTTCAGAAAGTTTAACGGTCATATTGTATGTATATGTATATACATCGCACATACAGTCAAATCTAACATGTACAAGCTATATTTTCATCCCAGAAAAGTTTAGAAACTAGATTATCAACCTATAAATGGCTTATTGTCATTTGTTTACTGGTCTTGTATTTATTTATTGTTGGTGAAGGTAAGTGTGCAGGTAGTGATCAATTTAATGTAGGTGAAGGTGGTTGTGTGTGTAGGTACTGTTTTAAGAAGAGCAGAAAATGGAAAGAAATGGATGCTTCGACTTGTATTTGCATCTGTTATTTTGTTGACAGCATAACTTTTAATTGGCCATGAATGTGTAGGTGTATGTATTGAATTAATGTAGGTTCAGTTGTAATGAATTGTGGAGGTTGAGTTGTAATGAATTGTGGAGTGTTGGGGTTGTAATCAGTTATGATAATCTGAATTATTTATAAATTGTGGACCTATTTGTGTACTGAATTATTCAGCAAAGGCTATGCAATTTACTCTGTGAAAAAAGTAACAAAATATACTAGATGATAAACTGCAACCATAGGATAATAAACATCCAATACAAGAGGTTGTTTAAATTGCCAAAAGTAAGACTAGTTCTCAAAAGTACAACCAAAAACAACAGCCCTTGTGCAAAACATTAGTTCACAACATAATACTAGTTCGAGTAAATACTAGTTCCTAACATAGTAATTCTTAACAGCCATGGGTTCAATCCTGATATCTCTTGGTAACCTTCTTCTCTCTAGCACTCCTTGCCCTTAGTACTTCAGCTCTTGTTGTCACAACCTTTTTCTTCTTCTGCCATGCTTTTGGAGCAATACCACTAGCACCAGCTGCTTGCTTCTCAGGTGGAGGGCCAAAGATACCTCCCTGGCTATCATTAAATTCATTTGTCGGCTGAGATGCACCAGGAAAGAACTCAGTTGCAGTGTTAGTATCTTCTTCATTTGGTTGACCCCCTTGGTATTGCATTTGTTCCTCAGTTGGTTGATTTTCTTCACCCCCTTGGTGTTGCTCACCTTCATTTGCTTGAATGTCATGATGTCCTTGTTCCTCATTCATCTATAACAAACAACATAATGATATTATTGTGTGTGGAATGTTAAACACATAATTAAGTGTGTGCAGATATGTACCTTGTTTTTGCAGGTCCTACGATTGTGTCCCCATGCATTACACTTCCCACATTTCAAACTTGTCTTCACTCTTTTTAAACTGGTTGCACCAGGTGGATTTGGTGTGTCATTCTTCTTATTTCTTTTTATTTTTGGTCTACCTGTGCTAGGTTTCACACTGGGAGGCAGGGGTTGTGTGTAAGGATTTTTTATTTGCCCTATGACAAAAAAGACCAAATGTTATTGTTTCCCTATGACATATTTGTTTAGACCAAATTGTACTTACAAGTGCAGCTAAACTTACCCATTCAACTTCTCTACTGAGTTTGGGGTATATTTTCCATCCCACAAATCAGCTTCAAATTTCCTTCTCTGAATTCTACGCATGACAGCTGAATGTATACTTTTAAGCATTGTGATAATAGGAAGGTGCCTTATTTTTTTAATGGATGCATTGAAAACCTCGCAGTGATTGTTTACGAACATATCACTTTTGCAAAAAGTTCTAAAACCACACCTACTCCACTGCTCTTTTGGTTTAGCTGACAGCCACTCATAACATTTTAAATTCAACTGTCATAAAATAGTAGACTTAGACAGAGAACTACAAGTGTTAAAATGTATTGTAAATATAGTGCAGTTTTTACCTTCTGTATTTGAGCCATGTTTTTTTCAAAGTGATAGTCTGTTGTTGATCTTGCAGCACTCCACATCAATCCTCTAAGTCCAATGCCCTTGTGAAGCTTGCTCATATTATTGTACAAATGCATTGCACAAAATCTCTGCTCTGCATTTGGACACAGCTCCTCTAATGCATTTACAAGCCCCTGTATAAAATGTTAATTAAGAAAGTTGTTTAACATGGGAAAAAATGTTAAACTCATAAACCAATGCATATTGGACATACCTTTTGTTTGTCAGAGATAAATGTCCAAGATGCATCATTGGACAAATTCAAATCCTCTTTCAGCTTACTTATAAACCAATTCCAGTTCACATTATTTTCAGCATCCACTACTGACCAAGCTATAGGATACATTCCGTCGTCAGGGTCCAATCCAACTGCTGTCAATAACTGCCCTCCAAATGGGCCTTTTAAGTGACAACCATCCAATCCCACAACGGGCCTGCATCCTGCAATAAACTCTTTTTTAACAGGCCCAAGACATATATAGATCCTCTTAAATCTACCCCTCTCTTGTCCAGTTTCAACATCCTCTAGTTCAATGGCCACTGTGGAATCTGGCATCACCCTTTTTATCTCATTTCCATAATCCCAAATCATTGCATAAGATTCCTCATGTGTTCCATTTATCACATTCAAAGCCATGCTTTTTGCCCTATAAAGCATTGACTTGTTAACTTGACAACCTAAGTCATTCACCACCTTCTTTTGAAAAGCATCACATTCCCAACTAGGGTTCATCCTAATTTCATCTTCATACCTCTTTGCTATCCACTCTGCAGTTACCTGTTTCTGATGCCATGTCAGTTGACATGTGTGCTTTGGATTATAAGTCCTAATCTGGTAAGTGTCACTTTGTTGACACATGTTTGCATAAATTTTCCATTCACAGGGTGGTGTGCAGGTGTACTGAATCTTGTAACCCATATTTGGTGTCTTAAGCACAGGCCTTCTTTCAATGACAGCATGGCTTCTAACTGCTCTCCTAAGAAGATCTGCACTACTAAAAAGCATTCCAAGCTGAAATTTTGGGTTCATGATGTCAACCTTCTCATTAAATTCTGGATAAACCACATCAACCTCATCTTCACTACTCACAGCACCCTTTTCATCTTCACTCCCAGCAATAGTCTCATCATTAAGCTCAATTTCAACATCATCCCAGTTATCAATCATGTACTCAGTTTCACCCATATCTGCACCCTCATTACCTTCATTTGCCCCCTCTTCATTACCCATATCTGCACCATTATTGTAATAACCCGAATTTTCAGAAAATGATTTTAGTATTATTAATGTTTTCCTAAAATGAGGAGGAAATTTTTATTTTATTTTATTGTTCATTATTCCAGTTCAAGGAATTTCAAAAGCGAATTATTTAATTATTGTCTGGTTCAGTATAATTATGAACTATATTATGTGATTATTGTTGGAAGGTGGAATGTATGTGAAGTTGTGCTTATGTGTTTATATGATGATTGTGTGAATTGTGAAGGCTGATGTATTTTATTTATATTTTTGAGGATTTAAATATATTTAAATCATGCATTTTGATCCTATGTTAATTTTATAAAATTATCGGAGGAATTAAAAATCATGAAATCTCTTGAAATATTATCTTTATATATTTATTGAGTTTTTAAAATTGTAAGGTGGATTAATTTGGGTGGTTTAGTATTTTAAAATGATTTTAAGAGTTTTATTGTATTTAAAGGATCAAAACTTTGAAAATTCATATTTAATTCATTTTTGATCCGAAAAATATTTTGAAAATATGTGGGTGCTCCTAATTTTATATTCTTTATTTTAAAAATGAAAAGTGTAATTTTTCGGAGGTTTTATTTAATTGTGATTTTTAGTCGTTATTTGTTATAATTGGGCCGAATAGGGGATAAGTAGTAGTGTTATAAAGGAATTGGGCCAAACCCATTAGTTGGAAAACAGATGCAGCCGAGAGAGGGTTCGAGAGAACTCGGGAGAGAAAGAGAGAAGAAAAAGGGGAAGAAAAGAGAAGAGAGATTGGAGAGAAATAGAGAGAGATATCAATTGGGTGTGTTATGTATATAATTATGCGTGTATATATGTGTATATAAGTTAGTGTGTGAGAGAGAGGAAGAAGAGATGAAGAAAGGAAGAAGAAGCTACCATGGAAGAGCAAGAGAGGAGGAGAAGAAAACTTGGGGGGGGGGAATGCTTGGATTGAGTTTTAAATCTTCTTGGAGGTATAATCCTTAATCTTAAACTTTTGGGTTTGAATTTTTAAAGCTTTTAATTAGTATATTGATTTTGTTAGAGTATGATTATGCTTTATAAGTCATTAGAGTTGATGGGTTAGTGTTGAGATTGGTTAATGGTTGATTAAAGTATATGGAAGAGGATGAAAAGATTATGTTTGGTTATTCATGGAAACTACCCAGCTACTGCCCTGTTCTGTTCTGTAGTTCTGGGTCTGTTAAACCCTGTTCTGGGCAGTGGTCCCTTAATAAAAGTTGTGCGTCTTGGAGTCTAGTTTGTGTAGGAGAAAACGGTGCGTCGTTTGGGTTAACGAGTAAGGAGAAAATGACGTTTTAGTGAAACCTGCGCAGTACACCCGAACATCTCGGGATTCATACTTTGGAACTATGAATTTCTTTGCCTTTGTCTTTTAAAAGATTCATTTTAAAAGATTTAACCTAGGCTCTGATACCAAGAAAGGAAAAGTTCTTAATCTGAAAAGATTAAGCGAAGTAGAGGGACAAGAACTGAAGAATTACACCTTCAGTAGTCACCCTGGTAGTGCAAGAATTACTAGATCTAGCAAATCTAGATATCAATAACAACAAAATAGACCGACTTAGAGAATTCTATGACAGTCTAGAAACAATGAAAGAACAGCATGGTAGGTTCTATATTTGGAACAGTCAAGAAATTGACGGTCTAAAAAATCATATTGGTAGCTTTATTGAAGAAGCTAGCAATGCTTGTCATGCCTTCTGTTTCTGCAAAGGCAACCTAGTTAAAATCTGTAAATTGGATTGAAACTTTTATTGAGGATAAAGGAAGGAATTATAAAGATTTCAGAAAAAGATTTGGGTAAAAATATTGATTTTTCAATTTATTAAAAATGTTTGAATGTCACTGTGTTGGAAAGAAACTGCTCTGTTTTTGAGTTGTATTTGGATGGGTAATTGTCCTAGATGAACTATGTTTTTCAGACTAATATTTTTATGGTGTGAAGATATTATCTTCAGTTTTGGAATCCCAGAGGTCTTGTAGGCAAAGATTAATTTTTCAATTTATGAGAATTTTTAGAATACAAGTTGCGCAGATTTAATGAATAGTTTATGTGTTGAGTTTGGATTAGTGATTCACCTAGTTAGAAAATGGTATTGAATGGGAAACTTTTATGAGATCTTTATTTGGTATTCAGAAAGAAGCCTATAAAATTTGGTGATTTATGAATAAGTTTTGGATTTATTAAAAATGTTGGAGTAAAGTATGCGCGGTAGCATTTTATGTTTTTGAATTGTTTTATGGTAGAATTACTAAGGTGTTATAGTTTAAAATGAAAGATGAATTGTGGTTGGAGATTGTGTTGGATATCGATTGATGTTATTGGATTGTGAATTGAAAAACAGGGTTGAATTGGTTATGAATTGCTTTGGAGGGGCTGTGCCCATAGTCCGATAAACGAATACTACATGCCGAAATTTTCTAAAAATCCCCTGCATTTTAATTTATTTAACTTATTTGATTTCAAGGGTTTAAAGGTATGATTTGGGTGTTAATTATTTATGTGTATATGTGTTAAGTGAATTAATTCGAGGGTAATTGTTGTCTCGAGGATTTAGGTGCTAAGTGATTTAATTCAAGGATTTATGTGTTTCGGGGATTAAATGCGTTTTGAGGATTATTTATAAACTTAGTTTTGTCATAGAATGACACTAGTATTATAATTGTATATGTTAAGTGAAGTTGACTAAATATGTTATGTGCATTAATTGGTATTTGAGTAGTCAGTTATAGGGATAACAACTACAGTACGACTTTAGGTGACTCAGTGGTAATTCTGAGTTGGGTCTACTCGAGATACGAGGTTGGACTGACGCGTACTCGTAACAATTACAGTATCATTAGGGCGTGATCGAGTGGAGCAACGTGTATCAAAAAGGAAGGATCGAGACGTCGTGTAAAGTTCATGGAACTGCTTGGGTGAAACGCCAAGGATTTATTCGCTGTGTGTTCCGTTTGATGCTAAGGACCAGAGGCAAGTTTATTTATACATACTCTATCGTTCAGAGTATATTTATTTTGAAATATATGAAATATGTGGAATAAGACTTCAGTCCATATTTACAAGATTTCTTCTATCTCTATCTTGATAAATTGTTTACTTTTAAGTAAAATGGTTGACTGGAAATATATGTGATATGGAGAGTGATATACGATAAAGAGTAAAGTGATATGGGAAGGAATGGTATCAGTTGTTATTTATGGTTATTTTAATGATATTATGGTATCAGTTATCTAAAGTTATTTTATAATATTACAGTTATGTGTAAATTGAGGATCTTTGAGTTCTAAACCCTGTCAGACGTTATTAATAAATATTTTGTTATATAAGGGGACAAAGGTTGATGTTTACAGATTTTCTTAAAAAGGGATTTCCATGTAAAGTATTTTAGTTGGTGTATTTTAAAGGTATTGATATATGAATGGAAAAGTGGAAGGGGTTATCTTGAGAGGTATATTTTCGAAAACCCGGACAAAGTTTTTAGAAAGAATTTCGCAATAATTAACCTAATGGCAACATCACCAATAAACTAGTGTTTATTTAATTATTAGATATCTCTCGAAGCATCTACTAATTAAATAAACCTTATTCGTCTAATTAAATTTATTTAATTAGATGAATATTATTTTTAAAATGTTTTCTTAAAATCGCTTTGTTCCGGAATAATAATAAAGATATTTCGATGGTTATAAATGAGACATTTTTGGTTAAAAATGTCTGTAATGATATTGATAAATGTTATTTTGATGGTTATTTAATTCAATGAATATTAATTATAATATTCATTTTAAAAGGGATTATTGAATAGTTATTCTTTAGATATTCTAAGTGTTCTAAGGGTGATTAAATATTGTTAAAAGGGTGTTTAAGGAATTTCATAGTGAACTGAATGTACGTCTTGAATTGATACACTGATGATATATCTTTATAAATGTTTTCAAATGGAAATGTGAAATGTGAAATGGAAATGGAAATGTGAAATGTGAAATGGAAATGTGAAATGTGAAATGGAAATGGAAATTGAAATGGAAAAATGTGGAATGGTATTTGTATAAATGGAATAATGATTGACAAAGGGGGATTGCAATAAAACTTGCGTAAGAGGCTGTGTCAGGGCTGTGTGCGACACAGTCCAGCATTCATTATTTTATTACGGCACGAAGATGCCAAGGGAGGATGTTAGCAGGTGGCCTTCCTCCAGGAGGATGTTAGCAGGTGGCCTTCCTCCAGGGTTGATTACCAGGTAGGAATCATCCCTTCTACTAGTAGTAAACAGAGAGCGGATACGGTCAGGCGACTGATCATCGTCCTACGTATCTGGCGCCAGCAGATATCCCCAAAAGATTAAAAGAAAGAATTGAGAATGGTTTTCAGATTTCTATACTGAAAACAGAAAAATGATATGAAATGATGGAATTATTGTTACAGATGCAGAGAGACTGATATTATATTATTGGAAGAGAAATTGATATTATATTATCAATAAGTAAGCGATTTCATATTGAATAACCAGCAAGCTTATGTTGGTGTATTACTGCGCAAACAAGATGTGGCTATTTAATTACCTTGTAACGACACCTTTTATATTATATTGGTACAGTGTTTAGTTGATATTGTTTTCAAACATTATACTTTCCCTATAGAATTTCGTGGTTATAAATCTTTCAGGAATGATATTAAGTATCGGTTGAATGTTGGAAACCCATACATCTGATGGGATATTTTGTTAAACTCTAGTAATAACTTGCTGAGCAATTCTTTCGCTCATACTTGCTTGTTTTCAAATATTCCCTTTTCAGTGGAAGGTAGCCGGACGAGGTTATCTGCATGGCTTAGATGAAGTGGGTAGCGTGCCCTTATGAAGACGATATGATCTAGAAAGTTTATATCTGGAGTAAGTTATATGTAATTATATTGATGTGTAATATATATGTTACTTTGCGCAAAATAGTATTAGTTACTGGTGTACTTCTCAACGAAGTTATACTAGTAGTAAGGAGTTGATTCTTGTTTCTAGCCCTATAACCTAAAAGATGCTTGGTGGTTGGGGTCTCATGTTGTAACTTAATTATTAATGATTACAGATGGTTTAATGTGGTTAAGCAGGTGATTTGTTATTAAGGATTTCCGCGTGACGACCAAATCCCTGACCCCGGATTTGGGGGCGTTACAGTTTGGTATCAGAGCTAAGGTTATAGTAAACTAGAAACGAGAGTGAGTAGGAGTGTGTATAGTTATGTGAGAACGTCGGAGCTCATGTAGAGTTCATGTTGGACTACCGGGTGTAGTGCCAATGATTAAGTTAAGATTTGAATGCTATGTTGAAGGATATATTGAGATAGAACTCCCTGCGATTATTATTGTCGATGATTGAATCCTTAGTGACTATTACGAGTCGACGATGACGTAAGTTATCAAGCACCTTAGGGTGTGCATGGTAAAGAACAGCTCTGGGATCGAACGATTATTCGTCAGAGGAGCCGACATAAAAGGCATCCGTGGAGACCTTGGCAATATCCCCATTGGTGAATCTTTTTGATTACCTCCCCAATCTATGAATTATTTGACATCTCTCTAAGAAAGAATTGTGATAAAGGATATATTTCCTCTTCGAAGTTATTTTTTTTTTATATACTTGTGTTAAGTCATATTTGGTTTCAATTGTGCCAAGGGCTTTCATTATACTTACCTTCAGGTTTTCGAAGCCCTATCAAGTGATATTATTTCAAACTTCCACTTTTCTTCAATAGTGGATAATTCAATGGTGATATAGCATCACTTGCTTGTTGAATACCAGTATCTTTCTGGTTATCCTTTTCTTTGGAAATCGTACCTTGGAAATTGTTCAATTTTAATCCAAGGTGTCCCTTTGAGAATTAATTGTCAGAAGATGATTGTTATTGACTTGACTTTGAATTGCTTTCATACTTCTCAACTTCCACTGAGACGAACAACCCTATACATATAGGGGCCACAAGGACTATCTGTCTGTGTGATAGAAGTCTGATGGGACGCCATCACTTGTGAGTTGTGAAATACAAGAAGGCTAATTACCTTTAGTAATGTCTCAACTGAGACACGCAACGTGAGTTCTTATGATCATATTGATCTCTCAGTAAATTCTCTTATTTCCAATAAGGTTTGTTTTAAAACTCATAATCCTATGGTCACCAGTGGGTGACATTTGTCTTGATATGACAGCTATCTTTTTCAAAGCTTCATGATTCTTGTTATCTCTAATGAATTTCAAGGGGATGCCAACCAGGTCGGTCAAGTCGACATTCGCTGATAGAAGTTAGATTCGACTGGAATCGCAAAGAGCAGGAGCGAATCCCAAAACGAATATAATATCAGTGGCGTATCGATAGAATTAGTTTGCTCTCTCTCATGGATGTTATGATTAATGGAATGAGTGCAATCTCTCTCTCAAGGGTGTTATGTAATGGAATCAGTGAATTATCTCTCAAGGATAGGATGATAATGGCAAGTTGGTCGACACATATATGTGAAAGGAATAGTGATGTGTCAGATAGATACCCTATAGTTGAATTGAGTTTTGGAGGAGTTGCTTATGAATGGATGTTATTTATGGTTTTGTAGAATAAGAGTTGATGATGAAGGAGTTAAGGAATTCCAGTAGTAGCCTTAGCTGATTCCGTGGACGGAATCCTTTTAAGGGGGGTAGACTGTAATAACCCGAATTTTCAGAAAATGATTTTAGTATTATTAATGTTTTCCTAAAATGAGGAGGAAATTTTTATTTTATTTTATTGTTCATTATTCCAGTTCAAGGAATTTCAAAAGCGAATTATTTAATTATTGTCTGGTTCAGTATAATTATGAACTATATTATGTGATTATTGTTGGAAGGTGGAATGTATGTGAAGTTGTGCTTATGTGTTTATATGATGATTGTGTGAATTGTGAAGGCTGATGTATTTTATTTATATTTTTGAGGATTTAAATATATTTAAATCATGCATTTTGATCCTATGTTAATTTTATAAAATTATCGGAGGAATTAAAAATCATGAAATCTCTTGAAATATTATCTTTATATATTTATTGAGTTTTTAAAATTGTAAGGTGGATTAATTTGGGTGGTTTAGTATTTTAAAATGATTTTAAGAGTTTTATTGTATTTAAAGGATCAAAACTTTGAAAATTCATATTTAATTCATTTTTGATCCGAAAAATATTTTGAAAATATGTGGGTGCTCCTAATTTTATATTCTTTATTTTAAAAATGAAAAGTGTAATTTTCCGGAGGTTTTATTTAATTGTGATTTTTAGTCGTTATTTGTTATAATTGGGCCGAATAGGGGATAAGTAGTAGTGTTATAAAGGAATTGGGCCAAACCCATTAGTTGGAAAACAGATGCAGCCGAGAGAGGGTTCGAGAGAACTCGGGAGAGAAAGAGAGAAGAAAAAGGGGAAGAAAAGAGAAGAGAGATTGGAGAGAAATAGAGAGAGATATCAATTGGGTGTGTTATGTATATAATTATGCGTGTATATATGT
The DNA here is from genome assembly GCA_037693485.1 of Kitagawia praeruptora. NCBI lineage: Eukaryota > Viridiplantae > Streptophyta > Magnoliopsida > Apiales > Apiaceae > Kitagawia > Kitagawia praeruptora. Next base: position 113,415,811 of record CM075344.1, on the reverse strand, counting down.
GTATATAAGTTAGTGTGTGAGAGAGAGGAAGAAGAGATGAAGAAAGGAAGAAGAAGCTACCATGGAAGAGCAAGAGAGGAGGAGAAGAAAACTTGGGGGGGGGGAAATGCTTGGATTGAGTTTTAAATCTTCTTGGAGGTATAATCCTTAATCTTAAACTTTTGGGTTTGAATTTTTAAAGCTTTTAATTAGTATATTGATTTTGTTAGAGTATGATTATGCTTTATAAGTAATTAGAGTTGATGGGTTAGTGTTGAGATTGGTTAATGGTTGATTAAAGTATATGGAAGAGGATGAAAAGATTATGTTTGGTTATTCATGGAAACTACCCAGCTACTGCCCTGTTCTGTTCTGTAGTTCTGGGTCTGTTAAACCCTGTTCTGGGCAGTGGTCCCCTAATAAAAGTTGTGAGTCTTGGAGTCTAGTTTGTGTAGGAGAAAACGGTGCGTCGTTTGGGTTAACGAGTAAGGAGAAAATGACGTTTTAGTGAAACCTGCGCAGTACACCCGAACATCTCGGGATTCGTACTTTGGAACTATGTTTCACCTAGTTAAAATCTGTAAATTGGATTGAAACTTTTATTGAGGATAAAGGAAGGAATTATAAAGATTTCAGAAAAAGATTTGGGTAAAAATATTGATTTTTCAATTTATTAAAAATGTTTGAATGTCACTGTGTTGGAAGAAACTGCTCTGTTTTTGAGTTGTATTTGGATGGGTAATTTTCCTAGATGAACTATGTTTTTCAGACTAATATTTTTATGGTGTGAAGATATTATCTTCAGTTTTGGAATCCCAGAGGTCTTGTAGGCAAAGATTAATTTTTCAATTTATGAAAATTTTTAGAATACAAGTTGCGCAGATTTAATGAATAGTTTATGTGTTGAGTTTGGATTAGTGATTCACCTAGTTAGAAAATGGTATTGAATGAGAAACTTTTATGAGATCTTTATTTGGTATTCAGAAAGAAGCCTATAAAATTTGGTGATTTATGAATAAGTTTTGGATTTATTAAAAATGTTGGAGTAAAGTATGCGCGGTAGCATTTTATGTTTTTGAATTGTTTTATGGTAGAATTACTAAGGTGTTATAGTTTAAAATGAAAGATGAATTGTGGTTGGAGATTGTGTTGGATATCGATTGATGTTGTTGGATTGTGAATTGAAAAACAGGGTTGAATTGGTTATGAATTGCTTTGGAGGGGCTGTGCCCATAGTCCGATAAACGAATACTACATGCCGAAATTTTCTAAAAATCCCCTGCATTTTAATTTATTTAACTTATTTGATTTCAAGGGTTTAAAGGTATGATTTGGGTGTTAATTATTTATGTGTATATGTGTTAAGTGAATTAATTCGAGGGTAATTGTTGTCTCGAGGATTTAGGTGCTAAGTGATTTAATTCAAGGATTTATGTGTTTCGGGGATTAAATGCGTTTTGAGGATTATTTATAAACTTAGTTTTGTCATAGAATGACACTAGTATTATAATTGTATATGTTAAGTGAAGTTGACTAAATATGTTATGTGCATTAATTGGTATTTGAGTAGTCAGTTATAGGGATAACAACTACAGTACGACTTTAGGTGACTCAGTGGTAATTCTGAGTTGGGTCTACTCGAGATACGAGGTTGGACTGACGCGTACTCGTAACAATTACAGTATCATTAGGGCGTGATCGAGTGGAGCAACGTGTATCAAAAAGGAAGGATCGAGACGTCGTGTAAAGTTCATGGAACTGCTTGGGTGAAACGCCAAGGATTTATTCGCTGTGTGTTCCGTTTGATGCTAAGGACCAGAGGCAAGTTTATTTATACATACTCTATCGTTCAGAGTATATTTATTTTGAAATATATGAAATATGTGGAATAAGACTTCAGTCCATATTTACAAGATTTCTTCTATCTCTATCTTGATAAATTGTTTACTTTTAAGTAAAATGGTTGACTGGAAATATATGTGATATGGAGAGTGATATACGATAAAGAGTAAAGTGATATGGGAAGGAATGGTATCAGTTGTTATTTATGGTTATTTTAATGATATTATGGTATCAGTTATCTAAAGTTATTTTATAATATTACAGTTATGTGTAAATTGAGGATCTTTGAGTTCTAAACCCTGTCAGACGTTATTAATAAATATTTTGTTATATAAGGGGACAAAGGTTGATGTTTACAGATTTTCTTAAAAAGGGATTTCCATGTAAAGTATTTTAGTTGGTGTATTTTAAAGGTATTGATATATGAATGGAAAAGTGGAAGGGGTTATCTTGAGAGGTATATTTTCGAAAACCCGGACAAAGTTTTTAGAAAGAATTTCGCAATAATTAACCTAATGGCAACATCACCAATAAACTAGTGTTTATTTAATTATTAGATATCTCTCGAAGCATCTACTAATTAAATAAACCTTATTCGTCTAATTAAATTTATTTAATTAGATGAATATTATTTTTAAAATGTTTTCTTAAAATCGCTTTGTTCCGGAATAATAATAAAGATATTTCGATGGTTATAAATGAGACATTTTTGGTTAAAAATGTCTGTAATGATATTGATAAATGTTATTTTGATGGTTATTTAATTCAATGAATATTAATTATAATATTCATTTTAAAAGGGATTATTGAATAGTTATTCTTTAGATATTCTAAGTGTTCTAAGGGTGATTAAATATTGTTAAAAGGGTGTTTAAGGAATTTCATAGTGAACTGAATGTACGTCTTGAATTGATACACTGATGATATATCTTTATAAATGTTTTCAAATGGAAATGTGAAATGTGAAATGGAAATGGAAATGTGAAATGTGAAATGGAAATGTGAAATGTGAAATGGAAATGGAAATTGAAATGGAAAAATGTGGAATGGTATTTGTATAAATGGAATAATGATTGACAAAGGGGGATTGCAATAAAACTTGCGTAAGAGGCTGTGTCAGGGCTGTGTGCGACACAGTCCAGCATTCATTATTTTATTACGGCACGAAGATGCCAAGGGAGGATGTTAGCAGGTGGCCTTCCTCCAGGAGGATCTTAGCAGGTGGCCTTCCTCCAGGGTTGATTACCAGGTAGGAATCATCCCTTCTACTAGTAGTAAACAGAGAGCGGATACGGTCAGGCGACTGATCATCGTCCTACGTATCTGGCGCCAGCAGATATCCCCAAAAGATTAAAAGAAAGAATTGAGAATGGTTTTCAGATTTCTATACTGAAAACAGAAAAATGATATGAAATGATGGAATTATTGTTACAGATGCAGAGAGACTGATATTATATTATTGGAAGAGAAATTGATATTATATTATCAATAAGTAAGCGATTTCATATTGAATAACCAGCAAGCTTATGTTGGTGTATTACTGCGCAAACAAGATGTGGCTATTTAATTACCTTGTAACGACACCTTTTATATTATATTGGTACAGTGTTTAGTTGATATTGTTTTCAAACATTATACTTTCCCTATAGAATTTCGTGGTTATAAATCTTTCAGGAATGATATTAAGTATCGGTTGAATGTTGGAAACCCATACATCTGATGGGATATTTTGTTAAACTCTAGTAATAACTTGCTGAGCAATTCTTTCGCTCATACTTGCTTGTTTTCAAATATTCCCTTTTCAGTGGAAGGTAGCCGGACGAGGTTATCTGCATGGCTTAGATGAAGTGGGTAGCGTGCCCTTATGAAGACGATATGATCTAGAAAGTTTATATCTGGAGTAAGTTATATGTAATTATATTGATGTGTAATATATATGTTACTTTGCGCAAAATAGTATTAGTTACTGGTGTACTTCTCAACGAAGTTATACTAGTAGTAAGGAGTTGATTCTTGTTTCTAGCCCTATAACCTAAAAGATGCTTGGTGGTTGGGGTCTCATGTTGTAACTTAATTATTAATGATTACAGATGGTTTAATGTGGTTAAGCAGGTGATTTGTTATTAAGGATTTCCGCGTGACGACCAAATCCCTGACCCCGGATTTGGGGGCGTTACAATTATGATCATTATGATCTCTCACATCATCTGCACCATTGCCATCATTTTGCTCACTATCATCAAGAATAGGTCTCCTAGCACTCATCTTCTTTGGAGTAGGTTTTTTACCAACCATCTTCCCCCTTTTTTTCTTAATTTCAGGAGTTTTTTCTCTGTAAACACTCTCTCCAGAACTAGAACTATCAGCACTATTCTCATAACAGTCCATATCTCCTTCAGACAATACAATTGGTGGACTTGAGGGTGGTGCAGTTTGTGTGCCCCCAATTGGCAATCCCTCAATACCTATAGGTTCTATAAGCACTGCAAAAACTTCTACATACTGAACCTTATCAGATATAAGACCAGTCATCACTAGTATATCCCCATCAGTTTCCAACTTCCCAATCTCCTCCATTCCCTCATTTGGGGCTTTAAAAAACAACTCAACCCCTACAGACTTATTACCGACAGACTCGGACACCATTGAACCAATTTCAAAGAGTGACATCAAATCAACATTGCAGAAATCAAAATAATCTACCTTGTAACCCACAAACTTTGAGTTCAGATCCTCGAAATGACCACCATAATACAATTTTATAGTAAAAAAAGAGGGGTAATCTGCAATATACAAGAAACATACAAATAATGATTTTTTTATTACCATTTCAGTCAAAAGGGAGACATAAGGGACCATTCTAAACATAATCAAAAGAAAATGCCATGTTTTTGGGACCACATGATGAATACAATACAATAAATCGAACTCAATTAAAAAATAAGTGTTCGAAATCAGTTACCTTTGTAGTCAGGGCACTCAAACTCTCCATATTTATGCATCTCCTTCCTCGATCGCATAAACCACTCCATTTCTCCTTCAGTTAGGGTTTCTCCCACTTAGTCGATTGATTATCTCTCTTAATTAGGGTTTTTATTCAATTGAAGTGCTTTACCCGTGTGTTATATAGATAAATTAAGCGAATTGACTAATTTACCCCTCTGACTTTTTAAAAAGTAATAGTTAACGGTGAAAGGTTAACGGAAGTTAACGGCAGCCACTTTTATAAAAGGCGGAAACGAACTCTGGCCATTAAAATGAAAATTTGAAAATCGGGCCACTTTTTTGAAAATCAGTGTAAAGTACGGCCACACTTTTGCAATTTACTCTATTTTTAAATCACATTGTATTTTGTGACTATTTTGATGAAGGTCACAACAGGAAAAGGAAGCTGATCAGTATTGATTATTTATACCCTGATTTATTTCATGAAAATCAATTTGGATTTTATTTTCTAAAAATCGTGGGTAACCGCATTTTTCAGGGACTGACACCTGTCAATCTACGTGTCAACGTGTGATAGTGGTCTGAAAGATTTGTGAAATATATTTGTTTTGAAACTCTAATCGTGTAATTGCTTTCTCTAATTTCACATTCTCTAAAGCAAAAACACTCTTGAGTTTTCAAAATCACTAATCCATTTCAAGAATTTTTTTCAAGTTCTTTTCAGATCAAAAATGGCAGCTCAGAAAAGATTACCAAAGTCAGTAGCCTTCAAGTTTGGTGACTTTGATTTTATGACGAACAACCATGTAGCAGCTATCACCAACAAGGAAGGAGTGTTATCTGATTTTCATCCAATCATGGACTTTCTGGCGTATGGACCATTAAGTTATGTATTGACAGCATCTCCACAAATTAATCAAGAAGCTATTTCACAAGCTTGGGAGAATGCTGAGGTAATTGATTCTACTCAGAGTCAATCAGGTAAGATTGTTCTACACTTAGGACAAGACTCATTTGATATTACTGAATCTGTTGTTAATTCAGTACTTCACTTACCTGTTAGTTTGATTTATGAGAATGTACCATCTGATGATAATGTGAGAACTATGTTGTCTGAATTAGGTTATAGTGGACCTCTAGACAACATGAGCCAGTTGAATAGGTCTTTTCTTAGAAAGGAATGGTCTTTCTTCTTTGATCAAATTGCTAAATGTTTTACTTGTAAATGTAGTTCTTTTCAGCAAATTACTTCTGTTACATCACATATTGCTTATAGTTTGCTTTATGACAGAGTAGTTAACATTGGTCATATTATCTTAAGTCAGATGAGTATTAAACTTGGGTTAAGAGATCAAAATAGGAAAATGGTTTATTATCATAGATTTATGCAAATGTTTATTAACCATTTTATTCCTGATGTTGAAGCTAGATTTGGTAGGGAACATTGTGTTTCTTCTTATGTACAGCAAAAGAGAATTTTCTCTGACATTATAAAGAAGGACAATGAAAAGAATCTAGATGAAATACCTGCAATTCATTATCCACATCATTTTCAGGTAATTCTTAAAACTCATCTTCCTACTCTCTACAATTCTTCTTTCTTTTGTGGTGAAATGGCTCAGGAATCTCATTTGGAGGAGAACCCACCTGTGTCTACCCAAGTAGCCCAAAACATTATAGTCTCTGAAACAATTCAAGAACCAAATTTTGATCCACAGCCTATTGTTTCAAAGAAACCAACCTATGGTGTTTCTCAAAAGACATCAGTTGTAAGGAAGAGAAGATTTGTTGTGTCAAGTAGTAGTAATTCTAGTGAAGATGATGATGATTTAACTCTTGCTGAGAGAGCAGAATTGAAGGCTGCAATTCAACTTTCTCTGTTAGCACAAAGAGATGAAAAACCTAGTCACAGCCAGGCTGCAGTCTCCCAAAAGGCTGTAGTTCTTAAAAAGGGAAAACAGTTACTGGATACTGTCTCTTAAAAGACTGTGTCTATTGAACAAAGATCTCATCCCAAGATCACTTCTGTGTCTACACCTCTTGAGTCTTCTCAGGATAAATCTTTTGCTCACTATACCAGGAGAACAAGGAGAAAGATTCAATTGTCACCTACACACACAGAGTCTAGTCCAACTAATATCATGCAGGTCTCTACAAATGAAGCTACAATCAAGTCAGCAAATGACCATAGAGATCTGGATATTGATTCTTCATGGGAAACTACATTATCATACAGACTGGCTATGGGACTAATTTCTCTCAAAGTGAAGTTGTCAAGGCCTGTTCTAGATTTTCTGGTTGAAAGAGTACCAAAACTTTTATTTCCAGAAGAATATGGACTTCTACATCAAAGACTTGACTTAATGAAGATGTATTTCTATGTATCTGTCAGAAGACAATTAGTCAAGAAACTTGGACTCTCGAAGCATGTTGCACTTCAATCACTTCATGCATATTTATTTGACAAAGATGTCATTATTGAAGATGCCTCAGCTCAAGGTGAACAACTGGAGGAAGTAGATAGAGGAATGCAGTCAACAGAAGGTACTATTGCACCAGTGGTGGATAGTAGGAAAGATCAGATCACAGTCACTGTAACACAAGAACCATCTAGTCAGAGGAAGGAGCTGTGATAGCTGATGCTGAAAGGACTTCTGTGATGACTGAAAATGCAAGTGAGATACCCTATGATATGGGAGGAATAACTTTGACTGGTTTTCTTGAAGATCAAACAAATTTTGTTCAGTCAGAGTCTATCCACCTTGAGGGTGAGTCTCAGCAAACAACACTTAAAGACGGTGATGTACTAACTATGGTGTCTAATGAAGTATTACTGAAGACATCAGAGTCTAGTAAAGAACCTGAAAGTGGTATACTGGAGCCTGTAGTTTCTGGAAGGAAAGAAGATGATTGTAACCTCAAGCTCCTTGCCATATGAGGAACCCTCTCTCCATGTGAGTTCAGGTATAAAAACTCCTTCTAAACTCTATTTTTCTGTAGGTCATGAGAGCACTTATCCAAATTTGAGTGATACACTTGAAAAGATGGACTTAGATCCACAAACTGAGAGGCTGGCTCCTGACCAGGCAAAAGGTGAGGTAGAAAGAGTGTTGACTTTAGTAAGTCAAAGTGAGAATGAGGGTATGGATGATCAACTCCATAGTGAGGGAGAGAAAATTAGGAAACCATCGTTTGATTTCTGGGATCAGGTTTTTCCTGAATCTTGGTCTGACAATCTTGGTATGGATGCTGGTACTTATTCGTTTATCAAGATGTATCAGAAGAATGACCTAGCACATCACAATGCAAAGCCAGAAGTTAAAGCTCAGAAGCAAAAGGAGAGGCTTGCAGGAATCATTAACAGAAGAGGTGCCAGGATAAAGCAATCTCTTGATACATATGTACCAGATGAAGTTCCTAATGATCCTAGTGTTCCTTTGTATGTACTTCCAATATCAGCTAGAATTGAGATATCTACAGTCTCTGATCACTCTAAGGAGGAGTCAGGATTTGAAGATGTTAGTACACAGAATACTGGTGAAGGAGATGATGATCATGTTTCAGCTCCAGATCAGAAAGATGAAGATGTTGATACTTCTAATCAGGTTTTATTACTTGAATATCATACAACACAAGCAACTTCTTCTACAAGACTTGAAGATACAGTTCTTTCTGATTCTGATTCTGAAGATACTAGAAGCACTTCCAACATTGAAGTTCATTCTGATGTTTTGAAAGATATTCAGAATTCTCAAATTTCTATGCAAACAAGACTTCAATCACTTGAAGATAACCAAGTCACAATTATGGAAAATCAAGCAGTTCTGATGAATATTATTTGTTCTGTTTCTGAATCTCTTGGAATTAATGTTGCTGATGTCAAAAAGGGGGAGATAAAGACAATTCAAAGACAACAACAACACCAGACTGGGGGAGATAAAGCCGGGGGAGATAAAGAGCAGACGAAGGGAAGTAAAAAGAAGAACTAGGAGTGACAGTGGTGAATCTCAGCTAGGAAGTGGTAAAGGAAGAGCAACATTAATAGTTAAAATTCTTTCTTCTAAGTACTAGATAAACGTTTACATCTGGGAAGGAGGTACTTAACTTCATAATTCTACATTCATAAATTCTATTCTGGTTGTATTGTTATATGTTTTGACATCCACAACTTAGATTTATGCTTCAGATTTTAAAGCATAAATAGGGGGAGATTGTTAGGAATAATTCATAAGTTGTGATGTTAAGAATAGAATTTACACATTATACTTCTTGTAATCCTGATCTTATAAAGGATTTAGCACTATATATAGGATTTATGTGTAAAACAGTTATCTGTACAGTTTAGTCAGGAATGAACAGTGTATCGGAGACTACATGTCAGGAACAAAGAGTAAATCCTGATGAAGGTCTAATACTGATGATGATCAGATACTGATGATGCAAGATGAAATCCTGATATCAGTCGTGTTACTGATGATGTCATTATGGATGCTACAGAAACTGGCAAGTGCTATAAAACAGGATCGTTGTTTGAAGAACAAGCAAGAAGATATTATGAAGGAAAGAGTTTTCTATTGATGGAAACTATCAACTGGACGGCAGAACATTGTCATGTATAGATTATCTTTATGTTATTAGTTGATAGGTAGCATTATAAATACTCTCTCTATATCATTGTAAAAAGAGTGAGTTCGTGAGGTTTGTAATCGTGAATATACGAGAGTACAAACAGAGAGAGAGATTTGTATTGTCAGCAGCTGCTAAAGGTATTGTACACCTTTGGTAGAGTTTGTATTTGATCTTATTAATACAAACAGAGTTTTATTCATTCATTTATTCTTGTTCATATAATCAAGCAAAAATCAGACACGATTATATAACTTGTATTCAACCCCCCCTTCTATAAGTTATTCGAGTTAACATTATCTAAAGGTCCATTATAACCTAATGCAGATAACATAGTTCTAACATCATCATCAGATGGTACATTCTCATAATTCAAACTAACAGGTAAGTGAAGTACTGAATTAACAACAGATTCAGTAATATCAAAAGAATCTTGTCCTAAGTGTAGAACAATCTTACCTGATTGACTCTGAGTAGAATCAATTACCTTAGCATTCTCCCAAGCTTGTGTAACAGCTGCTTGATTAATCTGTGGAGATGCTGTCAATGCATAACTTAATGGTCCATACGCCAGAAAGTCCATGATTGGGTGAAAATCAGTTGACACTCCTTCCTTGTTGGTGATAGCTGCTACATGATTGTTCGTCATAAAATCAAAGTCACCAAACTTGAAGGCTACTGATTTAGGTAATCTTCTTTGAGCTGCCATTTTTGATCTGAAAAGAACTTGAAAAATCTTGAAATTGATTAGTGATTTTGAAAACTCGAGAGTGTTTTTGCTTTATAGAATGTGAAATTAGAGAAAGCAATTACACGATTAGAGTTTCAAAACAAATATATTTCACAAATCTTTCAGACCACTATCCCACGTCGACACGTAGATTGACAGGTGTCAGTCCCTGAAAAGTGCGGTTACCCACGATTTTTGGAAAATAAAATCCAAAATTGATTTTCATGAAATAAATCAGGGTATTATCAAGATAAAAATCAATACTGATCAGCTTCCTTTTCCTGTTGTGACATCCCATCAAAATAATCACAAAATTCAATGTGATTTAAAAATAATAATTCTCAAATCCTGATGGTCACACTTGAAATTCTGATTAATATCATCCTGATTCCAGAGACTTAAATGGAGTTTCCACGTGGCATTTTTTTTTCTTTTATCTGAAAAAGAAATAAACAGTTAATCTGAACAAAATCAATTGGTTAGATATATTCGACATTTCTTGAAAATACAAGAAATACAGTCACACGCGATAATTAGCGTCTGACTTCATTGATAGTTCCAAGTGACTGTTCAGCTTCTCACGCCTTTCTATAAAAGAAACAGACGCCTTATGCCATTCTCCATAAACCTTTCAATTTCTTTTCTTCTCAACAATGATTCTCGAACCAAAACTCTATTCGAACCCATTCTATAGGTTTTTCACAGTCGATGAACATCCTGTTCTTGATCATCTCTTTGAAGAGACGACTTTTCTCATCGAACTAGTCATGGATGGAGTAGTTTTAGATAATATCCAGAGGTTTCTCCTAGAACATCCATCTGTTGGATACAATCTTCCCCTAACCTCCTCAAAACTTGAGGATGAAGAATTTGGCCGAGAGTCTGAGGTTGATCTTGATGGGGATGCTATACATTTTAATTAGCTACTCTCATTCAAGTCGCCCAGACAAGGAATCCAAGAGCAGACGAGGCTGTTCATATCCCCTGATGGATTTCTTGAGATGCTCTATGTCCTGTATCTCAGAATCCATATCATTAGACAAGTATAGGATTATCAGTAGAAGTTAGACAAAAAGATGTTGTATTTCATTTCCATGTATGTAATGCTTTCAATTAATGAAAATACAATTTCTTATTATCTACTTGTCTTTTGATTTTATTGACTGAATTGAATGATAATATAAACTATCAGTATGAATGAATTAAAACTTGCTTGCCTAGACTTTACACATCTCAGAATTAGATTACTACACAAAGTAAACGTCAGGATCTGAAACAATTTTCACAATCCTGATACTGACACAATACTGATGACGTCAGCATCCTGATAACAATTCTAATCCTGATGATTATTAACAAGTCTATCATACTGAAATTTATCAAGGCAAAGTGTTATAGCTACAGCATTTAACAATCAAATATAGATCCTGACAAGAATATCAAGTCTATAAGCTAAAAACAATATACCTTGCTACTTTTGCAGATGTTAAAGATCTAGAAATTTAACATTCCTAACTCACTTACTAATCTACTAAATGTAGCCTCATCAAGTGGTTTAGTTAGAATATCTGCAAGCTGTTTGTCAGTAGGAACAAAATGAAGTTCCACAGTACCATTCTCAATATGTTCTCTAATAAAATGATACCTGACATCAATGTGCTTAGTCCTTGAATGTTGAACTGGATTTTCTGCAATTTTGATAGCACTAGTATTATCACAAAACATAGGAATATTACTAAGTGTCATACCATAATCCATCAACTGATTTCTTATCCAAAGGAGTTGTGCACAACAACTGCCTGCTACTATATACTCAGCTTCTGCAGTTGAGGTTGAGACATATTGTTGCTTCTTGCTTGCCCAAGAAATCAATCTGTTTCCCAAGAATTGACATGTACCTGTAGTGCTTTTCCTATCTATCTTACACCCTGCATAATCAGAGTCTGAATAGCCAATTAGGAAGAAATCAGATTCTCTAGGATACCACAAACCAAGATTTGGAGTTCCTTTGAGATATCTAAAAATTCTCTTCACAGCAATTAAATGAGATTCCTTAGGATCACTTTGGAATCTAGCACATAAACAGGTAGAAAACATTATATCTGGTCTACTTGCAGTTAGATATAACAATGAGCCTATCATGCCTCTATTACTAGTATTATCCACACTCTTTCCTTAGGATCAGAGTCTAGTTTAGTGGCTGTTGCCATGGGTGTTTTTGCAACTGCATAGTCTTGAAAGTCAAACCTTCTTAAAAGATCTTTAATATACTTTGACTGATTAATGAAAATACCAGTCTCAGTCTGTTTGACCTGCAAGCCTAAGAAATAATTTAATTCACCCATCATGCTCATCTGATACTTAGACTGCATAAGCTTGCTAAACTTAGCACACAACTTTTCATTAGTAGAGCCAAATATGATATCATCAACATAAACTTGAACTAAAAGCAATTCACCTTTTATCTTTCTAAAGAATAGAGTTTTGTCAATTGTACCTCTTGTGAAGCCATTTTCAAGAAGAAATTTAGACAAAGTCTCATACCATGCTCTTGGTGCCTGCTTTTGTCCATAGAGTGCCTTGTCAAGTTTGTAGACATGATTTGGAAACTTTGGATCAACAAATCCAGGTGGTTGTTCCACATACACTTTCTCATCAAGTTTGCCATTTAGAAAAGCACTCTTTACATCCATCTGGTATACCTTGAATTGTGAATGAGCTGCAAATGCAAGAAACATTCTGATTGCTTCCAATCTTGCTACAGGTGCAAAGGTCTCATCATAATCAATGCCTTCTTCCTGAGAATAACCTTTGGCCACCAGTCTTGCTTTGTTTCTTACAATCATACCAGATTCATTTAACTTGTTTCTGAAAACCCATTTTGCACCAACAATAGATCTATCTTTAGGTCTTGGTACCAGTTTCCAGACTTTGTTTCTCTCAAACTCATTTAATTCCTCCTGCATTGCAATTACCCAATCAGGATCCTTTAAGGCTTCTTCAACCTTCTTAGGTTCATTCTTTGAGAGAAAGCAACTATACAAGCATTCATTTTGAATTGATCTTCTAGTTCGAACACCACTATTTGGATCACCAATAATCAAATCTTCAGTATGATCCTTTGTCCATTTTCTAATAGGTGGTAGATTGACTCTGCTAGTCTCTCCCCCTAAGTTAGTGGTATCTCTTATAGAAGAATTCTCTCTGCTTTCAATAACTCCCCTTTGATCAATAGAATCAGTAGATTCCATATTGTTGCTAGTTACTGATATTTCCTCAGTAGACTCTGAAAGATCAGTTCCTGATGGAGTAGACTCTGAATAGCTAGTCTGCTCCTGATGATCACTGTGTTCTCTTTGATTTATTTGCTCCCCCTCAACAGTAGCATTCCTTTGAGAAGCAATAGAAATTCCTTCTAGAGAACCTTCATCATCACTGGAGAGTATCTCAGAATTCTTCTGATTTTCAAATTCCAATTTGTCATGGCTCTCATCAGTTTGCAGAAGTCCAAATTTCTTATCATCAAATGCAACATGAATTGATTCCATAACAATGTGAGTTCTGAGATTATAAACTTTGAAGGCCTTAGATGCTGAATATCCTAGAAAGATTGCTTCATCCGATTTGGCTTCAAATTTTCCAAGTTGTTCTGGATGAACTTTTAGGACATAGCATTTGCATCCAAAGATGTGAAAGTATTTCACACTCGATTTCTTTCCTTTGATCATCTCATAGGGAGTTTTTCCATGACTATTTACCAAGGTACAGTTTTGAGTGAAACATGCAGTGTTAATAGCTTCTGCCCAAAAATAGGTTGGAAGTTTTGCATCTGCAAGCATGGTTCTTGCTACCTCTATGAGAGTCCTGTTCTTTCTTTCCACTACACCATTTTGCTGAGGTGTACCAGGTGCAGAAAACTGTTGAGTAATTCCATTGTCTGCACAAAAATCCTCCATTGTAGAATTCTTGAATTCTGTACCATTGTCACTCCTAAGTACTTTGACTTTGTACTCAGAGTTATTCTGAATATTCTTGACAAGTTCAATGATTTACTGAGGAGCTTCATCCTTCTTGTGTAGAAAGAACACCCATGTGAACCTTGTGAAATCATCCACTATCACTAGAGCATATCTTTTCTTGCTGATAGACATAATGTTTACTGGACCAAACAGATCAAGATGTAGCATGTGAAATGGTTCAGTAATTGAATTTTCAGTCTTGCTCTTGAAAGTGGTTCTTCTTTGCTTTCCAAGCTGACATGCATCACAAAGTCCATCTTGCACATAATTTGCCTGAGGTAGGCCTCTCACCAGATTGTGCTTAACAAGTTGAATAAGCTTCTTGAAGTTGAGATGTGAGAGTTTCTTGTGCCAATTCCAGCTTTCATTACTTGTTGCTTTGCTGTAGAGACATCTAACAATTCCTTTAGATGTATCACTTAAGCTGGCTTCATATATGTTACCATGTCTTTGACCAGTTAGAACAATGTCTCCATTCTGCATATTCAAGATTTTGCATCCTTCTCTGTCAAAGATTGATTTGTAACCTTTATCACCCAATTGACTTATGCTTAAAAGAGTATGTTTCAAGCCTTCAACCAGTGCTACATTTTCTATGATGACATTCCCCAAAACAATTGAGCCATATCCCAGAGTTTCTCCTTTGTTGCCATCTCCAAAAGATATTACTGGGCCAGCTTTCCTCTCAAACTTTGTAAGCAGGGACTTCTTTCCAGTCATATGTCCAGAGCATCCACTGTCCAAGATAATTGAATTCTTCTTTCCTGTGCCCTTAACAGAGGATGGAGAAGTTTTCTTTGGAGATCCAGGTTTGTCTGAAACATTTGCCATCAGTGCAATGTTGTCATAATCCAATTCATCTTCAGAATCACTGGAATCAGCCCAATCCTTCTGTGTGACCATAAGTGCATTACCCTTTCCTGAATTCCTAGGCTTCTTACACTCACTAGTAAAGTGTCCAAGCTCGCTGCAGTTAAAGCACTTAATCTTGGCCTTATCAAGCTTGACAATTGTACTTTTGCCTTTGTCACACTTCTTCTCCTCCTTCTTTTGAAAAGGTCCTTTACTAAATCTTCTCCTGTGGAATCTTCCTTTTTTGAAAGCTTTAGCAAACATAGCAAAGAGTTCCTGCATCTCTGATTCAGAATCATTGTTGTCAGAGTCCATATCAGTAGTCTCTGACTCAGAACTTTCTTTGCTTTTCTTCTTCCTTGAGTTCTTTACAGCAGGCTCATCATGCTGTTCCTCTGGAAGCTTCTTTAATTCAGATTGAGCAGTAAGTACAACAGTCTTCATCTTTCCTTCACCCCTGCTCTTCTTTTACTGCTTGTCAAGTTTATAAGCTCTTAGTTTTCCATACACTGCCTCTAATGATATCTCATCCAGATCATTAGCTTCCTCAATCGCAGATATCTTCTCATTGTAGAAATCAGGCAAGGCTTTCATGAACTTAGTATTCATATCCTCCAAGTCATAATATTTACCATGCATGGCCATCTCATTGATGAGTTTTGTAAACCTATCAAAGGTATCAGTAAGTGACTCACCAGACTTGGATTCAAAGTACTCATACTGTTGTATAAGTAGTGTCCTCATATTCTTCCTGACAGGCTTAGTTCCTTCACAGTGAACCTTAAGATTGTCCCATATATCCTTAGCAGTTTTACAAGAGAGAACATAGTTAGTGAGAACAGAATCAAGACTGTTAAATAATATGTTTCTCACTTTAGCATCTTTAAGAACATTCTCCTTGTCCTTATCTAACCACTCAGATTTTGGCTTCTCTACTGTATGTTCTGGAACAACCTCACCATCAACAGTTGCTTGTCCAACAACCTTCGTTGGGATAAAAGGTTCATCTCTGATTCTGTCAAGATAATCAGGATCTGTTGCTTCCAGATGATGCAACATCTTTACTTCCCATAGAGTATATTCGTTTCTCTTGAGCATAGGAATCTTAGTATTCCCATCCTTGTAACCAGACATGATTGCAGATCTTTATGATTATTCGAAATCAACCTGCTCTGATACCAATTGTTAACTCGAATAACTTGTAGAAGGGGGGGGGTTGAATACAAGTTATATAATTGTGTCTGATTTTTGCTTGGTTATATGAACAAGAATAAACGAATGAATCAAACTCTATTTGTATTAATAAGATCAAATACAAACTCTACCAAATGTGTACAATACCTTTAGCAGCTGCTGACAATACAAATTTCTCTCTGTTTGTACTCTCGTATACTTACGATTACAAACCTTACGAACTAACTTTTACAATGATATAGAGAGAGTATTTATAATGCTACCTATCAAATAATCACAGAAAGATAATCTATACATGATAATGTTCTGCCGTCCAGTTGATAGTTTCCATCAATAGAAAATTCTTTCCTTCATAAAATCTTCTTGCTTGTTCCTCAAACAAAGATCCTGTTTTATAGCACTTTCCAGTTTCTATAGCATCCATAATGACATCATCGGTAACACGACTGATATCAGGATTCCATCTTGCATCAGGATCTGACCATCCCATCAGTACTCGATCAGTAGTTAACTTGACATCTTCAATCTCAGTTCCTGACATGTAGTACTCGATGCACTATTCATTCCTGACTAAACTTTACAGATAACTATCTAACATATTTCCTATACAAAGTGCTAAATCCTTTATAAATCAGGATATACAAGAAGTATAAGTAAAATTCTATTCTTAACATCACAACTCATGAATTATTCCTAATAGTGCAAGATGATTTAGTTTGCATGCTTTGAATACAAGTCGGTGCATTAGAGAAATTTTTGCTTGCGATTGAGTATGTTTTTCCACCAAGTGAGTTTTTTAGCCTTATTGCATATTTGTTGCAATTTATTCGTTGCTTGAGTGTCCACGGATTGTTTGCATTGCTAGCAGTTGTTTGAGGTCTTTCTTGAAATGCATGACATTATTTGACGATTAAAATGATAAAGGCATTTAGGAATAACCACATATTTTCCCATATTATCACACCATATTTACATGATCAATTAGTTAATCCGTTGAGCTTAATCCTATTTTTCGGTGACATACCACATTACTTGCCTAGACCTTTTCTTGTATTGGCCTTACATTAATTTGAACCCACATTGTCAAAGGCTAGTAGAGTGTTTAAGGGAGTAATAAGGTGTGCAAGGAGGGGTTTATTGTTGATCTTACTTTTGGGGGAAATATTGAAAATTGGGTTTGTTTACTTGATAGTCGGCATGTGTAATAAATTGTGGGATCATTGTTATTGTTTATATTATTGTTTGTGTTATATTTAGCTCTCGAAAAAAAAAGAAAAAAAAGAGAAAAAAAACAGAAAGAAAAATATATTATGAGAGCATGTTTGTGTTGTTGTGATCCTACTTTAGTTGACTAGTCGAGCGTTTTTGTTGGAAGAAAAATAGTAAAATTATGTGTGGGGGGGGAAGTAGGGTGTTGTTTATGATTTATTATAGTTAATTCCTACTAGCTTTTGACACTTCACCTGATTTGGCTTATTTGACATACCTTGTCCCTAGCCCCGTTACAACCCAAATAAAGACCTTTTGATTATCGTCATTGATGTATGTTGTGTTAAGAGTTAGATTGATACCAAATGTCAAGCATGCTTATGATTTTGTTGGAATTGAGTGATACACTTACCCTTGTTCTTGAGTGAATATTCTTTTGTGAGTGGATTGTGAGTGTTTGCTTGTTTTTGCGTATGAGATCCCGAGTTTTGTCTCAAAGATGTACTCTTGTAGGCTTAGCATGTTTACTAACTTATTCTTATCCACTGTATATAAGGAATGAAGAAGCCATCAGCCACTGCATTGAAAGAGTGAAGAAGCCACCAGACACCACATGTAACTAGATGTTCATCATCCTGTAAATAATTTAATAATTATTTATCAATGAAGCAGTTTGTGTTTTCAATTGATTTCTAACTCTTGTTTTATTGTTGTTTACATGTTCATATTGTCCAAAACTAAAAACGAAATTAACAAAAACAGAGCATAGGATAAAATTAGATGCTAGCTCGGACATAATCTAAAATATAGAACAAAAGTGAAGATGATATATAGACATAAAAGGATTCAAATACAACAACAAAACATTACGAAAAATAGAACCACAGGGCAAATAGGACCAAAATCATGCCAAGCCACTTCTTCAAGGACTTCTTCTCTGCCTCCATCATCATCAATTTGTCTTCATCTTCTCTAACCCTGCGTAATAGCCCCGGAATTATGTTACAACACCGAGGACAGCTTGGTGGATCAACCCAACGGAAGAAATTACAACCATTGCTACCATACACACAACCCATGAACCTACGGCCAGCATTGTTGTTAGTCCACGAGGTCCATTCGATAGCAGGCAACCCACAGGAACAGAGCATACTGATCAGTCGTCAAGGGGAAACAAGAGAGAGATGTGAAAGAAATAAAGAAAGAGTGAGAGAAGTAGTGGGAAATCAATCAGTAGGAGGGAAAGAAATGGAGGGAAACAAAGTAATAAACAATAAAACTAATGGGAGTTATTTGTACAGTCTGGGCTGTTTCTATTTTCTAAAAAAAACTCTCAAAAAATACGACAATGGCTTTCCCTAAAATCTGTTGTGTATATGCTTGCTTTCCAGCACTAGTTTTTTAACACCATTGTGTAAAAATATTAACACAACGCGTGCATAAAACTGTTGTCTCACTTGCACAACATATATGAAAATCCATTGTCTTCGCCATGCCTTCGCCAAATAATGTACAACAGTTTATTACACACTTGTGTTAATACACGTTACACAATACCACGTTAAACTGCCATTGTCTCATATGACCAAAGGGTCACCAGTTAGACAACGTTTTTTAAAACCCTGAGTAACCATTGTCGGTAGCTTGAAGACACACCGCTTTTTCGTTAGCTAACAGTTCACCATTGTAAAAATTTTTAGGACTACGGTGATTTTCGTGACCATTGTCTGACAGGTGTTGTCTGAGTCGATTTCTGTTGTAGTGGACATCAATGACCCGATCTTGATCACGGGGGCGATCATTTTGTCTTTCGGCATCGTGATCGATGTAATGAGTCAACTATCCTCTTTTGATTTTGGACTCGATAAGATTACTCAGTTGATAACATTGGTCTGTTGTGTGACCAGTATCCTCATGGTATTCGCAGTAACGGGAGCTTGGAGGTCGTCCTGGTTTCATTGGCCTCGGTGGTCGATAGTCAGGCTCTGATTTTAGAATAGCCAAAATTGTAGCTTTATCTACAGTGAGCTTCGTGAACTCCTTCTCTTGTCTTTCTCTTGGCTTCCATGTTTTGTCCTAATTATCTAATCTCTCAGTCCGTGGTTTTCGAGGACTTCTAGTATCATTCGTCCTCGAGTATGAATCATAGCTTCGCTTATAATCAGTCCTCGGGGAACGTCGTCGAGGACTTCTGTTGCGCTCTCGTCTAAAAGCTCGTCGAGGAGACTGGATACTTCTGACCGCTTCTTGCAAATTCATTCTATGTTCTACCACTTGGAAAGCTGATTGAAGAGTTCGGGGATTCTTTTCAAAGAATTCTTCCAACAAATTGGTGTGGCGATGTTTATCAATCCCCGTAGCCAGATAATTTATTACCAGTTCTTCAATCAAGTTAGGAATGTCGGAAATTTCATTTCGGAATCTAACTAAGAAGTCTCTTAGAGATTCGTTGGATCGCTATCGGACAGTCATCAATGAGGCAGTTATCTTTCCTCCTTTGTAATTGCTAGAAAACCTAGTTTGAAACTTTGTCTTTAAAGACTGCCAGGAATCTATGGAACGTGGTGGAAGACTATTATACCATCGCAGAGCTGTTCCTTGGAGACATGTAGAAAAGAATTGGCATCTCGCTACTTCTGAATGTCCAAAAAATGCCATACGGCCATCAAATGTGTTGAGAAAACCACTTGGGTCCGATGTTCCATCGAAATGGTCTAACGAGGGCATTTTCAACGTTCTATCGATACGGGCTATCTCAATGTCTCTTGATAAGGGACTTTCTGTAGATGTGATTTGGCCAGATTGATTTCGAATGAACTCTCTACACATGGAAAGATCACTTCGGATATCAGCAATGTCTTCAGGTCTTACTGATTCGTTGGAATCACTCCGCCAAGATGAATGGCTCGCAGACGGCATTGGTCGTCTTCTACGAGTAGAAGGTCGTGAGTAAATCGATTCTGTTGATTCTTCATCTTTGAAGTCATTATAATCATTTTCTTGGAACTCATTCTCGACATCGACGGCTTCGTCACGTGCCGAGGTCGTTGTATTTCTTAATCCACCTTTCAGTTGACGAGCTCGTCGGTGCCTCCTTAGTTTTTCTTCCAGGGCTCGCTTCTACTGCTCCAAATTAAATATTTCTTCATCCGAGTCCTGGGGACAATCTTCAGCCACAACAACGGGCTCTTTTTCTCTTTGAATTTTTTGCAAATGCAAGCGTATGTCGCTTGTTAACACCTTTTTCCCTGTGTTCGTGGCAACTCTCATGCGAGTATCTGGTTGCGCCTTTCGTCTCGTATCTAAATATTCTGTTTCAGTGGGTCGTTTAGATCCACCTGCATTATCTTCTATCGCTGGAAATAACTGCCTTGGTTTTAGAGAATGGGGAGGTGCCATCTGGTCCCCAGCACGAGGGGCCGTTAACATCTCCATTTTCGAACCAATTTGTTCGATCACCAGCTCATTCGCCTCCATTTTTTGTTGGAATTTTCAATTAAAGAGCTCCTTCTTGCGCCAAATGATGGAGAGTGATTTAATCTAATAATAATAATAATAATATATGAGATAATAATAAGGTAGAGATCTAGGATATAGTGAAGAATGTTTTTATTAGAATGTCTTTCTCTCCATTAGGAGGTACAACTCTCTAATTATCAAATTGCCAACCCCTTAACAAGTGCGGTTTTATTAGTATTTATAGGGGATCCCTTGTGGGTCCCCTAATTTACTTGACCAATAAATTTACACTTGTGGGATTCAAGGCCCTAAAAATACATGCCATACTTAATGGGCCTAATACAATCTAAGTTAATCTCTTTAATACATAATATTTAATGGGCCTAATACATTCTAAACTAGCCCATCTATTAATAAACACTGCTCCATTGGACTTTGTGGTCCAACAAGTAAAGATTTAATGGCTTGGTTACAAAATTCTATTGTCGCAGTTGCATTCGAAAAGATAAGAAATAAATGACAAGCTTGACTATTGGTCTCTATCATTATCAGTATTTGTAATATTTTTCTGAGATCTAAGATGAAGCATAATTTTTCCCTGAAAATAACTTGAATATCACTGAATAATATATATAACTTTTGGGAATTGTTAAATAAGTTCCACGAATTACTATTTAAACTCTAAATAACATGTGAATTACATAATTATCCATAATGAAAACAAGATCAATCAACTTCAAAATTGAAAAATCATCGGTACTTATGTATTTAAAAATCTATGTTTAACCTCTTCATATTGATTAGTGTCATATCAAACATCTCTACAAGCTTGAATATCATATCTATGTTGATATGTGACACATTACAAGAAAAAATTAACTAGTGTATGTTTTACAGGATTTTAATGTTTTTACATATATATTGAGGTAGGAAGTTACATCTGTATGTAGCATACTCCAATAAATTGATCATTTGTATTTGTAGAAGAAAAAAATGTGTACTTACTTTATTTTTCTATTAATAATATGTTATTATTGTTTTCAATGCTCAATCCTTAAGAGGGCAACATTGAACTAAACTTTTCGTAAAAATAGCATAAAATATCGTAAAATTAAAAACAGAAAATGTATCAAATTATTTTTAATACATGTATATATGTGCTGTGCTTGTAAATATTTTAATTTCTTTGAAAATTGTGATTTTGGTGCGTAGCACGGATAAAATGCTAATAAAAAATTATCATCAAGTAACATATGTTTCATGAGATCTGAAAATTCCTTTTCCATATATATATATTTACATATGTAAATGTAATGACCATGAAATTTGTTATTAATTATAATGTCGAGCCTTCTCAGAGTAATTCTATAAATTCAATTTTTATTTACTACTTTAGAGATGCGTATAAATGTTTATTAGTGCAACGCTATTTTTATTACCTTTATTCGATTTATTATTATTATTATTAAGGTCGTTGCTACCTAATCTAATTATTTTGTGACTACTATTACAATTAAAGTTTATTTAGAGTCATTAGCAAATATTAACATTTTATTATTAATAATTAGGTGCATGTTAAATTTCAATTTGATAAGGTGAATGGGGATTAAGCCCAACATTGTGAATGCCTTGTAAGCTTGTTAATTTAATGGGTCAACTAGGAGAGGCCCAATTAGTAAAATTATGCTAAGGCCCTAATATTATTACCACAAGTATTTATACTAGGAAATCAATCTAGAGAATGGGATCTCCTCTATTTCTTTCACCCGTACAAAACAAAAAGCACAAAACATCCTCTCTCATATATCTCTTTCACCATTAAAACCCATTTCTTTAAAAGCTTATATCTCCACTAATCCTAGCTTGATCATACATGCAATCGCGTATTAGTGTAGCTTGTTAAAGGCTCTTTATTTTGATATCCATTTTAAGGGGTTTCCAAGAAATTGATTTTCTATAGATCAAAGCTCTAAAGTGATTTTTCAAAAATAAGGGTATGAGTCTTAAATTTTAAACCCTTTTATTTCATTTCGTATGTTGTTGGTTTTGTAAAAAAAAAAAAATCCTTGTACTTGTAATTTGCTAGTAGGGTTGGTAATTGAAAAATTAAGAATTTTATTAATTAATTAGAGATTTGTGAACTTAATGGATTTTCATGATTTAGATGATGTGGGTATTGTTTACAATTGGGGATTTTGATTTTTGGGGAAGTAATTGTTGTTGCATGTCGGTTTGGAGGACACCCCGCGGCGATCGGAGTGATCGGCGGTGGTGGTGGCGTCGGAACGGAGCAGGAGGGGTGAGGGTTGTGTGCGAGGAGAGAAGGGGGGAATCGAGGGAGAGATAGAGAAGGAGGCAGGAGAGAGAGGTAGTCGGAGAAAGAGAGAAGAGAGAGGAGAGATTGACCGGAGAGGGGGAGAGAGAGAGACGACGACGGGGAGAGATTGAGGGAAGAAGAGAGATCGAGAGAGTGAGATTGAGAGAGACTGAAAGAGAGAGAGAGAGAAAGAGGGAGAGACGGGCAGAGAGAAGAGTGAGGCAGTGAGGGGGTGGAGGCGGAAGCCGCCGGCGCCGCCACGGCGTCCAGCCGGCGACCGCCAATTCCGGTGGTAGGTGGTGGTGTAGATTCGTACATGTATGTAGAGTTCCCTTATAGAGAGAATTTGTTATATAGAAAATATGAGAGAATCACTTAAAATGCATTTAAATTGTCCTTTATATAAGGCCCCTGGCGGGGCCCTTTTACAAAATAATCTTATAATTCTATCCTCTATCCATTTATCGAAAAAAAAATTAAATTTTTTTAAAAAAATTAAAAAAACTGCTGCCTTGTCATCATTTTTTTTTAAAAAAATAATTTTTTTTTAATTTTTTTTTTTTGTAATTTTTTTTATAAATAGATAGAGGGTAGAATTATAAGACTTTTTTGTGAAGGTGCCCCTGGCGGGGCCCTGAGAAATAAATGGAAATAAATGGTTTAGATTAATTCTCTCATATTCTCTATATAAGGAGGTCCTCTCTAGAATAATGACCCATGTATGTATGTATAATTGTATTATTTAATGTTAAATAATAGTATTAATAATAATGAGAGATTTGTCTAAAAAAGGAATAAAAGTAATAAAATATAAAATTGGACTCATTTTCTTGAAGATTGAATAATTAAAATGTTTTAGGGTTAATAAATTGGATTTTTAGAAAAGCCGCATGTGTTATTTAGTTGAATAATGAGTAAAAGAAATAAATTGTTTTGATGATCACATTTTTCTAGAAATGAGAATAAGTAGTACAGATTTAAAAAGTGAATAAAAAAAATGGATTCTTTTGAGAATAAATAGGAGCTAATATTAGTAGTTCTCTAAAATGGATTTTTATCACAAAAAGGGATTTCTAGATAAAATCTTAGAGACTCGATACGAACCAAATTTAATTTAGAAGTGCGAGTTAAATAATTTATTTAAATTAGTGAATTTCGTCATAAAACAAGATTGTTGATAATTATTGAGGACCTTATAAAAATACTGTTATATTGAGATGTGCTTTAAGTAGAGCAAATAGTGTTGTTTATTAGAATTAAATAGAGACCTTTTAATTGAAATTTTCCCTACGAATAAATAGAGCGAGACTTTCACGAATAATTGTATTTGATTTGCATAATGTTTAAAATCCGAGATGTTAAAATTGATAGGGAAATCGAATAGAGCCTTCATTTAATTTATTATACTTTGCGAATAAGGCATTAATGAGATTTTAAACTTACGAGAATATTCCCAATTATTTGTTCGAGAATTATTTATCCAGAGCATGATTACCGAGTTATTTTGACATTACGTGATTAACTTCTTACCCGAGTACTAAAATAGTTTTGATGATTAATTAAGGAATTTCTTTCTGAGACTTGAGACAATTGCTCGCGGGTAACGCATTTATTATTTCGGTAGAGTTTAACGTCGATACAGAGGCAAGTTCATTCCTACCCTAACTCTCGGAAACTTTGTATTTCTATCATATTATTTTACTCCATATTTATTTTCGAGCTATCAATTATGAGAATTATCTGTTACTCTTTATGATGTAATAATTTTCTTTTGAGCATTATTTCTCGTTAAATGTTACGATACTGTTAATTTAGAAGTATACTCCTTATAAGCGTAGAGACCAATTCGTTGATATCAGGTCGATCTCATTAATTCGAGACGACTGTTATTTTGATTCAGTGGAACTAATCTCATTCATTCGAGATAGTTAAATTCATTCTTTCTGGTTGAATTTATTGTACAAATTCAACAATATTTATTGATTATCTTTTAGTTGGTTCATTGTCCGAATCAACCGATAGGAGTATACTATTTAAATCGTTAGAGTTTTACGCATTGATCAAGTGAAAAATATTCTATTTAACGTTCATCAATTTTGAGTATTATAATCATTCGAGTGGTACTATTTGTTCGGTACGACTCATTCTATTTCATTTTAAGACTATTCTCATTATTTCGAGATAGTTGCCTTTCTTGTCAAGGGTTGGCACTTTGTTCAAGTCAACCAATTTAAATATGTTTATTGAGAGTTACATCAGTCCATTGTTCGGATTGATGGTACATTGAGTAAAACTGGCAGTCCGCCAGATCAATTAAATATTTCCTGTGAAGTTTATCTCAAAGCGTCAGTTCATTAAATGTTCGGGAATTCTGTATTCTACTGGTCAATTTTGGGAAAGTGGCCCATTTTAGAGAAAGAGAGACTTGTGTACCTTTATATGGACACAAGAATATTTTAGGCACTATGATGCCAGGGTTGATATAATCATCCACTATGATGCTAGCATTCATACTATATATTATATTCGTTGATATCGTATTGTAGCCGTGATCGGGCGAAGTGCGGTGTCATTGGAGGACGGTATTCCCGGTCGGATAGTTGATCGCCCCGCCGAGATACCGAAAGGATGGAAGACCAGTTATCCTTTTATCATGAGTCATCAGAGTTTCACAAAAAGAGTTATTTCGAGTATTCTATTTTCGAGACGAGTCTTGAGTCAGATTTTCAGAGTTATGATATCTTATCTATTTATTTAAATTTCGAGCAATTCTTTTGGTATATATTACTATATTTATGTACCGAGCAAGGAGAGAATTTGCTGAGCACCATAGTTGCTCACTCTTGCTTTACAACATTTGTCCAGCTGTCAAGAAAGAAAGATGTGAGACGTCCAGCCAAGGATCTAGAGGCAAGGGAAAAGCTCCAGGCCATGCTGACAAGGACTAGAATGGCCAGCTGGAACCTTTTATCTTTTCTACCTTTATAGACTTTTGAAGGATTTTATTCGGAGATGTAATAACCGTATTGTAATAAAGTGTGAGACCGATCTTGGATCTGTGGAGTGGGACTGTTCCGCTCCATTGTAATAAAGATTTTATTATTATTGAGCTAACGTGTGTTGCAGGATGCTGAGACCTGATGTGACGACCCGGGTCCCCGGACAGGGCGAATTTGGGGGCGTTACAGTAAAAAAGTTTAATATGCTAGTTAGGATTTTATAAAAAAAAAACTGTTTTTTATACAACTTTAATTATTAAAAAACTAACATCCTTGTACTTGGAAAAATTAGTACATCTAAAAAATTCAGTTATTTATACTATTTTAATAAAAATGTAAATTAAGCTTGTGTTTCGATTCAAATAATAAAAACGCTTTTACTTAAATTTAATTGAATTGAAAAAAAAAACTTATTCCTGAAAGTCATTTTCCCAAAACGAAAAAAATGCTAAAAATAACAATTTTTTGGATAAAAATGATGAAAATAACATTTTCTGAGGTGGGGTGTTAAAAATAACGTCTTGGATACCCATTTTCAATTTGGGTATCCTAATACGCATTTTGAATTTGGGTATCAGTGGGCCCCGCAGGGGTAAAACCAAAAAAAAATAAAAAAAATAAAAAAAATAAAAAAAATAAAAAAAAATAGTGATACGCATGTAGTAAATACGTGTCAGGATCAAATACGCATTTTGAAAATGCGGTATCTGGCCCTGATACGCATTTACAACATGCGTATCACTATTTTTTTATTTTTTTATTTTTGATTTTTTTACTACAGGTCCTAGTGATACCCAAATTCAAAATGCGTATTAGGATACCAAAATTGAAAATGTGTATCCAAAACATTATTTTTAGGGAAATTCTTAATGGTACCCTCATAGAATTTGCTTTTCTAAATGGTACACAAAATAGTTTTGGCTTCCGAATGGTACCATTATACTATTATGTCATTCTCTGTAGTACCCCTACCGTTAACCTCCGTTATTCAAACGTTATATTTTGGGTACCATTTGTAAAAGTCAATTCTAGGAGGGTACCATTGATAATTTCTCTTAAAATAATATTCTGATTTTTTTTATCCTATTATTCTAAAATTTTTAAAAATAAGTTATGGAACTATACTTTGTGCCTGTTTGGCAGAACTTATATTGTGGGCTTATGGACTTATTTTCGGATAAAAATTTTATATTTTGATAACTTTTTTTTATATAAGTATTTAATGTATGTTTGAGATTCAATAAGTTGCAAAAATAAGTTGGAAAATAAGTTGGAAAGTTAGGAATCTCTAACTTTGTCTTAAAATAAGTTGACTTATTCTGAAAAAAAGTTCCCCCAAACACCCCCTTTATATACACCTTAAAATGCATGTCAAGCAATGCTGAAAACATGTAATGAAATGAGAGGGAAAGAGGGAGTATACGTCAGTTCTTAAAGTTCTTAAAGCCGGGTTAGATTAAAATGAGGGAAATTTGATTGAGTGAAATTGGGGATAATCAAATTCAGTATAATCGGGGTTCAAAAATCGAGTATCATCTTTAACTAAACAACAAAGAATCTCATTTGTTTCAATCCGAGTGCATCTTCTCATTATTCTATTTATCTTCCATATTCTCATTACTCTATTTATCTTCGATCATCACATAAATACGAAGAGGCAAAATTTAGAATAATACTCCCTCCGTCCCTTTTGATTCTTAACATTTCACTTTTTCAAAACTTTCTGGCACGCATTTTAAGATGCATTTTAAGGATAGTTAAATAACTTTTTTTTAAAATTTTCTTTTTCTGTATAAAAATTTAATGTTTAAATTTTTATACAGAAAAAGAAAATTTTAAAAAAAAGTTATTTAACTATCCTTAAAATGCACCTTAAAATGCGTGCCAGAAAATTTTGAAAAAGTGAAATGTTAAGAATCAAAAGGGACGGAGGGAGTAGGATAAAAAAAAATCAGAATAATATATTTAAGATAAATTATCAATGGTACCTACTAGAATTGCCTTTTAAAGATGGTACCCAAAATATAACGTTTTACTAACAGAAGTTAACGGTAGGAGTACTACAGAGAATGACATATAATAGTATAATGGTATCATTCAGAAACCAAAACTATTTTTGTGTACCATTTAGAAAAGCCAATTTTAAGAGGATACCATTAAAAATTTCCCTTATTTTTAACACCCCACCTCAAAAAAATGTTATTTTCAGTTTTTGGATTAAAAAAAATGTTACAGTATTTTTTTATTTACCCTTCCCAAAACACCCTCAACAAACAAACAAGAAAAAAACAGAGTAAAAAATGGCAAGTGTGATGACAATTTTACTAAAACTGGCCCTAATTCTCCCCCAATCATTTTGCTACTTAACCCTAGTGCTCCGATTACACCTGCCTGAGCTCCGGCGACTTCTACGGTAACACTCAAACCAACGTATCTTTTTAATTAGCTTGCACTAGCTCCTTCCTATCTTATATACTTGTGTTTATATATCTGCAAGCGTTTGTATGTACATATCTAGTTTCTTAATTGAATGTGATTACTCCTGTTTATTATGCATTTACGTGTGTTTCTTTTTTGTTTGATTGTAATTTATGCATAATTTTGCTGATTCGAAGGAATTTGTTTCGTTATGTGTATAGTTTATTCACTTGAATTTATGAGAATCTCTGTTAAAGATGGTAATTTTTGTTATGATGATGTAATTTTATAACTGCTAGACGTAAGTTTCTTAATTTTTTGATATCAAATGCTGTTATAGGGAGTTAATAAATAAATTGAGTTATTTAGTAAACAGGGCTAGAGTTTCCTCTTTTTTTCGGTCTGGTTATTATTGATTTAGATTTTAAAGTTCTTCTCTTTATGTTTTAATATTGTTATTCGTTATTTCTGGAAGTTTGAATACGAGGCTGAAGGAAAAAAAAAATACAACATTTGAGCTGTTTGTTAATTTTTTTTTTTTTGAACCTTGTTAGCTTACTTTGTTGTTTGTTGTTTATAAGTTATCTTTCTGGGTATTGGCACTGTTGTGAATTACTCTTCAGAGTTATAAAATTGTCATGATCTTATGTATAGAAGTTAATGGTTTCAATAGATCTGGCAGAATCTGCAGTATGATTTTTATACATGGAAAGTATATATTGATAAATTGATCATTTTTGGTTGTTAATTGACCTTATAATTCTATCTTGGTGGAACAAATGTCTTTTGTATTGTAACCGTATGACGGGAATGAATATCAATTTTTACAAGAAAACAGCATAAAATTAGAAATTTGTGCCTTTTCATTAATTAATAGGTAGATGGTACCTTTGTGATAAAATAATACAATTGAGTTTAGAGACTTTAAGAGGATAGATACCAAGTTGATAATGTAGTGCCATTTTTAAAGTTGTTGTGAAATGGTGTTTCAGTTATTCAAAAATTTCTTAAATCTTGAATCCTTACATAAATTAAGAAGCAGAAACCAAAAGCATATGTGGATGTGTTTCTGACTTTTAGCCTTTCGGTGCATAAAGAATCTACCAGCCATGCACCCACAACTGTCATTCTTGAATTATGATGTTTGGGCTCAAAAGCTAAAACAAAGACATCCTATGCAGCTTCGAGCATCTCCAATGGGAGAGATCCCTTAGCTAAATTTTAAAATTAATTACCATAAATAAGAATTATAAAGAATGTGTAAAAAAAATTACACTCCAATGGGACAAAACTGTTATCTATAATTATAGATAATCTCTTGATGTTGGCTATATTTGTCGAACCTCTAGAGACCTGTAGTGAATTGCCACATCACTTATTTCTATATTAAAATTATATATTCCATTAATAACAACTTGAAATATTAATAACATACCATTTTTAAAATATAGCCAATCATTATAGCCAATACCCTCGGAACACAATGTCTTACAGGTTCGACAAATTTTACATAATCAATATTTTATGTAATTTAGCCAATCATTTTTAGCTAACGTCATTGGAGATGCTCTAAAAGTTGAAAGCTAGAGCTGCTTATAAAACTTATCTGAACTGAATAGATTATGCAGTATCTTCATGAATTTACTGCTGTAAGTTGTGCTTAGAGTTTTAATTGACTGAACTTTGTTATGTGCAGGTACAATATATAGTCGTATGTAACTTTGTGAAGAATGATGCCTGAGATAGCAAGTTTAGTGAACGAAACTTCTGAAAATGGTACAGATCTGTCAGCAGATGATATTGGCAGTATTGAGGAAATACCCAAGGATACAATACTGTCAAGACAAAGTTCTGTTAATCTCATTCCATTTATTGGCCAAAGGTTTATCTCACAGGATGCAGCCTATGAGTTTTATTGTAGTTTTGCTAAGCAATGTGGATTTTCAATCAGACGTCACCGTACACGTGGAAAAGATGGGGTGGGTAGGGGGATTACAAGGAGGGATTTCACTTGCCATCGTGGAGGCTATCCACAATTAAAGCCGGCAGAAGATGGAAAGCTACAAAGGAATAGAAAATCTTCACGTTGTGGATGTCAGGCATACATGCGTATCGTGAAAAGGGCAGATTTTGATGTCCCTGAATGGCGTATTACTGGTTTTAGCAATGTCCACAACCATGAACTTTTGAGGGAAAGCGAGGTGCATTTACTTCCTGCTTACTGCACTTTGTCTGGAGATGATAAAAGTCGTATTTGCATGTTTGCAAAAGCAGGGATGTCAGTGCGACAAATGCTAAGGTTAATGGAGCTGGAAAAGGGCGTTAAGATAGGTTGTTTACCATTTACGGAAATTGATGTGAGAAACCTGCTGCAATCTTTTAGAAATGTTGACCAAGATAATGATGCTCTTGACCTACTTAAAATGTGCAAGGAGAAAAAAGATAAGGATCCTTGCTTTAAATACAACTTCAAGATTGATTCTAATAACAGGTTGGAAAACATTGCCTGGTCATATTCGTCATCAATCCGGTCATACGAGGCTTTTGGAGACGCGGTAGTGTTTGACACAACTCACCGGTTGGATGCTTATGATATGATCCTAGGTATTTGGGTAGGAGTGGACAATCATGGATCAAATTGCTTTTTTGGCTGTGTGCTTTTACGAGATGAGAGTGTTCAATCTTTCTCCTGGGCATTAAAGGTGCAAAGTTACAATGGGTCTTTATATTTATTTTCTATATTGTTTTATTTACATTGCTGCTAGTAAGTTTGTCTGTTCCAGTAGGATGGTTAGGGATGTGACTGAAGGCTGCTTACATATATTCCTCAAGAAAACTAGAAGTAGAATTCATATCTCAAAGCTTATGCCTATTTACGAGTTTATTGAAAATCTTCACTAACGTTGTAAACTCAAATGCCCTTTTCTGAATATTGAGGGTTCGAATCCCTCATATTAGTTTCATCTGTTGAATGATTGAATATTTGTATACTGATCTGCCATAAGTTCCATGTTCTTTAGTGCAGTTCTTCTTAATTGAACAACTGAACTGAACCTCATGACCCTTTTCTGAAAAACTGTTAGTCTTTAATTTGGTCAATCTTCTCATTCCTTCCATCTTTTTAAGAGGATTCTTAATGAAACCATAATACTACATTTTGTCTCGCTGCATATATTGAGGGCCCCGTCAAAGAGGTTATTTAAGGTATTTGATTGCTTATTTGATTTATACTAGGGTTGCACAGAAGCATGCAACATATCTTCTATTCTATGCACAACACTTGTTGTAGCAAAACACTACATGTTATTTTTTCATGTTTCTAACAAATTGAGCTTGGCAGACATTCCTTGGCTTTATGAATGGAAAGGCTCCACAAACAGTTTTAACTGACCAAAACATGTGGCTTAAAGAATCTATGGCTGCTGAGATGCCGAGCAGCAAGCATGCATTCTGCATTTGGCATATTGTTCCAAACTTTTCAAATTGGTTTTCCATACTGCTTGGTTCACAATATGATAGATGGAAGGCAGAGTTTCTCCGTCTTTATGATTTGCGCTCGGTGGAAGAGTTTGAATCAGGATGGAGAGAGATGGTTGACACATATGCACTACATGGGAATAAGCACATTGCCAGCTTGTATACCTTACGTACATACTGGGCATTGCCTTTCCTTAGATGTTACTTCTTTGCGGGAATGACAGGTTCATTTCAATCAGAAACAATAAATGCGTACATCCAACGGTTCTTAAGTGCTCAGTCCGTACTTGATAACCTAATTGAGCAGGTATTGTCAAATTAAACTCTTAAATATTATTTGAATTATGAACATGCAGTAACATGTCGTATACACTTGTTTTAGGTAGCTGCGGTGGTAGATGTGAAGGATAGGGTAGAATTAAAACAGAAGATGCATCGTAAGGACTACAAAGTTGTCCTTAAAACAGGTTCACCAATTGAATCTCATGCAGCTGCTGTTCTCACACCATTTGCCTTCTGCAAACTACAAGAGGAGCTTGTACTGGCACCACAATATGCATCTTTGATGATAGATGAGAGTTACTTTATTGTGAGACACCATACACAGATGGAAGGTGGGTATAAAGTGATCTGGGTCCCTCATGATGGGTTCACTAGCTGTAGCTGTCATCACTTCGAGTTTACAGGTATCCTTTGCAGGCATGTCCTCCGTGTTATATCCACAAACAACTGTTTCCATATTCCAGACCAGTATCTACACATGCGTTGGCGTGATATAACCTTACCTCTAGTAGAAACTTCAACGTTAGGGGAGCATACAGAGAAAGCCCAGTGGTTAAAGTCAATGGTTTCAACACTAGTTGCGGAATCAGTTGAGACAGAGGAGCGACTTGATTTTGCATGTGATCATATTGCTTTGGCATTGACTCGCATCAAAGGGTTCCCTCGACAGTCACATGGTGCTCATAATATCTCCTATAATAGCCCATCAGACTCATTGATTCTTCCAGAGGTTGAAGATTCTGATGGTGTTGGTCAAAGTTTCTCTAGAATTCCACATGATTGTCTTGCCCTTGAAAAGTCGAAAGAGAGGAGATCAAGAGATGGGATGGATATATACAGGAAGCGGCGTCTTTGCTCAATGACTTGTTGTGGGCACTTTGAACATGATGCTAATGATTGCCCGATTTTGGGAGGTGATGATCTTAATGTGGACGACTTAGGTTTCCCGTAGGTAATCAGAAGTTCACTGGTACTGCCGGATGGCCCACCAATATCAAAATGCTGCAACAATCACACTCCAAGTCCAACAAGTGTTTTTCCAAAGTTGTTGTACTTCTAAATTTGGCAGTACTGGAGTATATAGTTTGTTGTATGTTCATACCAGCGAACATAAGAGTATTATTTAGGTTGTGTCTTCTTGTAATTTATACGACCCTGGTGCGTTGGTAAAACGGTTTGGAAAAGAAAATTCTTTGCCTTGGGTAGCTATAGTTTTCGTAGTTTGTTTAGCTTTATGTTTATGTGTAAATATGCCTTTGAATTAGTGGGGTGAAGTGCCAAAATGGCACAATTTGAGAGAAAAATGCCCAAAATAGCACTTTCTGGAGAGTGTGCCCGTGCCTGGCACTAACGCATGTGCAACATGCGTTACTCGTGTATTTTTCAACCCCCAACTGATTTTAAGCACAAAAACGCATCTTACACCAGCGTTACTGGTGTAACGCAAGTGCGTGATGCGTTAGCGTTATGGGGGTAACGCATCACGCACTTGCGTTACACCAGTAACGCTGGTGCGGTATGCGTTATGTGTGTTGACAAGCAGCGGGGAGAAAGGAAAAACACGAGTAACGCATGTTGTACATGCTTACCCCTAAATGCATGTATGAGTGGCGTGAGGAAAGTGCTCCTGCGGGTACCAACTTCCCAGGAGTGCTATTTTGGACATCCCACCCCATTTTTGTGACATTTTGGGCATTTTCTCGAATTAATGTGTATTCCAGAGTCATGATTCTAGCTGAAAAAAATTGCTCAGATTTATTAAATTGTATCCCAGATTGGATATCAAATGTAATTTCATTTAGCTCTACATCAATTAGCGCTATGTGGATTCATCCATTTGCCAAGTATTTGAGAATATGGTTTTATTGCTTCTAATTATATATAATACATGCTTAGGCTTCAAACACAATTAAATGAGTTTGTTGTACTTTCATAGAATTTCCTAATCCTGTTATGTATTCGTGTTACTAGACTGTTGAAAATGGTGCTCTTCGAGGACTTCGTTGTTTATTTGTCCGTAATGGCTTACATAAATTTCGAATGTTCTGCTGTTTTAAGCAATAAGTTATAATGAATCAACAATTTAATTTTGTTTAAGCACTTTGTTGGGTAGCATTGGAGCACCGTCTAGCTGGATTTCATTGCCAGTTAGTAACTGCTTTCTTGATTTTGGTAATTTTGGATTCGTTATATGTAATTATGTATTTTTTGATATATGTTTTACTAATTGTTCCCTACTAATCTTTGCCAATGCAATCCATCTTCTCCAATCTGATCTGGTGATATCCAGAGGCGGAGGCACATGAGGGCCTTTGGGTGCATTTTTTATATATATGTTTTACTAATTGTTCCCTACTAATCTTTGCCAAGGATGTATTCTAATCATGCATGATGTTGTTCGTTGTCATCAAACTTTTTTTGTTCAGTATTGCTTTGTGATTTTAATTAACAAATAGAGTGTTATAAAAATGGGAGTTCTGTAATATCTTTTAACTAGTTTCCGGTGGCCAGTACTTTTGTTTTGTTACCACTGACATAGCAAATAGAACTCAGAAAAAATTTCCCGCCAAGATTTAACACCTACAATTGAAACTTACAATACTATTTTGCAGGGGTTATTTCATACCGGCAGGCATGTTGAAGCACGTAAGTTTTTTAGGGAGAAGATGCTAGACCAAGGTCTCAAACTAACTTTTAGGACATGTCGTCCTTACTGTATGGACTTCGCCATAAGGTTATGTCATTAATGCATTGTCCGTGTTTCACATGATGGAATCCTATTGCTTCATTCCTGACATGCGCATCTATAATATTCTGATTTACGGATTGTTCAAGGACGGCAAAGTTGATAAGACAATTAATATTTTTCGTAATCTTCCTTTGAAGGGTTTACGGCATAGTGTCATATCCACTAACGTTATGGTCCAAGGATTTTGTCAAGAAGGGTTACTTGAAGAAGCAAATAAACTATACATGAAAATGGAAGTTAATGATTGCTTGTTAGATGATATCACATACAGCATTGTTATTCGTGGCTGCTTTCGGAATAAGAAGTATGATGGAGGATGTGTACTTATAGACAAGATGCGTGGTTGCTTAGCTGATGCTTCTGCCTTTCCAATGTACTGGACTTGCTCGAATTTAAGGAGCAGAACCTGGCTCTTCTTCCTTTGCGTAGCGTAAGAAATTCTTGCCCTAAGAAGTAAGAAGATCAGGGAGAGAATTTGTCAAGGCAAATAATAGAGTACTTTTTTAATGCCGACACTTTGTAAAGTTTGTAACAAAATTTGAAGGCAAAACTTAGGGTAGATTGTCTGTATGGCGCTAGAAGGAGTTCTTATCTCCCCTTAAAACTCAAAAACAGCTGTTATACATCAATTTGTTAATCATTTCAACACATCGAGCTTTGACGTTTCTTAATCGACCTTAATTCTTCGTTTTAAACGAAGAATGACCGATGAACATCAAGGCATAAGCAAGCAACCAGCTTCGAACACTCACGATGTTACGAGTGCTAAACGAGCTGAAAAATCTAAAGTTTTAATGGCTCCTCAGGCGATGTTACGAGTGCTAAACGAGCTAAAAAATCTAAAGTTTTAATGGCTCCTCAGGCGATGTTACGAGTGCTAAACGAGCTGAAAAATCTAAAGTTTTAATGGCTCCTCAGGCGTTATTCATCTCACCTCCACGGCCTAGTATGTCAGATCCATTGAATGGAAATCGTAAATCAAAGGACTCTCGTTTGTTAGTCCTCACTCCACAAGGGAGGCACATCCTAACAAGTGATGCTCGTTTACATTTGGAGAAGCTCAGAAGACAAAGAGAGAAGCAGACCGGAGCGACGATGAGACTAACTTTACAATTGCTAGCTTTGATTTGTTAGGTTTATTAAATCTAATGTATACACCACTTTAATGATCTTATAATTTATGGAGCTAACTAATCGGATTATACATACTCTTTTACAACTTTATATAAAGGCGCTTCTTGTTTAGGAAACCAGCAAAAAAACCCCAAAATAAAATCTCAAGAGCTACAAATGCCGCTGTTCCCCACTTCCTAGATTGGAAAATGGTTTGCAATAGGGACTGGACGCCGTCAACCTGCATAGCAATAAGGTAGAAAGTTGTCACTACTGTATCAATAAAGAAAACAGGGGTAACTATAAAGCATCTTTTGTATATTTAGTTTCAAAGCATACATCTCAGACGAACATTACCGACACATGATTTATAACAGAGAGATGTGATAATGAAATCTACAACACCAAATGTTAGTTCTATCTCCGATATTGGTGTTCACTTCCAACTGAAGCAAGTACTGCATTCAACCAGTGAATCCCTTACATATGTTTCAGTTTCATGATTTATGAAAACTGTACCCATTGCAATCTCATAATAACATTTTTAATATTGCCTGTTTGCAGATTCCACACGCTACATGCTACACATCAGTGTACAACTTAAAGCTTTTATACTAAATTCATAAGTTTTCTCATAGGTCATATAAACCATATTGTGGTTGAGATTCTTCCTTAGTCTACTGTTTAGGTTAGAATATATGTCCCACCTCTGAAATCAAAGGGTTGTATAAGAGAGAATCCAAGATGTTGGAGTGCCCTGTCACCCCACCATTTTCTCCTGAAGTTATGTTTGGAGTATGAACCATGTCGTGTACTGTATCTATATACTGGTGCACAAAGAATAGCAGCACGGAAATCTTGAAATGCAAAATGCACTATATTATTAGTAATATATCAGGTAAACTGGAACATCATATCAGAGAGAGGCATAGAGCCAAGAACTCAAGAAAACTAATGTAAATAGCTCATATATCACAGAGAACCAAGAACGCAAGAAGACCAAGTAACAAAAAAACTACCAGGTTGTTTTCAGGTAAACGCCAGTAGAAACCTTGGACAACAGCTGTAAATATGTCGCATGCAGCCAAAGCATAGATAGCAAGTGCGTTCATTCCTACCCACTGAAACAATGCAAAGGGTTTTCTGATTTGTTCGACATCAACCTGCTCCAGTTAGAGTTCAATTATGCACCAAACCTCAAAAAGTTATTTATAATCATCTTTCTTTCAAAATATTAAAGTAGCATTTTCTCATTAAACACATAGTAACTGTCCACCCCTTTTATTTACATATTCTTTCAAACAGTGGAAACTGTCAGCAAAATGGAAATGGAAAGAAAAAGATCACACATGTCAAAGCTGGGGTCAATACTTCAACAAAAAACTGTGTACATTAACAGCCACGAGTTCACCACAAACAGAGCTGCCGCAGAATTTTGGAAAAAGCCTATTTGCCTATAATATAAAGCTTTATAAAATCTAAAAAGTTGGACCAGGTTCATATAATACATTCTCTGTATACTTTTTTGTAACAGAGGACAACGTATTTAAGAACTATTACACATTAGTACAAGAGCATATACAGTATCTTAGATACGTAAGATGCAGACAAGCGCCTTTAAAGCCTTTGGCAGATGCACAAAAGTTTTTAGCATCTTATAAAAAATTTCTTTACGGGAACAGCTACTACTAGGAATAGAGGTAAGGTCTGCCTACATCTCACCCTCCCTAGACCATACTTTTACGTTTCAAGTGGTACATACTGGGCATTTTTAGTTTGTAAGATGCACGCATGCAAAAAGGAGTCACATCAAAGAATGAAATTCACTTTCCTCTTAGCTTCCTCCTGTTTTTAAAACTTAAAGCACAACAAGTACGAGATTGACAATGTTTTTTTTGTTCTTATAAATCTGTGTGTGGGAAGAGGGAGGGGAAGACAAAGCTAAGCACACAATCATGTTACTCCAAACAACTCTCATATAAATCCATCTGAGTCTGACTTGAACAAGACAAGAACATTTTCTGACTTTTTAAAGACAAGACAAAATCATTTTCTGACTTTTTAAATACGACATCTTCATGTATCAAAAAATAATAATCAGGTCACTAGCTAAGTTTATGTCAAAAGTCAGCAATCTTAGTTCAATGTTAGGCACCACATTGTCAATCAGTTAGGCACCGTCCTTGACATTGTAAACATAGACTTAGACTTTGTTGCTTAATACTTCTATATATAGAATCTGATATGTAATAACAATAGATACAAATTACTCCTTCTGTGATTACTTCCTCTCTATCTCTCTACTTACAGAATTTGTCATGGTATCAGAGCATGTGAAATCCTAGGGAAACACAGAAGGAAGAAACCAAACAAACAAACAAACCCAGAAAAATATACCTCTCCTGTCAAAAAAATCGATTTTCAAAACACACCCAAACACAAATATAAGCATATCACTGGAAAGAGCAGGAGAAGAGGAGAATACAGAAAAAAGAAAACTGGACAACCGACCTCCCACGCGCCCTCACGCGCCGCCGCACGCGCGTCCGAGCCGCCACACGCGCTCACGCGCCGGCGCGTGAGGCCTCTCCCGAGCGTTTTTTGCAGAAACTTCTTCAAGGACTCTTACTCCTCTCATCATCCCGATTCCAACCGTGGTAACACTTTTCAGTTTCGTGAAGATTTATTTTCTGATATATAATTGTATGCATATTTGCGTATATATATATAACTTGTGCAGAAAATACTCCCTTAATTATTTATGTTGTAACT
The DNA here is from genome assembly GCA_037693485.1 of Kitagawia praeruptora. Taxonomy (NCBI): domain Eukaryota; kingdom Viridiplantae; phylum Streptophyta; class Magnoliopsida; order Apiales; family Apiaceae; genus Kitagawia; species Kitagawia praeruptora. The sequence continues at coordinate 113,376,828 of CM075344.1, read as the reverse complement.
ATACCACTGGCTTGTATGCATATTTGGGTAGTTAAGATTTAACGAGAAAAAGGGGGAATTATTATTGGAATAATTGTTATTTGAATATTTTATAATGACGGATACCAGCGATTCCGCAATTTCAAGCCAAAATACTGCTATAAGTAGCAGTAAATCGGGATTTCATAGTACTCCGTATGTAAGCCCTAAATTCAACGGAAAGAATTTCCTGGAATGGTCCAAAGCTTGTACAATGGCACTTAAATCTCATAGAATGATGAAATATATCAATGGGAAAGCCAAACAACCTTTGGAAAGTGATACTACTTTCGATGATTGGGAATCTGAAAATGCCATGGTGTGTTCATGGCTATCTAACTCTATGGAGGTTGATATTCGAAAAACATATATCTTCATTGATACCGCTGAAGATGTGTGGAATTCTCTCACTCGGACGTATTCCTTCTCCGGAAATGTAGCCAAGCAATTTGAGATCAAACGGAAGATGTGGGCATTGGCTCAGGGAAGCCACACATTAGCTCAGTATTATTCTGAGCTTACATCATTATGGAGTGAGTTGGGACATTACACTATATTTGAGTGTAAACATGCTGAAGATCAAGAAAAATATCAAAAGATGATGACTGTAGAGAAAGTGATGAAGTTTCTTGACGGATTGTCTGATGAGTATGATTCAATAAAAAATCAACTTATCGGACAAGTTCCATTTCCTACAGTGGAAGAAGCCTATGGTCGTGTCAGATTAGAGGAAAGTCGAAAGCAGAGCATGGCTCCGGTCGTCTCTTCTGAACGATCTGCACTCTTAACTGGAAATGTTCAGCAATCTGAGCCAGAACAACCTGAACAGATACCAATGGCTTTAATGGGTGAAAAATCCAGTCTTCAATGTGACTACTGCAAGAAGTTAAACCACACTCGTGAAACATGTTTTATCCTGCACCCTCATCTCAGAATTCGAGGACGAGGAGGGCGTGGCCGAGGTGGTTACCGTGGTGTCTCATCTGGCAGAAGCACGGGTAGAGGTATTCCCTTTAGTGCTCATCATGCTGCATCAGAATGTGAGTCTTATTCTTCAACAGGGACGATGACTGCTTCAGAGGTCAACACCCTCCGCCAATTAATGTCACAAATGAACACCACTCCACATACAGCTAATTCTGCCCATGCAGGTACATCTTGTCACTTTACCTCCGATAAATGTCATAATTCATGGATTATTGATTCCGGAGCATCAGCACATGACTGGAAATTCTAGTTTCCTAGAAACATATAATGGTGAAACAGGCAATATTCGTGTTGCCAATGGAGCTATTGTACCTGTTCATGGACAAGGCACTTCTCACTGCCTCTCATCATCATTGCCACTATCTGATGTGTTACATGTTCCCTCCCTAACAGCAAACTTATTATCTGTTCAACGTATTACTGAAAATCTTAATTGTTCAGTAACCTTTTTTTCCTCCCACTGTGTATTTCAGGATCTGGCGACAGGCAAGGTCCTTGGCAATGGTAAAGTGGTAGATGGACTTTATGTTATGGAAGGGAATCTTATTTCTCCCTCAACTTATCAGGTGTCATCCAAGTTAAATTCTGCTTTTAAATCTTTGTATCAGTGGCATAGACGGTTAGGTCATCCATCTTTTGGTGTTCTAACACATCTATTCCCTGCCTTAATAAAACACTGTAAGAAGGAAGATTTCTTTTGTGAACCATGTGAACTAGCAAAACATAAAAGATCATCTTATCCAACCAGAAATAAAAGAAGTTCTACTTTGTTTTCTATTATTCATACTGATGTTTGGGGTCCATTTAAACATCCTACACATGATGGATATAGATGGTTTGTCGTCTTTGTTGATTGTTATTCTAGGCTTACTTGGGTATATCTCCTTAAACAAAAAAGTGAAGTTTTCGAGTGCTTTAAATCTTTTCACCACATGGTACAAACACAATTTAATGCTTCTGTTAAAATTCTTCGGAGTGATAACGGTACTGAATATGGAGGCCCGTTTATATCTTATTTGGACACATGTGGTATAATTCATCAAACTTCGTGTGTCAAAACTTCTCAACAAAATGGGGTAGCAGAAAGGAAAATTGGTCACTTACAACAAGTTGCTCGGTCACTTATGTTAACAATGCATGTTCCCAAATATCTTTGGGGAGAGGCAGTCATGACTGCTGCATATCTTATAAACTGTCTTCCTTCTAGTGTCCTAAAATTCAAAACACCTTTGTCTTGTGTTCTTGCACCTTCTTCACACCCACTACCCCTTCGAGTATTTGGGAGTGTATGTTTTGTTCATAATCATGCTCCCTCTCGGGATAAACTTGACTCTCGGGCCCTCCGTTGTGTTTTCATTGGGTATTCACCAACTCAGAAGGGATATAAATGTTATCATCCTCCATCACGTCGCATATTTGTCAGTCATGATGTTAGTTTCTGGGAGAACATGTCTTATTTTTCTCCGGGTTCCTCCTCCTTGCTTCAGGGGGAGATAAACCGACACAGTCTTGATAGTAAAGCAACAGATGAGTCACAGACACTTCCATTTATTAATATACCTATTCCAAACACTAGTTCAAACAGGTTATCTATTCCTCCACATACGAGTAATGAGTCAGATGATCTAAATAGATTAGATATTCCAGATTTGATTACATATTCCAGGCGGAAAAGAAATGATATCACCACTTTACCGCATCCAGAGACCTCTGACCTCGAGACAGATCCTGCATCACCTGTGTTTGAGCCAGAAAATGGTAATACTCTTGATCCTACTCTAGATCTTCCTATTGCTATAAGAAAGGGTGTACGCTCTTGCACTAACCATCCTATCTCAAACTTTGTATCTTATAATGCATTATCTCCATCTTCACTTGCTTTTGTATCATTCTTGTCTAGTGTTTCTGTTCCGCATACTTGGCAGGATGCTTTATGTGATCCTAAATGGAAAGATGCTATGATGGAGGAAATGAATGCCTTGAAACATAATGGCACTTGGGAGTTAACTCATCTTCCCGCTGGAAGGAAGGTAGTAGGATGCAGATGGGTATTCACTGTGAAACAGAAACCTAATGGGCTGATTGATAGGTACAAAGCGAGACTTGTAGCAAAAGGGTACACTCAAACTTACGGGATTGATTATCAGGAAACTTTTGCTCCAGTAGCAAAGATGGCCTCTATTCGAATCTTGATATCATGTGCAGCAAATCTTGGATGGGAACTTCAGCAATTGGATGTAAAAAATGCATTCTTACATGAAGACCTGAAAGAAGAGGTTTACATGGATGTTCCACCGGGTTTTTCTACAGCTGCGACCATTGGAAAAATATGCAAGCTAAAGAAGACTATTTATGGGTTAAAACAGTCTCCAAGGGACTGGTTTGGCAAATTTCAGGGAGCAATGATTAAATTTGACTACAAACAGAGCAACTCAGATAACACCATGTTCATAAAAAGACGAGATGAAAAAATCACAGTGTTAATTGTTTATGTCGATGATATTGTGATCACCGGCAACGACACCTGTGAGATTGCTAATGTTAAATGCAAGCTTGCCTCTGAATTCGAGATGAAGGACTTAGGAAAACTACGGTATTTCCTTGGTATTGAGGTCTCTAGAAATCCAGGTGGTATCTTCCTCTCACAACGGAAGTATACACTTGATCTTCTGAATGAAACAGGGATGTTGGGATGTAGACCTGCAGAATATCCAATAGAAGCAAATCATAAATTTTGTGGAGATGCTGGAGAAAGTGTCGAGAAATCTCAATATCAAAGGTTAGTTGGTCGACTAATCTACCTTGCACATACAAGGCCAGACATATCATATGCAGTGGGAATTGTTAGTAGGTATATGCATGATCCTCACCAACCACATTTGGATGCAGTTTATATGATATTAAGGTATCTTAAGGCTGCTCCTGGAAAAGGAGTAATGTTTACTAAAAACAATCATCTCGGGGTTGAAAGTTATACAGATGCAGATTGGGCCGGATGTCAAGACGATAGACGATCTACTTCAGGATATTGTACATTTGTTGGTGGCAATTTGGTTACTTGGCGAAGCAAGAAACAACCTGTGGTTGCCTTATCTAGTGCTGAGGCAGAATATAGAGCTATGGCTAAAGGTGTACGTGAATTATTGTGGATAAAATTGTTTCTAGAAGAATTGGGACTTGCATCTGCAACTCCAATGAAGCTAAATTGTGATAACAAAGCCGCTATTGCCATTGCACATAATCCAGTTCAACATGATCGGACCAAACATATCGAAATTGATCGACACTTCATAAAAGAGAAGATCAATAATGATACCATTGGTATTCACTTTGTAAGATCAGAGGACCAGATAGCTGACATATTTACCAAAGGTTTAAATCAGAAGATGCTTCATCCACTTATTGGCAAGTTGGGCATGAGTGATATATATGCATCAACTTGAGGGGGAGTGTCAAAAGTCAGCAATCTTAGTTCAATGTTAGGCACCACATTGTCAATCAGTTAGGCACCGTCCTTGACATTGTAAACATAGACTTAGACTTTGTTGCTTAATACTTCTATATATAGAATCTGATATGTAATAACAATAGATACAAATTACTCCTTCTGTGATTACTTCCTCTCTATCTCTCTACTTACAGAATTTGTCAGTTTATCAGCGTATATGGGTGAAATGATAATTTACAGGTCACATGACATTCTGTAGAGTATAACAAGTCAGCTGCTTCTTCTGAATTAGAGTTAACTAGCATTGATACAGAGTAAGGAAACTCTAAGAATGGCTATCTAAAAGAATCTCCAGACCTAAAGAAGTTTGTAAACACGGCAGGGTCATGGGCATAATGGAAATAAAATTTAAGAATATGAATCATGAATTAAATTGTTTAAGTTTATCAACTAAGAAGTAGAACTGACTGATAGTGAACTCAAAATATACAGAATTAAACTTAGTGGAGAAATATACATGCACTTCAATTTGATAATAATCTTATAAAAGATAATCTACCATTCAGGACTTCGTTAGGGCAATAGTAAATAAATATCAAACTTACAATGTAAAAGAAAATGGTTAAGAGGAAACCCGATGCTCCTGCTGTGACGCACATATAGCTCAACGTATACAATGGTTTGGACAAAGGAACTCCTGGAAGATTTGTGTATATGATGCAGGTATAATCTTTGAAAACAAAGTAAACTTTGGTGATTTCAAAGCAAAGTGATTGAATAGAAACTACCTAACAATGCCACAACAAATCCGGATATCAGCAGAAAGGCAGCAAATATGGACCACAGAATTACCCTATGCTTATGGCCCTGCAGCAAATGAGATAAAGGTATGCTGGAAAAAAACTAACAGACTATGCAATATGAGATGAGAGAGAAGTGAACAAAGAAAATATCTGTTAATGAAAGAGAGCACGAATAAAGGAACAACAAAAGTATGTGTATTCTTATTTTTTATCAGAATGAGATAGAGTTAAAGGTGTGGTACCTTAAAATGCACAATTATGTGCCCAAAGTGCAGACCCACAAAACACGTAACAGCAGCCATTAGTGAACTATAAATTTTATGCAACAAAACAAATCAGGAATTTGATGAGTGAATAGATCTTGATGTTGATAGAGTAAAGATAAAGAGTTTGGCATCACTGCAAAATTTGATCATATAAAGATTAGCCATTACCCAAGTATCGTAAGTCTATTTTGATTTTCCTGATACTTGTAGTAAAATGCTACAAAGAATTATAATAAAAAAACTAAGACATGACATTATTTATTCCTCAACCCCCCCCCCCCCCCCCCGGCTCCCCTCCCCTCCCCTCTTCCAAATAAAGCATGAAGATCCTACACAAAAAGTAATTAACAAGCAATACATAGATTAAGTTAAAAATCTTAAGTTTCTGGATTTGAGATAAAACTAACAGTTTTCACAGAGTATATTCGATCTAGATATATTTGGTCATGTTGGTGAGGCTTTACAAGGCGCTGCTGAGCTATTTTACGAAATCCAGTAAAATAGGTCTACGAGAGATTACTGAAATGGCATTTTTTATATTGATGAATTTGAAGAATTAAATAACACAAAGAGAAAACCCTACAAATGAAGCACATGAAAAGAACAGAGATGTTCTTATAAAATTTCATTCCAATAAAAAATTGATGCAAAAGGAGATCAAATTGGAAGGCTGGACCATGAACAAGGTGTGTAAACAGCCCTGTTGCACTGAGTCTCAAAAATGAAAGGGCCTATAGAAAAGTAATACATAGACTTCTTTCATCAGGTCACATTTGATTGTATGGATTTTTTATATATTATAGGTTCACTTTTTTATGCATAAAAATTCGATAAATTCAATAATTTCAATAAAACGAGCACAATTATCGGTCCCAACTCCCAACATAATAAATACAGAATCTTTCTTTACTAAATAAATATTATATATTTTTAACCTTGAAACACTAATGATTTCAGTAAATAAATACAATTTTCCAATACAAAACAATTATTTATTAAAAAAGAATTGTGACCCCAAAATGATTGAGACAGGCCTGTTGGGAGGAGACAGTATTCTATTTTATTTGGCCTCACAGTCAGCCGTCAGGGGGTCAGATTTCAGCTTTAAGAATCTATTTAAAACAATTCTTCTTGAAGATAGTTTGCCCCTCTAACATGATGTTATTTCTAAAGAAAGGTACTCATTATACAACATATGAGTTCTTGATACATGCATTTATCCTGAATTTTTCTTAACTACTGATACATACAAACATATGAACAAAACAGGAAAAGCTTTGGATTAGGACAGACTATAAGGAGATAAGTGGCAGTTTTCTCTAGGATACTGTACATAAATAAAGAATAGTGATAAGGACTCGACAGGGTAGCAAGTCTCAACTAAAGATATTCACTTACATTAGTTAGATTCCTTGTTGACATATAACATGAACAAAAGTTTAAGAGTACATATAAGGTCTTGATAACATGCATTTTTATCTGATTCTTGTCTTGACATACATACGTACACCCACATAACAAATTAGAGATAAATTTGGATTAGGATATGCTTAAAGAAGATAGAGTGGCAGTTTTCTCTAGGATGGTGTACATAAATAAAGAATGGTGAAAAAGACTCCACAGGGCGTAAGTCTTAACCGAAGCCATTCACTCATATTGCTTAGAATAGATAGTTAGATTTCTTCTTGAAAAATGACATGATCATAGATTTTATTACAAGCTTTTATCAAGTAAAATATTTAATAAATAAATTTAATATTTCGCAAAAACTATAAAAAGCTATTCAAATTACTTGAAAAGTCATTTCCAAGCAATGAATAAACCAAATAGGATGACTAGATATGAGACTAGGATATATTGGAAAGAACAAAAATATATATGTAATACAATTTAAATGTAATTGCTTCTGGTACCTAAATGATATTTATAATCCCGAAGTAATTTAAGAAACAGTTAAACTAGTGTTTTGCATATTTCGAGCAGACCCGAACACCGCTAATTTCGTATTCAGACAATTCAGCTAATAAATAAATAATTTCGAGCATACCCGAACGCTGCTAATTTCGTATTCAGCTAATGGATATACGGACATATATCAGGAATTGTTATAATCCAAATGGTTGTATTAACTTTTCAATAGTGTCTGTTCTTCTAGCTTCTGACTATCCTAAAGCCTGGACTGATAGAGTATTGACTCTTTTTGTCAGTGTTTTGGCACTTCACACACAAAATCGACTTTATACAAAAATAAGCAACTAGAAATATATAGAAGGGAGCTAGTCTAACCTTAAAATACCTTCAGGCTCGAAAGGGGCAAGACACCACCCAGGGAAATTTGGAGGTAGTTGTCCATAATCAGGAGAATTAACACTGCAATTCTGTTACGAGAGGAAGTAAGCCACCCAGAACCGGTTTATATTATTTGGTATATAGGTAATACAAGTCACAAAAGAAGGCACTGTAGTTTACCTGTGTTCTTCTGTAGACAGGATGCTTGTATAGATGATGTTCACCGATAAGTATTCGATCAACGAAGCCAACTGCATTGCAAGGAGGTTCAAGACTACCCCTCATCCCACATTGTACCTTCCAGAAAAACAAGTTTACATTTTTCATGTAAGCTGAGATTAGAAAAAAAACATTGAATGTATAGAACTATTTACCGACTCACAATTTGAGCATGTGATATATATTCATCCTTCGGCGAGGTCCAGCTACTGCTTGAAACTTCGAATTTCCAGCTTGGAACATAAAGACCATAAAGCAAGCACATATACAATGACCCTAATAAGATGGCCATCACCCTACAGCAGAATATTATAATCATTAACTAGTACAGTAACCTCCAAATTTAATTCTCAGTAGGTTATTGGTTTTATTTCATTAATAATTGGCAGACGGAAACTAAAAGGTTCTATGCTTGATAGGTATGAGATTGATTGTGTGCAAAGAGAACAAACGAATATTATGAGTTCCAATTCAAATATGAAGCTCAAGGACTCAAAAATTGAAAAGGAATTCGTTGTGCACCACATAATTTGTCACAAAATATATATTAACAATCACCTTTCTCGAGTCAACTTCTAAAAGGGGAGACCATGGTGCAGTTTGGTGTGGTCCCGAACATTAACCATTACAAAACCATAACATGCAGTTCGGTTCGGTTAATTACCCTCAACCGTCCACAAAACATTTAAAGCAGTGGCTTTTTTATGATTTTTTCTTTTACTGTACATAATAATTTGATCATCAACTTGAGGTATTTATTAATAATTATAAAAACAAAACGAATAAAGTCAGAAGCCAAAAGAAAAAGGGTAAAAGACTAACATATACTACTCGAAAAATATAAGGGGGGTGTGATTGATTCTTAACGTCATTTAATTTGTTTACATACCAAATTATCATACATAAAGATAAAAAGTACATGACCGCATCCAAAGCAGTGAAATAGCAAAGATAGAAGCAGGTTTATAGCAAATCAAAGTAAAAATAATTTATCAAAACAAAACTCATTAAAAAATATTTATTTTAATTGTTTAAAACTTAGTATAATATGCAATATATATGTATAATAGCTTTATAGTGGTTCGATTTTGACTAAAAGCAGAAACCAAACCATTTATTTCAGTTCCATAGTTCGTTTTTTCTTTGGTCTGATTTTTTTCGGTTTCGGTTTATAGTACTCACCCTAGTCTTCTTTAATGCAAATCTGTCATAAATGAAGAAGACTTACACAAGAAGATTTATTTTTTGGTTATAAAGTTTGATGATGGTGGAAAACCAGATAACTGTGCAAGGGGAATACAACTATCTAGGTCATAATTGAGCTATGAAATATGTAAGTAAGACTTTATGTTGCTGGAATGCATCAATTACCATAACTTAAAAGATACCGGAAACACTTCCACGAGAACTACTAGCATTGATGAGAGACAATTAATGTTTGACACAGTTCCAAGTCCACCGTATTTGCAAAGCCTCTGGACTATACTCTTAAACTACTGACTATGATGGGATTCGATCCATGTTATAATGTACTCAGAGATAAACACAAGTTTCTGTGAGAACAATTATTCATACTAACAATATTGACAGAACAGTTAATCAGTAGCCAAAATCAGGTAATAAAGTAACTTGAAGTTAGAACTAGAAATAATATGTGATTTATTGGTGCACCAGAATATCAGCAAAATAAGACACCTACAATGAACAATATGGAAATGAACCACCTGAGACTTGGAATGCATGAAAATCCTAGAATATATACTTACCACTGCTTGTAGTATTTTTTCGTGAAAGCTGCCGCTGTGTCAACCACGATGTTGTTGACAAGCCAGATCTCGGCAACAGAAGCCAGGAGATATCCAATTGAGATTCTCTGTAAGTTACAAAGTACAGCAAATGATAAAGAAGTGGTTTGAAGGTATTTGAGTAGAAAGAATCTATACCAGAACTCATGCTATGTTCTGAGATGATTCCACACAAAACTCACTGCAGGAATTAGCATCGTGAATGAAGTCACAGCAATCAGTAACTGTTTACTTGACCAACTAAAAGAGTAAAATATCTACATCATGTCCTATTCCTTTTACACTTACCCTTGTAAATGTGATGTACACGTTTGAAGTTGAAAAAAATTGTACAGGTAATCCTATAAAACCTCTTTTGAATCAAGTTCGAGTATTTAGGTTTATGAAAGCATCTTTCCCTGAATGCAAATACTATTGATTAGTTATGTATACTGAGAAGCAATACATAGACATTTCTAATAAGCCTAGATCTATTCTAAAGTTCGTTTTGTAACATTACCTTGTAATTTGTATGCATGACTGAGCAGAGCCTCAAAATCATCGGGTTTCTGATTTAAATGCCATATTTGTGGTCACTTAAAGAATTGGCACTGTTCTTATATACAGCATTTAGGTGTAAAGACAGTAACTAACAAGCAAGCGCTTAATCTCGACTACCGATCAGATCTGCAGCCCATTTCTACTATAGCAACACCATTATAGGCAAGTTATCCAAGTGAGCTCTTATATATCTACATGAGCTATTTTAAAGCACCATCGTCGCACAACTACAACCATGTCAGAAAAATATCAACAGAATATTAACAACACATAATTTATACTAGTTGGTACCATGAGCGTGCAATACCATCATTCAAAAAATTCAAGCTACCTGTAGCACTCCCATTAGACGCATCTTGGTAATATCAACTCCATAAGTTAAATCTCCATGACCGTGAATATACCCGCCTAACTTAGCATTCAATAATGTAGAATGAGATTTTTTAAATAGAAGAAATTGCCTTCATGCATGCTATAGTAGTCAAAAAGTAAATGTTCTTGTATCAGAAAATTCCTTTGTGAATCGTATCATATTGCGTGAAAGAAAATTACAAATCTATAAATAGAAAATGCAGATATATAGAAAATTCAGATATCTCAACAAAAAAAAAAAAAGAACGCGGATTATTATTAGCCAATGAATCAAACAGTGGGTTCTATACAACTATACAAGTATATTAGATTCTGTCCCCTTTGTAAAAGTTTTACGTGTTATGGGTGCATCAGGAATAACATCACAAGAGTTACCAAAAAATAATTTATCATAACTGGATAAGTGGCATTTAAAAGAAAAAAAACTTCACACAAAACATAAAAAAATGTGCAAAATGGTGAGACACTTAAAAATAAAAACGAAACTAATACTACGAGTGGATCTTCAAAAAGAAACAAAACATATTTTACCTTGTAAAACTAATCCCAATAAGAAAAGCTTGATTGTTCTGAAAATAACTTTCTTCGTTGCAGTTGGTTTGTCGTCCACTCTCTGCACAATGTAGCAAGTTTCAGAAACTGCAACTAACTATGGTAGAGTAGAAAAATTTGGTAGACTAAAGAATTAGTACCTTGAAGACAAAGGAGACGGAAAGACCAACAGCGAAAAGGAAAAACGGCATTACAAAATCAGCGAGCGTAACACCAAACCAGGGAGAGTGATTAATTGACGGAAAAGCACCCCCAAGATGATCAACCAGTATCATCAGCTGTCCCAAAAACATGATTAATACTTAAAAATTAAACACATTACACACACCTTAACTAATCGAATGATGAGTTACACATACTAAAAACAATTAGCCTGCGCCTCGGGAATTCAATTAAAAAGAATTCACTAAACATACATATACGATTGTAATATAATATGAACATAAAACTGAATTTAAGAAATTATAATTCACGAATATATATATAATTCAACACAGTAGAAATAAAAATATCAAATAATGCTTGTTATAATTGTGCAGGTGAAGGGGGATGATGAACATACTAAAACAGTGAAACCTCGAAAAACGTCGAGAGAGATTAGGCGTTGATTTGAGGAATCACCAACTTCGTTTGGAGTTTGATTGTTAAGTAGAAGAGGCTTCTGCTCTTCTGTGATCATCACCTCCGTTGATTCACCGCTAAACGACATCGTTTCGTTCCCCCCGGGATGATTTTTATCGCTACAGGACTCTAGGTGATTTTTACTGTGCTGATGAGCAAACTGCCTCCTTTTTTCTTTTTTCTTTTTTTTTTTTTACAAAACTTACCTTCACGTACATGAATTGTATCAAAATACAATGATCGGAGGAAAGGAGTTTCTTTCATACCAGAAAGATCATCATCTTTTTTAAACACAATTAAGCTGCATAATTTTTTCTTTTCCCTTTTTTGTTATTTAATAATTTTTTTAAACAAGTTTTTGTTATTTAATAATTAGATACGCATTTACAGATGCGTTTCACAAAAAAAATGTAAATTTGATTCTTCCTGTTACAAATTGTTATCAAAATAAGCAGCACCAGATATATTAAAAAAGAAATAGGTAAGAAAGCCGCGCTACGCGCGGCACGAAAACATTTTTAAAAATCGTATACATAACATCAGTGTCGTTAAGTTTTATTATTTAAAAGTTGAAATGATAAATGAAACTTGTGTGTAATGTAATTAAATTTGAATGTTTAAGAAATATAGAGAAAAGAATTAGCAGAAAGAAAACATGTTTCAGTTAAACTCTTTAGTATTAAAAATTATATTTTCAAAGATATTGACGACGACACCTATTTTGTCGCATTAAAAATATTTTTAAAATCCAATATTGATAAATATTGCAAAGTTTGGCATTGGATAAGTAAAATTTAACATTTTTGAATCTTGTCGATGGCATTATGAGAGACATTATTGCTTAGTTTGTTAATAAATTTGATTGTATGATAAAAAGAAACAGAATATAAATGTGAGGAGAGGTGTGATTGACTTGACTTGTCGATAAATTTAGTTATATAATAAAAAAAACATAATTCAAATGCATTTTTTAAGTCATGCTTCATATTTTTTGGAGTGATCCGACACGTGTATGTCTTCATTTGATTAATGTTTTTGAGCATTTATAAAAACTTTTTGTATGTAATATTAAATTTAAATTCATGAACACATGTTCAAAATGGTACTCACATATTCTAATACTTTTATATTAAATCTTATAATAAATATATACATGTAATTATTTTCTATCTCTAATTTAATAATAAATAAAAATGAATTTAAAAATCATTGGAATCTGAATAAACATGACCAAGTCGTTTAAAAATAATTATATAAATAAAATGAAGATCCTCTAACATATTATCAACTTCTTCAATTCCATAAAGGTCTCTTACTTTTTCTCATACCAAATTACAATATCAACATAATTTTATAATAAAAATAAATAAATATTAAATATAACTAATTAACATACATGCATGATTAATTGATTAGTAATAGTATAAGAATGTGTTTAGTTATAATATTAATTTATTCCAACACAATATAACGGAACAACGTATGTATAACTTTTTTTATAGATTTAATAAGTGAAGAAATGAGTTGAGGTTGTTCAATTTAATCGAGTTGGTCACACCTTGTGTGTAATTTGTTCATGTGTAAAAGTAAATTCTACAATATTACTTGTATTTAAATTGTGGATGTTAATTGAAAATTTGTATATACTTCCGCATCTTATCATGATTTTCATGATCACTAGTTACGAATTTATCGAAAAGTTAAAATCTTCTATTGTTGTCGAAAAAAATTGCAACGATTTTGAATAAGAATTAGAAATGGACGATATAAATAATTATATTTTATCATTGTATCTTGAAATAATTGTACTTTTATATAAGTAATTAATAAACTAAACCAAACCAACCGTATCCAATATATCCTACTTATCGTAGGGTCTAGGAGAGCATGATGTACGCAACCTTACCGTCACTTAAAAGAATGAAGAGGCTGTTTTCAATTGACCATCGACTTATGTGTGTATTTTTATAACCTATGTGAAATATACTACAAAAGACAAACAATAAAAAATACCAACACGATGGTTGTAAATCACTTGTATCACGCAATATCATCGCACCACTCCATAACTCAACCACAATTTCAGAGTGCACGTGTGTAATGTCTCACCAATAATTAATATTTTATAGTAATATAATAATTATAATGTTCTAATAAAGATTTATAAAATTTTATATTAAATATAAAATAAAGTGTATTTAATATATATTTAATATGTATAATTAATGACTAATTAAAATGCTATTAAATGAAAGAAAAATATTTTAATAAAAAAAAAATTAATATTAATGTTCTTTACTTACGTACTCTCAAGAAAATATGTATTTCTTATTTATTTTCATATCAAATATCGATTACAAGAAAAATATACTTCTTAATATATAAAATCATATACTATAGCTCTAATTTAGTTACTAAAAGAACTAGTATTTTGCCCGTACTTCGTACACGTAATTTATTTAATTTAAAATGTCATTTTAAATATTTTTAGGAGTTTGATGGATCACCTACAAACATGTTTCATTCAATTATACAATTAAATAATTATTTAATGAAATAGTGTTACGATTTTTGTATTATTATGTGAAAATTTATTATTATCAATGGAGTCAAATTTAAATAATATAGAAATTAATTTTATAAAGAAGAAGGTTAAGAAAAAAATAATTCGATTGTATTTTCATCAAGTATAAAACATTAAATGCTGCAAAATATGACTTCCTTTTTCATGATCTTTATAAAATTATTAAAATATAAAATTATTATTATTTACACAAGTTCTTAATATTTTATAAAGAAAAATTAAAATTATGATCAATAATTATATCGATAACGCCTTATTAATTATATCGATTATATCTTGTGTATATATGTTTTATTTTCAGTTTATAAATTATTATAAATAGCATAGAGAGATTAAATAAATCATTAAAACCGCAATCTAATTGGCAGTCTAACTTTTGTGTTCTTATTAGATTTTTTTTATATTATTAAATATTACCTTACAAAAATATAAATGTTACAATTTGAACTTTTCGTTATCGTTCTTAATTAACTTTTTCGAAAATTATTTCATGATTAAAAGTTTGTTACTAAATTGATATTAAAATATTTTCTTAATAAATGGGAGAAGGTAAACTTGTATCATTCTACATCGATATTATAAGAAAAATATGCAGTAAATTTATATAAAAAGGGCGCCGTCTCACATTTTATTATGTGAAAAATTATTATTATAATGGAGGAAAATTTAAATGATGTAAAAAATAATCTATTAAGATATAAGGTTAAGAAAAAAATAATTCGATCATAATTTCATCTAGTATAAAACATTAAATGCAACAACAATATGACATTCTTTTTTCCTGATCTTTATAAAATTATTTAAAATATAAAACTATTATTATTATTTAGAACAAATTATGGAAAGATTTTGTTTTTTTTTGGCAAGGAAAGATTTTGTTAACCTGAACTGAAATTAAGGTAACATTTGTTACATATATTACATATTTAATTAGACATATAACTAACTTAACTCATATTTAAGAGGATATGAGTTACTTGAATATATTTTTAAAATTTTGAATTCTAAAATAAAAAAATGAAGATATGAGTAATTGATGTTAATTGATACTTAGACATAAGGAAAGAGTTGGCACAGTGGTTAAGGTGCCCAATCCATGATCGTGAGGTCATGGGTTCGACTCCTGCCGAGGGTCAAACACCGAAAACAGCCTCCCTACGCATGCGTAGGGGCATGGCTGCGTACTATCTTACCCTCCTCAGACCTTGTGTTACACGGGATATACTGAGTATATTACCTACCTTTTTTTTACATAAGGAAAGAGTTCTAAAAAAAATTCTAGCAACATGTACTTTTCGTGAAGTTTTCAAGTCACCTCATAAAATGTAGTATGTACACCATGCCTCTACCCTAAACTTTTCTGACAGCTACGGGCTTGCAAGTCACCTCTGTCATGCATCCTATTAGAGCAATGCACCTTTTTGTGAAGTTTAGGGCCACTGGCTCTTATTATTGACATTGCAGCAATACTTCTAGGATGCTTATCCCACTTACGGAAACAAATGCAGATTGCCTATTAATAGAGCATTTTAAGGCTGTATCCTGTTGACAACGGTTTTTCAGCTTCCGTCCAGAGTACTTCAAATAATCAGATCTAGAAAAACAATTCTTATCTTTACTGCTAGCAAGGTTTTCATCAGGAATGACATCCGATAAGTTGTGCATATTTTTACTGACGTGCCCATTTCTTCCCTTCTCATCATTTACTGTTGATTCTTCAATTCTAACCTCCGGTGCTGAATGCTGATTAGTGAGAGAACAATCGTCTCTGTCTCTCTCATTTTCCCGTGTTCTCTCTTTTCTTCGGAGCTTCTTTTCCCTTTCTTTAATTCTCCTCATTTCCTTTCGTTCTTCTTCTTCATTCTTTTCCTTCACTTCTTCTTCTAGAAGTTTCATCTAGTAACGTAAATTAATTAGGACACCACTGGTTTCTCTGAATATTCAAAACTACTGTAAAAACATACTAAGCACAGTAGTACTTGTTTTTCCATCTCGTATTGGTCGTTCATTTATCTGTGCTGCAACTTGCAAGGACTGTCAACTTCCACAATCACCTCCTCTTGTGAAAAACTACTTCACGTTTTACTAATTGCAGCTGCATGGGAATGGCATATTCAAAAGCTGAAAGGGCATTTTCCTTTTTCCTCAAGCCTGTTTAGAAAACACAAAATAAACATAAATTATGATAGTACAGTATTCCATTAACACTAAGAACAGGGCTACAATTGTATATGTACTGCTAAAAGTTAGAAAGAAAAGATGAATCGCAAACTATGTACCCAAGTTAGTTTCATGCATTCGCATTTTCTTCTGCGTCTGGACACTATCCAGCTGGTTCTTTCTCTTCAAGCCACTTTCATCACATTTACTATTACTTGTATCTTCAACAGCATATTCCAAAGATTCATAGATCTCTGGGTTAGATTCATACACTTGTGGCTTCCTTTGACAGTTGTCAAGATATAGATTGTGCTCTTTCTTCATGTAAGCACCTTCACATTTAGTAAATTTATTCTCTTCAGCATTGTAGCTTGGAAAAACCGGGTTCAGTGTCAATTAAATTATAAACTTGCAGTTCAATTTACAAGGAGTATTTAAATTCCTGGTACTAATCAAGACACAATGTATTACATTCACAAATCCACATCCACTCATACAACTACGGGGCCTTGAAGAAGATTGTGAATTAGTGACAATTCCTTTTACGCTTTATTATTATATAAAATTTTTGGTTGAAGACCTTACCTGAGCCAGTGAACTTAGACTTCTTGTAAAAGTTAAGATCGTTGTCCAGATGCTGTTTGTTCCCCCCATTCACTTAGGCCGTAAATTATGTTCTCTGCCGCTGCTGTATAGTGGACTCCTAAAAGAAATCACAACCAAGTTCATGAAATCAATGAAACTGCAACTTATACAATTGTGTTGAATATAATAGCCTGGAAGAAAGAAGTCAAGGATCGGAGGAAGCTGATCAATAGGTAAGTAACCGGTTGTGTACTCGAACATGTCTGCAAGAAAGTACTGCAATGAATAAAAGGTAAAAGCGGAAGTACTTCAAAAACATCTTCGATGAATGACAGTGAAAATATAGGTATAATTATCCCTGCACATGCTTATAGTCTAATGTATAGGAAAATGAAATTGAAAATCCAAATACCTATACATTTGCGACCAATTGCTGACAATATCTAGAGCAAGCAATGACATGAAAACAAAGCCAGGCCCCCTCGAAATCGTTAGCATCAGTTTTCTTCAGGTCTTTGCTCATCTTGAATTCTGCCCATGAGAGCAGAGTGTCTACAATTCTAGATTTCTTCAAGAACTCTTCTGAAAGCTCATATTTAGAACCAAAATTTTATAATGTACATAAGCTTGTGTTATAGACAATACCAAAGCTTGTTATAAAACATTGTATCAAAGATATCAGCATTGATGTAGAATTCCAAGGAAAAAAATCACCTGTAATAGGTTCTGGAGAACAAATTGGCAGGACATTGATGTTGCTGCAATTTTGAGATATGTCTTGCTTCTTTGGCCTTCCTCGCTTTTTGAAATTTGGGATAACTGTATTATGCATAATAGGAGGTGAATGAATATCTTTCTTAGGTCTTCCTCGTTTTTTTGGCAATTGCAGCGGCCTTAGATATGGTGGAGTACTTACAGAAGCACCAGTATTTTCTATATTCTCATTCTCTAATGAGTGATGATTTATTTGATACAATCAACTAATTTCTAGAATCTAAAACACATTCGCACATATGGGAATATTAGTACTTTATAAATCAGCAACCCTTTTCATTAAAATGACTTTTAACCAGTAAATAATGATGTTTATAAAAATTCGTAATGAAAAGATAAGATTATGATGTCACTTAACTTTGATTTTTATTTATAGACATTGGTTTCTCATTCTCCAGCACCTATCTGTTTATGGTCATTTTGCAGAGGAGAGTGTGCTTTGCATGTAGAGTGTGCTTTGCTCTCCTTTTACATAAAGTAGAGAATCGATTCTTTACAGCATTATTCGTTCTGGGTAAGCAACAGTAAAAATAGTTAATTAACTTTCATTACTTCCAATTGTCACAGTGGTTAGTGCCCAATCCGTGAACCGTGAGGTCACGGGTTCGACTCCTGCCGGGGGTCAAAAAACCGGAAACAATCTCTCTACCTTTGTGTAGGGGCATGATTGCGTACATTCTACCCCCCTCAGACCCTGCTCACGCGGGATATACTGAGTATGTTAAGTTAAGTTAAGTTTTTTTTTTTACTTCCAATTGTCACTTGGCTACTTGCAATAAGAAAGAAGGAATATTTCACAACTCCATTTACCTGCCTGATACAACTTAGCTATTTGAGTCCATCTATTGCCAAATATCTTCTGAGCCTGAATAACATTTATACATCAGTTCACATTCATCTAACAGTGCACTCTATTCTTAAATTATAACAAATAATAAATTAAAAGTATAAAAGTTGCGAAGAAAAATGTGTTACTACGGCTCCAAGATATTACATTGACGATTTAGTAGCATGACTTACACCTGACACAATATATTGTCTTCCTCTGCTGACCATCCCCCTTTACTATAATCAGAATTCAAATAAGTGAACCAGCTGTAGTCAACCGTCAACATCATATTAAGATCAGAAATCAACGAACGAAAAATTGATTAGGAAGGAAAACTAAGTGCAAGAAAACAACAAACTCAAAACTTATTAGGTAGTAAAATTTTGAATAAAAAAAAGAAATTGAACCTTCTCCTGCACTGTCTGGTTGTTTTATTAGTAAACTTGGAAGCAATAATCACCCAACTGCAGGAGGCAAATTTAATACTCAGATAAGAATATTTGAAAATAGTATTAGATGAGAAACACATACGAAACACTTAAACTACAGACTCGCTGACTAAAAACTCGAATTCGATAAGACAAATCTCGACTAAATTCCGCTAAATTACATTTCTAAAAATATACTAAATCGGAGTAGGAAATGAGTAGTACCTTGTTAAGGATGTGCCAGGAATTAGTTTCTGATCATACTTCTTCCATGAATATTCATCTGCTGGAATACAATCTCCACCTGATCCAAAAAAGAATTAGCAGAGTAAACACATTGTTAAACCGCCATTAATCCCGATCCAACCACCGAAACTTATACACACATACCTACATTTTGCGAAATTTCCCCATCCAAACAAAAACACCAAACCTCTATAAAAAATGTTAATCAATATACCAGGAAAGAATTAGTTGCTCAACGTAGTCTTTACCCAGAAAGAGAGGTTTCCTGTTAATTATCTCCATTAGAATGCAACCAACTGACCAGATGTCAATGGTTGCTGTATATGCTGAACAATTGAGTAACAATTCTGGCGCCCTGTACCACCTGGTTACTACATATTCTGTCATAAAATTTTTATGACAACAATAGACAGGCCATCAGGTAGAACCTAAATCAAAAGAAAAATGGTTTATATAAACAGATATACTTGGCAGCACATCAGAGGCACATACCTCGCCTTACCGCCTCCTGATTTGCCTACCAGGGTGTCTATTTGCACAGCCCCTGCGGGGCCAGTCAGGGTGAGAGAGATACGGACTACGCTCTTCCGTATCACGCAAAAAACAGGTCTTTTCAGTACATTCTTAGGTTGTACTATACGCAATCAAAATTATATCTTTATAGGCACCTTACGATTAAGCTAGACCAATAAGTAAATGGATACCATTCTGATAAAACATACAGTACCAGGATTGTATATTCAGTACAGTGTTCGAAAAGTCCCTAGGCGATAAACGTACCTTCTAGCGAATCGACAAATATTACTAATACTAATTAAACAATCCTGGCATTTCGACTAATGTAATAATTGTAAAATCAATGGAATGGGACTATAATGCTAGGCCTTAACAGATTATTGAAATAATAACACAATCACAAAGACATCTAAAACAGCAAAAAAATAAATTTAAGGAAAAAAAAACCAACTTTGCAAAAGCTATCATTCCAATAAATCAATTGGAGCTTTGAATAACATATGAATAGATGAAATGATCAGATATGTCCATGGGATTAGGTATGAAATGGGCCATACCAACTTGTTGCTTAAACAAGTCCTAGTGGTAGGGCTCCTCATACGGTTAGCCTCCCTGACCCGTAGCGTAGATTGTGGAATGGGATTGGGAATCTATGAAACATAGGACAGTCGGAAAAACTGTAATTAAACTCAAAGAATTGGTGCCCCAAGGTAGCTTTTGCTTGCTTAGTGTTCGACACTTTGGGCCAATTTAGCTGGAAATAAAGCCTATCCAAGACAAAATCCGATCCGCGATACCCGGATCACGCGAGGTCACGAAATCCGCTTTCAGCCGGTTTTATTCAATACCATTTCTATGACTGAAGCTTGCCAAGGGCAAGGGCAGCCACCCTCGGGATAGCTTGGAAATCCGTGGGGAAGCCTAGGAGAGTCTTATTATTTAACAAATCCAGAGACAAGCCAATCACTTACAGAAGTTCCAATAGCCACTTAGGCTCGCAAGAGCTCAGATATTAAGACAGAGTTCCGGAACGATTTGCGCAAAAGCGCTGTTTAGTTTAATAAGCTTATTTTAAGTCCAGGATAACTATTAAGGCCTAATGTGACAATAAAGGCGTCTTATTTGGGCTTTAGTGCAAAATTATTTATCTAGTCCGGAAATGCTTGTTCTTGATCGATCGGCTTATGAAGCCAAGCGAGTTACCGCGTAACCTCTCCATTCCTTTTCTAGAAAGGGGAGATCAGCCCCTTGGAAACGAACTCCTGTCTCAAGCTATGAAAGAAAAAGAAGGGGCCCCACTTGCTTGGTAAATATCCTCCTGCCCAATTACCCCATACTTCTTAAGTCATGTCCAGAGCAGTTCCATCGTTCAAGAGCCGAGTCAAAAGAAACCAAACAAGGAAACTTATTTCCATAGCTCTTTATCTTACAAAGTCCGGTAATGACGGTTCTTAGCCAACAACATTATAAGACTAAGAGAGGCCTTCGGTAGACAGCTACGAAACACCCGTACTCTTATAGATATAAGTGCAAAAGCCGGACAAGAGCATGCACTCGGAATGCAAACAAGTGAAGATATTCCCACGATCGTAGCAATCCCTAACCAGACTCGTGTTTATCAAAAGAAAGAGGTTTATGAATCCCGCGATCTTGATTTGCATTGCAGGACCAGCTATCGAAATAGGAACCGTTTTCACACTCCGTTCCACCGGTTGGTTTAGTAGCGAGGGAAGGCACCGATCTGATTGGCTTTGGCGAGTTACCAGACTTTGATAAGCCACGGAGCTAAAGTGGGAGAGGCATAAAGTGTAGGATTCCTGAAAGCTTATACCTTTTTTGATATTGATATTGGGGAAACAGCCCAAATCCAGGTCATCAGCTAGTCTAGCTTCTTCTTTCTTTGTCACTGGGCTGGAATGCTAGTTCGTCTGAGGCTCTCATTTACTGCTGTAAGTGGACTTTCTTCATCGTTCGGTTTGGTAAACCTTTTTTCTTTTTTCTCTGGCGTGATCCTCTTTTGTTTGCTAGTTCAGTTTCCCCTGTTCAACCAACAATGGCAAGAGGAGATCCAATATCTCAATAGCAACAACGACTGCAACTGAAGCTCAAGAAAAGGGAGTTTAGTAGGCGGGATTTGAACACCTACTACCATAGACTTCTGCTTACATGACTTTCAGCGAAATAGCACTTCTTCTTTAGGGAGTGGCTCACGAGCCAGTTAAGATAGAATCTTTCTATATGAATAGGACTCAGTGTTCAAGGCTAGGATCTATGTAATATGAATAGTAAGTTGCGCACCCGCCAAGCAGTTCTCACTCCAAGCAGGACTCTTCTATGATTAGTGGGAAGGCGCAGCTACATTTTACCCCATAGTAAGTCTACCGGTCCTTCAGCATCCTCCGAGTAGGCGAGCTTTCTCTGCGCCGCGTAAGGTGGGCTACCGCCCTTTCTTTTCGTGCGACATATGCAGTGAGACTGAGCACCGGACCAACCCGACTAAATGTTTAGCATGGTTTCCGGGAGTTGCTTGCCTAACCCTGGCATTTCTGTTAATCGGCGTAAGCACTCCGCTCGTTCGTAAGCCCCTTTAGAGAGAGGGGCGAGGGCGGCTTTGATGAGAGCTAAGGGCCGAAGGCGGCTTCGCTTAGTATATAAGCTGATAAGACCTGCGGCAGATACAGTAGAGCGCATGCAAAAAGTATCTTATCTTATAAAGTATACAGCAAAAAGGAAATTGCCTGCCATGAGACAGACAAGCCGCTCCTTCACTATTGCAGAGCGGCTTCGCTCAATAAATGCTACAACATTTTTGTTGTCTAATAATGTGGTTTTTTATAGTGGATTGGAGCGGCTTCGCGATCCCATGCAAGTGAAGGGACAGTCCTCCTATCGCGAACCTATCCACTTATCTACCGCATCGAGGTGAACATCTCGGCGCTTGGTTGGAAAGCTTTTATATAGCAATAAACCGGAAGGCTCAGGTCTTTCCGAGGCCAGGCAAGGGGTTCGGAGTTGGGTCGAAGGAGGCCAACTAAAACGGAGTTTAGTTAAAAAAAAAAAAGAAAGAGCTTAGGATAAAAACAAACCTCACTCTAGGAGTCGGAGTCACCTGTGAAAGGAAGGGAGTTGGGTCCTACGCCTAATATAGGATCGGCTTGGGTTCGTATGAATGGAACGGCATAGAAAAGCAACCATTGTATGCTACCACGCTACGATTTTTATTCCGAAATATTTTCTCGCTACTATCGGGGCGGGGGCCCGTCTTTCGAGTCGTTCTTACGATCGTGGTAGCTGCCGAGCCTCCTGGGGGTTGCTCTCTCGTCTTTTTTCCTCCGCCTTCCTCTCGTAATTGACCCCATCTTTTCTGCTACGCCTATCCATCCGTCAGATTGACATCCAATCCAGTCGGGTGAGCGATAGTGGCTCCTGTTTACTAATAGATCTGCCGCCACTAGTATAACAAAAAAAGCACATAAGGATCCGGAATCTTTCAATTTACTGATCAGGATCATATAAAGCCCGGTATTACCAGAAAGGATAGTCGCGATGTCCCTTTATGGCCGGACTAATCAGTATGGAGCCGAAGGCGAGGGTTTCCAGCAGGCCCCTTCTCTTTCTCTTGCTTTCCCTTTAAGTGATAAGGGGGTGGGCCGCTCCAAGCCGAAAGCGATAGCGAATCCCGAACTTGCCCACGCTCATCCAAACCGACCTCAAAAAGCGATCGGAAAGCGAAGCCCTTCCTTCCAATCCAAGCCGGCAAAGCCGCCCCTATATCTAACCACCGCTCACCCCGATCACATATTGGCGCGTTCATGATGCATCATGATCAAAAGGCCGTAAAGAAGACAAGACCTATGCATCAGTGTACTGTCATGATCACATATTTTCTATATTTTATTGATGACTTGAGGGCGAAGCCGCCTATTTATTAGGGCAAAGGGCGCTCCCTCCTCCTAACTCCTTCCACTTCTCCCAGGGACAGGGACTACGGCTTGACCTTCGGGGAAGAAGCCCGCGGGACCCCTCCTTCTAGGGCGCCTAGATATTGAAAGGTTATCCCTTTGTAATGCTGGAAGCTAAGCAAAGTCACGAAGCTGGCTGACTACGCTCGAGCAGAGCTCAGGCCCGGGGGTGGTGGCTGAACTCGCCGCAGAGTTCAGGAACGAGAAAGACTATCTTGATGAATGCAATAAGAACCGGCTGCTCGCCGCAGCAGAGTGCTTTGCCCATGCTGCTATCCGCCGCCGAAGCGCGTCTAAAGGAAAGGCCAAAGAGCGATCTTTGAACGCTACTACGCATCCTTACTCATAGTATAGTAAGGTAGGTTTGGGTATAGCAGGACTTGAACCTGCGACCATTAGGTTAAAAGCCCAATGCTCTACCAACTGAGCTATACACCCCAAAAAATCTGTAGTAGTAAATAAGGATTGGTGCGGAAAAGAGGGCGGCCCCTTCACTTAGATAGCAAAGCCGCCTTCAGCCCCTCTTCTTCTCATCATATGAAAGGGGCGCGGCTCTGTATGAGGCTCGTACTGCAGAGCAAGCGAAGAAAACGTAAGGGTGCGCATTAGCACTCCTGCAAAAAACGGGCTAGCTAACGCTAACCTTATTGAAAACTCAAGGAAAGCCTTTCTCGATATGAGAAAGATGCGCTCAAGCATGCGAAGAAAGCCGGCCTTACTCAATACCTTTATTAGTAAGGTTGCTTGTTTCCACTCATTGAAGATTCTATCTACAAAAGAAGGTCAACGGGGGATACTAAAATGGCTCTCACTGACACCATCTACGAGAAGGTGAGGTCGTCTTTCTTTCCAGCCGCCATACGGTTCGCCTTAAAGACGGAGAAGGTGAGGAGCAGTTATCTATGTAATTACGGTCTTTGTTGGCCGTTGTTCCGGTCGAGCACTCTTTTTTCTTTGCCTAATTCCATCTTACCAAACAAGACTGACTTCTTACCAACCCGCGAAGGGTTGTGAGGCTGGACCAGGTATGAAGAATGAATCTATATCTGTGCACGGAAGTTGCTGGCCGGTGGCCGCTCAACTGTTCGAGCGCGGTGGTATTGGTTCCGATTCGACAAAGGTAGAATGCCCGGTCGAGGGTCCAGTACAGTAGGTAGCAGGCGTGTTCGTTTTGTTTTGGCTCCCGAGCGAGAAATAGGCAATGCACCATGCTTGCTGCTACGTACGTTGACCTTTACTTGACAGATTCATCCAATTGAACTCACACTCAAAGGAGGGCAATCCAACTTCCCTTAAACTAACGACTTTATGGGAATCCCCCGCCGCTCTCTGTTCTTCTTACTAGCATCTCTAGCTGTTCTGCTTTCCTTTGCTGAAGGATCGATCACTTTCAGGTGGCAATGACAACAGCCACATCAGGTCACTAGCAGTCACCGGTAAAACAGGATTTCTGCTTAACCTTTCTTTTGATGGAGTTCGTTCAACTCCACCGAAAAAGGGCTGATTTAGTATCATTCCTTTGATCTGGATTGGATTGATATCCGCATCCAGAGCACGTAAACCTGCATGGTAAGCTATGTTACCACCTGCACTAGTACCCATTACATAAACGTTGGAGTTATCAGCTAGCTCTTTCATCCATGGATCACATCAGCCATAGGACTGAGGAAGGAATGCTAAAAATTAACAGTAGACATCCATTCCACAGGCACGTGCACTTAGTAGGCAGCAGTAGCCAGTAGTCACCACAGCTAAAACCCTGACCCTCCCTAAAATCACCACTTTTCAATTCCATCTCTCCCTCCCTACACATCACCTCTCCTCTCCCTCTCTCTCTCTCTCTCGGAGCTGATTGCTACATCTCTCTCTCTCTCTCTCCCATAGTACAGATACTACTCCATTCCCATTACAAGCAAGCAACGCATTCAAACTTAGCCTTTTCTATGATTCCTATCAGAATAAGCTTCTTCATCATCAGAACTTGAGCTGTCAGAGTTTACAGTATGATTTCCTGAAACAAGAACAGAACTAGTAACACCTAACTCTCCTTCTGTTTCTTGAATGATCTCATCATTCCTCACCTCTCTTTTATATTGACTTTCAATAGTCAATTTCTCAGCCTCACAAGGAACCTCTAGGTTCTGACTCTTATCTACCTCTCCTTCTGCCAGGTCAGGAGCATGCCTCTCAATAGATATTTTCTCAATTTTGCTCTCAAGCTCACTAGAAAGGCTAAGTGCACTCATACTTACAGAAACAAGAGGTGGCTGAGAAGGGATTTTTGTGGTCACATGAAGAGGGGAATCCTCCTTAGAGGGGCTCTCCATGGTTATCCCATTAGTGTATGTATTATAAATAAACTCTGATGAAAGATTTTCAGCATTTGTATCTTCTTGTAGATCATCCTCTCCTGCTAGATTTTAAGTGGCTTCATAATCAGAGACTGAAGCATCAAATGGAATGGTAGCAAGAGGTTGAACATTAAGAACATCAGAGTTTAAGTTGTCTTCATTTGGACTTTGACCAAATGGTTCTTGTGTGACATGGACTACAAGAGCTGCTTCATCCCTTTGAGTTGAAGGTTCTTGTGTGCTCTGTCCAGCTTCTTCTTAGCGTGCACCTGAACTTTGAACAGGTGGTTCTTGTGTGGTTGGGTTGTCTTGAGCTGCTACCTTACTTTGAAAGGTAGGTTCTTGTGTGCTTAACCCATGTAGAGGATCATTAGCTATTAAGTCAGCTTCAGCTCTAGCTGCCTCTGTAGCTTGTTGATTGGCACAGTTTAAAGCTTCTTCATTTGTTGAGTACCAATCAAATGAAAGTACTT